>OW285235.1:214861048-217361048 GCA_935421215.2 Melolontha melolontha
CATTCTGAGCGAGGTATCTCCAAAACAAGTGATTTAAATTCTTCAACAGCCTCTTCGGGCGAAGAAAACCGCTTTCCACGCATTTTATAAAATAAGAAGAAGTCATTGGGCGCTAACTCGGGAAAATATGGGCAATGAGTCATTAATTCGATGTTTCTGTTGGTCAAAAACTGGACAGTCTGTCGTGCTGTGTGACCGCTTGCATAGTCATAATGAACAATGATTCGCCGGTTTATGTTGTTTTTTCTGACATCATCGATAACTTCCGGCAAACAAATTGGCGTATACCAGTTAGCATTAACTGTTCGTCGATCCTCTAATGCAACAGTTGCAACATGATCCATTTTTCCGAAGAAACAGGCAATCATTCTTTTCGAAACGCATCGTGACCGTACGTTGGTTTAGGTTCATTTTGAAACACCCATTCAGTCGATTGCTGTTTAGTTTGAGGCTCATATGAATATATCCAGGATTCGTCACCTGTTAAAATGTTATATACAGAATTTGAACGACCACAATCAAATCCTTTTAACATTTCCTTACACGACTTGACACGTGCAAAATTGTATGTATTTATTTCGCCGCAATGCCTAAGGACGCCTCTATCTCACTGTATATCACATGTCGATCTCATAAAATCATTTCACGCACAGCATTGATATTTTTCGCAACAACAGATGTGCATGGCCGCCCATCACGAAGATTGTCACCAAACGTTGGTCTTCCACGCTTGAATTCTGCGAACCATTTGTAAACCATAGTTTTGGATGGTACTCCATTCCCAAATACCGAAATAAGCTTTTCCACACATGCTTGGTGTCAAACCGTATCAAAAATTGTAAAAAATAATCACTCGAAAATCACGATTCAAAATTTCCATTATTGACGCAACTATTACTTTGCTAAATTCTGTTGAAACAAAACTGTTCGGTTTTAAATCGAACTGTAAACTAAATTTAGGTTAAAAATGATTTTACAAATATGATAATTGTAGAATGCTGGCAATTCAAGGAGTACTTGATTCCGCGAATTTTAGCAGTATCCCTCGCAGTGGCGGCTCGGGGTGGTTCACATAGGGAGTGCATAATTTCAAAATTAAAAAGTGTAATACAAAAACGCTTACCCAATCCTTATAAATTTCACCGACGTACTGTTCCAGACAGGTACTGTTCATTGTAGAGTTTGTTTTGAGGGAATAGTAAATATTACACTGCACAGTTTAATTACATCTGACGATAAACGAAGTCCATTTTACGTGTCTTTGACTTGCAGAACAGTTCTATCACTTTTTCATTAAAGTTTGGGAAATCATTTATACATTCTTTTTCACAAGATAACATAGTAAGGGCATTTAATCTCTCTTCTTTCTTTGTATTTCTCAGGAAAGTTTTTATTCTCTTCAACCGTGAAAACTGGCGTTCCGCTTCGGACGTTGTCATTGGGATTGTAATGACAATTTTTAAAAGCTTAACAACTTCATTAAAGGTGTCGTTTAATCCATCCAGCAGAAGACCTAGCAGACCTACAGCACCGACTTCTATATTTTGCCTAAATTCTTCTCTAGAATATAGAACGCTTAATTCAGTTCGTAGTCTGCTTTCATTGAGGCATGGATAAAATTTTACTGCTTCTTTAAGGCAATCTTCCGGAATTTTTTTTTGAAAAGAGGAGAACTGTTTAAATGAAATTAAGTTTGCTAATATTAAGTGCCCTGTATACCGAAATCTAATTTTTATTTCTAACAAAATAATATCGCACACTTCAATAGTTTCCCTCCTTCTTTGGCTACCATCAGTTACTCTTCGCCGCTTTGATGGTCGAGGAGTCAGTTCTGAGCCATTTTGTTTAACCAACTGATTATCTTCGTCAGCGATTTCGGTTCGAATTTTTCCAAAAGCACGTTCAAAATTATCTAAACTATTCTTGATTTTTAATGCGTCTGTATTGACATTTTGTAATTGATTAAACAATATGTCCACATGTGGCATAATTTTATGACAGAAAGTTAATCAATAGATAAAATTTTCCTCCTCTAAAATTCGCAAATTGGCACTAGCTTGATGAATGGTAGTTTATAAACTAGCTTCTCCCTCGATTTGTTCTAGAGCTTCAATTATTTCTTCTCGGTGCTCATACATTGTATTCACTGTCCTAGAATTGAAGTTCCATCTTATTTTTGAAGAACGAAGTAAGCTTTTTCTCTGAAAGAATTCTTCCAATCTTGCAGCTCGTTGTGGTCCCGTCAGATTGGCAAAAAAAAATTCTGCAATTACTACTGCTCGATGTAGCATGTGACATAATTAGATTTGTCTGATGTGCATAACAATGTACAAAATTAGCTCTTGGATACTGGTCTTGGACATGTCTTTGCACGCCGTTAATAGCACCACTCATGACTGCTGCCCCATCATAGCTCTGTGCAATCAGTTTTTCTGTGTCATCAACAAGCAAACTAATTTCGTTTAGGATGGAGGCAGATAAAGAATTAGCATCATGTCCACTAGGCAGAAGAAATTTCCAAATTCTTTCGACCGGTCTCGCGTTCACAATATATCTTAAAACAACCACCAACTGAAACTGATTGGACACATCTGTGGTTTCATCAGCTATCACAGATATGAAGTCGGTTCCTTTAATTTCACTGGCAACTTGTTCATGATACACGTTCAACATTGCATCAAGCAGCTCATTCTGTATCGTTTTTGATAATCCCTTAAAAACCGGTGCTGCTTCGATGTGATTTCCGAGCGATTTATCCAATTCTGCCGTAAAATTTATCAATTTCCGAAAAATGCCCTTGTTATTCGACGTTTGCTGTTCATCATGACCCCGAAGTGCCAGTTCAAACGCGCCACAAAATCTAATGCAATTTATTATTAAATTTAACACATGCCTATTTTTTGTTACCTTTTCATTGTGTTGTTGAATTGCTTTTCTATATGATGAATCTAAAACATTCTGAATGTTATTTTTTCCTAACATTCTTAGACTAAATGCCCTTCGGAATTTTCATGTTTATTAATTTTAGCACTAAGATGAATTAAGTCTCTTATTCCGTTCTTTGACCAAGACGGTTCACCACCAAACAAAAGACACGGAAAACAAAACAAAGTATTTTTAATTTCACACCTACAAATCCAGTCATTTTTCTGATAAATATTCATTTTGAATTTTCTTATGACGTCTTTACCTTTAACAGATTGTTTATTTTCTAAACATAATTGAGGCATCGGCCGTTTAAGATTTTTTACTGCGATTTTTTCATTATACGTTAAACGCGAAAACGCGTTGTTTTCTAAAAAAGACACGGAGTTCATCGCAATAACGCCCGAGAGCAGTCTGGTTTAGTTGCTCCAACATTATGTATTATACGACATTGAAGTACGCAAAATACAGTTCTCCCCACCATCAATGTAATGTTAATGCCTTAACAGAGCAACGGTAGGACTTTGCTCAGTATATCTGTGACGACGCTCGGTGTATGTACGTTGTTAGCGTGCCACGTTCCTCGTAAATAAATATGAATACATAATATACATAATAAATAAATACTAGCAGTTAGTCGCCGCTTGGTTTGTTTTGTTTCATAATTCCAGGTGGTGCAATTGCTCACTTGCTCTCATTAAAGAGCCGCCACTGATCCCTCGTATTGAAAACAAAAGCTTAAGTCGTATTCATACTTCGCTAAAACCACCAATGAAACAATCATTGGCTTGAACAGGTGTAGGTGAATACCTAGGAAAAGCTTGGGACTTAGTGCCAAAGTGCCCTATTGGCATACAGGAAGATAATTAGATCTATGACAAGATATGGAGCTAGGTTGCATATAAAGACTAGCATGTCTAAGTGTCACAGGTGCCATGAGATCAACTCCTACAGCTGCGCTGGAGGTGATACTAAATCTAATACCTATATGGATACTCTCTGTATCCATATACAAGGAGAGAAATTACGCAATTTGCTAGCAAAGCTTATAGATGACCCTCCTCAGGTAAACATATTATATACACATTTCGCCAAAGCTAAAATTCTCACCCATGTTATATTTGTCTTAATGGATTCCGTCAAAGACTGGCACTCTCGAAATTATAAATATAATTTTACGTGAGCTTGAATTGTAACATTTCAAGAAATATGATCACAATCAGCATGCACTAATAATTTTAATAATGTTTTGTTTCGAAGTGATTTATTTCAGAACCACAGATATTATAAGGGATGAAACATAATTACATAGAGGATTCGAGGACACGAAATCAGCAATCCAGTGTTATGATAATCTAATTTGTTTATTAAGATGCCACCCACTCTACGCGAATGGAACAAAATACCCTATTCAAAGTCAATCCTAGATACTATCTAACTAATATTGTTCCTTTGTAACGTATACGCTTTTGGATGTCTCGAATTTAGCCGTACTTGTTGGTAAATTGAATTTACCATACAACGCTACGTATGTAAAATAGTGAATTTGTATTTAATTCCATGGAGATTTCATACAAATACGTAATATGTATGAAACCGTATTTCGACAGCTTCATACATATATTTTATAAACCTGAGGGAAAAATATTGGCTGTTTAATAAAATAAAAATTGTAAAATAATAAAAAGTAATATTAAATTAAATGTACTTATATTGTACAGTATGCTTACATTTCAACTATGACTAGCTACGTTATACTTATTGTCTAGTGTGACCGTGTTTGAAAACGTCTGTTTATTATCGTTTTTGACGTGTGAAATGTTGGTAGTGTTACCACCATGGGGGGTTAGTTTAAACTATCCTTGGAAATTTGTTTTTTAATTTCGTTTTTGTAATGTTTATATTGTCAATATACAGGTGAAGTTGGGGGGGGGGGCTGTTTATATAATGGGCAGGTAAATTGTCGACAAGTTGTTTGTCTCTGTTTTGTCAGTTATGGAGTTTGTTTTTTTTTGTTTGTTGTAAAATAATGAAAGTAATATTAAATTAAATGTACTTATATTATACAGTATGGTTACATTTCAACTATGACTAGCTACGTTATACTTATTGTCTAGTGTGACCGTGTTTGAAAACGTCTGTTTATTATCGTTTTTGACGTGTGAAATGTTGGTAGTGTTACCACCATGGGGGGTTAGTTTAAACTATCCTTGGAAATTTGTTTTTTAATTTCGTTTTTGTAATGTTTAGATTGTCAATATACATGTGAGGTTGGGGAGGGAGGGGGGGGGGGCTGTTTATATAATGGGCAGGTAAATTGTCGACAAGTTGTTTGTCTCTGTTTTGTCAGTTATGGAGTTTGTTTTTTTTGTTTGTTGTAAAATAATGAAAGTAATATTAAATTAAATGTGCTTATATTGTACAGTATGGTTACATTTCAACTATGACTAACTACGTTTGTAGTCTACGTTTGTCTAGTGTGACCGTGTTTGAAAACGTCTGTTTATTATCGTTTTTGACGTGTGAAATGTTGGTAGTGTTACCACCATGGGGGGTTAGTTTAAACTATCCTTGGAAATTTGTTTTTTAATTTCGTTTTTGTAATGTTTATATTGTCAATATACAGGTGAGGTGGGTGGGGGGGGGGGGGCTGTTTATATAATGGGCAGGTAAATTGTCGACAAGTTGTTTGTCTCTGTTTTGTCAGTTATGGAGTTTGTTTTTTTTTGTATGTGGATACTTTCTAATACCATATGATCATATATTTCTACCCTCTAGAAGGCAATGACATTTTTCTTTTTTAAACTTAAGTTGGTACCATAATTTAAGTTAACTTATTTTGCAGCGTGTGTGTGATATAGGTTATTTTATACTGATGACAGATTAGGTTTTGTCATTTTGACAAATAATTACATACAAACGTTTCAGTTGAAAAAATAAAAAGTTTAATAATAAAAACAGCTACAATAAATGTTCAAAGTGAGCTCCTTCATTTTCTATGCATAGCGCAACTCTTCGTCTCATATTATTGAAGGCATTCCTTAAATTATGTGGTGTAATTTCCTCACAGACATTTCGGATAGCATTAGTAAGTTCTTCAATTGTATGTGGACGATTCGTAAATACTCTATTTTTTAGATGTGGATAAGTGAAATAGTCCATAATTGTTAAATCCGGAGATCGTGGTGGAAAGTCTACTATTCGATTATCAAAGAATTCATGCAATAATTCCATCGTTTCTCGTTGCTGTTGCTCTTGCTGGAAATATCCCTCGCGGAGCTCATCATCATGTAATTGATTTACAAATGGTAGCAATAAATTATTACGATATCGTTCTGCATTTATCGTATTATTAAAGAATATTGGACCAATAATCCGTCTACGAGAAACAGCAAGCCAAACGCCTATTTTTTGTAAATGCAAGAGTGTTTCAAGAATTTCATGTGGATTTTCACTAGACCAGATGCGCATTGTTTGTTTATTTATATATCCTGATAAATGAAACCATGCTTCATCGGACCAGAAGGATTTGTCAAGAACGTCATCGTTATTAATCGTACCTAAGAACCACTGACAGTAATTAACTCTGGTTACATGATCGATTGGTAAAAGCTCTTGCACGCAATGAAATTTGTATGGAAATTTTTGTAAGTCTTTTTTAAGGATTCTCTGGCAGGTCCCATATGACAGTTGTGTTTGTTGTGAAAGCTTACGAATCGATTTCTTAGGTGATTGATTTATTCGTCCCTCAACATCTGCTATATTTTCAACTGTCCGCTTTAGTGGTCTACCAGCACCTGGTTTTCGAGACACAGACCCTGTTTCGCGGAATTTAACCACTGACTTTTGAATTAATTGCCGCAAACTGTCATATGTTGTTGGAAAATTTGGAAATTCTGCCCGAAATTCTTCTATACAAGGCTGCAAGGAGTACGACCATTCTCCATTTTCTAATTTTACACCATTCCTAAAGTATGATTCGATCAGAAAAACTTTATGATTTATTGTAAACATTTTTAAGTGTCAATTAATAAATACATTAATGACAGATGAGTTTTATTTATCAGAACATACACATAATGACAGATGTATTTTATTTGTCACTACCAACACGATATTTTCAAGAAATAATTTCATGGCTTGCTAGAGGGTAAATATAAATGATCATATTGTATTTCTTGCCTTGTTATTTTTTTCTGATGTAATTATTAAGGTATTAAGGTTTCTATGTTTTTTTAGGGCTGTATTATTGCTTGAGAATTTGTGTGCATTTTAACGTCCTTGTAGATATTGCGTTGTTTGGCTGATGTATACGCCTTAGCAGTCATTGCATGTAATTTCATAAATAGTGTATTTTCTTTAATTTGGTATTTTTTGAGTATTTTGTTTATTTTTCTTACAAGTTGTTTATACAAGGTGGCGCAAAATTAATCATCCAATTTTGTTTTTGAATAACTTTTTTAGTAAATTAAAAAAAAAATTTTGAGTGGTGAAAATCTTTATTTGGACCTTTACAATTTTTTCTGTTAATTGGAAAATATGATATCCGCCAAGTGGCTGCCGCCAGTATTGATACACATTTGTGCCCGTTTTATCGCATCTTCCATAACTTTCCGCACGATTTCTGGTGATAACTGTTCGCATTCCTGTCGAATATTCTCCTTAAGGGCTGCGATTGTCTGAGGCTTGTTGGCATAAACCCGCGACTTCAAGAAGCGCCAAAGAAAGAAGTCTGAGATGGTTAAATCGGGCGATCTTGCTGGCCATGCCAAATCGCCAAAACGGGAGATTACGCGACCAGGAAATGCTTCCTTCACAATATCCATTGTGGCTCCTGCTGTGTGTGCGGTTGCACCGTCTTGTTGAAACCACATGTTCACCAAGCCCCGTTCATTCAATTCTGGCAGTAAGAAGTCGTTTATCATGGCCCTGTAGCGTTCGCCATTAACAGTAACCGTATTGCCGATGGCGTCCTCCAAAAAATACGGTCGAATCACTCCTCCCGCGTGGACACCGCACCACACAGTAGCCTTAGTGGATGTAGCGGCTTTTCGTGCATCACACGCGGATTTTCAGTTCCCCAGAAACGAAGATTTTGCTTATTGACGTAACCGCTTAAATGAAAATGCGCCTCGTCGCTCATGATGATTTTCCACTGAAAATCGATCACTTCGTTGTTGAGATTGAGGATGGCTCTACAGTAATTCACACGCGACTGAAGGTCGGCAGGTATTAACTGATGCACTGTTTGCACTTTGTATGGGAACATGTGTAAGTCTTTCACTAAAATTCGCTGTAGGGTCCGTCTGCTGACGCCCAATTGCGTGGCACGTCGTCTGGTTGATGTTTCTTCGTTCTCAGCAACATCAGCAGCCACAAGCGCGATATTCTCGACAGAACGACCAGTCCGGCGGCGGCCACGCCCTGGAAGATCTCTTGTGGTTCCAGTCTGTTCAAGTCGAGCAGCTAAGCGGCGTAATGTTTGTCCAGTTGGCGCGACACGATTAGGAAATCGACGACGAAATTCACGCTGCGCTAACACCACCGACCGATTATAGGTAAAAAAAATCGACACAATTATTCCACGCTCTTGCGGAGTATAGCGCTCCATTGTCTGTCTGTTTGTATTCTGCAGCTGTCTAGTTCACAAATGTCAGATATGATTGACGTACGACGCCATTTGCAAAAGTTATAACATCTTCCGACAGGGTGATTAATTTTGCGCCACCTAGTATAAGGTATTGGGACATCTTTATAAATACTTTGAGGGTTGTTTTCGTCGGTTTTTGTGGTAATTGTTTTATTTGTGTTGTATTTTTTGGCTTATGATTGTGTTAGTGAATGAAAGGAGATAAATTTTTTTTTTAAGAATCTTTTGTTTGTGATAGAACACCGTTCTTACATTCAAGTATATCTATTACAGTTATGAAAAAGCCTAAGGGTAAGAAAACGGAAACTTTAAATAAAATTAGAATTTAGTATATATGCAATCATGGAAAATTAATCTCTTTACTTTACATATCGTTATATTAATTAAAATTTGGTTTTTAACATTTCGTCATTCATTCATTTCAAAAATACGGGAATTAAAATATATTTAATCTATTAATATTCAGTAATTGTATAGATATTAATTTAACACACACCCCTATTTTCAAATTCACAAGCTCGCGAAAATGACACTTAGTAATACCCTCATATCATAAGATTTATACGTCAAAAGTGTACTAAAACGTATTTGTAAATTCACCAGATTATTTTGTGAATAAGTTTAAATGATCTTTCTGTTTAAATAATTCTTTTTAGATAATTAAATTTACGATTAATTTTAAGGTAGATAATGCTTTACAAGATTTTGATACAAACAAGTGAAGGAGGGCGTCTTTCTTAGATCTTGACAAAGAACTCGTCTTAAAATTTTTAGGTGCGAGTAAATTAATAAAAAACGCGTTAAAAGCAAACAAACCTACGTAAATTTATATTGAAACGGTGTTTAAAATAGCTATTTATGGTATAAGTGAATAAAGACAAATTTTATCCACGAAAAAATTGCTTAGCGCACGAGGTGCAAGCCGAGTGCGATAATGTTTTTGAGTGGATAAAATTTGCTTATTTACGTGTATCATACAAGATTTTTTCCAATTTTGCAAAAGTTTAAAAAAAAATTATTGATTAGGTAATTTATTTACATGAATATTGATTGTACTATTAATAATTTGATGAATTCTTGAACCAGGAAAGTTGACTCTAATTTAACAGTTTTCACAGTTTTTATTGTCTTTCAGTCGCAAAATGTTTTGTACTCTTTTTCGTAAACTAATTTAGATTTTTCTGGCAATAAATTGGATACTGCAATCGCAGCTTCGTTCAGAACATCTTCTGGTATGCTTTCTCTCTGGTTATTTGCCATTTCAAACACAGTTTCGGACTTGAAATCGACAAATTGAAGAATTTGCGTGAAATGTCACATGAGACTTGAAACAACGATCCTGGCAACGAAAATTTTAAAGGTAGTGCGACGTTTTATTTATTTTTTCTTTATTCGTGTTGTCAATAGCAGTGTGAATAAAGTGTTGCTATAAACATTTTATTCACTGTTTCGATTAATTTTATTCACCTTTATGATTAAAATGTTGTTCTAATAATGAAATTCAATATATGTAATGATCATTCTAATAAGTAAAATTGGAAAAAATATATTATTCATTTGAAAACAGAAAATCCTGAACGAGAAGTCTTATTTTACACTTATCAAGTAAAGCGTCATATCAGTACGCGTCGCTTTATATTGGAACGCAAACATTACAATAATAAGAAAACTTACCTGAATAAATTAAATAAAAGTGCTAAAACACATAATATTCATTGGAGAACTGAAATTCCCGAACCAGCAAACTCATTTGGAGGTTAACCTTAAATTCAACATATTTCGGCCTATTACCAATCCTGGAGGCTTCATACGAACCCTATTTCAACGAGGAAACATCCTGAAAACGTCCAGATATCGCAGGTCCTAATTTATTTCCTTTTACTCTAAAAATAAATACCTCATAATCATAACGTATTTATTTAAATATCCAACAAAAATCATTTAGAATATTTCAAAGATCACCGTAATTAGTAATTTAAATATATAAACTTACCTAAAATATTTATTTTAATTGTAACTGTAGAACTTTTAGGAACAACAAAATAATATATCATAAACTCAAGTACTTAATTCAAAGGCGTAGGTCTTATCGAGATTAAGGGTACTTCTAAGACGAATGTCTAAACATTGTAGTTTCCTGTATAATTACCGATTCCATTCCATTAATAAAACTTTATTCTTTTTCTAATTCACCGTTATATTGGACCAGTTTTGGGTGTCCGTGTCCGTCCAAGAGAGTGTCCGTATCAGTATATGAGAAATTAATGTAATGAAATCGGGACCCTGAAAAAGTGTCCGCTCAAGAGAGTTGTCCGTCTATTAGAGGTGTCCGCAACAAGAGGTTTCACTGTATATGTAAGAGGCTTTCTACTTGCTTGAATCAATATTATGTATTTATATGGAAGCTCAAATCACTTAACACATAATTTAATGTTCCCTAGTTTTTTGACGAGTACTAAAGAGAACCTTTAAGTCGGGTGCCAAATTCTTAAGTTAATATCATTTACTTAGGTTTCCATATAGGTTTAGATATAGATTGCTACTGACGAAAATAATAAAACTGAGATTTCCCATAGACTACGCACAGAACCCATAGTAGATTGAAGAGGATTATCGTAAACGAAATCGTTTTTATCACCGCCAAGTGCATTTGAAACTCTTATATGCTCGACTTGCACAAAGCACAAGCAACGCTATTATCATATTAACATACAAATAGCTTTACAAGATGTCTTGATATATACTAAAGCTAATTCATAGCCTTTGGACATAATTTCTCAGTCTCTGAACTGAAGCCGCATCTACTACCGCTACTACTGTCAACGTTCCTTCCGTCTTTAATTGAAATATTCAAAGCTTTGATTTTGCTGCGCTGAAACTAACGTCTGTTCGCTCTATGTCATAAATAGGTCAAGATATTTAGTTAAGACAGAATTATCTAACGTAAGTTTTACATATTTGCGTTTCATTCTGTATTTTAAAAATTGAAGCGTCAAGAAAGATATCTATTTACTTCACAAAAAAAATGAACACTCGTATCAACTGATTTTTGAATAATTTAAGTGCTGCCATTTATTTATAATAACTAGAGACCGGACGCATCGGGCCGAAATTACGATGGACTATATAAATAGCCTGTAACATCGCTAAGTGCACCAGGCAGTTATTGAATAGCACTATTGAATCGGTTAACCGAACATTAGGTTTTTGTCGTTGAATTGTGATGCAATTACCTCGATATAACAATTAAATTCCTTTCTTCATGGGCATAGATAGCATGAGGAAATTATTTTATTTATTAGTTTATATTTCGTAACATAAAGTACGGTGAGTTAGTTGCCTTTTTTTCATTATTTTAACTATTAATTACATAGGTACTTCGTAAATGATGCCGTTTAATATCGCTTCACCGAATCTACTTCTCTCAATAATTTCGACGTGTGTGCGGTGAATTTCGTTAACTTTCAATAACTTACACAAACATTTTTTAATTCTCATTTATTTAGATCTAGAACATTGTTTGAGTTACTTTTTCAGATATGATATAGAATAACGTCGAAAATGGCATCGTGAAACAATGGCGAGTTGGATTAGGAGTCATACTGATTGTATGTCTATTACCAGTGATTCCGAAATTTATTGCAACGTTTGTAAAATATTGTTAAAAAATTCTAAGAAATCGCACATAAAACGTTACTTAGCATCGCAAACACATGGCGGAAAATATTGAATTAAACAAACTTAACAATTCCACCTTCAAAACATTTCTCCAAAAATATACTGGTCGAAATGTTCCTGATGAATCTACCTTACGCAAATATTATGTTTCTAACTGCTACACGAAAGCAATAGAACGCATTAGAATCCATCTTTCAAATCTGTACCTATGGATAAGTGCCGACGAAACTGTCGATATATTAGGACGCTGTTTGGTAAATGTTGTGGCTGGTGTACACAGGTACAAAGAAAAGATACTTTCATTTGTCAGTGACAGTGCTACATATATGTTAAAAACAAGCAGACTATTAAAAGAAACATATCCTAATATGCTGCATATTACTTGTGTAGCACATATTCTCCACAGAATCTGTGAATATATCAGAGACACCTTTCCGGAAGTTGATAGACCGCGTTTAAAAAGTTTTCAGAAAAGCACCATTGAGACTACCTTTTTACAGGGACAAACTTCCATCTTTGTCACTGTCTCCCTCTCCAGTAATAACTAGATGGGGGACATGGTTGGAAGCTAATAGTTTTCTGCAAGGAATTTAGATAGCTTACAAAATTTCGTTACACGTTTAAATGACGATGTTGAGTGCTAGGAACTAATACAAATTCTAAATTTAAAAAATCAGTTGTACTTTCTTCAAGAACACTTTGCCATAACTAATCAATTATTTTGAAAATCAACATCTCAAATTAAATAATGGATTAGCCACATTAGATGTGGCTATTAATAATTTGAAAAATATTCCAAGTGACTCGGATGTGGCCTTCGACAAATACGCTGAAATAAAATAATATTTCCTGTATGCACCTGTAACCAGTTGCGTAATAGAAAGGACGTTTTCTATCTACAAGGATGTATTTCATTCAAGGAGAACAAATTTTACAGAAGAGAACCTTGAAAAAGTATTGCTAGTTAATATTAATACTCCTTTACTCAACTTGAACTACAAAATGAACAAATAAAAATGTATTTCGTATTTTATAGATCACCACTCGTTTGTTTTCTAAGTATAAAAATAAAATACAAATTTTCAATAGAACGCCCGTGGGCGATGAGTCATGGGCTCTTGCGTCCGGTCCCTAATCATTACAATAACTGCTAAACATGCGAGGTTAATAATTTATTTTCCCAGAATTCAGTGTCATAAATTACCATGTAGAGCATTACATTAGAACCCTTATTTTCAAAATACAACTCTTGTTCATTTATAGATCGGCGGCGTTCCCATTTCCAAGTCTGGAATTCATTTTTCGATGTGATAGCTGTAAACATGGAAAGAACATAACTAAAACCACTGAAGCTTCAAGTAACCCATGTAGAAAGAGATCTAAAAGTCGGGCACATCATAATAAATGTTTCTGTAAACAATTAAATTATATCTATCGGCCACCGCAAGATAGCACCATATTACCGACAACAGACCTACATGCCATTGTAATGGAAATTTGACTCATAGCGACCGTGACGTCTTTAGTATTGTGGAGTTCACTGCATGTTTACGAAAAACAGTTGTTTTGCCAAGAGCAACATTTTTGGGAATATTTTCGCAGTCGTTCAAACGCACGTGTTGCAAACGATGAACAGATGTCACAATTCCTAAAAATTCAATAATAACGATAACTATTTTCGGTGAATGCAGATCAGTTGCGGACAAGAATAGAATCGGGAGATCGACCATTTTCATCGACGCTAATCTGGTTGAGATTAGAAATATGCTTCTGCGGTCGCCTTTAAAAACCTTGAAGAGAGTATCAACACACAATCAGATTTCATATGGTAGTGCTCAGAAAGCGGTGAAGAAATTAAAATTTCGTGCATGTCATGTTCGTAATGTTCAGGAATTGAAAGAGAAAAATTGAAAGATAAACAAACGCGCCTAGAGTATTATAGATGGTTTCGGACAATCGTCGACCATGGAATTGAAGAGCTTGACCGTGTTTTCATCACTGATGAGGCGTGGTTCCATCTTAGTGGATACGTGAGTAGTCGAAACACAAGAATTTGATCAACCAGATAATCTTCATGGCTTTAATGAAAACCTCTTGAATTGTTAGAAAATTGGAGTGTGTCATCGATTGTTGGTTGCAGCAGGACGGGGCTAACATGTCACACATCTAATGAAACAATGCATTTCTTAAGCCAATTTTTGAGCGAAAGTATCATGTCTAAAGATTTATGGCCCCCACATTCTCCCGATTTAACGTCTCTAGATTATTTCCTTTGGGATTACCTAAAAGGCAGTGTTTACAAAAACACGCCGCGCAGATGATGTACTAAAGATTAACATAGCAACAGAGATTAACAACACCAGTGTGAACGTGCTCTATAGAGTGGCCTCAAACACGGTAAAATGAGTTCGTGCATGACTTACTGTACAAGGCATTTTGAGCATATTATGTAAAACATGTAAAATATTAGAACTAAGTATACGATATAAGGCAATAAAAAGTTATTATAATTGTAAAAATTGTAAAATATATGTTTACCTTTATTTTGATGTGCGCAACTTTTCGATCGCGCTGTATTTGTTTGGAGCATAGGGATCCTAAAACTGGTAACAGAAATTTCTTATAACGTACACGGCCCACTCACAAAACAAAAAGGAAATATATATTCGAAGTTTGGTTGGAGAACTGGTTTTAATAACGAAAATTCTCATTTAATTCCAGTAAGTTTTCAATTTAAAAATAATTAATGAAATTCTATACATTCGTGTATATGAATAAACTATTACAAGTTATTACTATTATATACGTTTATTTAGCCAAAGTTACCACATTAAAGTGAAAAATAAATATTGAATTTGCTTAAAAAAATTTAGCTAATTTTGAAGAAAAAGTCAATTAAATACTGATTTTAAAACTAACTATATTACAACATATTGAACTTAAGTAGCATGTTACAACTTCAAACCAATCCATTTATTGAGAAGAACACTAGAGACGACTTCGTGAAACTTTTTTCAAATGCCTTCCATTTGCTTACATTTGTTTGTAATCATTTCTCTGCACGTACATCAATCACGTACGCCGATAGTAAAACATAATCTGCAACGCATTTCGCTTACGCTGTTTATTTATTACTCATTACTAGAACAGACCAATTTCCGTGCGCACCATGAGCGCCGATGTGAGAATGATTGTATTGCATCAGAACTAATAAAAGGCATTCAGTATGTGTTTGGTACTTGCTTAGCCTGCATGTAAGTGTAAGCATACGTAATAAAATGTCGTCGACACATAAATCGAAGAACGACCGTTGTCAGACGAAGTGAATAAGTTTATTATGGATTTCCCGGACTTAATATACGATGGCTCAATAATTAAATGTTTAGTGTGCAATACATATCTAATGTGTTGGTCAAAAACACATTGTAAAGAACACGTAAGCAGTTCGAAGCACAATAATAACAATATTAATCGACAACAGTTTATACATGAACTATGTATAACTATGATTGTGTGTACACTGCCGTTTACCTTGTTAAGTAATGATTCATTTATTTCATTTTGGAATAAATACGGGAATCAAACATTACCGAGCAGGATAACGTTACGAAGGAATTTACCATCGGTGCGTAAACAGGTTGAAAATAAAATCAAAGCAGAGTTTCTCCGGTTTGTCAATCCTTGGAAGACGCTTAAAACGGTAAGTGGTTTTTTAAATCCTCTGTCGTGCACATAATCACTGATTTCATACATTTTCCATTTTATTTATAAGGTACATACAACGCTGCTATAATATGTACCATTCTTATTTTTCGTGTGTTTATGCATATTACTTTAATAGCAGAAAACCAAATGTGTATTTAATTATTTCTGATAGAATAAATGTCTCTACTTCTATACTTATATCGGCAACAAGGTCATGTTGCGTCCCTATTCTATCGCATATTCTAATATATTACGAATTACACCTCTCGCGCTCATGGCGCGCACGGAAATTGGTCTGCTCTACTCATTACTGCTACTTTAACGCCGTTTTACTTTTATTTGTAATGGAAAATTTAAAAATAGATAAACGCACAACCAATTATTCAAAAGAAAAATGCTGGCGACTCCTATATGAAATTTTACTTACCTATCTGTAGGGGTTTCCAATCTTTCCACAATTTGCGCTAACAATTGCCTTGTACTTTGTTTTTTAAAATGGGAACCTAGAAAATATGTCTAAATCATTCTCTGATACGTTTCGCTTTTCTTCTCTTTAGATATTCATTGGTTAGTAATTAATTTTCCGAATCACTGCTGCTACTAGTCCCACAGAAGTGAAACGTTCTTTTAAAATTAACATAATTAACATAAATAATTAACTTCAATTAAAATTGTAATTCGAAGCACGTCAAAATAATGCGATACAGTACACGATTTAGAACTAATATAAAGGAAAAGTAATACCAACTCCTTTTTATTCTACATATAGCAATCCAGCCGACAACTACAACTTGTAATACTGTTCATAATCTTATCCTTCGGATACAGTTAGTTAAAAGTATGGAGATGGCGATTTATTGTCGTTAATATTCATTTTAGGGATTTATGTTCAATATAAAAGTTTGTTAGGATATTTTGATCGACATTTGAGAATATTTGAATTTTTTTTTCTTCAATTGTTTTTTAGTTACGCCTGTCCGCGCATTTTTTTTAAATGGGAACTAGTAAATTTTACTGTACCATTCGATAGAAAATTTTTTTCTCTTTACAAAATTTTTTTGTTTTTTTTTAAATTCATTTTAATAATTTTTTATAAGAAAAAGCAGGTTCATGTGTTTAACAGATGTTCGGTACATCGCAGAAAGACAGAAGAAGCGTAGCGATAAACAAACTTGAGCGACATAATTTTATCAGTGGTTATTGTGTACGTTAAATCTTTGCCAAAAATAATTCATTTGTGCAATTTGTTGCTGTTAATATTAACAATGGCAAGTTTAAGTGAACATGAACGAATTGAAATACTTATGATGTTGGGTTATGGAGATAGACGCAGAAGTTTACAAGACGTTAGTAGTTTATTTAATGATACGCATCCAAATAGAAATCCAATTTCTAAATCCGTTGTTGGTAAAACTTTAAGACGCTTTGAACAAACGGGTAGCGTTAAAGATTTGCCAAGGAGTGGTAGACCTAGAACAGCAAAAAGCGATGATAACAAACTGGATATTTTATTGGCTGTATTTGAATATCCCCATTTATCAACCAATCAATTAGTGGCCAATTTCAATATTTCACAGTCATCGATCGTGTCATTTTTAAAAAGTGAAAAGTATAAACCTTATAAGGTACACCTTGTACACGAGTTAACGGAAGATGATTTTGATAGGAGATTACAATTTTCTGAAGAAATGTTAAATATTTACAATAATAATGAAAATTTTGTCAACAATATTCTTTTCTTAGACGAAGCTACTTTTTGCCTTACCGGTGAAGTAAACAGACATAACTGCAGATACTGGTCATCGGAAAATCCCTTTTGGTTTTTGGAGCACCATACGCAGTACCCCCAAAAGGTTAATGTTTGGGTTGGCATTCAAGGCGGTCATATTATCGGTCCCTTTTTCATCAATGGCAATTTAACTTTGGCTCTGTATTTGCAGTTATTGCAAAATGAAATAATACCTGCTAGTGCTACGCTCTATCCTCATGAAAACAATGAACACCTGCCCAATGACAGTATCTGGTTCCAGCAAGATGACGCCCCACCACATTATGGTGTAAATGTTCGTCAATATCTGGACAACGTTTATCCCCACATATGGATTGGAAGACGAGGAACCATTGAATGGCCAGCCCGTTCCCCAGATTTAAGTCCTTTAGATTTTTTTCTTTGGAGATACGTAAAAAACAAAGTTTACAAAGATAAGCCAGATAACGTCGAAGATTTACAAATCCGAATTACCAGAACGATACAAGAAATTCCCCGAGATTTTTTATAGAACTCTGTTCGGGGTTTTGTAAATCGATTGGGTCATTGTCAAATTACTAATGGACGGCAATTTGAACACTTACTTTAATTTACATTGTTATTAATTTGTTTAATTTAATGAAAATCTTTTCATAATCTCGAAACAATCTAGTAATTATCTTTCTAAATATATACGTTCTATAAAATAGCGACTGATTGCTTTACTTACTTCTGGCTGCTTAGCCATGTACTGAAACGATGTACTGAAATTAATAATATGCGCAGTCGGAGGATTTAAATATCGTCTACATACAAAAGGGTGAAGGTTGTCTTTGTTATATCATATATATATATATATATATATATATATATATATATATATATATATATATATATGTTTACATCCCCACTTATTCTGCAATTACATACATTCTAATTTAATATTTGTAAATATTTCATATAAAAAAGCCGAAAAACTCGAATAATTTATCAAATGTTATATTTAATGAACGGCTAAGAAATTATCTAAACACTTATATATATATATATATATATATATATATACCTAAGGTAAACTTAATTAGTCGGCGATTAAAGGTCTGGTTATTACTTCAAAGTGTATATATTTAAAATAATCCTACATGTTTCGGCAATGATGCCTTTGTCAAGGATATAAAAAATATAAATGACAGAATATATTCTGTCATTTATATTTTTTATATCCTTGACAAAGGCATCATTGCCGAAACATGTAGGATTATTTTAAATATATACACTTTGAAGTAACCAGACCTTTAATCGCCGACTAATTAAGTTTACCTTATCATACCAAGGTCACGAAAATACTATATTTATATATATATATATATATATATATATATATTGATAAAATACGCTGATGATCTGATGAGAATTATAATAATAATAGAATAATAGATATTCAGTGAATTATGAAAATATTAAAATTGTAAAGTATAGGAATTATACTATAGATTGGGCGCCTTGGTTTACTTAAAAACCTATTACACACGTTCACCAGCGCTCCTCATATGATTTCAGTATTAGCTGCTAGGTCGTCGGAGAGCACTAAATTATAACAAAGTTTACTGTCTATGATCTTCGTCGGTCTGCTTATCCCTTGGTGTATGAAAGTGAATTGTTAAATAAAATAACTTCGTTTTCTCCAGCTAAGCGCAGATAAATAAAAGAGTAGTTTAAAGAAATATGTATAAAAGTTTATTACATAAGGTATCTGTAAACAATAACATATAACGTGCTTATCGACAAATGATTAAATTACAATTACGAGCACGTGTGAATCTTAAAAGGTTATGTTTTGATGGTTATGGTGTTTTCATGTGAGTTATGAAATAAATTAATTAACAAACAGATCTAGGTAATTACTACAGTTTTATAAAATTAAAGTTCTTTCACAATTATCAGTAATATAGAGATGCAATTTTCTAAGTAAAATTATGAGGTTGATATTTAGTTTTAAAAAATATTTTAATTGTAAATTGTTTTTAATAAGTCTTTATTTTGGAATAATTTTGATTAATAAAACCTGTTTTCGTAGTACAAGGCTGGAATCTTGGATGTATTGGCGTAGATCAGCAGATTAGTCGTGAGTTCCAAGTGCGGAGTTTTCAAGTTTGATTGGCCGGCTATAAGCGTGTTTCGTCGGCGTGGGATATTTTCTCGGGCCGGTGTTCGATCGAAAGATGCTAAGATCGATTTCTGGCCGTACTTCGCTGGTATCTCCTTCGAATATGTTTCAAAAGTAGCCCTAAATTATTATGTTACTTTTGTGGACACTTTTAAATTTTTAGCACAGGTATTTCTGCTTTAATTTAATTTTAAACTTGGAGTCACACTTTTTTCTAGCACTTCTAACGAAAATTTTTTAACCGACGCCTTGATGGCAATTATTTCATTCAAAGCCTATTATGCATTTTTGAAATAGCCTCGAATTTTACTTTAAATTACATATGATTATAAATTAAATTTAGATGAAGTATAGTTTCTAACATCTGAACAAAATTAAAATAATAATTTTCAAATAACTGTCCTGGGTTTTTAAATGCAGGGTTATGTTTTATGAGTGACAAGAAAATAACCGTTTCGCGGGTTAGTTTACATTTGAAATGTGGGCGTGTCTAACTAGTATCGATACAAATTTTTAATGTAGATAAATTAGATATCTGTAATTTCGCGCTAATGATTTAAATTATGAAAATGACAATTAAATAAATATTAAAAAGTAAATTTTGAAATTAACGTAAATTAATTTGAAAAGTTATCGTAATATCAATTTATTTACACTTCGATACTAATTTCACAAACTATGTTCGCCATTTTAACCATTCTATAATATGTTATTTCTGTCTTTCCTTTCGCAGTTAGCTGGAATGATGGAGTTATTTTGCCCCACAGCAATATATACCGCCTAATTCTGAGCAAACGCAACGGCCTGAATGTACGAATATTTCTCCCGCTCCGAATAAAAATCCCCTGAACGCTTTTAGCCAATCACAAAACAGTCTGTTGCTAAACCCCCTCCTCGCGCCAACTTAATTGGCGCTTGCTATATGTATGACATCGATGTTGACGCGCCTACAGCATTCAGGGGAATTGTATTTAGAGCGGGAGAAATATTCATACATTCGCATCGTTGCGTTTGCTCAGAATTAGGCGGTATATATATAACGTGTGTATAAATTGTCGCAAAAACTACACGCAGCGACGTTCTTTGTTTGGTTCTGAATAAAAAATCTTAATGTTAAAATGTCGTATCATGCTTCGTTTGTTTTCACGGGGTTCTTGAAGTTCAGACTTTTAGTGCGTAACTAACCTTTGCACTTCGATATCTGTTAATAGAGATAGATGCAATTTAGTTTAAAGAAAAAATTTTTACTAGTATTATTTCGTAAACGTTCTCTTTTTGATTTAAAAGCTTGTTTTAAACATTTATTCATTAACGTACTTCCACGAAAAACACATTTGGCAACGTTGTAGAACAATAAGTTTGTATTTCAAAGTGAGTTCAATCAAAATCATTACTGTCAAATTTTGACATTTACGAATTTACGAAGCATGATACGACATTTTAACATTAAGATTTTTTATTCAGAACCGAACGAAGAATGTCGCTACGTGTAGCTTTTGCGACAATTTATACACACCTTGTATATATATATATATATATACATAGGCGTCCTTGGAATAGAAAGACAACGTATAAAAAATAGAAGGATGCAATTATATAGAATATAAATCA
Source organism: Melolontha melolontha (assembly GCA_935421215.2). Classification (NCBI taxonomy): domain Eukaryota; kingdom Metazoa; phylum Arthropoda; class Insecta; order Coleoptera; family Scarabaeidae; genus Melolontha; species Melolontha melolontha. The sequence continues at coordinate 214,882,532 of OW285235.1, forward strand.
AAAACATTGAGTCAATTACGACACGAACCCCAAAATTAAAAACCCCCTGGAAATAAAATTATGTGCCACCCATGAACGAGAATCTCTATAAAAGAACTTCGATGGTATTTACGCGCAAACATTCGCTGAAATGTGTATGTTTATAAAAACTCCAAAGGATAGCATTGTTTAGGCGGCTGTTGATGTTATAAAAACTCGACAATGGAGTAACTTTGTTTACCTAGGGTTCAGTAACCTCAATACGATTACGTAAGAAAATTTAAGACGTGAATAATTTATAAACTCCTTCTTTATGTTTAAATTTAACAACTTTTAGTTCTGGAAATCTGTTTTCCTTAATCGGAACACGAAATCTATTACACATGTATAAGATGGTGCTCGAATATTTTGGAAAACGCTCCTTAAACATACGGCAAGTTTTACGAGCATTTCTATGGGCTTCACCATAAATGTAAATAATATCGAACAGTTCATGCGTTGTGTAAGGCATAATCGAAATGTACACATGCAACGATCGAAATTGATTGAGTCACAGGCTAAATGGTTTCGCTAGTTATAGTCCAAACAAAAATAGGGCCAATATAAAAAAAGCATTTCCAGGCAAACACGCCTTGCAATGTTTCTAATTATAAAAATTCGTGAAGATAAAATTGTTTAGATTACTATGAATGCTAATGATTCCAGAATGGTCAGTTAAAAATTTAAAGTGAAACCCGCAATAACAAAACTAACATTTTTGTTATAATTCTTCAGTGTTAATATATCGTCTCTGATACTTTTGATGATATACTTGATCACACAGTGGCATAACAAAAGTTCTTTAAATATTTTTGTAATTTTTCTTTGTCGTTTATGAGAGGGAATTTTGGTTTTGATTCATATTTTAGATAATTACTTTATTTTTCATACGCTGTCTTTTTATTTCAAGGACACCCGATATATATATATATATATATATATATATATATATATATATATATATATATAGATAATTATTTCTTGGCCTTTTTATGTTAAGTAGATTAAATTAGTCGGCGATTTAAGGTCTGGTTTACTTTGATATGCATATATTTAAAGCAATCTTACGTGTTTCGACACATAGTGTCCTTTTCAAAGAAATTAAAAATATATATGACAGTACATCAATGTCAAACTTCTATATCTGTAGTAGTCATGGATAAAATTAAAATATTCAAAGATACATTCAAGTTTAATAATAATAATAGTGTTCTGAACCATGAATTCTTACAAGTAAAAAGACACTTAAAATTGACGTTTAATGTTAAAAAAACAACTTAAAAAGTTTTGACTGTTTGTTTAAAGAACAAAACCCATTTTCTTTTGGGTAGTGTTTTACATTTGAACATCTACGGCGAAAAAGAATATTATTATCCACGTAATTTTCTTTAGTGCTTAGCTAAAATATTTCAGGCAATAATTAAAAACATAAAAAAAATTTGTCTTCTGCTTACAGAAAAGTTACAGGCGTTAAGTAGTGTGCCGCTAATTTTGATGAGCGGTATATGTATTGATATGAACTAACGCCTTTGGTTAATTAATAAAGTGATAAAAATTAAATATGTTTGATTTATACGTACTATATATACGGCTAGTTAGTCTTAAATGTTTTAAAAATCTTTATAGAGCCTGAGGATAGAATATATATTATAATGTTATATCTATGTTTGTTTGTAAAAAGAATCTTTTATATTGATTTTTATAAAACAATATTTTCACAAATTCTAACATTCGATTACAATAGTTTCAAATTTCTATATATAGACCACTTGTTATATCTATCTTAAAGGAATTGTTATATAATCTAAATTTGATTAGATATTGATATGAAATCTTTTAATATAAATGTTCGTTTAATAACGTGATATACTCTGTTGTAATCGTACTAAGCCTAAGTATTTGAAAGCTCTTCCACTTGCAGGTTGACTTTTGAATAAATCTAGAAATTTAACCAAAATGACGATAACGATCGTCAACTGTTTGATACATCTGAACCTAGAAAGCATCTTAAGTTACTGTAAATTGTTAATTGTGTATCAATTTATATTTAAAAACCATCACCTGGTTATTATTTTGAAATTAGAGACACGAAGAAGTCTTAACCTTATTAAGCCACAAAAAAAGATTTCAAGTACATTACCAATCTATTAACAGGGTTATTAAAAAATATGCTAATTGCTTTTATTTTTAATTTAAAAAAATGTGAAAGAAATTAAATTAAACAAATAAATTTTTAATACCGCTGCCGCCCTGATTAACTCGGTATGTGCCATCCGTATACTCGGGCCGCTTGCTGATATGCAGACGTATCCGTTTACATACGGTTTTTTGTTTGGAATGAATGGATGTATACATAAGTAAGTTATGATACGTGATATCTAAGATTTAGTAGTCACCTTACTCACGATATAACAGCTGAGTATTTCATGTGGTCCAAAAACTGTTTTATTAAATAATTTAAAATTACAAATGAAATTACACAGTAGGATTTTTATATATATTTTTTTTACTAAATATAAATTAACATGTTCAATCTAAAATTGCTTTGGCGCTTACTCAAAATAAGTCGCTTCATTTACTGAGAAAATTCTAAATGGGAATGTACTTCAAATTTATTCTAGTACTAAACATCCACGTTTAGCTGCTGTATTTTAACATCTTCATTTCAACCGATCATAATTTAGTTTAAACTATTTTAAAACGTTACTTCGTTATTACTGTACTCCACTTGCAAATGTAGAATATAAAATTTTATTAAGTGAACCACTAAAGTTGTAATATGAATGCCATATACGAGAAGAGAAACATTAAGATCTTCGGCCAGTAGTGAACTGGTGTGCATAAAATTTAATACGACCAAAAAATGTTCAGCATTTGATGTAGTGGCATTTCGCATAGTTCACCTGACATGAGAAAGAAATACGAAAATAGGAAATTTCTATTTCAAGTTTTCAGCTGAAAATCGTCGACACAAAATGCCTTTTAGTTTTTGGGGTGTCCTCATGTCTGAATTTTATGCATACATGCTACGTGAATTACGACGTGCTTCAAACTTTGTTTTCAGGTTTTACTTACTTCCGATCGAAGACACTTTTATTACATTACACGAATTTTTGCGTGGAAGAAAAGACATTCGTAAAATACGATTATATTAGTGAAAGTGAATATTTTATTGCTATTTCTTATGTTCTTTAGAAAACACAGTGAAAATGCTAAATGAAATGTAACATATTCAATATATGTTGTTTGTTCTTTCAAACACATTTATGGAGTTTGTAAGTTATTTAAAAACCTATGATGTTACAGGCATGAAAGCAAAGTAAACTAAGAAAAAGATTACTTTGAAATGTTATAAATTTGTATGTATTGTGTACGTTTGTTTTAAATAATAATATTTTATTTTTTGAGAACGAAAAGTGACATTTTAAAGGTCGAGAAAGTTGTTTACGGTCGAGGCGTCAGCCAAGGACGGAATTATTTGCGACGATCTCTAAAACCACTTTTCGTTCGTGACGAATACAACGGTTTATTTGATACTGCTAGTTTGATGAATTTTAAATATAAATAAATGGATTTATTTCATACTGATGTCAAAAATGACATTTATATCTGGCAGAAATTATTCGTGAAAATTAAGTAAGCGGTAACTAATATTTCCAAAGCGATGGAGGCTTGTTACAAATAAAAATGAAAGAGTCGCGTCAATTTTCTGGGTTTTATTAGATTATTCGTTTTAAAATGGATACAAATGAGATATCGCAAGATATTCTGGATGAAGCTGGCCGCGTGAAGAAGAATTTGGTGCCACATAAGTCACGAAATCAATACGCAAAGGAATTCCAGTCGTTTTGTGAGTGGAAAAAGAAAGAAACGCATTTTCACTGTAAATGAAGACGTCCTTTTAGTTTATTTTTCTAATAAGGCAAGCAATTTTAAAAAGTACAGAAATAAAATAACAAAAATTATAATAATTTTGGTGAAAAATATTCGTCCAAATTTACGTTATTGAAATCAACACTAACTGAGAGGGGTGATATTGATATTGCGAATTTCGTTAAATTAAAGGCGTTCTTAAAACGAGAGTCTGTTGATTATGAACAGAGAGAGGACTCGAGCGATTGGTGATTCATAGCCCATACGGGTCTACCTTGTATTCGCAGTAGGTTTCTTTCTATAAGCGATCGGTGAGTTTCGAACAATTTGATACGTGTGGGCATTGCATATGTGGCACATATACGCAGTTAATAAATATCTATTAATGCACAACAGAGCGAATGCAATAAACGGTTTGTGACAGGCAGCAACTACTGTATTGCTTACAAGCGAATTGAGTATCGAAATTTAAATAAAATAATTTAGAAAGAACAAAACTCAAAACTATATATTATCTGTGAAACATTGAAAGTGTAAGCCATTACTATGAACAACTAAAATTTGTTCAATGTGTTTCTGTGTTAAATTAGTTCTTTTAGATGTTAAAACGTCTTTCAAAATAGAAAATGCCCGTTCCACATGACAATTGGTGATGGGTGCGTGATTATTATAATTATTATAATGCTGCCAAAGTGCACTATACTTCGAATGTATAGATTTTTCAATCGGCTCTGTGCAGAATTGATATAATATATTCAAATCTAGGTTTCTGCTAAATATGGCATCAACCTTTTCTTTCACCTTTGAGAAATATCTTTTTAAATGATGAAACTAATTTATCAACATTTGAAAAATAACCCCTGATGTATTCACATACTCTGTGTAGTGCATGTGCTGCACATGTAATGTGTAGCATATTAGAATAAGATTGCTTTAATAGCTTCCCTGTTTTGAACATATAATCTGCCGCATCAGTCAAAAATAATAACATCTTGTCTTTATAGTTGTTATCCGATGACAATTAAGTATGGTTGGTATGAAGTTGTCGGATGAATAATACCAACAACTACATTTAACACATATAGTCCCATTACATCTGTTGTTTCGTCTGCGCTTACCCAAAGATAATGACCAGATAGATTGGCTCGTATTTTTTCAGTCATTTTGGAAAGTGGTATTTACGTAAAGTAGATTCGTCTGGTATATGACGATCAGTATATTTTGTAAGAAACCTCTTGATGAGTGGATTGTTAAGCTTTTTGTATGGGATATTGGCCGCCATGAAAGCTTCACACAGTTTGTCGTTAAAAGTGTCAGGCGCAATGGTCATATGTTATCTTAATGACTTTTCGAGGAAACATGTCTTTGCACTTTACACTTTTGTGGACGCCTTAAACTTAATGAACAGGCACTGCAATATATTTCGGTATCATTACGAATATACAACCAATCTGTATGCCTCAAATACATTCTGCCATCGCTGCCCTACGAGAATTCTCCATAGTTAATGAAAATAAAGAGAAATACTAAGAACAGGAAGAAATGGACTAAAAAGAAGAAACGGAAACTACTGCAAAAATAAGGTAGTAAATAAAACTTAATATATATAAAAAAATTATAGAATAAATATACGATGTAACAATATAAAATATAATAAAATAAAATTTTTTTTAAATACTAAATGTTGTAATCAAATAACATTGGAAGAAACTAAACCAAAAACAATCCCTTATAGAAGAGAATAGAAAATATGCTATCTCGAGGACAATAAATATATATATATATATATATATATATATATATATATATGTATATGCATGTATAACAGCTTGCAAACACGAGAATACATTTTGGAAATTAGCGGATATAATTTTTGAAGCGATTATTTCAACGAAGTCTAACGAAATAATATATAAATTTATATTCCGTCTTACACGCCACTGTTAAATTGAATTTATGAAGGAATACACACAATGTACTATTCATAACGACCGAAATAGCAATATCTGCTCAACGAATGCAATCGAGCAAGCAAATAATTGGGCTAACAAATCGGAGACCGTGGCTTATAAGTGAATAATAAAATTAAAAAGCCCTTACCACAATAGAATTTAATGATTATAAATACGTATTTCTACAACCACGTTGTCATCTTCAGTAGAAAAAACAGTGTAACACTTGAACGCACAAAGATACTCACAGAAGGATTGTTCTGAACGTCTTCTAGTTTAACACTAAAATCTTCAATCTTAAATGCTACAAAAATTACCTACATTTGGGTAAACCCCACATATTCATGCAAGAGCATTAACCCATTATTTGTAAATTCTATAGAAAAACCGTTTAGAAATATAAAAGCCGTAATTTAACATACATTAAGAATCCAATTATGAAACTAATCCTTAAATTATGTTGAAATATAAATTTGGAAATTAATGTTGAGTCAGAATATTTTAATGGCAAATATTGTAATGAAACGAATTTAAAAATAAATTCCATGAATTCGAATATTTTTTAATGGTTTTCCTATTTTTTTTTCTTGCTTTAATAACATCTAACTGTCAATTAACTCAAATAAAGAAGAACCTGGTATAGGACCCAAATCTGCGTTAATTACGTTATTCCTATTTTTAAAGATAAAAATGCTCTCAAAACTATCTAATTCGCGGGGGCGTGTGACGTTTTTTTTTATTAATCTCAGACAGTCAGATGTTACGTTGTGATCTGATTCAAGAATATGTCGGGCTACACTTGATTTTTCCGGTCTATTGAATCTAATATGCGAAACATGTTCTTTATAACGAGTTAGAATCGTACAATTTATTTCATAGATTCCAGATTTGTTGTTTACCTCAACTTTGTCTTTCGCGTTGCCTAAGAGAGATTTTAGGGAGTTATTCGACCGAAATGCTACTTGAACATTATACTGTTTAAAGGTTTTACTTAAATTTTTCGTAGTTTCGTGAAACGGTAAACTAATAATTGTTTTGCTCGAATCAATTTGAGGTAGCAAACATGTGGAATCCTGAATTGTTTTTCTTACTTTATGTTTTCTAACTAGCTTGTTTATTATTTCTGAATCGAAACCGTTGTAACTCGCGATTTTCTTAATTAAAGTTAATTCATTTTCATATCTATCCTTTGTCAATGGCATGCTTAACAAACTATTTATAAGAAAATTGAAAGAGGTATTAGTATTTTCTTATCAATCGTTTGTTAAGCATGCTATTGACAAAGGATAGATAGGTCGCTAAAATTGGGGTCATCAAAATTATTTAACTAAATAATTGCAAATAGATATATTATTGCTTTAAAATCAGCAGCACTTGAATTTAATTAACAAAGTTATAGCGTTGCTATGGAAATGACATGTTTGAATATATACAATAGTATTGGGCAACGAGTGATGAAAGTAACATTTTTTAAGCGAGAGAGCTCGCGAACATTACCAAACTCGGCTTCGCCTTGTTTGGTAATGTTCGCGAGCTTAAAATGATGATTACTAGTTAAACGCTCTACTTTTTTTACAACCTCGCCTATGGCATTATATATAACAAACTTAAAAAATTATGTAAATAAATACTTTATTTTCAAATTAATAGATCATATCTAAATTAGTTATGATTTAAATATTGATACATAGAATATGTAGACCATAAGGTCGAGGGCTTTAGATTTTCCCACCATCTTGCAAAATATGTAAGCAGCACAATTTCCGAATATGAATTTACGCTATTATCAGCCCTCTATTCAATTAATTTTACATAGACTTCTTCATACCTCTTTCTCGATTTTTCTGATAACATAGGTCTGCAAAAAGAAAATATTTTCAGCTGCATGAGATATTTTTGCTGAATTATATGTTTTAAGGTACGCTGATTTCAAAAATAACTTCTATTACTCTCCATCACGTATAGTTTTTTTGCAAAATAAGAACACAATAATGAGCAAAATCAACTATTTATTACAACAGACGCACAGCATAATATTTATCAAAACCTATCAACCATTATTTTTCTTATTTAAATTTATACACAACTTTATATTTACTCTTTTTCCTTGTGAAACCTTTTCTTCTTTTCTTTGATGCTTCTCCGAACTCATTTTCGGTTTCCTTCTTTGGTTTCTCGCTTAAGCATCCAACAGTAGTCCGCTAACATACTGACATCCCATCTTCCTTAGTAACGTCTCTCGATATCACGTACATCCTGGTGAAATCTTTCACCTTGTTCTTCACTGTAGGCACCCAAGTTTTCAGGAAAATATTCAATATGGGAGTGTAAGAAGTGAACTTTTAAGCTCATCTTGCACCCTTGAGCTTTATACGCTGTCAGCATGCGCTGTACAATAGTTTTATATTCGGGATCAATAGTATTGCCCAAAAACTTCTGCACTACATTTTTGAAAGAATCCCATGCTTCTTTTTCGATTTCTGCCATTGATTCAGGAAAGAGGGGATCAGACAAAAGTTTTTTTTATGTCGAGGCCAGTGAAAACTCCTTCTTTTAACTTTGCTTCAGACAATTTCGGGAACTTGAAAGATATATATCTAAAACAATCCCCATCTTTTTGCAGTGATTTTACAAACTGCTTAATTAGCCGCAATTTAATATGAAGAGGTGGCAATAAAACCTTTTCTGGCGGAACCAAAGTGGTATTGATAACGTTTTTCTCACCAGGAGTTAAACCGTGTCGTGGTGGCCAGTCAGTTTTTGTCCAGTGTAGCTCTCTGGCTCTACTATCCCACAAACATAGAAAACAAGGGAATTTTGTATAACCTGACTGTTGACCCAACAACATTGTTAGTATTTTTAAATCTCCACAAATCATCCATTGATGTTCTTGATATTTGATTTTCTCAAGAATCGTAGCTAAGTCATTGTAGTTTTCTTCCATATGAACTGAGTGTCCCATTGGAAGAGATGCAAATACATTTCCATTATGCAGCGAGACTGCTTTGAGGCTAGTTTTGGATGAATCAATGAATAAGCGCCATTCTGATGAATCATATTCTATTTCACAGCATTTCATGAGCCCACGAACATCATTACAATAAACCAGATTTCCCTCTTTAGTGAAATACTGAGTAAATTCTCTCTCTCGATGTCTGTACCAGGAAAATGAGGTACCAGATGATAAAAGGTTTTTGTTATTTAGCCTTGAACCTAGCAATTCGGCTGTATCTTTTGAAAGACCCAAGTCTCTGACTAGGTCATTGAGCTCAATCTGAAAAAAAAGTTGAGGTCCCTCGTCAACTGAAAAATCTGAGCTGGATTCGTTCTGGGGAGCAAACGTTTCTGAGTCCCCTGCATCACTCTGGATGTCATCTGAATTAGGAGGTGGGTGCGGAACTGGTATTTCAGAGCTATGGGACACTGGACGAATAGCTGAATCAAGGTTAGGGTAAGATATTTTCTTCTTATTTTTCGAATTAAATCCTTTCACGTCTACCGAACAGAAATAGCAGTCGGCTGTGTGATTTTTCTGTTCACACCATATCATAGGAATGCCAAAACGAAATGCAGTTTTCTTACCCTTAAACCACAAGCGCAGATCTTCCTCACATCTTCTGCACACCTTATGAGGAGCCCATGCTTTGTCTTGATCACCAAGTATTAATTTGAAGTAAGCAAAATAAACCTTCTTCACAAAATCACTTATATTTCTTTGTTGACTTTTCACTGTATATTCACCACAAATATAACAGAAGCTATATAATGAAACAGATATGCAAAATACATATCCGTAACTGTAAACATGGACAAACACCTCGTATTTTTAGCATTTACTTCTGTTCAATACATATGTTTCAGCCATCTAGGCCTCATCGGTTGAACTAGTGAAGCAATGTATATACAAATTAATACAGATCTGTTAAACAACGGATCTGTATCTGTATCTACATTTACGCTAAAATCGTCTCCAAGCCATAACCAGTTTCGTTCTATCAGGCGACACCAATTTAATCAGTGACATCTGACGGAAGAAAGCGACCAGGCCAGAAAAGGCGACCTGGTCGCCTGTTGTTTGTCCATGTTTACAGTTACGGATATGTATTTTGCATATCTGTTACATTATATAACAACCGCGTAATACGTGCAAAACGTATTGATAAATATCCCTTTTTTGTATATTTACCGCCATCTGGCGCGTGTTAATGGACAGCACCAATATAGGTATTTTTCCGCTTTTTCGTAATAGCCTTGCTATTCGAGCGGAAGGTCGCCTTTTCTGGCCTGGTCGCTTTCTTCCGTCAGATGTCACTGATTAAATTGGTGTCGCCTGATAGAATGAAAGTGGTTATGGCTTGGAGACGATTTTAGCGTAAATGTAGATACAGATACAAATCCGTTGTTTAACAGATCTGTATTAATTTGTATATACATTGCTTCACTAGTTCAACCGATGAGGCCTAGATGGCTGAAACATATGTATTGAACAGAAGTAAATGCTAAAAATACGAGGTGTTTGTCCATGTTTACAGTTACGGATATGTATTTTGCATATCTGTTTCATTATATAACAACCGCGTAATACGTGCAAAACGTATTGATAAATATCCCATTTTTGTACCGCGATATCATAAAGTTTCTGGGTCAACGGTGGCCATGGGGTGAAAAACGTCTGTCTTAATTTATATCATCCTTTTGAGAAAAATCTGATAGAATTTTCAGGTTAAGTATCATGCTGACGTTAAAATTTGTCAATATATTAATCTTAATGTCAGTATGACACATAACCTGAAAATTTTATCAGATTTTTCTCAAAAGGATGATATAAATTAAGACAGACGTTTTTCACCCCATGGCCACCGTTGACCCAGAAACTTTATGATATCGCGGTATAACAGAAGCTGTTCGGAGAAATTACACAACCTCTATGAGCCATAACACACATATAAAAACAGGAGCACAGTAGCGTTTGAATGCTGGATGTCAACTGAGTGTGACATGATAATAATGCAACCGTCTGCCTAACACCAGAAATTCTTTATCCCCCCCCCACCCCCCTCCTTTCACTAAATTTTTTACGTCCATTATTTTTTTCTTTATTACCAGATAAATATACTATTAAAATTAGGGTAAGAAATCTTAATTTTAATTAAATTTGAAGCTTAAAAAATAAAATAAGTACAGAATTTTAACTAAATAAGAATTTTTAACAAAATAAAAATATAAAAATTTGTATTGTAAAAAAATTGTTGAGATGGAATTTTTTAAATATTTTTTTCGGTTTTAGGCCATCAAAATCTATAAGAAAATGTATAAAAAACCTACGCAGTTTTTTACTTGCAGACCTGTGTAATTAGCCCGCAAAGGTTTTCTCAACTTGATTTACTATTTCAAGTGGAGTATAGAGAATATCTAAATCACTTTCTGAATTAGAAATCATGATAAAGCTACGAACAGCACAAACTGACGTGAATTAAAAATTACGCGATACAGCGATAGCAGACATCTAGACACAGACAGAAATTAGTAGGTAATTTTCGTCACTAGGGACGAAAGTTAACATTATGGGATTTTGTCCCGCTGGTGACGGAAATCAAATTCGCTGCAGTATTCGGTGACGAAAAATATCTTTTTATAAACGGTTGCAGAAAAAATATTTAAATAGTTCTTGACAAAACGCAAATATGTCTGACACAGATGTGATATTTCAGTATCTTGTACTCCTCCAGAGCTAAAATGTATTGCAAACTCTGCTCTTTCCGATTTAATACTTCAAAAATCTAAAAGGCAGTACGAAAAATGTCACAGCGAGTTTAAATATTGCTATGACAAACAGAATGTTAAGACGATGCCCGAAAACATTTTATTGGCTTATCTGATGCAGAAATCAAAAGTTGTAAAAAGTTCAACTTTATGGAGTGTTTATGCTGAAGTGTGTACTGAACATACCAGAAGGGATCGACTTCAGAAAGTTTTAGACATTAGTACTATTTCTGAAAAGAAAGGCAGTAGGTTATCAAGCAAAGAAATCAAAAGATTTTATGTGTGAGCAAATTGATTCATTCCTAAAAGAAGCTAGTGATGAAACATACTTATTATCGAAGGTAAATGTTAAAAAATGTCACTTGGAGTTGTTTTATTTATTATACTGATTGTTGTTGGTAGTTTTAATAGTGGAAATATCAAATGCCTTGCGACGAGATGAATTAGTAAAAATGTCTATTGAAGATATTCAGAAAGAGAATACTGTATTAATAGTAACCGTTCCTGATACCAAGACGAAAAAGAAGCGCGTTTTCACTATTACTAATATTGATTTCATAAGAATTTATCGTAAATACGCAGCTGTTCGACCAAAATATATTGCTAATAGTCGTCGTATATTCTTGAGATGTGTAAGCGGAAAGTGCACTGCACAAGTTGTTGGAGTGCATACGATTGGGAAAGTGCCTAGTATGATTGCTAAGTATCTTAGATTACCAAACCCTAAAACATACAAGGGCCACTGCTCATATTGCCTGCTGCAATTGATATGGACATTGTCTTTATAGACGTGGAAGAAGCAGAAAGAAAATGAAGAAGATTCCGATTTCTATTCCTTCAATTTGGGTATTTAGTTGTTCTTCACCTGTGGTCATTACTTTTTTTTTTATTTGTTTTATTTTTAATTATACTCATTCTTTTTTTCTTAAGTGTTTCGTTCCATATATCTATACTTTCTTGCAGGTTATTTCCATTTTCAGCTATTAGTACTTTGTTATCTGTGAATGCTGCCTCAGCTACTTGTATCCTCTCTAGATTCCTGTACCCAATTTGATTTTTTTTCGTCTGCATTGAGCATTGTCTTAATACATCGTCTATAAATACAGTGAACAGTACGGGACTTAATCCTCCGCCCTGCCTTAACCCATCTTGAGATACAAATCCCTCGTATCTCATGTTCCGCTTTATTATATAATTTACGTTGTTCTGATATAACCATTGGGGGTCTAGGACGTTTCGTCGCCGCCGTTTCGGGGCCGCCGATTCGGAGTCGCCGTTTCGTGGCCGGGACGTTTGGGGGCCGAGCCGGTTCGAAGCCGAGCTGTTTCGGGGCCAAGCCGTTTCGGGGCCGAGCCGTTTTGGGGCCGAGCCCTTTCGGGGCCGAGACGATTCGCAGCCGGGCGGTTCGGAGCGGGGCAAAGTGAATATTTTTGATACTTTTAAAATCGTATGAAAGTAAACACTGTTTATCGGCTTATAATCTTAATCCACATGTTAGCAAGAAGAAATGACTTTAATCGCTTTCTGTCGGTTAAACGGTTCCCAGATTATCCATTCATTTTTGTGTAAACGGATTATTATAACGACATCCTGCTTTGTAGCATCATAAAAGTATTTGTTTAATGGTTATTGGTAATCAGTAGGTAATTTTGTAAATGACATTATATTCAAAGTCCACATTTTTGCATGTTCGTGTCTGTTATTGAGTGGTGTCCGTTAAGCTAGTCTCTGTGCCAAGAAAAGTTATTCTTGCTACTTGCTAAAACAAAAATTTACCCCCAAAATTCTTCTTAATTCCCGAAATTAAACCCATTTCTTCTTGATTGAATTGATTCGGCATTTACTTGATGAAGATCCATAATTTAGAATAGAAATAAAACTACGGTTTTAATCTTCACTTTTAAAAGTGAAGATTAAAACCGTAGTTTTATTTCTATTCCATTTCTTCTTGCTAACACGTTGATTAAGATTATAAGCCGATAAACAGTGCTTACTTTCATACGATCTTAAAAATTTATAAAATATTCACTTTGCCCCGCTCCGAACCGCCCGGCTGCGAATCGTCTCTGCCGCGCAACGGCTCGGCTCCGAAACGGTTCGGCGCCGAAACGGCTCGGCTCCGAAACGGCTCGGCTCCGAAACGGCTCGACTCCCAAACGTCCCGACTACGAAACGGCGGCTCCGAATCGGCGGCCCCGAAACGGCGGCGACGAAACGTCCCATCCCCAACCATTGGATATTCCGTATCATTTTTTTGTTTACTCCCCTTTTTTCAAGAGCTTTACATATTTCATATCTTGGTACTCTATAAAAGGCTTTTTCAAAATCAATAAATGCGAAATATGCCTTTTCCCTTATTGCAATCTTTTATTAACTATTTGTTTTAATGTAAATATATGATCGTGCGTGCTTCTTCCGGGTCTGAATCCATTTTGCGATTCCGATAGTGATGGTTCGATTAACGGTCTTAGCCTATTGTTAATTAAGTGCTCATATATTTTGACCACTGTGCTTAGTAACGTTATAGCTCTGTAGTTATTACAATCTCTATAATTTTCCTTTTTGTATACCGGTGTTATTAGTGCCACTTCCCAATCTTCTGGTATATTTTCGTATTTCCACGCCATATTAATGTTCTCCAGAAGTATCTTTGTTCCTACTTCACCAATGTTCTTAATCATTTCTGCCTCTATTTTGTCATTTCCAGGAGCTTTTCCATTTTTAAATTTTTTTGTTACATCAGTTAAATCTTCTAGAGTAAATTCTGTATCCTCAACTGCTATATTTCCATTTTCTATAACAGTCTCTACATTTTTGTGTCCTTTGCTGCAGAGTAGCTCCTCAAAGTATTCCTTCCATCTGTTCATTACCTCTCTTTCATCAGTGATTATTTCTTGCTGTTTATTATATATGTTTCCATCATCTATTGATTTTGCTTTTTTGCCCGATTTCAAAACTTTATAGAATAGTTTCTGATTACCAGTGCTATCTCTCCATTCTATCACCAAATTCTTTCCATTTATTTGCTTTTGCTTTTAACACTAATTCTTTTACCCATTTCCGTTGCCTTTGGTACATTATGTATTGTTCTGTTTTATTATTTGCTAAGTACTTTCTTCACAATTTCTTTTTATTTTTGATTTCCTCTTTTATGTCGTTCGCCCATCAAGCAGTCTGCTTCCTTGTGTTACATATTTTGCATACTCCGCATATTTCACGGGCAGCTTCTACAACTATATGTTTGAACATATTCCATTTTTCTTCTAAATTGTCCAGATTTGTTATCTCTGACACTTCTTCAATATTTTTTCTAACTAATTGTTCATATTTTCTGACTATTTCTAGTCCCTTTAATTTATGTCTTTATTGACGTAAATTCTATTTTCTTTATTTTAATTCCATTGTCATGTTTATTTTCTAGTTCTTTGATTCTAGCTACTACCAAATAATGATCGCTATGTATCTCCGCCCCTCTCCTAACTTTGACATCTAAGAGAGTTCTTCTGTTTTCCCTTTCTACCAGCACATAGTCAATTATAGATTTTTCCCCTCTATTGTGTTGCACGCGCGTATATTTGTGAATATCCTTGTGTTTACAGAATGAATTAGTTATTACGAGATCATGGTTTAAACAAAAGTCCAAATTTCTTTTTCCATTACCATTTTTAATTTCCTCTCCATGTTCTCCCATAACTGCCTTATAACCGTCGTTTTTTTTTTCTATTTTGCCATTGAAGTCACCAGCCATAAACAATATTCCTTTGGCTTCATCCATTACTAATGTCAACTCCTCCCAGAATTTATCTTTTTCTTCTACTTTGTCATTGTCATTAGGGCCATACACTGATTATTGTCATTACCTTCTGTTTGCTGTCTTTAAGCTTCACTACTAATATGCGCTCCGATATACCTTCCCATTTACTTATGTTGCTTCTCAAATTTCTATGTATTATTACACCACTCCAGCTGATGCTCTATTACATGAATTTACTCCGTTATGCAGGTAATATGTGGTCATTATCTAGTACGTGCTCCCATTGGCCTTTCTTTTTTGTTTCGCTTATACATAGTATTGTTAAACGCATTTCTTCAAATTCGCTTATGAGTTCACTTTTCTTTCCGCTTAAACTTCTAACGTTTCAAGTTGCTAATTTCCATTCTTTCTTTTTGTTCGAAGTATCATTTCCATGCCTTATCATATACTTTATTTCTTTCGTATGTTTAATTTTGTCAACGTCTATTATTATTGCCGTGTGAATCTCCTTCTTTCCATCTATACATTGGTTTCTTAGTTTTTTGAGATTAGATAATAATTTTATTAAATAATTTAGCAATACCTAACTCATTATTAAAAACATATATATTCTTTGTACATTGCAATTGCATCCTCTGTGTTTTTTTCTTTATTATAGAAACTTTTATTATACGTTCTAATTTGAATTGAATTATATACATTTATCGGTTCCGGAAAGTTCCTCGCCGAAAGTTCCTATATATAATGAACCTGATAAGAATTCTATATTAAATATCTTCTGGTCATGAAGAGGGTACGTGTTAATCAAGCAAATTGATTCTCCTGAACTCAAGCGGCCTAGGCGTCTGTAGATCTGAAGATAGTGGTCGCAATCCGGCAAGGGAACAGGGTGGGATCTACGTAATTAGTACTTATGAAACCCGACTGAAATTATTCATTATGTACTAATTACCCTTGCAAAGTTAGATGCGACAACTATACAAGTAACAAGTTAAGTTATATTTTCTAATTTGGCTCCATTAAGATGCATATTCCTTGCGAGGGGGATGCTACATCTCCATATTATGTTGGCACGTCCTGATCACAGATTGTAAAATATTATTTCCAAACTTCGTGTACAGAAATTGTAGAAACTATAGTAACTCAAAGTATTAACAGCTTCTGTTCATTTTTATATATAGTCCAAGTAATAATATTTCGTGAAGTTTGTGCTAATTTAGTACTTGCATAATAAAATTTTTAATAATCATCATAGTTCTTGTTTCGCGATGAACCACACCACTAGAATTTCAGTGATAAATGATATTACGGTTCTATTAGATATTTGTTTGAGTTATTTTGCCCTCAATTCCAAAGAAATAAGTACCTACCGTAAAATCCAACCTTCAAAATCTTCATTAACACAGACGTAGTAAATATGTACATAAATTAAATAAATTTATACATATTGCTGTGTATTCTGCTTATGCAAATGTAACATTGATTGTTCAATTAAAAATAACAAATATTTATATACCGCGTATATTTTTTATCTTCAAACTTTCAAATATCTCGAAAAATAAGAAGCTCACGAAGAAATGTCCAGATCTAAAATTTAATAATTCACTGGAGGAAATACATTATACTTTTCTCTCAACATATACAGGATGTTTTATAACATCGTTTAAAAATTTTAAGGGCATTTAGTACAATCGAAAATAAGGTAAAAGTCATAATAAACATATGTCCGCAACTTAACTGTTTACGAGATAACAGCGAGTGTTCCTAGTAGTACATGAAATAGTTAACGATAGCATATCCCAGTAAACAGGTGCTTATCTGCTATTGTTTTATGACAGTTTAATTTGACGTTTTGTCCAATTTGTAACAATTACAATGGTAGCGTATTCTAATGCTGAAATGAGCGATATGGTGTTCATGTACGGTCGGTCCAATGGGAATTCTTTACAAGCACGTCGCCTCTATGCTGAAACGTTTCCTGATCGCCAACTGCCTTCGCATGTGATGTTTCAGACGGTGTTTCAACGACTAGGAGAAACTGGTTCGTTTGAGAAGCGGTCATATGATACTGGACGGCAGAGAATAGCATGTACTCCACAGATAGAAGATCAAATTTTGAATATTATCGATGAAAATCCCGAAACTAGTGTTAGAAGAATTTCGACTCAAGTGGGTGTAAGCAGCAATCTTGTTTGGAGAACTCTTCATGAGCAACTCCTATACCCCTACCTTATCCAACGGGTACAAGCCCTTACTGCTCCGGATTATCAAGCGAGAAGGACTTTCTGTGAGTGGTTTTTGCGAACAGCTGCTGATCGGCCAGATTTCGCTGATAACATCCTTTTCACTGATGAAGCTGGTTTTACTAAAAATGGAATATTTAATTTCCACAACAATCACGTTTGGTGTGACGAGAATCCTCACGTTACCGTTGAAGCCAGACACCAGCAACGTTTCTCTCTAAACATCTGGTTAGGCATGATAGGGGACCGGTTGTTAGGACCGATTGTTTTGCCACAACGCTTAACAGGTCCTGCATACCTCGAGTTCTTGGAAAATACTTTACCTGAGCTTTTGGAAGATTTACCTTTAAATCTGAGACTGAACCTCTGGTTTATGCAAGATGGAGCCCCACCGCACTTTACGCGTGCTGTTAGGGAACATCTTAACAATGAATTTCCTGGGAGATGGATAGGGCGAGGAGGTCCCATTGCTTGGCCTCCAAGATCTCCCGATCTAACCCCGTTGGACTTTAGTATCTGGGGTTATTTGAAAAGTTTAGTGTACGCAACACCGGTAAACGATCTTCCAGAGTTGCGCCAACGAATAGAACGCTGTTGCCAAATAATTCGAGATAAACCCTTGTTTTTTGAAAGAGTGCGCGTTTCCTTTGAAAGAAGATGTAGATCCTGTGTCGAAAAGGAAGGACGTCAATTTGAACATCTTCTTTAGTTATAATATAAATTTTATGTTAAAATACCGCTAAAGCAAATTTATGCTGCAATTGCGATAAAATCGCTGTTATCTAATAAACGGTAAATTTACGGACATATGTTTATTAAGACTATTAACCTTATTTTTGATCGTACTACATGCCCTTAAAATCTTTAAACGATGTTTCAAAACACCCTGTATAATAGTAAAAACGCGTGATCCCTGCGTGATTTTTAACTGATATTTACTGCGTTTCTATTGGTTCTTATAGCTACAAAGAAATCTCACAACAAACGATGTAAATCATCACCTGTGATTCTGTCACACAAAGTTGTGACTTAGATTGTCTTCCATTTTGAACTATATAATTTTTCCTTTCTTATTTTGTATTGTTGTGTTTGCGTTTCGTGTATTTATTTAAATTGTTGTTATTACTATTGTTCCGTTTTTTACGGGTCAATTAATGATTAAAATAGTTAATTGACGAAGGAGATACTTGTTGAAACTTCATTATAACGCTAAGAAATAAGTAATTAAACTTCTAGTTTCAAAAATTCTTTTATTGTAAATACCACTACAATATTGTTTCGCCATACAATGGCTTCATCAGGTGGATGAAATACTGAATATGTACAATACAAGTTTGAATATTTATGTGAAAATTATTGGGGAAATTGTATTGAAAAAATTTTTACAATCTTAAATTTAGTAGAGGGGAGTTGTTTAAATCTAGTTGGTCATTTAAAGCTAATCCTAAACTATTGTATCATTAATTTCTAAGTTTTCTAACAGGTTAAGTTTTTTACTTTTTTCTTGAATGTGTAAAATTTTGAAATCTATATTAAATCTATGATTGATATCTATACAATGATTTGCGAAAGTTGAATCTGTTTTCTTTTCTTTATGGCTTCTCTCGTGTTCTTTCATCCTAATTTTGAATGTCCTCCCCGTTTGTCCTATGTATACCATATTACAATCTTCGCATGTTAACTTATATACAATCAAACTCTGGTGTATATAAGTTAACATGCGAATATTGTAATAAGGTGTACATAGGACAAACGGGGAGGACATTCAAAATTAGGATGAAGAAAACTCTCATGGTGTTTTGAGTGTACGTGGTGAGGGTTCACCATCCCCTTGGGCAACAATACTTCTACAACTGGATAAAAAAAGCCGTTTCATTCTTAATAAAAGTAAAAATCAATTGTTTACGTTGATTAATTCATTAGCTAGTATTTCATATAACTGAGGAGTTATCCGGTTCGATCATAATTATTTTTTGATTCGAATATTTGTTGATATACTAATCGAAGTGAATTTATTAATAATTTGGTAGTATGGTCTATAATTACTTGATTATTTGACACCTCAGTGAAGTACCTATATATTACATTTATTTAGCAATTAACATGTACGTTCTTTAATTAATACCAAATTGTCGATTAAATGTACGAACGTATAACATCTTCCTATCGTAACAGAACTTTAACAGAACATGACAGAAGTTATGACGAGTCTTGTAAAATGATTGTATCTACATATATTTTACGATAATATACATAAATTAAAAATTTGATTGCATTGCACATTCTAGAATAGCGGCATGGTAAATATGATTTTGCATTATTTTGTTCCTCAAATTTACATTGCCCGTGGTGTTTTAAAATTTTCCAACTCAAAAATCAAATTTACATATTGTATCTCTGCACCTGTATAGTCACGTTCTATATAACAATCCGAACAAATATATTTCATTGAAGTCTATACGATTGTAGGTATATATATAATGTGATTCTTCCTTCATGTGTGCTCCGTGTTACGACCATAGCTTCTAGTTTTGACAAACAGAATTTAAATTCGCACGTACAACGAGCTGAAATGTAAATATTTCATAGGCGAAAGCTCAACAAACAGTGTAGGTAGAATAATTTATACTTATGCATAAAATATTCTCGCGGGGGCCCGTTTATAGAACGAGAAGACATCGTTTTTCAAAAAAGAGAGAAAGAATAGACGAGAAAAAATTTTGTATCGCTGTGATTCATTTGACACGTGATACGTTAAATCTGAATTTTATGTATAACATTACATTGCTGTCACAATCATATATAATGTTTGCACTACGTGTCAGAGTAAGTAATATCTTAGTATTAGTATAATTTGAAATCTACTTTCAGGAATTTTATAATTTTAGAAGAACAAAAGAATATAGAAAATAAAAAATTAATTTGAACAATCTCAGAAGGTGCTACGAAGCTGAAAGTAGATGAATATACCTATAGAAATACAGTTGTACGAATAAAAGTTAACATACAGTGTCGCCATTATGTATGGAAACGGACAGTTATCTCGAGAACGGTTCGAGACATCATAATGAAATTTTGTACTCGAACATAAGGAAATGTTTGGATTTTTTAGGTTATATTTTCATTTATTTTTCTTATCGCATATTTAAAATCCAGGACTAACTTGATTCATTTTAAATGACAACAGTACTTACTTGAATTTGGCTACGTTGAAAATATAATTTTTTTCCGAATTGAGCGCTGTAAATATTGTATGTCTAGTTTTCAAAATAGTTTAAAAGAAAACAGATGAAAAATGTTTCGGTGTCTTTTGGGGTAACAACAATAAAAAAAAATTTATTAAATAAGAAACTATTTACATCCTGGCAGTAATGAGTCCGTCGAGCGAAGCCTTGAATTGCGTTTTCCCACTAAATTAAAGCTATTAATGCTCTCAGTAGTGTGTCCAGCAAAACTAGCTGTAGGCAACTGTTTAGAACACTTAACTTACTTTGCCATCCTTGTATGTACGAGGGTGGATCAATAAATACCCGTGTTAGGAAAGAAGAAGTTTTTCACAAATTTTTTTTCTTTTTCCAACGTAATCACCTTTTAGTACAATACACTTTTCTCAACGTTTCTGCCATTTCTTTAACCCCTCCAAAAAATACGATTTGTTTAACTCTGCAAAATACGCTTCTGTCTCGACGATAACCTCCTCGTTTGAGCAGAATCTTTTTCCTCCGAGCCACGTTTTCATGTTGGGAAACAGAAAGAAGTCGCAGAGAGCCAAGTCAGGCGAGTACGGTGGGTGCGGCAGCAATTCGTAGTGCAGTTCATGCAACTTTGCCGCGACAATTCTGGATGAATGTGCTGGTGTATTATCGTGGTGAAACAGCACTTTTTTCTTAGCCAAATGGGGCCGTGTCTCCTTCAATTTTATATCGAATCGGTCCAATAATTCACTGTAGTACTGCCCCGTCACCGTTCTTCCTTTCTGCAAAAGGTCCATGAGGATTATTCCGTTGGAATCCCAAAAAATCGTGGCCATGACCGTTCCGGCCGATGGCACCGTCTTTGCCTTCTTCGGAGCAGATTCACCCCGAAAAATCCATTGTTTTGACTGTCGCTTGGACTCTGGCGTATAATAATGGATCCAGGTTTCATCAACGGTGACGACTCGACGCAAAAACTCCTGCGAATTTCTCTTAAGAGGTCCAAACACTGCTTCGACATTGACAACCGTATCCGCTTGTTGTCCACCGTAAGCAATCGCGGCACCCATCAGGCCGACAACTTTCTCACCGATAACTTATCATGTAAAATATTAATTGCCGTGGACCTTTTCAACGATTTCCTCGGTAAACACGTCTGCCGGGCGGCCTCGGCGCTCCTCATCAAAAACAGATGTACGACCACGTTTAAATTCGTTGAACCAATATGTCACGGTTGTCATAGATGGTGAAGGGTCCCCATAGACAGCATCCAACTTCGCTTTTATTTCTTCGCATGTTTTTCTATCCAAAAATAAAAAGCGAATTACGGATCGATATTGCTCTTTTTCCATTTTATCAAGAAACACGAAACACATGTGATACAACTGGCTGCCAAATAAAAACTAACCTATGAATCAGTCTGAAATTTATTATGGTGTTGTCTGACAGATGGTAGTACACGACGGTAATGCCAACTTCCTTCAGCAGCGCCACCTGTCTTCAAACAGGGGTACTTATTGATCTTCCCTCGTACTTACCTGTCTTGAATATGTCCACAATACATCCAAAAAGTTCTCTTTAAATAGCGATCTTACGGCACCAGTAATCGAAATAGCATAGTGATGCCTTACTGTCGTTTACAGAAAAGCCAAATGGGTACAAATTACTTAGCCTTAAAAATTTACAGTAAAATTCCTAATGGAATGAAAGGCCTGGACCGGTGGAAAATTTAAAATCGAAGCCAAAGACATATTAGAGTGTTTTTACTTACTAAGTGTTTTTTCAATCATCAATTTTAATGTATTTTTTTTTTATTGTTATATTGCACTGCACTTTCATCATTTATATTTTATACTGAATATTTCAATATGACGTATGTATGTATATTAGAGTGTCCCTTATTTTAAAATTTTTTGAAATGTTGAAACGGTACCCTCTCATATTTTTTCATTGGACTAGAAAATAACTCACGTAAAATTTTTCGCCTCCCCGACCACGCCTTCCCTAAGCGACGGGGCTCTGAAGATAGCGCTATGAATTGTTCGTATGATTTCGATTTGTTTGAATCTGCAATGCTTTTGTTTAGAGCTATGATGAAGAAATTTAAATTAGTAGAACGTAGATGGAGGTAGCCCTACGTGGAGTGGGCTATGACGCCTGCAGATCAATTTTCGCCACACTAGAAAATCGGTTGGATCTGCTTATAAGCACTGGAGTAGACCTCATTTAGGTGTTTTTAAGTTTTTTGTTTTAAAATTTTTACGGTGCTCTACCATTTTTTACTATTTGACGTAAATATAACTCATGCAAATTTTTACGCCCGCACGACCACGCCTTCCCTATGGTGCGGGCCCTAAAAAATGTTCCTTTATTCTTTTATAACTTTTTTTAAATTTCTTTTTTTTAACAAGTTTTTATTTAAATAAAACTAAACAATTTCATGAGGAAAACGTAACATTAAGATAATAATTAAAAATAAGAAATTCATCTAAAAAAATAAAAGTATAAAATTAAAATTAAAGCTTTTGTGTTAAAAAACAAATTTCGACAAATATTGTCTTATCAACGACACAATTCGAAGAATTGACGCTGTTACTTCGCTGTATTAGGCAGCAGCATATTTTCTTTTTATGGTACTTTTTGAATAATTTAGATATATTTTTCTATGCTCTTATACACATTGCAATAAATATTGCTTTTATTCTTCTTGAACTGTTAGAAATCCGTGAAATTGCTGCATCAGGTTAACAGCTCTTTCAGCGTTGTCATTTACTGCTTTCAAGTGAATTACTTTTGCTTTAGCTTCTAAAAAGGATGCACTATCTTCCCAAGTTGATGGGTCTTCGGTAAGAAAATCGATGCTTATTTTCAATCGATAAAACATATTGCTTTTTATTGAAACAAAATCATGTAGTTTTTTATCTGTGTAAAATGAAAAAGGAAATGAACATAATGACAAAGAATTCAATAATTAGAAAACAATTACCATATAATGAGCAACGCATTTCTTCTTTCGATGGAACATATCGCTTTGCATTTGCAAATATGCTTTCTTTTGTTAAACTTGCGCAATATTCCTTTTTGCCTCGATATCAACCATATCACCAAAAAGGGATAAAATGACGACTTCTTTAGTTAAATAATAAAGATGTTGGCAATTTTTTTTTTAAACAGCTTGTGCAATTGAATGGTCAATACATTCATAATTCTTAACAGCTTTTATGAAACACAAGTCTTGGTGGGGAGCTTTTATGGCTAAGTTGCATTGCATCCATAGTTTAACGTAAGTTGTTACAATGAATAGACAAACTTCTTGCAATCCTTCGTTCTCTTTTCTGGTTAAATTTAGCTGATCGCGAAATAAGAACATTTTTATCGCATAAATAGCTCTTGCCATCCATCGTGCTTGGTGCATAGCGCCAGGAGGTTTTATTTTAAATTTGTAATTATAATTTCCACTCAAAAATAATATCGAAAGCTCGATCAATTCACGGTAATCACCTCTCATAATTGGTTTTTCGAGTTCAGAAAGATAAAAGCTAATCAAGCTGTCAATTTGCGACGGTTGAAAATGCTGGTTTGAAATGGAGGTACCATTTTGAAAATTCTTTTGCTTAATATTGTTCCAATTGTTTTTCAACTTTTTAAAGATCGGTACATCAGCGCTAAGCGTCACTTGAGGGATTTTGGTTTCAAATACAGTTTTCAACACCAACTCGTATACATGATGCTTGCACCCAAATAAAATAAGTTCCCTCTTTAGTGATTGTTCCAGTAGAGCACATGCACCGTTAAAGCGACCCGTGTTAGAAGCTGTGGTGTCACAGCACGTAATTTGAACTGTATCGGAGAGTTGCCAATCATTTATTGCATTTAGTACAGCTGCAGCTTGTTCTTTTCCACTTGCATGATCTAATTTAGGCACTGCGATAAGTTTCTCCTCATTTTCAAATGTGATCACAATTGGAAGCCGCTTTTCTTTAACATTTTGTGCATTTACTGCAGGCAATAATTTCCCATCCCAATGAATTGTGACCATTTCAGGAACATTATTTTTAAAATCTGTCTTAATTTGTTCGGCACGTTCTTTTCTCATCTGTGTTCTTATTCTTTGCATGGAAGTTTTATTTATTATAAATTTGTTTACATTATGTCCAAGAGCTTCTAATGCTGCTTCCAGAATATAGACGGAGTCACGCATACTCAACTGACATCTATCGAGGGCAGCCACAAGTTTCGGAGAAAGAAAATCCTTTTTTCCCATTTTTTGCAAAGGCAATAAATTTTCTTCCTAATGCTGTGGACTGTGATCTCGATGATTTTCAACTGAATTCATGGATGACGAATCCGATGAGAAACTAGAATTAGGTGATTTGGCTGTTGTTTCATTTTCCTTTAGCTGCCTGCTTCTTTCTGTTAATAACCGCGATTTTTTTCTCTCTTCTCTTCGCCATAGATTGTAATCTACTCCTACCAATGAACCCGGTCTACCAGGTTCCCGCTGCCGTTGCAAAAAAGTTTTGTCTTCTTCGATTTCCATTATCTCTAAGGCATCAGCGTGCGCTATGTCGAAGAGATTGTCCAATGTATGCAGAAATAAATTTTCTTTATCTTTGAGAACTTGAGTGCTCTTTTTCCCAATTTATTTGCAAATTTTTCCAAACTCCGTGTAATTTAATTAATTTTTCCACACTATTTCTGGATATTTTAGTGGGTATTCTAGCTTTTTCCCAGAAAATCATACTTTCCTTTATAGTTAGATTAGCACTTTCTTGCACTGTTAATTTTCCTTGGCGAATATTTTAAAATATAACAGCAAGCACTTGTCGGTTTGAAGGAAGTTTCGTGCCCGTGATTCGGTGATTAACATTTCCAATTAAAAACACTTTATATTTATTACTGCTACGTAAGTCTTGCGACATTATTTTTTCTTTAAATTTATAACCACAAATTATTAACTTTATTACTCAAAATACAGATTTATTGTTTGCTCTCAGTTATTCTGTCGCTCTGTGCTTTATGTAATGCCAAGTTTATTTTTTGCTTTGCGTCGTTTTCGGGGAAACCCGTTTCTTATTTATTCTTTTTCTTTTGTTTGAGTGTTTAAATCATTTCTTGTTGCATGCAAAGTTTACAAACCAAAGAAAAACACAACTCCACAAATTGGATAGTAGCTGTAGCTTTGGTGACGTTCTCATCGTTCTAAGTAATCGTAGTAATAATTTTATTTCTTCTCCGATTGAAAAGAAGTCAAGTTCGTTTTTTCTAATTCTTGTATTTATCATAAAAATAAACAAAACAAAAATTTTTAAGTCCAAAAATAGCTCGATAATAGAAAAAATGCATATTTTGCATTTTAAGGCCCAGTCGCTTAGAGAAGACGTGGTCATGAAGGCGTAAAATTTTACATGAGTTATTTTCTATTCCAATGGAAAAAAAAATGAGAGGGTACCGTTTCAACATTTCAAAAAATTTTAAAATAAGGGACACTGTAATGTATATGTAATTGTATGTATGTAAGCAATTTTTTCTGATGTGTAGCAAGGGGATTTCGGAAACTAGATTAAATGATTAAATGGGTAAAGAGTTGCAGCTTAACAAGCACGATTTAAGAGCTTTTTGTTTTTTTTGAAAAAATGCATAGCTAACCAGATATATCGCAAAAATGATTTTCTTGTTACCTTGGCCGGCGCCTATATCTATGTTATTATAGACTTTAGAAAAATGTGCAAAGGAAAAAGTTATAGGCAATTATGTGCTTTATAATACTCTATAACCAAATTTTTCGCTTAAGCTATAATTTTTGAGTTATAAGTTATGACACAACAAACTTGTGTTTTTTCTAATGGAGACCATAGTCGGCCATGACTTTATAAAAAAGGCCTTCTTTCGAAGATTCAAATGATGTACCACTTAACGTAGTTATTTTTATAAATAAACAAATTACGTCCGTTTCTTTCTTTTAATTTTCGAACTGCTCAAGGAGTATGCTATGAAAAAATGAATAGATGTACATCGCGTTTAGTAATAAAATTAAGTTTAGTTTATTAAAAATATTCTTTTAATTTCGAAATTGTACACACAATTATTAATTAATAAATTAAAAAACAAGGAAATTATAATATAAATAGGCCGAACTAAACAATATTTATACAAAAGAATACGAGCCCACAAATACTCCAAAACAGATAAAATTGCTTTATTTACACACAACCTGCAACGCGATCACCATTTCAATTTTGAAAACATAATCTATAAAGAACAACACACAATGAAAATGGAAATTAAAGAAATTATTAATATTAAACAAGAAAAAAATTCAATTAACAACAGAAGTGACGTAAAAAATCTAAGGAGTATTTACTATAACTTAATAATGTAAAGTAACGATCTGCAATTTACCATAATAAATATTGTAATATAATATAATTGTTATATAAATATCTATCATGATATTTAAATATCTGCGCACTGGCTTAGCATGCCGGTAGTCCCTATCTTAGCTCTCGGACTAGGCCCCGAGTAGGTTTTCATGGTTTTCCTTATCGCTTTAGGCGAATGCCGACAGCCTAAGTCATCAATAATAACTCATGACTTGCTAATCCGCCTGTAATTGGCGTTAAGCTGTTGGGAAATGCTAAATCATGAATTATTATTAGAGCTGAGGATGTTTGCGGTATAACCATGGTTATATCATGTAACCATAGTAATTTACTATGGTTACATGATATAACCATGGTTATACCGCAAACATCCTCAGCTCTAATTATTATTATTAAACTTGAATGTATTTTTGAATTATTTAATTGTAACCGTGACAACTTCATATACCTAAATATGGCATTAATATAATGTCATTTATATACTTTATTTATATACTATGTCCAAGAAAAAATGTACTGCATGGGAATCTCGGAAGCGGTAAGAGATACAAAGTTGTTTAAATAGGGAAAAAGTTGCGCATTTTAGTAATCTTTTACATGGCATTTACGTAATCTTTTTCGTTTTTTGAGATATTTAGGAAAATTTTGGTTTTTATTTTTTCTGACTTTATTTTACAAGCTATCGAAAAATAAATAAAACTTTTTCACTAGCACTTTCAAAACTATACAAGACTGTTTCGTTATATTCTTAGTTCGACGTTTCGGTTTTGAGAAACGATCATCAACTTTATTTTTTTATATAGATGTAGAAAAAAGTATATCCTGCATCTGATGGAATTTTTCATTACGAATTCAACACATTATGTTTTCGAAATTACTTTTTGCTGAAAAAGTAAATTTATTATTTTTTTGGTATCTTTTGTAATTCTTCCTTAGTGATAATAACGCGCTATGACATGTAGACAGAATAAATTAATTCGATCAAATACAATGCTTTAATGAAAATTATGGAACACAATCTAAAATAATGTTTTGAGAAATACGCATTTATTATTTTATAATTTGTATGTGTATTTTACAATTTACAACATTTGTTCATTGGTATCTGGCTAGGCTCTAGAAAACAACGATTTATTATTTTACAACAATTTCGAAGTTAATACTTGTCACTTACGTGTTACTTCTTCTAAGGTGTGTTGTTGTTGCTGTTCTTATTGCTTGTTATTGCTGTTCATTATTTTTGTTGTTCGTTGTTATTTGTTGTTTCCTGCATGTTGTTTTACTGAATTATACGTATGAATTAATTTAGTTTTGAACATAGAGAGGGAACGATTTCGCAATCAAGAAAAATATGATATGCTAGCATGCCAATTATAATATAATAAATGAATATAATTATATATTCATTTATTAAAGAATCCTCTTGCCAAGATTTTTTAAATTTTAATTTATAAATTTTACCTTGACAATACATTGATTAATACATTTATCATTATTATAAGTAAGACTAATAATGTAATTTAATTAATTATTATCATTATATACTTTAAAACTGTATACCTTTTAATCCTTCTATAAAAATTAATCTGCTTGGATTCAAAATTTTTCACGTTGGACAACGGGCACTTTTTAATGTCTGCCCAAAGAAATACGTATATATATATATATATATATATATATATAAGGTAAACTTAATAAGTCGGCGATTAAAGGTCTGGTTCATTACTTCAAAGTATATATATTTAAAACAACCCTACATGTTTCGGCAATGATGCCTTTGTCAAGGGATTACAAAATATAAATGACAGAATATTCTGTCATTTATATTTTGTAATCCCTTGACAAAGGCATCATTGCCGAAACATGTAGGGTTGTTTTAAATATACCTATATACTTTGAAGTAATGAACCAGACCTTTAATCGCCGACTTATTAAGTTTACCTTATCATACCAAGGTCACGAAAATATTATATATATATATATATATATATATATATATAAATTGAAAAGAAATGATCGACCGTGATATATTATCAAAAATTTATTTAAATTCGGGTAAGCGGTCAATTAAAAAACTCCTTTTTTTTAACTCTACATTTTTTACCCCAGAAGAAGCGACAAAGTGTTGCGAAATATAGGGTAATTTAATAAAGGAGTTTTTTAATTGACCGCTTACCCGAATTTAAATAAATTTTTGATATATATATATATATATATATATATATATATATATATATATATATATATATATATGTTTTTGGTATCACAATCGAACAAGGCGGCAAAAATTAAAGTATCGTTAACAAGAAAACAACAAAAGCAAAGAGATAATGAAATCATACTGTGGCGACTAGAAAGAAGAAATTTTCAATCTATTAGGAAATAGCTAACAGCTTCAGTTTCAAAACGTAATATCATAATTAAAAAGATCACGATCTTGTAAATATCCTTTGTTATTTATTTTACCACAAGCATTTCTTAAGCAGTCTGTATTTCAAATGGTATGGAAAAAAGCTCGACCTGCAATTTAAAATGTCGAGTTTGCATCACTTTTACAATCACACCTAACTAAAAGGAAACACCACATTTTTTATATCTATGGAAATACGTGAGTATGGCGAATATAAATGAATTCATATGAATAAGCAAGCAAATACAGTTGTATACGAGTTGAATACCGATGACTTTTGATTTAACTCGCAAAAATGCGGAAAAAGCATTGATTTCAAATTCTGTCTGGCAGCTAATATTCCATTTTAATTAATAAATGATTCTTATTTCGTACGTTGGTTGTTATATTAGAAAATATTGGAATACTGCTTTTGAGTCTTCGATTAGAGAATGAAATACCACAGACTATATAAAAAATAGAATGAATATAGGAATTTTTGCCATAATAGTAATGTTTTTTTGTTCATTTTTTTGTTCTGTTCATTTTTTCATACACAGTATGTCCACGGATCAACGATAAAATAAATAGGTAAAAAAGATTGAAAATTTTTGAGTCGAATTTTTATGTTCTGGAGTTTAACTAGAATAGAATAGAAGTTGTTCAGAATTATGCAAGTCTACAAAATTTCAACAAGATGAAGTATATTTTGGAAATGTGTGTGTTGTGTTATTTTCCAAAACGCATAGTGTGCTATGGATATAGGAAGATGAAAATAAAATAATGTTTCGCCACTCGTCTAAAATGGTAAAAAATTATAAATTGAACTAGTGCTTTCTGTGCTATAAAATAGATCTACAATGTCGAAAGTTATGCTTACTCTACCAGAACGAATCTACCTAATTCAGTGTTATGGTATAGGATAATGATCTATTACAGCGGTTATTAGATTACTTAATGTGAATTTTTCGAACACAGAAACTAATAGTGTGTTCGAAAAATCTACACCATTCAAGCTGGTTAAAAATTTTCTGACTACCAGAGGTGTACATAATATACTAAGGCCAGAGATGTGATATACTAAAGCAAGGTAGAGGGTTGATGAATATGACATAAATACTGTTTTAACTATGGATTCAGAACGCCAACAACCCAAACTTCACTAAGAAAGTAATGAAAGCAGACTCTCATTAGCAAATCATATTTGCAACGCGTTTATAAAGCAAGAAAGGTTAAACCATATGAAGTCAGATTTCGTCACATGGTAGACGATGGGGATTAAGCACTAAGGTTGGAATTTTTTCTTACTTTGGAAGAGAAAATTCTGGAGGATCGAAATTTCCATAAAAATATTTCCTCAGATGAATCTACTTTTTATACTAATGGTGTACCTTCCTCACAGAATTGTCGATATTGGTCTGAACATAATCCCGATTATGTAATCAATTCTAAGTGTCAATATTTTAAAAATGTTAATGTAATATGCAACTTCCTATCGTTGTAGTGTAATTGGACCAGATTTTATTGAGGCAAGACTTGATCAGCATGCATATTTAAATATTTTAAATTGATGTGTAGTCGAACTGCCATACGAAACAAGATATTTTCGTATTTTCACCACGACGGATGTCATGTCATGCCCAGTCGACTCTGGGAGTTTGTGAATGTCTGAATGAGCATTTTCAAGAAAAATGGATAGCCAATGCTAGTCACATTTTGTGACAGTCGATTTAACAATCATTATTTTTTTTCTTTTGGATAAAACAAATAGTATATTCAAATGAGGAATGTGAGAATAAAGGTGCCAAACTTATTGAATGAATGGATATTTCTGATTATGTGAATATTATTTTAGATTCAACGAAGTGAATTGTCTCCAAAATACACTTCCTTTTGTTGAAATTTTCGCACTTATAGCAAGCGCCAATTAAGTTGGCGCGAGGAGGGGGTGCGCAGAAGCCGTTTATAAAAACGTCCACCCCCACTACTCAAGTAATTGTCAGAATACATTTGTCATTGACGTTTGACGGAACATAATGTCTTTGCTAGGAGATCATAAAGTGATACACGCTCAGAGGTTAGAATTATCTGACATTTGATGTGAAACCAAATATAAATCTCCCCACTACTTCTAATCCTGCGCGAACTTACCCCTCCTCGCGCCAACTTAATTGGCGTTTGCTATACATAATTTATTAATCTGAACAACTTTTCAATATAACATTTTGTCATATCTTCTACAGAAAAGTACTTTATTAGTGGGAACAATAACCTTTTTGTACATTTTCAATTTTTCAAAATTAAAATTACAGTATAAATTATTTTCTATCCATGCTGGACTGAACCCTAGAAGATCAAATTTTAAATAAAAAATTTTCTGACTTTTTACCTATTCATGCGTCGATCAGATATACGAGGGTGGTCTGAAATGTTTCCGACCTAACAAAAATACAAAACATTTTTTCCTAAAATTTATTTTTATTTTTTTACATAGTCTGCTTGTAGATCTATACACTTCTCCCAGCGATGCCATCATCTCTTCAATCCGTCCAAATAGTACTCGGCGTCTTTCTCTGCAAAATAATTGTTTATGAAGGTGATGGCCTCCTCATTTGACGAAAATTTCTATCCTTCGAGCGCAATTTTAAGACTAAGGGACAAAATGAAGTCTCTTGAGGCTAGATCTGGTGAATAAGGAAGTTCCAACCTTAATTTGTGGATTTTAGCCATGGCAACCGCTGAGGTGTGAGAGGTGTGTCTTGGTGAAATTTTTTTTTATGCAATGTGGCCGGTTTTCTGCAATTTCTGCCTTCAGCTTGTCAAGTAATAATACGTAAGTATGCTCTTGTAATGGTTTTTCTTGTTTGAAGATAATCGATGAAAATAACTCCATTACTATCCCAAAGAACCCCAACCGAAGAAACAGTTTTTACTTATTTTTGAAGCAGATTCCCCATTTGCAGTCCACTGTTGTGACTATATTTTTATTTCCGGTGTATAAGATGCAAGTTTCATCTACGATAATTAATCGGCGCCAGAACTCTAATTTATTGCGCGTACAGAACGTTGAAAACATTCATTCGAACACGATTTTTGGCCTAACGTTAGCAAGCGCGGCACCTAGCGCGCGGACAGCTTTCTCATGCCTAAATCTTGATTGAATATGTGACACACAAGTTCTTTGGACATATTCATCACCTCTGCTACCTGTCTCACTTTAATTCGGCGGTCGTCTAATACTATTTGGTGAACTTTAGTTATGTTATCGTCAGTGATTCAAGTTTCTGTACGCCCCGTACGCTCATCGTCCCCCAAGTTCGGCCACGGTTAAACTCAGTTGACCAAAATTTTACCATGGTAAATGATGGTGCAAAGTCGCCGTACACAGCGTCCAACTCATCTTTAATTTGCATAGGTGTATTGCCTTTTAAAAACATGTATTTAATTACGGCTCAATATTCTATTTTTTACCATTTTCAGAAAAGCACTCACATCGACGCATCAGGAACGGAAATATACCAGACCGTCCTCGTATATTCGTATATATATATATATATATATATATATATATATATATATATATATGGTTTTACGTCAAAATGTGTATATATATATATAATAAAAAATAAAAATGATTAATCATTTTAATTTTTCTTTGTACGTCAATTTTATTATTTCTTATTTTTTATATAATTATTTATTATAACTCCACATTTTTTTCCCCTGAAGAAGTAACAAATTCTGTTGCGAAATATAGGGTTATTTAATAAAGGAGTTTTTTTAATGACCGCTTACCCGAATTTAAATTAATTTTTTGTAATATATCACGGTCGATAGTTTCGTTTCAATTATATATATATATATATATATATATATATATATATATATATATATATATTAAGACAATCCTACATGTTTCGGCAAATGATGTCTTTTTTTTGAAATCGCCAACAAATTGAATTTACCATAACGTACAATGGTCACGAAATAATTATCTATATATATATATATGTTACTCTTGATGTTCTCGCGGTTGAATGATGAAATCGTTGTTTCTCAGGTTCTTTTCGCGTGTGAGATATGCCCTGAAAAGGATTCATTTTCTCGACGTTTCAACGAGATTGTACTCGTTATCTTCCAGAGTTGTTCTTGCGCTGGTCGGAGTTAGCTGTCGAATACCGTTTTTATGAGCAGGCTCTTCTTATATACTGCTGCGTGGAGAGGGTTGTGGCTTTGTCGGTGCCGCCCGCGAACGGCTTTGTCTGACGTTCACAGAACACAATAAGATCCTAACCAATCACATGAAGCCGTTCGCACGCGGCACCAACAAGGCCACATCCCCTCCTACGCAGTTGTGTATAAGCAGAGGCTCACAAGAACAGCATTCGACCCTCAACTCCGACCAGCGCAAGAATAACTCCAGAAGATTAGGAGTGCGATCTCGTTGAAACGTCGAGAAAATGATTGCTTTTCAGAACATATCTCACACGCGGAGAAGAACCCGAGAAACAACGAACATATGTATTTTATATAAAATTAATAATTGTTTTGTATACCATCATCTTTTTTAATATGTGTAAAGTCTGAGCCATAGAATATCTTGTCCTTCCTATAAACATATGTTAAGTCTTCATACGGTAGTATAACATCAATTTTTTTATATTTTAGTCTGTATATTTATATATAAAATGCTTCCTCTCCTACATTTAACTTTATTAAAACATGAATTACAATAAAATTAATTGTGTGTGGATGTACATATTTTATTTCGTTTCGTTAAATTCTCTTTTGCGATGCTTATGCACTTCTAGGAATATGTTCACTGATCTAAGCAATGTAAACAAGTATTAATATATCTTCTTATGATTATTATCGCTCCTAGTCATAATAAAAATATATAATAAAATATTTATTATTTCAACTTTTCCCAAAAAAAAAAAAAATATATATAATGAATTCTTTGCTACCTATATGCCTGTTAATAATATCACCTTAAGCATTTGTTAATTAAAATTTACCGATATTTAATAGCTTCCTGCAAAGCATATATCATGAAATGCTTAATATAAACCTAAATTCGCCCTAGTGCTTGTTTTGGTGTTACAAGATCCTTTGAGCACTATTTCAACTAATGAAAAATTCGTCAAGTCACATCTATCCCGGAATATGTGGATGCATTTCCTTCTAATTGGAGTTTCCAACACACAGTATCCTAGAGACAGACATGACTTACACTTTTATACTTCGCGTATTTAGTTAATATATGGAACGTAATGCAAATGAGAACTAATGGGTATTAAATCTCACTTTACATGTAAATGTCGCTTTAGAGCGAAATGCATTCACACATTTCGGGATGACTTCACGAATATTCCATTATTCGACGAGGAAGGTGGCGTCGCGACGTGTAGCGTTCTATATACTGGTATAAACTTAGTTTGTCGAAATGTAGAAATTAACGCAACACATTAGGCGATATTTACGTGTAAAGTGAGATTTAATACACATTAGTACTCGTTTGCATTAAGTTCAATATATTCTATGCTTATAATATGCTATAATTATTCTATGCTTAGACTGATGAAGTTGAGGAGTTACGCACTGATTTTTAAATTTAATGTGTTTTTCAATTTAGGAATTGACTTCGGTCACTGTATCTGTTGAGGTACAGTAATCAACGCTTCCTTTTCACACGACCTCTATTGGATTTCTACAATTTCACCAGCTGGTAGCGTAAATTATTATTTTTGATAAGTTTGGATGCAACGAGTAAAATGCTTGGTACAATATTACATAATCAATTTTCGAACTTCCTCGAAATTGATTAGTTATGAATACAATACTTTGCGTGTTACTTCGTGACTTAATTTTCTTCTTAAATCCATTGCTGTGGTGGATGTTAGCGCTATCGATTAGCATTAGTTTTGCTTCAGACCGAACTATAAATTCATAATATTGTACCGCATTGTTTAATTTTCGATTCGCGTGACCGAGGAAAAAATTAACTGCATTTTATACTATGCTGTCGCTATCTGACATGTTGCTTAAAAATTATTGCAAAGAACGTAATAGTGAAATTGTGCTGTTTACTTTATAATTCATGCATTACATTTAATATAAACTCATAATTAGAATTTAAAAAAAAATGTCTGGTCACATAAATATTGTACTATATGTATAATTTATATTACTGCACAAAGTCCACTACGAGGGATATTTGAAATGTTTCCGGCCTTTTAACAAAAACACATATTTCGAAGCAAATCAAAATTTATTTTTCAACGTAATCTTCCTGCAACTCAATACATTTGGTCCAACGTTTCTCCCATCCATTCAAACCGTCAGAAAAAAATAAATTTTCCAAATTTGAAAAATACTAATTTACAGCGTCTTCAACCTGTTCAATTTGTTAAATTTTGACATTACAATCATGCACTTGTGAACCCGGTCGTTATCCAGGTTAAACAGAATTTTCATTTTTGTCAAATGTGGACGTTTTTCATAATTATGGCCTTCAATTTATCTATCAATGCAGCGCAGTTCTGTCGGTTGATTGTTGAACTCATCGCAAGGTACTCGACACGAATTATTCCTCGGCTATCCCAAAAAAACTATTGGCATTACTTTCCCTGCAGAGAGACTCACTTTCGCCTACTTCGGAGTTGATTCTCCCACTGCTGCATTGACTGCTGTTTGGTCTCGGGCGTCTGTCCATGTATCCAGGTTCATCAATGATTATCAATCGTCGCAAAAATTCCCCCTGATGTTTTAGATACAGGCTAAGACACTCGTCCGACGTATCCGTCCGTATGCGCTTTTGGTCGAACGTCAACAAACGCGGCACCCATCGCGCGGATAACTTCCTCAGATTTAAATCTTGATGTAAAATCTTGTACCTCCACTGAGATGATATCCTACAAGCCTTATCTATATCCATGACAGTCAATCGACTGTCTTCCATCACAGTTTGATGGACTGAATCAACCACTTCGTCAGTTGTTGTAGTTTTCAGACGCCCGGAACGTTTCTCGTCTAAAATACTCAAAATGTCGGCCACCCATTGTTTTCTCATAAGTAAAAACATAAGATTTTTTTTATGGCATAAATTTCTCTTTAAAACGAAATTATTTTGCCAATCAGTAATTTGACGAGAAAAAATCGTGAGACCAAAGGACGAGCGATTTCATCTAATGGAAGTTTTTCCAGCAAAATTAGTGCA
Organism: Melolontha melolontha; assembly: GCA_935421215.2. Lineage (NCBI taxonomy): Eukaryota > Metazoa > Arthropoda > Insecta > Coleoptera > Scarabaeidae > Melolontha > Melolontha melolontha. The sequence goes on from OW285235.1 coordinate 214,919,320, forward strand.
AAATCTCAAAAATTTGAAAATATACAGGCATTCGTTAAAAATCTTTAGCCCGTCACAATATTTTGGAATACCCTATATATTTAGAAGTAAGTTTAAATGATGGGCAGGTATATTGCCCATTATATAAACGCGTTGCAGTTTGTGTGTCTAAACTGCTTCATTTATATTTTTTATTGCGTTTAGCTGTTGGGAATGTTACGTCATGAATTACTATTATTTTAATCCAATGTAGAATGTATTTATGCATATGTATTTCTCACCATGACTACATCACTTATATAACTTAATATACTGTCATTTATAATTCTTTGATAATAGTAATATTTACCTAAACATGTAAGAAATTATTTTAAATATATGCATATTCAATATGCATATACATATTTAAAATAATTTCTTAAACGGACATTAAATCGCCGAATATCTAAATCAATATAGTCAGTATATATATATATATATATATATATATATATATATATATATATATATAGTCAATATATATATATATATATATATATATATATAAATAGATTATTATTTCTCGACCTTTGTATGTTATGGTAGATTAAATTTGCAATTTATATTTTTAATTTTTTTGGTAAAGGCACTATGTGTCGAAACATATAATATTGTTTTAAATATATACATATCAAAGTAAAGCAGACCTTAATCGCCTTTTTTTAACATAAAAATGGTGCTTATTCCGTTGTTAGTATGTGTTAGTTAAATTATTTTTTTTTTACTTGGTTTATTTTTTAATCATTCATTTTGCTATTTTTTTAAAATTCATATTCAACAAAGTTCGTTTAGTGTTTTTTTAAATTTAAATGTGGTCCTAAATCCAACAGACACTGCCAGGGCAGTAGATTTGATACGAGATTGGCGATCACAATATTACGTGGCCTAGGTGTTTCTAAGTGTTCTGTTCAAGGAACAGTAGAGCAGTTCCGTGTAACTAGTGGCTACACTAGACGTGTCGGTTCTGGCAGAAGAAGTTGTGCAAGCGTTCAGCGCTCAAAGCGCAATATCTGTCAGAAACGACTTAGAAGAGGTACGTGGTGTGGCAGTTAGAACAGTAAGAAGAAAGTTGCAGGAATATCGACTGACTGCTAGAAGACGTGCACACGGCCCATAGTTGTCCAGAGAACATCGCGTAGAGCGGTTGCGTGTGGTCGTGAACATCAAAACCGGGTTAATGAGGAATTAAACCATATCCTTTTTAGAGACGAGTCGAGATTTAATCTCAGCTCTCCTGATAGACGTCAAAGACTATGGCAAAAAGTTGGTGAAACGTTTGCCCAATGTAATATTGTTCCAAAGCTTACTTTCGGTGGTGGATCAGTTATGGTTTGAGGGGGAATTAATATGGCAAAAAGTTGGTGAAACGTTTGCCCAATGTAATATTGTTCCAAAGCTTACTTTCGGTGGTGGATCAGTTATGGTTTGAGGGGGAATTAATATGGAAGCTACTACGGATTTACTGGTGGTAGATGGAGGAGCTCTGAATGCGGACAGATATATTAGGGATATCCTAGAACCACATATGGAGCTGTTTGCTTAATTTCTTGTCGACAATTTTATGCTAATGCATGGTAACACCCGTTTTCAAGTTGCTCGAGTTGCATGTGTGAGACATGGTCGAAAGGAAACTTCGAGCTCAAATTCCAGCAACAAGAAACATACAAGAGCTAAGAGCGACAACAGTCTAAGAATAGGGAAACAGTGACCAAAACGGCATTGGACTCCTTGTTGAAGGAATGCCAAGAAGAATGGAGTGTAATTCAAGCACAGGGAGGCAATATTGATGATCTAATCACTAATCCATTTTTTACGTTATTTTTGTTATTCCGGTTATATATTTTCTAAATTGGTTTAAATTCATTACAATTATTGGCTTTATCGTTTAAACCAACAAGAAAATAACTAAAATTTAAAAACTAAGAAAAAACAACCAAATGGAACCATGGATCGAATTTTGTGTCGATGAGTGTATATATGTATGTATGTATGTAAATAACGAGCTTTAGTTAAACATATAATACTATTTCTTATAAATAGTCAATTCATTTCGTATTATAAGCTTAATGATATTCCTTGTTTCTGTAAAGTTATTTAATTTTTATTAACAAATTCTGTTTGTTCTTCTTTTATAATTTTCTTTTTTAAAGCGTCATTATGTATATATATATAGTTGAATATATATGTGACATAAAGGCAAATTAATTTTTGCGGGAGGATACAACGGTTAAGTCACGTCACGTACTTCATCTAGATGCGTGCCGTGAGAGATATTATTTTAGAATTTTTGTTCTCTCTGCTGCGTGTTAAATTTTATAGTCATTCGCAATAAAGCGCGTAATATTTCAGAGGTAACTGCGCCCACAAAAGTTATAAAAGGATTTGCTCAGTTTATATTTAGTAAATAAATAGCTTACATAACATTAACGGGATGACAAAGTTTGTTATGTTCACAATGCGGGGAACGTTCAGGTGACAGTGCCGGTTTCTAGATAACGAAAAGAACGTGGCGGCCACGGTAGATTTTAAGCGGAAATACCGTTGTTTAGAAAGCATTTGAGCTTACCTGAACAGATTATCCGATTAATATCGTGTTTGAAATTAAAGCATCTCGCCTTCTTGTTTCTGCTTTAATTCGTACACTGTTGTTCTTCAAGATAATATAAATTCAAAAATTATTTTGAGTTTTATCTTTAAATTTTGAAACTAATTTTAAAATAATATAATGTGATAAGATATTCATTACTTACAGGGACAGAAAATACTGAGAAATATTAAACCTCTAAATCTATAATTCTCAAAAAGAATTAGTATAAAAACTTTCTTCTATTACTTATCTAATATTTAGCTTTTTATGTTTGCTTTACATACCTTTGGTATTTAAGTAAAGGACACTATTTGATATTAGTTATCGAACTGTTTTAAAAATATTTTGGGGGACAAATCTTATGAAGCCTTTATGCTCGAAAGTTTGAAGGTGTTCCTATTAGAAATAATGTTAATAATTACAGATATTGAGCATCATAAATATCATAATAAATAAGGTAGGGCAGCAGAAAGCATTGACAAACAAAGGAACAGAACAATGTTATACTACTAGCCTGAAGACTTTTCATGTTCATGTTCGAAAGTTTTGAGTGTTCATGTTACAAATAAAATTTTTATCTACGGATACTTGCGGAACAAGAAAGGACATCAGAAATTCAAAATAAATAAAAAACAAAACAAAAGAATACTCTAGCGACTAAAGCTTAATTTATAAGAAAATAAATATCAAGTAACATACAAATATAACCATTTATAAATCAATGTATATCTTAATACTAACTCGCGAATTTAGAAACTGAATTCTAAGTAAAAATAATTAATAAATAAATTACAAGCTATAAGAATGATGTGTTTAAACAAAGTGATGAATATACAAAGAAAGTTTAAGTATATCAATACGTTAAGCACGTATTACTTACTTCACTAGCCTAACTGATGACGTCTGATAGTAAATGGCATAAACACGTGTCTTAGGAAGAAGTAAATGCTGTAAAACATGAGGTGTATGTCCATGTGTACAGTTACAGACGTGTATATTGCATGTCTGTTTCAAAAGTGGTGAATGTTTCTGGAATGTAAAAAGTAAAAAGCAACCATACAAGAGAAATAATACCTTTTCACCAAGCATATAAAATAGTTTAAACTGTCCTAGAAAGAATACGGTGTGGGAAACAAAGAATATCTGAGAGGTTGACAAACAATGGAATAGACCAAGAAACTCATGTGGAGTCACAGCTATAACCTACGGAAACTGTATTGACGTGACTCCACTATCAGTTGAACTGCTTCGACAGCGTACATGACAAAAACAATTTGAAACATACTTGAATACATAAAACCTCACCACTGTCTTGTACAAAACAGCTGTCTAATGGAAACCACTTTCTCTTCTTTTTCTTGTTCCTTGGGTTGGACGCCAGCAGGTCCAGGAACTTGAGCATCGTGCTGCTCGTACCGCCCCAATCGACGTCTCAGTTCCAGTCTGTTAGTCTTGTGTCCTCGATAAAAGCCACTATCCTCCTCAGGGAAAATTCGAGTAGACCCGTAGGATCCAATAGAACTCTTCCAAAATGTTTCTGTCAGAGTCCCTTCAGTTCCTCACGAGTGCATATTACCTGAAAGCTAGTTTCCTCCTCTTTTTCGCATCTCTTACACAAGGGCTCGCTAACCAACCCCATGTTGTACAGATGCTTCTTTAAAGGACAATGTCCGATTACTAGGCTGAAAATAATTTTAATTTCCTTTTTAATTAGGTTCTACTAATTACGTTGGCTGAAATCCTATTGTCAAGCTCCTCCAGTAGTATGGAGTTGACCTTCCGTTAGCCTCCATATCCTTTTATGTTGTCTTTCTAAGCAGATCTCCCTTCTAGTGGAATACTTGGTCCATGGATTCATACGGGATTTAATAGCCACTTGACTATCGGTCATTATGTTGATTTTTTATTTGGGCAGCCGGCTTTCCGAATTCCCTCGGCGCAGGCTGCCACTGCAAACAATTCAGCTTGGAAAACCGTCGTATGTTTCCCCAGACTTACTGATATCCTCCTTCTAGGACGCATTCCACATATACCTGTACCTGCGGTCCTGGAAGCCAATTGCTTCGTCTTATACTGGTCATGTAGAAATTGTTGATTTGGCGTTCGTAATATTACTTAATGAGCGGCGCTAAGTGTTCTTCCATATTATCTTTTGTGACTTGGTTGTATGTACCAAGAGGATTTTCATAGTGAAATTTGTCTTTCCCAGCGTCATGCACTGACGAGCCTATAGCAAAACAAAACACGCGTCTTCATGTCTGAAAATCAATTGTAACACAAGCATTAACTTATATTGTGTCCTCCACACCCGATTTTTAATAATACTCCCATATGATTATAAATGTTTTTGCTTTAAATAAAAAAATGGTGCAGTTTTGCCCATTAAATGTTTCAAATGATTTTTGAGATGTTTTACACTCATGACAGCATAGATTAGATCGAGATAGAAGGTAAAGTATAAGACAAATAAGAAATATGTTTAGATAGATAGAGAAAAGTCCTGGAACGAAAAATTTTTTAGTTCAAAATTTATAGGTGTATAGATTCTCAGTATTTATATCCGCATTCTTAAGGACAAGTTAGGTAAAGAACAACGAAATACAATGTGATAGAAGGAGCACCAAAAACAATAAAAATTGGATTACTATAATAGAGAAAAATTAATTTCAAATACCTACATAAAATATCTATGCATTATAATTTGTTTATAAATTATACACTTCTGACAAAATTAAAGGCCCACCAAATAAACTTGGTGGTCCTCTTAACTTTTCCAATTTACAAGTTATTTTTTACATGTCATAATTTGACGTTTATTAAACACAATTTAAGCAGTGTGGCATGACACAATTAACAATGGCAGTACATGCTTTGTTAGGAAATGAAATGTCAACAAAAAGGTTAAATTGTTGACACTTGTAATAGTTATTTACGAACCAAGTGCGTGAAATCATATTTCGCGAATGAGTGACCAGTTTAAAGCGCGAGCCGCAGGCGAGCGCTTTATGGACACGAATTCGCGAAATGTTTCACGCACGAAGTTTGTACAATATTTTTTGTACGAGAACTATAAACAATAATAATATTTATATAAAATATAAATATAATTTCAAAATTTGTATATTTATAAGTCTTTTTAACAGTATTACTAGTATGTGTCAGTATGGCCGAGCGGTCTAAGGCGCCAGACTCAAGGTTTAGCTTGCCCGTTATACGGCTTCTCGAGCGTTCTGGTCATCTCTGAGGGCGTGGGTTCGATTCCCACTTGTGACAATTTTTTTTTTAGTTTTCTATAAATTTAAAAAATAATATTTGTTGCTGTTCTGACATTGAATTACATACCTTCCAAATATAACAATTTCTATTTCATTTCCTTTTATTTTCATAGAAAAACAACGAACTGGGTAGCATATTATTAAGGTTAGGGATTTATGATTTTAAAATGTCACTAAATTAATCAAGTTCCAGGAAGTACCAATTTACTTTTACGCACTCGTGCGTAAAGTGACTTTTTACGCACCCAAATCGAATCGTGAAATGACAGGTTTTGATAAGCGAGTACAAAAGTCATTTAATTAATAAAACGTGGTTTTTTGTTTCTAAAATTAGTGAATTCCTTTGCATTAAATTAAATAAATATGTTTAGACGCCATTGCAGACCAGAAGAGGTATCCCAAATGATTATGCTTCTTCGTGAAGGATATTCACAAAGACAAGTTGCTGGAATTCTAAATACCAACAAATATGTGGTACAGAGGGCCACAGCACGGTTCAAAAGCATTGGTAGTTTCAAGAGAAGACACGAACAAGGTGCTAAAGAAAAACCACATGCAGAGAAAGTTTCTATATCGAACTTTAGAGTTTAGAAAAACAGTTCGTAACATCTCGGGAGTTAAAAAAATATCTCTGATTAATTACTGGAAAAGAAATTTCAGCCAAAACAGTAAGAGAAAGGCTAAAAGAAGTTAATTTGTCAAATCCAGTAACCATTCCAATTCTCACAGCTACGCACAATGGAAATCGCTTAACCTTTTGTCAAAATCGTCAATGCTGGAACGACGGGCAGTGGAACTGCATTCTGTTTTCGGACGAGCCTAGCTTCCTCCTCAACGGTAATGATCGTTCGTGTCATAGTAAGGCCAGGTGAGCGATTTGCACAATGTACCATTCGAGAATTTAACAAATTTGGTGGGAGGTCTGTAATGGTTTGGGTGGCATTCAACTTAATGGTGGTATATAATTGGATTTGATACGAAATGGGTCGCTAACAGCAATAGGATATAGAGACGAAATTACTGTATTTCATGTTCAACCATTTCCCGAAAATTTCTGCAATGGCTTCATTTTTAATACAAGACAATGTTGAACCTCATACAGCTAACATTGTCACAATTGCGTTGAGAGATACAAATATCCAATGTTTGGAGTGGCCTGCCAAAAGCTCTGATCTCAATCCTAGGGATCGATTGGGCAACAAATCTAAAAAGGCACCGAGACCGCTGGTAACACTTGATAAACTCTCTAGCATATTTGATCAAGAATGGGAAGAGATACCTCAAGAAAGGATCCGAAACTTATCGTAAGCATGCCAAGAAGATTAGCCTTTTTTCGAAATCGTAAATGCTGGAACGACGGGCAGTGGAACTGCATTTTGTTTCCGGACGAGTCTAGATTCCTCCTCAACGGTAATGATCGTTCGTATCATAGTAAGACCAGGTGAGCGATTTGCACCATGTACCATTCGAGAATTTAACAAATTTGGTGGAGGGTCTGTTTGGGGTGGCATTCAACTTAATGGTGGTATAGAATTGGATTTGATACGAAATGGGTCGCTAAAAGCAATGAGATATAGAGACGAAATTACTGTACTCCATGTTCAACCATTTCCCGAAAATTTCTGCAATGGCTTCATTTTTATACAAGACAATGCTAAACCTCATACAGCTAGTAATATTGTCACAATTGCGTTGAGAGATGCAAATATCCAATGTTTGGAGTGGCCTGCTCTGGGATCAATTGGGCAACAAAACTAAAAAGGCACCGAGACCGCTAGTAACAGTTGATACGCTCTCTAGTATACTTGATCAAGAATGGGAAGATATACCTCAAGAAAGGATCCGAAACTTAATCTCAAGCATGCCAAGAAGATTAGCGGCATGTATTGCTGCAAGCTATAGGGCATACACGCTATTAATAATGTTACTTTTGCTAACTTATTACAAATTGTGGTTTAAGTTCATGAGAAGACCATTGGTATTTTCGTTTAATTTTTGGCTTTTTTTCTTCAAGTCCGTAAAAGTAATGATTGTTAATTTGAATAGCCCTTAAATCAACCAAACTCTAAACAAACACTTGAATTTATAAATTTATTATTATATTTATTCGTTTTATTGAATTTCGTTATATTGTTTTAAATTTATTTCGAATTTTACTGGTGGTCCCTTCATTTTGCCCGGAGGTGTATTTTCATACAAAGTCGACGTAGCGACGTTAGTCAGAGTGAAAGCGTTAATGTGAGCTTTTCTACTTAAAACTTATTTAAGAATTTTTCGAAAATTTAATCAAATTTAGTGCCTTAGAATTATTACGTCAAAAGACACACTATTGGCGCACCCGGTATAAGCAAAGCGAAGCTCACTTAAAAATATACTACCGCTTAAAAGTATTTGGGTTCCCTAATAAAATCATAGTATTAGCAGAAATCATTAAAAATACAAACAAAAATGTGAAAATAAATGAAACAGAAATAAGAAAAACACTCTAACCACAATATATATCAATAAATACTATATACGTATTTCGGCAACTAAGTTTCCATCTTCAGTAGAATAACCTTAAAAACTGAAAAATGTTAAACGCAGCGTTTTTGGCTAAGGTACACCTTAGAAGATATGTTCTTCACCAAATCGCCAGTGGGATAACATTAAATTCCTAACATCGAAATAAATATTTATACATTTACAAAAAGTAAAAAATATTTGCAATTTTTAAATTTTCCTCTCATCTATGTGGCCTCCTATTTTTTTATAACAGCGGCGCATAATCGGGGCATTCTGGCTATTAGTTTAGCCAATGTTTCCGGTACTATTTGTGTCCATGTCCTTTGTAGCTTACTCCACATATCAGTGCTGATTGACGCACCTTCCGATCAAGTTCTCTTCACAGTCCCTTGATTGGATTAAAATTGAGGATCTAGGGTGGCCATTCCATGACTTTGATTCTTCCATCTCTTGCCAGCTGCTGTTAATATTCTCCAGTAATTTTGTAAGAATGTTTTTGCTGTTTATCTTGATGGAAGGAAAAAATTCTGGTTCCACAAGGCATTGCATTGGCTTCCAAAATATGCTTATATTACTATTTTTTTTAGAAACCATAATCGATTTTAACAATATCATCAACGAGTATACCACCGAAATATCCACTAATCATTACCAAATCACTGCCGGTATAATAATATCATTCAACAGTTAGGTATTTGTTTATGATTTGCGCAATCAAAAGCTTCAACGTTGCAATTATTGCTTGGTAATTTTCATATCATAATTCACTATTTTTATGTACAGTAAAAACTAAACTTCCGTCAAAGCATAACGACGTTTTTTCATGTTACATTATAAAAGGATGTTTTTATCCAAATTATCGATACAATTAAGGTTACTATATGTATTAAAACCTTTGAATAAAAGCAAACATCATAGATTTCATTTCCGAACAAAGCTAATGACACTCGAAATTATTTCGGAGTTTATATTAGCAGTAGTAGGTTAATCGACAAATACCGATCGCTTTAAATATTCTTTATTCTTTCAGCTTTTATAGTTTTTGTTATAATCTATTTTAGTTTTCTATTTAAAGTAAAGGCGAATTTTGAATGTTGTATTGTATTATAGCAAAAAAATTGCAATCGGTAATGGAATTACTACGTTCTGAATAACCTGACGTTGCTTTCAAATGAAATGGTGTATTGCTAGGTACATAAACCTAATATGCGATGCCCACAATTAAGTTTTCAATTAGAGAAGCCTATGATTTCAATATAAATTTTGGAACACTGTGGAACGGTAAAGTTTTCCGAAACTAAAATTTCGACAACTATAATAGCTAAGTCAATTTATTTAAAAGTTGTCTTACCTATTATTTATTATCTTCTTAAAAATACCACACAAAGTTTTCATTGTTGAAAGTTACTTCAGAACTTCCGAATTCCGAATTCAATTTGTTGATATTGATATTAATTGATATTAACAGAAAAAAAAATACAAGAGAAATATCTAAAATATATCTAAATGTTATCAGAAGGGATGTCTATAATAGAGATATGCATGTAATGTATGTATGTAATAAAAATGCATGTATGTAGAAAATAAATAACAAGCTGTATAAATTCTACCCAAAAAAAAAACATTAATAAACCCCGTCAAAATAGGTATTTATCTAGTTCACATATATAAATACAACATAAGCCCGATCTAATGGGCAGACCTGGTATATGTACGGAGGCTTAATTATATTCTAAATATTTTTAAATATCCTAAATTTAAAATTTACAAGGATGAATATTGAAAAAAATTAGATAAAAGTTTGCCGTTTTATAATATTTTAGAAATGAATAAATGATTAATTAACTAAAACACAATCAATGATAGAGAAGAAAAAATATCTTAAAAATGAATTACTTATTTGATTTAAACGAATCGAATAAACGAGAAAATGTACATTAAATAAAGACGTAAATTTAAAAAAAAAAGTAACAAAATTTATTTTTAACGTATATATACAAGAAATACGTGTTACACAAATGCAAGAAACAAACTCTATGACGAACTCGTAGATAGACTAGCAAGGTCGATTTCTTTTAAAGATAAAAAAGGTATATGAACGAAATTTAACGTTAACTTCTTTGAATGGAATAATTTTAAGTTTTGAAACTTAGCAAGGAAAGATAGAGAAAATGATTCATATAGCATTAAATTAATTATAATAGGATACTGAATTTAAAATTACGTAGACAGAAAGAAAAGAAAAATTAATTAGCGTTTTAACGCTGAATTTTGATACTTATAAAGGAGTTAAACAATAATTTCACCCTCCTGGTGTTTTCAACTAATAAAACTCATCAAGTACTTAATATTTCAAATAAAAAAAAAAAGAATAATTAAAGCAATATAAAGATAAGATGTCTTAGTTTGATTCCGGTGGTGTCGGAAGCTGTTGATCCGGATTTTTCGCTGATTAATGCGTGCGACCGCCGGGAATCGATGGAATGGTTGTCGCAAAAAACCTGTGCTAACTACTGTAGCCTCAAATTAGGACCACCTATTAAAAAAAGTGCAAAAAAAACAATAAAAATTATAGGAATTACATTAATTTCGAAATTACCTACCAGAACGTTCTGATGGATTTTTTTGTAAGACATAACTTATACGTTGTTAATATTGAACTAAGTCCGCTCGATACCGTAATATCTCCGTTCGGGTTAATTGGTACGTAGGTACAATAAAATTACGTGGTTCTTTAAAAAAAAATCCATATGCGGGAAGGGCTCGGAACAAAAGAAAGACGTCGTAAGGGAACGATAATTACGCCCTTCTTTAAAGAACACGTGGTGGAGGAGTTCAATCGCAAAAAACCTGTGCTAACTACTGTAACCTCAAATTAGGACCACCTATTAAAAAAAGTGCAAAAAAACCAATAAAAATTATAGGAATTATATTAATTTCGAAATTACCTACCAGAACGTTCTGATGGATTTTTTTGTAAGACATAACTTATACGTTGTTAATATTGAACGAAGTCCGCTCGATACCGTAATATCTCCGTTCGGGTTAATTGGTACGTAGGTACAATAAAATTACGTGGTTCTTTAAAAAAAAAATCCATATGCGGGAAGGGCTCGGAACAAAAGAAAGACGTCGTAAGGGAACGATAATTACGCCCTTCTTTAAAGAACACGTGGTGGAGGAGTTCAATCGATAATCCCACAACGGATAGATGTCGATCTCTGACTTATACCAGCGCGATGAACAGCTCACACTCGGTAACCGAGGTGCGGAAGAAAGCAACAAAGACAACAAAGAAGGCTAATACTCAATCATACCTACAGATATAGGAACGTAAGCATATGAACTTACAAGTAGGTTCAAAATCAATGGAACAGAATAAAATAAAGACGCTAATTTTCGACAAAATAAGTGTCTACGAACACGTAACAAAACATTTAGGTATTTACATAATTCTAACGACTTTAAAAAAGAAGTCGAAAAGGAAGAAAAGAGGCTAACAAAGTCAAACATTTATTAAAACAATCACAAACCTATCCAGAAGAATTTGTTAAAGATGATGTTGATGGTAATATCGGATAAGAATTGTCTCTAGAAGAAATTACAATTGTCTATAAATACAAAAATTGCCACAATCGATAATTCAAAATTTAAAAAAATAGATTTACTCAAAATCGTTAGACTAGAGTCCGAGTTGTTAGAAGATTAAGGACTTCGAGGAAAATATTTAGAAAAAGTATATCGTTCATTATGAACAGTACCACCAACCAGCGTGGATGTGGAAAAAGCACTTTAAACTGCGCACAAAAACACGTTCCAGGCTTAATGAAAGTTCATAACATAAGGTGCGTTTCTAAGGTTATTTCTGAAAAACATGTTCGCCGTGAGGAAAATATATGTTTATATTCGAAAAACGAGCGTTTTACATCCAGTGATATTATATTCACATAATCAAAATACTTTTTTAAGCAACCTAACGCATCTGTAGAAGTGCCCTCACAAATGCGTGTTAAGGTGTCAAAATCTGCATTTCTGTCTAAAGCACTTTCAAATTTAATTAGAACACTCACTTTTTGCGTCTTCTACAGCACCCAGTTGTGCGTGAACATCTTTAACGATTTGCAGTGATTCCTCTAACGACAGCGACGAATTTTCTAATTTTGTTATTGTTTCTTCTAGTCCCAAGTAATTCTCACGAATACTTTGTAAATCCATTTTAATCTGGGCATCTTGAAATTTTTTCTGGCTTGTATTGATAGCTGCACTTTCTTTCGGATCGAATGATAAAACCATGTCCTTAATCTTTTCAAAATGTTCATGATAGTAAAACCCCGCCCATAACCATGTACCCCAACGTGTCAGAATCGGCTGTGGTGGCTCAGGGGTATGGGGACACAATTCGTGAAATTTCCTAATACGTTTTGGAGATTTCAGGAATACTGCCTTTGTACTCGATATTAAAGCATCTACCTCTGGATAACATCTACGAACCTGTTCTGCCACAAGGTGTAGAGGCAAGAAGTTTACAAGTAATATGTAACAAGTTAGGACAATATTTTCTAAGAGACCGGCCTACAGAACACATGGTTGTGGCACCATCGGTCATAACATTAATAATTGGTCTTTAGAAAGTTTAAATTTTTCCAAAGTATCTAATAGCATCTCTGAATTTTTTTCGGCATTACATTGTTCTAGTCGTCTTGATGCTAATAAAATTGAAGACGCTGGTTGATGTGGTTCCATACTACGCGCCATCACATTAACTACAGACTGTTTTTTGCTGTCAGTTGTTTCGTCCACACATAACCACAGTTTTTTATTTTTCAGTTCGGCTTTGATTTTATTTTCAACCTGTTTACGCACCGATGGTAAATTCCTTCGTAACGTTGTCGTGCTCGGTAATGTTTGATTCACGTATTTATTCCAAAATGAAATAAATGAATCATTACTTAACAAGGTAAACGGCAGTGTACACACAATCATAGTTACACATAGTTCATGTATAAACTGTTGTCGATTAATTTTGTTATTATTATGCTTCGAACTGCTTACGTGTTCTTTACAATGTGTTTTTGACCAACACATTAGATATGTTTTGTACACTAAACATTTAATTTTTGAGCCATCGTATATTAAGTCCGGTAAATCCATAATAAATTTATTCACTTCGTCTGACAACGGTCGTTTTCTCGATTTATGTGTCGACGACATTTTATTACGTATGCTTACACTGACATGCAGTCTAAGCAAGTACCAAACACTTACTGAATGCTTTTTATTAGTTCTGATGCAATACAATCATCCTCACATCGGCGCACATGGCGCGCACGGTAATTGGTCTGCTCTAGTAATCACACGTCGACGTTTTGGTGTGGTAGGAATCGCTTAAATCCCCTTTATTGAATTAATCGTTGATCCTTTCGGCAGATATTCGGTATGAATGACTCCCTTTGCATACCATGAGCATGCTTACTGCGCTTAAGGAACACCTCTGAATTTTCCTACAGTGAAGGATGAAGACGATATTCCATTGATTGCCGCTTGTTTTCGGGATCACACTGATGAACCCAAGATTCGTTACCGGTGGTGTTTTTAATGAGAAAATCATCTCTTCACGTCGATACTGGTTAAGAAATTCTTAACAAATATGTTTTGATAATTCTTTCATGGCATGAAAGATGAAATCCGTTGTCGCGGGGCGCATCTGGAGCCATTTTTTTCTGTAATTTAACGTTGAACAATATACTGGACTCTTTGTGGAAAAAGCATTTCCAACTGCGCACAAAAACACTTCCAGGCTTAATGAAAGTTCATTAGTGGATTAGTGCATTAGTTTTTTACCACCACATTTCAAAAATATACAGTTAATAAATTAGTTTTTTTTTTCTATTAATAGATATTACTTAATAGACTACTACTAACAAGATTTTTATGTTTTATTTCTTCTTCTTAATAATAGTGATATATTTTGTTGCTTTATTTTTGTACATAACAAAATTATTTATATTTTTATAATTCATAAATTTTTGTATAAAATTAATAAATATGACAAAAGAACAATTGCGTTTATGTACCTTTTTGAAAAATTACTACTACTGGCATTCCGGTACAACATTTAAAAAATACCGAATACTGATATTGTGGTCCAGTATTGAAACGCTAGCCCTAACCCATTGCTTTATTTCTAGTCCACTTCTCGTTAGAATATCCTCGTGTATCTACAATGAACGTAAAGAAAATTATATGTATCTTATGCAACAAGTCATACCAATATTTTTAATGAGAAGAATTTTCAAAGAAGCACAAAATATCCACAATGAATAAACTACACCCGATGAACTTTCTGAAGCTTATTCAACCTTGCATTTCTAAATTAATTCATCCATTTTATCTGAAATAACAACCAGAAATGTTTGCGTCACGCATGTAAAATAAGTAAATGATATTTCTATTTATACTCTGTTGACAGTTATTAGAAATCAATAACGAGACATTGTTACAATATTGTTATGAAAGTGAAGTTTGCGTCGAAAATGTAAATATAAATCTAGAAATACACAAAAAAATTACTTTTTTTATCACTTTATTATAACAGATAACGTTTCGGCATTACAAACATATGATTCTCAAACGAAATTAACAATACGTATGCGAAACACAGGAACAATTATACAGGTTACATAAGCTATACTCAAAAACAATCTTAGCCTTAATATATAATTAGAGGTAATTAATACAGATACCATGGACAATATACTGGTAGAGCCGATATTACAAATCCGGAAGACGGTAGGGCACCTATGATTATATTTATAGCTAAGCTGAATACATCTATACCGATTGGGGTACTGACACCTTGTACAAGGATGGATCAATCTACCGAGAGCACAGGTACAGGTATATGTGGAATGTGCCCTAGAAGGAAGATATCATTAAGTCTGGGGGGAACATACGACTGTTTTCCAGGCTGAATTGTCTGCAATTGCAGCTTACACCGTGAAAATTCGGGAAGGCGGTTGAGCAAACAAGAAAATCAAATTATTAACTACTGATAATCAGGCGGCTATTAAAGTCATTATAAATCCATCTGACGGGTTTAAATTGGTGAAACATTAAAAACAGGTCCTCAATAGACTGACATAAGACAATGCTGTGTTACTGATAGGGTGTCAGGACATGAGGAGATTAACAGAAATAAGCCGACAAACTGGCTAAAGAAGGCTCTAAAAAAGTTTAAAATGGAGGATAACGGATGGTCAACTCCATACCAAGACACTACTATAGGAACTGAATGCTAGGCTTTGCTACCTACAAGAGGTGCAAACAATGAAAGTCTACGAAAAATTGGCTTGTTAAAAAGTTGCTCAATACACACACCCTCTTGGGGCTTACCTTACATGGGTGGGTTGAACTTAAAGTGGTAAAGCAGCAGCCAGAGCCAACGGCCTAAAGCTCAGTGAGATGATCGTGTGATTCTTTACAAAACGTTGCTATATTAACTATAAATATAAAAAGGGCTCCACTGCGATTTATGAGCGGCTTGTAGTCGAGATTATATAACACGTGAAGTGCATGTTTGTGCTAACGATCCCATCACAGAAAGTCTTAAGTACTAGCGAAACGAGAAAGATATCAGAAGGTAATAATGACAAATAAAAGAAAATGTTCCACATTAAAGATAAAGAGACAAGTTTATTAGAAAATGTTTTGAAACTGAACAATTCTCCAGCTATACAAACAGAAGGAAACATGTTAAAGGATGTCCCTTAATATTAATAATGGGCACTGTATATAGTAAAATTTAAATGAATTCTTTTAAAACAACAGAAAACAATTACAAAATTCTAGCGTCCAAACTTCTTGGATGAAAGTGTAAATACAGATTTTTAATATAAGCATAAAACATTAAACAAAAAAAGGTACTAAAGAGTAAGAAGAAACGGAGTAGGTACATAAGATCCTATGCGGTTGTTCACAGAATAATTTATTGTCGCTTAATTACATAAATTTAATAATACATAATTGATATCGCAAATAAATTATAGCAATAACCCAAATGCCCAAACTTTTAAAACAAATGAATTTTACAAATTTCTAATTATATATATATATTACATATATATTATATATATATATATATATATATATATATATATATATATATATATATATATATATATATATATATGGTAAACTTAATAAGTCGGCGATTAAAGGTCTGGCTTATTACTTCAAAGTATATATATTTAAAACAACCCTACCTGTTTCGGCAATGATGCCTTTGTCAAGGATTTAAAAAATATAAATGACAGAATATAAATGTCAAATAATTGAGTTGCTATGGTTTAAATTATTCAAAGATACATTCCAATAATAATAATAAGTCATGCCTTAGTATTCCAAAAAATAGATAGCAAGGTGTGAACATATGTGTTGTTCGCTGCTAGCAGCTTTTGTCTCTTTCTGGGTATGTATTTGTGTGAGCGCGTAAGTGTAGGGTTTTGTATGTTGGTGCGCTTCGAAAATGTAAATATAAATCTAGTTTTGTATGTTGCTGCGCTTGTGCGTGTGTTTAGTGATCGGTCGCGTAAATTTAGAGATATCGGATAACCAGCCGTTGCGTAGGGCCGCCAACCCTTTCCCGGCAACTTCTTTACTTTTCCGTGCAGTACTTCGACGGCCCGACCCCCGCCCCAACGAGGCAAGGCGCAGACCAGCGAAGCACACCCTGCACCTTGCCGGGAAAGGATTGGCGGCCCTACGCAACGACTGGTTATCCGATCTCTCTAAATTTACGCGACCGGTCACTAAACACACGCACAAGCGCACCAACATACAAAACCCTACACTTGCGCGCTCACACAAATACATACCCAGAAAGAGACAAAAGCTGCCAGCAGCGAACAACACATATGTTCACACCTTGCTATCTATTTTTTGGAATACTAAGGCATGACTTATTATTATTATTGGAATGTATCTTTGAATAATTTAAACCATAGCAACTCAATTATTTGACATTTATATTCTGTCATTTATAATTTTTATATCCTTGACAGAGGCATCATTGCCGGAACATGTAGGGTTGTTTTAAATATATATACTTTGAAGTAATAAACCAGACCTTTAATCGCCGACTTATTAAGTTTACCATATCATACCAAGATACCAGATAATCTCGTGACATCTAACGAACAAAAGAGACCACGCCGATAAAAGCGGTTTCTCTTCGAATGTCGATGTGTACAAATGCAGACATGTTTATGCATATTTGGTATCACTTTATATACATACACTTGATGTCTGTTACGCACCAATATCCTATTTTTTTTGGTATATTCGAGCCATCCGGCTACTATCTAATGAACTATAGCAGTTACGTATTTCTTTTTTTTTTTGGAAGAAACCCTTTTATCGGCGCAGTCTCTTTGATTATAGTTTATTGTCCATACTATAAAATATATATTCAGATTTGTTGAATTAATAAGACTATTGAAAGTATTGGTTTTAAATAGGTCGAGCTAGTCATTAAAAATAACATTTTTCGAATTTTTAATACCTTTATAAATTTCTGTGGATTCTAAATATTCAATTTAAAACCTTTTTCTCTCCCTGTGTAGAATTAATATATTATTTAAATCAGAAAAAATGTCCACTTTCTAAAATATTATTCTCTAAACTAGAATTTGGTTTATTATTTTTAAATTAACCTAATAACAAAAATTAAAAAATATAAAAAACCGGGACCTTTTAAGTTGACTTGTTCAGACTGTGAAAGCTTTTACATAAGCCAAACAGGTCATTCTATGGGATTCCACATTCGCGAACCATAACAATGGGTGGACAGATTAAATATCGTTTCTTGAATAATTCACTAATAACCCTGGGTAATAAAAGAATCGGTTTAAATTATAAAGTAGGTAATAAATAAATTTGCAAATACAAATTCTTATAATCTAAAGAATGTTTTATAATTTTAATATGGTAATAAAAGTATGATATACAGTGGTTTAAAGTTGAAAATGAACCTTGCATATTTATAAAATTAGAAATGTTATTCTTTTATCCTCATCCTAGATTTACTTATATAATAATATATACAATTTCTTTTTAAGACGAAACAGCTAGGATACCTATTGTGTATCAATATGGTTAACTACCACAAAGTAACGGCTTCCGCAATCAATTTTTTATAAATCTTCAACACAAAAGGTAAAAAAATAGAGATGTTCAGCTCCACATGAGATGATATAGATTCAGAATATATAGATACTCGTACAACATACATATATACATGTATGTATACGAATCGTTTTCTGTATGAACCTGTAAAAGTGTAAAATTCGAAGTTGGAAGTCGATAATCAGTGATTATCTAAAATGTTTCGAAACCTAATTCCTTTCAGTTTTATTTACGCACTTGAATAAAATATACATAATTTAAAGATTATCTTTTCCAAACCGCTTTTAAAGCATGTTTTTAAGTAATATTGTGCGTGTATAGCGCGCTGATAGTAATTTATGTGTTTTTCAATCCTCGACTAACCTCAAGAATAATACAATAGGCGCCGCTAGATGCTACCTTAAAAAAGTATTTATTTGATTTATTAATAATATTTCATTTTATATTATTTGGCTAAAAATATAGTGTTATGTTCAAAATAAGCGTAATCATAAAGTGCGTATAGCATATACGAGGTGTGGCTATAAAATAACAAGGCAGATGCAATCCTAGGCGAACCACACATGCGCGAAAGTCGAATGGTCGATATCTGTGCAGCGTGAACTCATCTCTTTCGATTGCCGCCCATCCCGTGTCTATGACATAATGCCGGTGCAAGGTGTTTGTCAAGGGGTTTTTGGTCAAGTATAACATCCCAGTGTTAGACCATCCGCCTTATTCGCCTGACCTGACACGATGTGACATTCATCTTTACTCTGAGGTTAAATCTTAATTAAAGGGAACAAAATCTCAGAGCATTGAAGCTGTGAAAAAAGAAGCGACACGCGTCAAGAATGAGCTCGAAGAAGAATAATTCCAGCACTGTTTTCAATAATGTAAAATTCGAAGTGAGCCGTGTAGGGTTGAGGAAGGGTATATGTTGAAGGCGATAATAACTAAATATGTATAAATTTAAAGCCTCGTTATTTTATACCCACACCTCGCATGTTAGATATTGATTTAAAAGATATTGAAGTCAATGAACATATGTCCAAGTTCGTTACAGTTACGAATTATATACTGAAAATCCACCTAATCTGACAATCATAAAATTTTAAAAAATAGCATTCTTTAAAAGCTCAAAAAAGGTATAAAACCCCTTATCAATTAATAATCGTATCCTAAATATGTATTTCTACAACTAAGTTGTCATCATCAGTAGGTAAAACCACTAATCAAAGTGTTGAACATGGGGCACCGTAAAGCTAAGACACATACACTTTAAACGGCGTCCACGTATACACCACTTTAAAGTGAATACACAAACTAAAATTACGTTTCCTTACCCTTCTTTTCTAATAACGAAAAAAGACAACTGCGTGGTATAGGACCGTTGTCCGAGTTAAACGTATTAAGTTTGTTTTTATCGATATGAGTGCTTTCGTATGCATCGCGATCTCTGGGGTTGTTGATGGTTTTGACAGATTTAACCCTTTAACCGAAACGTTGTGGTGCGTGGCCAATGCATGGTTTGCGACGTTCGATTATTCTGGTCTATTAAATTTAATATGTGATTCTTGGAAAATATCTAGCGTTATTTTTAAATTCTACTTCAAATTGACTCATAAATAAATTAGCTGTGAAAGCAGATAGGCAATTACCCATTGTTGTGCCTTGTTCCTGTTCATCAAATTTTTCTCCAACTTGGAAACAATTTTGCGCCATGCAAAAAGTTGTTAATTCATGTATTCCTTTACTTTTAAAGGTTCAATGTTAGTCCTCTAAAGCAAGTACTCTAAATATTTAAAATTTCTGGAATAGGTGCCAAAGGAAATGACATTATATCGAATGAAACTAAAATTTCCCTTTTTCCCTTTCACAATCTTTAGTTAATTAAACAAATTCTATGGTATTACTAACTGTCAAACTTTCTGGTTTCACGGGTAAAATTTTTAAATTCATTCACTAACCATTTGGAAATCACATATTTGGAATCTACCTACTGCCGATGACAACTTAGTTGTCAAAATACGTATTTAGGATACGATTGTTAATTGTAGTAAGGGGTTTTATACTTTTTTGAGTTAATTGACCGCAGTCTCCAAAGAAAGATTTTTTTAGTATCCTGTACTTCTGAAATTAATGAAAAAGGGTATTTAAAAGTATATAATTGTTTCATCCGATTGTTTCATCGGATTGTTGCCATCCGATACAACACAAATTAGCGGCTTATCACAGTCTTATACATAGATTAATCAATACTCCGTTGAACCAAACAAATTTTGAGAAAGAGTTAAATTTAATTAAACAAATAGCTATCAACAATGGATATAAAATGAATGTAATAGATAACATTTTAAATAAAAAAACTCCTTACAAAAGCCATATCACAAGTTTACCCAATATTAAATAATAACACCCAAAAATTTAAAATGATCACGTTTGTAGGCTCTTCAAGCACAAAAATTTGTAAATATTTAAGAAAGTTTGACATTAATACAGCGTATAGAACTAACAACAATTTATCTAAATTTATAAAAAACAATAAAGATTTAGCAAACAACAATAAAAAGTCAGGAGTCTATGAGTTAACCTGCGGTAGCAGCCCTATGACGTATATCGGACAGACAGGTAGATCGTTTGAAATACGCATCAAAGAGCATTTTTCTTCATTTAGAAATAATAAAAGTGACTCTTCATATGCGTCTCATATTAATTCAACGAACCACAATTTTAACAAAGAATTTAAAATATTACATGTAGAAAATAAGGGCAAAAAACTTAATTTATTAGAGTCACTTGAAATTAATAAATTAAAGAAAACCGACAAGATCTTAAATGATCAATTAGAAACAAATAATTCACCCTTACTTAATTTATTTATTTGATACTCAGACAGTCACATATTGTATTTTTCCATAGAATTTCTTTACCTCCCTGTAATATAATGTAAACCCCTCGTTTTATTACTTAAGAACAGTATTGTATAAACCGAAGTGAAAGTATTGTGAATAGACATTTTAGTAATAAAAAGTACCCATTCCTTCAAATATTTAAAATAAAACATGTGTTTGTTACCGTATACTTGTGTTAAAAAATTTGTAAATAAGTTAGTTATATGTCTGATGAAGCTCAGGTTGGAGCGAAACGATCGTTGCAGTGTCAATTAAAAAGTGAAATTCATTAAAATTTGTTTTATTGTATCCTGATAATAGTATTTAAAAGTTATTAAGTTGATGAGATTGTCGGCCAACATTATTAAGAGTTCGTGTTATTTAGGGAACACTATATAATTTATCTTTTTATTATTTGGATAAAACAAACGTATTTTTAATAATCTCAAAAATATTATTCAGAATCGTGTCTTGAACATAATACAAGTAGATATTTGTGTGAAAATTGCCATGCAGACATGCAGCGCAAATGCGAACTAGTGTTATGAACAGTGTATGGTTTAGCTCAAACAAAATCCAGGAGTTTTTTGTTGTTGATATATCCCCGTAGATGAAATTTGAATGCATCACTATACTCAAGAAATAAAAGCATATTAAAAATTATGGCTTTTACCGATGCGTCTGTGACCAATATCATTATGTATACGATTTTTTTGGGTTTTCAAATGCGTAATATTTATTGATTATTTACAAAGGAAAAGTAAAATAATTGGGTCATATTGTACTGATGTACTGACACGTTTTAATATCGAACTGAAGAAGAAGGGAGTGATTTACTAAGAAAAAAAAAATTGAAAAATTGTTTTATCACTCTCTCATTCATCCGCTATTGCAGTTGCTAAAGCCAAATAGTGCACATATTGCTACTTCATTCACCACACTCACCACATCTGGCACCGAGAAATTTTTTCTTGCTCCTAATTTTGAAGAGATGGATTGGTGAAAAGAGATTCGGAACAAATGAAGAGGTGATGCTTGCAACGAATGTTCTTTTGACAAAAGATTAATTTTTAAACAACTTAGAGAAATTAGAACTTCGACCGGCTAGCCGCATAGAATTGCATGAGAATTATGTTGGAAACTAAAATATATTCTTTACCATAAAATAAGTATTTCATTGAAATGTGACTTTCCCGTGAAATAGCGCTTGTGCGAGTATAAGTTATGTGATAGGCCAATACCGCGTTATACCCAGCCGAAAATGACAATAATTTACAATGAACGTTATTCACGTTTACAGCAACAGCCGAAGAATTTAATATGAAAACTTCAACGGAAAAAATAAAAATCACTATCTTTAACGACCAGCATTGAAATTAATTGGCTGCTAATAATGTAGTAGAACAGATCAATTATTCCTAATTACCTAATTACATTCGTTTTTAATTTAGGAAATCGGATGTACCGAAATATTTACCATGTGTTGCCAAGAAATTTTTGTAATTTGAATGTGGTGGACGAAGGAATACTACTACAGTTTTATAACGCTAGATGGTGAGAGTTACGTCTATTATAAGTCAGTCTGCAAAACGGTACTTTGCTAGGCGGTAACAAACAGTTTTTGTGTTTATATTTGTTTAGTTGTGTTTGAGTTATTCTGCGACGCTTATGATGTGAAAGAGCAAAGAACATGCGTCAAATTCTGCTCCAAACTTGGTAAAACGGCAGCGAAAAATTTGAAAATGCTTAAACAAGCATTAATGAGGATGCCTTAGGCCAGACGTAAGCTCATGAGTGGCACAAACGTTTTAAAAATAGACGTGTGTCGGTTAATAATGATGAGCGTTCCAGTCGTCCATCGACGGAAAACACGCCACAAAATATGGCGAAGTTGCATGAACCAGGTGAAACTGTTATTGGACGATCTTATTGCGATACTCTTCAGCGAATAATAGAAAACATTCGATGTCAAGTGGCGCTAGAGTTCGTGGATCCTACACTACGATAATATGCATCAATCCACACGTCACTTGTGCGTCAGTTTCTAGCCTCTACGAAGACAGCGTGCTATGGACAAGTCGCAGAGGTCGTCGTATTCAGGGAGAGTACTTTGAAGGAGATGGTAGTGAATAGGTTGTAACAATAATTTATTGTGCTTTTTCACATTCCGGGAATTTCTGGGTATTGCTACCTAACATCTTCTACTTTCAGTATATCTCCAAAATTTCTCCTTCTAAACAGTCATATGAACGTCAATTCTTTATTAGTGTCATTTTCATATTTTCTGATATCCAAGGGTATTCAAATGGATCCGTATAGTTTAGTAAAAATTTTGTACTTTCACATGAATAAAATATATCCAGTTACAATTTACTGGTCTTTGATCTCATAAAGCATACTATTTTTTTCAATATTATGGCGGAAGTTTGCCCCGAAAGTTTTTAGGCATATCTGAGTTATGCTTATATACAAGCTGTCCCGTATCGCTATGATCAAATTTTAGGAGTGCAAAGTAGACTTCATTTCAAGTAACAAAAACGCAAAACTTGTATATCCATTTTTATTAGTGTCAAAGTTACAGATCTATGAATGCGATTGTCAGATCATGAAAAAATGTAATTCTAGTCAATACAAACTGATTTTATTTAAAAAAGTTATACGATTCAATAACAGGCATGTGATTGTTAACGTCGCATAATAAAATGTTACCCTAAAATAAATAAACAAGTGTCGTAGTGCATACAGTAATTTCTTGGAGATCTACAAAAAAGAGTACTGGAAATTGATTTATGATAAAGAAGGTTCTTACTTATTTCGTAAGTGCTGAACCATGAATATCATATAATAAACAAATGTTCAGATGACTGTTAACGTTGCATTTTTTAATAAAGTGAGTGGAGTGAGTAGTGAGTGGACACGTTTTCTTTATTCAAAATGCCTCACCGATTTTCTTCTCAAGAGTATGCGGACATGCATTTTGTGTATGGCTACTGTAACGGCAGTGCACGTCAAGCAGTTATTGATTACCGACATCGGTTTGCCGATGGGCGCATTCCTTAGTACAGAATGTTTCTGAAAGTACACAGACAATTTCGGAAATGCGAACAGCGTGATTATCTTTTC
The DNA here is from genome assembly GCA_935421215.2 of Melolontha melolontha. Taxonomy (NCBI): domain Eukaryota; kingdom Metazoa; phylum Arthropoda; class Insecta; order Coleoptera; family Scarabaeidae; genus Melolontha; species Melolontha melolontha. The sequence goes on from OW285235.1 coordinate 214,943,883, forward strand.
GACTGACGAGTGAATTTGCCAGCAGGCTTAGAGGAAGAAGCAGTAGGTATTGTTACAAGGGATCCAACTCTCAGTCTACGTCGAATCGCTAGACAACTAGGAGTGCCACGAACGAGAGTTTGGCGAATTTTAAAACGTGAGGGCTTATTTCTATATCATTATCGCAGGGGACACGGTTTGCTTGAGGTAGACCGCTATGCTCGTCTAGTTTATTCTACCTGGATATTAAGACAGCCATGGCTTCATTTTAATTTCTGCTGAACAGTCCTCTGGAGAGATGAATCTACGTTCACGAAAGGCGGTGATACCAGCGGGCGGTGATACAAATCTGAGAAACCTGCACAGGTGGTCATCAGAAAATCCCAAAATATACGCCCATCTAAATTTCATCATGAATATTCTATTAACGTTTAGGCGGCTCTAATCGATGACTTGTTGATTGGTCCTGTCGTTCTTCCTGGAAGGTTAAATGCGGACAATTACCTTCAATTTCTTGTTGCCGAACTGCCTGGTCTTTTAGAGGATGTCCCACTGAATGTTTGACGAGACATGTGGTTTCACGTGGATGGGGCACCACCACATTTCAGAATTGCTGTCCGAAATCGGGTTAACGTCAATTATGCAAGATGGATTAGTCGAGGTGCTCCTGTTGCATGGCCACCCAGATCACCCGATCTTAATCCCCTCGACTTTTATTAATGGGATACATGAAAAATTTAGTCTACCCGCAAGTTTCGAACACAAGAGAAGAGTTGTTGGATCGTATTCACCTGGCTGCCGAGCAAATCCGACGAAACAAGTATGCAATTCGGATAAGTACTTCTTCCGTTGGCTTACGGGCACAAGCCTGCATTCAACAAGGAGGTGGACATTTCGAAAATATTATTAATTGAATAATATTGAATTGCTGTCCGAAATTGGGTTAACGTCAATTATCCAAGATGGATTAGTCGAGGTGCTCCTTTTGCATGGCCACCCAGATCACCCGATCTTAATCCGCTCGACTTTTATTAATGGGTACATGAAAAATTTAGTCTACCCGCAAGTTTCGAACACAAGAGAAGAGTTGTTGGATCGTATTCACCTGGCTGCCGGGCAAATCCGACGAAACAAGTATGAAATTCGGATAAGTACTTCTTCTGTTGGCTTACGGGCACAAGCCTGCATTCAACAAGGAGGTGGACATTTCGAAAATATTATTAATTGAATTTTTTAAATAAAATCAGTTTTTATTAACTTTAGGATTATATTTTTTTTCATGATCTGACAATCACATTCATAGATCTGTAACTTTGAAACAAATAAGAATGGATACACAAGTTTTGCGTTTTTGTTACTTGAAATGAAGTCTACTTAACACTCCTAAAATTTGCACATAACGATACGGGACACTTGTATACTTTTCCAGCTTCTTATAAAATTTTAGATTTCATTTTTTACTTTTTATATATTCAATTCCTGATATGTCTCCTTTTACTGACAAATTTCATTAATAGGAAATCAATTTTCCACCTCGTTTATAATTCATGAGGCACCGCGCTAAATTCCAAGAAATATTTGAATTTGAAATTTGTTTTCTTTATTTAATCAAAAGTATTTCTTCCGGAAAATTTGAAAATTACTCTCTTGTTCTTATTATAACGTTTCCGTTTGGCATTCGTTTTGCCACCCTTGACAAACCTGAAGTAACGTGAACGCGGGTTGTCTTTTTGGTGTCAGTTTCTGAATAGATTACAGACACCGAAGAGAATGGAACGATTGTAAATCAACGGGGTGTAAAGAAAGACGTGATTTATCCCAAGGTGTAACAATCGTTGATGTGTCTCGGTCTACGATACTATGCCGCCACTGCCCTATTGATCTCTAACGGTACCGTTACCTAGACCGTAACTTACAAAATAAAACGTTACTGGAATTCGATTGTGTAGTAAACATCCTAAAGCCGCATCATCGGTATTCTAAACATTCCGTTGGTGGACCCACATTAATTTCTGTACGGGACATGTAGTATTATAAATCCAATTAGTTTATCGAATTTCTTTGATTTAACCTAATTAAACTTCGGCATACATAATTTAGAATAAACGTAATATGGACAAATTTATTTCCAGTATCATGGATTTTATAAAGTGTTTAAATGTAATTAGGTATCTAAATGAACATAAACTTTCATAAATATATTACACAATGTTTTGAAAATTTTTATCGCCTGTGCTTTTACGTACCATTCTTTATATCTAGTTGTCTTCTTTTGATATTTATCTACAATCTTACTTTCTTAGCTTGAAACTGAGCTCTATTAGATGTTCTTCATTAATGGTAACCTTGCGAGGGTATCTTTGAAAAGCAGCATTATTGATAGATAGAATACCTTACAGTTTGTTTGCTGTAATATGCAAGTGCTTGAACCGTCGGCGTACTGATAGGAATATTTAAAGATCGGACCAAAATGCACCAAAAATTAAAAAAAAAAACTTTCAAAAAAGGCACTAAAAAGGCATATTTTTTAAAATGCCGAATATGCCTTCTTTTACGCTGAACATCCTTTAATTTATTTATAATTTTTTGACCAATATGTCCTGGTTAGGGAATACAATCCCGTGATCCCGAATCCCGGGATCTCGGGATCCAAGCCGGGTTTTGAAAAAAAAAAATGAGCTTAGGACTCGTTCCTATTCCTGGAAGTACGACTGCTGAAAATTGTCTTTGTATATTGAAGGAGCGTCTAACTAAATTTGATATTTTCCTGGAAACTGATGTCGTGGCTACTGTAACCGATGGACCGAACGTTATATTAATGGTGGGACAGCTTGTTTGCACTGAACAACAACTGTGTCTCGCATATGGTATCAATTTGGCTGTCTGTGATGTGCTTTATAAAATAAAGAATTATTTTCAAGACAGGCAAGACAGCCCTATCTCAGACTCAGATGATACTATAAATGAGCCAGCTGTGACTGCTGATTATATGAACGATAGCGATGATGATGACAATTTAGAAGACTTAGACTGTCCAGAATCAGGTTTAATCTTAATGTCACAAAATGAACTTACGCGAGAACACATACCAGAGTTAACGAAAGATGAACACATTAATGAGCTGATAAGGAAAATCCGCAAAGTTGTAGTGTATTTCAAAGGATCACCATTGAAAAATGAAACAGTACTTCAAAAATATGTGAAGATTGAACATGAAAAAGAGCTGTCATTTCTTTTGGACTGTAAATCCAGGTGAAATAGTCTTTTAACCATTCTGGAACGACTTTCTCTTTAAAAACCTGCGTTCAAAAAGCCCTTATAGATCTCAATTATCCAATCCGTTTAGAAGATACTGATTTTGACTTGGTAAATAAAATTGTTGATGTGCTGACTCGAATTAAATTAACAGTAGAAGCAATTTGTCGACGAGATGCTAATTTATGCACAGCTGATGCCGCTTTGAAATTTCTTATAAAACAATTGTCTAGCAAAAACTCAGCACTTGCCAATAAAATGAAAACATCCTTAGTGGAACGTATAAAGCAACGACGAAATGATGATTTTACTGGTGCGTTGAATTATTTACAAAAACCACGAAAAGATGTTGAAAATCAGTTATTATTGGATTTGGAATGGCTTGACTTATTTCCAGTTCCTACACAGGTTTTAGTGAGGGCGCCAATAAACACAGACACACATCACAAACAGATGATAAGCCAAGGCAACAAACCTCCTAACCCCAATTGGAACTAAAGGAAAAGTTACAGCTGGAAATTAATAAGAGGAATATGGAATCCCCATATCCTGAACTACAAAATGAATCGGAGTTGGCAAATAGTATTAGACGCGATATGAGCCTGTTCGAAAATGGAGGAGTTCGTGGATATCACTTAGAATTAGAATATAAATATTCTATTGTCTATTCCTCTAACCAGTGTAGAACCTGAGCGAGCGTTTTCAGCTGCTGCTTATGTTGGCAATAAACTACGAAGCAGGCTTGGAAGTCAAACATTGGATGCTTTGATATTTCTGCGGTTGTATTTTCGAAATTCGAAATAGCTTTTGTATTGTCTTTTTTGTTCCTTATTTTAGTATATTGTGTATTGTGTTGTGCAACAATATTAATAAATAATTTTTAAGAAATTACTTAAGTTTTTTTTTATTTGAGTCCAATTAGAAACCACATAGTCTAATCCCGGGATCCCGGGATTACTCTTCAAAAATTCCGTAATCCCGGAATTGAAAAACATGCTCTGGATTGTATTCTCTAGTCCTGCTACAACATAACGTGCCTTCAAAAACTTTCCTCGTTATAGTAGTCTGTTTTTTAAGTAATTAAATAATCACACATTTGTGCACATGCGAAGCTTTCAAATTCAAAGTCTTGAAATTCTAAGAGTTGTCATACATAAATTCAAATTATAAAAGCTTTTATTTTTTAAATTATTTTACTATAATGTTAGAGTTAAATCAATAAAATATTTATTATTCAAAGTTACTACAAAACTGGCAAAAAATTAGGAAATTGAGATTGGGTTTATTCCACTAATCAGTAGGGCTTACAGGATTTCCGGCAGTAGTATCTGCCAGTTACTTACGCACAACTCAAAAAACGTATTCAAGCTTGTGTTATAAAATTTGGTGAAACAGGGAAAATAACCCGCAAGCGTGGCGGTGAAGCATCTAGAAAAGGAACAGCAAATTGTATAAAGGATATTCGACGTGCAAAGCACAACTCAACCAAAAATAAGTTCATTTGTCAGTGGAAACATGTCATACTATTTTAAAAAAAGACTTAAAGTTGTTTCCATATAAAATTCAAGCAGTTTCAGAACTCAAACAGGTAGATTTCGTTACGAGATCACAGATCGTCTATGGTTCTTTAATGACATAAATAATAACATTTTTGATAAATGCTTCTTTTCGGATGAGGCTTGGTTCCATCTTTCAGGATATTTAAAAAAGCGAAATATGCGAATTTGGTCTGAAAAAACCCTCTCAAATTTGTGGAAATTACGCTGCATCCACAAAAAATAGACGCATGGCTAGCAGTTTCAAGAAGATGAATTTTTGGGCCTATATCTTTTAATCAAACCATAACTGCTGAAAGATACCGAAATGAATGATTAGATCAGTTTAATAATGAACTTCATGATGAGGAACTTACGAAAGGATATTTCCAGCAAGATAATGCACCAGCCCACAAATCTCCAGAAACAATAGCTTTTTTGCAAGAATTTTTCGAACAAGAATTATTAATTAATTTTCCTCCAAGATCTCCAGATTTGAGACTATTTGAATTTTCCATATTTAAAGAATACCATTTTCAAGACCAGACATCACACAATCGAAGAGCTTCGTAATGCTATTGTGAATTCTTGTGCTGACATAACCCAAGAAATCTTAATATGGCTTTGAAAGGATTAAGGGTAGAGTACAACCTTGTCTTCAAAATAATCGTGAACATTTCCAGCATCTGCTTTAGTATTATTTTCTTTTAATTTCGACTATTGTAATTTTTTTTTTTAACTAAATAACTAATTATTACACACAGTTACATGACATAACCAAATTATCAAAATTATACTTTTGTGACAGAATACGTGCACTATCACCAACCATTACCAAAATGACATTCAAAAAGACCATGGCTACTGTGTTTTGGAATAAAGATGGGAACGTGCATATTGACTATCTCAAATCGAGCAAATCCATCAACAAAACATACTACATGAACCTTCTTCATGTGGGCAATGCCAAGATTCCGGCTAGGAAGCGTCGTAAAGCCAAATTTCTACAAGACAATTGTCCAGCCCATAAAGTAAATTTTACACTCGAAAAAAACACTCAGCTGGGTTGGACGCTACTGAAACACCCACTCTATTCGCCCGATTTGGCACCCTCTGATTATTACTTGTTTCAAAATTTGAAGAATGATACATTAAAATGTAAATTTATAAACGCTGACGACGTAGAAACACAAGTTAGTAGTTTTTACCTCCAAAAATTCAGCCTGTTTTTTTAGGGGCTTTAACATGTTCAAGTTACAATTGTCCAATGAAATTTTTAAACAAGTGAAACTAATATTAATTTTTATACTTATCAAAAAAATTTCGAGAAAATAAAACTGTTAATTCCTGCACACGGAATTGTCATTCAACCTGTATATTAGCTATAACTAAAATGCCCAGTTTATGATGCTTGCATTCTTCATACTGATATTTCATGGTACAAAATTTAGCGAACGTGCGTTTGATAAAGCATTTGAAGTTGCAAACTGTGTGCATGGAATAGAATAAAGCGTGGAATGGGGGCAATAGAAAATAACTTCTTTGAAAATGTCAGGAGCTTTTTCAGGGAGAGACTAGAAATGTACATACAGAAAAATGGACATCACATTGAAAACTAAATTAATTTTAATTTCTACTAAATTGTGGTTTTTATTTAGAAACGTTGATTTGTAATCATAGTTATGTGTAGTATGTGTTAGTGTATTATTGCTGTCAATTTGTTATAAGAAACTACTAATTTTATTGATTTTTTTGTTATGTAATCCATTACAAATTTTATACGGGCCGATGTATAAGTATGTGTAGATTGCTAAAATAGAAAAAACATGCGTTACTATTTAAAAACAAAAGTTGGTTGCCATAGCAACGACACCGTAGAAAATAACACTACGGAAACTCGACCAAAACACGGAAAATTATAATTTAAAGAACTTTTATTTGAGGAACATTTAGATTAAAATAGTATTTAAATTAATACCGGCATTATTCCATACTATTACCGGGCCCTGTATAATACAAATTAATTTCGTTTTTAAGACGAAATAATATTATTCAAAATATTTTTGTTTTATATATTTATAATTTTTAATATACTTCTTAGCACAAAAAAAGTATAAAACACCTTACCACAATTAATAAGCGTATACTAAATACATATTTCGACAACATCAGTAGGTCCGAATGTATACGTGGACGCCGCGTGAAGTTGTGCGCGATTCTATGTGTTAGTTCTAGTGTGCCCCATGTTTCAACACTTTGATTAGTTGTTTTATCTACTGAAATGATGACAACATTGTTGTCAAAATACGTATTTATAATACGATTATTAATTGTGGTAAGGTATTTTATACCTTTTTTTGAGTTTTTACTTAACTACAGTCTCCAAAGAAAGACTTTATATTTCTTAGCACTCATTGGAAGCAGTTATAAATAAATAAACATGGTCGTCTCTAATGAGGAAAGTTTTTAAAGGCATGTTACGTGCTGTCTTGAAAATTTTTATTCACATGTACTGCGGAACCTAAAGGCAAATCCCGCTTCTCAAGTGATTTTAAAGAGTCACTTACAAACTGTAATTGGTTTTTGTAAATGCCGAATTATTTTGTAATTCTACTTCTTTTAGCTAGCAAGCCTTTATTGTATGACTAGCTGTAGCTGGAAATTCATTTATAATTTTTTTGAAACTGCATAAGGTATTCGTATAGTATATAGCGGCATATAACTTGTTCTCCATCTTGTTAGAACTGGTTGTGGGAGTAATGGGGTATTTGGTAATCTGTCTCTAAAAATTTCTACCCTAAAAGGAATTTTAGCCAAATATTTGTTTGCCACGTGGTATTAATTTATTTACTAACGGGAACTGAAATCTAATAGTTTCAGCCACTCGATTAAGTCTATGCTCTAAGCAAATGCAACGAGTTAAATTTGGATTAAAGGTCTTCATATTGGATGCCGCTGTTAGCATATATGAGAGCACGAGTAAAATTTTATGACTCGCTGCCGGCTCTAGTAAGAAAGAATATGTTAATTTGTCGTGAATAAATCTCGTTACTGTATTATTATTTATTTTTCTCGTACTTAATTCTTTCGTATTTATTAGAAAACTTTTTGACGAATTTTTATCATTTATACTCCGAGTATTAAATTTGCAAAGTATCGTCCACATATATCTGGTGTTTCGTCTACCCTTATTCATATACAATTTTATGGAATTATATTTTTTATTTCCTTAATAACTTCTTCGTACACTGAACTAAGATCATTTTTGCGGAGATGGCCTTCTTCAAGAATGTGCATTGCGTAATGTGTTCCTAAAGACGTTTTGAAATATTTGTTTTTCAATTTATTAATGGGTAAATTTGCTTTTATCAAAGCTTTGCAAAGATTAAAATTAAATTTTTATTGTTCAGTATAGCCGGAAGTTGATGCTACAGATTGCATAGCTGTACCTATTAGTTTCTTGGTTTGACTTTTAGTTAGTTTCAGTTTTTGCTGATGCAATAAAGTTTTGGCACGTTGAATTATGTGGTATTCCTTGTCACATTTAATCTGGTAAAAATTTAGTAACGTCAATACATTTTATAATTTCAAGTGCAAATAAAACTTTCGATTTTTGAACATGCTTGGCAAAAGAGTTGATTCCGTTCATATCTCAATTCCTTGTCATTTCTAATCCATTCTTCAGCGGTAGACTTTTGTTTCGATTTTGTACTACCAATGCAATTCACATTGTCACATGAACAACTTTAACTCAACTAAATGAATTCATGGCTCGAAGCAAATCAAATCACAGTAAATACCGGGAATACTACGCCAGACGGCACAACGGGGGGTTACAAAGTATAAATTCATTCACGAAACGAATATGCAATGGCACAGAAAAAAATTCTTTTCACAATTAAATAAATTTTGGGAAAAAAAAACGCGTCAAAAAGTCAGAAAAAAGGCTCTAAATAGGCATAAGAAGATAATAACCATTAAAATTAAGAAAAGGCAAAAAAGGTGTAAACTTGGAGTTATTTTATTTCTTTTTATCTGATTCGAACCGATTTTTAAATATATTTTTCTTGCCTTAAATCTTATAAACATATTTTCTATAAATCCGGTCTTCAGGCATATTCTCTTACAGAAAAGCAAAATGCCAATATTTTGTGTTTTAAATGTGTATGGTGTGTTTCCCTATTATTATTTTTTAGAAAAAAATCGCGAGAGCTTTTGATTATGTATTTAAAAATAGCTTCTTGGCCACCGAAGGTTATTTTGCCATTAAAAGATTCTCTAAATTAGTTCTATTCAATTTGCACTCTTTCTGAAGTTTTCTGTAATAGTATTCGCCTGTAAATTTCGCTAAGTACAAGCTCATTGTAGTGACTACCTCAGTCAAAAGCTCTTAATCGCGATTGCATGTAATAAATAAAATGGGAGCTAGTGTTCTGCTTCTCTTGAAATCCCACGAAAAAGACACAATCAAAAGGGTACAGCATATAACTGGCTCATGTAACAATTCTTTATTCGAAAAGTATCTGCTAGCAGCCATACTGAAAGAAAATTTTGGGTTAAATCTTCTTCCGAAAACGTGTAAAACATGAAAAATTCGGACGTCAAGCATCCCAATTCTTAAATTTAAAAAACAATGAAATCGTAATATAATATTTACCAAACCAATTCTAGAATTTATTACAATATTTAATGCTGAATGGGAAGAAAACGAAATGCAAATTGAAAGCAGTAGAAATAGATTTGTATGACAATTATCAAAGATGAAATCATGAACAGATATCCAACAATATCCAAGGAATTAGTAAATATAGGTATGAAAACACAAGTTTCATAAGGCATCAGTTTGTGACACGAGTTCAGTTCAGAACTATCGCGGCAAAAGGCCTTATGAAACGAGTTTTTTATACTATTTTCTTCTATTTTGCATTTTTTACACTAATAAATTGAAATTATTAAATTCAGAGGCTCAGAAAATTTAGAGATTCATTTTTATATAAAGTATGGAGTTGGTCACATTGATACTTGACATTTTCAAATTTAAATGTTGCTATCCGCGAAATATTATTTATTAATTTTCGTTAACATTACTTGATATTTTATTTAAAAATACAAACATGAGTGATAGAAACGAATTTATCCTGTTGTAAATTGTATTCAATATACGTTGTTTGTGTAGCATTTTCCTTTCTACGTATATCCTTCTGTCAAATGTACTTAAATACTAAAAATCGAATGACAGCAATAAGATATTTATATCTATGTTCGAACAACGCCAACATTGAAAAATGAAAAAAAAACGTATCGAAATGAAGCTCATTTCGATACTGTTTTGGGTCACCTCTATAAATCTTGAAAACAACGACACTTGCGAAGGAAGTAAAAGATATAGGCAGTATTATACGAGTATGAACACAGGAAGTGTGACTAGTAATTAACTGCAGTTGGTGTTTAGTAAATATTTATGTTTTTTTTATTAAATTTAACAAAGTAAATTGTTAACTTATCAAATTTTGACGTTGATGAACGACATGAAGTCCTGTCCTATACCTTTCTACCTTCTCGTGAAGACTATTGGGCTGAGACCCTCATTTCTCATTTTTCATAATTTTGGGATACATTTGTTATGTCTGCCCATTGTATATTTCTTTCTATTGCGGCTTCTTTTACCTCATATTTCCACGTTTTACTGAGTCTTTCTCAACTGTTCTTTGTGTAGATATATTCCTTCTTGACACGAAATTATTTTAATTTAATAAAAAACTTCAAACACCTAACTACACTCATAAATTACTGAATATATCCAGTCCTTTTTATTTATTTTAATAATCTCAGACCTTAAGGAATAATTTACATTATTATTATTGAATTAATTTGGACATTACTTGATGAAAACTGATCTTGATATTCATTCGTAATGAAATGTCCACTAATTTTTACTTTTTAAATACATTAACAATAGCCTTCTCATATACTTGAAGTACTTTAAACATCCGAAGAAGCCATAATATGGCTAAGTCATGCTCATGCACAATAATTAAAAAAAAAATAATGAAAATTTTATTAATCTGTGAATATGAGATTTATTTAGTATATATTTAGTATTTATATGTTTAATGCTACGAGGGTGAATGGACTTATTCGCACGAGTAGGCCGTGAAATAAAAAAATCACATTTTGACAACCGATGCCTTGCCAGATTACTGTTAACGTTCAATGAATTTGTGACAAAGCGGGTTTCTTAGGCAATTTTTTAAATTTTAGCTTGCTGCTAATTAAGTGTAAATAAATAATTTTGAACATCGTGCAATGATTAAGTATCTTTTAAAGAAAGGCACGCCCTTTACCGAAATCCATGATGATATATGAAATATACTGGATAAGAGTTGCCCTTCGAATACATCCGTCAGAAAACGGGGAAATGAATTGAAGCGGCTTAGAAGATGACCCCAGTGGACGGCTAGAAGTCGAGAAATGGTGGATAAAGTCCATACATGGTTTATAGCTAAGTGACTGACGATTGAAAGTGTTAGAAATAGTAGAGTCAGTGGGCATTTCAAAACAGATGCTTTATATTTTGCGCAAGGAATTGGGTATGACAAAGCTTTCGGATTGAAGGGTGCCGCGTTTACTGATGACGGAACAAAGACCTGTTCGCTGTCAAATATCGATAAATAATTTAGAAATTTTTAAACGCAACACAGCAGGTTTTTTGCGCCGATTTGCTACGTGTCATTATACACCCGAATCTAAATAACAGTCAAAGATGCGGACCAAACGTGAAGAACTCCAAAGAAGGCAAAGCCAGTTTTAGCAGTGAGAAAGGTGATGGATTGGAATCTTGGGATGTAAAAGGAATATTGTTGGTGGACTATCTTCAAAAGGGCAAACGGTAAATGGCGAATAATACGCAAAGCATCCAAGAATGTCTAGGAGGAAAGTGCTCTTTCACCATAATAATACCTGTACATTCCAGTATGGTTGCTACAAAAAAAAAATTGAAGAATTAAGCATATTCGCCAGACCTAGCACCATCTGACTTTCATCTATTTCCTAAATTAAGAGATTTTCTCCAAGGCAAAAATTCTGCGCAAATGAAGCGCTAACCGCGGACGATTATTTTGCAGTGTTAGAAGAAAATCACTTTCGAGATGGATTAAAGAAGCTTGAACATAGATGGACCAAATGTATCGAATTAAGAGTAGGTTATGTAGAAAAATAAAGTTTGTTTGTTTAAATTATTCCTTTGTTTCTGTACGATCGCCGGAATTAATCAACCTGTTTGGATCAGTTTGCTGCAAATTTAGGGCAGAATACGAATTGGCAGGATTCATTTTACAAAACTCTACTTCACTTAATGTGTTAAAATTCATTATGATTCAAAGTAACACATTTGATTTTATAAAAGATTCGAGAAATACATAATTTGGTTTGTACAAAATGTAGAGATAAAGATTAATTCGACAATAGAAAGATTACCTACAATTATTCGCAAAATGTCTGTGTTTTTTAATATTATTTATAATAAATGCTAGTGTGAATTATTCGCATGTGTAAAATTAGAATTAAGTGATCGCTATTGACAAATATATGATAAATTACAGACTCAGCTATTCCATTGTGTAGGTATAATTAACGAATATACGACTGAATCCCAACAAATGAACACAATTAACGCAATAATCTTACAAAAGCTGATAGGACAATGAGCCACTTCATAGTGAGAACTTGATCTTATCGGACCTACTGTTAAACACTAGCTAAACTGTTAGCTCTGGTTTACACTTCAGCGAGATAGCTTTAGCGGCTGAAACGTAGATATAGCCCATTACATTCCCCTAGAAGCAGCAAACGTCACGCAAATGTCTTACGGTTGCAAAGGATTCGCGGAAATTATTGACGATGATGATTTCGCAAAAAGGTGGAATTATCACTTGGTTAATGAAAATTTACTGAACATAACAATCTTCTAATAGATAGGGTAACAGCAAAATTAATATCCAAAGAGATGCGCTATTATATTCCAATTATATTGGATTTGTTGCTTCGTGGGGTTAGCAAATCGAGCCTATATCTCTTCATTAGTTTGGAAATAAACATATCGCTGACCAATTATAATTAATTTTAATGTAGGCACTGTGTGTATATTCATTAATAGTACGTATGTAGCGATAATGTGTATATACTAAGCTGTTTATTATGCATCTACATATATATATACTACATTTAGAGAAGCGTTTGTTTTTAATATCAGCAACCTATGTTCAACAGTTTGTATTGATTTAAATAACGGTTCCAGCGAGAAATAATTGGTATGAAAATGATAGCTATATTATTCCTCCATTTTTATTTAGTATCGGGGATATCTTTTTACATGAAATTACTTTTTTAATCTAAATTCGATTTTCTGATAAAAACAAGAACTAGAAAAAATCTGAAGTATCTGTCGTCAAATACATTCAAATTAATGCTTAATCTTATTTGTAGAAACTAAGTTCATTAAAACTAAATATTTTTTACTCTTAGAAGATGAGAATACACATATTTATAAATAGGCAATATTACAATTTTACGACACACACTTTGTTCAAAAACTTACAGCCTATAGATTTATTGTAATAATATTTTCAACGTGTGTGTAAATTAAGGAGAAACTATGAGGTAACCAAAAATACATAGGTGTCCCTTAAATAAAAAGACGATATAAACAATTGAAAGATGTATATTAGAGACCGGACACGAGAGGTTGATGACTCATCGCCCACGAGCGTCCTATTGAACATTTGTATTTTTAAAGTTTTTAATTTTATTTATATAATTATACTTATAATAATAAAGCGAGTATATATACGGCTACAAAATACGAAATATATTTTTATTTGTTCATTTTGTAGTTCAAGTTGAATAAAGGAGTATTAATATTTACTAACAATACTTTCGCAAGATTTTCTTCTGTCAATTTTGTTCCCTTTGAATTAAGTACATCCTTATAAATAGAAAACGTCCTTTCTACATCGCAACTGGTTATAGGTGCATACTAGAAATATTCTTTTATTTCTTCATATTTAGCCGTTAGATTTTGTGGAATTGTCTCCATACATAATTGCTGCAATGTAATTAAATCTGGATTTCTATTAAAAATTGCTTCAAACTTTTGCCGAAGGCCACATCCGAAGTCACTTGGAATACTTTTCAAATTATTAATAGCCACATCTAATGTGGTTAATCCGTCATTTAATTTGAGATTTCGATTTTCAAAATAAGTGATTAGTTTTGGCAATTTTCCAAAGGGTTCGTGAAAGTACAACTGATTTTTTTAAATTGGGGATTTGTGTGAGCTCCTTGTACTCACCAATACTTCTAGCATCCTCCTTTAGCAGTGTTACGAAATGCTTTAGACTATTAAAATTCTCAGCATAATAACTAGTAGCTTCCAGTCATGTTTCTCATCTAGTTATTACTGGAGTGGGAGGCAGTGACAGAGATGGAAATTTTTCCCTGAAGAGAGCTACTCTCAATGGTGCTTTTCTGAAAACTTTTTTAAAAGCTGATACAAGCCTATCAATTTCCGAAAAAGTGTCTCTGATATATTCACAGATTCTGTGGAGAGCATGTGCTACACAAGTAATATGCAGCATATTAGGATATGTTTTCTTCAATAGTCTGCATGTGTTTTAACATATACGCAGCACTATCACTGACAAATAAAAGTATGTTTTCTTTGTACGTGGCGTCCGAATGAAGCATTTTTTACATATTCTCCTTAATGGTTTCAGCAACTGTTTCCGCATCAACTCTATTTATAACACTTGTTGCTATTACATATGAGTTATAGGGAATCGTTGGATGTAGTACACCAGCTACAACATTTACCACACAGCGTCCTAACATATCCACCGTTTCGTCGGCGCTTATCCATATGTATTGATTTAAAAGATGTCTTCTAATGCGTTCTACTGTTCTCGTATAGCACCTTGAAACATTATATTTGCGTAAAGTTGATTCATCAGGAACATTTCGACCAGTATATTTTTTCAGAAATGTCTTCAAAATGGATTGTTCAATTTAAATAATAGAATATTAGCTGCCATAAAAGTTTCACAGAGTTCTTCGTTAAAATTGTCAGATTCCAACGGGTTTAATTTTTTTTCGTGCTTTAACGATCTTATGTGACGTTTTACGGTTGATTTATTGCAATTTTTCAATAACGTTTCACACACTTTACAATAAATTTCGTAATCACTGGCAATGTACATACAATCAGTATGGCCCGCAATCCAACTCGTCATTGTTTCACGATGCCATTCTCGACGCTCTTCCATTGTCTGAAAAAGTAAGAATATTCTAGATCCAAATAAACGAAATTAAAGAACGAAATTTTATGCACACATACGTGAAAATAATTGGAAGATGTTGCTTAAATGAAAAGAAAAGGAATGTACGTGCTATTTCTCTTACGAAATACGATAAACTTATTTATTTTATCTACGTACACGACATCACTGAAAACACTATATTCTCCGAATACAATAGCTGGGTTGTCCATTGTTATCGCTGCGAGACCAGGTGGCCGAGTAAGTCAAACAAATACTTCATTGAATTACGCCGGGATGTACTGAGCGACGTTATACACAATTCCAATTGCCGATTGCGTTTTTTGGAAATTGCATCCGTTCTCTATTTATATCGTCCGTCGTAATGACGACGTCATTTCAACCCGATGTGTCCGGTCACTGGTAATTATATATAATATGAATCCAAAATATTGTGAGTCAATTACCCCGCGAACCCCAAAAATTAATTTTTTCCAAAATAGTGACAGGTGACGAAACTTATATTACATTTTTTATCTTCATACCAGTCAAGAGAGTCGTGTATGGATTCAGAAAAATGAGAAGACTCCTGCAATGACAGCTACGAAAAAGGCTATATATACGCTGTATTCTTCAGAAGTACGGGCTTAGTAAATGCAATTAAGCTAGATGGACAAAGGACAGTTACGGCTAGGTAGAGTTCTAGACAAGGAAATTATGCTCCACCATCATAATGCATCGTCACATACGGCAGCTTTAAGTCTCCAGTTTTTGACTGAAAAAAATATAAAAGTAATAGAACATTTGTAATTAGAATTTGGAGTAGTGAAAATCCACATGTAATTAATGAAGAATCGCTACATCCAGAGAAAATTGGTGTTTGGGCAGCGATAAGCCAAAGGCGAATCATTGGACCAATATTTTTTCAGGGAACGTTAACTGCTCAAAGGTACCGTACGGAAATTTTACAACCATTAGTCAATAAGTTGCATGATGATGAACTACAAAATGCATATTTCCAACAAGACGGAGCACCTTGTCACTGTACTGCAGAATCTTTGGATTATTTAAGAGAATTTTTTGATGAGCGCATAATTAGTCGAAATACTGAAATTGCCTGGCCTACATGTTCATGCGATTTAACACCTTGCGACTTCTTTTTGTGGCCTTATCTAAAAAATAACATATTTCGAACACCTATATTGAATTTGAATGATATGCTACAGCGAATCGAACAGAAATGCATGGAAATTAATAACAATCCAGTAATGTTGCAGAATATCATCAGAAATTTTGAACGGAGGATTTTAAAGTGCATTGATCTTGAAGGACAACATTTTAAACATTTGTTATAGTTTTCAATAAATACCTATTATTTGTTATTTTATTTGCATGTATGAAACTGTCAAAATATACGACTTCGTAGGTTAAGTCGTAAATTTTAATTTACGACATACTTCAAAATGTTCTCAGTAAATCACATGCTACTAGATTGACTTTTCAAATGAACACTTGTTACATGATAACCTATCATACTAATATTCTTTATGATGTTCCTTATTAAAATATCTTTGCTTATATTTAACATGTTCTACATGTTTATATTAAATAAACATTAGATTGTAAAAATATATTGACTTTTCTTTTATCTGACCACCAAGTACCCCATCGTATAAGAATTGGTTGCGGCGGCTCGGGTATATCAGAACGCAGCGAATGAAATAGCCGAATCCGTTTCGGAGATTTAAGAAAAACCGCTTTCATTTGTCCTATCAGTTGATCCACATCAGGATAAGTTGTACGTATAGTGTTTGTTACAAGGTGTAAAGCGTGAAGCAAACATGTGACATGCAGCAGGTTTGGTTGAATCGTTTTGAGTAAGTTTGCCGTGGAACACATAACCTTGGCAGCATCGGTAACTAACATTAACACTTGCTTCGGTAAAATCTCAAATTTGTGTAGTGTTTCTATTAATACATCATATATCGCTCTGGCAGTACACCCTTGCATTCGTTTACAGGTTAGTAAATAAGGAGGAGAAGGTCCTAGCGAGTCAGCGTCCGTACTAGAATGGCTAGGATGGACGTTTTTTAATATCTGTAGTTTCGTCTATTGTTAACCACAGGAATTTTTTTTTACCGTACTTTTCGTACAATTTACAATTCTCTCACGCACTGACGGTACGTAATTCCGTAGCGTACTTCTTGCTGGTAATTTCCACGATTCCAGGATTGTATTTCTTCCAAAACTGACGAAACATTGGGTGTTCCACTTTCTGCATTGGTATATTGGTCGCAATTAACAACATTGTTAAATCACACACAAATTTATTATATGATCTGCGTCCACTATTATTCGATCTATGTTTGTCACTATTTATATGTCTTTGGCACTGACTTGCTTTCCAAGTTAATAAAGTTGTTTCACAAACTAAACATTTCACTAGGGTACCGTCATATATTAAATCGGGAAACCGATGTAAAAATTTCTTTACTACGCTAGCATGCAACCGAGTCGATGCATTGTTTCTACGCACTCGCGACATTTTCAACACGATTGTGTTAACAATGTATCGCTTACAACGTCTCAACGGCAACTGAATTGATCGTCGTGCGCCTCTACTCGATCCCTCCACATCACGCTACTGGTCGGGCACATAGTCTGCCGTCTTGTCATAATATTGTTTAAAGTTTAATGTTGTTTATTATTCCTTTCTTATTTGTTACATGGTAACAAGGAATGTCAATACATAAAAATATACAGTAATTGTACGTATAAAATAAAACGAAAAAAGAAAAGGAAAAACAAAACATGTATGGTATACACATCCATGTGTCAAAGAATAATTTTGTAAAACATAAGTATGCCTGCTGTGACTGCACGACCGATCGCCCAGAGAAATAATGTCACAGTACGCCGCCCAGATACTCATCCAGGGAATAGTAGCACTTGTTGATTAGTAAACTTTTACATTGTTTTTAAATTTGTTTATGCTACTGTTTCTTTTAGTTTTTGTAAGTCTAAAAACTGATTGATCGTTATTCGTAGTATTATAACTGCATATCACCACGGGTTTTAAAATTATTTATGTGTTTACGTATACACAGGATAGTATGTTATATAAATGTAGAGTAAAAGGACATGATTCTATTGTTTATAAAATATTGTTTACAATGTTCATTATATTTCAAATGGAATACTTGACGGATTGCTCTTTTTTGAAGAAAAAAAAATTATTGGCTTCAACAAAGTTACCCCACGCAATTACGGCATAGGACATATGGGAATGAAAAAGTGAATGGTAAGATAGTGGCTGACACAACCCCTGCTGCGTAAGTAAGTTTGGCTAAGGCGTAAATGATACTAGATAATTTCGAGCTTATGAGCAATATGATATTTCCAGTCAAAACCCGAATCCAGATGCTTCCTTCTTAGGAATTTAATATTTGTCGAAGGAGTGGTATGTCTATTTGTGAAAAATATGCTACTCCTTTTGTTAGAATTTAGAAATAATTTATTTACAGCAAACCTCGTACTGGACTGTTGCTGAACATCAGCAAGTCCGGGTCCGGCACAATTTATATCCCTTTTTACTAAAAAAGTAGTATCGTCCGCAAATAATACAGTCTTAGCGCTAATATTACATGGCAAATCATTAATATAAATTAAGCACAACAAGGGCCCCAGTATGGAACCCTGAGGAACACCATGTTTGACACAATTCTCCCCGCTAACAGACGAATTGAAGAAAACCTATTGACTACGATCAGACAAGTAAGACTTTAAGAATTCCAAGACATTCCCACGAAAACCGTAATATTCAAGCTTTCGCAATACGAGCTCATGAGATACGCAATCGAATGCCTTAGAAAGATCGCAGAAGAGTCCCTCCACAGAGCAACGATGTTCAAAAGCGTCATCAACAAAATGTACCAGCTGAAGAATAGCATCAGTAGTCGATAAACCGGTCGAAAACCATATTGTTCTACGGATAGAAAGTTATTTCTATTAAAATTCTCAATAATCCTACCGGTCGAAAACCATATTGTTCTACGGATAGAAAGTTATTTCTATTAAAATTCTCAATAATCCTACTGAATAAGAGTTTTTCAAAAATCTTTGCCATCACAGGAACAATTGCATCAACGAATTTTTGTTGTTAATAGATTTGTTTTTTAGTAGATCATAAGATGAAGCAGTCGTAGCAAGTAGTATTATTTTTCAGATTTCTCTAGATTTGTTTGTGAAATTTCTTAACCTATCAGAATAATATTTCTGTCTTGTTTTTAAAAGAAGAGCATTGTATCTTTCTTTAATTCTTTGTATAAATTTAAATTTCTTTTGTCCATTTTCGAAGCATCATAAGTAAGGTCTAATAAGGCTTTCTTATTTATAAGTTCAGCCGACAATCGAAGCATGTGGGATGTATTTGCCCGAAAACTTTGCTTTTTAACAAGAGAGGAGGAGGCATCGTGGTGCCTTACAATTATGTTTAGGACTTTTAATATTTTATTGTTCACAGTACCATCTGCATACACCTCGTGCCAATCTGTATTAGAGATCAAATAGCAAATATAGTATTTGTTACTAAGACTATACACGCTGAATAACACTGGAGAATTTCTCAGTACAGAAATATTTTTTTTTAATTTTAAGTATTGAGCTTCGTGATCATATATGTGCAAAACTCATAACATCAGCCCCCATAACATACAGTGTTTCACTAGCAAATATATTGGCCAAACAACTACCTTTACCAATACAATACCAAATATTGTATTATTAAATAATAAATCTTCTGTTTATATACAAATTATTTCGCTAAGATATAAGTAATTAAACTTCTAGTTTCAAAAATTCTTTTATTGTAAATACACTACAATATTGTATTCATCCACCTGATGAAGCCATTGTATGGCGAAACAATATTGAAGTGTATTTAAAATAAAAGAATTTTTGAAACTAGAAGTTTAATTACTTATTTCTTAGCGTTATAATGAAGTTTCAACAAGTATCTCCTTCGCCAATTAACTATACAAATTATTTATTAAAAATGTTGAAGCAATAATTTAAAATTGGAGTAAAAAGGAATATATATTAAAGAAACTTTTGAAAATGATAACCATTATTATTTAAACACAATTTAACTAGACGTTTCATATTTTCAAAATCCCTTATAAGCGTTTCTGCGTAATTCGATTACATTCCTCACGAATTTTTGCTTTTAATTCATCAATAGTATGGGATAGGTTCTTTATAAACTGTATTTTTTAAATGAAGTGTAATGGTGTTAAATCAGGTGACCGAGGCGGATACGAATTTTCTGTCCTAGCACTAATTAAACGATTGTCGTAAAATTTTCTTAAATAATGGAGAGTAGTTTGTGCCGTATGTGCTGTTGTAGTTGGAAATACCCTTAGGTTAATTCACCATCGAGGAGTTTATTGACAAATATTTCTAAAATACGGCTTCATCATTTATTACGTCTGAATATTTCAAACGAAATTCTTGTAAACATAGTTGACTTCTGTACCACCATTCACCATTTTTGATATATCCATTATGAAAATATGACTCAATAATTAATGCCTTTTGTTAATCAACGTTAGTACAATAGTTAAGCTAACCAGAATTCGAACATTTAATATTAATCACATTTAACAGATAAGTATAGTAGAGACGCGATAAGTCCAACGTCATACTAGATCCATGACCACACGTTCTATACATGTTGCCGGCAAGATGTCAATGATAAAATAACGAACAAATAAAATTATTCAAACTTTTTTAATATTTAAACGAAATGATGTAGTGATAAGCGATGCTGTCATATTTTATTTATTATATAGTTAACTTTGTCGAAGCGCGTTCTAAATGTTTGATAACGTAACTATAATCAAATTTAAATACACTGTTACCACTTACGATATTCACATTACGCTTAACAGATAAAGATAGAAAAAGTACAAAGTTAATAGTGTAAATGTAGCAACGTTAAAGAAAATAATTTATTGATGGTGTATATTTGCATTTATTTAGATAAATTCTAAGTTGTAAAATGTCAAAATTGACTGCATTACCTCAGTGATAAAATTTAATGCTTGTAAGCAACATTTTTTTTTCAATCCTCCCAGGTCACATTCGTCACTGTCAGATTCTTCATTTAGATTTATTATTAATTCTGTTTCATCTCTCTTATTTTTTTTTTTGAAGGGTTTGTGAGTAGTTGGTCTGTTTTTCATGATTTGGCTATGCCACTGACGGTGGATAAACCAATATTTAAAGCAATAGCAACCCTCTGTAATATTAAAAACTTGTATTATTCCGTATATGGTAAATAATTTAGTCGTTTACCTCATTAACAGCAGTTTTTGGAACTAATAGTTTTCCACATTCGCTTTCCATCTCAAAAAAGATCAATAATGAAGCAATTAATTGCTTCGACTGTTTTCAGAAACCTTTCGGCATTATATCCAAAAGAGGCAACGAAATAATAAACAATGTAGTTCTAAAAGGAACTGTTTCTAAACAATCAAAATAAACTGGAAAAATGTACAAAAAACTAGACTTATTTGACAGATATATTATCTGTCAACACCGCAAGTAACTATTACCCTGTTAAAAATATACGCAAGAAACATTTAGTATTGAAATGGAAATTATCTGTTTATTTGTCATGAATATCTTATATTATCATCAATTTATAACATTTTGTATTTAAATTAACGAAATAAAAGCTTTCAAATATAGTTTAACAAAGTAACTATTTTAGTTTCTCTAATACAGTTATGACAACATGCAAACGTCAGCAATGACGTATAATTGGACTTAACGCTTCTCTACTATAAATTAAGTTAAGATATAATAACTATTTAATCGGTCTTAAGACAAACGTTATAATCGAGCAACGCGAGTTACGCACTGATTTAATATAACCATCTCTTTTTAATACTGATATCGGAACAGACGACCAAAATTGCGTTAGTCTACTAGACAATGAATCACAAAAGATCAATTTCTTCGTATGATAGACAAGGACAGAAAACGTACTACTGCTTTAATCAGTCTTACAATCATCTGTCATTTGTAATTATTGCGTTTTTCTGTTTGGGTTTTCTTTGCTTTTACTATATTCCGTCTAAATATTACAAAAATCTGTTCTTCTGAGAACAAAGTAAAAAGTTTGCTACTTCAAGGTTTCGGTAAGTTATTAAAAACTAAAATAATAAATCAAATTGGGGTTAACATAAATATGTTTCAGAAAATGTCTGGAAGACGCTTAAATTAGCAAGCACAGGAGCTTGTATTAAACGTTCTGAATTATTTTGAGAAAGAGAAAGAAAACGGTGGTCCTTTATTACCAATAAGTGGTGTTTATGAGGTATGCTCTCTAAACATCCATTACATTTCATATATATATATATATATATATATATATGGTAAATTCAATCAGTCGGCGATTAAAGGTCTGGTTTGCTTCAAAGTATACCGATAGGACCAGATCGGAACGGGCCATAACAAGCAATAAGTGGCAACAGCGAATCCCCTCTACGCGCAGTAGCTTAAATTGCCGCACATTGCAGTCATGAATTTAGTAAGACTTAAACCGCGCAAGGATATAGTCGTTTGCATATTCGTTCTGTATACGTAATTTGCCCATTTGCTTCAGACATAACAAGGTCCAATTTATTATTATTATTGTATTCTTAGCTGCTACGGAAAAGTAATTTTAAGTAATAAAAAAACAATAATGTTTTCTAAAAGATAAAAGTAAAAAAATCAATAATTCTGGAAAATAAATTTTAATTTTAAGAAAGTCACTCAATATAGGATATTTCGTCTGCAATTTGCCGTGTACACTTAAGGTCGCCCATTTCAACTAACGAACAAACCCTCACGTCTCTCTCCTCCCGATCGGGAGGTATTAGAGGGATATGAGGCTGTTCGTCAATTTGTTGGCATTTGCGGCAATTTCCGACTACACAGCCATATTTCCTAAACGCATTTACGATCCTTCAATCGTCGAATGCGAAGGAATAGGCCGATTTACGTAAATACGCAAATAAATCAGCGGTTGTTCGACAGGAATTGCCGGCAAGATACCACGAAACTATTTGTACCTTCTCTGCGGTTGTATACACTGACATGATAACTACCTTTACGTTTGCACAGCTAAATACGAATGACGGGCAATCTGTTGCTCTCGATCATCGGACTTATGTATGCGCACGCGGAGTGGCATCGTACACACGTTGCCACATCGCATTACGTTCCATACGTATATTGTTGCGTATGGCCCGTGGCGGGCTGAACCTATCGGTATATATTTAAAACAACCCTACATGTTTCGGCAATGATGTCTTTATCAAGGATATAAAATATAAATGACAGAATACATTTGTATTCTGTCATTTATATTTTATATCCTTGATAAAGGCATCATTGCCGAAACATGTAGGGTTGTTTTAAATATATATACTTTGAAGTAAACCAGACCTTTAATCGCCGACTGATTTAATTTACCATATCATACCAAGGTCACGAAAATATTATATTTATATATATATATATATATATATATATAACGAGCCATCGAAAAAATTCATAATTGGAGTAGACTGTGAAATTGGGTTGGTACTTTAACCACTTCCACATAATGACACATTACTTGATGCTTGAAAGTTTTATTTGGTTTCATTGTAAAAAAAAGTTATGGCATTGAAATGATACTACAACAAAAAAAAACAAATAATTTATTTAATATCGAAATCATAATCAAAATTTACATATAGCTACAGAAGTTGTTGAAAATGTTGTCCATTTACATCTAAACACAAACAATTTTCTTAATAAGAGTTTTGAAAAATTTGACACAAACTTTTAGTTTCAATGTCAAATAATAAATGTCATTATGTGGAAGTGGTTAAAGTATCAACCCAATTTCACAGTCTACTCCAATTATGATTTTTTTCGATGGCTCGTTATATATACATATATATATTTCAGAGAGTATGTGATGCTCTTCATATATCACGCTATATTACGCACATTACGCTATTGATGATATATTGCAGAAAGAGGACCACGAAGTGTTGAGACTACCTCCATATCATTGTGATTTTAATGCAATTGAAGTAATTTAGGCTTTAGCAAAGGGGTATTACAATAAAAATATTGGCCGGGATGGTTATGGGGATGAAAAAGTCTTTGATATGTGGGGTGAATCATTAGAACGGTGTGATACAAGTACTTGGGAAAACTCTGTAAGGCATACTAATAACCTGATTAAAACTTGGTACGAACGAGAGATACACATAATAGATGTTGAAGTCGAACCAATTATTATAAATCCAAATGATTTATCATGTTCAGTGGAAGAATCGGATAATTAGGCATCAATCAGCAGTGAAATTCATATTGAAATTAATCAATACCTGTTTATTTATTATCAAATAATATGTTTTTAAATATTGAATATATTAAAAAATTCTATGTTATTTTTATTTTATTTGAACGCTTCCTAGGAAATAGTATAATCTTTTTAGTGTATAAAAGTGTATAAAATAATGTGTTTGTGTTTTATTCTATCATACAGTGACTTAGTCATGTCATAAACTTTACAAACTACTACATATATCAAGGAAATTAGCCAATCAATTCTTTCTCTATCTGATGATATATTTTAGATATAACATTTCCAATATTCACAAACATTGTATCGTATGATCAAAAAGTCTTTGGATCGCTATTGCCGTGGAATTTACGAGATATCTATGAAATTATTTATTTCAATTAGTTTCGACATTTACTTGACAACTTTCAAGTCAGCTGGTTATAATTCAAAATGTTTCAATTAGAACATAAAATTTTTATTATCAAATCATACTACAGTAATGGAAATATAGATGAAAATGGTAATTGATTTTATTCACCTCGTTTATGTTTGAATGAGTTCCGTGAGAGATTTCCCAACTTCGCAATATTCGAACGAGATTTTTTTCGGCAACTTCAAAGAACTGTGGACAAATTTGAAGAAACTGGTAATATCAGCGATAGTGTTCGATCTGGAAGAAGACGGGCTGGAAATGATGATGTTATTGATCTGGTTAGGCAACGCATGCAGGAAGAACCTATCTTATCCTTGCGTAGATTGACACAAGAAATCATTTAAGTTATGGGACATGTCAAACCATTGTTGAACATGACTTGAACATGTTTCCTTATAAACTGCAGATGTGTCAGAAGTTACTGCCACCAGATTATCAGAAGAGAGTATCGTACTGTACCTGGTTTAATGACCATATGAATAACGGTATCGTTGATTTAACATTTTTTATAGACGAATCTTATTTTTACCTATCTGGATAAATTAATATACAAGTTATGCGTATGTGGAGCGAGAATAATCCTAATTTTCATAGTGAGGCTCCTTTACATAGTCCTAAGATTGGTGTTTGGGTTGCAATGTCCCGTAGACGGGTAATAGGGCCAATATTGAAGATACCATAAACGCTGAAAGATATATAAATCAATTACTTGATCCTTTTATCAATCAATTGCACGATGATAAACTTCATAATTGATACTTTCAGCAAGATAACGCGAGACCGCATGTTGCTCGAGTAACCATGGAATATTTACGTCAATTTTATGATGAAAGGTTAATATCAGACGGACGTTACCCACCTAGGTCTTGTGATTTGAGTCCTTTAGACTATTTCTTATTCCCATTGCTTAAGAATAACATTTTTAAATCTCCAGTTCACATTTTAGATGAATTACAAGAACGTATTGTTGAAAACTGACTCACAGTAACACCTGATCTTTTAATTAAAGTTTTTAATAACATGAACCGACGTGTTAACCGATGTATTCAAGAACAGGGTACACATTTTCAACATCTTTTATAATTTTTTATTGTAAAAGTGTACCTACCTGAAGGTTATTGCTTCATTTTCTTTTCTTAACGTAATGAGCCTTATTTTTTTTTATGAGTTATTAAAACTTCGTTTATTTATAAATGGATTCTGTAATCTCTATAAATGTTATTAAATATAACATATATAAAATGTAAATAAATACCATGACCTAAAATCTATTTTATTTGTGACTTATGCGTACTTCAAGGTAATGAATCACAGAAGTAAATAGTATTGAATTATATAGTATAAATGTAATATAGGTTTAAGAACTTAAGAACGCGTGGTTAAAATTTAATACGTCGATAATGAATATACCAAATATTTCATCTCTTATTCTGTAAAGCAAAATCTCATTATGTTTGACCTTTTTTGTTTAATACACTAAGTTCTTAAAGAGTGTTATAATTACTTTCGGTCTAATTTAATCTGTCACTTAAATTACGTTTTTCGTTAAACCGTTCTTATTATATAAAGTGGGATTATCGTGAATCAAGGAAACGTGTTCACCAATTCTTAATAATGTCTTCAGCAATTAGTTCCTGTTTATTAAATTGAAATAAATTAGCGGTTTTAATCGGCAATTTGTTGTTTCCAAATTAAATTTATAGCACCTATTACATTCAGAGTTTAAAATAATTTGCTGTTCCTCCGGGTCTATAATTCATTCCGGAGCTATTACTCAAGCTCAACGTGAAACGCGAGAGTAGAAAGGAATTTCACCACAAATCTGACACGTATACATTCGGTGAATATAAATTTTCTCAATAACTGTATCCGTAACTGTCACATGTGATTGACATATTTGTGTGACGTCAATTTGCCACCCAGCGTGTGCTGGCGGTAGTTGGCGTGTATTATTAAAATGAACTAACACGCGGCAGATTGATAAATGAAACCCAAGGACTTAATAAATGTTCCGCGTTCTTCTCCGCATCTCTTTTTCCCGTCCGCGGAAGACAAACTACATTTCTATTAGGGTAAGCCAATTGAGAACACTTGTGCTCGGAAAAGGGATCGTGTCTGCGCTTAGTCCAAGACATGCATTATGATTATGAAGAATGCACGTGAACTAATAAATTTTACCAATGTTCCTTTTTATTTCTTCTTACAATATGAACTTCTTTAATATCTTGTTCTTTTCCCTAACTTATCGCCATAGAAGAAACTCCTAGTTATTTTCTTAATTTAAGAGTTTAATTTTGGAAATTTCTGCTAAAATTATACCTTTATAAATGAGTGATGAAATTAAGTTCCTTTTACTTCTATTATTTTAATCATACCGCAAAACATTGCAATTCACTTATTAATTCCGTTATCTTTAGCGAGTAAAAATTTAACAAAGTAATTTCAAATAGGTATACTGTCCGCGTCATAAAAAAACGGTACACATTTTTTACTTATTGTGTACTTATTGCTTTATAATTGCATGCTTTTTTGTTTCCCAAAAAAATTGTTTGCGACCATCGTGAATGAAGTCCAGACTTCTTTCTCAGCTTCGTTCATAGAGTTGGTGAAATCTGGATTTCATTTAATTTGAGGTTCATCAAATACCCCAGCTTTAATTTTTTTGTAACTTAGTCGTGGAAACTTTTCACATACGTACTAGAAGCAGTTGCCTTGCAAATCTAGAGATTTAACACATTGCTTCATAAGACCCAATTTGATGTGAAGATAAAAATTACGTTTTCTCTGTCGACTAAAGGTTGACTTATAATATTTTTTCTCCAACATCTAGGGATGAACTGGGGGTCATTGTTATTGAATTCGGTGTTCGTTTCTAACTCGACTATCTCAGAAGCACAAAACGCACGGAAATTTTGTATATCCTCTTTGAAAGCAGAGGATATACCAAATTTCCGTGCGTTTTGTGCCTCTGAGATAGCCTTCCACACGGAACATCAAGTTATGGTCTGTGTATTTTAGTAAATCTTTAACCTTCTTAACCCATTATGACCTGAATTAATTTTTTCTGTTATCAACACAAAATTTCATACTTTTTGGACTTAACACTGATTAAAACAATGAAAAAAATATCATCTACAAAAAATTGTTTATTGCAATTAAAAAAAAATGTGTTACATATATGTAACGCTAGGCTAATATAGAGCCAAACTCAATCTTAATGAGTGTTAGTGTGAAATATCACATTACTTTCTAAACAAATGCCGATATCGCACTTTGGGGTGAACTGGGGGTCATTGTTTTTGAATTCGGTGTTGGTTTATAACTCGACTATCTCAGAAGCACAAAACGCACGGAAATTTTGTATATCCTCTTTGAAAGCAGAGGATATACAAAATTTCCGTACGTTTTGTGCCTCTGATAGCCTTCCACACGGAACATCAAATTATGGTCTGTGTATTTTAGTAAATCTTTAACCTTCTTAACCCACACATCGTTCTTGTACTGGAGGAACAACCTTCTCCGGCACAACGTCGTCTCTTCTTATTCGGAATAACAGTAAGGAGATGACCTCTTCCATCATAACGAACTTCATCTGATATTCTATTCATAGAAATGCTAGACTTTGAAATAGGTGGTCGTCCTGCTCTTTTGGATGTATTTTCATACATTTTTAAATAACTTTGACTTATGGCCCTTCGAAAATCCAACTGGGATATATTTCTATTTTGTTTGAACAAAATCCAGGAATTATTTATTGCAGCATCCAATAACCAGGTAAATATGCTCCACCACCACTTTTTTGATCTAATTACAATCTGATAACATGCAATGTTCTCATCCATTAGGTCAGTTCCGCCCATGTGATTATTATATGCTCCTACTAAACTAGGACGAGTAACTTGAACATACTTTTTTCTTCTTGGCTATATCTCCTTACATTCGCAATTGGAGCAACACCGTGACATGTAGATCACACAGTGACCACGTTATTGTCCGTCCACTTTACAAAAGTATTCCGTGTGTTTTTTCAAGCGCGGAAACGGATGATCCTCTCCAACCCTTTTTTTCAAATCCTTTTTAGATGCTAAAGAACAACTTAGTGGTATACGGTCTTCTCTAAAAGTGCCGGTACCCCCATAACCATTGATTCTTAAAAAATTAAACAGAGTGACACTTGTAAATAAATTGTGCAAATAAAATTTATAAGGCAATCTTGGATTAGGCAAGTTCTCGAGCATTGAAACAAATGGAGCTGCGTTTTTACCAAATCTTTCTTCAAATTCAGGTACAGCATTTGGATTTTTACCCTAGTACACGTCAAGATCGACTAGATATCCATCGGATGTATTCAGGCACCACACCTTGTAGCCAAAATGAATTGACTTTCCTCTAATACACTGCTTACATCCATATCTTCCATAATATTTTATCATTGACTCATCGAAGTCAAGATGTTCAACAGGCACGAAATGTTTATGGAATTTGCCTCTAAGTTTATTCATAAAAGGTCTAAATTTGTACATCTTGTCAGATACATCAATATTGTTATTATCAGAGCAGTGCAAAAATCTCAAAATTTGCATGAATCGGTCCCTTCTCATGGCTTCACTAACGAGAGAGTTTTTCATATCTGCACCTGAATCCCAGTAATGACGTTTTGAGGGCTTCACATCGTAACCGCTAACAAGTAAAATTCCAATGAAACACCTCAATTCTTCAGTTGTTATTTCAGGATTACGACAGTTTTTGAATGCATATTTGATTGTTTCGGTCAGCAATAGATTTATATCATCATCAATAAATTTTTCAAAAATTTGCACGCAAGACATTTCATTATACTGTTTGTAATTTGGAGATGAAAAAGATTGGTTATGAGCTACAAGATCTCCGTTTGTTGTCCACTCTATATCATCTTGACGGTTTATTTTGTCTGGCAGTATAAATCGTGATACTCGTTCAACTAATTGATTAGTGGTTGGATCTTCAACGCAACTGGCCTCTTCTAGTGAAGATATTCTTATAGAATTCCACAATTTTATCTCCACGTTCGCTCTCAATTGACGACCTGTTAAATTATCCAGCGTACCCCCAGAATCTTCGTCGGCAGAGTCTTCATCTGTTAACTCGTGGCTATCAGGTGGCTGTATGAAAATTTCTTCAGCAGTTTCAATATATGCCAATTACAGTGCTTCCTGTAGGGTCAAACCTCTTCTGAAATTAACATATACACATTTAATAAAACTTGAAAACACATACACCGCCCGTCTACCAATTCGTCCATTTTGACCTCATAAAAACCTAGCGTTACATATATGTAACGCTAACGAAACAACGCTCTAGTTATGCCTCAACAAGTGAATTCTACAAAACTCCTAACCTATAACATTAACTAAACCTTTAGCTAAAGATATACGACGGCATATACTCCAAATTAAGGTCTGAAAGATTTTATAATACTTACTCGAATTGTATACCGGTTTCCAGATAATTACTCATCCTCACGCTACTTGCAATTTGAGAACCGTTACATAGATTCAAAATAATAACACTTGGTTTACTACTATTGCAAGTATATGCTTTTCTTTAGTTACCTACAGTGCCATCTAATGGATATATCGCAATTATAGACATACACGACTATATTGTAGATCACTACAATCGTTACATATATATATAACGCCAGGTCATAATGGGTTAATGTCGTGATATGCTTCCTTTAATTGAACAGAATATCCAATAGGAATTGTACCGAAAACATTCCCGTTGTGTAGTAGAACACACTCAAGGCTTCTTCTGGAACTGTCGATAAAGAAAAGCCACTCACTTGGGTCATATTGTATAACGCCCATTTTAGTTAGCAAACTTGGCACATTGTTACAATAAACAAAATCACACTCTTCTTTAAATTATTGCACAAGTTCACATTGTCTAATACGATAAAAACTAACCTTCGCACTTCGTACTTTGCTTGAATATGTTCTTTTCATTTAATCTTGAAGCTAGCAGTTCCGATGATTCCTTTGAGAAGCCCAAATCCCTTACTAAATCATTCAATTCTGCTTGAGTAGAACGTTGTTATTCATCATTAGAAATTATATCTCCATAGTCACAATCTACATCCGAATCTAGCTCCTCAATAGCATCTGCCATGTCTTCAGCATACGAGTACTCAATTCAAGGAAGCTTTTCTTAAACTGGCACGGATATTTCATTGGAATGAGGCACTGGTCGAATCGCGGAGTCGATATTAGGATACACAATTTCATTCTTATTCTTCTTATTATAACCGGAGGTCTGAACTAAACAAAAATAGCAATCATCTAGGTACACGCCGTATCATTGGTACAGCGAAAGCTAATTTCTGGCGTTTTCCCTTGC
This sequence comes from Melolontha melolontha, assembly GCA_935421215.2. Taxonomy (NCBI): domain Eukaryota; kingdom Metazoa; phylum Arthropoda; class Insecta; order Coleoptera; family Scarabaeidae; genus Melolontha; species Melolontha melolontha. Next base: position 214,975,167 of record OW285235.1, read on the forward strand.
TGCACTGTAGAAAATTTTCCACATATAGTTTACATACATTATGTGGAGCCCATGACTTGTTAATAGTTACCCATTTATTAGGAACGGTGAAGCTTCCATAAATGTAGCAGAACGAATCGGCACTAACGTTTTATTATCACCCTTGTTTACTTTTAGATAGTCCTAAGTGATCAACACTTTCTAATAAAAGCTCCTTAAACCCTGATATGTCCACTTAATGAACAGGATTGGTTTAATAGACTTGCATTCCTTTATAATTGTGCATTACTTAATTAGTTCATTAAGTTACAAATGAAACAGAGATGCAATATACACGTCTGTAACTGTACACATGGACATACACCTCGTATTTTCCAGCATTTACTTCTGCTTAAGACACGTGTTTCTGCCATCTACTATTAGGCGTCATCAGTTAAGCTAGTTGTAAGTAAAGCTTAAACAAATCGCCTCATAAGGTATAGCAAATTTTGTCCTATCAGGTGGCACCATCTATAGTGACATCTGACGGACGAAAGAGACTATTCCGAAAGTGGCAACCTGCCCTTGACTGGGTATACGTGCTTAACGTATTGATATACTTAAACCTTTTTTTATATAGTTCATTAAGAACTTAAATATTATCAGGTACAAGTGTACGTTATAATAATGAGATAAATGTATTTTGAATGTCTTTCAATTCTTTCAAAAAATTTAATATGCTTGAATTTACTAAATTAGTAATGCAATTTTCCGGTATTTCGGCCCATGCTTCTTGCACAACCTGAAATAATTCCTCTCTACTTTGCACATGTATATTCTCTCTGACGATATTTTGTGTAATACATTTTCAATAACATTCAAATCACCACTATAGCTTTTAAAATCTAAGACCGAAATACCGTTTGTATTTAGCCTTCGATCGTTGAAATATATGGATAAGGCAATTATCTTGCAAAAAGATAAACTCGTCTTACTGATGGCACCATCATATTTCCAAGTATATTTATATATTCCTCGCTATTGAGGCGATTTTCAAGATTATGTAAAATTTCAAGGCCTCTCACTGACAACCATTCCCAGACATTTACGGAAAAACGAGAATTTCTGCGTACTTTATTTACATACAGATCATGGAAACGCGTGCTTGGAGGTCGAAAAACTTAAATTTTTTCGTTATAAGACGATTGAAAGATTTTTTCGTCGGAGAAAATTAGCCTGCCCCAAATATTCTGCGCCAAATGTTGCAAAGTAAATTGCATCCTTGCTTCTTGCCAGACTGGAGTTGAAAACGTCTTATTAACAGCCAGATAAGAATAGGGTTCTGGCATATCGATTGCGATACAATTCTGTTCTTGCTGATCCATGAAAACCTGTATGTCTTACTGCATTTTTTTTCTGTGTCAAAGTGATTTTCCTTAATATATGTTATTAAACCGTCGTCCTCCTGAGCGTTAGAAATTTTAAGTTATCCTGAACCAGGTGTTTTTGAAATATCCCTTTCTTCCCGACACTTTTTACCTACTATATTGTAAGAAGTATTTTTATTGTATAGTTAATTTATAGTTTCTCCGTGTAAAGGTTAAGAGCTACTCTTGATTTATATTGCTAACTTAAGTGGTGATTGGAAAGTTTTTGATTCTTTTGTTGGTATATTTTTTATCGACAGGCTTTGCTGTTGCACTTGTCTCTATATTTTCAAATCATTATATTCATAATACTTTAAAGAATTAAATTTGAACAGAAATTTGTATTTTTGTTAATTTTGAACAATGATAAACATTATTAACTCAAATATGCTAATAATAAAACAAAACGAATTAAATTTCTTTAAATACTTTTATGTTTTGAAAATATAAATGTGGTAGTTATATTTTAATATTCTACCTCCTTGCATATTTATGGGATATATTTAATGTCTTAGGTTTTATTTGCTTTTAGAATTGGGCAGAGGTACTTTTGCAATGTATATTTGTTTGATGAAAAATTGGTTGCTTTTCAGTTGTAAATTTAAATGGTTAGTTTAAGGTGCTTTTTGCTATGTAATAAAGAATTTAAGAGGTGTATATATTACATTACTATGTGTAATTATTTTTGAGTTGTTTGTTGATTTCAAGATATAAATTGAAAAGGTGTTAATGTACTATTTTTTATATAAATTAATGATGTTCAATCACCTGTGTTTAATTTGAACTATTTTAAACGAAATAAAACATATTTACTCGACATGTATATATTTTTTAAACATATTCCCTGAAATATATTCACTGAAAGAATACAAAGATGAATTTTGGTGAAGGTAACTATTAATAAAAATCTACTTTATGATTAAAGGGAAACTCCATGTGTTCAGTAAATACATTTCTTTGGAATTATCTAAACACAATTAATTAAAATATTTAGCTTACAACATACAAAAAAAAATTTTTCCCATCATTGGAATTCCTAACCTCTGATACTTCATCAACATTTTCTTCAAAATATTCATTATTTCTTAAACCGATATTATACAGTAAAGTAGTTGCACATGTAATTGCAATCGGTGTTTCCATTTTAGTTTGAAGATCTCATTAAAGGTAAGGAAATCGTCTTTTCCAGGTACCAAACAATCCTTCTACAATATATCATGCTCTTCTGTATGCTCTATTATATCTTTCTTCTTGTTCATTTCCTATTTACATAAAATTTCGTGAATTGTTAGCCATGACTATTTAGTGTTTATTATAAATACCTGCTTGTATTACCGGAGTAAGCAGGTAGTGTCTACATGCATACATGGTTACGCTTCGCATATATAAAATATTTAAATTTATTTTTAAATATTTCTTTAAATATATTCCGCATTTTAAAATATTAAACTTCACTTAGACATTTTTCTGTACATTTCGTGTGCAAGTAGAAAACCTTTCTTTATCGCGCTACGATAGACCCTTAGTCTTCTACCAGCTTTGAACCGTCAAGCTTTCAACGGTCGCTTTGAAAGGTCTCTATACATTTCGTTTTTAAACTTAAGTTTTAATTTAATTATGTACATCTTCTTTTATATGTTGTGTCTCATATCATTTTAAAGCTTGGCTCACAAGGGATAGTTTAATGATTTCTGCGTCATCGATATCACAACTTTTCGATTCGCGCTTTTGATTCATTCATTATTCAAGATATAGACAACCTATCCCTCTCTTAACTTGGAGCAATAAAATAAAATCTTTTTTCTAAACCAGTGTTACTTCGACACAAAATCAGTCTTCTGCTCTGAACCTTCGCAAGTTGATTTACTCACCGTACTGTTCAAGTACCGGCCATGATGCATGTGCCCCTGCATCTCCGCAACTAAAAGGTAATCTGTATTGTTCTATATATATATCATTCTTTTAATTTAATTCACATTAATTTAACTAATTAATTTCTTATACATCGCTTTCCATACTTGTTCATGTATATGATGCATCTCGTGGCCGACCATCTTCGCAACTCAAACGTAACTCTATATTGTGCGATACAGAGTTTATTTTATATTAATCACAATTAATTCACATTTCATTTTCTGCTTAATTTAATGTTCTTTTCAGTATCTTTTTCTGTCTTAATTTTTTAATTACTTATTCAGTGTTCCTTGTGTTTATTACTTTTATTTAATTACTTTTAAATATATCAATCTCAACTTCTTATGTAAATAATAAATACAAACTTTAAGGACAACGCTCTTGTGTTTTATTTAGTTAGTAAGTTGTAATATATTTAAGCATTTTCACAAACGTCCTTGACCTTTGATGAAACTTCACCAGCACCACTAATTGTTTTATTTTAAATAATTCATATTATTATTATTAGCAACAATAACCGAACCAAACAGCGCTTATTAGTAATAAATGTCACCTAAAACGTGAGGCTTGTTAGTAATAACCTATTTTCCCCAATTAATAAATTCTCACTCTTAAAGCATTACGGTCAAATATAACACTGTCGTTGCTTGAGCCTGGATGCCTAACAACAATATACATTATTTCTCAATTAGGACCTGAAACAACCTACAATAGATACTAGTACAATAGTATTCACTATTATTTCAGTTATACAATACCTGGACATTTAAAGAAAAGAAACCCTTTCTGTTATGGTGTAATAAAGGTAGGGCCTTATGCCCTAAGGTAGGCAGAGATCGCCATGTAATAAAGGTAGAGCCTTATGCCCTAAGGTAGGCAGAGATCGCCATGTAATAAAGGTAGAGCCTTATGCCCTAAGGTAGGCAGGATGGATCGTCCATGTAAACTCTATGTGCCTGGAGGATCGGCATGTAATGTGGGCCGTTTGGGCGGCCACATCGCGTTGCTGGTTCGAGGCGGAATAAAGTACTAAATGATACACACTCGAAGTTCGGGTAACATTCTATAATTAACTCAACGCTTACAAACTGAATAACAATATATTTACAAGATGTACATGTTATACTAGGTTCAACTCAGACAGGGCAGAACGTGGTTATTAAGATGTAACCCCGTTCGTACCACTGACTGGTTGTAACTCTCGTCGTAACTCTGACTATCCCTCTGACTTAAACTATCGTCTATATATACTAGGGAAGATCCTTGTCTTACTTATCATTTGTTTCTAGAACAAATGTATAACCCTGATGCGTTGGTCTTGTGTATGCAACAAATCCGAGGTAAGGTCGTGTTTAGATAACACGTTAATGTGTTGTATTAAATGCGAGGCTTCGCCTTGGCAAAGTGTTACGCATACACATGACTACGTATCGAGTTATTACAATGGAATACCTCAGCATTAATACCACCTGGGCTTGATATTTTTATATAGATGCAATCAATATATCCTAAGACATTTGGAAAACGACCAACTTCAAAAAACCTTACAATATTTGGTGTGTAATCCTTCTACAGTTCGAGGGAAATGAATAAAATTTCGTCATTGCTCTGCTATTAACACTGACATGTTTTTAAATAATTATGCTTATGGTAGGTTGACTTATACCTCGCATATCACCAGATACGACCTTAGACTTACAAATGGCATAAAAACGTAAACAAGTAACTGCAATATAGGATTGTTTCACCCTTTACTTGATGAAATTCCATTATAACTATTATCGGGATAAAATAAAACAAATTTTAATGAATTTCACTTTTTACTTTACACCGTAACGATCGTTTCGCTCCAACCTGAGCTTCGTCAGACATATATGTAACTTATGGACAAATTTTTACTCAAATGTACCGTAACAAACACATGTTTTGCTTTGAATAGTTGAAGGAATGGGTACTTTTATTACTAAAATGTCTATGCACAAAACTTCCACTACAGTTTATACAATACTGTTCTTAAGTGATAAAATTGAGGGTCTACATTATGTTAAAGGGAGGTAAAGAGGTTCTATGCAAAAATACAATATAATATGACTGTCTGAATATCAAATAAATAAATTGAGTAAGGGTGAATTATTAGTTTCTAATTGATCATTGAGGATCTTGTCGGTTTTCTTTAATTTATTAATTTCAAGTGACTCTAATAAATTAAGTTTTTTGCCCTTATTTTCTACGTGTAATATTTTAAATTCTTTGTTAAAATTGGGGTTTGTTAAATTAATAACAATGTAGACCCTCAGTTTTATCACTTAAGTTATATGTCTGATGAAGTTCAGGAAACGATCACAAATGAAATTCATTAAAATTTGTTTTATTTTATCCCGATAATAGTAGCTCCAATATTGGAGATATTAGTAAACCACGGTTAGTAAGTTTTTGTAGGCCCTCCAAATCTAATGGTAATATAGTATTTGCCACAGTATTCTTATGAAATCGATAACGGGCACGAAATTCGTCCGCGTTAAAAAATTCCATTGGATTTTCGGCATCTCGTGTGGATCTTTTTTTCGGACACGTTCTACAGGGTTTTCTTCTTCTATAACATTTATATATTCCAAAAATCTAATTCTAATTCTTGGTACAAATCCATATTGCTAAACAGTGTTATATTCCAAGCAATTTAGGAGGTTATACTTAGATGCTGGAACTGTCAAACAGCTACTTAAGGTACCGCCAACACAACCTTAGCAAACTACGAGATAATCGCCGCTTTAAGCATCGGCCGGTTCTTGAGTTTGGGTTATAAATCGCAAGTGCTTCACATGGACAATCACATGCTTAAGCATAGGTACCGCCTTAAGAACCGACTATAAATATGGATATAGGATTACCTGGCTAAAACTTGCAATTTCTATTTTATCTTATCGACCCCTTAGGATGTATTTGAACCTACTTTAATTGTTTTTATTACGTGCCTAGAATAGTTTTAATAAGTGTTAAATAAACATAAACTCAATTCAATATCTACTATAACAATAAACAGAAAATTATTCCCGACAACAATTTCTTAAAAGAATCAGAAGCTGCTTCTCCTGCTTCTTTATAATGAAAAGTATACAATATATTATTATATTACAAGTTCGGCTTGATTAAAAATTATCGATTGATTTGATTCAAGAACATTCGTGCTTATTATTAAGTATAGAAAGAAAAAGAATAATTTTCACATTGGTGCCCCAAGGCAGTCACATTCACATCTTTGTACAACTAGAATATGGAAATAATAACGTTATTAAAGAATTTTTCTTTGTTTTAGGACAATGTTCACTCCCTTTGGGCATGGAGTCTGGAAATATAAAGGATTCAGCAATAACTGCGAGCTCCGCTTACGATTCAGGAAGTGTTGGACCGCAGCATGGAAGGTAAATGCCTTTTCTTTCACAGACGGAATTTTAAAGCCTGCTATGTTGAAATGTTTTTGCTTAAAATACGATACAATTATATTCTTCATTTTTAAAAGCAATTCTTTGTACGTTTGTCTGTAAAATGAAGTAAACAAAATACCTATATTGTTACATAAGCCTATCTACAAATACATACAGTCATTTCCACAAGAAAGTGTACGACATAAAAATGAAACAAAAGCATAAATAAAAAGAACATGCATTCTATTAAAAGTCTACACAAAAACTTTTACGCACATATATTAAAATATATTCCATCATCATTATTCATCATCGTATGACTTTTTCTTATTCAACTATCCACCAATCTTCTTGGATAGTGTAGAGAAAGATCTTTTCAAATTTCTTGAAAAATAATTAGCATTGGTGTATTATTTCCTACACATTTTCTATTTAATTTGCTTCTTTACAAAGCTAGATCATCCTGGGGTTTGTGGCCACTCTGGTAAATACCATAAATTTTCCTAAATCACGAGCAGAAAAACATCCGTAGACATGGAGCTTTGGCGGATGTTTGACTTCCTTCCTGCGTCTATTTTTAAATTAGTAATGGCGAAGGTGCTTTGGTAGGTAAATACTATGTCATCCCAATCTCGATCTACGTTTATTTTTGCCCAGTCTAAACGTTTCTGTTTCTGACCTTCTGAAAGTAATGGTTTCATAATCGTAGCTCAATGTTGAATGACGTGTTCTTTTAATCTGCTTCGAATTATGTTTAAAGACATTTTTATATTTCCATGTCCTTTCTTCTTCATAGAGTTTCCCTTGTTTGGTGTAAAGTAGTTTCTTTTTTGTTTTCAAAAATTGGAATTATGGCCTTATCTTGCGCCATTGTTATTGATCACTTTTAATCTCTCTCAGGTAAATAGACCGCGTTATTTATAATTTTGCATTCCCTTAGCTCCAAAACGTCCCTTTATCCGACATTTCGGACCCCTTTGGATGGATGACAAAAGTATAACTTCATATCTCCTCTTATATACTTCATAGACTCTCACATGGTATGTTAAACTATCGAAATTTTTATTCTGAGAAGAAGAGAAAGGGTACTGGTAGAGAAATTACATTCATCCATCTTATTCGCAACTGCTAATGACTCTTTTGGAGAAATTACTCTACATATATGCCGTTGATTTAGCTTTATGCAAGTGCCAGAGACCAAAATATATTTATACACTAGTTTATTGCAAACATGCTCCGATAGACAGGAAGAAAATGAATAGACTTTATGTATTTGAGTCTTTAAGCAAATAAGAGTGGTGAACAAGAAGGTGTTAAGCTGAATAAACAAACAACTTTTCGGTGTAAAATCATATTTACTTTTCCACATAATAACCCTGTACATTTAGTCCAGCCTTTTTCAAGAAGTTTCAATCCTTCAGAAAAATAAGAACTATCAAAACCTTCCAACAGCTTCGATGATTTAATTAATCGATGAGAATTTCTTTCCCGCTAACCATTTCTTGTGGTTCGGAAATAGAAAGAAGTTAGAAGGGGTCAAATCTGAATAGTACGTTACATGTTCAATTAATTGGAATTGTAATTCGTGCAGTTTCGCCATCGTAATTGCCAACTTGTGGGATAGGGCATTGTATTGGTGAAACGGGACTTTTTTTCTTTGCTATTTGAGACCTTCTGACTTAGATTTCTTCTTTGAATCAGTCTAATAACGACGCATAATACGCGCCTGTTATTATCCTCCTCCCGTGTTGCAAGTAGTCTATAAAAATTATTCCTCGGAAATCTCGTTTTGGCCTTCTTTGGGGTTGGTTTACCACGTACTATCCACTCATTGTCGATATTGCATTTGATTGTGTTTTAGTCTCTGGCGTGAAGCAGTGTAACGTTTCTTCGACAGTTACAAAACGTATCAGAAAATCTACCGGATTACGCTTGAACATGTCTAGACATTGCTGAGAAATGGTCACACGAGCTTACTTTTGATCGTCTGACAGCAAACCCGACACTCATCTTGTACTGAGCTTTCTCATGTCCAAATATTGATGTAAAATGTAATGTGCTCGGTCATGTGATATGCTTGCTGCCTCTACTATCTCTCTCAACTTTAATCGGCGATCATTCATCACGATTCCCTGAACTTTTCTAATGGTTTCTTCATCGGTAGATGCTTTTGGTCTTCTCCCGGAAAGCGATGCATCTTATGTGGTAGTTCGACCACGTTTAAATTCACCAATCCAGTTCACAACGATTGTATACGACTGTGAATACTTGCCATGAACTGCCTCTAATTCGGATTTTATTTCCTTAGCATTTAAGCCTTTCAAAAAATAAATAATAACTGCACGGAATTCTATTTTATTTATCATTAAGAAAATGCGCGCACTGTTTACTTTACTTGGCTATAATGGCTTTACTTTATACACTATCTGTCTAAAAATTTGAAACCCGTTATATAATAGATGGAGCACTCAAAGCACATGACCGATACGCGCGTACAATGCCATCTTCTGGTTCGTTCTAGAAACTAGAAAAATCGGCCCTCGTAGTTACAACTTCTCTAATAATCATATTATGAATTCCGAAAATAAAACAGTAGCTATGTGAAATATTAAATCGGTAAGCAATAACATTAAGTGACATTAAAAAACTGCATTCACTTAAAATGGTACCCTGGTGGATAAGTCGCTGTAGTTGCTAATTAATTTAAGTACGCTTCTGTTAAAATTACTTCCCCTAAATTGATCAATACAACGAAATAATGGAAAACCAAAACGCTTTATTTCTTTTTTTTTTAATTGAGTCAAGATGATGACTATTATCGCGAGACTCTATAGTAAATACTTGACAGAACCTGACGTATTGGCGGATGGAATTATTGAATTATTATAAAATTGCATATTTTTTTTCACGACCTATATTTACAATATATTTTCTTACTTACAGTATTTATATATCGCATTAATATATTTACAAACTGTACTTGAAAGAAAGACACAACGTTTCATAAATGTGTCAATTATGACGCGAACCTCGAAATTAAAAACACTCCGAAAATTGTATTACGTGACGGTTATGAATTCAAAATATTCAGAATGTTTATAAATAATAAATACTTCATACACACATACGTACGTAACAGCTGAATGAGATAGACAATAATACTAAAACTATTTTTTGTTATTGTCAGTCGACTTTAAGATATCGTCTTTTGCAATATAGTCGATCGCACAGTGGCGTTACAAAAAATTTTTAAATATCTTTATTTTTTTTCTACTATCCAACCGATGTGATCCAAACCGGTTTCATTAGAAAGGTAATAGTCCAGATTAGGTTTACGGCTATATATCTTTTTGATATTTCAAGAGGGCGTGGCCCACTTTCATTTTTTTAGCGTAGTAGCACACGCCGGGTATCCGCTAGTGATCTATATAATTACGTCTTTCCATTTTTCATACGTTGTCCTTTTGTTTCAAGGATACCTGCTATAATTTTGCTTCTTCATATAATTAATTAGTAATTTTGTTAGATTTATTTTTATAATCTATAATTATTTATTACTTTCCCATTTTTTGGTAATTTTTTGTATATATTTTTTAGACTTATTATAAACACTTGTGTATTTAAGTAATCAATAAATATTATTATTATTATTACCCTAAAATTATTTCTAATGGACCCACTTAATATGTCGAAGAAATTGCTTAGAAAAACACAAGAAAACTCCCTAAAATGTTTTATCGGCAAGAAATAAAAAATAAAATATACTCCATCTGAACAAGTTTCTAATACAAAATATTTGTTACTTGTTTGTTACATAAAGTAGGAACTTTTGCAAATATATTTCTATAATAGTCAATAGCACGTTTATGTGATATTCTTTGTGAAAAATGGAATATTTGAAAAATAAAAACAAAACAAAAATACCAGAAGTGGTTTACGCTGAGTCGGTCGCCACTTATTTGCAAATACGTAAAACTCAAGGTAAACCTACGATAATATATGTATGTGTGCTAAAGAATTTTTATTTCTAATAATCTAAATATTTATAATAATTCAAAGAAAAGTCATATAAGTATAGGTTAATTCAGTTTTAAAATATCTTAAAAAAATAATATATATATAAAGATATTACAATCATAACTACAAAAAATTCAAGATAAGCTAATAACCAAAAAGAGACAACACATTTTTATTTGAGATACAGTCACCCGCCAGATACTCCTCAACGGAATAATAACATTTTTGTATTAATATCACCTTAATTGTTCGTTTGATCATGTTATTGGACACGTCTTTTAGCTTTGTGGAGAGTTTGTTACAATGCATTTCTTTTGCATTTGTTTAGCCTATGGAACAGTTTAACCAAATGACCGGCAAATCTTGTGTTGTAATGGTGTATATTTTTATGTTTCGTATAACAGGCAGAAACAAGAAAAAGTCCTAACCACAATGTAAATCAATAAACTCTAAATACATCCTTCGGCGACTAAGTTGCCATCTTCAGTAGGACAATCTGAAAAAGAAAAATTGTATTAAACGTAGCGTCTTTGGATAAGGTACAACCTTTGAAGATATGCTCTTTCCCAAATTGCGAGTGGGCTAACACAGCGCTATGTTCCAGTGAGATAACACAGTGTTAACCCACCAAACGTAATATTATTAGTCGGCTGCTAGAACAGAGCACACACTGTGGTCTCTCTACATTGTTTTCTTCTAGTCAAGTAAACCCAAAAGTTAAATAGTTATCATAGCATTTACGATATTTCTAATTCTTTGCTAACCCACCACTTGTCGATGCTTGATCACTCACTTGAACTGTCGACTCTCATATTTAATAAAATATTTTCTATTTGCCTACGACTTTGCAAAAATTCAAAGCGACACACTTCTCTGGCATCGGGCGTCTGAAAACCGATTACTTTTATTCCCAGACACTGGTTCGCCGAAGTGGTGCCATATGTAAACCAGCCGCCCCTCCTATTTAGAAATTTTGCGAAACTTTGAGAATGTCCGATAGAATACTATGTAAATCTACTACATACAAAGTTCTATAATCTTCAGAAAATCTTTTTGGAATATTCTATGTGCGAAAACGTTCCATATCTTTCTAGGAAGTTCTATAAACTACTGGAACGAGCTAGTTTGGATGTTTTAGAAAGTTCTATTAGCTTCGAGACTGTTTAGAAATGTTCATTCTAGGATATTCCAAACCGCCATGCCTACTCGCGTTCGTGCGCCTCGAGGCATCTCTGTTTGCCTTCTACTCCATGGTGGAGGGGGTCCATACTTAGGTATGTCCTGAGCTAGATGGTAAACTTTAAACACTGCCTTATTTGTCAATATGTTTGTATATTTCCATTTTCTTTTGCATTTTAACTTTTGCTTTTGTTATATATTGCTGTGTAGTTTGACTCTAATAAGCTTGGCTACAATTATTTAAAATGTAAATTATTACGCACGCATATACCTCTTTTGACTCTTTGAAAAAGCACAGCTCTCAAGGTTTTGCTTGCGTGATTTCTATAACTAGGCCTAGGAGGCGTATTGTCACCACTACTATGGAGTCTAGTAGTGGATAATCTCCTCAGGACATTAAATGACCAGGGAATATGGACGCAGGGGTTCGCCGATGACATTGTCATAGTGTCCCAGGGGAAATTCCCGGGGACAGTGGCGAGCATCATGCGAAATGCTCTGCGAATTGTAGAAAAATGGTGCCTTGAGGAGGGATTAACTGTCAATCCTCAAAAAACCAAGTTGGTAGCCTTTACCAACATGAGGAAACAAAATGATCTGGGCAGCATAAAGCTGTTTGGACAAGAGTTAGAACTAACCAATGAAGTGAAGTATCTAAGTATAACACTTGATGCGAAACTGAATTGACACCTAGCCAAAGTGGCAGACAGGGCGGCGCAGCTCTTCTGTAGATGCAGAAGAGCTGTTGGCAAGACCTGGGGACTTAGACCAAATGTGGTACACTGGTTGTACACAGCAGTAATAAGACCAACGATTACCTATGGGGCAGTGGTCTGGTGGTGGACGGAGCGGACATCGTCAGTGGGGCCCCTCACGACTCTCCAGCGACAGGCCCTGTTGGGAATCACGGGGCTATGAACAGCACGGGAACCGCTTCCATTGAGGCCATCGTGGGTCTCCCTCCGCTGGAACTATTTATAAGGGCGAAGGCAAGGGCTGCGATACTGAGGCTGAAGGCCAATGATGTATGGTGTCCTAACAAGGTTGTAGGGAGCCATACAGATATCACAGGAACTATACTGGAAGAGCCGATATTTCAAATGTCGGTGGACAGTATGGCACCTGAAATTATGTTTACAGCTAAGCTGAACATACTTATACCGACTAAGGAACAGGCAAAAAGTCGCTCGATCGATTGTGGTGCCGGCACCTGGTACACTGACGGATCACAATCTAGTCAGGGGGCAGGTGCAAGCATATGCGGAATGTGCCCTAGAAGGAAGATATCGATATGTCTGGGGAAACATACTACGGTTTTCCAGGCCGAATTGTTAGCAGTCGCAGCCTGCGCCGATGAAATTCGGGAAGCCGGCTGCGCAAGCAAAAAAATTAACAAAATGACTGATAGTCAGGCGGCTATTAAAGCCATTATGAACCCATCTACCAGGTCTAAGCTGGTGAAATATTGTAAACAGGTCCTCAATAACCTGGCACAAGACAATACAGTGTCGCTGATATGGGTGCCAGGGCATGAGGGAATTAAAGGCAATGAGATAGCCGACAAACTGGCCAAAGAAGGTACTAATAAGGAACTTCATAAGACCAGAACCCGTATGTGGAATCACTAAAGGTTCCGCTAAAAGGGAGATCTGGTTATGGCTAGAAAAAGAACATAAAAATAAATGGAGGTTAACGGAAGGTCAACTCCATACCAAAACACTACTAAGGGGGCTGGACGGGAAGTTTTCAGCCAACCTAATTCGTAGTATCAAAAAGAAATTAAAATAATTACCGGGTTAATAACCGGACATTGTCCTTTAAGGAAGCATTTGTACACCATGGGCTTGGTTAGCGAGCCATGGTGTAGGAGATGTGAAAAACAGGAGGAAACTAGCCTTCATGTAATATGCACGTGTGAGGAACTGAAGGAACTCAGGCAGAAATATTTCGGGAGAAATCTATTGGATCCTTCGAGTGTACTCAAACTTCCCCTGAGGAGGATAGTGGCTTTTATCGAGAACACAAGACTAACAGAGTGGAATTGAGAGATCTATTGGGGATAGTGCAAAGAGCAGTGTGCTCAAGTGCCTGGACGTGGTGGCGTCTACCCCAAAACAGAGAAGAAGAAGAGAAGAACTAGGCCTAGCATCCCAGGTAAATTCAAGGAAATAATACAACAAGATATCAAATAAAATTTATTTGTTGTTTATACTTTCAATATATTTATAAATCAGGAACTTAATATAATATTATAAATCATTTATTCACCTTAATCAAATTATCCTACCGAATCAAATATCTATCTCCACAGTATATAAATTTTTAATTAGATCCCTAATTTATAAATTTTGATCACAATTCAAATATGCAGATATCGTATTATTTGCGAAACCATTGTGCCTACGCGTGACTCGGATATCATGTATAAATATTTTATTACAAAGATTATAATTATAATTAATTGATTACAAATTAATTATCCATATACGCTTGAAGCGTTCAATTTTAAATTTTATGAATTTGAAAATATTGTGCGCCTTGTTTTATACAGACCCTTCTTCCTAATACAAATTATCGAACTCTTCGCGACACATCTTGTTCGATTTTAAAATACAAAATAAATTAATAATTTATGTCAAAATAACGTTAAAGTAAACAAAATAAAAATGTATACGCTTTACAGATAATTATAGCAAATTTTAGACTGGTCAAAACCGTTGCCCGTAATAGAATCGAATAGAATCCCTTTCTTTTCCATGTTCCCTCCTTTATAGCCTCGGTGACGTTTAGAGTTTTTTAAACGTAGAAAAACTTTCTATAACTTTGTATTTCAAATAAACACCTGCTTTTAAAACTTATGTTTTTATGTTAATCCTTAAATGTTTTATAATATCCTGTAACCAATGGAATTTCGTTAACAGCAAAATATAATAATACGACATTTCATTGGCTTTCGATCCTCCTAAGTTTTAAATAAAATTTTAAATTTTCATTGTATTTCTTCGGTCCTTGTTCCGCTTACAATCTTTTTGTCTTATTTATGCGTCTAGCGCATTTTAAAAAATGTAGTTCTCACATCTAAATGTAGGTCAACGACCTCCTCACTCCAGCGCATTGTTTCTTTCATCCTTCATCTTCCATATTTGTTTTATTCTGACTGTATATTTTTAAAATTTTAACCTCCAAGTACAACTAAATATATCATCTTGGTTTGTTTACACTGTTGACAATAAGTACACATCTCCATTCTAGATATCGTATGGCATATAAAGAATTATTTAAGCATTGTAATGTTTTTCGAAGCTTATCAATATTATTAATCAATTTTCGATGACGTATTGTACATGCTTTTCTGGTTTTATAAGCGTTAACCAATTTTTGCACTAGCTACAATTGTTTATTGTCTTTTAGGTTGCATTTTACATGTTCTTAAATATTGAGCTGCTGTTATATGGACTTGTTACCGTCTATGTTCGAATAAAAATTGACGATTTAAATATCAATCGTGTTACCAGAACTATAGTATATTTATGTTAAAGAAAAACTTATTAATCGTACTTTGGATATGAATTTTCGAAATACTAAAAATACCAGAATGATTTTAATATTCCTTTTAATTAATTTTGATACGTAAGCATTTATTTTTAGTTTAAGTTATTTCTATTGCTAAATCATAAAAATAAATAACCTTTTAACATTGTATTAAATAAAAAATTCGATACGTAATATAATAGATACATCCAACACAATATAATTTACCTTCTGTGCTTATTTATCTACGTTCAGTTTAGCGTAAGAATACAATTAAAAATTTGTTTACATGAAAGCACTGGAATTTATATTACAAGTAATTATATTGTGTGCATTTGAAAATACAACCCGTTTCAAGTACATTTCATTGTCATTGAAGTTCTATTTCGTTTATTTAATTATTTTCATTACGGTGAAATACACATTATTATTAATATTATCATTATTATTAATATTATCATTATTATTAAATTTAATAGACTAAAAATGATTATCTAATATGATGTAATTGGTAAGATAACTTGTATTTTCATTAAAGAAGTATGAGTCACGTTTTTGTCAGACTCAATTGCTTGACATAAAAACTTTGTGGGGAGATTCGGAAAATGTATATTTAAAAGAGCAACGTCATATTCTCTAATCAGGAAAGTACACGTGAGGGATGTTTGCTATTTCAAATTACAGTATTTAATTCGGTGCATTTGCGGAAACGTGAGCATGAATATTTATATTTGCTTAAAAATTACAAGAATTATTTTAGGTCAGTACGATTTAAATAAACGATTTTAATACGATGGTTCTCCGAAACACATTTATATTATATTCAATAGCGAATGATAAACAACTGCTGCATTTTGTATCACATTATTAATACAAATGTCTGGTTAAAGTTTAAATATGTATATTTTATATTGATTAAAAACTGAATATAAACCAGAAATATAACAACCGTACTCAATTTGTTTTGTACGATAAGAGGTGTGTCTGAAATCTCGTCATTATAAATTTTAAAAATATCAAAGTATTATTGAAAGTTTTCCTTTACACTACATAGCTAACGTGCCTTCGAAAACTTTCCTCCTTAGAGACAGTCATGCTTTTCTTTAATAGTTGGTGACAGTGCACGTAAACTATCACAAACGTATAATTTTTATAGCTTGATTATATGTCACGTAAATGTGTGTAATACTTAGTAAATCAGTTTTTGAAAAAATATTTATTACAATAGTCGAAATTAAAAGAAAATAATACTAAAGCAGATGATGGAAATGTTGACTATTATTTTAAAGAAAAAGTTGAAAATTATACGCTTTATGTTTTGAAGGCCATTTATTAGGATTTCTTGGGTCAGCACAGAATTCACAATAGCATTACGAAGCTCTTCGATTGTGTATTGTACTTTTAAATATGAAAAAATAAAATAGTCTAAAATTGTCAAATCTATAGACTGAAATGTAGCCGGGTCCTGTGGAGGCTACATTGTTGCGTTGATACGCGGATGGGTATCAGCAGCGAAATAATACTCAGATAATGTTTGATTAAAGAAGTATAATAAGTTAATACATATCAAACATAACAATTATTTACACATATAACAACGATTAGTAAGGTAGCCAAAGGAGAGATCTAACTGGCTCTCTAACTACGATTGATACCTTGTTCTTTAGTAGAACATCTTATATACCATTAGATTGCCCTCGTTTGACTACGTCCTCGCTTATCTGTAAACAGATGTGCAAGTGTGTATACTTCTAATTGAGAACGCTTGTGTTAGTCAATCAGATGGACCGAGGTCGTGTTTGTGTATACAATATAAATAAGACCGGGGCCGCACCTTGACTATATCAATAATATAAAACATAACCCAATTAGGTTATTACACCTGCCACCCTGCGAGAAAAGAAAAAACAAAGGGTTTATTTGCTTTTTTCTTTCTCTAGAAATTAGGTATAGAAGTTTCTATATCTACTTATTATTCCTTATTTACTATCTACTTATGATTTGCATTATTACAAAGTATTTCTATCTATATATCACACATGTAAATACTATCAAAACGTAAAAGATAAAATAATAAAATTGTATAAGTAAAATGATAAGTACTAAACGGTAAGTCTTAAATGGTACATTTTAAATTGTAAAATTGTAAGTCAAATGGTAAGTCTTACATTGTAAAATTGTATAATTAAAATTATAAATAGTGAAATTGTATAAGGGTAAAATAGTAAAATTGTATAAAAAACTTGAAATTGTAAATGATAAATTTCAAAGGATAACTAGTAAATTTCAAAGGGTAACTAGTCAATTTCAAAGGATAACTCGTATCTTTCAAAGGATAACTCGTATCTTTCAAAGGGCCGTTGCACACTGTCTCAAGATTGTTTGCTTAAAATTCTTCCTTCCATAGCATGTGGTAGCGATTCGGAATAGTAGACTTATTTCGAAGTTTTGCAATTCTTGTCTTTCTTTAAATTTTTTCGCATTCGATTCTTGTTTTTAATTCTTTTTTGTTCGCTTGACTGTTTGTCTTTAATTCTTTGTGCTTGACTTGTTTGTCTTCAATTCTGTGCGCTCCCTTTCTTCATATCCATTTTAAAAATAATTCAACTCTCTCCCTTGCTCTATGGCAAAAATTATTATTTTAGGAAATCACTCATTTGTGTATTTTCCTGGACAACACATATTTCGTGTATGTCATGTTCCGCGCAGAACTGTTCTGTGAAGCTATTCTAGACTACAGTAAGGTGGCACGTACTGCTGTTCCCTTATGCTGTAATGTCCTTATCTTCAATACAGAAAACTAGAGACCAGTTAACAAAACACACTTTTGTTAAACTGTATTCACTAAAAAAAAAATTATGAGGGTGTTTTCGTCGTATTGGACCATTTCCTCCAAGCGCATGCTTGTTTCCTTACGACTTAGGGGCGAATTGAAGTTTTTTGCCTTTCTCGTCACTTGGAATTCTTTGATTCTGGTTTTCGTTTTCGACAGTTCCATAACCCTAAGATGATCAGTCCTGGAGTTGGTGGAAACTGTAACTGTTGTCGGTTTCGTAATGGTACAATCGATAGGTCTCTGTCGTCTATTGGGCACCTTGACGTGATAAGGATGCTTATCGGTCGTCCCGTTACTAACCTTTACATCAGTGGAATCAACTTCTGTTAGTGATAAGGCGTTTGTGACACAAAATTTTGGAATTCCTTGTAAATAAAATTAATATAATACTCCTCGTATATTAATATGAATTCTCTTTAGAATGCGTTTAGACACATTTTTCGTCAATGTCACTTATCGTTTACAAAATAAACAATGTCCGTGCATTTTATACGCACTTGACCTTGTCGATATCTAAATAAGTTTTTGCGCGTATTCTATTCCGATGTTTTTCTTTCCGTACCGATGTTTATTGATTTAACTTTTTTTTAAATATACATGTTTTTGTTTGCGTAAACAATTCTTCAATATCATGTTGTTGTGTGGCGCCTATTAAAAAAAATGAAACGTATGCATTTTCTTGCATGTATGCAATTAACGCAGTTGAATTTAAAGTGTATCATGTTCCGTTTTCAGGTAGGCGGCTTTCTTTAAAACAAATGTGTATAAACTTCTTGTGTACGGTGAATAACAAACTTGGATAGGTGTTTGAAGTTAATTTTTCGGCCTTATGTAATGCTTGTTATAACGTATTGCTTTTGCAACTACATTATACATATTAAATTTTAAATAAACTTGACCTTAAGCAAAAAAAATAACAATGTTACGCTCTTTACATTCTGTTGGCGTATGCAGAATTTGCTGCACATAAACAAACTAATATTATTTTTTACAATATGAAGAAACATTTCCATTATTTAATATGTATGTACACAGTTTGTGTATAAAATGTTTATGCCTTGTTTAATCACATTTTTAAACACTGTAATTGTCTTTTTAAAAGAAATACCTGCGTCTTCTCTTGAAGTATAGTGTGGCTGGGCCTTAAGTGGCTGGCTGACCTGTGTACGGCTGCGGGCTGCTTCCGCTTGCTCCTGGCTGGGGGTGACTTCTTCCCTCGTCTAATTTCCATTTCATTTGTTTAATGGTTTGCCATACTTCCTTCGATTCTTCCGGCGGTTCGTTCCGGTCTTTCCACTGGCAGGATCCCCATGTAATGTCCTTATGTGTCTGGCAGTGAATCCATGTAATGTGCCTTAGTGGCTGACAGGGCCTTAAGTGGTTGGCAGGATCGCCATGTAATGTACCTTAGTGGCTGGCAGTGGTTGGCAGGATCGTCATGTAATGTAGCCGGGTCCTGTGGAGGCTACATTGTTGCGTTGAAACGCGGATGGGTATCAGCAGCGAAATAATACTCAGATAATGTTTGATTAACGAAGTATAATAAGTTAATACATATCAAACATAACAATTATTTACACATATAACAACGATTAGTATGGTAGTCAAAGGAGAGATCTAACTGGCTCTCTAACTACGATTGATCCCTTGTTCTTTAGTAGAACATCTTATATACCATTAGATTGCCCTCGTTTGACTACGTCCTCGCTTATCTGTAAACAGATGTGCAAGTGTGTATACTTCTAATTGAGAACGCTTGTGTTAGTCTATCAGATGGACCGAGCCCGTGTTTGTGTATACAATATAAATAAGACCGGGGCCGCACCTTGACTATATCAATAATATAAAACATTACCCAATTAGGTTATTACAAGACCTTGTAGGAAAATTAATAATTCTTACATCGAAAAATTCTTGTTTGAGCTCATTAATAAGCGGCTGTAATAATTAGTTTGGATATTTTTCACTAGTTATGATTTAATTAAAAAATATACTCACCGGCACAAAATTCGATCCATAGACTTTTTTTTTCGTTTGTTCTTTTTGTTTGTTTCAAATAATAGTAGTTTGCGATACAAGTGTTACAAATGCCGTTTCATTTTTCCAGTAAGAAGTTTGCGTCTTACGAGACAAATAAAATAGCGTTTTAGCATGTGTATTGTACAATTATCCACTGAGGTTTGTACACTATTTTACTAACGATCTGTTAATAATTAAGTATTTTACTAATTACTAATCAATCAGATTCAAATATGTCATACAAAATTTCATGTTATTTTGGGAATAGTACACTGTCGGAAAAAAGTGACGAGCACACCCTGTATAATATTAAGAAGTGGTTCTAACGCAATGAACTTTTGCATGAAAGTAGAACTAACGTAGCATAACTTACCGTCATCTGGAGAGCGGCGCAGCCCTGCTGGGAAGGGATGCATTAATAGCGGGAGTATCCCCCGCGAGCGGCGCGTACCATCGCTACACGACGAGGCATGAAGTCAATAAGTCGTTGTATGGTAGCGGGAGGGATGTCCAACCATGCTGCTTCAACTCGCCTCCATAGCACCACAACGTTACCCGGGGGAGCCGGATACGTAGCCGCACGTTGGGTAGCCCCTCATCTACGTAGAGGCGAGCCGTCATCGTATGCTGTATACGGAGCAGACGTGTACGTCCACCATGCGTAATAGCACCCCATACCATAATGCCCTGCTGGCGGTGTATAGGGCGCGGGTTGGATGCACTCCACGAGGTGATTTTCACCACGTCTCCGATGAACCAAATTGTGCCTTCACTCGACAACCCACTGATGTCTAGCCTCCACCCACTGGCACCGTGCACGGCGGTGCTCGCCAGTCAGCGCAACGCACAACGCGCTCGCAGTCCACTTTCTAGCAAACGCCCCAGTACAGTTCGCGTAGTGAGTACGCCTTCCGTTCCTGCTGGCCAAACGGCTCCAGGTTGCCTTGAGGAAGACGTACGCGACACTAAAGGGCTGTGCACAAGGGCGCGATCCTCGCGTGCTGTGCTAGCGCGGGGCCATCCCGCTCACGGCTGAAGGCGCGTACGTCCTTGCTCCATCCATTCTCGCCATGCCCGCTGCACTACCGATAATGAGCGCTCGAGACGGCGCGCGATATCACGGAAGGATACTCCTGTCATGTGCATCCACACAACCATTCCTCGCTCAAACTCACTCAGATAACGCGAACGGCCTTCCATCACGCACAAAGTACGACTACAACTACCCGCTTCCACCACACTAACAATAATCGGTTTTCTCTCCCCGCATCGGTCTCCATGGAGACAACATATTGAAGCTGTCTGAGGTACTCAGTAAAAAATGCAGCTATAGAAAAAGTCAAAACGTGCTGCGCAAACTCGTCTAGAGGAAACCTTAATGTTCCGCCAAATCTGCGCATTTATCTTGACACGTTCAGATTATACAGGGTGGGCTCATGATTTAATTAAAAAATATACTCACCGGCACAAAATTCGATCCATAGACTTTCTTTTCGTTTGTTTTTTTTGTTTGTTTCATTCATAAATTTAAAGGTTATTGTTATCTGTCATAAATATTATATCAACTACGCTTTGTTGAAATTCTTCGGAACTGTTTAAAATCTTTTTTTACATTCAAAGCGTGCTTAATCCGTTGTTAGTTAGTGTTAGTTAAATTTTCTTTTTATTTGGTATGTTTTTTAATCGTTCATTTTGTTGTCTTTGTTTAATTCGTGTACAACAAAGTTTGTTTGTTGTTTTTTAAATTTAAATATGATCTTAAATTCAACAGACATTGCCAAAACAATAGTTTTGACACAAGATGGGCGATCACAATATTCCGTGTCTAGAGCCCTAGGTGTATCTAGGTGTTCTGTTCAAGGAGCAACAGAACGGTTCCGTGTAACTAGTGCATACACTAGACGAGTCGGTTCTGGCAGAAGAAAGCGCACAAGCGGTCAGGATAACCGCTTTCTTAAATTGGGAGTCCAGAGAAATACGGACACTACAGCTGTTTGTGTCATAAACGATTTAGAAGAGGTACATTGTGTAGCAGTTAGTGAAAGAACAGTGAGAAAAAGGTTGCAGAATATGGATTGACTGCTAGAAGCCCTGCACACGGTTCGCGGTTGACCAGAGAACATCGCGTAGAGCAGTTGCGCTTTGGTCGTTAGCATCAAAACTGGGTTAATGAGGAATGAAGCCATATCCTTTTTACAGACGAGTCGAGATATAAGCTCAGCTCTGCTGATGGACGTTAAAGAGTATGGCGAAGAACTGATAAAAGGTTTACCCATTGTAATACTGTTCCAAAATTTAGTTTCGGCGGTGTTTCAGTTTTGATTTGTGGAAGAATTAATGTGGAAGCTTGTACAGATTTATTCGTGGTAGATGAAGGAGCTCTAAACGTAAACAGATACATTACGGATATCCTAGAACCACATATGGTGCCTTTGCTCCAAAACGACATTGGACTCGTTATTGAAGGGATGCTAAGAAGAATAGAGATTGTAATTCAAGAACAGGAAGGCAATACATCTTAATCCCCATTATTTCTCATTTACAATAAAAAAATACATTTTGTTGATTTAACCACTATTCAATTTTTTGCATTATTTTTTTTGTTCCGGTTATATATTTTTTTAATTGGTTTAAATTCATTATAATTATTTTCTTTACTATTACAAAAAAAAAACTAAAATTTAAAAATTAAGAAAAAATAACCGAATCAGTATATGAATCGAATTTTGTGCCGGTGAGTGTATATACCCAATAATTCGTCTTCTTGAAACTGCTAGCCAGACGCCTATTTTTTTGTGAAAGCAGCGTAGTTTCCACAAATTTGCGAGAGTTTTCTGCAGACCAAATTCTCATATTTCGCTTGTTTAAATATCCTGAAAGATGGAACCAAGCCTCATCCGAAAGTAAGCATTTATTGAGAACGTCATTATTATTTATGTTATTCAAAAACCATAGATAATACTGTGTTCTGGTAACAAAATCTACCTATTTAAGTTCCGAAACTGCTTGAATTTTATATGGAAACGACTTTAAGTCTTTTTTTTTAAGTAAGTGTGATGTTTCCACTAACAAATGAACTTGTGATAGTTTTGCGATTGACTTTTTGGGTCAGTTGTGCATTCGACGTCGAATATCCTCTATGCAATTTTCTGTTCGTTTTCTAGGTGCTTCACCGCCAGATTTACGAGTTATTGTCCCTGTTTCGCCAAATTTAATAACATAAGCTTGAATAGGTTTTTGCAGTTGTGCATAAGTAATTAGCAGATTAGAATACTGTTGCCGGAAATCCTGTAAGCACTGATTAGTAGAATAAACCCAATCTCCATTTTCTAATTTTTGTCCAGTTCTATAGTAACTTTGAACAATAAATATTTTATGTTGTAACTCTAATATTATAATAAAATAATTTTAATAATATAAGCTTTTATAGTTTGAATTTATGTATGGTAACTGTCAGCATTTAAAGTTTTCTAAAGTTTCGCCTGCGCACCAACTTTTTATTACTTAATTACTTAAAAAAAGCCTACTATAATGAGGAAAGTTTTAGTAGGCAGGTTATATATTTCACATATAATATATGTACACTGAGAAAAATTTAGTTGTATAGAGAACAAAATATTTTTAGTGAATGTTTTGTAAAAACATATAGGTACTGTAACTGTTGTTCAGTAAACAAAGGCTAAAATTAAAGCCAACTAGAATAAAAGTACTAAAAGCTATTTTGTGTAGTTGTGATATTGTGATAACGTTTTACAAACGTTTGATATGTAAATAAAACGATATTTTTAAAGTTAGCCTGTTGTAATAAATAACAATTAGTAGTTAACTAGAGAAATACGAATATAAAATTTGATTAACCTAAAAGCAACATAAACCATTATTTATTGTATAAAGAAGATGCGTTCGATCGTTATTGAAGTAGATTATCAAAATCGAACCAACCAGTATTATTTGTTATGTAAGTAGCTAATATGATGCTATAAAATTAAAATCATTCATTTTGGATTATTGTACATAGTACTATTTTGTACTTTTACGATTCCTACGCCGATGGGTAAATCAGGGGTGATATGACGGTGTCTTTGAAATAAAAAGACAATATATTAAAAATAGAGACACTAAATTATATAGAATATATACCAAAATATTTTCACTAGTATGTGAGACAAAAATTTTTTACACCATTGTGCGATGCGATGTTATAAAAGAGGATAATAACAAAAAATGGTTTTGTTCTTGTCCGTCTCGCTTTAAGTTACGAAACTTTGTTGTCGATCATTACGTACAATCGATAAAATTTACATTTACGTATTCGTTTGAAGGTCGATCGTACCAAATTTGGACGTTAAATGCCCGTAGAAAACATATCTTATAAGTTCTTTTAATATATCTCCTTTAAAAATTCACA
The DNA here is from genome assembly GCA_935421215.2 of Melolontha melolontha. Classification (NCBI taxonomy): domain Eukaryota; kingdom Metazoa; phylum Arthropoda; class Insecta; order Coleoptera; family Scarabaeidae; genus Melolontha; species Melolontha melolontha. Next base: position 214,999,878 of record OW285235.1, read on the forward strand.
TGCTAGTAAAAAATTTGACTTTACTTAGGAGGTTATCGAAACCTTATTTTTTTTTAATGCTGAATCCATATATTTTATATTTGGCACTTCTCGTAACAAAAAAAAACATTCACGAAAGGAAAGTCAGTTCTAAAAGCTTTTGTCCACAAATGATTCACAGTAGTACGTAATTGTATTGAGGTTATTGAACCCTAAGTTAACAAAGCTGTATATATAAAGTCGACAGCCGTCCAAACAATATTCTGCCACAGTTTTATAAACATAAACATTGCAGCGTATCTGTAAACTTAAAAGAGGTATTTCTAATAGACAGTCCGATACATTTTCGGCACATGCTTTTATTATCAGTTTTTTTTTATTGTTGACTTCGTAATTGACTTACAATTTTTTGAATATATATTCTACAAAATTGCATCTATTTGGCTTGTTGTTTTTTTATTTCAAGGACACCCGGTATGTGGAATAATATTAGATAAGAAAATAAACAGACTTAAGTTGAGAACCCTCATAACGGTTCTGTACTCAAGGTAGACGTATGCAATTGATGTTGTCAAACCGATATTAACAAGGACAGTTTGTGGATGGATGGCCATTATTATTGTTTATATAGCGTATGGCTTACATAGATTGAAATTTGAAGTAACATATACATCTACACAGAACAGAGTTAAATTTTAAAATCAAGACCATTGATCCACCATGGAGTCAGTGGTTTCAAAGAACTCACTCATCTCACCTCCATATGCTGTTAGAAGTCACTCAGCTGTAATTTGGTGAATAGTCTAGCGAGGTTCTCCGTATTCGCAAGTCGATGTCTCAGTCAGTCGCCATTTATAGAATGAGTCACGCTAGGTGCTGTGGGATATTTCTACTCTATTGAGTATCTTCCATTCGTGGTGAGGCATGCAGCTCCATTCCTAGTAAGGGTACGCTAGGATCGATGATAGGGGCCGCACGAGCGGGTTTCAAGGTTTCTCAATACTCTCTCCAACTATCATTTGGGTTGATCATTTTCTGCTATAAGTTGTTTTTCTATAAGTAGTAGAGGCGATCTAGACTTTAGTCTCGACAGGCCGGCATCAGGCAGGTCACTGTGCACTGTGAGGCGGATATTCGATATTATTTTATTCTATTCTGTAACAAGGCTAACCAGGCTGTTTCCGGATGGTGGGGGTTGCAATATCGCTTAGAACGGAGAGTCAGGGTAAAAGTTTACTTTTTAAACAGCCGCTAATTATTCTCGCCGTCTCATTGAGTTTAATGTCGATCATCTTTGCGTAGCAGCTGTTTAGCCAGATGAGGGCGCCTTATTCAGCTACCGATTAAACAAGGCTAAGATCTGACGTTTTTGAAGGTGGCCGTTAATTATTATACATAGTAATACTTTGTACTCTCTCGATTGGTAAAGCAGAGGCGATATACAGTATGAACGCCCGGGAGTGATTGATCTACCACAATGTAGTAAGACGAAGACGAATAGCGAGTTTATGTGGTTAGGGTTGAGAGAGTATATTCAGTTTGTTCTAGTGTCTAACTGTACGGGCGTTCCCTTTCTTTATCCAACACATTCTACATACGATCTAAGTACGAATCAAATAATCTCTCTCTAACACATTGAATATTCCTATCAGTCGCTCAAAGTGTTCAAGCAAGCTTGCGACTGGTCATTCAGTTGCTCCTTGTCAGCCGTAGGGAGAGTACGTATAGAAATGCTAACAAATGTCCGTCGTAATTTTTATAACCGATTGGGTTACTGCTCGGCTCAAGAGGGTTGTTTATTTGAGCATTTACTAAATAATTAGTTTTTCTTTTTAGAATGTTCTTTTATTTAATAATTAATATTTATTACCAATAAAGGTATTTTAGTTAAATTTAATATTTTATAGGTAGTTTATTTAAGGAAACAATTTATTTATACTGGTAAACACTTTATTTATATTCTTGCAAGAATCGTTATTGTTTTGAAATTTTATGCTATTACAGAATACTTTTTATTTTAATTTTTTTCAATAAGAGTTACGGTTTTGTTTCATAATTTTATATTATTTATGTGTTTTCATTTGAATAAGAATTTTTTAAGTTCAAGCCACAAAGCTATGATGAAACTTATCATTGAATATTTAGCGATGAAAATAGAATTAGAATTATTATTATGCAGTAAACAAAAACTTAACGGCGAATTGTATTTTATGATACTTTCAACTATATTATATCATTTTATTTAAATTTAAATGTTAAATTTAAAGTATTACGGCCGAAGAGACATAAACAAAAGTATCCGTTATTGTAGGGACGTTGATAGCCGGCATGTGACTAATAGTGCGAAAAGCAACGGTGTAGTCGGATAAAATATCCAAATTCGTACATTAACCATAAATAATATACTACAAATAATTTTGTAGTTTGTTAAACAATTAGTTATTAATTTGGAATATTTATTTTGATACATCATTTATTAATAAACAACCATAACGCTTTCTTGGTTCACCACAATTAAATACGCCCTGTAGGAGTTTAACGTATGTAGCCCCTCCCACTTGCAGTTGGCCAGTCATTACTTATATATCCATCGATCGCTCGACGTTGTGCACACGGTATATATGTAATGATATTAGATAAGAGTATAAAAAAACGCAAGTTGAGAATACACAAAACGGTGTGAAGCACTGCCACATACATACTTCCAATCCGAGTTCCGAGAAGCAACGTTATAATGTTGTTTACTAAAAAGCTTATACCGCAGGTATTTTAATATTATAAATTGCAAAGTTTTGTTTATTTATGCTACATAACATTAAACAATGCATTTATAACGTGTTATTAATATTAACCAACAGAAGCAATCGGGAGGCTGTTTAATATCCAAGGATAGTAGTAAAATGCTTTAGAATTGAAAATGTATTTAACTATAATTATAACAAATACATACCTATTTTAAAATTAAATATACAGTGTGTTTTTGAAATAAAAAGACAACATATGAAACATGAAAAGATGTAATTATACAGAACATAAATCCAAAATATTGTGTCATTTACGACGCGAATCCCAAAATTAAAAACCCCCTGAAAATAATACAATGTGCCGCCTATGGACGAGAATGTCTATAAAAAAAAAGCTAGATTGAAGTTACTCGCAAACATAACGCTGAAATGTTTATGTTTATACAAATTTTAAAGGATAGCATTGTCTAAACGGCTGCTGATGTTATAAAACCTGTACAATGGAGCAGCTTTGTTTACTTAGGGTTGAATAACCTCAATACAATTACCTACGAATATATTAGCTGTAAATTTTTTCTTTATATTTAATGTAACAACTGTCGAGTGTGTCCACCTTCAGCATGGGGATACATGTAAATAATTGTAACGACTCCGATGAAAGGGTGCTTCATGTCTAATGCTAGGTGAGTGTTTTTGTTCAATCGCTTCAGTCCGCTCTCTGGTGATCATTAGCAATCGGCAGTCAGGGGAACATTCCAGAAGGGGACTTAAATGAATAATCTAATTCGAAATTGGACAGAATAGTAACAGTAAGAGCCTCCGCACACGGGTCGATTAGTAATCGAAGTGGACGGGTCTCGAAGTCGAAGCGTTACACGCGTCACGCGCGAACTGCACGATGCAAATTCTGTCCATCCGCACACGGCTCGATTTTTCTCGTCTGCTTTCTTCATCTATACACAAACTATATTACCTGCCCTCTTTAGTATTATTTACGTTAAAAAGTTTTATTAGGCGTAGTCATTTTTGTAACCATTCTACCGTAACTTTGTGCTGTAAGCTAGTTCACAGAATATTTATATTTGTATAGTGATTGATTTTATCTTTATAATAAAAGTTTTTAAATTCCTCCTGTGATTTTAATATTTGTCTCAACTCCGTTGTAATGAGTGATTCAAGTGACGAGGAAGATGCTGTTATGTTTTATTATTACCGTCGGATAAAAAGAAGAAAACGGAGAGTTTGGATGCATCCGTACATAGAACGGAATTTTCATTGCCGTTTATTTGTTGCGGCAAAAGAATTGCAAGTGAATGATGCAAAATTTTTAGCATTCTATAGAATAGAATTATATGAAACAAAAAAATAATTTGTCCGTTCAAACATCAATTCACAACAGTTTACTTCAGTTGCTATTTTCTTACTTCATGGCACTCTTATTATTGCAATAACAAACAATTATCTACTGATAGCATAAAAATGTAGAAGAATTTAAAAATGAAAATTTTTCCGCGAAATTTGGTATTAGGGGTTCTTGAGTTATTTGTAAAAACTTTTACTAATACTTTTTGCTCTATCTTAATCGCCAGCATGGCTTTACTTGAAACAGTACTTTTTATTTTAATTATAGTTGGCTAGATATTGGCTTTATAAAAACTCAAATCACACAAAAAGGTGCATTGTTATGGCTTGTACAACTGATAAAAATTTTATATTGATCGCTTTCAAAATAAAAAAGTTATTTAAGTGTCCCCATGAAAAGTGAAACACACTGTATGTAGATCATATATGGGGAAATAATTTGTACAATAATAATAATGTATATAATATATATATTATTATATATATATATATATATATATATATATATATATATAATAATAAGTACAATATTATACATAGATTATGAAATTATGATGTAAAAAAATACAAAAAAAATCCAAATCCACCGTACGATATGCTCGTCACTCTCGAGATTTCCCGTTCGCTGCAGGTCGCACGCTTCGAGCGACGATCGAGACGCAAACGCACCGATTGCGAATCGACCACACTTCGATCCGTTGGTGGATCCTCATTCACTTACGTACGAAGTTGAAAGGTGGGAGAATCGCTTCGACTTCGAGACGCGTCCACTTCGATTACCAATCGACCCGTGTGCGGAGGCTCTAATACAATAATATGTAACAAGCTGTATGTTAGCATCTATAGACATAATCCGACGTGTTGGTAGGCGGTGATTCATCCCAAATTGCCAGTAAGCCGATAGAGCCGACATCGGATTTGACATTTCGGAGGCCCTCCGGGGCTCTCAAGAAGTCTCATATTGTATCATGTGTGCCTTACATTTTCTTGAGAACCAGATTGCGGTATTTCGCTACTCCTCTAGCAGCTAGAGTCGTTTTGATGGCACTCACCCTCCGAAAATTTCCCCGTATCACGGCGTACCCCAATGTGTCCTCATGTAAATAGCTCCAATGCTTGAAAGTCCACATTGCTTACGGTTGCTTTGGATTTGAGTTTCGCGCGAGTTTTGGGCATGGTCACGTAATTACGTGGAAGGGACAAAAAGTGAATTTAGAGACCCTTGTGTTAAATCTTGTGGAAATTTGGTCTAGAACCCTCTTAGTTATACTACCCAACTCAATCCGCAATATTCTATAACTAACGCATGAATATTGTATATGATCTTCGTTAATTCCTTTCCCAATTACATGGAGCTTAGGAAATTGAAGCAGTGCTACCGAAAATCGTGGCTCATAGCTCAAATCAAACTGGCTTTTAAACTTCCCAAAACTTTGTAGCGCTATGAGACTTACCTTGGTGAGCGCGATGTTGTACCAAAATACAAAGCCGACAAGCCAGACCCAGACTTAGCTTCGAGTGAAGAAAGTCGTGCTGTTCCTTTCGAAACGTCGACTAAACTAATCTAGTTCAAAAATGAATAATAGGGCACCACCGTGTATTTTATAATTTCGTCGGTTGGTATGCTGTGGTCCACGTTACACGGATCTCGTAGAGGATCGTGATAAAACTCACCAAGTATCGATAAATGAAAGATGGTTTAAACGAGAGCTACCTAATTTATTTAGGTTGCTTGCATGGACAAAATAAATATGTAAACAGTTCTGTAATTAAGTTGGATCAAATTATTTACCCGAAATAAAATATCTGCGATGTACAACAGATAAACAAATAAACTAATCAAAATATAAAGAAAAGTACCAAGTAAAAACGTATAAAATATTGATATGGATTCATAATTAAAGACGGCAGACTATGTGCCCACACTGTCAAATTTAATAATATGTTTATATACTGAGAAGGATTGTTCAACGTTGAGAGATGTTATATTTGCATATTTAAAGTGCTCTTTGTATCTGTACAATGGATCTTCAGTATTGGTAAAAAGTTGCCCTAATTTTGTAAAATCTACATTTTTATCAAATACACCTTATGTGTATTATTAAATTTAACAGTGTGGGGCACATAGTCTGCCGTCTTTATTCATAATGTATAAAAATTTATATTTATAAAAACTTTTGAAGAGATAATATTTTTTAGACTTTGTATGTGTTCCAGAAAAATCAGCTGTTAAAAATTTATAACAAGATCGGCAATAACAAAATTTCTTTCTTTGTTATTGTTCACCAGCTTTAAAATTTCATCTCCAATAGAATTTATGATATACTCGCACAGTGGCGTGACAAAAGTTTATTTATATCTCACAAAATATTTTTGTAAATTTTTTTCTCGCTTATGAAAGGGAATTTTGGGAAAGTATTTTAAATTCTATATTCTATGAAATTACTTCTTTACAATTTTCTTACGTTGTCTTTTTATTTCAAGGATGGCGTGTATAGGATTATATTCTAACTTGTTAGTTTCTAAACTCTAACATCGATTTTTAAAATATCTTTAGTGTAAATGAAAATAACATATAAACAAAACTTGAATATGAATATTAAATAAAGTTCCTTACTTTCCAAGTTGGATGTAAAATTTAGAAAAAAATAGTAGATACAATCACCGTTATTTATGTGTCGATGTTATTTGCAAATGACTGTGGTAAATTTTATAATAGGAACAGTTGTTGATAAACCGCCAAAACCCGTGTTCCAAATTTATTACATTTACATATGTTCATCATGAACGGGCCTATAGTTTTAACATGACGCGACGAAATTTATATTCTAGGAAATTGAATAGCTGCAACGATATCGACTGGCAGTTTCCATCCGGTGACGTTGAAGTCGGCCGCTGATTCGGAAACGCTTTTACCGAAATGTTGTTCCAGCCAATCTCCATCATCATTTTGACATTTTACGGGATACCTGCACATTGTGGGTATCACGCGACCTTGCTGTTTTGAATTTCTCCTCCCCGGACAAAGCAAATGATTTAAAAGCACAATATGGTTGACAGAATCACTAGGAATATTAATTTTCTATTTTCGTTAGGTACGAAATAAAGTGTAGAAAGATGCTGTTTCTAATATCATAACCTTATTCCTTAGTCTAGGTAATATTTTTTGTTTTTTGGCCCTCTTAATTTCTCTATATGATAACGAAATATATTATATTACTTACAGATATTAGACGTGTAATAATGTAATATAAGAACAGTACTCTTTTACAGGGTGATTCACTAGCATTTTTACAAACTTTGGCAAGGAAAACTATAGATGTAACTTCATGAAGAAATGTTCATATGACTCTAGGTTCCATCTTTCTTCGTTTTAAATAATAATCTCTTTGAACAGTAATAAGTAGTTATATTTTACAAAAATAATTTATTGTAAGCAACTGAAAGAAACATTGAGACTGCAGTATATGTTCAAAAATTAGTATTTTCCCCTAAATATACAAGGGTATAACAAAATATAACGAGGCTGATATTATAACTTCCGTCGCAACTAGAATTTTATAACATAAAGAATAGAACATGAAACCCCCATCTCTGATGTAATTTTCCTTTGATTTAACTTTTGACATTACTGAATTGTCAGTGTTTAACGTACCCATCGTGGAGCAAAGATGTGCGTTAAAATTTTCTGTTAGGTTGGGTAAAACTCCAACTGAAAGTTTTGAAATAATTAACAGTGCATATCCAGATGATAGTTTATCACGATGCCGAGTGATTGAGTGACATGAAAGATTCAAAGACGGTTGTGAATCAATGGAAGATGAATCTCGATGCTGGTGATCAAAACCTGCACAGATTGCAGAAATTAACGACTTGATCCGAAATGATCGTCGGATTGGCATATATCAAATTTCTGATATTGTTAATTTGTCTTATGGATCCACTCTGGAATTGATTCATGAAGATTTACGGTACCGAAAAGTCGCGGCAAAATGGATTCCAAAAGTGATGGCCGATGAACAAAAACCATTCGAATGACAATTTGTCGGCAGTGGAAAAGGCAACTGCAACATAATCCACAGTTTTTTTACGCAATATGGTTACATGTACAAAAAGGTTGTGTTTATGTATAACAATACGTTATGCACTTATAAAGCATTAGTTACAATATGAAACAGACATGTAAATAATTTACATATCTGTAACTGTACACATGGACAATACAGCTCGTATTTTCAGCATTGACTTCTGCTTAAGACATATGTTTCTGCCATCTAGGCGTCTTCAGTCAAGCTAGTGAAGCAATGAATACACATTGATACAAATCTCTTAAACAATAGATCTGTACCTGTATCTACATTACGCTAAAATCGTCTCCAAGCCATAGCAAGTTACCTCCTATCAGATGGCACTAATTTAATAAGTGACATCTGACGGACGAAAAAGACTATGGAAGATCGCCTTTCCTGGCATAGTCTCTTTCCACTTCCACTTTATTCACCTGATCTGGCATTCATCTACTATCATATGTTTTCACGATGCAAAAAGTCGCTATCTGGTTTACGTTTCAGGACTTCAGTGGCGTAAAACTAGGGACTGCAAAGGAGTCGATAAAGGAGACTTCCAAAATGTTTTTCGGAGATGGTCCAAAAAGCTAGTTTTACGCTGAAGTAAATGCACACATTTGATTGAAAGATTTGTTACAACATTACAATGGAATAGATTAAAATTACTAAGAATTATTAAAAAATGTATTTCGAAAACTTAGAAAACGTTCCTCCTACTGAGATAAATCCTTATTACATATTAAAAGTATAAATTCGACATTGGATTATAATTATTTATGTAAATCTTACGAGCTTATGCAACCGTGCTAAACAGATAACTATTAAACCATAGTAATAAAATGAATGTATCGTTATGGGTGCTCTTAAACGTTAGCGGAAGTTTTATGAACATGGCGTGACTATGCATATTATTGAAGCTTGTTTAATAAATTTAGACGAAGTCAGCTTTACACAGCAATAGCGACCTCATAAATCATAAATACATTAATTACTATTATTATGTTGTGATTTATCTTTCACGATTTACTCATAAGTTTTAAAAGATGCAAATGGTACATAGCGGCATAGGTTACTAGAATATTTCTTTTTGAATCGGAATCTCATTAAAATTACCTAAAAATACTTCTATTAAAATGGATAAATATTATGGGCAAACTGAGATGTCAGTAGCATTTATATTAATTATAGAATGTAACTAACAAGTTATATCATGAGAAAGTAATAATAGTGTTGCTAAAAGTAAAGAAAGTAGATTCACAATTTTTTGTCAATATTTTCCGTAAGGTATCAGAATAATTGAAACATACATGAGTAGGTAAACCCCACCAGTTTTGTATAATACAAAGGTATTTTTAATAATATAAAATATTATTATGTTCGGACACGTTCACAAAAAATATTAACCCTAGAATGCATAAAGTGAGTCTTTCGGACTCGGTGCGCGTTTTGACTGCCTGTATTTTGCAAACGGCTCTGTGTACCATGTTTTCCGTTCAGGAATGCCTCTATCACCCCTTTATAAGTACTTTAACAATATTTTCAAACAGCGGGGTCACAAGTGGTTACACATACACCTTTTTTTTGTGTTACTACTGCACATAAACATCAAGTGAGTCTCAGAGACTCGGTCGTTGCTACATAGACCCTGGTTGAATAAATCCCGTCAAACAACATAACTACAGTTCCACATATTCATAAATAGTTTATATTGAAAACTATTTCCCTACTCCCCCCACAGCCGCTGTTTCAGTAAAAGTGGACCGATCCTACTTGAAGCTGCAACTTCCCCCCTTCCGCGTGTCGCGGTGCAGTAGTGATTAGTTAGTTGTAGCGGTAACTTCTTTTGTCCTTAATTTATGCTCTTTTATTCGTGATTTAGTTGTATAGAGATTATGAATAGCTTCTGAATAGAAGGTAAGATTCTATTCATATTTAGAAAATAATATCGCAACATTGCATTTCCTTTTTAGTAAAAAGTTAGATATTCATATGGCTTCCGGCAGCAGTAAAAGATCAGTGAGGTATGGCGACGTTGATTTTGAAAGCACGGTCCTGCAATGGGCAAATGAATCTGATTCAGATGTGTCTAGCTCCGACTGCGATTCAGAAGAGAAAGCCGAGGAATGTGTTCATCCAAACAGGAACGAGGAAATTGAAAATATGGAGGAAGACTTTTATCAGCCAGTGAAGATGAAGCTCTAGAATCAGATGATCAAGATTTAGAAGAAATCATTGAAAATCAGAATTCTCAGGGTATGAAAGGAAAGAATGGGTACCAGTGGAAAATCGATGCTCCAGCTCAGACAAAAATTTCATGTCACAACATTATTCGTTTTACTCCTGGACCAAAGCAACGCAACAGGATAATATCATTTATTGATGCTTGGAATGTTTTTCTTACCCGAGAAATCCTAGAAGAAGTTGTTGCTTGTACTAACAAGGAAGCAAAGCGGCAATATTCTGACAAAGGTAAAGAGTGGATAAATGTGGAAGTTGATGAGATGAACGCATTTCTGGGATTGTTGCTGTTAGCAGGAGTCGAAAAACAATGGGATAGTCCTATAAGGGAATTGTTTTTGAATGAATGTTCAAATCCGATGTACAGAGCTAGAATGACAGTAAATCGCTTTGAGAACATAAGACGGTTTATTAGATTTGATGATAAAAGAACGCGTGCCGCTCGTTTGGGAACAGATAAACTTGCACCAATAAGATATATTTGGGACTTATTTATCAAACAATATAAAACTGTTATGATACCAAACGCGAACGTGACTATTGATGAACAATTACTGGGATTTCGTGGACGTTGTAGTTTTATACAATATATGCCCAGTAAGCCATGTAAATACGGCATAAAGTTTTTCTGGCTTTGTGAAAGTCAAACTGGGTACGCTATTGATGGTATTATATATATATTGGAAAGCAACCTGGAGCAGAAGTCCAACGACGTCTTGGAGAAACTGTAGTGACTACGCTTATAACTAGTATAAAGAATAGTTCTCGAAATTTAACCTGCGATAACTAGTTTACCACTATAGATTTGTTTCAAAATCTGCTAAAAGTCGGTATCACCGGAGTAGGAACACTTCGTAAAGATAAAAAGGAGATTCCCATAGAGTTCAAAGCTTCGAAAGATCGTCAGTTATCCTCTTCGTTCTTTGGATTCAGTGAAAACTTAACCCTTGTTAGTTATGTGCCCAAAAAAAATAAAGCAGTTTTATTGCTTAGTACAATGCACCATGACAGCGCTGTGAATGAAGATAATATAAAGAAAAAAACCCGAAATCATCGAATTTTACAATAAAACCAAAGGGGGTGTAGATCATATGGATCAAATGGTTACCAATTATACGTGCAAAAGGCAAACACGGCGGTGGCCATTTGCTGTATTTTCAAACATGTTAGATATCGGTGCAGTAAATGCATTTTTTCTTTATATAACTGAGCATCCAGATTTTGAAGCACGAAAAAAGCATCGCCGTAGGATTTTTATAAAAAACCTTTCCGAAGCTCTGATATTACCCTATTTGACTAGAAGATCTCAAAATCCGTTTTTACATAAAAGAACAGTCGAAGCAATAAAGATCTTCATTGAAATTCCAGTAAAGCAACAAGAGGAGCCACCTACGAAGAAAAGGCGTTGTCATATCTGTCCATCAAAATTAGGAAGACTGAGCAACCAGATTTGTAATAAATGTAAGAACAATGTGTGTAAGGAGCATAGTGTTATGATATGTAGTGGCTGCCATTAAAAATTCTTATTATTTGGAACAATTATAATAATGTAAACTAAGGGTATTTCATTATTTTAGAATATCCATATGGATATCAAATGGTATTTTGTATTTTCATTTTTTGAGTTATTAAATTGTATTTAATGCTACAGAACTGTTTTTCTAACCCAAAACTACTAACTACTAATGAATAATAAAGAAACGCACCAAGAAAAGGCAGTTAAATCCTATTTTCTCGTACTTAATATATGTGAGTCTCAAAGACCCACTATATGTAAAAGAGTAAAAAATTTAGGTCATGCATTCTAGGGTTAATAGTGAACCTGTATTTGTGTTCTTCACACCAGATTTTTAATAATATTTTATATTATTAAAAATACCTTTGTATTATACAAAACTGGTGGGGTTTACCTACTCATGTATGTTTCAATTATTCTGACACATTACACATGCGGTTAGTCCGTAGTATGAATGAAGACACAAACAAAATGCAGTTTCTAGAGAGATTGCTGTGCCACCTTTCGAAGGGCGTCGTTACTTCACATTGGTTATGTGGACGGGGCGAGGTACTTCGGCTGTCTGACAACAGGCAGCGCTGAATTTACTTCTACGCTCGGTCTGGATAATTTCTGTGATGTGGCGATGTGGTTCTTTTTTGTGAATATGTCTGAAAATATCCTTTCTCCAGCAGGGGCGTACCGATGAGCCTGTAGAAAGGTGTAATACGTATCTACGTCTCTGGGGGGGGATATGTTCGGACACTTTCACAAAAATATTAATAGTGAACCTGTATTTGTGCTCTTCACACCAGATTTTTAATAATATTTTATATGAGGTTTTACCCACTCAAGTATGTTTCAAATTATGTTGTTATATACGCATTCGGTTCACACCGACAAGTAGTGAAGACACGATAATACAGTTTTTATAGATACGGTGGTTACCGACTATAAAAACACGTTGCTAGTTCTGCGGTTATTATATAGACAGCGCTGAATATTCTTTCACGCTCTGTCTTAATAATTGCTGTGAGATAGCAAGGTAGTTTTTATGTTTGTTGAATGTGTCTCTTCTCCAACAGGGGCGTACCGACGATCATGTGGAAATGTGAAATACGTATCTACGTCTTTGAAGAAGACACATTCACAAATATATGAACTTGTATTGTGTTCTTCGCACCCCATTTTTAATAATATGTATTTATATTATTAAAAATACTTTTGTACTAATATTTTATATTATTAAAAATACCTTTGTATTAAATTTGTTAGACCCTCATAAGTTACTGATAACAAAGGCTTGCAACCACAACACTGCACAGGATTTTTACACTACTTCTGATACATTTTTACTATATAAAACCGGGTAAAATACTCGAAAAAATAAATCTCGTCAGTTTTTCTTGCAAAACTCGTGTTCGTAGTTTTATTTAGAGTGAAGCGCCCGTTTAACTCAAAACCTGGTACCCTATCTTTGATTCTAAAAATCCTATGCAAATGTGATTTCTTATTTTCATTTAATATGTATACATAAACACAAGGAGAGAATTATCGGAATGAAGGGGGGTCAGTAGAAGAGTAGCAAGACAAGGGTAGTATTGGCGATGTGCGGAAGCTCTGACTGAACATGTCTCAATCGATTTAATTTGTTTAAAGTGAAAACTGAGAAATTTTACTGACTGGTCTGAGCATGTTTTTATAAGTTTGCCAAGGTATTAGGAACGAGTATAAAAAAATGTATTGTCGGTTTTGATGATGTTTCGACATGATAAATAAGTTCAGGACGACCTTGGTTGCTGTATAAACTACACTCAATTTACATTTTGCATTCAAACGTAACTGCATTCGTGTTTTCAATTATATACTGTGGCTCTAAGAGGTAATATTATTTCTTCTGACAACTTTAGTTTTATTTGTGGTGAATACAAAGTTAAAAGTCGCGAAGAAGGTGTATTTTGCTTACTGCAAGTCGAAACTTGGGATCAAGATGAAACCTAGATTCCTCATAAGGTGTGAAAAGGCGCTAGGAAGATCTTCGTTTGTGGTTTAAGGATGAAAAACATTGCGTTTTGGCATTCCTATGATGTTGCGTCAACATAAAAACATACTGCCGACTACTATTTCTGTACGGTAGACGTGAAAAGTTTCTATACAAAAAAATAAAAAGAAAATATTTTACCAAAACCTTATTTCAGCTATTCGTCCAGTACCTCATAGCTCTGAAATACCAGTTCCACTCCATACCCACCCTCCAGATTGGATGATATCCTGAGTTATTCTGAGAATGCAAACAAATTACCTCCCCAGGATGAATATATTTCATATTTTTTTGCTGATGAGGGACCCCAACTTTTCTTTTAGAGCGAGCTCAATGAATCGGTTAGAGATTTCAGCTTTTCAAGAGATGCTGCTTAACTGCTGGGGTCAAGACTAAAAAGTGAAAAGCTGGAGTCAACCGGAACCTCATTTCGTGGTTCAGGCAGCGAAAGAGAGAATTCACTAAATTTTTCTCCAAAGACGACAATCTCGTTTTTCTGTAGTGACGTTTAAGGGTTAATTGAGTGTCTTGAAATAAAATGTAATTCATCAATGGCATCTATTCTTTGGTTTGTCAAAAACAAGCTTCAAATCAGTCTTGCTGCATAATCGGAATAAGTTAGCAACGCTTCCTGTAAGACACGCGGAGAATTTGGAGGAAAATTAAAACGATTTGGCAGTGATTCTTGTGAAAATAAAATATCAAGGACATTGCTGGATGGTTTGTGGAAACTTAAAAATACCAACCACAATGTTGGGCCAGCAGACAGGTTTATCGAAATATCCCTGTTTCCTTCGCTTGTAGGGCAGTCAAGTGAAAGGTTTGCATTAGACAAAAACTGACTAGCCACTTCGAGACGCCTTAAGCAAAGGCAAAATACGACCTTGGTTCTTCCTCAAAAGGTTTTATTACTACCTCTTCATATTAAATTGGGGCATGTTTGGGATATCTGTTCTTAGTTCTCAAAACTGTCTAAAAGTGAAACAGAGAGCCTCAATATACGAAAACGATTCCATCTTTTCAGAGGCAATGGGAGAAAAAAACTAGAACGGAACTATTTTCCCGAACAATTGTGAGTCTTCAGTGAAGAGCGGGGTGAAAGATTTCACCTGGATGTCCGTGATATTGAGAGACTCAACCAAGAAAGTTCAGAAGTTAATATGCTATAGCTAACTACTGTTGGATGCTCAAGCGCGAAACAGAAAATGAAAGGCGGAAGCCTGTTCGGAGAAGTATCAAAGAGAATAAGAAAAGGTTTAGTAGATGAAGAGAATGAACACGGAATGTGAAGTACATTTCATGACGATATTTTTTCTTTAATTATAGGAAATATTGTTTAGTTTATTGTAATAAAATGGTGTTCTTTCCATTGGTGTTATGATTTTTTTATGTAAACACATTGTACATGATCGAGGGAAATGGATTATTTTTGTATTCAACAGACTAGAAAACATAATATTTACAAAAATATCCCATGCAGCTTAAATTTTTTTTTTAGCAGACATACGTAATTACATAGTCCTGTGTCGGTTCTGGCTGTATTTTTGAATAGTTTTAGCTTTCCCTTTTGGCTAGACTGCATTTTTTTTAAATTAATTTTACGCCAGCTTTATATTTCAAGTAAACTAAAGTGCTTTGAAGTTGAACAAAATAGCGTTTTGTATATATTTAATAATGACCTGTAGCATGTCAGTCAGAAAATTGTTGTTTAAATTAAAAGTTTACGTAAAACTCATTATTAAATTTATTTCTGAAACCGTGACTACCGCACTAATATCAATAGCTAATTAGAAGGGAAAAAAAGGAAAACTAATTACCCACAAGAAAAATAAATAATACAAGCGAAAAAGTTTGAAACAAGAAGCTGAGAAGTTTTTATTATAACGGATTCCTGAACTTGAATGAGCTAAGGGCGGCCCCAAAAATTGGGAACTTTGTCACTTGGGAACAAAGTAAATGTGACCGTGGAAAATATATTGACTCAATGAATTCACAAATTGCAAGAAATAATTAATTAATACGAAGAAGCTTTTTTTACTTTAAAGCAAAAAAAAAGTTACATACTATACAGGATGATTCTAAATATATGTTACATATTTTATGGGCTGATACTTAGGGTTATTATGATCATAAAAGTTCATATGAATGTATGTCTTAAACGGCTTAGTTTTAAAGTTACGTACTAATACAACAAAATTAACTTATAAAAATTGTTGGAAATGGCAAGCTTCGATCCTCCGTTGCATTGATTGGTGAATGTGTTCAAGAACACCGAGAATGTTTTGAATTGTCTCAAATGCTGCAAAAATATGATACATTTGTTATAGTATAACTAACAAGAATTAATAGCACACTTGTCTCTGCAAAAACATTCGTTTTTAAGAGAAAATGTTTATTTGTCATTTCTATATTATTGTGTCAAGGTATTGTCAAAGTTTTCTAAAATAAATTGCACAAATGCTGAGTTGTACGATATGTATTGTGTTTACGGTCTTGCCAATTGTAATTCACGTGCAGTTAGACGTCTATATGAAGACCGATACGCGAACCGTGTCATCCTGCAACATTCGATATTTGCCCGTCTTCACCAAAATCTTAGTGAAATTGGAAATTTTAAGAAACATGCGGCTGACAGCTGGCACCCACGTACAGTTAAACCTCCACAAGAGTAAGAAATGGTGCTAAATGAAATTGAGGAAAATCCTACTATAAGCAGTAGAATAATTTCCTCTACCTTAAACACAAGTCATCCCACTGTTTGGAGGATATTGTTGTATCCATATCACATACAAGAGGTACAGGCATTTTTGCCAGCGAATTTCCCGCAAATATTGGCTTTTCGTCAATGGATACAACAGAAAATCGCGCTAAATCCTCAGTTTTTGGCTCAAGTATTCTACATCGACGAAACTAATTTTTCCAGATATGCTATTATTCATTTTTATAATAATTACTAGAGAACGGACATTCTTACCACATGACTAAGTTCTCCGAATCAATAGCCGTTGTCCATTGTTAACGCTGCGAAAAATCAGGTGGCCGAGAAAGTCAAACACAAATACTTCATTGTATTACGGCGGGATGTACTCGGCGAAGTTTATAAACATTTCCAATTGCGGATTGCGTTTAATGGAATATATCCTCCGAATACAATCGCTGTGTTGTCCATTGTAATCGCAACGGACTAACAAATACTTCATTGAATTACGCCGAGCCATGTGGTAAGAGTGTCCGTTCTCTAATAATTACACATGGGCCGAAGAAAACGCATACGAAACATTGAAAACCCGTCAGCAACATCAATTCTCTGTTAATGTATGAGCCGGAATTACTGGAGATAGCTTGATAGGTCTATATTTTTTGCCAATGGGATTAAATGGAGAAGTATAGTAAATCCAGTTGCAATTAAGATAAATGTATTTTATGCACGATTGTACTCCAGAACATTTAAGTTTAGTTGCTCGTGAGTTTTTTGACGGTGCGTATCCAAATCGGTGTATAGGGCGAGGAAGTCCACAACCGTGGCCTCCGAGATCTACAGACTTAAATTCTCTATATTTTTTCTCCGGTATCGCCTTAAATCACTAGTTTATATGACTCCCATTGAAAGTGTTGATAAACTGAGAAATCGTATTGTTGCAGCATTTGAGACAATTCGAAACACCCCCGGTATTCTTGAACGCACTCACCAATCAATGCAACGAAGGATAGAAGCTTGCATTGCAGTTGAAAAAGATCATCTCCAACCATTTTGCTGTATTAGTAAGTTTTAGTGTATGAACTTTTAATTTACTATTAAACATCCCGTAACTTTAAAATTAAGGCGTTTAAGACATACATTCATATTACCTTTTATGATCACAATAACCTTAGGAATGAGCCCACAAAATTTGTCGCATATAATCAGTGTGATATTAGGGCCTTAAGTGATAGGGCCCTACGTGCCTGGAGGATCGGCATGTGATATTAGTGGGGCCTTAAGCCCTAAGGCAGAATCGCCATGTGATATTAGTGCCGTTTGTGCACTTCGTGGCAGGACGCCACGTGATGTTAGCCTGGTCCTGAGGGCTACATCGTTGAGCCTTCACGCAGATATCGTTGTCCCGTTAAATGATACACAAAGTTCGGGTAACATATAATTTAATACATAACACTTAGAACTGGATAACAATTATATACATTCTTACTAACTAGGATGTAGACTGAATGTGTGAATGTGAATGTCTCAATCTGAATCTCTGAATCTGAATGATCATTCTTCCTTACATTACAGTATATATACATAAGATAAGATCCTCGGACTACTTAGGGAATGTAATACAAACCCTGACATGTAGTTGGTGTTTGCAAACAACTCGCGTTAGCGAGGACGTATTTGTAACACACGTTACACTTGCGTTACGGGAACGAGGCTGTGACCTGATTGAGATTGTTTGCATACACACAACTGCATTGCGTTATCACATCAGAATCCCCCTGTATAAGCAGTGTATTGAAAATTGGTTTCTGCATACAAATCGGGGCGCTTCTGTTAATTGGTTTTGTAAATGTTCTTATATACTTAATTGATGTTGATTTTATACATAATCTACATGGAAGCTTGACCTAAAATATGAAAAGCTTTAGAAAATGGCCAGCACAACTTTCCTAAAATCGAAACTTAATAATATTTAGAACGAATATTTCATTTAATTACTGTATGCAGGTTTACATGGAATTCACCTCTACGAACTTCCATTATATTTAGTTCTTAATTACAATCTATTAGGTTATAATCTTGCGAAAGCCGCTGCTTCTTATTGTAGCTTTTTGATAAAGTTTTAGCATTCGTTGCGAATTCAAGTTTTCTCTAAAGGCATACGGTGATTTAAAATCGCGCATCTTGAAGCATCTCTAATATGAACTTCAACTGAGTGTTTTACAGTATGTTAAATAACTCACTTTTACTGTGTAAATCAGGTTTTGTTCGTAGAAGAACTGGTGAAGAAAAAGTTTCATTTTTGAACACAACTTCAGATCTATCTCTATTAATATTATCATTTGGTCAGTGCTGGTCGGATATATTATTACGAAAAAGTAACTCCTTTTGTCGTAAATGCTTTGAGAAGTAAGTAGACTGCTACGGGAAATAGCAAAAATAAACAACGCTAAATCTCGTGATACAGTAGCGTTCCAAGGACTTTTTTGGGCGGGTTGCTATTGAAAATACAAACCAACGGGCCAGTACCCTGGCTAGGCTTCAACGAATAAGACGTGGAGTTCCTTTCGAAACGTTGATACGTAATTGACTAGCTCTTAATTCGAAAAGGTGCGCCACCGTGTATTCTTTGTTTTTTTGGATTGTAAACCGTAATCATTCACCACATGGAGGACCTAGATAATAACACCCCACCAGGTGAAATGAAGGAAGAAGCTACATTCACCAATTAAAAGAAAACACTAATGTAATTGTTAGTACTATCAGATTTATTATGGGGAGGTTCTCCCCGCAACAATCTTGAACAGAAGATATATACAGTTCCCATAAAATTTACAGAACTGCAAATATATAAATATCTCCAAGCAAATGTGTGAAGCCACATATATAACTCGCAAAATATATTAACATAGGATCCGAGATCTCAACGTTCGTACATTCAAAATTATACATAAGCAATTAGGTCAATGCGAGACAGAATAATGAAAATTAAATATCTTGTATATGAGGGATAAACTGGATTTATTGAGAATAATAAAATCTAGTAGATTGCGAAAAACAATCACACAGTAGTTGTAGGTTCCGCTTTCGTTTTCTAAATGTAGATCTCAGTTTCGGGGTTGGAACCGCGTCGAGTTAGTCGTAACTTCCAATGTTTAGTCCACCGTTGAAAGGGACATCTTCAGGGCTGTACGCAGATGTTCGTCGATTCGCAGTAGCTTGAAAAATGCTAGGACAGAGACCGGCACAACTTACATGGGGGGGGGGGGGCGAGTCAGACAGTAGCCTACTATTGGCTGGAGACAATGAGCCAATCGCTTGCGTCGTATCGGCGTGGTATTTCGTAGTAGAATTCAATAGAGTTTGCCACGTTGGATGCAATGTATAGCCATTGTCTCTATTGGGATAGCGGGGATGTCTATTGAATTTTTATAGATTCACTGATTTTCCTAAGGAAGTAATGTGATTCACGGGACAGAATGTGACAGGAGTTGAATTTGTATTCTGGCAGCGCGGAACCGGCTATATTTATCAATTTAGTACAATGTTCGTGTTCGGACACAGACACGCCGATTAGCAACTTAGCTACTGCGAATCGACGAACATCCACATACAGCCCTGAAGATGTCCTTTGCAACATTGGACGAAACGTTGGCAGTTATGCCTAACTCGACGCGGTTCCAACCCGGAAACCGAGATCTACAATCACACAGTGTTTACCTGACATTTGACGTTTTGTTGTCGAAGTTACATTCATTATACCTCAGACACTTATTTTTTTAAAGTTAAATACATTGGTATTATACAGAGAGCACTTTCGAGTCATAATTTATTATGATTATGAAAGAGGTTTACTTTCTCGGCTACAATTTACCGATGGTAGAAGGAATTTGAACACGAGAGGAATTCTGTTTAGCATAAAAAAGGAGTAGGGCGTCCTCCTATGGCTTTTACCGACGAAAACATTGCTGCCGTAAAAAAATAATTGAAGAGGACAATAAAGCCAAAGTAATAGAGCATTCGCTCAAGATTGGATCCTCAGCTGTTAAAACAAACATACACGATCACCTGCATTTAAAAAAACTGGTAAGTTGTTTTGTGCCGCATCACCAATCTGACTTCCAAAAAGCAGAGTGTAAGAATTCGTCACGAAACTTTAAATTTCTTAAATAATGGCGACACCAACTTTTTTCCAAAATAGTGACTGGTAACGAAACCTGTATTCCTTTTTCGACCTTCCTAACCGCCAAGAGGGTCATGTATGGATTCACGAAGTTGAGGAAACTCCTAAAATGCAATTAAGCTAGATAGACAAAAGACAGTTAAAACTAAAAGTAGTACACTGAAAAATGTTTCAATAAAGTTTTCAGTAGAGTTCCATACAAGGGAATTATGCTCCACTATAATAATGCATTGTCCAATACGGCAGTTTTAACTCTCCAGTTTTTGGATGTAAAAAATATAAAAGTAATAGAGAAACTACCGTACCCACCTGATTTAGCAGTGTGTTGGCTATTTTTTGGGCTTGAGCGCAGTTAGCGGTATAGAAGGTTTTCGTCTGAAGAAAAGGTTAATACCGCAGTTCACGCTTCTTTTGAAGGTATTCCGAAAGAAGATTGGTTGGGAGCTTTTAAACAGTGGAAAGAAAAAATGGCCAAGTGTATCATTGCTGAAGGGAATTACTTTGAGCATATTTGAAATAAAGTCCTAGAAAATACTAACTGTGTTTATTATTCTCAATAACTTCAAATTGTCCCTCGTATTATCAAGATTGCTTGCTGTAAGAAAAAGGAATAAAGCAGCAACAACAACTAAATGTTGGGCTTAGTTACAAACACTCAAAAAAATAATAGGGTTGGTACCACGAGGAAGATTACCGCTAAGGGAGAAGGAGTCTATAAGTTAATATGCGAATGTGGACGATTGGACAAAAAGCTAAGGGACATCAGAGGGACACACGAAGAAAAAGAATCGAACAATCAGCGATTGAAGAATATGCACACGAGAATGGACACAGAGTGAATTTCGTAGAAGCAGGAGTATTAGCAACATCGAAGAATTACCATGGAAGAATTAGTAGAGAAACCCTCGAAATAGAAAAACATTGTAATTTCAACCGCGAGAACGGCTCTAAACTCCTGGTAGCACCTGGAAGAGCTTACTACGAGAATCCGTCACGACCAATGAAGCAAGACGGTCACACACCAGTGAAGCAAGGTCATATAAGAAAGAGCGACAACGAATAGAATCAGTCCGATACCAGATCCTGAAGAAACTGGCAGTATGAACATCGAAACGTCGAGTAAAATTAAGATAAAACGGTGAAAGCCGCAAGAAAGGTTGTACTACGTACAGTGACAAAGGTCGTGAAAGCCTACGAAATTTTAGGTATTTATTCTGAAAAAAATTAATTCATTTTTAGTTCAATGAAACGCTTCGAGCGTCTACATTAACAAAATTGTATTTAATCAAAATACATTAAAACAAATAAATATACACACAACTCACAAAACATGTTTAACAGAAAAATTTTTTAAACTTTCGTGACCTAAATATAAGTTTTGATATTTGAAGCATTTATTTTTTTTAATTTAATACACCAAAGCTATCGTTTATAGCAAAAACAATAACATCTACTTATTCAGAAGGCTAATATATAAATTTCAAAGTCCATATTAGCTCGTTTATTTATTCTACTACAACTTTACGTTCTATCAAAGTATCCCTTGCTTAGTGTGCGAAAGCATTTGGTTACAAATCAAGGGAGCTTTAACTTGGCTTAGTAATTACACAACTTTTAATCCTGCTTAACTGAACCTCTATGTCCGACATGTTTTGTAGAAACTATTGACGTTCTAAACACAGTTATCAACTCGTGCAAATTGTATTTGGCGGTCTGAATTTATTGTTGCGAATAATTGTATTCTCGAACACGTTTCGACGAAGACTGTATAAGTCAAAACTTTATCATGTCGTTCTTAATTTTCCGTTAATTAAGTTTTTGTACGTTCAAACATTTTATGGAATAATTAAATTAATAATATAATTATATTTCTTACTAGCATACCACTTAGACTAATTGTTAAAATTAAAAAAAGTCAATATAATTACCGAATATGAAAAAATGTGCAACCTACAGTCAGTCTTCATGTTAGCTTACCGACTTCTCAGTTGCTTTTCGATTCACTTTTACTAAGAATAAGCTCAATAATTCATTTTCAGCATCAATAACGCATATATTGATTTGTCTTCATGTACAAGGGTGATTTGACGGGAGAGTGACCTTTTAAAAATTGTCACATTTTCGCCATTATTTATTTAGCGTATGACTAACATGGATTGAAAATATACAACTAAATGTTAAATTTTAAAATCAAGGTCATTAATTCAGGTCAACGCGGAGCCAGTGGCTTCAAAGAAGTCAGTTATCTCACCTCCATGTGCTGTAAGGGAGCACTCAGCTGTAATATGGTGAATAGTCTGGCGAGGAGACGTCTCCGCATTCGCAAGTTAGTATCTTAGTCAGTCCCCATCTATAGAATGAGTCACTACAAATTTCGTGGCACGTTTTTATTCTATTGAGTGTTTGCCATTCATGGCGAGGCAGCCCCATTCCTGGCAAGGGTACGGTAGTATGGTAGGATAGACGATAGAATGGCCGTTTCAACGGGTTTCAATGCTTCCCAATACTCACTCTATCTATTATTTTGTTTAAAATCTTTTACTATAAGTTGTTCTGCTAGCACTGGTGGAGGAGATCCAGATTTCAGTATCGACAAGTCGGCATCAGACAGGTCACTGTCTACTGTGTATTTTATTATATTCTCTTGCCATACTTTCCAGTCTCCGGTTGGTGAGAGGTGTAATATAGCTTAGAACCGGGAGCTAGGGTAGAGGTGTATTTCTTTAAACAACCACTAATTACTCTCATGGTCTCATTGAGTTTGATGTCGATCTTTTTAGCATGGCAGCTGTTCAGCCAGGTTGGAACGTTCGCCAGGATAAGTACATTATCGACAGCAGCCATAGTTTAGAACTCTAGTGTCAAAATTCCGTCCAAATCCACTAGATACATAACTTTTTATAATCGCTTAACCCTAGGATACATATCAAACTAAGCCTAACAAACCCACCTAGTAAAAAAAGTATAAAATGCAACAACATAATTTTATTGAAATAAAGCTACATTCCAGAGATAATTTCACAAGAAACAATCATATTATTATATAAGAATTTTTTTATAGGTTAGAATAACAAGTAGTGCTGTTTTTACTGTGTCCATTACATACAATTAGCACATACCATTTTGCTCTTGCGATCTATTTTTGAAGAACTTTGCTAAACCTTTTATGAATATTCTGCGCTTGTGAGTGATACTAGCGTTATAATTTGGACATTCCTTGGTAGATGCAATAAACGCATTTGCTGCTGTCATGTTAATTATATTGAAGAAAAATGTCATAGGCGATCGCTAACTTTTCCTTTTACATATGTATGTGGATACCATCTGATCCAAAACGTCGGCACCGCCTTTTGTATTATTGAAGTTTGGAGATAATTTCGTCATTGACAGCTGTGTCATGATACATAGTGCTTATTAAAATTACGCGTTAGTTCTTTTAAGTTGGGTGACTTACTATTCTTACGTTGTTTTTTGAAGCAAAATAAAAAAAGATGTAACTAAACGATATTTCGATGGTTTCATCACCTTTGGAATATCTCGCTTATTTTGACGTAGCGTATAAACAAGAGTAATATTCAAAAAAGGTTTTAAATATATCTATACGTTAATATGCACGTATAACGTTTTGTTTCATTATGAAACAGACATGTAAAAAAATTACATATCTGTAACTGTATACTTGGACAAAACCTCGTATTTCCAGCATTTACTTCTGCTTAAGACATATGTTTCTGCCATCTATAGGCGTCGTCAGTTAAGCTAGTGAAGCAATGTATACAAATGATACAAATCTTTATAAATAGATCTGTATCTGTATATGCCATTAAGCCGGAATCCCTTACTAGATAAAGCAAATTTCATCCTATAAGGTGGCACTTATTTAATTTAAGTGACATCTGACGGACGAAAGATACTTTTGTCCAAGTATACAGTTACAGATATGTAAATTTTTTACATGTCTGTTTCTTAATGAAAGAGTAATATTCTTTCTCAAAAGTAGGGGACACTGGGGTTAGTTGTTACACTTTTACTTTGTACTCTTCCTGCTCGTAAAGAAAAAAAAGATAAACATTTAGTTTCTATAACCATATATTTGTTACATTTTACTATTTAATGTAAAATAAAATAAAAAGCATTCTATAAATCACAAACATAAATAATAATTATTTTTTGGCGTAGGTGTAAAATGTAACGACTTATCCTGTTCGTGTAAGATTTAAGTGGGCTGTATTAAGGTGGTTCAAAATAAAAAATAAATGAGATGGATGGAATGCAGGACTCACCGCTGGTTTGTCACGCAGGACATCTGCTGCAGGAACATTCACTATAAGTTCGAATGCACTTAACTTAGTGTTTGTGTGTGTATATACTGTTTCACTTCTGCCGATTTAATATCCTGACATGTGGTTTCTCGATTTTCTTCTCCCTTTTCTTTGAAGCGGTTTTTGTGGAAAGGAAGGTTTTAGGATATTCAGCAGTACTTATTATTATTATTGTTAACAAACTAAATGCGCGCGTATGGCAAACAAAAAAAAAACAAAGAAAAATTAAGTCTAACCTAAACATACCCTATTATGGGGTTAGTTGTTACTAGACGAGGGTATATTTTTACATAATACCTTCACGCAGATCTCCGTCTGAATTGCAATTAATACAGATGGAAGAATGGATTCCCATCAGTACAATCCGCATGGGCCCAGTTCCTAGATCTTCTACACTGAATCCATCGTTCTTTCAGACAAAAACTCGCAAGTGATCCGCCACAAAATTCACAAGGAATTTCGTCTTCGGAGTCAGATTTAGTAGATGATTCATCTTGGGATCCTCTGTATATTTAATTTGTTTACCTTTTGGTTCAACAACTTTTGTATTTTTCTGTGCCTTTTTAATTTTTCTCTGTTCTTCCCTAACTTCCAGTTCTTTTTTATTCGGAGTGTCTGTCCAAACTTTTGCCTTGCTCTTCTTTCGTCCTAGTTTTCTGATATTTCTTCGTTGTGCGGATTTTAGAGTGGGCCTTATATCCAATGGACTGAAATAGGTTTCCTGTTTTCCATTATTGTTCTGACTGCATCTGACTGCATCTGACTGCAAGTACAGTTCCTGGAGTTGAAATTCGTGAGCTTAGTATAAGCTGAAAAAGTGGAGGTGTGTGTGGTTATTCTGTCTTTCCACACTGTCGTTTCTGTCGTTATTAACATTATCGTTATTATTTTGGTTAATGTCTTCAGGATTAGGGCGATCTGTAATGTTGGCTGGCATAAACTCGTAGAAATATGAAACAGACATGCAATATACATATCTGTAACTGTTCACATGGACAATACACCTCGTATTTTACAGCACTTACTTCTGCTTAAGACACGTGTTTTTGCCATCTATAGGCGTCATCAGTCAAGCTAGTGAAGCAATGTAATACAAAATAATACAAATCTATTTATAAAAACAGATTTGTATCTGTATATACATTTAAGCTTAAATCGCCCACAAGACATAGCAAATTTCGTCCTATCAGGTAACACCTATATACTAAGTGTCATCTGACGGACGAAAGAGACTATACCGAAAAAGGCAACCCTTCCCTTGGCCGACTAAGTCGGTACAGAAGGGAAGAAAATACGTATCTAGGTGTAGTCCATTAACACGATGCCAGATGGCAGCAAATATACAAAAAAGTTTAAGTATATCAATACGTTATGCACGTATTACGCATTTGTTACAAATGAAACAGACATGCAATATACATATCTGTAACTGTACACATGGACAATACACCTCGTATTTTACAGAACTTACTTCTGCTGATAGGACGAAATTTGCTATGTCTTGTGGGCGATTTAAGCTTAAATGTATATACAGATACAAATCTGTCTTTTATAAATAGATTTGTATTATTTTGTATTACATTGCTTCACTAGCTTGACTGATGACGCCTATAGATGGCAGAAACACGTGTCTTAAGCAGAAGTAAGTGCTGTAAAATACGAGGTGTATTGTCCATGTGTACAGTTACAGATATATATATTGCATGTCTGTTTCATTTGTAACAAATGCGTAATACGTGCATAACTTATTGATATACTTAAACTTTTTTGTATATTTGCTGCCATCTGGCATCGTGTTAATGGACTACATCTAGATACGTATTTTCTTCCCTTCTGTACTTAGTCGGTCAAGGGAAGGGTTGCGTTTTTCGGCATAGTCTCTTTCGTCCGTCAGATGACACTTATTATATAGGTGTTACCTGATAGGACGAAATTTGCTATGTCTTGTGGGCGATTTAAGCTTAAATGTATATACAGATACAAATCTGTTTTTTATAAATAGATTTGTATTACATTGCTTCACTAGCTTGACTGATGACGCCTATAGATGGCAGAAACACGTGTCTTAAGCAGAAGTAAGTGCTGTAAAATACGAGGTGTATTGTCCATGTGTACAGTTACAGATATGTATATTACATGTCTGTTTCATTTGTAACAAATGCGTAATACGTGCATAACGTATTGATATACTTAAACTTTTTCGTAGAAATATATCGATTGAATGGATATATGCCAGATACTTTAAAACCTGCCTGGATATTTGAAGGTGTAAGCACCAAAAGTGAAACCTTCTAAACAACTGCTGGGATGCCGTAGATCGTTATGGTTTTGCCAGCTTTACCTTTTAGATTGTATGCTAGGCTTAGATACAAAGAGAGCTATACTTATTCAAAGAATAAAACATTATATAAGCGTATTCAACGATTTACATTGAATCCCATCTTATTAGAGTCCAACTACACAGCAATATGTATTATAAGTATATAGTATAAATCTACGAATACAAGATATCATATTCATTGATTGTCTATACTCTATAGCATATTTCTTAAATATAGACATGACAAATATAAACTAAAGAATTTTGTAATTCAATTTACTTGCGTAATTATAAATTCAGATCTACATAATGTGCAGTTAATTAAGTTTATTAAAAGCAAATAAATTTCAAATAAGCTGATCATGTTTGCCAGTGATTGTTTTTAAAATAATTACATATTTGCAAATAAATACGAAACTGTAACATAGACAAATACTATACACAATTGGGGTTTAAAGTATAATTTAATTTGCTAGGATCAGGAGTGTCGGTCAGAAATTTAGTTGAGGCAGGTTGGAAATATTCTATTAATTGTCTATTTTTAGCCAATATTTCGCCAATAATTTGGTGCGCTTCATCAGGATAAAGAAACAGTAATTAAGTTGCAGCTCATGCAACATATTATATAATATCTATACAATAAAAATATATTTACAAATAGAACTATTGTGAGGAAATGTTTCACGACAGAATAACTATACTAAGTTAAGTGCTAACAAATACATTGATGTTAAAATGAAAAGGTCAAACATGTTTTCTTATTAGTCAACAGTCAACATCAGTTTATAATTTAAGTGTTGTTACATTCTGTGTCGAAACATTTATATGTAATGTATTAAAGTTTATTTTCTCATTTGCCTATATTTTTTAATATTTCATCACGTCTTATATACACTATATTGCAATAAATGTATGTATTATAATAAAGTTTGCTAAAATTTATGCAGTTTGCTTTAATATTTCCGCAAATACAGTGAAAAGCAGCTACATATACCATTACTAATTCTTGTGAGGCAAATAATACCCATTACCGATATAATAAAGCCAATAAGATGAATGCCGTCATCGAATGTTAAACTCGTACTTATGTAAAATAAATATGTATAGCAAGCGCCAGATAAGTTGGCGAGCGGAGGGGTAAGTTCGCGCAGGATTAGAAGTATTGGAGAGATTTGTATTTAGTTTTACATCAATTTGCAAGATACCATAGGTAGCGTAAACTACACATCTATCACTTAATAAATTAATAATTTATTAGAGTAAAATATATAACGTGGGCATTTATGGAAACAGCTTCTGCGCACCCCCTCCTCTCGCTATCTTAAATGGCGCTTGCTATACATGCATCAAAGTATCAATGTAATCAAAGTAACGATTACATTCAACGATAACTCAAGGTTTGAGTAACGAATAGCAACGATTACTTAAAAGTACCGAAAATCGACATCTCCACCGCACACTAAATTGTCTAGGATTAAATTTTGTCACGATTTATTAGTTTCTCGAATTGTTTGTTAATCAAATTTTTATTT
This sequence comes from Melolontha melolontha, assembly GCA_935421215.2. Lineage (NCBI taxonomy): Eukaryota > Metazoa > Arthropoda > Insecta > Coleoptera > Scarabaeidae > Melolontha > Melolontha melolontha. The sequence goes on from OW285235.1 coordinate 215,028,859, forward strand.
CCTACTTACAATTGCTAAAATTATTAAGTTTCACTAAATTTCATTCATTTACATTTAACTAATTCATTATTGAATTGAATGAACAAGGAATGAAAACTGGATTTCTAAATTGAATTGGTGGAGGAAATAATTAAATAGCTTTTGAAGTGCTTAAAAATTGCTGGCATTAGACTTATAAACTTAAAAAATCTAACTGGCTTAAAATACGTAACGTTTCATGTGAGAAAATTACCGCGAGTAGAAAGCAAGACTTGTTGCCAATTAAAGTTATTAAATTATCACCCTTGTTATGGCGTTACACATTCGTAATTTGTAGTCTAAACAAGGCAGACACGCAGTTGAGAAGAAAAAGTATTTAATAATGCCCGTTCAGAACTTCTACACGCTTAACACTGTATTGACGACTTTCTGTGTTAAATAATGTATAAAGAGCTCAAACGATGCAATGTCGGTGATTACAGTTTATCGAAGGCATCGAAAGCGCAAATTTCATTGCGATTAACGAACATTTGCATTTTGTGCTTACACATATATAGTTTTTATTCATGAGGATCATATTACCAATGTGGCACGATTGTGGGCACAACGGGTGTGCCACATAAAATTAAATAGTCCTGATAATTGCAGTTTGATATCTAAAAAAAGGGATCTGTTTATTATTGCCTCCTGAACATAATTCTACCATATACTGAGTTAGTGACTGGTATTACATTAAGATATATTCCGATATGAAATATAATATACAGGACTAGGCAAATTTATGGATCCATTCGAATATCTTTGATATGGTTACCTAGATTTTAGTACGACTTTCCTCAATTAATTAAATGCAAATTGGGGACTCGATAAGTTAACTTTATCGATGTCCAAATATTAATAACTGGCTAAACCCGGCCCCGCTTCGCTGTGCCTCAGTCTGATATGAAATGTATGGGAAAGTAAGTAAAAGTATTGTAGCAAACATAGATCCACCGAGAAAACACGTTTCTGAGACTATGCAGAATGAACGGAAAGGAAGAAAAAAATATATTTTTTATTGGAAAGTTGGTGGATTGACTATATTTCCTGTTTGTCCATTTCCTGCAAAACATAAAGGTCAGACGATTTACCGACTCTGGAGCATGCGACGTATAAGTGCTTATGGCAGAAACAGTCGTTTTCTAAATTCAAACCGCACACTTGCAAAGATTGCTCTTGCACCTTATTGATAGTCATAGCGAACGCAAGGCGTATTGGAAATTGAAGTCGTTTGAAATCGTACATCATATCGGTCGGGGAAGGAGTGTTATTCGTGAAAGTAGTACGTCTTCACCTTTAAGAGTTGCAATCAGAATTGTTGCTTCAATTAGATTGTTCATAAATTTTTCAGCTTCTAATCGTTGCTTAAATTTGACTGACTGATATTTCGGAATAATACGATTGGCACTCCAATTCTGAAACTTAGAATGTGTAACGGTAATCCGGAAACATCGAGGGAATTCCGTTGGAAAATTTCCTACTTCACATTGGTTCATCATGAGTGAATGTATTTGTATGTCACTGTTTTACCTGCGATTATGTTTAGAACGATTTTATTAATATCGTGTACGTTTACTATCAATAATCTTCCCTTTTTTTCCTTCAAAATCCTACTTGTTTAAGTGTTTTTCAAATATCAATATCATTAATATTTTCGCCTTTTAAAATTTGACAATTGTCTCTCATATTTTTTTTTAAATCTGCCTGACATTTACGTCAACCTATACACATTATTTTAAGTTTTCATATAAGACAATTCACTTGAGATTAAATTAAAGTTATTTTCCTTTTTAGCAATATGTTAGCGTAAATAGAGTATATGATTAGCAAACGTCAACTCGTAATGAAATCGAGTATTCGAGAAATTTGTATCCTACTTTTGTCGAAGCGCACGGTAGATTTCACCGTTGCAGGAATTTTGTCGCGCCGTTTAAAAGAAACAATTAATTTTACTTTAAAAACAAGCGTATTTGAACGCGACGTCGTGTCGAAATTTCAAGTCAATCGACCGACTACATTTCGAGTTTTGCGAACACAAACATACGCAAGCTGAGTTTTTATATAACAAGTGTTCATTTGAAAAGTCAATCTAGTAGCATGTGATTTACTGAGAACATTTTGAAGTATGTCGTAAATTAAAATTTACTACTTAACCTACGAAGTCGTATATTTTGACAGTTTCATACATACAAATAAATAACAAATAATAGGTATTTATTGAAAACTATAACAAATGTTGAAAATGTTGTCCTTCAAGATAAATACACTTTAAAATCCTCCGTTAAAAATTTGTGATGATATTCTGCAACATTTTTTGTGATTGACATTATCAAATGTCATTTGGATTTACGTTTACGGAGCAACAAACACATACTAATATATTTGCGTCTTATTCTATCAAAATTTCAAAGTAACCTAGATTGACTTTTCAAATGAACACACTTTATATGAAGATTGTTCAATTAACTGAAAAAGAACGTATTGAAATTCCAATGATGATTGGTTTTGTTGACCGCGTCAGAACTCATGAAGAAGTATGCGTTTTATTTAACAATTTGCATCAAGATCGAAGATTTTCTCAAATCTTGATGAGATGTCAGTTATAAAATGACATCTCAGATATATGAGAATGTATACGTGGACGTCTTGTAAAGTGTTTCGCGATTTTTGTGTTAGCTTTATTGTACCCCATGTTCAAAACTATGATTACTAATTTTGCCTACTGGGAATGACAACTTATTCGTCGAAATAGGTATTTAGGATACAAATATAAATGTTACAAGGGGTTTATACTTTATAAAATCACTTTTGGGTCCATTGGACCCATTTGGTAGACAGAGGGTTAAGTCCCCAATGCACATGAATTCTAAACGTGCTCTATTGTGGTCCCTGGAAAGGAGAGGACCTTTAGCTGGCACTTATGGTGTAAATTGATATTCTTTCAACCTATTCCTAACAGTATGAACGTGAATTTGTCGATTATGTACATTGGCTAACTCAATCGCAAGGTACACAATCTCAAAAAATGGTATTCCGCGATATTTGTTGACCGTTTTCTGCCTTATTCAGATCTCCTTTTATAAATTTTATAACATTAAGCCTTTGAATGCACCTACTAAAGATTGAAGGATGGACATTTAGAACTCTAGCAACATTCCTGACACTTTGTCCACTGTTTATCAAAGCGATTACTTGAGCCGCTTCTTCACTACTCAGAGGACGAGTTTGCCTTTCTTAACGATTCGTTTTAATCAAAATTAACAGAATGACACAATCGCTCAGAGTTTCTCTTTTAAATTGTATAAAAAAAAGAATAATGCAGTCATGGTAATACAATGGTGACAGTTTTTTTAGTTTAAATGTTCGTAAGATATTTATGCATCTTTCTGTCGAAATCACGCATTTGCGAATAGAACAGAAATAAGTACCAAGTGTTGCGATATTTTGTTGGCGTAGTGTATAATAGTATAATCTTCACTAAAGACTAAGTATTATTAAACTCACCAAATTCTGTATTTGATATGCCCTAATATAAGATTTAAAATCCGAATGTGTCTAAAAACATTTCAATACAAAGAAAGTTTCTGAACGACTACCATTTTTAAAGAGAAAAACATTTTTGACGAAATTGTCTCTTATTCTCAATAATATTAAAAACCTGTTTAATTAAATTTTGTATTTTCGTAGATTGAGAAATGACAAGAATGGAGGTGCTTGGTGTCCGCGACACATGGTATCCAGAGATGCGAAAGAGTATCTGGAAATTAACTTGGAGGAACTTCACGTTATTACGGGTGGCCGTACACAAGGGCGCTTCGGTAATGGACAGGGACAGGAATACGCCGAGGAATACATGATAGATTATTGGAGGCCCGGATTCTCGAAGTGGGTTAGATGGAAAAACAGAAACGGCAAAGAGGTAAGGAAAATTATTGTGTAAACTTTGAGGATAAGAAACTTCGACTAATTAAAGTTTCTTGTTCTAAGTTTTATAGTCTTTATGTATGTTTAGTTGTGATAAATAGTCTATTGCGGAAAGGAAATTATTACGTATGTAATAAATAGGATTTACATTACGTACATATTGCTCAAAGCAAATAAACGAATTAAAAAATATGTCAGTCTAACCAAATAAAAAAAAATGTTTAGATATAGATAAAGAATAGTTAAATACTTTTTGTCAATATTACCAAGTTAATGAAATAATTTAGTAGCAGCAATTATTTTAAACAACTTTTAAATTTTGGGCTGTCAGGATTTTGAAAGAGTGAAGATTTTCCCTAAAAATTATATTCAAACTCACCATTGTACTTCCTGTTTCATTGCTAGTGCGATACTTGTTGAATCAAAGATTAGTTAAATTTATTCTTGGCGACTATTCTATATTCAAATTTTAATTTTGATGTACGAAAAATACTCTATACATTTGAAACTTTAAAATATTTCTAGTAATTTTATACTATTTTATTAGCGTTTTATTATTTTTATAAATACGTAAGGGGTAATCCAATGAAAGCTTTAGGATCTTAAAATGAATAAAGCGTAAAAATGTTTCCGCGAGAAACAAAATGTTCTCTTTTATTCGGTATTATAATTATGTCTTGAAGATAATGTCTTTGTAGGCAACAGCATATTTGATCAGTCTAATTTTGTCATTACGTTGTGGCTAATCTTCGTGGAGAATACTTCGAAAAACAATAAAGTCTTTAAAAGCTACCCTTGTATTAATTTCTGCTTGTTCCTCGTCGAAGTTAAAACAGTAACACCACTTAAGTTGACAAAATCGAAGTGGACGCCAGGAAACTACCAAAAAGAGTTACGAAGGAGTTTGGTTTTTCTCATTTTTATCTGTGTATATAAGGGCTAACATTCAATTGAAGCTAAGCTACTAAATAATTTAAGTGTATTTCACAACCGGCTACTACCTTTGGTAATAAGTCTACTGAATAAAGCATGAATATATAAAATTATATGTTTTTGTGCCTAGAAATATTCGCGCAAACTCGAATATTACATGTCAGAATTTATTACATGCTCGCAAATACGTCATTGAAGAAAACGTATTTTATCAATTTACATCTCATCCGAGGTAATTCTATTGCACTTACGACTGATGACATCTTAAGAGGTTCACTGACTGCTATTATATAATGGTCCTGTATTTCCATGAAGATTTTCTTTAGAAGTTGTAATGAACATGGAATAGAATGTATTACTACATATTTCCGAATTAACAGTTATACGATTTAAATTCATATATATATATATATATATATATATATATATATATATATATATATAAATATAATAACTTCGTGACCTTGGTATGATATGGTAAACCTAATCAGTAGGCGATTAAAGGTCTGTATATTACTTCAAAATATATGTATTTAAAAAACTCTACATGTTTCGGCTGTATACGCCTTTTTCAAGAGAATACAAAATATGAATTCATATTTTGTATTCTCTTGAAAAAGGCGTATACAGCCGAAACATGTAGAGTTTTTTAAATACATATATTTTGAAGTAATATACAGACCTTTAATCGCCTACTGATTAGGTTTACCATATATATATATATATATATATATATATATATATATATGTTCAGATAATTTCTTAGCCGTTGATTAAATATATCAATTGATCAATTCTTGGAGTTTTTCGGCTTTTTTATATGAAGTATTTACAAATATTATCAAATTAGTATGTAATTGCCAAGTAAATGAGGATGTAAACATTGCTGTCTACAATTACAAAGCAAATCATACGAATTTTTTTAATTGAAAAATATTGTCTACGTTGGGCCTTGACCCCAAGTCTATGGTTTGCCGGACCGTTGCTTTACTGCTTAAGCAACGATAGACCTTGGTTTAAGCTATTTAAAAATGCATTATAAAGTAACAGTGTTAATGAATCAGATGTCAGTTATTAAATGTAGATGTCAAGTTTGAAAGGAGAAGTCAGTTTTGAAAGTAGATGTCAGTGTTGAAAGAATGAAAGAATATAAGTTATTAAAATCAAATATCAGTTATTGAAAGCAGATGTCTGTTTTGAAAGCAGAAGTCTGTTTTGAAAGCAAACATGGGGCATGAACCCAAGTCTACGGTTTGCCGGGCCATTGCTTTACCACTTAAGCAACAATAGACCTTGTTTCAAGCGCTATTTAGAAATGCATTATAAAGTAACAGTGTTAATGAATCAGATGTCAGTTATTGAATGTAGATGTCAGGTTTGAAAGCAGAAGTCAGTTTTGAAAGCATATGTTAGTTATTGAAAGCAAATGTCAGTTATTGAAAGCAGATGTCTTTTTTGAAAGCAAATGTCAGCCGAAAAACTCCAAGAATATAACAATATATATATATATATATATATATGGTAAACTTAATAAGTCGGCAATTAAAGGTCTGGTTTATTACTTCAAAGTATATATATTTAAAACAACCCTACATGTTTCGGCAATGATGCCTTTGTCAAGGATATAAAAAATATAAATGTCAAATAATTTAGTTGCTATGGTTTAAATTATTCAAAGATACATTCCAATAATAATAATAAATCATGCCTTAGTATTCCAAAAAATAGATAGCAAGGTGTGAGGATATGTGTTGTTCGCTGCTAGCAGCTTGTGTCTCTTTCTGGGCATAAACTTGTGTGTTGGTTGCTGCTGGCAGCTTGCGTCTCTCTCTGGGTGTGTGGTTTTGTATTTGTGTAAGCGCGTAAGTGTAGGGTTTTGTATGTTAGTGCGCTCGTGCGTGTGTTTAGTGACCGGTCGCGTAAATTTATATATATATATATATATATATATATATATATATATATAGTGTGTTTCACTTTTCATGGGGACACGTAAATAACTTTTTTATTTTGAAAGCAATTAATATAAAAATTTTATCAGTTGTGTAGACCACGACAATACACCTTTTTGTGTGACTAGAGTTTTTATAAAGTCAATATTGAGCCAACTATAATTAAAATAAAAAGTACTGTTTCAAGTAAAGTCATGCTAGCGATTAAGAGCAAAAAAGTATTAGAAAAAGTTTTTACAAATCACTCAAGAACCCCTAATACCAAATTACGCTGAAAATTTTTCATTTTTAAATTCTACATTTTTATGCTTTTATTCATTTTTGTGCATCTGTAGATAATAGTATATTATTGCAGTAATTGTTGGTGATAATGTACGTTCTCCCGAGCGGCTGCTAGCCATATCTCGTAAACTCGTGTGAGGAATATTACGATACTCTGCTAATATTACTGCATCGAAATGGTGTTCTCGATTGTGCAATTCTCGTTGACGTGGTCTAGCAACATTTCCAGTAGTGTTGAAAATGTTATTCATGTATGCTACAGTTCGATGACTGACGGGTGGACGTTCAGGGTGTCTCGCGTTAAACTCTTTAGCAGGCTCTCGGGTAGAACGTACATTATCACCAACAATTCGAATAATTTCTACTTTTTAAGCAATAGTTACAACTGCAGTAAACTGTTGAGAATTGACGTTTGAGCTGACAAATTATTTTTTTGCTTCATGGCACTCTTATTATTGCAATAATATACTATTATCTACAGATAGCATAAAAATGTAGAAGAATTTAAAAATAAAAACTTTTCCTAATACTTTTTGCTCTATCTTAATCGCTAGTATGATAGTACTAGAATCACTACTTTTAATTTTAATTATAGTTGGCTAGATATTTACTTTACAAAAACTTTATTCATACGAAAAGGTGCATTGTCGTGGCCTACACAACTGATAAAAATTTTGTGTCGATTGCTTTCAAAATAAAAAAGTTATTTAGGTGTCCCCGTGAAAAGTGAAACACACTGTATATATATATTCAGGCTGATTCAAATTAAGTGCGCACTATTGCTATCTCTGTTATTATTGATTCTAAAAAGTAGGTTAAATTAGCAAAGTATTAGTGTTTTTAACATTGATTAGCATGCAGTTCATGAAAAAAAATTGAATAACGCATTTTCGAGAAATTTTGAAATTTATAATTTTTTTAAATGGAACAGCCTGTATATTTTTTAAAATTCTGAATGCTAATGTTTTTTGTAATATAAAAGTGTCAATACACTATTGTCCTAAAACGAATAATAAAGTATTTACGGTGGAATTTAGTTGATGTAAAAGATACTCTTTCATTCTGTAAAATCAGTAGTAGGCGTCTTTCACTTTAAACAGAACAAATAGTATGTGTTCGGGCAAAATAGATTTACTTTTGTATTTTTAGTTTTATTAAGATGTAGGTATATTTATGTTAATATATTTAATTCTAGGTTTAAATTGTAAATATTATATATTGTATATAGAAAAGGTCTTGTACTTCAGAGATATTTAATATTGTTAATTACTTAAGGCCTGTTCAGGTATTACATTTCTTCATTGTCTTATTTTCTACAGTCGTAAAAACTATTTATTTTATTACAGGGACAACCCTCTGGTTAATCCATTCATTATGTAAATAATGTATTTGAATAAACATAAATATAATAGAATAAGTTTTATTGTACATATTTCCTTTTATATATTATTATAATAGGTTAAATAATTTGGTTCGAGGCGATTCTGCGAAGTATATTGTTATCTCTGTGCATTGTATATATATTACTTTAAGAGGTATTTTATTTTCTATAATTAAGGGTTTCCGGCGTATATTGTTTATTTTAATACATTTATGACGTTGGAAACTACAGCATATACTTTTCTTGGAAAGGTAAAAATGGTTATATGGAAATTTCCGTATACTCTTTTTCATTGTTTTCTCCCTCTCTTTGACTGGCGGGGAGAAAACTCTCTTACCGAAAAATAAGGGAATGAAGAAACAGTTCCAAACAAAATCTCTTAGAGCTCACTACAGTTACAAGTGCGATCTCTTCGAGTTAAAGCTTAGGTCTCAGTGATCTAACAAACAGATCTCAGTCATCTAAATAGGAGCAATATTATTTATAAGCTAGTTTTTCTCGGTCTTTAGTATTAAGACCAGATACTGCATTTATTAACGGAACTCCAAGATTAAACTTGTAAATATATTAGTGTAATACAACAGATATTGTATTATTTCAACACATACTTCGGTCTACACATACCGACTTCCTTCAAACCAGGAGGATGAAACAGTATGCCCTTTGTAAATGCCAATAATGTACTGAATATAAATCTTTCGCACGTTTAGTTTTTTAAATTTTGTGTTGTGTTCATTAGTTCGCTATTTATTTTTCTAAACATTTTGGTTTTACTTTCGTTGCTTAGTGTTTGACAATATTTCACTATGGTATTTCCTCATTTGGAGAAATGCGATATGTTGGAAGCATACATTTTATGTCGTAAAAATTCAATAAGTACTAGCGAATATTATGCTGAGCACTATCCTTTACGACAGCAGCCAGATCGACGTTACTTTCGAAAACTTTACGATCAGTTTAGACTGCATGATTGCTTATTTAGAAAGAAAAGAACAAAGAAAAATATCGTCGTCAACGAAGAAGTAGAAATTACAGTGTTAGCATATTTTGAAGTCAATCGCGAATTTTCCATTAGGGATGCTACTAAAGAATTGGCATTAAGTTATTCATCAGTTCAAAGAATTTTGGAAAAGCATAAGTATATCCCCTTTAAGTTCAGAATCTCTCAAACATTACAGCCAGGGGATTCCGCCAGGAGATTAGCTTTCTGTTATTGGTTTGTTAGTTTTTGTGATGAAAATTTGAATGGAGCACAGTGTATTTTATGGAGTGACGAAACAAAGTTTTCAAATAGAGGCATGTTTAATAAGAAACATAGTCACTACTGGTCTCAAGAAAATTTATTAATAGTTCGTCCACATGCTACACAAATTCGATTTAGTTTTAACATTTGGTGCGGATTAATTGGTTCGGTAGTCGTTGCTCCACTGTTCTACAATGGTACGTTGACAGGAAAGAGATATCTGGAATTTATTCGTAACGTTCTAGAGGATTTCCTTGTTAACACCAATTACCTGATGCGCCAAAATTTATACTTTCAGCAGGACGGTGCTCCTGCACACAACTATCACCTAGTGCAAACCTACCTCGACACCATCTTTGCCGAAAAGTGGATTGGTACAAATGGTCCAATTCAATGGCCAACACGCTCCCATAACCTCTCACTTTTAGACTTTTTTCTTTGGGGATACTTAAAAAATGAGGTGTACAAAACGCGATACGACAACGTGCGCGAATTGCAAGACAAGGTCAGAGAAGTTTTTCGCGAATTAGATAGAAGGACAATCTTAAGAGCCACCCAGAGTGTACTGAAGCGGGCACGAAAATGTATTGAGCAGGAAGGTGACACCTTTGAGCAGTATTTATAAGTTGTACATGTACTTTCTTCTTTTTAATTTAATTTTGTAAGCTCTAATATGTTAAAATAAACATTAAACACAAAATATGTATCTGTTTTGTCAAAAGTTAGCGGAGCAATGACAACATTTAGAAGGAAATAGAAACTGCTATAACTACTTTATTATTCGTTTTAGGACAATAGTGTATTGAAACTTTTATATTACAAAAAACATTAGCATTCAGAATTTTAAAAAATATACAGGCTGTTCCATTTAAAAAAATTGTACATTTCAAAATTTCTCGAAAATGCGATATTCAATTTTTTTTTCATGAACTGCATGCTAATAAATGTTAAAAACACTAATACTTTGCTAATTTAACCTACTTTCTAGAATCAATAATAACAGAGATAGCAATAGTGCGCATTTAATTTGAAGCAACCTGTATATATACTGGGTTTTTCACGTAACTCGTTCGTTAGAAGTTTTTTATGTTAATGCCTTGGGATACTTTTGAAAATTTGTGGCACGTAATCTGGATACTTGATGTATTAAAATAAAATATTTACACTCATGAACCACTTTCGGTTATACCGGAAGTCGTAGCCAACTTTGATATTTTAAATGGAATGTTATACTTTTTATTGCTTTCTTAGATTCCTTGTTAAGTACTATCACACTTTATCTTAAGTTTTTTTTTGCAAAAAATTACCGTTTTTGAATTATTTTAATTTTTGTAATTTTTTTTGTTTTTTCAATGTACCTTTTAAAACCACATATCTCGGGCGTATTTGATCTGAACTACGTCATATTTCTACTGGAGACAGCGAAAGGTCTCCAGTGGCAAATTTTTGTCTTCACAGTGAACCATGAGTTTATGTAGGCAGTTGCACACTGACAATGTATGCGTATTAGTCATTTACTGTCACTATATAAATAAACTAATTATATAAGTTTTCTTTATTTTGTTTATTATGAATACTTATAAAAATGAATTTTGAATATGCAACGAACATACTTCAAGTTTATTTTGAATGTGCTAAAGGACCGTGTCACGTTATTAGAATTTATCAGGAACATTTCGCTGATAAGAAATCACCTCACCATAAGAAATTTGCGCAATATTACGTTAATTTGAGGATATTTTGATTCTTTAAAAAGTCAAAGAAAGTAGTACGGACCGACCGTAGATGAAAATTTAAGTTTGACTATTTTGTTGGGCATATAAGAAAACCCCAGGACGTCCGTTAAGGAGATTCTAGCAACGTTTGATCATCCAGTACAACCGCACATTCTATTTTAACAAAATATGTCATGCTGGTTTGGGCTTTTTTTAGATCGAGCATATGTTTATTATCGTTTTGATGCACGTAATTTACTTTTACTTAGAAATTGTATTAAAAAACAAATACATTACATATTAACAGCATAATTTTAATGTGAGTAGTTTTAATTTAATATTGTAATCATTTTTTAACATTTTCAATAAACATTACAGTTTTGAAGAGGGCACTATATATAGTGCCGAAATGTCAACATAAATAAAATATTGTTTTAATTACCTGGCCGCTACTCCCAAGAAACACTTACTTTTTATTATATATATATATATATATTGTTATATGTCTGTGAGATTGAAAGTTTATGTTAGTTATAAATGCCCCAAAACGTTGGGCTCTAAATGTTATATTACGGAAAATGAATGATAATGTTATTCGATGTATATAAAAATTCATTCAAATCGGGCTCATTCAATACTTATCTGTTTTTATTATCGGCTAGCTTCTTTTTTTCTTCAGGGTTAAGGTAGGTTCACTTCTCTCCACTTTGAATTTATTTACGTAGCTTATTTAATTGGAAACGGAACAATATCTCAAGTATTTTACAAAAAAAAACCAAAGTAAATTATTGACAATTAACTTTATTAATAATAAAACATCTAGAAAAGTTAGAGAATTTAAATTTACAGTTTCGTGACACACATATAACAATGAGGGAGACACACTCAGCGGTTGGTATTCTTACAGTACAAACAATATGGTGTAAGACAAGTGCAAATAATTGTTGCTTTATTAAAATAGTTTATAAAAGTGAAATAGAATCAAGTTTTTAAAATTAAAAGTAGTGGATACTAATATTTAAATAAGTTGAATAAAAATTACAGTGGTAGAATATCGGTTAAAGCAATGTAAATAGTTAGTTATGGAATAAACAAAGAAAAGTTCTAGAAATGTTCATGAGCAAGTAAAAATGGCGCGTATAATATTGGTAAAATTAGCAAAAAACCTGAATCTTCGGATATAACCTCTGTTGATTCCTGCGCCTGTGTTCTGGAGAAGTCTTCACAGCGGGAAAACTGGAGAATATTTCTGCTACTGTCCCTCGGGATGACTTGAACTTTTTAAAATCTCCAAGTCCGACGGCGGCTGGAGCGGATGACCGGTCTCGAGCGTTCAAAGATGATGTTTTATGTATGGTGAAACTTTAGGCGGGCAGTTTTCGTATTGAAAACTTTAAAAATTCGTAACTCTTGAACTGTTTGGTCGGAAGATGTTAAATTTGGTCTACAGGTAGTTCGTAGGTAGGTGTAACGTTTGGTAGACTTAAAAATCTCGAGCACTTAATAATTTCGCCAATTTATTTTAATTACTTCGGAGCACAAAAAAAACGTGACCTCTCACTGCAACGACTAATTACCGACGCCAATTTTTCCACTTGTTTCTAATTGCATAACTTGCCGCAAATCGCTCCATTCTTTACTTGCATTATCTTTTTGAATATTATTAAATTAGACATTTTTACAGTGTAAAACAGTTAAAAAAATTACAATTTGATTTATAAAATAACTTTAGTTACGTAACATATGTTTATGTGTTTACAAACACTCTGTCAATATCGGTTTCTTTTCGGGTTATTGCACCGTTAAAATTGTGGGCGGGGCTTAATTGTTCAAATACATTTGAATATAAATACGTTAAATTTGTTTGAATAAAAACGCGTTAAATATTAATTTGAAATAAAAAATGAATATAAACATTACAATAAAAAAATAGAAAAATAAGTTAATTATTTCAAGGCAAATTTGTCGTCAAAATAAAGTATTTATACTTTGAATCAATCTTTCCCCTTCGTGGTATTAAGTACATAGTAGATATAAACATTACGGTTACATGTATTCTTTATTTCTTTCAGAGGAAAAGCCCTTCTTGCAATGCCTCAATTTATATATATATATATATATATATATATATATATATATATATATATATATATATATATATATATATATATATATATATATAGTAAATCTAATCAGTAGGCAATTAAATTTATATTTTGTATCCTCTTGATAAAGGCGTACCGCCGAAACATGTAGAGTTTTTTAAATACATATATTTTGAAGTAATATGCAGACCTTTAATCGCCTACTGATTAGATTTACCATATCATACCAAGGTCACGAAGTTATTATATATATATATATATATATATATATATATATATATATATATATATACGTATATATACATTAAGTGTAGTCACTACATTCTATATTTTATTATAGCGTTTTGCAACCGCTTTGGAAAAATGTAATGATTTAACGGCGAAAGCACTTGATATATCTATCTCTCCGATAAAATTATACGTTTCGCCGCAAGGAAAACATAAAGTCTTTTACAGGAAGAAATTGCTACAAACGCGACCCGCCTTAAATCTATATCACCTAAGTAATTTATGTTTACATGTGAAGCATACTTTAAAATAACTCTGCAGACTTTTACAATCAAAACACGTGGGCGCCGGAAATAGAGGAATCTGACATTTTAGCATGTTTGTTGGAATTGAGAGGAACCATTTGAATACCAATTCTGTTTTGGAAATGTGTGTGTTGCGTAATCATGTATACTATCAATCCAATTTCTTTACCACAGTGACAATATCAGATTTATATTTCCGATTTGTTCTTACACGAACGTGATATTTTTCATCTCGTTCAAAGCAGTACATATAGCATACAATATGTCTCGTCGTCTTCTAACATTCATTTTTATTTTGCTTGAATAATAACATGCTATTTTACAAAGTACTCGAAACGTAAGGAGAAAAATGCAATTTTGCAATGAATTTCCAACCAATATATGAATTAATTTTAGTTTGACAAATAATGCGCTAATCAATTAACCAGGTATATACCAATTATTATATGCAATAGTGTTTCAAATCAAAGATTGTCGTGAGATCGTGTTGTAGGCGTTATAAATATACTTCTGGGTGTGTAACAAAATGCAAGAGAAGATTTGATATAAATAACAGTTGGCAAATCTTTCCCTTTCACGTAATGTGAAAATATCGCTAGCAAAAACGAAAGGTATTCGAATTTTCTATCGAAGCAGAATAAGCAAACTACATAAAAAATTTCATATGTACTACTGCGCTTGACACGATATCCTGTAACTTTATAGTATTAAATATTCGGCAATTCTAGTAAAATTGTTTTAAAAATTTAAAATTATTAAATGAAATATCGTAAAGTAATAGTAAATATTTTAATTTTATCTCTCAGAAACTATAAACTTAAAAAAAACTGTGTGCATAAAATGATGATCGAAATTGGCGAAAGCGATATATTAGTTTAATACACCTAAATTAACATTACCAATAATAAATAGGATTCATTTTAATGCATGAATTAATTACAGAAATTTATTTGGGTTCTAATGAATAGACTTATTAACAAAATAATATGAAACATACTAGAGTAGGTAAAACCTGACCAATTTTGTATAAAACAAGAAGTGCTTTTAATAATATAAAATATTATTAAAAATCGGGCGTGATATAATACAAGTTCATATATTTGTAAAGGTGTCTCTCCAGAGACGTAGATACATATTTCATCTTTCTACAGAATCATCGGTGCGCCCCTGTTGGAGAGATACAATTACAAACATAACAACTTCGATATCTCACAGAAATTATTAAGACAAAGCGTAGAAGAACATTCAGAGCTGCCCATTGACAAAACGCCGAACAAAACATTTATATTTAAATGTCATTCAAGAATTTTTTCATAGACTTGTATATTGTCAAAAACTAAACGGTCATCATTTCGAAAGCTTTCTTAACTGCTTTTGTTTACATTTTTTGTGTTGATTTTTCATACAAACATAAACATTTCCAATTTATAATTTTAAATATTTAACGTTCATTTTCGAGTTTGGGCCACTATATAATATATTTTTATTAGCACATACAAGTTGTAAATACTTTCTTTAAGTTCCAAGAATCCTTTATATTTACAAATCTAATTATTACCTGGGATTATTAATAATTGACATATTTGCGAAATTTGTTTGTTGCATCATACATCGTATCATTGATTTATTGCCTAGGCTTGTCGGCGAACCTATTTAAAGAAGATATGACCTCCCATTGTAAACTAAATATGTATAATAGGCTTACGATTCCTAAATATGTATATACCATCAAATCCATTAGTGAACAAAGGCTTTATTTTGGATATTCATTGTTTAGATCTCCTTTCTTAGATATGCATAATAAATTTTATTACTCTAACAAAAAATTTAGTCTTAAATGCATACTTAGGTTTATGACACCTACGAATACTTAATTAGTAATGACAGTTTATTATTTATTAGTTAAGATTAGATCTTTAAGACATTATCGTTAACCTTGTGAAATTCTTGACTTTCAAAAATACTGGAGTGTACCCGGACAGAAATGTTTTCTACGATGAACTAATGCTCCAGTTTGGCTTCCGGACACTCACTTATAGGAGGATTGAACAAAGTGCTCGTTACTCATTACTTATTTAAACTTGTCGCCGATAGTATTGACTGCGCTGGGATAATTATCTGCTGTTCGGTTTAATGTACCTTCAGTTAATACTCGCTTTACGAGTAGATTCAACTTGAACACCCCAAGGACCAACTTAATACTGAAATCATTTGTATACCATATGATGCGGAATGCTGATGCAATGTACAGCGATATATTTACTGGTGAAATCATTACATGAGTTTACGTATGTTCCTAAGTATTTCAGTTATCAAGGACTGTGCTTCCGAATATATCGGAAAGACTCAAGTTACATTTAGGAAATAGATGTTAATATTTCCAACTGTTGTCGGCACTTGTTGGAAATTAATTGCATTTTCGCGAATTAATGTGAATGTAAATATTGCTTTCTCCGTTTTACGACGCTAATTATTCGAATTACAAACCATGGGCGCGGGTTAAAATCCTGCTTAAGGGCGAATTTTTTCAATTAAAAAAATTCGAATAATTAGCGTCGTAAAATGTAGATAGCAATATTTATATTCACATTACTTCGAGAAAATGCAATTAATTAGCATTGTATTTCGTATTCAGGTATTAAATTGCCACACCTCGTATATAGTTTAAATACCAAACAATCCGAAATAACGTACTTATTAAGAAGAAACTCGTGAAAAATAAGTTTTCAATATCCTTCTAACAATGATACTGTGTTGCATAAGAACGAAGTTTTCAAAAACACATTAACTCTCTCCCCTGCTTTTAAAATTTCCATTGTGGTTAGAACAAATACAAGATAAAGCTCATGTCTCTAGAAGATTAACCAAATATCCGTTTCCAGTAACTTTAAGTAGATGCGCTTTCCTGCAACAGAATAGATATCCAATCATGTTGGATTTAAGGCGCGCTTTGTTCTAGTGCATCCTATCTTCGTGTAAACAAACGGAGACGGCATAATCCAGAAGAAGACGAAGTATACACGACAACAGCTGAGGTTACGGTTTCGCATGGTAATACGAGCCGTGTCGCGTAGTCTGCTTTCTTATTATGTTAATGTACAAATACGCTTCAGGTCTAAGTTGATACACATCTGCAGATTAAGTTAAAAGCATTTTAATTCAAAGATATTTTGAATCATTTTAAATTACTATAAAACTTCCAATACTGTATCCATATACAGTATTTACTGGAACTGATTACAGATGTACAGATTAATTTTTGAAACTGAAGAACGTTTGCTATATTTGTTTCTTTTTAATTTACAAATTTCCATATATCATTAAGAACCCTTTTATGAGTTAATTATTTGTAAATTCATACAAAAAGGGTTTTTTTATAAGTTTTACTCCGTTTGCTTTCGTTGTTATATAAAATAAATGCTACTCCGTTACAGTGTACAGTGCGATTCTAAATGATTGAGGATAGTTTTAATTTAGCGCCAAAATTATTTTTTTTTAATGTGGGTCACACTTAGTATCTGCTTAAAATTTGCTTCTATTATTTTTCTTCAGTGGCGTTTCGTATTAGAGGGTTCACTATTAAATAAGAAATTAATTTGTGTTTTAAATATTGCTATTACTACTAAATTCATTCAAAATTAATAATATTCTCACTATAGATAATAATATTAAGTTAGATAGTAACTATTATTAACAATACATTATTGAAACAGATCAATGTACATCACATTAATAATTAAGGTAAATATAATCAAAAACACATTTTGTAACATAAAATATATTAAGTTGGTTCCAGAGATACAGTATATCTATTACATTTATTTGACAAGTAAGTTAGAAAGAAAATATAAATATAAAATTATCTACGAGTCATTTACAGAAAACCATATAATAGCATTTTTCAGTAATCTTGTGAAGTTTGAGAATTGTGGCTTAATAGTAGATATTGTTATATTATAAATGGTTAACCTAACTCAGAAAAAACTAAAGCACTACAATAAATGTTCAAAATGTCCACCATTAGCATCCAGGCATAAATTAATTCTCATCTTAACATTTGAGAATATGCGGTGGAGTCCTTGTTCATCTATATTGTCAACTTCATTAATAATTGCTGTTTGCAGTTCTTCTATAGAATGAGGTCTATTTTCAAAAACTTTTGTTTTCAAATAACCAAACAGATAAAAATCTAAAGGTGTTAGGTCAGGTGAACGTGATGGCTAACGATCCTTACTAATTAATCTATCATCGAAATACTGTTGTAGAAATTCTAATGTATCATGAGCTACATGAGGTGGAGCTCCATCTTGCTGAAAATATCCTGTTGGCAATTAATCATCGTGTAATTGATTTATAAAAGTTTGCAGTATTTCTGTACGATATCGCTCAGCATTAATAGTGTCATTAAAAAATATCGGGCCAATAACTCGTCGTCTTGACATGGCTATCCAAACACCTATTTTCAATGGATGCAAGCTGGTTTCTACATAATTATGTGGATTTTCAGTTGCCCACGTTCGATAATTTTGGCTATGGATATATCCTGATAAATGAAACCAAGTCTCGTCTGACATAAATGTCACATTTAAAATATCATCATTATTTAAATTTTCATTGAACCATTGACAATATTGCACTCTACGTTCATAGTCAATATTGAACAATTGTTGCATAACAGTTACTCTACAGGGATGCAAATGCAAATGTTGTACTAAAACTTTTCTAGTGGTATTATATGACAGACCTTAAATGAATAAATAAAATTAGTAATGAAAATAACGTTAATTAACCCTTAACTGGTGAGCGTCATTTACGTTACGTTCGTGGTGACCCAGGGTCTGACAGACCCTATGTGAAGATCTACATACATATGACTATTTATTTGAAAATTTTTGATAATATCGGTTTATCCCATATCATTCTCTGTATTTGTATTGAAATATGAACAATAAAAGATCGCTTGTATTAGAAAATATTTATTACAGAAATTCAACTAAATCGAAACCTTTTCGGAACAGAACAATTATCTGAAATGTTTTTAGCTTCCTAAAATGTATAAAAGTATGTTATATTTTGCACATAAACATTTCAAATCGAACACCATATACAAAAATAACAAAATCACAATGCTGAAAATTTTAACAACAAACTTTATCGAGAGTTTTTATAAACAGTTATTACTAAAGACGGCAGACTATGTGCCCCCGGTGCATGGTGACATGAATCATGTCAGCATGTGTACTAAATATTATTTTGGATGCTATAATATAAATATGTTTTGAAGGTGCATCTGTTATTGCCAATAATACCACTTTTTCTTTAGAATAAATGTTTCGTTCATTGTTAGAAATACTAAATAATGTTTTTTTTTCATTTTGATTTAGAACTGTAAAATATATGTTCAAATTCTGTTATCTCTTTGATAAATGCATGTATGGAAATATTTAGGAAACTACTAAATATATGTTTTTCTGCTCCGATATTTAAACAAAGCGAGAGGAATGAAAAATAATAATATATGTTCAAATTCTGTTATCTCTTTGATAAATGCATGTATGGAAATATTTAGGAAACTACTAAATATATGTTTTTCTGCTCCGATATGTAAACAAAGCGAGAGGAATGAAAAATAATATTTAGTACACATGGTGACATGAATCATGTCACCATGCACCGGGCTCATAGTCTGCCGTCTTTAGTTATTACATATATTCTTCCTGCACTGCAAACAAACTGGCTTCCTACACCGTACACAATGTGTTTTTGTCTTCCTATCCTTAGAATATGGACAAATGTAGCATCTTTTCCTTTTTGAGGTACCATTTTCAACTTGCAGATTCGGTATAGTATCAGTAATGCCCAGAATAGTTCCCATGACTGTTTTTAACCCTGTTTGTATAGATGGATTGTTATATCTCGTATGTATAAAGGGTTTTACAAGAGCATCCGCTAAACGTTTTATAAACTCAAACCGCTGTAATTTTTCACAATCTCTGTAGGATTGATGAAGAATGAAAGCGTTGCACGAAGCAATATCCACAATTGTAAAAAAAAATGGCTATATGCCATCGTATAGTGCGGCGCGAGGATGAGTAAACGCTACACTTTTGATCCAGTGAATCGACACCTCCTTTGGTGCTATTATAAAAACTTATGATTTCTGGTTTTCCAGTGGATTCATCTAAACTAGCAGTGTGGTGCATACTAGAAATAACAGCAACTGCTTTATTCTTTTTTGGCACAAATGATACCAAAGACATATCTTTGGTGAAACCATACATTGTAGACAAAACTGGTCGCTTCTTTGATGCTAAAAATTGTGGCGGTATTTCTTT
The DNA here is from genome assembly GCA_935421215.2 of Melolontha melolontha. Taxonomy (NCBI): domain Eukaryota; kingdom Metazoa; phylum Arthropoda; class Insecta; order Coleoptera; family Scarabaeidae; genus Melolontha; species Melolontha melolontha. The sequence goes on from OW285235.1 coordinate 215,049,280, forward strand.
TTTGTTTTTTCTTATCGTACCTACATAAGTTAATCCACGATCGAGTAGCTTCTGGACTAATTGAACAGAAGTAAACCATTTGTCGCAGGTGATATTTCGATTCGTTTTTTCGATTGGTTTAGCAGGTCTAATTACTGCTTGCGTAGGAATATTCAATTTTCGTTCTTCTTCAGTCAAAGTAGCTCCATCACTTGCCTTTCCACAGTACAAATATGCGTTATAAAAATAATTATTTCGTGCATCAGTAATACAAATTATAGACACTGTGACAGTTCTTGACGAATGTTGTAAAAATAAAAGATATCGCAGCACTAGGATCTTCAGGTAAACGTTCATGCCTGGTCCGGAAATTATCAAACCTAAGACAAGCTAATATAACAAAAAAACGCTTACAAGACATAGCGCAACGAAATACATCCCTTCCTGTGCCATCTCAAGCAAACAAAGATTGAAGTCTCTCATGACCTGACTTGAAAATTTGAGTAGATAAAAGTAATCTGAGAAATGCACAGAATTCCTCTCGAACAACATTTTTCAATTCAACCTATTAGTTTAAAAAGGTATATAACCCCTTACCACAATTATTAGTCGTATCCTAAATACGTATTTCGACAACTAAGTTGCCATCATCAGTAGGTAAAAACTACTAATTAAAAGTCACACATGGGGCACAGTAAAGTAACATAAACGCTTCCGCACAACTACTATACATTGCAACCCTATAAAGACTGATAGTCTTTATAGGGTTGCAGTGTATAGTAGTTGTGCGGAAGCGTTTATGTTACTTTACTGTGCCCCATGTGTGACTTTTAATTAGTAGTTTTTACCTACTGATGATGACAACTTAGTTGTCGAAATACGTATTTAGGATACGACTAATAAATGTAGTAAGGGGTTATACACCTTTTTAAATTATTATTTAACCACAGTCTCCATTGAAAGAATTTTCAGCCTATTAGGTTCTTTGAATTTGAGACGGTACTCGCCAAGCTTTTCATTTGTCCATGTGAGTATTTCATCGAGAATATCATCGGTGAACAGAAAGTTCCAGGCATCTATCGGGTCAGCCTTATTACCTAAATTTCCAGCAGCACCTTTTAGCCCAGGCAAATGAGTAACAATGTTGTGTGCTCGCGTTCGTACGTGTGGGTTCGGTGGCTCCTTTGACCATTTGAACCTGTTCCTACCATAATATCCTTTGGTTGTAGATTCATATTGTTCCTGCACATGTAATTCCTCTTCTGAAGAAGCTTCGTCCTCTGATAATGCTGATTCCTCAGAGGCTGTTTCATGCTCACTTTCAATAACAAATTCATCATCTATATTACTATCTTCATCACTTTCTGAACCAATTTCGTCATACCACCGTAATACGGTCTCTTCAAAATTCAAATCAGTAGCACGAACACTTTTTTCTACGGACATTCTTAATTAAAATTACTTTCAGTTAGGGTGAACCAGGGTCACATAGACCCTTAAACTACAATATATAGATAACTGCACTCGTAACACGTATTCTTTCAACGGCGTATTGACGAAGACTAAATATTAGGAAGCTACTTATAAGTTTAGAAAGATTTGCGCATGTCCTTAAGAGTAATACTGGAACAACTAAACTCTAGGGTCTAATAGACCCTGGCTCACCAGTTAAGGGTTAAATGCATTTACCTGTTTGTGCAGCCAATTTTCGAATAGATTTGTTTGGGCTTGCCACAATCCGTTGTCTAACATCATCAACAACATCTTCTGTCAAGACTGTTGGTCGACCACTAGATTTACCCTTACAAATACAATTTTTAGTTTCAAAGCGGCGAATAACCCTATCTTGATATTGCGCAAATATTTTATATGAAACAATATGGTTAGGATAATTTTCCCAAAATTGATTCAGGCAAGATTGCAATGAATATGACCATTCACCGTCTTCTCTAAGAGTTCCACTACGGTAATGTGCTTTTAGAATAAAACCATCCTGCTCGTCCGTAAATGGCATGCTGCTGCAATACTTAAAAAATAAAAGCAATCATTTTAATTGTATTGATTAGAGGTTTCTATTAAACTTACCTAAATAACGAAAAATATAGAATAATAGTTCTGATAAGAACAGTTTTTTTTTATGTAAATGCAAAAGAAATATCGAAAATAAAAGTAGGGAAATAATATGAAAATACGAGAACCAAACAAATATATGAACGAACGTCACTGCGATTTTGTTAGATGTACAACAGAATAGCCAACGTCAAAATATAAATTACACTAAAAACTACGGCGGTAAATTTGAACTGTCTTCAGACATTTACAATCGCACCATCGCACTGTATTACAAAGCAATTGCTTACATTCTTTTGTTTGTCGTTTAAATATTGATGCATGGATTTAACACCACCTTTACATCTGCTATAATAAAGAATAGTTTCAGACATTTTCTTTTTTAGTCGTTCCTCTAAAATCTCTAAAATTCCATATCACTTCTAAAGAACATGAATTACCAATGTTACTTCATTTGAATATTGTAAATAGGAAGACTGTAGTTTCCATCTTCATTTAATTTAATTATAATAATCTTTATTGCCCAGCAGATAATTCCATTTACAGGACAAATACATAAAAAAACAAAAAAGAATAGAAGAAAGAAACAGATGTGTGCTAAATTATATAAAAATAAAAATACAAAATATAAATGTATGAAATAAAATAAACAATACTACACTAATAAACTAAAACAAAAACTTATTTTAAGCACCTCCAGTAAAAATGTCAACATAAACATTATTCGCACATTGATACATAAAATTAATTGGAACTCTTAGAAGCGCGTTAGTTCTAGCTCTTGGTGGGTAAAAGTCGGATTAGATCTTGACGTCATTCGAGGCACGTGAGAAGCTATACAGTTTAATATTTCAGGCGAGTCAATTTGACCATCAATTAACCTACACATAAATCGCGCAGTATTAACCTCTCGACGATGTTTCAACGATTTGAAGTTATGTCTGTCTAGGAGGCGGTTGTAGTCAATATTTCTCTCGGGATATCCACCATCACATCTGAAGGAAAGGTATTTCAATCTCCTTTGAACCCATTCAAATGAGGAGTCATGCGTCGAGTAGTAAGGAGACCATATTACCGAAGCATACTCCAATCTACTCAAAACAAAAGCCTGGTACAGCGATATCAAAACAGTCTCATAATGAAGCCCAACATGCTAGAAGCAGACGAGATGGTATCAGAAAGGTGCAAGTGGAAGGACATATCCAAGTCGAATTTGACGCCAAGATCACAGATGGAGTTCCTTTTCACTAACTTTTTTTTTTCTTTTTTGGCATTCGGGGTCGTTGCCCATATTGCCACGTTAAGAAATGTTTACATTATCTATAATAATATAAAATTCACGAAAATCGGGAAGGGAAACGTCGGAATAAACATGTTTCACGTCTGGGGCCTATCAGACGACTTTAGATACAATAAAAAACGGCCATCTTAAAATAGGTTTCCCCACAAAGGCAAACGAGGATAGGTTTTGATTTTAGATCCTATTCCTAGATTTAAAAATGTAATCCATCAATGGATCGTAAACATGCTTAGTATTATACATTAGGACACACGTAATACTAGTAGGCATGACCACTCCCGCATTAAGAAGTCTGCCAATAAATTCACCTCGAAAGTTATTGTGCTTAGGGCATTCGAAGATTAAATGGTTCATATCGGCTATATTGGTGCCACATGTTTCACTAACTTTTGGCCGCCAATACTATATGATGACTTCACTTTATTAATTTTATGCGTTAAGATACAACACAGTATTTGTTCACATTAATCTTTATCCTGTTTTTACTAGACCAATTCGCAAACACATTAATATTATCTTGCAAGGCATTAACATCATTTTGTGATTCGACGGATAAGTATAATTTAGTGTCATCAGCGTAGGCCAGCACAGAACAATTGAGAAATGTGAGGAGACCATCAATGAAAAGCAGAAAAAGAAGAGTTTCAAGATTAGAGCCCTGAGCCACACCAGATGTTGAAATAAATTGGTAAGAGTAAAAGCCGTTATAAAATACATATGAATTATATTCACAACTTACGAGGCCGGAAGTTCTAACGCAGATGGACTAAAGCCGAAAGCACTCAACTTGTTCAATTAAATTTGATGCTCAATGGTATCGAAGGCTCTAGAAAGATCAGGGTATACATCGTCAAGCGGACCATTACTATCCTATACCTCACAAATATTTTGAGTCACTATCGTAATGGTAGACCGCCATGGTAAAAGTCCATGTTTGTTGCTGGATATGTATGGACCAGTGCTATGAAGAATAGTGTTGTATAAAATCGACTCAAAAATTTTACCAAAATTTGGCAGCAATTTTGCCAAATTTTGGTAAAATTTTTGAGTCGATTCAAGTGAGGAGTCATGCGTCGAGTAGTAAGGAAGTACCGAAGCATACTCCAATCTACTCAAAACAAAAGCCTGGTACAGAGATATCAGAACAGTCTCATAATGAAGCCCAACATTCTAAAAGCAGACGAGATGGTGTCCGAAAGATGCAACTTGAAGAACATATCCAAGTTGAATTTGACGCCAAGATCACAGATGGAGTTCCTTTTCAGTTGGGTATCAAATCATCACCCCTTGTTGTCTTATCTGGAAAAGCAGACGTCAGATTTTCAATTTCGTTTAGAGATACAGGGAAAAATCCAAAGAGCAATATATTTGTGACAGTATCTGAAACAATTGTTATGGATTCAGGAAGGGAAACACCGGAAAAACATCAGCAAACCCATCAACTATCCGCTGAGGATCACTAAATTCACGTTCATGATAATAGAGTCTCCAAGGGATTCTAGTTCTTCCTTTCCTGTGATTAATATAGTTCCAGAATTTCGCGGAATTTTCCCAAACGGAATTCTCCATATTAGCCAGATATTTAAGATAAGCAGACTTGATCTGTTCCTTAACCAGAGACCTCATTCTTTTAAACTCTCGATAGAAAATTTCGCTTCCATTAGTACGCCATTTCTGTCTATAATGTTCTTCACTTTTTAGATTTTTTTTTTATTTCAGGTGTAAACCAAGGAGGAAAATTAGGTTTAGTAGGAATATACTTAGGAACTGATTTATCAAGTATGTCATAAATTAAATTAAATTTATGTAATTGCGATAGGTATAGATACAGCTTTTATATTGTTCCGTAAGGGTACTAATCGAGTATATTACCATGGGTAACAGATATTCACTGGAATCGAACAAACTGAACGATGTGGGAGGTGTCGAGCCCCACCTATTTCAGTTCCTTCTCCTTTCATAGATAGTGTGTTGGTTAGAGTTGGGAGATAGAAGATTGTCTAACGCATAGATTAACTATATTCTATAGTCAATACTGTTAAATGGCAACGTTCGTTCGCCCATTTTTAATTCGCGCTTCCAACAATAGGTGTCCGACCAGTTAAATTTCATTTAAATATAGATATCTTTACCATCAGTTATCAATTTGTAGTATTGGAGTGTATTTGTTGTATTTTTGTAGGATATATTTTATTTATTACTTTCCTTTTGTTGTATTTCGTTGTTTTACTTGTATTAATGTGTTTTATTTATAATACCTACCAATATAATAGAATTTATAAGTAATTGCCAAGCCAATAGTAAGTGATAATCATTTCTTTGAAAAAATATTCATCGTTTACTTATAGTTAAAATGACTATTTGACTAAAAAGTTCCATTATATTTTATTACAGTTCATCTTCATCGATTTCCAAACCCAGAAAAATATTATGATTAGTAAATATAATACCTGGTTGAATATATTGAACATAAATGAATTGAAATGAATGAATCCTTATACTGTTTATACTTAGAAGGGTATATGGTGTGCTCATTTTCAAACAAAATATACGTCCGCAGGCAATTCTACATTTACATACCAGGTATAGTTAACATTCTGAACTTCCTGCAAATGAGAATTAATGAATATTAATTCCCATTTCTACATGTCAATGTCGCCTTATATGATGCATTAATAACTACAATCCGACAAACCAAGTTTGTACTAGCATGTATAACACACCTCGTCGCGACTACGATCTTACTGGTTGTTAGGATAAGTAAAAATTACTGAAAAGCCACTTCCATCAACGGGAACGTACAGACGCGTTTCGCTCTAATTGAAGCTTATCAATGTACGGTATCTCGAAGACAGACATGGCTTTTCAATTCTCTACTTTGTGTATATATAGTTAACATTCTGAACTTACTGCAAATGAAAATTAATGAATATTAATTCCCATTTTTACATGTCAATGTCGCCTTATGTGATGCATTAATAACTACAATCCGACATACCAGGTATGATTATTTCTGTAGCGTCCTGAACTATTTATCTGTTTTTTATACTAGAATCAAACAAGACTGTTATGGAAGAATGTATAACAAGCATATTTGAATCTAATCAGTCTGGTAAATATCTTTGGTACTTTTAAGAAATTTTTAATTAATATTTGTAAAGATTGTTCATTTATATATGTTCATAATGTTAGATATTATTATATTGTATCGAAAGTCATATAGGCACTACAGATAATAATGTTATTTGTAATATGGCAAAATGCCGATATCAAAAATATCGTTTTAAAAATAGAAATGAATAAAAACCGTTGTGTTGTTTTCTTTTTCAATTTTTAATTCTTAAAAAATTAAATAAATATATTCCAAATCTAAAATTTATCTTTGTTCCTACCACCAGACGGCTCTGTAAAACAGATTCATTATGATACATTCCCTATATATAGTATATAGCTAATCTGTGGTCTAACGTTATCCGTAGTGGACTGTAGCTCGACCCGTCAAATAAAATTATTTATTTTTAAATGTCACGATACACAAAAAGCGAAAGAAAAAATTAATTGGTGAACCTAATCCATTATGGAGATAGTTTTCGAAAAGTCACTAGGTTCGTTCCAATTCGCTAAGAAAATCGTACAGTGATGGTCCGGTACAGCCAACCATTTCTTGAGGTTCGGAAATAGAAAAAAGTAAGAAGGGACCAAATCTGCCGAGTACGATGCGTACTCAATTAAATGGAATCGTAATTCGTGCAGTTTCGCCATCGCAATTGCCGACTTGTGTGATGGGTATTGTCTTGGTGAAACAAGACTTTTCTTTGCCATATGAGGCATTTTAACTTTGATTTCTTCGTTCAATCTGTCTAATAACGACGTATAATACGCGCCTGTTATTCTCCTCTCGTGTTGCAACTACTCAATAAAAGCTATTCCTCCGAAATCCCAAAAGACGATAGCCATCACCTTTCTAACTGACAGCATCGTATTTACCTTCTTTGGACTTGGTTCACAGTGTACTGTTCACTGCTTTGATTGTGTTTTAGTTTTAGGTGTGAATTGGTGTAGCCACGTTTCATCGACGATTACAAAAGTCTCAAAAAATCTACAGTATTGCGCTTAAACATGTCTAGACATTGCTGAGAAATGGTCACACGAGCTTGTTTTTTATCGTCTGCCAACAAACGCGGTACCCATCTTGCACTGAGCTTTCTCATGTCCAAATACTGCTATCTCTCTCAACTTTAGTCGGTGACCATTCACCACGATTCCCTGAACTCTTCTAATGGTTTCTTCCCGGGTAGATATTTTTGGTCTCCCAGAACTTGATGCATCTTCTATGCTTATTCGACCACGTTTAAAATCACCAATCCAGTTCGCAACGGTTGTATACGACGGTGAAGACTCTCTATGAACTTCGTCTAATTCCGTTTATATTTCTTTAGCGTATAAGCCTTTCAAAAGAAAAGTTTAATAACTGCACAGAATTCGATTTTATTCTGATTAAGAAAATGTTCACACCGTTTACTTTGATTGTCTATAACGGCTTCACTTTATGCACTATCTGTCTAAAAGTTTTACACTAGTTATATAATAGATGGGGCACTCAAATCACATGACCGGTACGCGCGCACAACGCCATCTTCTGGTTCGTTCAAGAAACTTTCCGATCTTTCCTTCTATTGTAGAAAGCCCTAGATTTCAGTGTCTTGTTTTGGTACATACGAGGTAAGCGCCAGAAGCTTCCGGCCTAAACATGTTCCGGTAATGATAGAAAACAAATATTGGCGGCCTTATGTAGCGCCACGTTCTGTGATGTAGTGGTAAAACTTTTAAAAGCGTATTTGTTCCAGTCGCATAACAACATCTGTTTGTGTTAGTCGTATAACGTTATTTTTCATGATGTTGAAAATTGAATACCGATCTGTAATTAAGTTTCTGACAAAAGAAAGTGTATTCCTTGAGGATACTAAACAACGCTTGAATGGTCTATACGGTGAATTTGCTCCATTCCTTTCCGCTGTAAAAGAATTGGCAAAAAAAAATCGTTTGGGCCGGCAAAGCGTAGAAGACGAGCCAGCGAGCCATTTGCCGTTCGGCCAGTTGAAGCGTTTACGCAGGAAAACATCGAACTCGTTATTATGCAGACGACGTTGCAAGACAAGCGTTTGAAGGTCAAAGAATTATCAACAATGTGTGGGCTTTCTGATAAAACCATACGATGAATCCTTCATGAAGCCCTTAATATGAATAAGGCCAGTGCGAGATGAGTGCCGCGATTATTGTCAGCAATTCAGAAACAGCAACGCATGATATTTGAACAATTTTTAAACCTTTGTCGCAACAACCAGGAACAATTTCTTCAACCTATTGTTACGGGAGATGAAACTATTGTTCTATATTATAGCCCCTTATCGAAATGGCAAAGGCCAAACGAAAAACGGCAAGGATAAGCAAGGGTGGCTCAATTAAGAAAGAAGATCTTGACGACAATCTTTTGGCATTCTAAAGGAATCCTTCTTATTGATTTCAAAGAAAGGAACATAGTGTTAACGCACAATACTACGCTACTTTATGGCATAAATTGCGATACATAATCAAAGAAAAGGGGCATGTAATTTTGCGCCGAACTGTTCGCCTTCTACATGACAATGCTCCTCTGTCCATAAGGCTACAATTTCACAGGGTGCTGTGCAAGACTATGGTTTTGTAGAACTTTCGTATCACCTTACTGTACAGATCTCGCTCCCAACGATAATTATTTGTTCTCAAAACTGAAGAAGCACCTTCGAAAAAGAAAATTTTGACGGTGACGAAGAAGTGCAAGAAGAGATTTTAGACCATTTAGCGGATAAAACCCTAAAGCACTTTTCTGAGAGTATTAAAATGTTAATTTCAAGATCCGAAAAATTCATTGAAATACATCGAGATTATATTGAGAAATAACTATATTGCTTTATTTCTATCCCCTCCAGAATATAGCCAGGCCGGAAACTTCTGGCGCTTACCTCGTACAGTAAATTGCATGAGTATAAATTCAAATCAATTCTGTTAAAATATTTATATTAAACATAATTATATATTCTTCCGAATCGTACCGCGAATGTCTATGACGAAATCCTCCCAACTCATAAACATATTTACTGTTTGACATTGAGGGAAAGCTAACACAAATGAAAGAAAAAAATATTTCAAAAGGAAACTTTTATCGTATTCCCAATATGAGTGCGATAAATTCCGTTTTATAGTGTCATGAGAAACATAACTGGGAACATTATGAAAATTCGGCTATTTTTTTAGAATCATATAAATCGCATTTACGACACATAAACCCAAGATTTAAATGACTACGTTTTTAGCATAATTCAACACAAAATGCGTTACATGACCATTCATATTGCTTTGTAAAGGGATTGTATTTAGTGTCTTTACCAATATTATACTATTATTATTATTATTACCTATATTATACGAAACAAATAAAGACTTTTGTTTAATTTTCTGGATGCACGTTAATTTCCTAATAATATTTATTAATAAAGTAGTGGAAACGTTGGTGTTACTATAGAATTTTTTAGACTATTAGAAGCCAAAAGTATCTAACGAAAAAAGAACTCTATAGCAAAGTCTCCAATTTTAATGAAAACTCACTTATGTAGCTTTAACTCATTACACTCGATAAAAATCTATATTTTATTACTTCTAAAAAACTTTCACGAAAAAATATTTAGTGATGTGGGCACATAGACTTTTTAAAATTAGAATTTTGTTTACGTTTCTGTCAGCCGCGACTGAATGTAACTTTAGAGCATACCTGACACGTGCAAGAATGGCTGCCTTTCCTTTGATGCAACTTACATCCACGACAAATTTCGACAAAAGCTTGTCTACACGCTTCGAATTCTGGTGGCGAAAGAATGCAATGTTAGATAACATATTAGACAATTACTGCTGCAGAAAAAAACAACTTAGATTATGTGTATAGTCTTAAGGGAAATAAATAAGTCAGTATACCGGGTGTTTCGCAAAAACTTACAAAGGCTATAGCGTCTTTATTTATTCTGCGATTTTAATGATCTATACATAAAATTAAACGGTTTCGGACAGACTACACACAACAATGGAAATTATCATTTTGTCACATGTAATTTACCAGAAGCGTGAATTATTTCTTCCCTTTCAAATTGACTTTATTTTAAATATTTACAAAATAAATAAACATCTCAAAAACGTTCTTTTCGCATTTCAAAGGACCATGCCTCAAAAGCCGCATAGAGAGTAATAAAATTACTTAAAATAAGGCATTACTAATCGCAACATACGTCTTTAGTACAACATGTTAATTGATGTAACTTCAACGACAAAAAAGTGAGCAGAATTTTTCAACTCGAGACTTATATATGACTGGATGCATAATCCTTACAAAATTAACGATAGCAGAACCTACTGTATAGAAGAAATTAATCATGAAACATATATTTAGAAAATTATTTCGCTATCTCAAAATTAAGACAATAAAATCTAGAATATAACCTATGAAGAATATTAATTAATTACGCACTAATTAAAGAATTATTAATCGAAAACTATAGTTCAGAAGAATCACTATGAGATGACTCTGGTGTTTCAATATCCAAGAAGATCTTAAATGAAAATACTAATGACAAATATAACGGAATTTACTACAAACAGGCCCGTAAAATATTCAAATTAATTTTAACAATAGAAATTCGCATTAAACCTGTGCAAATTAACCCAATTAATAAATAACTGTTTACACCATACCAATTATATTATTTTCATCGCGAACTCCAACGCCATTCACACAAGTAAAATATAAACTAAACTATACTGAAACCAAAGTTGCCTATATCAACGTACAAATATATCGCAAATTTTTAATTAAATTCTAATCATACTAGAGAATTACTATAATGCAATTTTAATTATTATCTAACAACAGGATAAATATCCGCAAAAGAAAACCATTATTAAAATGTTTAAAGATCGAAACTACGATTTATAAGCAAAAATCTATGATATACAGGTCAGTTCAAAAAATATTGAAATAAATGACTAAAAATGAACCAGGGGTGATTTCAACACGTTACGAAGATTTTCTACCGATTCCAACAACGTAAAAACACATACTTGGATAAAGAAGAATGCAAAAAGATCTGAGTTTTTTGCAAATTTTAGTCACTCAAGTGGGCCATGAGTTGGTGTAGGCAGTTGCACACTGACAGCGTCGTGGTATTAATCATTTGCTGTCACTGTTCGTATGCGTGAATCTTCTAATATTTTTCAAAAACACTATTAACAGTAATAATAAATAACTAATTTTGTGTAAGTTTTGTTTATTTTTCCTATTATTAACCCATTTACGGCCAAGGTGTATATTAAATGAAAACTTTACAAAAAAGTATTGTTTATTACTAAAAACATATTTAAAAAAAACGATTTGATACATACAAGCTCGAAAAAAAAATTGCGTATATGAAAAAAAAGATGGTGCGTGTACGGTGGTGTTGGCCGAACACATGTTCATATTTTCTTGTGGTAATCTTCAAAACATTTTAAATGTAGATGTGTTTTGCACTTTACACAAATGTAAATTGTGTGACTTTTGCATAGTTTGCAACGGCGTCTAGCTTTATCGGCATGCATCGAGATTACATGACCAATGTTATCAAGACGAACTTCATCAGGAATGGAGCTTCCAACTGCTTGATTAATTTTCCTGTTTCGATTGTCATCTTCTGCCTTCATCAAGCGTACTGCAATGTAAGATTTGAATTTCAGTTACGTCATTTGGGTTTCATTCGCTATGTTGTATATTTTCCAGGCGTTAACAATAGTGCTGTCTAGCAAATTTATAAATAACGGCCACCACCACTTTTTGCCACGCACATTTATTCTATAGTTAGAAACGCCATTGTCGTGCAAATCCACGCCGCCCATATATTTATTATATTGTGCGATCATATTTGGCTGAGAAATCATCACTTCCTTTCGCTCTTTTCGGTCGTATCTTTTAACAGTGCACAAAGGTCGTAGTGGAAAAGTATTACTAATAATAGTCACCACTGAATTATCGTTCCACCTGTTCAAAGATATGTTGGTTTCTTCGTCAAATACAGAATCAAAACTTCCTCGTTGTTTCTTGGAAATGCTTTTTACGTTTTCTAATGGACAATTAGCCGTTCGGTTGTATCTTATGGTGCCTGTAGCATAAAAGCCTTTCTGACTCAAAAACTTCAATAACTTATACGACGAGAAAAAGTTATCAAAGTAAAGGCAATGCTTTTGTGGACTTTTCACAATTGTGAGCAAGTCAACAATAACCTGGCCTCCTAAACCAAGTTCTGATTTACTATTTTATGCATTCGCCCCTCCATATGGAATGAACTGAAATAAATATCCATCGGCAGAAGTTAGGCACCAAATCTTAAAGCCAAATCGCACGGGCTTTCCTTTTATGAAGATTTTACAGGAATGTTTCCCAAAATAGGGCACCATTTGTTCGTCGATAGATAGATCGTGAGCAAATACGCCAAACTGCATGTACCTTTTGTTTATTATGTTGAAAATCGGGCGAAGTTTTGAGAATTTGTCATTTTTGTCTAACTGAGCATTATCAGATAAATGCAAATTACGTTTTATACTTCAAAATCTATTGCGAGGCATACATTTTCGAACTATGACCAAACCTTTATCTTCGTCGGTAGACCAGTACATATCAGGAAAGCAGCAATATTCCTAGGAACCGTTTTAGGTCTGTTATACCAAATTGAAAATCATGACGATTATTGTCATAAGAATATTTGACAGAATAGCTCACTATTCTCGATAAAACTTCTTCGTCAAAAAAGAGATAAAATAATTCCAACGGAGATTTGCCACATAAATTATTTTTTATATCATCTCTTCCAGTATTGTCAAAAACAGGTAAGTTTGCGTAAGTTGTCTCGCCTTTTTTCCAAACAGGCGCCGATACTTTTTGTCTTAAAAGTTTTTGTCTTTTTACATCTAACATCTCATCGTCAGAATCAATAGGACCTTCATTAGTGGTATCATTATGATTTTGTATCTCAAATAAACCAGAAATTTCTTGCTCATTTGGACGAACCTGTTCAATTACCACATTATCATCAATATCTTCCTCATCGGTCAATTCATCAACTTCCGGCGGAATATACACTACATCAATATTATCTAAAAATATTCACCTTTACTATGTTTTGGGGTACACTACCTACAAATTTTACGTACCATTTCTATTTTCTAACTCATTTACTATTTCGTCTAGGGCGGCCTCCAATTCCCGTTGAGTTAGGTAAACCGGCATTTTTTTTGTTTACCGTAAGTCTATTTGCGTCTATATACTGCAAAGGAACGTTAAAGACTGAATGCATCTGGTTATGAATCTAAAACATAAACAAGTCTAAACTTGTATTTTCTTGAAAAATGCATGCGCAATACGCATTCAGCCAATGGTGCGTTTACGCACCAAGTAATCTACTGTCATTTTTTCTAAACAAACTAATAACAAAGATTTAAACTAATGTTTTAGTATTATAGTATTGACATTTAGAATTTAGAATGTTTACTCTAAAAACTTAAAATAAAAACTAACAACAATTTATAGAAATTTACTTCGGGGATTGGTGAAAACTGAAAATTGTCTATTTTTAATAATTGCTATCTCAATAAGTTATAGTCTTAGAAAAAAATAGATTGATGCTAAATTTAACTCAATATATTAGTTTAGTTATCATACAAAATTAAAAATCTGCATCTAAACAATTAGCGAAAAAAAAAATTGTAATCACCACTGGCCGTAAATGGGTTAATCCCTATAAAGTATGAATTCTTAATATTTAACAAACATGCTTCAAGTTTATTTTGAATGTGTTTAAAGACTGTCACGCTATTAGAATTTATCAGGGACGCTTCCCTGATAGGAAACCACCGCGAATTTGCGCAATTTGTAGTTAATTTGAGGATGTTTGGATCTTTCAAAAAACAAGGCAAATACAGCATAATAATTTGCCTTCGGAAATTTTTGTGGAACGTCTAGTGTATAACTTAATTTTGTTTACTGTACATACATGCAGAGTAAGGGATTCTTAGAATTAAAATAAAACATTAAATCTTTGCTTAAGTGACGTTTTTAAATGCTGTTTCATCAGATCTTTATTGGAAGAAATATAGTATATTGTTTACTGAGTAAGAAAAGCCTAACTTTCCTGGACGACTGTGAAGATTGCTAAGTCGAGGCGTAAGCCGAGACTTAGCAACATAGAGTCCAGGAATGTGGCTTTTCCTACCAGGTAAACATACTATTTTTCCGCAAATCGTTTAAAATTCGACAGATATTAATTAATTTTGCAAAACATCGCGAATAGTTTTATTCACAAATAAATGGTGTTTTGAAATTCGTAATATAATTGGTTGCGTTACTATGGAAACGTATTAATGTTGAATTGTCAAACTTGACGCATATAAATTTAACTGCTGGTGTTTTCGATAGCAAAACAGTGTAAAATGATAAGTGATGATGAATTTTACATATCTGGGACTCTTCCAGAGCTGGCTGAGGTAGTGAATACTGTTTCATTAGAATTATTGCCAAAGAAATCAAGAGAAAAGTACGAAATATAAATTAATTCCTTATAAACAACGTGTTTTCAATCAATTATGTAGAACAATAACAACTGTAACGAAATATCATTTCCTTACAGTAAGGAAATGAATATTTCCTAACAGTTAGGAAATGTTGACTTTTTCTTTAAGAAATTTTGTCAGGAATGTCAAAAGTTCCTAACGATTTGCGGAAAAATATTTTATGGAATACTTTCCCTTACGGTTTCGGAAAATATTTCTTAAAATATTTTTTCTGTCAGGTCTGATGAAGTAACAAAATAAGTGCTCTGTATGCTGCGGTAAGTAATTCTACTATTCAAACTTACTTCCTCAGCTCTCTTCTTACAGTTAAAGCAGAAACTGACATTTCTGACCGCTTCAAGCTGGTTGCCGAGTTCTGTGCTTATTATTCACCTATTTCTAAAAGCTTTCAGTTACAATAAACGATCATATCTCCCACTTGTGAGTTGTTTTCTACTTTGACCATGTTTTCTCGAGTGCGGTCCGATTTCTTTAGATCTTCTAACCATTCGACTGACTGTCGAATGATTAACCGCTGACAGTTTAACTAAATCTACATATCGTATTGTACGTTCTTCTTCTAACAAAATTGAAGCTCCTAGACATTCATCATTGGTTAAATGATGTGGTCGGTTCATGATTTTGAATTTAAACTTTATTAACTTAAATTCTATACACACAAAAAGCTCGTAATTAAAGCCTAAATGATTCTTGAACTGTAACTTCAACGACTCAAGAAAATCGGTTTAATAAAACTCGATATTAACTTTCAGCTTTTTCAATAGAAATGTCAAAATTACTTTGCAGTTAGATAAGGCTACTGGATTAAATTTATACAGGCTGGCCCAAAATTACCGAAGGGGTTTGAGTTCATTATAAGTTCTTATTTAAGACATAATTATTATTTTTTTTTAATTTTAAATACAGTATATTAATGGAGAATATTTTTTATTTAATTATGAAAAATTATATCTCGCAAGTGGTGGCCATTTTCTGCTTCGCATATTCGTGCTGTTTCCAAAACATTTTCCATAACCTTTCGCAAAACTTCAGGTGTTATGTTGTTGATTTCGTCGCATATATTATTTTTTAATTGCTGTATTGTTCGAGGCTTATTAATATAGACTTTTCCTTTCAAATAACAGCAAAGGAAACAGTCTGAAGCGGTTAAATCCGGTGAAAGCGGAAGCCAATTAAAATCGCTTGTACGGGAAATAATTCGTTCACCAAAGATGTCGCGTAAGAGAGCCATTGTGTCCCTCGCAGTGTGCGCTGTGGCTCCATTCTGTTGGAACCATACTTGCGGATAGTTTTCCACGGCTGTCCTTAAAAAAATTACCAACATTGTCCGATATCTAACACCAGTTATGGAAACGGCGACACCGTGTTCATTTTCAAAAAAATATGGGCCAATTATTCTTTCCGACGAAACACCGAACCAAACGGTACACTTAAGTGGGTGTAATTCTCGCTGTTGAACTACTCTTGGATTTTCCGTAGCCCATATCCTGCAGTTTTGCCTATTAACGAACTCATTTAATTGGAAATGGGCTTCGTCGCTCATAATTAAATTATCACAAGTTTACAAATTCCGGTCAACTTTTGGATCAGAGCAGATTAGAACAAATCTTGACGTTATTTGAGGTGCTGAATTCAAATCCGGGTTTCGTTTTTCAAAATTGGTTCTACTTTGTGAGTTCGCGCATGTTGGCAGCACTGCGCTATCATAATGACAGTCAGCTGTTGGAGTCGCTAGAAACAATATTTAATTTGTATTTTTAAAGTTTTTTTTTTAATCCAAAACGTGTGAAAATGCAAAAACAGCATTGTAAAGTTGATTCAAAGTGTTTTTGTTATGTTTGCGGATGTTATATGATCAGAAAAAGTGGCAAAGTTATTACTAATGTGATCAGAAATGCATATTTTTATTATTTTGGTTTCTCTGTATCAAACACTCACAAGCCGTGGGTACCGAAATTGTTTTGTAACGCGTGTAGCACAATATTATACAAGTGGTCACGCGGTAAAAAAGTATGTTTTTCATTTTCATTGCCAATGTTATGGAGAGAGCCGAAAAATCATGTAAATGATTGTTACTTTTGCTTGATGAATGTCGTCGGTGTAATTGCAAAAAACTATCAAAATATAAATATCCTGAAGTATCATCAGTGTCTAAGCCAGTTCCCCGTGCGAGCAATGATCCTTTGCCAATTTGTCCAGGTACGAGTGCAAATTACATGGGAACTTGTAGTTCATCACCGACGAACAGTGGAAGCGATTTTAACATGGAGGAAAAACATTTAGTTTCGCAAAGTGAACTCAATGATTTGGTTCGTGATTTGAATTTATCGAAACAAAAATCAGAATTGCTCGCATCACGGATGCAGGAGTGGAAATATCTTGACACTCAAACAAAAGTCACTGTATATAGAACCAGAAATCAGGCGCTTTTACCGTTTTGCAAAAAAGAGGAGAATATATGCTTCTGCTATGACATCGACGGTTTGTTTGATGCGATGAATACACCATACGATGTAAATGAATGGCGTTTGTTCATAGATAGTTCAAAATACAGCCTGGAAGCTGCTCTGATACACAATGGAAATATAAAACCATCAATTCCGATTGCTCATGCAGTACAAACGAAGGAATGCTACGATACAATATGTAAAATTTTTACCAAGATAAAATATAAAGAGCATCAATGGAAAATTTGTGGCGATTTGAAGGTTTGAAAATAAATTTCAATTCAATTTTAAAGAATAAATGATTTATATACTATTCCTACAAGTTATTGGTCTCTTGATGGGGATGCAATCTGGTCTTACCAAATTTTGCTGCTTTTTGTGTCTGTGGGATAGCCGTGCAACTGACCAACATTATGTGAAAATAGATTGGCCAAGCCGTACTAATTATAAACCAGGAAAACAAAACGTCTCTTCTATACTACTTGTGAACCCACAGAACATTTTCTTGCCACCCCTCCACATAAAGCTTGGCCTCATCAAAAACTTTGTCAAGGCGCTCAACCGTGAAGGACCGGCTTTTGAGTACTTGACCAAGTTATTTCCCAAGTTGTCGTACGCCAAAATCAAAGAGGGAATATTTGTCGGACCTGATATTCCAAAATTAATGGCCGACAGAAACTTTACAAAATGTTTAACGCCCAATGAAGCAGCAGCATGGGTATCATTTCAAGATGTTGTTCACAACTTTCTCGGTAACCGCAAATCCCCGGATTTCAAGCAGATAATCGACAGTTTGTTGCAAAATTATTGCAAGATTGGAGCTCGAATGTCTCAAAATACATTTTCTGCATTCCCATCTCGAATTTTTTCCTGAAAACTTGGGTGATACAAGCAACGAGCAAGGAGAGCGACTACACCAAGAATTGGCGAAAATCGAAAAACGGTACCAAGGATTTTGGGACGAGGGCATGATGAGCGACTACTGTTGGACTTTAATGCGTGAAACAGATCCCAAACAGTACAAGCGACTCAGTTCGACTGCTCTTAATTTCTCATTTAACACTTTTTAATGAATAAAATGGAGATTAATTGTCAAAAATTGTAAAAATTGTGTTTATTTAATATCTCGAAAACTAGAACCAAAATCAAAAAACGGAGTGCAGATTCGGATTCAGCGCCCCAAATAACCATAGAAACAGCTTTTAGTTGCTTAAAACCAAAACCGTGTATACTTGTGAATTATGAATAAAATCGTGATTTTCTTCTGCTTTTTGACGAAAATAAATTGCATAATCAAGTCGTTGCTGGTAATCTGTCGGTTTTCATTGTTGGACAAGCTGAATTTTGTATGGAAACATTCTTATTGTATGCAAAATTCTCTGCAGCGACCCTCTTGAGAGGCCAAGTTGTGTCGAACGTCTCCTGGTTGATGTTTCTCCATCTTCCCGAATACTCTCCTGTACCCGTTCAATATTGTCCTCCGTATGCACCGTTCGTCATCTGCCGGCAACAGGAAGGTTCCTTACTGCCCCTTGTTCTCGAAAATTTGCAACCAGACGGTTTATTGTTGACTCTGAGGGTCCAACCCGCACATTAAAATAACGACGATATGCACGCTGAGTCAAAACAATGGATCGTAGATTTGAGAAATAAAGTTCAACGATTTTGGCACGTTGTTCAATTGTGTACTGTTCCATTTTAAATTCCCCAAGTCTTCTTTACAAAATACTAAAAACAAAAAAACAAAAAAAATTATAATAAAAAAGTTATAAGGAATTAAAACCCCTTCGGTCATTTTGGGCCAGCTTGTATAAAATCAAAAATTTTTAGGAAATACTAAAATTATAATGGGTATTTCAAATTGAGCGCTATATTTTAAGAATAAATAAAATATAGATGGCACACTGAACTCGTCTGTGTATTTTTGACATTTTCGAAGTGTAATGTATGACATTTATAAAAATGCCCTCTTCTTACGCGATACAACGCGTTTAAATTGAATTATTTTATGAAAATCAGCGTTCCGTGTAAAATATCTTTAGAAAATTACGTGAATTTTATGATTTACATGAGCCTCCATCTGAAGGAACTATTGGTAGAATTATTAAAAAATTTCAAGAGACCGGTTCGGTGGAAGATCAAAAAAGAGAAAGATACAGTTGTATTGGTCGTTCACAAAAGCATATAGATTTGATTTGTGAAAGTGTTGCTGAAGCATCTGAAAAGTCCATTAGTCGATGTTCTTCACAACAAGTTGGACTTAGTGAATCAAAAACATGGCGTATTTTACGAAAGGATTTAGCTTAAAGGGCACATAAGGTTCAAATAAGACAGGAACTAAAGCTATTGGACCACGCAAAACGTCGTGCATTCGTTAGTTGGATTAGAGAAGAACCAAATAATTTCTTGCAAAAAATCATCTTTTCTGATTAAGCACATTTTGAAATTGGTGGTTTTGTTGACAAACAAAATTGTCGAATTTGGGTTGAAGAAAATCTACGAGTGATTTACGAAAGACCTTTAAATTCTCAATGAGTCACTGCTTAGGTCACTGTGGTCAGGTGGTGTAATTGGACTATATCTCTTCCAAAATGCTACTGGTGAAGCTGGAACAGTGAATGGTGTTCGATATAGTGAGGTGTTAACTGAATTTTTGTGGCCTGAACTGAATGATATTTATCTAGAAGATAGATGGTTTCAACAGGACGATGCAACACCTCATTGTGCTAATAAAACAATTGCTTTATTAATACAAAAATTTCCTGGAAGAATTATTTCAAGAAATGGTTATGTTAGTTGGCCACCAAGATCATATGGTCTAACACCGTTGGACTATTTTCTTTGGGGTTACGAAATAAAAAGCCATGTCTATAAGAACAAACCACAATCGATTCCTGAACTAAAGAATGAAATTATTCGTGGTATTGGTGAAATCGAGCTCCAATTATGTCGAAATGTAATAGAGAATTTTAACATAAGAGTGAACAGCTGTGAAGCGGCAAGAGGTAGTCACTTGTCAGATACTATTTTTCGTGTATAAATGTCACAACTTATGCTACAATTACCAATAAAAAGTTTTGAAAATAAATCCAAATTATGCGTTTTATTTATTTTTTACCAAAGGCGCTGAATTTGAAAGACCCTTTAAAAAGCATATCACAAATATTGAGTGGTGCATTAATTTTGAACACGAGGTTATGTTTATTGATGCGCCTTCTACTATATTGTAATATTATTTAGTGCCTGCTGCTTATCTTCTACATACGTTCAAATTGTGAATAAATATTCATCGGACATAATTTGTTGCTATGTAAATATTAATTGTCAGGGTGCTCCAAACTTTAAGCTAGGCGCCTATTGTAACCCGATTGCTTTGAATACCTATTTCAAATAACTTTGTCGGATGGCGAGGGTGATTCAAATTGTTGCGTGTTTGAATTTTCGTAGTCCCGAATATACCATAACATATTACAAAAGGTCTCGCTAGCTTTCATAAAGTCAGCGTATAATTTAGAATATCTAGATTGCCGACAGGATAATATAAAAGTTACATACATATATATGAATATTTATTCTTATATATAATATAATATTAATGTAATATGACTATAGAGCTGATCTCTTTGCCTATATTCGCAAGTGAGTTAACCCTTAAAACCCCGTCTTAATTTTTTAACAAAATAATTTAAAACATACTTGGGTAGCAGTTACCATATTTCGTATAAAATAAAAGCATTTTTAATAATATAAAAATATTATTAAAAATCGGCTGTGGAGAACACAGTAGACGTTCATATTTGTGTAAAAACATATCTACAGACATGCAGATACATGTTTCGTTTTACTCTAGAATCATCAGTACATGCTGCTGGAGATATACTGTTACGAAATTACGATTAACCCTGTGATTAACCCTGCGACCCCTACTATTAAATCTCTGTATATCCGAAATGTCTTTGATTCGGTTTGATCGTTCATGTGTTCGGAAATGTTAGGAGTAGAAGAAAGAGTTGCACGCACGTAACCCTTTCTTCGCCTAGGTCATTTTTGGTGAGAATGTTAGTGGTGAGCGGTAGACCTTAACTAGGCCACACAATGTTCTTTGATTGAAAACTTACCGTTTTCGTTTTGATATCGAAGACATTTAGGCTCTAAAGAGTGGTTAGAACGTCGTGCTAACTATCGGGTCTACTTCCCGTTTATCGGTAATTAATTACAGCCAACAGTAGATAATTCCATCTTGAGCGTTCGGAAAAACCCTAAATTCAGAAAGGTCTGAGAACCTGAGGGGTTGTGCTGATGTGGATGGATTTAAAACTTACCAACAGTCTGAGCACGTGTTTGCCTGACCGAGATCTAGGGTTTCAAACCGACAGTGCAAGTTTAGTTACGACATTTTTATCTCTTCAGATAAACCAACTTTAGTTGTAAGTGCAATTTTACTGTTTAAGTGGTATTTCAAATACAAACATAATTACATCGATCTATTTTTAAGTCCCGAAGAAATGAAGAGAGAGACAATTTGTGACGGAATTCTGTGTAGTCATGAGATTTGCTATATTGTAAATGCCGTATCGACTGTTTTTCGAATGTAATTCGCTAACTTAAATGATTAATTTTCCATTGGTAATACTTCTGTACCGATTTTGAGTTTGGAATTCAATTGTTTTAATAAATTCTGTCGGATTGGTTTAAAAAGTAGTTATTACATCGACTACTAGTTCTTTTTTGTGTTAATATTTGTGTACGGATATTTTCACATAAGTCGAATCTTACTGTTTTTTTCTTGTTTTCTTTGTAACGCTAGTTATTCGTATTACATGTGATCTTCATGTTATTTTTCCTGTGAACTAGACACGTGCGCGTAATATATTAATGTTAGTTTAGGCATTGCGAAAAACTAGCTTGCGATACTATTTATCGATCTTTTTTTTTATAAATAAATTATGCACTGTGATTAGGAATTAATGAATTAATTTTGATCTATCTTTGCAATTCATTTAATTATATTTCATACCCAATGTTACACTACTTTATTGTTTAACAGACAATTTATCGAGATTAGACGATTACCAAACTTCGTCTTCAATAGATCAATTGCTTGACCAGCTGTGTGGCGTGTGGCATAATCTTGTTGGAACCACATATCATCGATGTCAAGTCCATCCAATTCTGCCCAAAAATAGTCTTTCAACATAGTTACGATAGCGAACTCCATTGACCATAACATAGCGATCATTTTCGAGATGAAATTCACTAAACAGGGTCACTTTTATGGATGCAATGGAGTCTCTTGAGGCACATGTGGGTTTGTTGCTGTCAATTAATTCATATCTTGCAAATTTTCAAAGCCATTAACCCAAAAATGAATTTCATCGCTGAAGATGATTTTTAGATGAAATTCAGGATCGAGATAAAATGAAAAAAATCGGCCGTCACCTTAGGACTTTCCCGGTTGTATGCAAAGTAAAAATTAAATCATAGCAACCTTTGAAAAACAATCATTTCAGAAGCTGTCATTTTACATCAGTCACAAATTATTCCTTATTAGAGAAGTGTGTTTAATTATCATTACACATGTCACAAATTAATCTTTATTAGGTAAATTAGTGTTAGATTGAAAATGCAACATTTTGCAAATATTTAATTAGCGGACATGCATCTTGCCTACGGAGCAGCTTATAGTAATTCTAACGAAGCAAAGCGAATTTAGGCGGAGCAACATGCTCAGCGTCATATTTCCTATCATATATTATTTTCAAGGTTGGATCAGCGTATTCGAGATACTGGTGAATTCCAAGTAAAGAAAATAGATTCGGGAGCCAATAGTACTGGTCGAAATGTTGACTTTGTGGACCAAGTTCTGCAACAATTTGAAAATAACCCGGAAACAAGTATTCGTGCCATTGCCCATGCGATGCATACAAGCCACACATCTGTATGCAAGGTATTAAAGGAATTGCAGAAACATCCGTTTCACATTCAGAAAGTGCAAGCGTTAATTCCTGCTGATTATTGCAACAGAGTTTAATTTGCCGAATGGTACTAAAATAAAATTCGAACCAAGAACGACGAACCAAGATTTCCTAGGGTGTATTGTGGACAGACAAGACACGTTTTACAAGAGATGACTATTTTAATACACACAATAGTCCCATTTAGAGCGTATAAATCCTCATGTTATTCACAGGTTACATCATTGATGGAAGTTTTCTCTTAATATTTGGGCTGGGATAGTTGACTATTATATAGTGGGACCATGTAATAACTAAACCAGGTCATGTATTCACAATATCCATTTCATCAACACAACCTCGTTGAGTTATGATCTTACACCACATTGTTTTCATCTTGTAACCCGGTCACTAGGCTAAGGGAACACACTCTAATATATAACGAGACACTCAGCTGTCTCTAGAGTGAAAGTCAGAGTCGCAGTCACTACCAGTCTACTGCCTCATATTTATAATGTAGTATTTACAGTTGTTATGGCTGTTTTTATCGTTATTGAATTATATGTTACTACCTGACCCGGCAAACGTTGTTTTGCCTTCAAATTTTATCTATATTTAAATAGCTGACCCGGCAGACTTCGTCATATATCATGAAGATGGCGTAGTAAAATCACTCCCTACAAAATGTATGGGAAAATGAATTTTCTTGATAATTTTTTTTTCGCGATAATTCGGGAATTTTCTTGGGTATTATTCTTGTTTGGCTGGAGACCAATCCGAATTTGTGCGAATCTTCGAAATCGGTTCGGGCGTTCTTGAGTTATAAGCGTAGTAAAATCACTCCCTACAAAATATATGGGAAAATGAATTTTCTTGATAATTTTTTTTTCGGGATAATTCGGGAATTTTCTTGGGTATTATTCTTGTTTGGCCGGAGACCAATCCGAATTTGTGCGAATCTTCGAAATCGGTCCAGACGTTCTTGAGTTATAAGCGTAGTAAACACTCCCTACAAAATGTATGGGAAAATGAATTTTCTTGATAATTTTTTTTTCCGCGATAATTCCGGAATTTTCATGGGTATTATTCTTGCTTGGCCGGAGACCAATCCGAATTGGTGCGAATCTTCGAAATCGGTCCAGGCGTTCTTGAGTTATAAGCGTAGTAAAATCACTCCCTACAAAATGTATGGGAAAATGAATTTTCTTGATAATTTTTTTTTTCGCGATAATTCGGGAATTTTCTTGGGTATTATTCTTGTTTGTCCGGAGACCAATCCGAATTTGTGCGAATCTTCGAAATCGGTCCAGACGTTCTTGAGTTATAAGCGTAGTAAAATCACTCCCTACAAAATGTTTGGGAAAATGAATTTTCTTGATAATTTTTTTTTTCGGGATAATTCGGGAATTTTCTTGGGTATTATTCTTGTTTGGCCGGAGACCAGTCCGAATTGGTGCGAATCTTCGAAATCGGTCCAGGCGTTCTTGAGTTATAAGCGTAGTAAAATCACTCCCTACAAAATGTATGGGAAAACTAATTTTCTTGATAATTTTTTTTTTCCGCCATAATTCGGGAATTTTCTTGGGCATTATTCTTGTTTGGCCGGAGACCAATCCGAATTGGTGCGAATCTTCGAAATCGGTCCAGGCGTTCTTGAGTTATAAGCGTAGTAAAATCACTCCCTATAGAATGTATGGGAAAATGAATTTTCTTGATAATTTTTTTTTCGGCATAATTCGGGAATTTTCTTGGGTATTCTTCTTGTTTGGCCGGAGACCAGTCCGAATTGGTGCGAATCTTCGAAATCGGTCCAGGCGTTCTTGAGTTATAAGCGTAGTAAAGTCACTCCCTACAAAATGTATGGGAAAATGAATTTTCTTGATAATTTTTTTTTTCGCCATAATTCGGGAATTTTCTTGGGCATTATTCTTGTTTGGCCGGAGACCAATCCGAATTGGTGCGAATCTTCGAAATCGGTCCAGGCGTTCTTGAGTTATAAGCGTAGTAAAATCACTCCCTACAGAATGTATGGGAAAATGAATTTTCTTGATAATTTTTTTTTTCGGGATAATTCGGGAATTTTCTTGGGTATTCTTCTTGTTTGGCCGGAGACCAGTCCGAATTGGTGCGAATCTTCGAAATCGGTCCAGGCGTTCTTGAGTTATAAGCGTAGTAACTAACGCCACTCTCTTATATATATATATAGATTATTTAATCGTTGTCCTGCATATTATTTATCACACTGATAAACCTACCGTATAAATGGAACTGCCTCGGCAACAATTTTACCTCCGGGACCAGGTGACATTACATGACGACTCTGCCATCCCACTTCTGACATTACATGGGGATCCTGCCCACGTCTGTTATTAAATGGCGATCCTACCTTTAGTTAGATGATCAGACTTTACATGGTGATCCTGCCATTCCATAATCTGATATTACAACCATACTTACTGCTTCCACGGTTAGATGGTCATGTGTATAGGATTTTTTGGAACATATTTTACCAGAATTGTTTGAAAATGTCCCACTTAATATTCGAAGAAATATTGCCTTCCTGCATGATGGTGCACCAGCACACTTTGAATTAAATTGTCCAAGTTATCTACACAATTTCTAAATGGATAGATCGGAAGAGGAGCGCCGATTTATTGGCCTGCATGTTCACCAGATATGACTCCTGTTGATTTTTATATTTGGGGTCATATTAAATCACTGGGACCCGACACGAGAGGCCGATAACTCATCGCCCACGGGCGTACTACTGAAAATTTGTATTTTTAAAAAGCTTTTAATTTTATGTATATAACTGGAAAACAAACGGGTGGAGATCTATATAATACGAAAACCATTTTTATTTGTTCATTTCGTAGTCCAAGTTGAGTAAAAGAGTATTAATATTAACTAGCAATACTTTCTCAAGGTTATCTTCTGTAAAATTTATTCTCTTTGAATGAAATATACCCTAGTAGAAAGATAACGTCCTTTCTACATTGCAAAGGGTTACAGGTGCATACTGGAAATATTCTTTTATTTCAGCGTATTTAGCAGTTAGATTTTGAGGTATCGTCCCCATACACAATTGCCGCAATGTTATTAAATCTGGATTTCTATTAAAAACCGCGTCTATCTTTTGCAGTAGGCCACATCCGAAGTCAGTTGGAATATTCTTCAAATTATTAGTAGCCACATCTAATGTGGTTAATCCATCAATTAATTTGAGGTTTTGATTTTCAAAATAAGTGATTAGTTTTGGAAATTTTCCAAAGTGTTCCTGAAGAAAGTACAACTTATTTTTTTTAATTTGGAATTTGTATTAGTTCCTTGCACTCAGAAATATTTCGAGCATCGTCATTCAAACATGTAATGTAATTTGTAAACTATCGAAAGTCTCTTCATAAAAACTAGTAGCTTCCAACCATGTTCCCCATCTACTTATTACTGGGAGGCGTTGACAAACATAGAAGTTTTTCCCTCACGCTTCTAGCCACGCTCATGAAGAACTAAATTTAAGTGTAATATTGAAGTAATTGCGTCACAATTCAACGACAAAAAGCAGATGTGCGGTTAACCGAATGAATAGTGCTATTTAATAACTGCGTATTGTACTAGGCGATGTTATAGCCTATTTAATTTCGGCCTGATGAGTCCGGTCTATATTTATGAGACCCTGTTAATACAGAAGAAGAGTTAGTGGCTCGATTTATTCTAGCGTTTGTGATATTCGTGAACATTCACAGCTATTTAGAAGACTTCGGCAGTCGATTGCACATCGTTTCAACTTGTGTATCGAAAATGGTGATCGGAACTTCAAACAATTTTTATAAAGCTTGATGCATTATTATTTCTAATAAAATGTTCCTTAACTTAACACTTTCCTGTTGTAATTGAGATTGTTTTTAAAAATCTCTAGTTTATTTTGACACCGAGAAATTTCCAGACGCTAGTTTATTAATAAAAATTGATTATGTAAGTGCCCTCTTTAATTTCTGAAAATTAGGAATAGTTATTCTGTGACAAACAGTAACATAACTTATCAGCAACACATTAGAGAAATAAACATTCACCGAAAAATATATCAGTAACGGAAATTAATCATTTTACCGTTAAGTGTAGCTCCAATTTTCACTGTTCCATTTTAAATTTTCCACATTTATCAGCAGTGCATGGTTGACGACGTACATATGTTGCAACTACGTAGCTGTAAGGCGTCGTACAATGGCGATGAAGAACAATAGTCATATTATCTATTATTCTGTTAAATAATTCAATGAATTTCAGAACCATTTCTAAATTAGAATTTGAATGTATGCACCGGCAGTTATTCGCTTTCCGTTAGTCGACACTTCTCAATAAGTGGTGGAACGCCTGCGCTCCTGACGACCATTAGCCATAATGAGAGCGTTGCGATGCTGCAAACTTCCGGTCGTCACAGTTGAAAAGCGAGCCTCCATCCATATCAGCCCTCGTTTCCTTTCATTGCCATTGCGCCCGTCATTATCACCCCGACAGTAAATGCGAATATGAATATATAAATGTGGATAATGAAGGTACAAAAATCACATACACTAAGCATTTACGGTTTTTTGATGACTGCATAATCATACTCGTTGAATGTTTACGTAACCAAAATAGTATATTGTCAGCTTGCCCGTGTTAATTTAATTTTCGCCATAAAAAAAAATTATGTTATGGCACCCTCGATAAGGTAAATGAGGACAGTGAAAAAAAAAACAAAAATTTCATCAAAAGAACTCTGTTTAATATTTTTCAACACATAGATTGCTAATTTCACCCGAAGTTTTGCATTTATTCATGTTGGTAAGTAATTTATAGCAACAGCCGCACATATCGCGGCTTTTTTTCGGAGGCCTGTTTAAAGTTACAAAAAATATGGACACATTAATTTGCGTTAATGGCGCTGTTTTATTTTATCAATCACGGTGCGCGGTGTTAAAACATTTGGTGTTTTTTAGCATGGTAGTTTATGGTTTATGTGGTAGAAGTAGCGCAAGCTAAATATCATATACCGGGTTTTTCTTTTATCATTACACATAGGTATAATGCATTGACTTTTATTCATTTAGCCTTACACATAGGGATAAATGTATGGTGGCATAGTAGGTAACCAGGTATATACCAGTGTTTACATACAAGCAATAGCTTAATTCTAAAAATAAATTGCCATTGAGAGAAAATACAATTTTTTTTATGTCGAATATTTCTCAACTTTTATTCATTACAAAAATCTTAACATTTTGAATTTACTGCAAGTGAGAATTAATGAATATTAAATCATATTCTTACATGTAAATGTCGACTTATATGATGCGTTCATAACTACAATCCGACAAACTAAGTTTGTACCAGTATGCAAAACACACCCTTTCGCGACAACGAACTTACTGGTAATTAGGTTAATTAAGAATTAAGAAATACTGAAAAAACAAGTCAGTCAACGGGAGGAAACGTACAGACGGCGCTTCGTTCTGGTTGGAACTTTTCAATGCACGGTATTCCTCGAAGACGGACATTGCTTTTTCATTTCTATACTTTCTGTATATATAGTTAACATTTTGAATTTACTGCAAGTGAGAATTAATGAATATTAAATCATATTCTTCTGTATATATAGTTAACATTTTGAATTTACTGCAAGTGAGAATTAATGAATATTAAGTCATATTCTTACATGTAAATGTCGACTTATATGATGCGTTCATAACTACAATCCGACAAACTAAGTTTGGAACAACAAACTAAGTTTAGGAAGTTCGTTGTCGCGAAAGGGTGTGTTCTGCATACTGGTACAAACTTAGTTTGTCGGATTGTAGTTATGAACGCATCATATAAGTCGACATTTACATGTAAGAATATGATTTAATATTCATTAATTCTCACTTGCAGTAAATTCAAAATGTTAACTATATATACAGAAAGTATAGAAATGAAAAAGCAATGTCCGTCTTCGAGGAATACCGTGCATTGAAAAGTTCCAACCAGAACGAAACACCGTCTGTACGTTTCCTCCCGTTGACTGACTTGTTTTTTCAGTATTTCTTAATTCTTAATTAACCTAATTACCAGGAAGTTCGTTGTCGCGAAAGGGTGTGTTCTGCATACCGGTACAAACTTAGTTTGTCGGATTGTAGTTATGAACGCATCATATAAGTCGACATTTACATGTAAGAATATGATTTAATATTCATTAATTCTCACTTGCAGTAAATTCAAAATGTTAACTATATATACAGAAAGTATAGAAATGAAAAAGCAATGTCCGTCTTCGAGGAATACCGTGCATTGAAAAGTTCCAACCAGAACGAAACGCCGTCTGTACGTTTCCTCCCGTTGACTGACTTGTTTTTTCAGTATTTCTTAATTCACAAAAATCTTAAATTAACTACATTTTATTAAATGAAATTATTTATTATTTATTTAATTATATGTGTTACCAGAAGAATAGCAGCTTAAGGACGGTCAGGGACATGTTTTCTATTAATTATCCTAACAGGTCTATATCTTGTGCAAAGACAATTTTAAATATTTATAATAGATTCACAGAAGATGGTTGTCTTCTAAATTGCAATAAAAAAAAATTAATCACGTGTTAACAGAAGACATGAACCTGAATATCCTGTGTTATGTAAAAGAACGGTCTGTAGGATCGCTTATATTTTTATTTATTATTTATTATATTTATTTTAATAATAATAATATACTTTAATACCCAACAGGCTAGGCCCAATTACAAGGTACATTATAATTATAATCACATGACATCGAAGTGCAATCAGATGAACTATAGACTTAAATAGTGCTCTCCATCTGCAGATCATCCTGCATTCTGTTGGCCACGTTGGAGAGAATATAGGTAGGAGGCCCTTTCAAGACATTTGTCTTCGCGAAGGGAACCATAAATGTAATTTCGTACCTGGAGTTCATACGAGGACCCAAAAACGACATTCGTTCCAAATATGAACGGCCAGTCAATAATGTTTTCCATCAGTTTAATTAGAAATTCCCAACAAATATTCTCTCTTCCTACGTTTAGTGATGACATGCCATAACGTAAAAGAAAATCATCCTGGGATGCACCACGTTCTGGGAGATATCACCAGTCTTGAATGTGAGGTACTTCAAAGATTTACGGTGAACACTGTCCAAAGGAAGGGAATCGCAAGCATAAATGGGATACCAAATTAATAAGGCGTATTCCATTTTGCTCAAAACATAAGCATGGTACAGTGATTTAAGGCAAGTGATGTCTTTAAAGTATTTTGCTATATGCATAATAAATCCCAGACTTTTGTAGACAACGGAACAGATATGGATTATATGGGATCTCAACGTAAGATTAGAGTCAAATAAGACTCCGAGATCCTTTATTTCGGTTTTACTGATTAAGATATTGCTTTTAATCAAATATGAAGACTGGTGAGGCGTAGCAGAACGAGTGTAAGTGACCACGCAGCATTTGTCAATATTTAATTTAAGTTTGAAACAGTCACACCATGCAACTAATACGTCCAGATTTTGCTGTAGTTTAACAAATTCGGCAGTTGTGGAAATCTCAGAATATATTTTTATATCATATGCATAGGCGAGAATGGGAGACTTCACTTGGAAAAGTAGAACATTCATAAACAAAACAAATAGCAAAGGACCAAAATTTGAATCCTGAGGAACGCCAGAAGTAGAACAAAATTTTTGGAGCAGAACCCCATTATAGATCACGTAGCATTTTCATTGAAATAGATAAGATGGAAGAAGACTGTTAAGAAGACTTTTAAATGTAGCCGGGCGTTTTGAAGTATCGTACAGTTCGGTATACAGAACCCTGACAAAATTCAAATATAAGCCACACAAGGTATCAATCCAGAGCTTTCCCAGGAAAATAAAGTAAAACGAACTGTTTTTTGCGATATAATGTTTAATTTGCTAAATGAAAAGGAAGAAATTTTAAATAAAATATTTTTTTATTTTTTATTAATACATTAGGTATTGATCCCGTACAAATGCCCTCATGCCCAAAACCTATCCCGAACGCAGTACTCTTAAAAAGTCAATGTCTGGATAGGAATAATCAACGATAGACTTATTGGCCCATGTTTGATTGACGGTAACTTCACTGCAGAAAAATATTTGAATCTCTTGCGAAACCACATCATTCCATAAATTGAGGGGCTAAATGTTGATCAACTTTAGTTCCAAATGGATGGGGCTCCGGCATATTCTACTCACGGCGTCGGGAATTTTTTAAGTAACACATTTCAATGACAAGTTCAACTGGCAAGTTTGGCCCCTTACCATGGCCCCCAAGATCAGCTGATTTATCTCCAAATGATTACTTCCTTTGGGGTTAACTAAAAAGTAAAATTTATAATAACGTGCAAAAGTGTAACTTGGACGAACTGAAAGAACGTATATGTACTGCATGTGATGGAATAAATTCATAATTTATTCGAAATACTTGCTTCTTGCCCTGAAAGACAAGGAGGACATTTCGAAAACTTGCTATGAAATTTGTCTCCACTTTTGTTATGTTGTTTTTTTGTCTTAATTAATCGTTAGAATAAATTATTTTTTTCATTCAAACTGAGATTTTCTTTCTTTTCTAAAAACACAACCTAATTCTTCGTGGCTTTATTTTGTTTGATATTACCCACTGTTGCCAGTTCAAGTATTATCGCTAAATTAGATTCTAGAATAGTTTTGCGATAATTTTTAAGTTTGGTAATAAATTCAAAGAGTTTCCTGTACATTCTGTATAGCAATATATATACAGATATATAATTTCTCTTTGAAAGTTTTAACTGGCTTAAACATTCATATCTTTAACAGTTAGAAAGCATAGTAAGATGAAACCCATTGAGTTATTTCTTTAGCTAATAGGAAATGGTTGGGTGAAATTTTAATAAAATAAATACTTACGTTACTTCTAAATATTTTTAAAATTTTTATTTAGGAACATTATCATATTAACATTTTTCGGTTTTATTCTTACATACCTTTGTTCTATTATTAAATAGCTGTACTATTCACTCTCACTTTCTGATGAACTCGCTGGAATACAGAAGTATTTCTTAGCACATTGTTTTAAGGGTTTCAGTTACATTCCTGTTGCCTAAAAGAAAATCCATATAAAAAATGTAATTTTAATTTTTTTTTTAAACTTACCTTCCAAAATAAAAGAGGATCTACGTCCTGATTTGAATTTGGCCTTTCGTGTTATTGCCTATTCGTTATTATTACATCTGCTGTAATTGATTTTACTTTCTCTTATTCTTTCTTGCAAAAAGCCAAATAATAAAAGTCACTTTTGATATGGACTAATGTCTGATTCGATTACAGGCATTTGTTCTATATTTTCAGGATCTATTTTCTTCATAATATTAAACATTTCTTGTTCTAGGAAAGAAGTAGCCCCAGCAGCATTTTCAGTACTACGAAAACCTTCTCTTTTAAGTCGAGGGTCTCAAACAGTTGCTACTCTGGTAACTAATCCTCCTTCACATGAAAATAGCCTTGCTTTAACAGACTCCAAACGTTTATTGCATAGAGTCATACCTTCCCCAATCTTTAGATCCAGTAGTGATGCTGTCAGATAATTGTACAGTCCAAAAGTTATTGGGATTATTAAATAAATAGTAACATGTTTATTACCTACAACAATCTCCCACTACTGCTTTTTAAGATAAATTTGTCCAGCTTATAAAACCACTTATTCGTAAGATACCACGAGGTGTTATTTGTTTTTATCGTGTTACTGGAATGCCCCCAATACGTGGGTTACATTCATTAGAAGTAATATGAGGACGTTCTACAATTCATAAAATGGTAAAATCTATTTGTACTTTTTTGTTATATTTTCTATCTTTTTTTGATTACTATTTTAGATATTTTTCGACCTTAAAGAAACACTATCAATATTCTTTGAATTTGTTAAAAATATTTAAAATTGTCGTCGCACAAGATATACTCCTATTGAGATAATTAATAGTTTTTAATAAATTATGTATTTTTCAATAAAATGTATTTAATTTAAGATTTAAGTATGAATGTAGCACAGAAATATTCGACAATTGGAAAAGTATCACTGGTTGCCTATTATGCCACCATAAATGTATCCCTATGTGTAATGCTAAATGAATAAAAATCAATGCATACATTTATGTGTAATCATTAGAGAACAGACACGCTTACCACATGACGCAAAGCTCAGTGCAGTACTGGCGAAAGGCTGTATTTCTAAAATATTTAATTTTATTTATATAATTGGAAAACGAACGGGTGGTGATCTATAAAATTACGAAATACATATTTATTTGTTGAAAAGTTGTATTGATAAAGTTTTTAATTTTATTTATATAATTGGAAAACATACGGGTGGTGATCTATCTATCTAAAATTACGAAATACATATTTATTAATTAATTTTATTTATATAATTGGAAAACAAACGGGTGGTGATCTATAAAATTACGAAATACAATATGTATTTGTTGAAAAGTTGTATTTTTAAAGTTTTTAATTTTATTTCTATAATTGGCACATTTTTATTTGTTCATTTTGTCGTTCAAGTTGAGTAAAGGAGTATTAATATTGACTAGCAATAGTTTCTCAAGGTTTTCTTCTGTCAATTTTGTTCTCTTTGAATTAAGTACATCCTTATAAATAGAAAACGTCCTTTCTACATCGCAACTGGTTATAGGTGCATACTGGAAATATTCTTTTATTTCTTCATATTTAGCCGTTAGATTTTGTGGAATTGTCTCCATACATAATTGCTGCAATGTAATTAATCTGGATTTCTATTAAGAATTGCTTCAAACTTTTGCCGAAGGCCACATCCGAAGTCAGTTGGAATACTTTTCAAATTATTAACAGCCACATCTAATGTGGTTAATCCGTCATTTAATTTGAGATTTCGATTTTCAAAATAAGTGATTAGTTTTGGCAATTTTCCAAAGTGTTCGTGAAGAAAGTACAACTGATTTTTTAAATTTGGGATTTGTATGAGCTCCTTGCACTCACCAATACTTCTAGCATCCTCCGTTAGCAGTGTTACGAAATGTTTTAGACTATCGAAATTCTCAGCATAATAACTAGTAGCTTCCAGCCATGTTCCCCATCTAGTTATTACTGGAGTGGGAGGCAGTGACAGAGATGGAAATTTTTCCCTGAAAAGAGCTACTCTCAAAGGTGCTTTTCTGGAAACTTTTTTAAAAGCTGATACAAATCTGTCAACTTCCGGAAAAGTGTCTCTGATATATTCACAGATTCTGTGGAGAGCATGTGCTACACAAGTTATATGTTTTCTTCAATAGTCTGCCTTATTTTAACATATACGCAGCACTATCACTGACAAATAAAAGTATTTTTTCTTTGTACGTGGCGTCCGAATGAAGCATTTTTTGCATATTCTCCTTAATGGTTTCAGCAACTGTTTCCGCATCAACTCTATTTATAACACTTGTTGGTATTAAACATGAGTTATAGGGAATAGTTGGATGTAGTACACCAGCTACAACATTTACTACACAGCGTCCTAACATATCCACCGTTTCGTCGGCGCTTATCCATATGTATTGATTTAAAAGATGGCTTCTAATGCGTTCTACTGTTCTCGTATAGCACCTAGAAAAATAATATTTGCGTAAAGTT
Source organism: Melolontha melolontha (assembly GCA_935421215.2). Taxonomy (NCBI): domain Eukaryota; kingdom Metazoa; phylum Arthropoda; class Insecta; order Coleoptera; family Scarabaeidae; genus Melolontha; species Melolontha melolontha. Next base: position 215,084,382 of record OW285235.1, read on the forward strand.
GATTCATCAGGAACATTTCGACCAGTATATTTTTTCAGAAATGTCTTCAAAATTGGATTGTTCAATTTAAATAATGGAATATTAGCTGCCATAAAAGTTTCACAGAGCTCTTCGTTAAAATTGTCAGATTGCAACGGGTTCAATTCTTTTTCGTGCTTTAACGATCCTACGTGACGTTTTACGGTTGATTTATTGCAATTTTTCAATAACGTTTCACACACTTCACAATAAATTTCGGAATCACTGGCAATGTACATACAATCAGTATGACCCTCAATCCAACTCGCCATTGTTTCACGATGCCATTCTCGACGCTCTTCCATTGTCTGAAAAAGTAAGAATATTCTAGATCCAAATAAATGAAATTAAATAACGAAATACGTGAAAATTATTGGAAGATGTTGCTTAAATGAAAAGAAAAGGAATGTACGTGCTATTTCTCTTACGAAATACGATAAACTTATTTATTTTATCTACGTACTCGACACCACTGAAAGCACTATATTCTCCGAATACAATAGCTGGGTTGTCCATTGTTATCGCTGCGAGACCAGGTGGCCGAGTAAGTCAAACAAATACTTCATTGAATTACGCCGGGATGTACTGAGCGACGTTATACACAATTCCAATTGCCGATTGCATTTTATGGAAATTGCATCCGTTCTCTAGTAATCATAAAAGAAAAACCCGGTATATATGTATGTATTATAAAATCTCAAAAATACAAGTACAACGAAGAATGTTATAAATTAGCTATTTCATTATTTCAGAATTTTATACTACGTTATGTTATTCTAATAAATCAAATCCTATTTCAATAGCGGACCCTAATTTTAACTAGTTTTTAGCACTATATCAATGTTGGCATATTCAAAAACTAATTAGCCGAAATTTCGATTAAGAAAGATCAACTGTTCTAATGGATTTTACGAATATGGCTGGTCAAGCTTTTACGTAGAATTTATTCATGAAATACGTCAAAACTGCCATGTGATCAAATGAAACGAATTAAAATTTATATACCCAATGGAAACATTCGTTGTCCCTTTTTTGCTCTGTGCGGTCGCTTTAAAAAACAACCAGCATTTTAAAATGAAGTCGGCACTAAAGTTACATTGAATAATGTATTTACATTAAAACTCAATTTTACGTTTGTTTAAATATAATATTTGGTGACAATCTGTTTTTTGGAAGTGAACTATTTAATTTAAATGTAGATAATTTTTACTACCATTTTCGTTAGATATAAATATGCAGACGCATGAAATTTAGTATCTCTTTTCGAGAATCATTCACTTATCTACTATTTTCAGAAATATTTCAGAACGAAATTAATATTCTGTATATACGGTATTATGTTTATGCCATCTATACAAGGGGTCTGTAAAAGGTCTATACAAAAACCTACTACATATTCCTTACAGCACAATAAGGCAATATAAGGCAACTTACCTTAGTACAAAGTTGCTTAGTTTGGGCGCTATTTGGCGCTGAAGTTATAATTCTGAAGTGGTTTTTTTATCATAAATACGAAACGGCTGACGCGATTTTGTTGAACTTCAATACGTTGACTTAAGTTAATGAGACAAGAAAACCAATATCAAAACATTAAGTAACATCTTTCCATAAGCGTAGGAACTTTGGGTTTTTAATAATTGTGCATTACAAATTTCTACGCCAATGGAAGAAGAGGGATTTAAGCATAAAATTTAGATTGCGTAACTTATTTACTACAGAAAAGATTCTCTTTGTAAGACTCGATTACTGTCATGGTTTCTGTGAAATTTATATTTTAATAATTCAAAGTAACTGTTAACAGAAAAATTATGTTACTATACTCTGTTTTTTTAATTCGGAGGAGTAAATTGAAAAGACGATTTTACACCTCGTTTTTTATTTGAGCCCACACTAACTCAATAGGGTTTAGTTCGCAGTGATAAGGAGGTAACCTTAACACAGTTTTATTTTGACTTTTAGCCATCTCATCTGTGACATATGCATTATATTTATCTTTGGTAATACGGATCAAGTTAAGTAATTCAGATCGAACCATTGTTGGATCATAATGAATATTTTTGGATGTCAGCCAAGCTTGCATATCTTGTTTCTTTGATGTTGTTGTGGGGATTTTCTCAATTTTACGGCTGTGATATGTAGCATTATCCATGATTACAACAGCAATGTCTGGTAGTACTGTTAATATTTGACTAAACAACTCTTCAAACACATTAGCATTAATTTCTTCATGGTAATCTGCAGTTTTTTTTTTCCTTCAAAAAGTAAAAGACCATTCTCTACAAATCCAGCTTCAGAACCTATGTGTAAAATTATAAGTCGTCTTCCTTTTCCTACAGGATTCCGCAGTCCTGTAGTTAAGCCTTCATTAAATGCCTGTCGTCGGTTCTGTATAGTATTATCTATCCAAACTTTTTGCTTCGTATGTCCTTCGTTTAACCATGTTTCATCCAACTAATAGATTGGACGATTTTGACATCTGTAGTTTTGTATGGTTATTAAATACCTGCGTCTCCATCTAACTATATCATCACGTTCTATAAGAACACTTTTTCTATCTCTGGTCATATATCTGCAGCAATACATAATATTATATCACTTATATTGTAATATGCATTTGCATGTAACAACATGAACAAGTAAAACTGTCTATATAATAATTAAAATACCCACTGACCTGAAATTTATGTGTTTCATGAATTTATAGAGTTGAACGGCTCATCTCTGTCAAATCATCGCGTTGTATTATTTCATTTAGCACTTTATTAACCGTAGGATGTTCATTTTTATAAAAAAAAGCTGTTACTATTTGCCGTACGGATTTCTTGGCACCTTCGTCGTACTCGTCAATTAAAGAATGCCTTCCTGAACTTTGTTTTGGTGGAATTATTTGACCATTCTGTTTATAATCTTTGATTGTACGATAAATTGCCGAATTTGCACTCCTGAAAGTAAGTTAGCATATAGTACCTACATACGTACGAATACAGATTATTTACTAACCTAAAACGCATGCTATTTTTGCTACGATGACAGTCATCTTCATTTGAGGTTTATCGTTTCGAAGTTTCTTAAATATATTTAATATATTTTGTTTCTCAAACACAGACAAGTGCCCCAAGCCTAAATAATTTCGTTTTCGTATCGGTGATATTTGCGTTCCAGAAGTGCTTTGTACTTGATCCATATCGAAAAATAGCGTACGAAAAAAGTGTAACGTATGTAAAATATTAAGTTAGCTCTAAAAAGAACTTATTTTGGAAAATTTAATGAAGGAAAACAAACAGTAACGATAATTATACAAAATGCAAGTTTTGATCAGCTGATTCAACCTGTCAACCGTCAATACTCTAAATTTTTAATGTCATTGTGGCCGATAATTGGCCAATAACGAGACTTTTTTTACCGCGAGATTTTTAAAACGCTCCTCCGAATTAAAAAACAGAGTATAAAACATGCAAAAAGTAATGAAACATAGACGTATTTTTTAAAAATATTTGACAAATCTTTCGTTTCGTAAACCAAGAATGGACACATGTGACAGGTTAGATTATGAGATTAAAGCCAATGCTAAAAATAGCAGTACAGCTAAATCGTGCCTACAACTGCACCAAGCTAAAGCTGAAAAAGCCAAAGACCTCTTAAAATAGTAAAGATACGATCAACACTCAACAACCCGGCAGCAATGTATGTACTGTATCTATGGACATTGAGCAAGTACTGACTGTACCAACTTTAGTTCATTCTGATATATTTTACATGTCAGAACTCTCCTGCTAAAACTTTGGAATGCATATTGGTGACCCCAATAATGCATATATGTGTGTCAGGCATGAGGGTTTTGCAGGACGTGGTATTAACGAAATAGGTTAATGTTTGCTGCAGCTTCTTCTTGTTCTTCTTCTTCTTCTTCTTGGGTTGGACGCCAGAACGTCCAGGCACTTGAGCACACTGCTCTTTGTATTACTGCAGCTTATAAATATGGATATTATCGAGAAGAAAAATTTAGTGATTTGATGCGACAACTGTAGTGACCAAAATGAAAACAAATACTCGTACACACTGTTGGTCTTGATATTTTTAATGGTTGCTGGGCTACTCGACTCAATAGAGCAAAGTTTCTTGTTAGCTGTCAAACTTACAGCTAGAGTTAAGCGTTGGCAATCTTATTAATTAATTTACACATAATTGTAACTAGCATCTCACAAATAAAACATGCGCGTTACATTTTTCACACAACAAATAAACATTCGAACTTGACCTTTTCCACCTGCATGTCTGCATAATATGTATGTGAAAGTAAATCTATCCTAATTTCTACGTTGTATCCTTATCTGGTTATATATTTTTTTTCTTTTTTTCGTGAGGTGCCAGTTACAATTATGTGTAAATTAAGTTTTCTTTTTCGAATATTTTAGTATAAGAGTAAAGTGTATATTGCAATTTTATAGCTTCTCTCGATGAAGTGATTAATAAACGACGAAATATTGAAAGAGAACATTTGAGTTTTAATGTAAACAGACCGATAACCCAAATATTATTGAATTAATATTAGTACGTTCAGGAAATTTTCTGTATTAATCATACATATATATATATACATATATATATATATATATATATATATATATATATATATATATATATAGTAAAAATTAATTGAACGGGCGAGCGGTCTGTCAAATAAAAAAAAATTAAACATACCATATTTATTTTTAAAAGGTCGACGATAAACCAACATCTTGTTAATTTAATGTTACAAATTAAGAAGATTTTAACATGTTAAGTGGCGTCTTTGCTAGATTTTAATTCTTAATTGAACTCCTGAAGAAGTAACAAATCGTTATGAAATATAGATTGAAATTATTATTAATTGAATTGAATGTATTTATGAATTTGTATCTCTCACCATGACTACATCACTTATATAACTTTGACAATAATATCTGTCATTTATAATTCTTTGATAAAGGTAATACTTACCGAAACATGTAAGAGCTTACTTTAAATATACACATATTAATGTAAAACAGACCTTCAATCGCCGAATTTCTAAATCAACTATATTGTACCAAGGTCAAGAAATAATTATATATATATATGATAAACGTAATGTTAATGAGAATTAATAATCAATAAATTCTCACATTACTGCCAATGCCGCTCTAATTCGTTGCATTAATTCACACATTTTTTCATATATATATATATATATATATAATGAACTTCATGTGTATGAGAATTAATAATTATTAAATCTCATTTTACATGCGATTGTCGCTGTAATTTGTTGCATTTAATTCTACAATTCGGCAAATCACTTTTGCCCTATATTGTAGACGCAACAAGCCGCGACATCAACTGTACAAGTTGTCAGTACAAATGAAAAATTTTTGTGAAAAACTTATCTGCGCGGAATGTGCATATATCGATATTTCACTGTTTTTTACAGATCATCAGTGCACCTTACCGAAGACAGACATGATATTCACTTCTATACTACGTGTATATATACGAACTGTAATGAACTTCATGTGTATGAGAATTAATAATTATTAAATCTCATTTTACATGCGATTGTCGCTATAATTTGTTGCATTTAATTCTACAATTCGGCAAATCACTTTTGCCCTAGATTGTAGACGCAACAAGCCGCGACATCAACTGTACAAGTTGTCAGTACAAATGAAAAATTTTGTGAAAAACTTATCTGCGCGGAATGTGCATATATCGATATTTCACTGTTTTTTACAGACCATCAGTGCACCTTACCGAAGACAGACATGATATTCACTTCTATACTACGTGTATATATACGAACTGTAATGAACTTCATGTGTATGAGAATTAATAATTATTAAATCTCATTTTACATGCGATTGTCGCTATAATTTGTTGCATTTAATTCTACAATTCGGCAAATCACTTTTGCCCTAGATTGTAGACGCAACAAGCCGCGACATCAACTGTACAAGTTGTCAGTACAAATGAAAAATTTTGTGAAAAACTTATCTGCGCGGAATGTGCATATATCGATATTTCACTGTTTTTTACAGATCATCAGTGCACCTTACCTTGTTGCGTCTACAATCTAGGGCAAAAGTGATTTGCCGAATTGTAGAATTAAATGCAACAAATTATAGCGACAATCGCATGTAAAATGAGATTTAATAATTATTAATTCTCATACACATGAAGTTCATTACAGTTCGTATATATACACGTAGTATAGAAGTGAATATCATGTCTGTCTTCGGTAAGGTGCACTGATGATCTGTAAAAAACAGTGAAATATCGATATATGCACATTCCGCGCAGATAAGTTTTTCACAAAATTTTTCATATATATATATATATATATATATATATATATATATATATATATATATATATATATATATATATATAATAACTTCGTGACCTTGGTATGATATGGTAAACCTAATCAGTAGGCGATTAAAGGTCTGTATATTACTTCAAAATATATGTATTTAAAGCCGAAACATGTAGAGTTTTTTAAATACATATATTTTGAAGTAATATACAGACCTTTAATCGCCTACTGATTAGGTTTACTATATATATATATATATATATATATATATGTTTAGATTATTTTTTAGCCGTTCATTTAATATATCAATTGATAAATTCTTGGAGTTTTTCGGCTTTTATATGAAATATTTACAAATATTATCAAATTAGTATGTAATTGCAAAGTAAATGTGAATGTAAACAAATGTTTACATGCAAAATAAAATACTAATTTAAAATATTTCATGTAAAGCCAAAAATCGAAGAAAGAATTGATCAGATGATATATATATATATATATATATATTTAGTGTTAATAAGAATTAAAATTTGTTTCTTATTTATTTTATTGGCCGTGTGCATAATATTAAAATAATAAGCTTTTTTTTTTGGTTTAGCGACCTTTATTGAATTTCAATTTATTTAACTAACGACATTTTGACTTTTTTGTAGTTCATAAAACGGGCTTTGAATGCAAGACACGATCGGTCTTAATGGGATATTTTTTTTATGTAGTTTTGGTAAGCCATATATTTTGGGTACTAGTGCATTATGTATTTTTAATTTGTTGTCTGTTTTTGGTGAGATGATTTGTTTATTTTCCCATTTTTTAATTAGTGTGTTGTTTATCTTTTGATGTTTTGTTGTGGGGTCATTCTTTAATTTAGTATATTGTCATTTAGGAGTTTTTCCATGTTTTGTATATATTGTCTTTTTTCCATTATTACTGTTTTATTAGATTTGTCTGATTGTAGTACTATTAAATGACTGTTGTTTTTTAGGAAGGTTTTAGTTTCTTTAATGTGTTTATTTAATGCTTTGTCTGTTTCGTTATTATTAACTGTTTTGCTTGATTGCTTGTAATTTAAGAGGCTGTTACAGATTTTAGACCTTATATGATTTTTGTCATTTTCCTTGATTTTGTCTATTGAAGGTTCTACGTTTGCAATTATTAAGTCTATAGGTAATTTACTTTGGTTTTTATTGTCAATTTGGTATTATATTATATATATATATATATGTGAATTTTGGTCCCAGACTTAATATTTTCATAACATTATTGGGTATATTGTCATTGGTTAGGTTTGTTATCCATTTTTTATTATATGTGTCATTTTTTAAGAAATTTGGTGTGTTTTTGTTTTGGTTTGTTTTTTGTTTTAGGATTTCCAGTTTCTGTTTTTGTTTAGTTTTTATATTATTGAAGAAATTAATATGTTTATAATTTATCCATTCTATCAATTTATTGTATGTTTTGGGATTAATTTGTTTTTTGAGTTCTGTATATTGTATATTAATTTCCTTCTGTAGGATATTTATGCTTTTTACAGTATCTGTGATCAAATAATTCAAGATAGTATGTGTAAAATTACTTACTTTATCATCGAAACTATTGGTGAGTTTTTTATCATTAAACATAATGTGTGTTAATTTCAGTTTTAGAAATGTAGGTGTTTGTTGGTTTTGCATGCAACTAAAAATATTCTTCAGTTTTTCATTCTTGCTATTTTATTCTCTAATTTAGTTATTTTCTTAGTTCTCCTAAAAAATGACACATATAATTAAAAATGGATAACAAACCTAACCAATGACAATATACCCAATAATGTTATGAAAATATTAAGTCTAGGACCAAAATTCACAATACAATACCAAATTGACAATAAAAACCAAAGTAAATTACCTATAGACTTAATAATTGCAAACGTAGAATCTCTAATAGACAAAATCAAGGAAAATGACAAAAATCATATAAGGTCTAAAATCTGTAACAGCTTCTTAAATTACAAACAATCAAGTAAAACAGTTAATAATAACGAAACAGAAAAAGCATTAAATAAACATCTTAAAGAAACTAAAACTTTCCTAAAAAACAAAAGTCATTTAATAGTACTACAATCAGACAAATCTAATAAAACAGTAATAATGGAAAAAAGACAATATATACAAAACAATTAAAGAATGACCCCACAACAAAATATCAAAAGATAAACAACACACTAATTAAAAAATGGGAAAATAAACAAATCATCTCACCAAAAACAGCCAACAAATTAAAAATACATAATGCACTACCACCCAAAATATATGGCTTACCAAAACTACATAAAAAAATATCCCATTAAGACCGATCGTATCTTGCATTCAAAGCCCGTTTTATGAACTACAAAAAAGTCGAAACGTCGTTAGTTAAATAAATTGAAATTCAATAAAGGTCGCTAAACCAAAAAAAAGTTTATTATTTTAATATATATATATATATATATATATATATATATATATATATATATATATATAGATAATTACTTCTTGACCTATGTAAGTTATAGTAGATCGAATTATTCGGCGATTTAAGGTCTGCTTTACTTTGATGTAATATTGTTTAAAATATATACGTATCAAAGTAAAACACATTAAATAGCCGACTATTTTAATCTACTATATATATATATGTGTTATAACTAGAGCTGAGGATGTTTGCGGTATAACCATGGTTATATCATGTAACCATAGTAATTTACTATGGTTACATGATATAACCATGGTTATACCGCAAACATCCTCAGCTCTAGTTATAACTTGTTATAAGTTCGCAAACATAAAGTTATACAAAGTATAGTTTTCGTTATTTTAAATGATTAAGATAACAGTAAAGTAGAATCAAAATTATTAATAATTGGCTTGAAATCAAACGTGTCCGCAGATGATATATTATTCCTTTTCCTTATAATTCGCGTTTGATAACATTTCTAACCGACAGATTCTATTAAAAGGCGAATACAATTTAAATTGAACTACGTCACTACTTGCCGTTTACAATCAGATAAGATATTTAATAAAATTGAATACTGTGAATAACTGTTGAAATATCGTTTAATGAATAGTTTCACTCATCAACCATGTGATCATGAAACTCTGTATTTGTTTGATTTATGAGTAAATTGTAAAATAACGAGTATGTCTATTGCAGCTGCTGTCAGGGAATACCAACACCTACACTGTGGTTGATCAGAAACTGGACCCACCAATCATCGCAACTAAAATACGATTTCTACCATACAGCGACTACGTCAGGACTGTATGTATGCGGATCGAAATATTAGGATGCAAATTTGCAGGTTGGTGATTATTTTAATGTATGGTTTTAATAGAATTTTTGAAGTATCATCGCGTTTACAATTTTAATCACAGTGTTTTGACTTGACCATAAATAAGAAATCGTTTATTGGATGAAAGAGTGTACCTGTCCGTTTTATACACACAATAATAAATCGTACCGAGAATATTGGCGCGGATATATTACTTGCAAAGTAATTTACCGACAGTCAATTAGCTATTCGAAGATCAATATACTTTTTAAGAATTTATGGAATGCCATTTTATACACATGGCTATAATGTGATTGAAATATACTATCAAAGCGATCAATAACAATGAATAAGTAATAAATATAATTTAATTTTTTAATTGTTCCTCTTTTAATTAAAGATACACATAAAGAACAACTAATATCGATAAAAGGAAATCTTATTTTGCACTATCCGAACATAAGGTTTTTGAAGTGGCTTAAGGCATCGTAGGTACCATGTCTTCAATTAAATTTTCATTAGAGTAATCTATGATTTCAATATAAATTTGGGAACACTGTGAAATAGTAAGGTTTGTCGAAAGTCTAATTTTTGACAACTTCCATGTCAATTTATTGAAAAGTTGTCTTATCAATTAGGTTACTTACGAGGTGCATTCAAGTTCTAAGGCCTCCGATTTTTTTTCTAACTAACTATTCACCCGAAAACTATGAAACTTGTGTTACCTTTCGACGTAATCTCCCTGCAGACGTACACATTTTTCACAACGTCGACGCCATGGTTCCATGGCCTCGGCGAAGGCTTCTTTAGGAGTCTGTTTTGACCACTGGAAAATCGCTGAAGCAATAGCAGCACGGCTGGTGAATGTGCGGCCACGGACAGTGTCTTTCATTGTTGAGAACAGCCAAAAGTCACTAGGAGCCAGGTCCGGTGAGTAGGGAGCATGAGAAATCACTTCAAAATTGTTTTCACGAAGAAACTGTTGCGTAACGTTAGCCCGATGTGCGGGTGCGTTGTCTTGGTGAAACATCACACGCGCAGCCTTTCCCGGACGTTTTTGTTGCAGTGCAGGAAGGAACTTGTTCTTCAAAACATTTTCGTAGGATGCACCTGTCACCGTAGTGCCCTTTGGAACACAATGGGTAAGGATTACGCCCTCACTGTCCCAGAACGTGGACACCATCATTTTTTCAGCACTGGCGGTTACCCGAAATTTTTTTGGTGGTGGTGAATCTGTGTGCTTCCATTGAGCTGACTGGCGCTTTGTTTCTGGATTGAAAAATGGCATCTACGTCTCATCCATTGTCACAATCGACGAAAAGAAAGTCCCATTCATGCCTTGGTTGCGCGTCAACATTGCTTGGCAACCTGCCGCACGAGCAGCCTTGTGGTCGTCCGTCAGCATTCGTTGCACCTACCTGGAGGACACTTTTCGCATTTTCCGGTCGTCATGCAGGATTTTGTACACAGAACCCACGGAAATGCTAACACTGGAGGCGATCTGTTCAACTGTCATTCGGCGATCCCCCAAAACAAGTCTCTCCACTTTCTCGATCATGTCGTCAGACCGGCTTGTGCGAGCCCAAGGTTGTTTCGGTTTGTTGTCACAAGATGTTCTGCCTTCATTAAACTGTCGCACCTACGAACGCACTTTCGACACATCCATAACTCCATCACCACATGTCTCCTTCAACTGTCGATGAATTTCAATTGGTGTCACACCACGCAAATTCAGAAAACGAATGATTGCACGCTGTTCAAGTAAGGAAAACGTAGCCATTTTAAGTATCTAAAACAGTTCTCATTCTCGACGCTGCCGCTACAATTCCATCTGCCGTACAGTGCTGCCATCTCTGTGACGTATTGACAACGAACGCACGCTCATTTTAAAACAATGCACATGCTTCTATCTCTTTCCAGTCTGGAGAAAAAAATCGGAGGCCTTAGAACTTTAATGCACCTCGTATTATCACGTTAGAAATATAAGATTACCCATTTTAAGGTTTCAAAAAAAAAAACGTAAAAAAACATAAAATTTTTTTTTTGATGAAATTTTTTTTTATTATAAAGTTTGGACCTTGCCATTATGTGTGAAATAATATGTCAAATGTCCGCCTTGGAATTTGTGGCAACACTAGATCCTTTTGAGGTAATTTTGGACCACTTTTCGGCACATTATGACGAATGTTGTCTTCCAAATGCTCTAAGGTTAGAGGATTGTTCTCATAAACTCGGTCTTTTGCGTAGCCCCACGGAAAAATATATAACGGCGTCAAATCGCTTGATCTCGGTGACCAATTGGCGTCGTCAAAACGTAAAATTAGACGGCCAGAAAACTTCTCGCATAATAGGGCAAAAATCGGTCGTGATGTGTGACTTGTTGCAACATCTTGCTGGAACCACATATCGTCCAAGCCCATATCTTCAATTGCAGTTCATAAAACGTCTGCTAATATTCGACCACACCGCTCCGAATTGAGAGTAGTTTTCTTATCATCTTTGAAAAAATATGACCCTATGAAGCCTCCAGGCCATAATTCCCACCACACAATCACTTTTTCTGGACGAAACGACCTCTCTTCATTTATATGAGGATTTTCAAAGCCCCAAATGCAACAATTTTGCTTATTTACGTACCCACCGAGTGAGAAATATGCCTAATCCGTGAAGAGAATTTTGTTCGAAAAATCATTATTTACGGCCTGTTGCTTAAGGACCCATTTGACGTATCTCCTACGTTGTTGATGGCTAGCAGGCTTTAATTGTTGCGTGAACTGAACTTTATTCGAATGTAGGTATAAATCCACATGCAAAATTCGCCATAATGAGCCGTAAGACAGGTCCAATTTCTGAGAACGCCGTGGAATCGAGAAATTCTGCACCTCGGACACACTTTCACTCACGGCGGCGATATTTTCAGCAAAGCGTACATTACGATGATGCAAATGCCTCAGAATATATAACACGGTCTACATTTCTTCAAAATTTTTCACTATCTTGCCAATTGCTTGCACAATGGGGCGATTATGTCGGCCAAAATCGTTTCTAATTGCGCGAAATGTGGCTACGTTTGAATCCCCACTTTTGTAGTAGGTTTTAACAATTTTAGTGCGTTATTATGTTACTATTTGATGCATTTTCGTAAATAACAAACATTCAACTAAAAATTTGACGATTCAGTTGCCATAAATATTTGACAGCTGTCAAATGACATCCCTACAGGTTTTGAAACCACGAAATGGATAACCCATTGTTACGCAAAGTTTTTATTGCTGAAAACTATTTTAGAACTGGTAGATTAGTAAATGGACAGTGAGTTTATGCAATTAATCATATATTCAGGATTTTCGACAACAGTTCCCTAATCTTGCAATTACGTATGAGTAACTGCCCAGTCAAATTGATGTTTGACAGATTTCCTGAAACGGAGGCAGTATTTCGTAAATCTGGAGAACTGCTGATTGCATTGAAGATGTTCGACATCCAATGGAAAACTCGCCAAATAAATCCATTGTGAAACTGTCGCAAGAAGTGCAGTGATCAGTTGGAACATGCCACACTATTCTCAAAAAAGATATAAAAATATATTCATGAACTCGGTCTCGGTGATTACGTTAGAAGAACCGAGTACTGCCAATGGTTCTTGAATAACTGGAATAATGATGATGTTCTTAATAAATGCTTCTTTACTGATGGGATATTTAAACAAACGAAATAGGAGAATATGGTCGCCGGAAAATCCTCAATAATTTTGAGGAAACACCGTTACATACGCATAAAATTGGTGTTTAGCTGGCGATGTCGAGAAGGCGAATCATTGGACCAATGTAAATATGCTTTCTACATATTACGATGCTAATTTATTCGAATTTTTTATAGAAAAAAATTCGCCCTAAAGTGGGATTCGAACCCAAGTGCATGGCTTGCCGGACCATTGATCTAGACAACTAAGCTATTAAAGGTCCGAATTTTTCTGGGGATGCCTTGAGATACATTAAGGAAACAGATTATATATATCTTGCCCGTAGTAGGCCGTGTGCAAATTTGTTGCATTTTTTTATAGAAAAAAAATTCGAATAAATTAGCATTGTAATATGTAGAAAGCATATTTACAATTTACTTTACTTCGCGAAAAATGCAACAAATTGGACCAATATTCTTTAATGGAAGAATAAATGCTGAAAGATACTGAAATGAGTTATTAAAACCCTTTATTAATCAATTATATGACGATGAAATTACAGAAGATTTCCAACAAGACAACAAGCTCAACAAACACGTCCTCGTTTGGAAGAGTTCTTTGATAATTGAATAGTAAATTTTCTTCAAAGGTCTCCAGATCTCACGATTCTGGACTTCATTTTGCCGTACATGAGGCACATGATTTTTAGAACGCCACAACATACAATTGAAAAATATTGCAACAGTTATTAGAAAAGTTTGTGATAATATAATCCGTCATTTGTCAAACGCATTTAAAAACAGGAATGCAGATTTCGTGTGTCCATCTAGACAAGAGGAAAATATTTTGAGCATCTCCTCTAACGTAGTATTTTTACAATAAACATATTGGTCTAAATAAATGTCTTTTATTTAATACATTTCACAAGAAATAAGTTGTAACACAACTAAATTGTAATCTGTCAGATGACATGAGAAAATTCGAAAACTCTTAACTGTTTCACAGTGTTCCCGAATTTATATTGAAATCATAGGCTACTCTAAATGAAAATTTAATTGAAGCCATGGTATATGCTCCTATGACAGTCATAGGAAATATACAGAAAAATGACGTATTGATTTTCATAGGAAATACAAAGCCAAAAATTGCCTAAGCGATTTTTAAAAGCATTATCGGATATGAAAGGGAACATAATATGATATAACAAAGTAATTTGAAACATACTTGAGTAAGTAGAGCCTCATTAAATTTTGTATATAATAAAAACATTTTTACTAATATAAAAATATTAAAAATTGGGTGTGGACAAAACAAAACAAGTTCATGTTTGGGTGAAAGTATGTTGAGTGCTCTTCTATGCTCTGTCTTAATAATTTTTGTAACATGGTAAGGGTGTTATTTATGGTGAAAGTATTTCTCCACCAACAGGTACTGATGATTCTGTAGTAAGATGAAACACGTGTCTGCATGTCTGGAAAGATACTTTCACACAAACACGAACTTGTATTATGTTCTCCCACAGCCTATTTTAAATAATATTTTTATATTATCAAAAATGTTTTTGTTTTAAACATAACGTAAATAATGATATTGGTTTAAAACCTATGTAATATGCAACTGTTTCATAAAAATGAGATAGCTCAAAGATATAAAAGCAGCAATTAGTAAGGTTTCACGGAAAATGAAGACCCGTTACATACTACGGAGAAGATGTAGAACAAACTAACTAAAGTTATTAAAGACGTTTGTAGAAGCCTACGCAGAGCTAAAAAGAAGGAAATGTGATTGAGTTGATAGTTTATGCAAGGAGGAGAGAAGAGAGGAAAATAGGTAACCATACCACGAATAAAGGGATATTTTCCAACAAAAAATGTCGTAGAAAGAATAAAAGAGAATATAATCAAAATAAATGAAGAGATGTAAAGAATATGTATAAAAGGAAGAAAATAAAAAAATTTTAGAAGGATATCAAAGAGTGGTCAAAACAAGGCTTATAATCTGCAAAAATAGTGAACGAAGACTAGCTGGAGACGCAAAGAAGGCGCTGAAGGGCGGAATTTTAATGATTTTCTTAAAAAAGAAAATCTTGATTCACCAGAAGAAGTCAATATAAAGCCAGGTAATGAGGAAATTGTTTCGCTTCTAGTAATAAAGAGATAGAAGATATTAAAAGCGTGAAAAAAAGACTCCAGGCCATAACATTGTAACAGATTAAATATTCTCATTTAATACGGGGAAAAGGTTTTAAAATAAAAAATAGTCGGTCTTATAAGGAAGATTTGGATAGACAAGCAAAAGTCCAATAAGTGGTGAACATCAACTATAATATCAAATTAGATTAAAAAAAGACATGTAATCGAATATAAAACTTGTGGAGAAATTCCATTCAATAATATTGGCTACAAATTGTTGGCCGCTTTACTAAAGCGCAGATTAGGAAAATGTTTTGAAGCGCTGGTGGAGGATTATCCAACCGGTTTTTGAAAAGCAGTTTGATAATAGATCACATATTCAAGCTGAAATACTCAATTAAGAGAATCTCTACCGCAACCCAAAAAAGGCACTTTTACCGAAGAAATTTTTTGCTTTCTTGGGCGGTGGAGAGCTCTTATGAATCCATTGCATGGAGTCTTGTTACGTGGGAGGGTCCCAGTAGTGTACCCAAGTTTCATCCATAGCTATAAGTCTATTTCAGAAGTCTTCATCTTAAGATAAAATAGTCATATTCTCTTCACAAATTGCCGTCTACATAATTTGTGTTCGGTTCTGAGCAGCCTGGGAATCCATCGTGCCGACACTTCGCTCATTCCCAAATCTTCGTGTAGAATTTTAAAACCGCACGTTTCTGATATTTCTATTTCTCTAGCAATAACTGAAACTTTTACTCGGCAGTCAGTCAACACCAAATCTTCAACTTTATTGATGATTTCTTCAGTTCGTGCTGCCAGAGGTCTTTCGCACTTTGGGTCATCATGAATGGATTTTCTGCCCCATTTGAACTGCTTATATCAAAATTTAACTTGGAAATAGGACGGGCCATTTTCTCCATACACTGCTACCATTCTCTCGTGAATATTCTTCGGGTTACTGCCTTCTTTTGATAAAAATTTAATGACACTTCTGTGTCCAAGTATCAAATCACTCCTTTTCTCTTCTCTGAACGAATATAAAAGTAACAAATGTTAAGCGATTCAAACCAAACTTGGAGATGACACTATAAAAGGTCACAGAAGCTTGACTTAAGAAAATTCTCACGATAGCATGTTATTTTCATAGCCAGGAAATTCCGCTCGTAGAATAGAGGACATAACAACCACATGTCAGTGATTACAATGATTTGTCTAAAAAGTTCAATTGAATCTTCCTCTTTTAAATCAGAATCTTCGTCGCAAAATTTCTCAGTAAGAAGATTTCTGTAAAAGTCTTGAAATGCTTTTTTTTTATTGATAAACAAGCGGCAGTGATGCAGGAAGTGATGACTTTCAATTTATAATCTAAAATACTTCGTCATTATTGAGTGAATGTTTGTATTTTACTAAACCGGTTTCCCTGGCATACTGCAACTATTGAACTAGTTACCATTTTCCTAGCAATCTAGCTAACTCTAGCTGGCTGAATATGTTCTCCTTTCATTACGAACACTTGACTTATGCAAGTGTTTGTCATTTCTATGTAATGTTTTTCTGTGTCTTCTGTGTCACTGTTATTAAATTGCTCATTTAATATACTTTTAAATTTCTCAACATAGGTATGTGAATAAGCTTTTGAAGTGTATTCATATTAGCTTAGCGTTTTGAGGTATTTCTAGTCTATTTAGTTGTTCTATTAATTAAAGAATTCTTAATTCCTTTCGCCAATTAAAAATGAATATCGTTAGAGTATATATTAATATATTTATATATTTTATAATTTAGCACATTAATATATGATACTACTGTATCTCATGGGGATGATATTTTTATGTAATTTCCGCTGGTCATATGGGAGCGGTATACGTCGATTCGTTATATTTAGTTTTTTATCTTATAGGTTGTTATTTTTTATGATTTCCTTTATTTCTTTTTGATATTTGCTAGTATGGTCTTGAATTTCTACAAAATCTTCAGTTTAGTATACTGTTCATTTTATCCGTATGTTTTAACCGTTTTAAAATTATTATTGCATTGCCTTTATCTGCTTTAGATATGCGTTTTAATTGTTTTATAATATCTTGTCCATTGATTTTTTTATTTGTTTGTGGTTTATTTTTATTATTTCCGAAAATTCATTTTATTTTTTTATTTTTCGTATTTACAATTTTCTATCGAGTTTAAAGCTATATCTAAGTCTATTGATATTTGTTCTATGTCCTGTTGATTAGTAATATTTGAACAATTGTTGAGACCTTTATTTAATAAGTTTATTTCTGTATCAGGAAATTTTCTTTCTGTTAAGTTTATTACTGAAGCATGAAATTTAACTTTTTTGTTATTGGGTACCGTGTTATTTTGTAAAGATATTAATTCAGCTTAAGTTTTTTCATTTTATTTTTCTGTGTAGTATAGTATTGATACCTGCTTTGTTGTACCTCCCTAATGAGTTAATTGAGGCAAAAATGGGATAATTTGTTATGATTTCATCAAACATAATCTTCTTTCATGACGTTTCTAATTTTTAGTCGTCACTAGGCTTGAGATAATTATGCACTAAAAACTTTGATATATGCACACCTATAATAACTAAAAATATGATAAATATACATTTAGAAATACAAATATATTTTCTTAATAATGAATTAAAACATTTTAGGTCTGTAAAATACATATACGAGGGGTATTGATATCTATTTTTTACGATTTTGGAAAGTAATAATAAAGTAAATGTAAAGACCGTAAATTCTGGTTTATTTAAAAATACCGCAAACAAGTAACAAACATACCACTGTAAGAAAAATTAAAAAATTAAAAAATGTTCGAAATAAAAATAATATTTAGAAAATACGAGGGGATATTAATATCTAGTTAGCCTAGGCCATTTTCCTCTTAATTTTAGGTCAAGAAGTTGAAGTATTGCTGTGCAGCAAATTTTGAAAGAAAACATGTCGAATGCAAATGTGAAAATCGATAAATTTGATTAAATACTTGTATTTGAAGAGGTTAAGTGGTAGGGAAATTTACAAGGATATGCTTAACACACTTGGCGATCAATGCCCATCATATGCGGCTGTCAGCTATTGGATTGCGTCATTCAATAGAGGAAAATTTTCCGTTGAAGATGAAAAGCGACCAGAAGGGCCGATTTTGGCGTCAAAATACTGACGCAGTTCATGACATTATATTATCAGACCCTCGAATTGAACTGAAAAATATAGATGAGGCACTAAAGATTTCATATGAACGGGTCATACATAGTTCCTATCGATATAGATATAAAAAAAAATTCTGCAGAATGAATTTCTAAATGCTTGAACGCCGAACACAAACGAGCAAGAGTGAAAGCACCACGGCCAATCTGTGCCCATTTTGAAGGAGATTCAGATTTTTTGAACTACCTTGTAACTATGGATGAAACATAGGTCTATTTTTACGACTCAGAAACAAAACAACAATCGATGGAGTGGAAGCATCATAATTCTCCAAGGTTTAAGAAGTTTGGAGTTCAAAAATCCGCTGGAAAAGTTATTGCTTCAATTTTTTGGATATTCGTGGAATAATTATGATTAATTACCTAAAAAAAGGGTCAGAACATCACTGGAGATCTTATTTTAAATTACTAACCATTCTGAGAGAGAACGTGAAATTCGTTTTTCTCGATTTTTCAAAATCTTTATCCAGCTTCTATTTTAACTTAAGACAACTTTTTAAAAAATACTGCTACACGACTCTACTTTGGCACTTTGTTTTACAGATAAACAGCGAATGAATGGCGTTGTTGTGTTATGTTTATTTCAGCGCCTACTATACTAGGGACAGTAAATATTGTACATTCCTAGTATCTGTTAGTACTAAAAAGTTAAAAAAAATACTAACTAATAGAGATACAAATATCACAGAAATCGCGAATATATAATTATACCGACAAGAACTTTAAATATTTATGTAAAGTCGTAAACTGTTCTAAAATAATACTTTGATGAAAAAAGGTCAAATATGCATTTATAATGAAAAAGATTTAAAATATGCACTTAAATGTACACCAAAACAACTAAATTATATATTTGCATTTGCACTTATGAAAATGCAGAATTATCCGAAGCCTAGTTATTGCTTTTAATTAAATCACAGAATGTGAGTAAAACGTATTAAATTTTATTTAATTAACCACTTGCTAAATTATAGAAAATTAATTAAGCAAAGGGAATTTTCTCTTAGCTCCTCATTATGCTATATTTTCCCATACCATTATATTATAACCCTTTCATTCCACGTGGTTACAATTGTGATTTTGTTATTCATTTGTACCTTATGGGTTATTGCGATCAGCCGTGTACCAGGTGCCGGCACCACAATCGCTCAGGCGACTTTTTGCCTGTTCCCTGGTCGGTATAGGTATGTTCAGCTTAGCTGTAAATAGAATCTCAGGTGCCACACTGTCCTTCAGCATTTGTAATATCGGGTCTCCCAGTATAGTTCCTGTGGTAACTGTGTGGCCTCCTGCAACCTTATTAGAACACCATACGCCATTGCCCTTCAGCCTCAGGGTCGCAGCCATGGTCTCCGCTTTCACAAATAGTTCCAACGGAGTTCTTCGCGTATATTGGAATATGAAATTTCAAGTTCGTCTTTTGTCTCAAAAAATGTGTCACGATTGAGACACATTTTACCTATTACTGGTCAATTTCCATGTTGTAAATAATTTGGCTGTCGACAATGATATTACAAAACAAAATTAATTGTGGAAAATCCAGGCAATGATAGATTTGGTATAGAATAGATATCTCTCTATTAGCAAAGAAATGATACTTTTCCTAGGAAGATGTCCAGTGCGTCAGTTTGTTAGAAACAAACCTAGACTTGTTGGTTAAAAAAATTTTGTCCTTACAACTTCTACAGGAATGGTACTAGATTTTGAAATCTATCAGGGGTCAACAACCAAATTGGCTAATGGATAAATTAAGTGCCCTAATGGATAAATTAAGTACCCTTAATATTTACGGAACTGGCGCAATCATTGCAAACAGGGTAAAAGTGTAATTTGAAGAAAAACAAGGACATAAACCGTGGAGAATTTGACTGTGACAAAAATTTTTGTTACAAAATGGATGGTTAATAAATCAGTCTTAAAGTTATCCACCGCCTTTTGAACGCAGCTCGAAGCCACAGTAAAGCGATGGCACAAAGGTAGAAAAGAAAGAGAAGAGTAGAAGTATCCCCATGAATATACCCAAAAAATAGGAGGAGTCGACGTGGGCGATCAAATATCAAAGAATATTACCGGTCGTTCTTCAAGACACGCAACTGGACTTTCAAATTAGTCCTTCATTTGTTTGACCTGGTTATAATTAATAGTTGGATGGAATATAAAGTAGATGTAAAAGTGACAGCAGCAAACCAAAAGCAATGGATTTACTATAATTTCGTCTAAATTTAGGTGAATACTTAATAGCAGGTACGAAGAAACGAAATGGTGATAATTAGAGTGCGGATTATATAAAAAATATGATTTTTTAGTTGCCTTATTTCATTCAAAAAACTTTAAATAAAAAAAGGTATATCAACAAAATTATGAGTTATAATTTTGTTGATATACCTTTTAACAACAAAATAATGAGTTTTCTGGGTTTATTTAATGTTTCTTGAATGAAATAAGGCAATTAAAAGAAGCATACTTTGCATATAATCCAGACTCTAGTGATAATATAGAAGATTTTTGAGTGAAAATGAACATGAAGAAGACGAACCAGTGAATACAAAGAAGAGAAAATGTACAGCTCCCATGCCATGTAATGATTAGAGGTACGACGGTTTTGAACATTGACCAGTTAGCGATGATATAAAGCACCCTTCTCGATGTCGAAGAGAAAAATACGAAAGTAGATACAGGATTCGTTCCAAAAAAATCTAATGTGTTGTCATAAAATTAAAAATGGTTTTATAACTTTTCACAAAAAATATTTTTTCTGCTGCCGATCATGTAAATCAGTGATAAAACCCTAGTAACATAGCATGTAAGTCGTCTATAGCATTCGTTTGTTGCTTCGTCTTGATAAAGGAACTAATTTCTAGGATAATAATGAACAACTCATGATTCCGGTTCAAAAGTTTATTTGGAGTAAAAATTAGGAATTTCAATACTGAACATTTATACAAAATTACGATTTTTTACGGCTTCTTCTATTTCATCAATCTCCATTTCGAATTTATTTCCAGCGTTTCATGCAATTTTCAATATTCTCCTCGGTTTCTTTATAATGTCAACTATTTGTATGATATGATAACAGAGGTAACACGATTCACGAAAAGGGTTTAAAATCAAAATTAATTCTGACAGGTGACAAACCAAAACGATTTCTTAAAAAGTATTGATTAATTTCTGACGGCAGCAGGAAAACTATAATAAGTCACACGAAATGTATCGGCTATTAACATTCTTGGCAGGTAACAAGCTTCGGCTTCGCCCCAGCTTGTATTTGCCTACCTCGAATGTTAATACGTCCTCACATTCCTTGTGAGTTAAATTGTTATTTCTAAACATTTTTTTCACAATTGTTACTAATATTGTTGGCTTCCAAGCGGCATAGTTGTGCACATCCTAAAAGTCCTAGAAGAAAAAGTTAATTTTTTTTTTTAATATTGTTCTAATGAGTTTGAGCCAATTACATCAAGCCATCTTGAATTTCATTTTAAAATTCAAATTTTAAAATCTCATGATCGAAAAGAATAAAAAATGAAAGAACGCAACGAGAAATGCATTCGGTTTACTAACGTTTCATGACCAAACTAATCCTTAAAGAAATATTAAAAAAAAAAGTTTTTCATAATTTTATTTTTTGTATAATTTATAAAATATATTATTCCAGAATTATGTATTTTGTTAAATTTGAATTAGTAGACCAGCAATATAATGCATCAAATAGATTTATTGGTTGGGAAATTGTACACATGTAGCAATAAGTAATATATTAATTGCACAAATTTGTAGACATATAACACATATATAAACATAGACATATCATAAAAGATTGGTAGGCTTAGCCTGCTTAAAATGCAAACTCATTAATACAAATACTTTTTCATTTGGAAATATACAAATGCATATATGTATATACAATTTACACATGTGTGCACTTGCATATCTGAGTTTATTCAGGAGTAATATTCGTAATTTTATCAGCACCTGTTGTCATACATAACCCACTTATTCTCATGTAAAATTCCTGTGATATATTAGAATAAGATAAGTAGTCCCTGGTATTTTGCCAAATTCATATTAGGTTTGCCATATTGGACATTGGCGCTGAACAAGCACAAAATAATGTATTGCTTGCGGTTTATTTCGGTGGTTACTAATTTATCTGTAAAATGTCAGCAATTTAACCATTATTTGTGAGTAATATCGTAATGTCCTCTTCTGTTTCAGCACTGTGTTTTTGTCTAAAACTCATAAACGTAAAGTATACGATCCGTACTGGCATTTATTACAGTACCTGGTGTTTGATCCTTAATTTCTACAAATCTTTAATTTATACTAAATACAATTCGTATTCATCATGTGTAGTAATACTATGTAATACTAATTTAACCTGTAGATCTCGATCGTTTCGTCCACTGTTAAGGGACATCTTCAGGGCTGTACGTAGATGTTTGCCGTTTCGCAGTAGCTTGAAGAAGACAGAGACTGGCACAACTTATATAAGGGGGACCGGGTCAGCTAGTGGCCTGCTATTAGCTGGGGACAATGAGCTAATCGCATGCGTCGTATGGACGTGGTATTTTGTAGTAGAGTTCAGTAGAGTTTGCTACTTTGGATGCTAAATTTCAATAGATTTACGGATTTTTCTAGGGAAATAATGCGATTCACGGCACAGAAGCTTGACATCTTTGAATAGAATTTGATGACTGGAGTTGAGTTTGTGTTCTGCCAGCGCTGAACCGGCTATATTTAACAGTCTAGTGCAACGTTCATGTTCGGACACACGCACACCGACTGGCCGCTTAGTTTCGCCAATGTACACACTCCCACACGTACATGGAATGCGATACACTCCTTGTGCTTGGAGCGGAGATATTTTGTCTTTAACCGAGGGCAAGAGATCCAAAACTATAGAATGGGGCCTGAACACGGTTTTGATTTTATTTCTATGTAGAACCTTTCCTATATGATCGGTGATACCTTGAATATACGGCAAGAAGGCGGTTAGGATCTGGTTCACTCCGAGGTTTGGGGTTACGATGTCTAACTATAGTACGGTGTATGTCGTGGGCGTTATAATTGTGAATAAGTGTCTTAGGTTCTGAGATAGAAAACGTACGATTAACAAGAGTATTGATGACCGTTTGTTTGTGTGCCGGGTGATGATGGGAAAACCCATTCAGACACCGGTTCGTATGAGTCGGTTTCTTGTAAACCGTGCGTCCCAGTTTGCTATTGATATTGCGGGTCACTAAGACATCTAAAAACGAGAGACTTCCGTCTGATTCCACCTCCATGGTAAAGCGGATGTCACGGTACTGGGAGTTTAGGAGAAGTAAGAACTCATCTAAGGACTGCCGCCCATGCGGTCAGATGACGAAAGTATCGTCTACAAATCGAAACCAACATTTAGGTTTTAAGTGAAATGAACTTAAGACTTGTTTGAACGCTTCCATAAAAATGTTAGCGGCAACCGGCTATAGAACTTGTTTCGGAATTGGAAGTACATGGAAGTAAGACACACATTTACGAGTTCGGATATATCATTCGGTTTGCCGTGGGCAGCTATAATGTCGTAGATGATTGACACTGTGTCCGGGATCTGGACCTTCGTGAAAAGAGATTCAACGTCAAAACTAACTAGTAAAACACAAATTTTCCCTTGAAACAGTGGACGAAACGTTGGAAATTACGCCTAACTCGACGCGGTTCCAACCCGAAAACCGAGATCTACATCCAGAGAACGACCGCGGAAACCTACACTAATTTAACCTATTTAAGCCTTTCAGGGCGAACTTTTAATTTTTTCGAAAATTGATTTATTTTTCTCCAGGTAATAAAAAAGCGGTTATAAATGACGAAAATAAAGAGAAACCAAAATTATTTTATTTTAAATAAACCAAAAAATGGTACCTCCCTTTGGAACCACTAGGCAGTTACAGATCAACCTAAACGATAAAATTATTTCTCATGGAATTTAATGGAACAATTATTTTTATCTGACAGGCACAATCCCACTTTAACTAATATAGTGCCATCTTGCACGTCTTGGTAGCGCTTTTTTGCTACAGTTTGTGCACCTGACTTTTGTGCCATGTTCCGGCATGTAAGCAGCCTTATCCGTTCTCCTTTCGAAAGGTGTTTGTTTTTTAAATTTTGAGGTGGGATTTTCAGCACTTCGCCTTCCCATTTGCGGCATTATAGGATTCGTTACTATAGGCATTGACCACTGTTAAATCCACAAAATGCTAAAACATTCTATGCCACCATTTCCGTGATTTGCGATCCAATTCAAGATTTGAGCATATCGGATTTATCCACATACCCCATATCATGATTATAATTCTTGACCAATATTTTGCACCTTACTTCTTCCGAAGTACCGTCTCTTCATATTCCGGATGATGAAATTTGCTGACGAACAATATCGGCTTTTTATCTATATATTGCAATATAAAAATACCGTGTTCACTTATTCTGCATTCTGAGTCAATCCCCTTCATTTTTCTGTTTGTTTTGAAATCTTCCGGTATTTATTTTCAACAGATCTCATTGCAATTGCACACTATTCAAAAAATTGTCAAAGTGGACGTGAAAGTGTTTCCCAACTAGTTCTCTTGTGAGGTCTTTTATTACCCTTGCTCAAAGATTATTTTCAGTTACGTCTTTCACTTTGCCGGTGTATATTTGAAATTCTACGACATATCCTGTTTGATCTGAGCGGACCCATATTTTCTACCCTCCTTTTATGGGCTTCATCGGCATATGTTGCCGTGAACCGCTTCGACCTCTGTACTTAATCATCGATTCATCTATGGATTGTTCGTTAGTAGGAAAAGGCATTTTTAAATGAAGCTGATAGTTGATCCAGCGATGGTCGCAGCTTATATAATTTATCACAGTTGGGATCAACATTTACGGCTGTATGATGTTGTCATATAGATGCAGATGATTGAGGAGCCATCCAAAACGATCACGTGTCATACAAGATGATATAAAATGGTCTCATAGTTCCAGTCGGGATGAACAAAAGTTTTTGTTACTTGGCAACTTCCTTATTCCCATGAGGAGATTAATGCCGAGAAATCAATTGATTTCTTCTAATGTTGTTGGTCGCTACCCATTGTTGCAATACTCTGGCGTCGCGTATAAGTTTGTTAGAAATGCTATGGTAATCAATAGGGTATCGGGGAATAAGTGCAAAATTAGTAAACAAGAAAATAATATTTGTAGCATTTTGTACATTCTTGGTAATTTTACTTTTGTGGCAACAAAAGCTGTAAGTGGCAATTCATCTTTATTCTCCGAGGCAACATTGTTTATCGCAGGCGTATCATCTTCATCATTAGATACATAATTGATATCGACATCCGGATGCAATTCAATAATTTCATTTTCACTTTCGAAAATTTCGAATACGTCTGATGGAATTTCCTCTATCAACGAATACAGACCTTCGTTAGAAAAATCAGTTAGATTAATTCGTTTATACGTGTCGAAAATCTGGAAAAGGGAAAGTAGGTACAATATTGGTTTTGTGGTCCTGATTGGGACCACCAAATCATAAGTACGAAATAAGTTTGTTGGCCCCATCTAGCGGTATAAACGCAAGTAGTAGAACAAACCAACACTTTCGGTAATAAAAGAACAATGCTACTTACCGAAAGTGTGCACAAGAAACTTATTTATTACACAAACTGTTAATAGTGCTTGCACCTCTTAAAAACACGAAATGATGCAGTCACTGCATTTCTAGGAAGAAATTGCTGACCGGCGCAAGGTCAAACAGATGTATTGAGACAGGCTGCCGCCGGTGGTTTCAACGCTCGCTTACTAGAGCACTGGGAAAACTTTTGAAAAGGTGAAAAGGTACCACTGGGACCACTGAGCTTGAAAGGGTTAATAAGCAACGATATTTTAAATAACATAATAATAGCATTTATCTAGCCCAACAGATACAAATCCAAAAAGGTATATAAAATAGAGATAATATGCAGACTATACCATATAATGTATACATGTACTTATTACGAGATACAACAAACGCCAATTAAGTTGGCGCGAGGAGGGGTAAGTTCGCGCAAGATTAGAAGTAGTGGGGAGATTTGTATTTGGTTTTACATCAAATGTCAGATAATTCTAACCTCTGAACGTGTATCATTTTATGATCCCCTAGCAAAGCATTATGTTCCGTCAAACGTCAATGACAAATGTATTCTGACAATTACTTGAGTAGTGGGGGTGGACGTTTTTAAAAACGGCTTCTGCGCACCCCCTCCTCGCGCCAAGTTAATTGGCGCTTGCTATAAATCCAGAAAGTAAGTTCCGTTTGTACTTTTTGCCGCGGCAGCACTCTGATCGCAGTTCCGTGCATGCGGGGCAGTTGCTCTGAGTCATGGAGAAGGAGATGACGCCATTTTGAGATCGATGTTTATTGTGTGCGCTTTATAGTGCTTATTTAGAATGGCGGCGTTGATTGAAAATCCTATCTTTCACATTCTTTAGAAAAACATAGTTACTGGAAATGGCAGTACATCTAATGTAAAAATTCGAGGGTAGCGCCGATTATTTCTGCAAACTAATATTTCTGTTGAATCAAAGAAATCAAACATGCTATAAAACAAATGTTTATTGTTTTCTATTTTGACAGTTCGAATTTAGTTTTGATAACTGCAACAGTTATTTTGCAAGCTAATTCCAAACCTGGTCTGATGGTCTTCAGTAAAAATGCAATTAAAGAGAAAAAATTTTAGAGCTATGATTTACTATGATTTTAAAAGTTCTTTAACTCCAAAACAAAGTGTTTCAAGACCTCGTGCTGCATTTGGTGATCAAACTTCTCAGAGGAGTGTTTACAACTGGTATAACGAATTTAAATTTCAAAGGGTTTCACTTAGTGACCATTTTCGCTAAGGAAGGCCAATGTCAGCCGTTACTGAAACAAATGTAGACGCCGTAAGAAGAATGATTCAAGACGACAATCGAGTCACGTATAGGATTATTAGGGGCACCTTGGGTATTGGCGTGACTGCAATAAACAAGATTTTACGTAATAATTTGTATGTGAGGAAAGTCTGTTGTCATTGGATACTTCATAATTTAGCACAGGAACAAAAACAATACCGAGTGAAATGTTGAAAAAAAACGCTTAAGAAATATGATGGAGGTAGGTCTAAAGCAGTTTGCAATATCATTACTGGATATATGCATTTGAACCAAAATCAAAACGGCAGCCGGCTCAATGAGTGTTTCCAACAGAACTTAATCCAGTTAAAGCGAATAAATCTAGAAGTTTTGGAAAGAAAATTGTAGACAGTCTCTTTTCAAAATCAGGACCTATCACAACAATTGTGTTTGAAAATAAACGTACGATTACCGCAGAATGGTACACGACAGTATGTCTGCCATATGTTGTTCAAAAGGCTCGTTTACGATGCCCTGTCCTTCATCGCGACAATGCCTCAAGTCACACTGCGCGTCAAACAAACGAATTTTAGAAAGCTTCCGGATTAAAATTACTAGATCATCCGCCATATAGTCCGGACCTGGCACCTTCAGATTTCTTTCTATTTCCAAGCATAAAGGATAAAATTCGTGGTGTACGATTTGCAAGCCCAGCAGAAGCAGTGGAGAGCTTCAAAAACCTTATATCTGAAGTGACTCAAGAAGAATAATAACTGGTTTTATCGAATGTCTAAATGCATTGAGTTTAAGGGCGAATATTTTGGAAAACAATAATAAAAATAATTTTTGACTACAACATTTTGTTTTATTAGAAATAATCGGCGCTATCGTTGTAATTTAAGTCACAGATAGCATTACTAAAAACTAGAATAAATACCTTTTCCAATGATATATAACAGGCGCATAATATTTAGCATTTTACTAGGTTAATTCACAGTTCTTTTGGAGTGTACGATCAGGCTATGATTGCGCGTTACCAAGAACGTCAACTTTGTATTTATCTAGAACATAAAAAAATTAAATATTTCGACAAATAAAACTTCAACCTATCTACTTTAATTTAATAAAAATAATTTCCACTTTCAAAGTAGGAGTTCGCAATAATAATTTTTGGCCAAACGTTCTATGGAGCGGCGATCACTGTGCGCCGCCCCACTAGATATTTGACGAACCTACATCACTGCCTGTTGGCGCTATTGCTCAGCTCTAATTATTATTAGTTCTGTGTTAATGGCTTTTCTTTAACATTTCAGCAAGAGCGCTGTCGTAAAATTTACGACAAATTTACTACATCACTTACCTCTCCCTTATCCCTTATTTGACCTAGGTGAACTCTCTTGTATTCTTAGATCAGTTTGTCCTTGACTATCAGCAGCAGCGGTTGTGTCTAGACAAATCTTGTTCACAAAAAAATAATATTTGCTGTCGTCGTAATTTTTACGGCACGCGCGTACCTATGTAAGTAAGTGTTTCATAGTTTATTGTACGACTGCATTATATTTCCGTTCTAGAACATTAATAATATAATTATGACGAAGAGACCGATTACGCAAAAGGAAATAGAAACTCCAGCAGAAAATTTCTTTGATAAGCCCGACGATGCTGATGAAAATTTGGCACCTTCTAGAGACAGTGAATTTTCAGAAGAAGAAGTTGTTGAATATCCCGAAGGCAGTGATTCAGAGCAAGTGTACTCGTCGGAAGATTCAGAACCAGAAGAAGATGCTTCTGGAAAATATTTCATTGGAAAAAAAATAAAATAACAAAGTGTAGGAAGAGCAAGAACCGTGTTCATTCAAGAAAAAAGCAGTCAAAATATGCAAGTAATTTGCCGGCATTACGTGTTCAAGGTATTGTTGATGAGAAAGATGCTTTTTCAAGATTGTAGACGTTGCTATGGTTGACAGTATACTGAAACACACCAACATGTACACTGATCATCTGAAAACTCAGCACAAATAGTCTAGAGAACGCGATTGTAAAAACATTGGCAGAGGAGAGATGTTTGCTTACTTGGGTTTGTTGTATTTGTTAGGAATAAAAAAAGGTGTCATCACACAAATGTAAAAGAATTCTTTGCAACTTATGGGACTGGAATTGAAATTGCAAGAGCTATAGTGAGCTACAAAAGGTTCCTGTTCATTACTCGTTGCTTGAGGTTTGACGACAAAACAACAAGAGCTGAAAGAAGAAAATTTGACAATCTAGCAGCAATTAGAGATTTTTTAGCGATTTTGTGCGCAATTGCAGGGCGTCCTTCAACTTGACAGAATATACTACAATTGACGAAATGTTGCATCCTTTTCGAGGGCGTTGTGGTTTTATACAGTACATTTCCAGTAAACTTGAAAAATACGGCATAAAAATTTAGGCTTTATGCGATGCCAAATGTTCTTATACCTCTACTCTCGAAATATATTGCAGGAAGCACTCGAAGGGACCATTTGCTCTTTCAAACTCCCCATGAGACATTGTGAAGCGACTTGTAGCTCCTATAGAAAACTCGGGCAGAAATTTGACTGTCGGCAATTGGTATACAAGCATACCGTTAGCTGACGAATTGCTTGTGAAAAAGATCACGCTTCTGGATAAACTGAAGAAGAATAAAGCTGAAAGTTTGCACTAGTTCCAGCTACAAAAAAAAAAAGAAAACTGAATCTATTTGTATTTGGATTTCAGAAAGACAAAACACTCGTTTCTTATATACCTCGAAAAAATAAGGCCGTAATTCTCTTATCCACATTACATGATGACGATGAGATTGATTCCAACAGCCGCAAACCTCAGATTACCTTAGATTATAATGCTACAAAAGGCAGAGTTGATACCGTCGCTTACTCCATGTCCAATATAACCAAGAGATGGCCTTTAATTGTATTCTATAGCTTGACGAATATTGGCTGTGTATACGCTGATTTTTTTTTCAAATATGCATGTCCACCAAAAGCTTCGGAATACCGAAGAGTTCTTTTTTAAAAATACGTCACTTAGTCTGACGAAGGAGCACCTTATTTCTACATCTAGAATCAAGACCTTGCCGCATGATGTAAGCAGTTTTCTAATCGCCAACTATGGTCAACCTGTAGAATCGAGAGGAGCAGTAGAAAGCTTTGCAAAAGTAGGTGTTTGTCCTTTATGCGTATTGGAAAGAAAAAGAACTTCAGCATCAATAAAGTGCAGCCGCTGCAAATCCTTCACTTGCAAGTATCATTCTGTCGCTGAAATCGTCTGCGACACCTTCAGAAGAGGGGAGCAACAAGACGAATAAATTGAAAAATACATTTTTACAATGTTTTGTATGAAATATTGTTTATAATTATATTATAGGAAACTTTCCAATAAAAATTATATTGTTCTTATCATAAGGTCATCATTTAATGTCTACGCAAATATGTGAGCAACATGCCAACAAAAAGTTCTTGATATGGCAAAAAACAGCGTGTCGTAATTTACGACAGGCGCTCACTCATTGAAAATATTGAAGCACGCCCGCAGAAAGGTTAATACTGTTAATTGAAACAGGAAATGAGATCGTAATCGAAGTACTATAAGCTAATAGTCCTGATTGGAACATAAACTTATTATAAAATTAGCTGAACGTATTTCAACTGTTCATAAAATTTATTTTTTATATTAACCCTGCAGAACTCGCGCCTATAAGCATTTCGCTCACGCTTAAGCCAGAATTGCTGTATTTTTAAAGAGGGTTCAGATACAGGGAGTTTACGTATCACTTCTGTTTATAAATGCAACCTAAACACCAATTAGTCGTCTGTAGCAATTTCTAATAAGAACTTGCCAATCACTTGCAGACTGCGTGAGCATTTCGCTCACGGCGCTAGTTCCGGCATTGGTGTTTTGTTTTGCCTATTGACGTTTCTCTCACTACCCGAGTTATAGCATTGACGTGTTTTTCTAACCTTATTTCTGTGAGTATTGCATTTATTAGTATTTAGTCGTGTACTAAATGTTTTATATTAGTGCAAATGACATATTTATATGACGATGTTATTTTTTAGTATAATGGCAATGAGTAGAACTCAGAAAATTGTCGAATTAGCAAGACAACAACATGCAGAATTAAATCCACAACCAACATGGATTGCTACTCAACCAGCCTTTGACCAGCAATCAGAAAATTTATTTGATGATGGAGATCATTATGAAGTGGAGAGTGACAATGTCAGTGAACACAGTAACCATAATACAGACACAGAAGAATCAGATCGTGATAACGAAAAATATGATGTGATAGTTGACACAGAGCCTCAATTTGATGGAGAACATCATTATATTGGTAAAGATGGCACAACTCGCTGGTTGACCCACTTGCCTTATCCTAACACTCGCACTCCGAGACATAATATTGTTAGTCATTTACCCGGTGTCACCTCCATTGCAAAAATGCAAAATCTGTAAGAAAATGCTGGGAGTTATTTTTTCCGCCTGATATGATGACATATTGTGAACTGTACAAATATTTTTCTAGACAAGTTACGCCCAAATTATACGCGAGATAGGGATTGTCGTGCAACAAATGAGACAGAAATATATGCGCTCATTGGACTATTATATATGGCTGGGATAAAAAAGGCTCAATATTTGAACACTCGGGAAATCTGGTCGGACGATGGCACGGCTCCAGAATGCTTCAAGCTTACAATGTCTAGAGAGAGATTTCACCTTTTATTACGCTCTCTTAGACTTGATAACGTAACTGACAGAGTGGAAAGAAAGAAATGTGACAATTTAGCTCCAATTCAGCAAGTATTCGAGCAATTTGTAGAGAAATGCCTAAACAACTATCAAGTTGGTGAATACTGCACAGTCGATGAAATGCTGGAAAATTTTCGTGGCCGGTGCAAATTGAGGCAGTACATCGCGAATAAACCAGCAAAATATGGTTTGAAGATATGGGTCTTAGTAGATTCTAGAATGTTTTATACATGCAACTTAGAAGTTTATGCAGGTAAACAGCCTGAAGGCCCATTTAAATTGGATAACTCGGCAAGCTCTGTAGTAAAACGAATAAGGCAACCAATTTTGAACACAGGCCGAAACGTTACGATGGATAACTATTTCACATCTATACCACTAGCCACAGACATGATTCAAATGAAAACAACTATTGTCGGAACGTTAAGAAAAAATAAAAAAATATACCGCCTTTGATGTTGAATACTAAAATTAGACCACTAAATAGCAGCATATTTGCATTTGGCAAACCTATGGTTTTAGTTTCATACAAATCGAAACCAAACAAAATTGTTTCTATGTTATCTACATTTCATAGTGATGATAAAATCGATGAAGAATCTGGAGATGCTTCAAAACCGGAGATAATCACGTTTTATAATTTGACAAAAGGCGGAGTCGATGTTGTAGATGAGCTGAAGTCAACTTACTCTGTCTCTAGGTTCTGTTGTAGATGGCCTCTAAGATTATTTTTCTCAATTTTGGATATAGGCGGTATCAACTCTCAAATAATATATAAAAATAATACCGAAATTATTCAAGACCGCAGATTATATTTGAAAGAGTTGGCTCAAGAATTGATCAAACCACATTTGATAAATCGATCTTCAAAACAGAATTTGCCGGTGAGTTAACGTACCCGAATTCGAAAAATTTGTAACATGAAGGAATCAAAAGTTGTGCGAGAGGTTGCCTCAGGTTTTTGTGCGTTTTTGTCCTAGGCGAAAAAATCGAAAAAGCAAGAAACATTGCGGGAGGTGCAATAAAGTGATTTGTGCAGAACATGCTAAATATGTCTGTCCCTCATGTTCCAACGTCAATAGTTCCTCAGATCAGAGTGATTAGCATTTTAGAGAATACAGGATTTTTTGCAATTCATTTTCGATTACAATTTTATTATTTTTATTTTATTAGCAAATGTTAGAGATTTTAAACTTTTATAAGCAAATAACATGTTTAAGAAAAACAATAAATATTGATTTTGACTTAAAAAATACTAGTTTTATTTGCATCCTGACGTTATATAAAAGAAAATATGAAGCGTGAGAAAAATGCTCACGCGTGAGGGCTCACGCTCCACAGAATGGCGCGAGTTCTGCAGGGTTAACATCTATGGTGCTAAACTTATATTTATCGTCTTATTAATATGAATTTATAAAACTAATATTTAATATATTAAAACAATACAAACACAAAAATTTAATAATGCAAAACTACATTTGTTTAATTACAAAAAAAATATATCCAAGTCGTTTCTGAATTCAGTCACTGCGTTCAATATCACATGAAAGCACATCTAACGAAAGCTAGAGAACGAGTGTTCACTTTGCTGAAGAATTATGTCAATTATGAACTCATTCCAGCAAATTATACCCATAATATACACGTATTACTGAATCTCGTCAGTCTCAAGAGGTATATTCAGTTGCACATTTTATTGACAATTGGGACTGCGCGTACACATTATGCATTAAGCACTTCAGTTGCCTCACCTACACTATGAACTAGTTCTATCCGGAAATATCACCTATTGTTGCATAATTAGGAATTCTGAGAATAGATGCATCTACTTAATATGCACGTATACTGCATATCTTGCCTACATGGTATTTTTAAAGGCATCGTTACACTCGTTGAGTAAGAAATGTGATTCACTAATAGTCTTCTATATAAATAGGAATTATATTTTAAAATATTTGCTAACTATTTGATAATTGTTATAAAAAGAAACTATTACAACAATAAGCTACATATAAACTTAAGAAATGTATAATTAATAGGAGGAGCACGCTCGAATTATTGAAATGCTAGGAAAGTATAATATGTAGAGATGGCAACGTTGCATTTTTATCAACTACGCTCTTTAGTTAGTCGTCTGTGATAGCCAATTGAAAAGCGTCTGTCACATATAGAGAATACAATCCCGAGCATGTTTTTCAATCCCGGGATTACGGGATTTTTGAAGCGTAATCCCGGAATTAGACTACATATATGGTTTCTAATTGGGCTCAAATGAAAAAAAAACTCAAGTAATTTCTTAGAAATTATTTATTAATATTGTTGCACAACACAATACACTATGTACTAAAATAAGGAACAAAAAAGACAATACAAAAAACTATTTAGAATTTCGAAAATACAATCGCTGAAATATCAAAGCATCCAATGTTTGACTTCCAAGTCTGCTTCGTAGTTTATTGCCAACATAAACAGCAGCTGAACACGCTCGCTCAGGTTCTACACTGGTTGGAGGAATAGACAATAGATATTTATAGTTATTATCAGGATAATAAAACAAATTTTAATGAATTTCACTGTTTAATTAACACTGTAACGATCGTTTCGCTCCAACCTGAGCTTCATCAGACAGTTATATGTCTGATGAAGCTCAGGTTGGAGCGAAACGATCGTTACAGTGTTAATTAAACAGTGAAATTCATTAAAATTTGTTTTATTTTATCCTGATAATAGTTATAATGGAATTTCATCAAGTAAAGGCTGAAACAATTATATATTTATAGTGATATCCACGAACTCCTCCATTTTCGAACAGGCTCATTTCGCGTCTAATACCATTTACCAACACCGATTCATTTTGTACTTCAGGATCTGGTGATTCCATGCTCTTATTAATTTCCAGCTGTAACTTTTCCTTTAGTTTGGCGTTGGAAGGTTTGTTGCCTTGACTCATCATCTGTTTGTGATCCTGACCTTTCTTCCTCTTCCGTGTCATCTCAACTATTTAGTCTTTTAACAATACTCTTTATTTGCGCCCTCACTAAAGCCTGTGTAGGAACTGGAAATAAGTCGAGCCATTCCAAATCCGATAATAACTGATTTTCATAATCTTTTCTTGGATTTTATAAATAATTGAACACACCAGTTAAATCATCATTTCATCGTTGCTTTATACGTTCCACTAAGGATGTTTTCATTTTATTGGCGAGTGCCGAGTTTTTGCTAGACAATTGTTTTATAAGAAATTTCAAAGCGGCATCAGCTGTGCATAAATTAGCATCTCGTCGACAGATTGCTTCTACTGTTAATTTAATTGGGGTCAGCACATCAACAATTTTATTAACCAAGTCAAAATCAGCATCTTCTAAACGGATTGGATGATTGAAATCTATAAGAGCTTTCTGAATGCAGATTTTTTAAAGAGAAAATCGTTCCAGCATGGTTAAAGGACTATTCCACCTGGTTTTACAGTCCAAAAGAAGTGACAGCTCTTTTTCATGTTCAATCTTCACATATTTTTGAAGTACTGTTTCATTTTTCAATGGTGATCTTTTGAAATACATTACAACTTTGCGGATTTTCTTTATCAGCTCATTAATGTTTTCACCTATCGTTAACTCTGGTATGTGTTCTCGCGCAAGTTCATTTTGTGACATTAAGATTAAACGTGATTGTGGACAGTCTGTCTTCTAAATTGTCATCATCATCGCTATCGTTCATATCAGCAGTCACAGCTAGGTCATTTATAGTATCGTTTGAGTCTGGGGTAGGGCTGTCTTGCCTGTCTTGAAAATAATTCTTTATTTTATAAAGCACATCACAGTCGGCCAAATTGATACTATGTGCGAGACACAGTTGTTGTTCAGTGCAAACAAGCTGTCCCAACTTTATAACAATGTACGGCCTATCGCACAGTGCGAAATTTAGGAAGTTTAGCGGAACTTTATTCAATTTTTGAAATACGTAAAATGCATAAGATTATTTATTATTTAGTTAGGTAAATACCCCGCTTCTAAAACCTCATACTCAGTTTGGGGATTTACCTTGCGAAAGAACTGCAAAATGCACCTGAAATTCGCATTACTTATTCAATCATACTTTTTGCCTATAGAAAGCTATTGGATTTGTTAAAGTTATCACCAGTAGGCCATGATTTTTTCTTCATGTATTTTATTAGAAAATTGTCAATTATTGGCATTTAATTAATTGCAAAATCTTTCCTTGTTCGTGTGTGATTTGTTCGTGGAAAAAGTGATTATTAACAAGTAAATTAAATTTACATTTTTAACTTTAGTGGAGATTTTAAAAAGTGATACCACATAATACCAGCTTGAAACGCACAACATTTCAAAGTTTTTTTTCCCTCTGTTGGAAACTCAAAAGATCTTCTGCGATATTTTGCGATCTTCTTTTAAATGAAACATTTTCCAGAATGACTTTGCAAGTTTCATATAAGTGTATATTCCAAAAGTGGAAGGAAGAACCGACATCGGATGCCATCATTGGTTTTGTTTTCGAAAAAATAGGCTCACCAATGTTAAGATCTGATGCTCTTTGCAGTTTAAAGGCAACTCTTCGCGCACTGGTTTGTAAAATACGAAAAAGGTGGAGGGAATCCAGTCGAAATTTAGTATAATTTCTGAATAAAAATGCTGTCTGGCTTGAAAATAATGTAAAGTTTTCAAATGCTGTAAGGGATGCATTGCCCAGTGGATCGAGGACCAATGCAGGCAGACCTAAAAAAGAATTTAGGTATTGTCATCCTAAAGTGCAAAACAGAAAAGTGCATCATCTTTTGAAGTCCGGTAGTCAAGACGAGTTAGCCAAAGCAACCGTAATAAATCTATACCAATCTGGAAAACGAAACTCTGCAGCGATTGTCAAGGAACTGGCATCTGCTTCTCCAGAAAGGGGAAGCAAAATCAAAATGGCTCGCATGTCTTCTTCAAACAGCCCTCGAAAATTAACTCCGGACCAGGTTCTGGCGCTACTTATTGATGCAAACTTATCGTCAAATCAATACAACATTGTTCGGGATCAAGCAAAACATCACGGTTGCACTTTGTATCCACCTTATTATGTTGTAAAGGAGGCAAAGAGGTTATGCTATCCAAAGGACATAATAATAACTGAAGTTTCAACTGAAGTATCAGTTCAGTCGCTTATAAATCATACCATAGCAAGACTTTGTACAGGGCTAGAAGAGACTCTTGGAACTTTGTCAAATGTTAAAGCACTAAATATTATCGTAAAGTGGGGTTGTGATGGGGCGGAACAAGTTAACTATCGACAAAAGTGTATGGACAAACATAGCTCTGATGATAGTATGTTTAGTGTATCAATGGTACCAATCCAAATGTGCTCCGTAAATGATAATGGTGATAATCAGTCACTAATTTGGAAAAACCCTGCTTCTTCTTCCACACGGTACTGTCGCCCCATTAAGTTCGTTTTTACCAAAGAAACAGTCAGTGTAATTACCTCAGAAGTAAACAAAGTGAAAGAACAAATATCTCAACTTACTCCAACTATACTTGTAGATGGCAGTAATTTCAGGTTACAGCAAATATGATCTTTTGTATGATTGACGGTAAAGTATGCAATGCTGTATCATCCTGTGCATCATCACTTGTAGATGGCAGTAATTTCAGGTTACAGCAAATATGATCTTTTGTATGATTGACGGTAAAGTATGCAATGCTGTATCATCCTGTGCATCATCACGAACATGCTACTTATGTGGGGCTAAACCTAGTGAAATGAACAACATCTGCGATATACCTCAAAAAAATATAAACGAATCCTTTTTATCCATTGGACTATCGCCCCTCCATGCATGGATAAGGTATTTGGAATGTATTTTACATATATCGTACAAACTTGATATTAAAGCATGGCAAGCTCGTGGAGCAGAAAATAAAAAAAGTTGCAGAGAAGAAAAAATACATTCAACAAAAATTCAAAGAGGAGCTTGGCTTGCTTATAGATATGCCAAAACAGCAGACCGGAAACACAAACGATGGTAATACCGCGAGGAAATTCTTTAGAAATGCCGAAAAGTCTGCCGAAATAACTGGCGTTAACTTAGAATTGATCAAACGTTTTCATGTGCTGTTAGAGTGCCTAAATTGTGGTCTTAAAGTGATTCAGAAAAGTTCGGCGAATATGTAAGAGAAACTTTGGAATTGTATTTGAAAGAATATTTCTGGTACTCAATGCCCGTAAGTGTGCATAAAGTCCTTTGTCATGGAAAGGATATTATAGCTTCTTGCATTCTTCCGATCGGACAATTTTCAGAAGAAGCTCAGGAGGCAAGAAACAAAGACTGCAGAAAATATCGCGAACTTCTTACTAGAAAAACGTCAAGAATTGACACAATTACGGATTTATTTTATTGAGTGCTTATTTCGTCGGATCCGTACATCGCTAGTCTACGTAAAGCACCCAAAACCAAGCATAGTGAAGTTACGCCAGAAGTTTTAGTGTTGTTAGAAAGATTTGCAGGCCCGTGTAATAATTGCGAGTCTTCAGACGATTGCAATAAGTCTAGTTCTGAATAGGTGTTCAAAATGTTGTTATAAAATGTATGTTTTTTAATTGTTCTATAATAAAAAACACAAATAAACTCAAAAACTTTAAATGAAACATATTAATTTTTATTAAAAATTTTAAAAACCAACAAATAGAACTGTTTTACTGTTTTGAATAATTAAGTTCCGGTAAACTCAAGAAATTTCGCACTGTGCATCGGTTACAGAAGCCACGATATCAGTTTCCAGGGAAATATCAAATTTACTTAGACGCTCTTTCAATATACGAAGACAATTTTCAGCCGTCATACTTCCATGAATAGGAACGAGGCCTAAATTCCAAATTTTTTTATATGAATGAACGTCGACAGCCAGGTATCGTTTATTGGACGTTGATGTCCACTCGTCGAAAGATAGACTGAATCTTTCAGCTGCACTTTTCAAATGTTTTAATTCTGCAGTTACTTGCTTTCTGATTTTTTCACTTTAAATCATAACACGCTTTCGAATTGTGACGGCTGATTTTGGCAAATCCGTGCATTTCGCTAAAAGCAGTTTTCTCAAATCGTCTGAAGTTATGAATACACTGAATGGAAATCCATCTAATGCAATCATTCTTGCCAAAATATCATCCAGGGACTTTTAGTAAAATAATCTTCTAACTTTTCGTTTAGCTGGCGGCGGTGCTGTGTTCAGATTTTCAGAATCTTGACTTGCTGAAGCTGTTAAACGATTAACCTCAGTTAAAATCTTAATGTTATGTTTTGATGACAAATGTGTATGTAATCCCTTAGTCGATCCACCCAAAGGCTGGAGAATGGCAGGGCATCGCTTACATTTACCACTATTCCCGTCTTTCGCAACTAAAAAACAACTCCACGCTGACGACGTATCACTGTTTTTTTTATGTTGAACAAAGTCTCCCGCCATTTAAAATAACTTTTTCAGATAATTGACTTTTAAATGACGTAACCTGCGTAACCTTGTCGATGGCAGAATAATAAATGAAAAAAGTAAATCCTAATTAGCGTATTCATACTTTCGTACAGGGAATCCCCGACGGGGAATCCCTCGCAACAATATTATG
The DNA here is from genome assembly GCA_935421215.2 of Melolontha melolontha. Taxonomy (NCBI): domain Eukaryota; kingdom Metazoa; phylum Arthropoda; class Insecta; order Coleoptera; family Scarabaeidae; genus Melolontha; species Melolontha melolontha. The sequence goes on from OW285235.1 coordinate 215,124,327, forward strand.
AAATATCATATGAGGTGATCGGGTGATTCTCTTGTTGGCCCGTTGGGAAATTACTTTATTGAAGTATGCCGAGGCGGGAAGTCCCTTCTAAGTTACATATTATTTGGGCTGTACCTGTGTAGTTCTTTTATCGTACGGCGTACCTAATGTTGATTTTTTGTCTTTATGTAAGAAGTGCCCCTAATATAATCTAGGTAAGGTCATTGTCAATGTGCAACGGATTATGGAATGCAAACTGGCAATTGCGAAAATCCCGACATTAGCCAAGTACAGTCCTGGGATTTACGGGATCAAAACCCGGCCGGGATCCCGAGATCCCGGGATTTGGGATCTCGGGATTGTATTCTCTAGCCACATATTACATGTGGCACACATAATTATATGTGGAAATATGGAGTTGTCGCGGGAACATTTTCGCGCTGTTATTTACTAGGATTGCAAAGTTAGTGTAATAACTAAAGTAGAACACCTATTTCTACATATTCAATGTAACACTTATTTAACGAAACACGTCCTCATTATTCCTGCTCTTTTGCATTCTAGTTTATTTGAGTAATAAAGTTTGCATATCATTAAGTAAGTAGACATGATATATATACTGAAGACAGAGGAGAAGCAGTCAGTCTTATAAATCTAATCTAATTTGGTCTAAACAATATTATACATGTAAACATATTAAACATGGAATGGTTATTGGTTATTATCGTGTTAATGGACTACACCTATACGTATTTTTTGGTTTATGTACCAGCATAGCTGGTCAAGCGAAAGGTCGCCTTTTTCGGCATAGTCTCTTTCGTGCGTCAGATGTCACTTATTAAATAGTGTCACCTTATAGGACGAAATTTGCTATTTCTTGTAGGCGATTTCAGCGTAAATGTATATACAGATACAAATCTGTTCTAAAAAGAATTGTATCATTTGTATTACATTGCTTCGCTGGCTTGACTGATGACGCCTATAGATGGCAGAAACACGTGTCTTAAGCAGAAATAAATGCTGAAAATATGAGGTGTATTGTCCATGTGTACAGTTACAGATATGTATATTGCATGTCTGTTTCATTTGTAACAAATGCGTAATACGTGCATAACTTATTGATATACTTAAAACTTTTTGTATATCGCGGATTTCTCATTAACAAATATCAAACTTTAATAATATAGTGATTACATATTCCAAAAGCACCATCTAGTGGTCGATTGTAAAAATATAAAAAGTGTCCCTCATATGTTTAAAATAATTTACAGCTAATTACCCTTGAACTCGAAGTTTTTATTTTAGTTTTATTTATATTTTTCTTTAAAACTTTGTCGATGAAAAAGGAAAATACTTAAGTTTAATTTATATGCCTTAATACGTGTTATTTCCATTCAATAAAACACGAAAAGAAGTCTGAAAGCAATTTTATCGACTTCGCAAGTCATTAAATATTATTTAAATAAGCGCTATAAAATACAACGACACTTTGCACGCAAGAGTACATAGTCACATACATTTAAATTCAAATTAGTCCTTAACTGAAAATCTTTCAAACAATTAATTTCGTGTTCTGAAACCTACAAGAATTTTTAACAAAATTTGCGCCACATTCGCAATTAATCATTAATTCAGCTATCAACTTGTGGGACAGGCCTTACAATTACGCGCTATAAATAAACTGACAATTTCGAGAGCTGTAGGCGGATATCTCTATCTGAATAAAGTCCTGGAACTGTACACACTCTACTAGCTAATATTACATAAGATATTTAACAAAACACATAAATTATCTTTATTGATTTTATGATTTTCAAAATTTCGCGTAGCTACTATCTAGAATATGAACACAAGATTAATTGCGACTTTATTTGTGCTCGATTTGCTGGTTGTACGCCTGAGATGTTATTAATTATAATGATTAATAGACAATATAAATATCGCGGAGCAGGTGTGGTTGTTGTCACGTTGATGTGTTCCAGACGGGCTCTTAAGCTACTCTGGCCCTCAGGGACTGAAGCGGGGACCTGAACTGGATCTATCGGATCGTACGTACGACGGTCGCGAAGAAGGCGGTTATCTTTCGTATGGATTGGGCCAACTTGTGGACGGACAAAAAGGACAAGATAATTTCCGACTCGACATCGCGGGACACGGCAAAGGTAACACGCGGTGTTATTTGCTTGCTTTCCTCTACTTCTGCATTTACATTTATATTACTTCTGCCGGCGGCACTTGGTACAATGTGTTGTTGTCCCTCGACTGAATCATTTTATTTTATGTCCGTGTTTTGTCTCAATCTTGGCCACACTTGTGTGACCTGATGACTTTAACGGCATGGCTTGCGGACGTCGCATCGCAACAGTTTGACACGGCAAATTTCTTTCTTCTCAGTAGGGTGAATTATTTTTCAATTCAACCGCAATTTAATCTTATTGTCCAGCAAAATATTTTATTGCCCACAAAAATTTCAGAAAAATAAGCCATTTAAAAACGTACATGTGATATATTTAATGGTTCATAAATGCTTGCAAACGCAGACTAGTATTGCTTTCGAAACACAGTAAAGGCCAAGAAAAAATTAAATGCAGTATTTACCATTTTTATGCTTTCGAGGGACTTTTAAGTGAAATACTTATTTTAGTGTAAAAAATGTATTTTATTTTTCAACATAATGCCTAAACGAGGTGTGACCAAAAAATGCGGTGAATAATTTTATTACGAATAAAGTAATAAGCTTACATATATTTCAATTAATCTTCATCAAAGTACTCTTCTCAGCTAACGGTGCACTTATCCCAAAGTTGATTCCATGATTCAAAGCATTTCTAGAAGACTTCTTTCGGAAGGGCCTTCAGCAGCTCCGTCATGACCCTCCCAATGTCGGGAATGAGGTCTAAACTATTTCCTTTTTGACACGGTTTTTATTTTTGGAAAGACCCAGAAGTCGCCTGGTGCTAAATCCAGACAGCAAGGCGGTTGTGAACCAACAGGAACCTTCTTTTCGGTCAAAAACTCGCGGATCAAAAGCGAGATATGGCATGCCGCGTTATCGTGATGAAGGAGTAAGACATTGGACAATTTTTTTAGTCTGTTTCTCCATGCATCGTTCCGCAAACTTGCACTCCGTCCTTGTAATATTCGAAGTTTACAGTTAGAGATTACTCTGATCACACTATCATAAAAAAGCTATGAGGGTGGCCTAAACGTTTGACTTTGATTTAAGGCGAGGAGAGTCACTCGTTTTCAATTGGAAATTTTTGTCTCAGGATCTTTCATCAACTTTCATCTCCAGTTATAATTTTTGCCATGAAGTCCGGCTCTACATCAAGGTGATCCATCAATTCCATGCAAACTGAAAAACGATATCCTTTCTGTTCGTGTGTCAAAAGTCTAGCAGCGAATTTCGCATTCACTCGTCCTATTTGCAAATTAATTGCGATTAGAATGCTTTACCCGAACCCGTACGATATGTTCAGTTCTTTGCAAAGCTCTCGAATGATCAATCGCCTATTTGAACGAATTATTTTGACCGTTTTCTGCATGTTTCCGTCAGTTTTTGATGTTGAAGAACGTCTCGTCGTCTTCAATCGACTCCACTTTTAATCGCTCGTAGGTAAGCTTGTAAGTAGTCTTCAGAGTCATCACATTATCGTAATATACTGGTTAAAATTTCTTGTGCTTCTTTGGCACTTATTCGCAACTTAAAACAAAATTTAACGCGTTGTTCGAAATTCGTGGTGCGCAACAGGCACGGTAAACACAGCCTCATTCTTTCGGCTCCTAAAGTCGACTGACAAGTCGAAACTTGTTTAACGTAGCACTGACTGTCTAAACGAATCACGCCATAAGATTTATTATTAGAGATAAATATAGAGTCGCAGTTGCTACTATAAAAATTCATTAAGCGTATTTTTTAAACACCTCTCATACACTTAGATCAGTTGTTTCCGATTTTTTAAATTAGGCCCAAAAATAATCCTTCGGAAGTTCATCAAAATTGGCATTAGTTGCCACTTCCTCATTAGTCACTATTTTCTTTTCACCAAGCCATTTTTTCAAGTTTAGGAACAAAAAAATAAAACAAATCGTTTTTCTGAAAAAATGTTATCGATTCTTCAATTCGGCTTCAAAATAACTCAGTACATTAGCACACTGTTGGCCAGTTATTATACTAACTTCTATAAATAGTCAATAGAGTTTACATCTTTGCAATTCCAAAACACGTGACCATTATCATATTGACAAATGAAACAATTTTTACTTTCTTCAGATCTCGTTAATTAGAAGAAATCAATTTCTTTGGCTGTATTTTTATCTCTGGAGTATAGCGATGTCTCCAGGTTTCACCCGCAGTTACAAGTCGACAAAAAAATTCTCTTGGATTTTGTTGGAACTTAGCTATAAAATTCTAACACGCTCAACAGTAAGGTTTTTCAATGTTTTTTTCACGTTTTTTTTTTCCACTTTTTTCTCCATATTAACACACAACTTTAAACAATCAACAAAACTTATTTATCTTGCAGACTTGGTCAAAATTTTGATAGTAGGTTTCTGCAATATGACTGAAGTCAGCAATACACTCGTCACATCAAAAGTGATGGCAATTTCAAAATATCGCCGTCACTTTTTACGCTTCTTCCGTCAAGTCATCGTGGTATTTTCCTTCCATTATATTGTGTCCTCTTCTAAGAACTCTGTTGACCTCTATTAATTTCAATAGAACATCAATTATGGAAACAGTTTAAGTCTACTGTTGACCTTTAATGCAAAAATGGAAATGGTTAATATTGTTAAAGAAAGCAAATGATTAGTTAACAACTACATGTTCTACATTACAGGTTTCGTGTCTGAACTAAATTAGGTTTCATTTCATACAGAATCGATTATAGTTGATTATATTTTTTATTAATAACGTATGGTCCCAAAGTTTTCGGTAAATTTTTAGATGATTTGTAGTTGTACTGAACGACGTTTGGTTAAGTTGTTGCAGAACAATTAACTCGTGTTAATTATGACAGTTTAATTTGTGATCTGGTTCAGCAAAATGTCTTATAAGCTAGATACGCGCAAAGGAATTTACAATCTAGTTGGATGAATGCCAAAGCGTGATATTGTTTCCATTTATCGTGAATAAGATTTCTTTATCAACAATTTATCAAACCATAAAGGGATGGGATTAAGGAATACCCTGCGTTAATTTTCTCAAAAGTGGTCGGCCAAGAATTTTGAACTAACTGAGGCAACAAAGAATTTTTGAAGCCGTTAAGGACAGAGTTGGAGTTTCACAGCGAAAAATAGGTCGATGATGATAAGATGATAAGAACTTTACATTAACATTACATCCAAAAATGCATTCCTAAACTGCTTCAGTTTTTAAATTCACGTCATGGCGCAATGTTGATATCCTGTTTTGACCTGATCTAGCTTCTTGCCATTATGTTAGAGTTACTAGAGACTGGTATAACACAAACAACATAAACTTTGTTCCTAAATTAGACGATCCTCCCAATGTACCTATGGTTCGGCCATTAGAGGAATTTTGGTCAAAATTGAAGAGAAAGTTGAAAATAGATGGGAAGCTGCAACTAAAGACCAATGACGACGTTGAACATTCAAAAAATGCGAGAAATTGTTCCTGCTGTTGTCCAGAGGATGATGTGACAAGTCAGAAGAAAACTGGGGAACTTCGAAGATAATGGTCCACTATCAATAATTCGAAAATTAAGTATTTATTGTTGATTGTTGTAATATATAGTTTATAAAGTACAACAATTTTGGAAAATCTAAAATTTTTCCGAAAACTTTGGGACCATACGTGATGTTCAAGAAAAACTTTAGTAAGCTACTTTCAATTACATACATTGAAATTAAATTTTTGCGCAGCCGAAAGATAAAGCAGAGAGCAGATAATTAGTAGTTTTGTGTAAGACACCGCATATTATAATTTTACCATTTCAAACTTCTGTTTCTATTCTTAAATTCATTAAATTACTTAGCCAACATTTAATCAAACACATTTTTTAAATAATTTCCTCAATAAAAACTTTTAACACACTAGTTCATTTTTAGAAGTTTTACACAAATTGCTTAATATGCTATTTACAATATCAAAGTACATTTAACAAAGCATCTTTAAAAAGTTTGCTTTATGCGAGGACGGTTTCGCGGTTGGCGGTTGGCAACACTTTCGTTACTGTGATTATGTTGCTGACTTCCACCATGTTTCTGATGTCTAATGTCAAAGTCGCACATAAATCTAACAGATAAATTCTGTTATAACGGGTGTTCAGAAACATTCGAAGTCAAGTGGGCTCTGAACAAAAAATCGTATATCTTTACTTAAGTATCTGATTTGTAATAATTACACAGGCCTGCATTTTTCAACTCTTTGAATGTTGATTTAAAAATTTTAACTGTTTTCTAGTAATTCGGTAGCGCTGATATCAAATCTCCTTTTATTTTTTTTGTATCACGTAAGGTTATTTTTCAAACCAGTAAAATCAAAAAATATAGAAAAAACACTATTTATTTCATTTATAAGCTAGTTTTATATTATATTAAAAAAAATACAAAAATATACACATAGAAACTATTAGAAATAGTTATTTATTCTTTATGCTTCTTAAAAAAAACGTTTTCGTTTTTCAGAAAAGCTTCGTTTGGTTGTTTTACTGTCATATTCAGCTAAAGGAAGATCTAAAGGTAGTTTCTGGGGCAAGCAAATTTTTTAGTTTCAACCTAGACCCCAGTACTTCAGAAAGATCTTTTGAAAGTCCCAAATCTCTTACTAAATCATTCAGATCCGCTTGTGAAACTAGCTGAGGTTGGTTTTGACCTGAGGTTTATGGTTCAAAATCACTATCCATCTGTACGGAGCCGGAAGTTGAAGAGGTTTCAATATCTTCTTGGAGTATTTTAGGGGGTATAGGTATAGGTACATGATCACTGTGAGGAACTGGTCTGATAGCTGATTTAATATTGTTTGGGTACAAAATATGTTTCAAAGTTTTTCTATTATGCCCCTTAATATCACAAAGACAAAAGTAGCAATCTTCATGATGATTTTGCGGTTCTCTCCAAACCATCGGTATTCCAAAAGGAAGGCTTTTTCTATTCCCTTTGGTCCAATGTCTTAAACCTTCTTCACATACATAACAAACAACGTGCGGTGCCCAATCTTTATCTTGATCTCCTAATTTGATTTTGAAATAAGCATAATATGCATTTTTCACAAATTCACCAATTGGTCGCTTAAACTTTTTCAAGACGAAATATCCACAAATATAACAGAAATCATTGGTTTGTTTTTGCAACACCGGCTAGACATATTTTTAAGCAATGTTTATTTATCAAATACCACGCACAACACTAAAGACAAATTAATTTTACTTGTTTACTGATCGACACTCAGAGCTACAATGAAGTAAATGACATTAAAATATACATTTTGTTAGGAGTGATAAACTTGAAATCCTTCTTCGCAGTACTAATAAAGTGAAAGCATAATAAATAGGATTTAGCAGGTAAAAATTCCCGAAAATCTTGTCCAAAATTAATACATGTAATAAAAGATTTACATCAGGTAATGAGAGCCTATTTAACAAATTTCTTTAAAACCACAACAGAAAATCATTTTTGGGTTAATACCTAGAATTTGAAGTAGTACATTCATTTAGAGACCAACTGTATTTTAATTAGTTATTGCTATATAAAATCTGAGCTTGACAAACAAAAATCACGTCATCACAAATTTTATGCAGGCCTGTGTTATTAAATGTCAACTGTTGTCTGTCAAAAATCAATCTACCTCAGACATGACTTCATATTTTCAAGGACTACTTTGACTTCGAATGTTTCTGAACACCCGTTATACTCATTTACAGAAAACTATGTTCGTTGTTGTGTAAATATGGAGAAAAAGAATTCTGAGCGCTAATTAAATATTGTCTTTTACGTGAAAAAGCAATTCAAGAAACCGAGGAAAAGTTACATAAATATTATCGTAAATGTGCTCCGTCCCATGGAAAGATTTATAAATGGTTTTCATACATTACCTAATGAGCACGGATGTTACATGACGTCCCGGACCATCATTTACTGTAACTAGTTCAGAAATGGTTAATAAAGTCCACGCTCTTATAAGTAGCAATCGTCGATTGAAAGTACGTGAGATAGGTAATGATGTAAACATTTCAACTAAACGGGTATACAATATTTTACATGAATATTTAAATATGAAAAACCTATCCGCGAGATGCCTGCCGAATTTCCTTAATGCTGATCAATTGCGGGCTCGCATCCAAATTTCAGGAGAATGTTTAGATGCCTTTAAACGTAATCCAAGGCAGTTCTTCCGTCTAAATGTCACAGATGAAATGTGGATACATCATTATAGTTTAGAAATGAAAATACAGTTGAAACTATGGATTTCCCCCGGGAACATGTCTTCAAGACAGCTAAAACCGCTTCTTCGGCCGATAAGGCCACCGTCTTTTGGGATTCCAAAAGTGTTATTGATGGATTATTTAAAAAAGGAAAAAACTGACGGGTATTACGCTGATTTGCTAACACATCTTAAGACAGAACTGAAGAAAAATCAACCACATTTGTTGAAGAAAAAGTGTTGTTCCATCAGCACTGTGCAGAGTTTAAACAAGGCTTCGTTCTCGTATTCCATAATATCATTAGCATCTATAAAAATTGAAATCGATCGCACTAATTGATTTCTTTAAATAATGCCAATCTTCCTACATTATAATTAATTCATTTAATATTTCAATACAAAAACTCATCCTTGTAGAATATGGGCGTAGAAAGAAATACTTGAAAATAAGAATACATTGAAAAATTATATTGATATAGGATAGCCATTTAATGTAAAACGTCCGTTTCAATTTATATCATTCTTTTGAGATAATTCTGATTAAATTATCTGTAGTAATACCATAAGAGCTTTGAATTTATCGATAATATCACGAATGCTTGTTGCATAGCGACGAAGACGAGTGTCAGTTTGACAAGCATTTAAAACACGACAGCCCGTAGGGCTGAAGTGGTTTAATTGTCAAATTGACACGAGTCGAAGTCGTTATGCAGGAAGTATGAGTGAAATTATCGATTTTAATTCAAAGCTCGTATGGTATTTGATTAGATTATTTTACGTAATACAAAATGAAATTTATCTAAACTCTTTATTTATTAATTCATGTATAAATTAGTACACTGAAAGGTACAATTGTTATATACATTCTGTTTTTTATTGGATGTGCTTGAATCAATATTTGCACTGTTGTAACTATTTCCTCGCATTTGATTAATAATAGTTTCATGGTGTTCTTTATCTAGTTGTAGATACTGCTTAATAGAATGCGAACTACTATGGCCAGAAATTTTAATTAATTGTTGCTCATTTACACCAGCTTTTGCTAAATTTGAGACAGCTGTCGCGCGACTGGAATGGTTACTTATTTTTTGGTTTTCTGTGTTGAAACCAGCGAGTTCAGCACTTTTCTTAAACCATTTCAGAATTTTATTTCTTCCAATAGGCAAATTTTTATACCAGCTACCTTTTTTCTTAATACACGCTGGATTGACAGTTAAAAAGAGTCTATCACTTTTTATACGAGCGTTTTCTGTCCTCTTTGAAATAAGTTTTTTAAAAAGTCTGACTGGGCAATTATTTGGTTTTACTTTACAAAGGTATTTTTAATAATATAAAATATTATTAAAAATCTGGTGTGAAGAACACAAATGCAGGTTCACTATTAATATTTTTTGTGAGAGACGTAGATACGTATTTCATCTTTCTACAGGCTCATCGGTACGCCCCTGCTGGATATAGGATATTCCCAGACACATTCACAGAAAAGAACCACATCGCCCTATCACCGTAATAACCCAGACCGGGCGCAGAAGTAAATTCGGCGCTGCCTGTTGTCAGACAGCCGAAGTACCTCGCATACCGTCCACATAATTAATGTGAAGTAACGACGCCCTTCTAAAGGTAGCACAGCCAATCTCTCTAGAAAACTGCATTTTGTATGTGTCTTCACTCATACTACGGCTTAACCGCATGTGTAATGTATCAGAATAATTGAAACATACATGAGTAGGTAAACCCCACTAGTTTTGTATAATACAAAGGTATTTTTAATAATATAAAATATTATTAAAAATCTGATGTGAAGAACACAAATGCAGGTTCACTATTAATATTTTTTGTGAACGTGTCCGAATATATCCTATCCCCAGAGACGTAGATACGTATTTCACCTTTCTACAGGCTCATCGGTACGCCCCTGCTGGAGAAAGTATATTCCCAGACACATTCACAGAAAAGAACCACATCGCCCTATCACCGTAATTACCCAGACCGGGCGCAGAAGTAAATTCGGCGCTGCCTGTTGTCAGACAGCCGAAGTACCTCGCATACCGTCCACATAATTAATGTGAAGTAACGACGCCCTTCTAAAGGTATCACAGCAAATATCTCTAGAAAACTGCATTTTGTATGTGTCTTCACTCATACTACGGCTTAACCGCATGTGTAATGTATCAGAATAATTGAAACATACATCAGTAGGTAAACCCCACCAGTTTTGTATAATACAAAGGTATTTTTAATAATATAAAATATTATTAAAAATCTGGTGTGAAGAACACAAATGCAGGTTCACTATTAATATTTTTTGTGATCGTGTCCGAATATATCCTATCCCCAGAGACGTAGATACGTATTTCACCTTTCTACAGGCTCATCGGTACGCCCCTGCTGGAGAAAGGATATTCCCAGACATATTCACAGAAAAGAACCACATCGCCCTATCACCGTAATTACCCAGACCGGGCGCAGAAGTAAATTCGGCGCTGCCTGTTGTCAGACAGCCGAAGTACCTCGCATACCGTCCACATAATTAATGTGAAGTAACGACGCCCTTCTAAAGGTAGCACAGCCAATTTCTCTATAAAACTGCATTTTGTATGTGTCTTCACTCATACTACGGCTTAACCGCATGTGTAATGTATCAGAATAATTGAAACATACATGAGTAGGTAAACCCCACTAGTTTTGTATAATACAAAGGTATTTTTAATAATATAAAATATTATTAAAAATCTGGTGTGAAGAACACAAATGCAGGTTCACTATTAATATTTTTTGTGAACGTGTCCGAATATATCCTATCCCAAGAGACGTAGATACGTATTTCACCTTTCTACAGGCTCATCGGTACGCCCCTGTGGACAAAGGATATACCCAGACACATTCACAGAAAAGAACCACATCGCCCTATTATTTATATTTTATATTATTAAAAATACCTTTGTATTATACAAAACTGGTGGGGTTTACCTACTCATGTATGTTTCAATTATTCTGGATATACATTCTGATACATTACACATGCGGTTAAGCCGTAGTATGACTGACACATACAAAATGCAGTTTTCTAGAGAGATTGGCTGTGATACCTTTAGAAGGGCGTCGTTACTTCACATTAATTATGATATATGATGTATTTCATAACAACAATCTGACATTTGAGAGTCATTCATTTGACAGTTTCCTATTTGTTATTTTATGATTAGTAGGTTGGCACGTCTGTTACTTTGCACACGGTTCTGCGACGATTCTAATTGGCCCTTTTGAACTTTTCAGCACAGTTTTAGTTACAAGATAACTTTTCAACACAGTTTTGGGGATACAATGCAATTCGCAATTTTCAGTGCTAGTAAATCATGCGAATTTGTTCTTTTTACATTGTGGTCGTCGGAAATAGTATATTTTAATTGAAGTTAGCCGTGTCAAAATGTCAACTTTTAACGGTGTTTGTAGAAAAAATATATTGACAAATATTAATGTCAGTATGACACTAAATGATATAACTTAAGACAGACGTTTTACATTCCATGGCAGACCTTTAGCAATATAATTTTTGATCTCGTGGTACCATCGGGAGCATGGAAAATTGAACGACTCCTATACACATTTTACGAGTTACTTTAATGTTGTGATACTGACTTTATATGCACTCGAATGAAACATAGCATATGCATAGCATAATAATAATGAATAATCGAAAACATAATATTTTTATTTGAAAAACGGAATACAATAAAAAAGTAAGTAATCAATATTTTATAGAACCAACATTACTTTCCTCAATTACTTGCAAACGTCTAGGCATTAATGCAACCAAATTTCTAACGTAATTTTCTGTGCTGTCCACAATTCTTCTCTATTGGCAGGTCGAAAATTTAATTTGTAATTGTTTTTAGTTATCATTGTCCAGATATTTTCCATATGATTTAGATCGGGACTTAAGGAAGGCCATGGTAAGACGTTAATATGATTTTCTTGTAACCAATTTGGACAAGACGACTTTGATGAATAGAGCAATTATCGTGTTGAAATATGAAATTGTTCAAATGTTCTTGTAGAACAGACGGTAACACAATATCACTTAAAAGAGTTTTATAGCAAATTCCTGTAAGCCTTTCATCTACTCTTCAATAAACTCCTGGAACATTATTGGAAATCAATGCTCAAACATTGACATTAAATCGACCACTATTTTTACAATTGTTTGTATAACGTTCAAGATATCTGGAAGTTCTTGGGCGATAGACGCGTATTATGAAAGGACTGAAAAACCTTTTCATCAGGGAACACTACTGAATTCCAGAATTTATCACCTATATCAACATAATAATGCGCAAAAGTTTCTCTAACTTGCTTATGTTGCTCCGTAAGAAATAATTTCGTGCAGCATTTCGATTTCTCAAATTTGATAATTTTATTCGTCTGTAAGCAGTCCATTTCGCACCAGGAAAATTACTTTGATTAGCTGCTGACACTGCAGTTTCAAAAGAACTTTCTCGTAATTAATACAGTGTGGTCATAAAGTTTGGGACCAAGCTTATAACCGCATTATTTTACATTTTTAGGAAAAATGCTCGGACAGTTAAATTTTCTTTTTTAAAACGCCATCTTTTGACATACAATTTTTTTCTATGACGTCATTGATTTTCGAGTGATGACGTTATCAACACTTTCTTTAAATGGCAACCATATTATTTTTTTCTCGTTTTTGGTAGATCTTTATATCCACCAAATAGTGATATAAAACAATTGGTATGTTGCATCACAATTTTTTTGAAAAAATTATATAAATTTAGAAAAAAATACGAAAATTTTATTTTTGTACAAAATTAAAATTAAATTTAAAAAAATACATCTGAACTTAAATTTATTACAACAGTTAAGGTAAATTTTCAAAATGGACTCCACCAACCAACTGACACTGTCCCAGCCAAGTGTAAATGCTTTGCGATCAATAGTAATCTGCGTTATTCGCTCCAGGTCAAAAGAAATTCGTCTTCCCAATCGGCCAATTACTTATTAAAAAATCTTATTTAACATTAAATAGTTTCACAAAAAAGGGCCAAAGAAGTTTAATTTATTTAAAAAATTGACATGATGTGGCAGACCATTTCTTAATTAAAATTATCATCGCCCAAAAATTGAAGATTTCAAAAACTGATTAAGCTTACAAAATTTACTGAAAAATGTAAGTAAGTTTTTTTCACACTTTTGTCTTGTGTGAGGACTTAAATATTCTTCTTGAACAAACCGGATCGTCAAGAGCACATGTACTCATGTTACTATGCTAAAAATTTACAAAAACAAAAACACGCACTTTTATGCAAGATATTTCTTTATGACAGTCTTGCTTCTTTTTATACAATTTATGTACAAAAATTTTAGTTTGAAATTGTTTCTATGGCGACAACATTGTTGAATTATTTACTTCTATTTTTGACGTTAAATTTTTGAGATATTGCGTAAAAATTGTTCATTTTCGCTAATATAAAAAAAATGCACATTTATCTGAGCGAGAAAGAATCGAAATTTTAATTATGGTTGGGTATGGGGACAGACAAAGAACGCATGCAGAAGCTTGCGAATTGCTTAACCATGAACACCCTGATAGACCTCCAATTACCAGGTCTACGGTGACAAAACTAGTTGGAAAGTTTACCGAAACTGGATCCGTAAAAGATCAACCACGGCAAGGTAGACCTCATGTAGGAGAAGATGTGAAATTAAATGTGCTTCTAGAAGCAGAAGAAAGGCATCATGTTTCCACCAGACAACTTGCGTTAGCCAATCAGGTGGTTCACTCATTTGTCGTCAACTTATTTAAAAAAGAACACTATCGCCCTTACAAAGTTCAACTTGTACGGGAATTACATGAGGATGACGAAGATCGTCGACTGCAGTTCTGTGAAGACGTAATGTTACGTTGTGACCAAAATTTAAATTTCTTGGAAAACATCGTCTTCTCAGATGAAGCTACGTTCTGCCTAAATGGATCTGTTCACCGCCATAATTGCAGATATTGGTCGCAGAACAATCCGCATTGGACTCAAGCGTGTCATACTCAGCGCAGAGGAAAAGTTAACGTATGGGTTGGAATGATTGGACGACGCATTTTAGGACCATATTTTTTTGAAGAAAATTTGAATGCTGTGCAATATTTAGAATTTTTAAGATTTGAACTGGTTCCAGCGCTCGCTGCTATTTTCCCAAATCACGAGGATGGTGATGTACCCCATCCAAATATTTGGTTTCAACAAGATGGGGCGCCTCCCCATTATGGTGTAGAGGTTCGCCACTATCTTGACGAAATATTTCCCAATAAATGGATTGGACGGAGAGGCTCCATAGAATGGCCACCTCGTTCTCCTGACCTGACTCCGTTAGACTTTTTTTTGTGGGGTTATTTGAAATCGAAAGTGTATTTTAACAAATCGAACAATTTAGAAGATTTAAAAGAACGAATTCGCGTAGAACTTACACAAATATCCCCAGACATAATTGAGGCGAGTATACGAAGTGTTTACACTCGGCTGGGACAGTGTCAGTTGGTTGGTGGGGTCCATTTTGAAAATTGACGTTAACTGTTACAATAAATTTAAGTTCAGATGTATTTTTTTTAATTTAATTTTAATTTTGTACAAAAATAAAATTTTCGTATTTTTTTCTAAATTTATATAATTTTTTCAAAAAAATTGTGATGCAACATACCAATTGTTTTATATCACTATTTGGTGGATATAAAGATCTACCAAAAACGAGAAAAAATAATATGCTTGCCATTTAAAGAAAGTGTTGATAACGTCATCACTCGAAAACCAATGACGTGATAGAAAAAAATTGTATGTCAAAAGATGGCGTTTTAAAAAAGAAAATTTACCTGTCCGAGCGTTTTTCCTAAAAATGTAAAATAATGCGGTTATAAGCTTGGTTCCAAACTTTATGACCACACTGTATATTAATTCTTGATCTTGCTGTTGCATTGATAATTTCGAGCACCTGTTCCAATTTTTCTTGCCACAGTTTGTTGCTCGCGTCATTTATTTTTTACTTAAAATACACAGAACTTAATTACATTAACCTCTTCAGCAACAGCACGCATTGAATATCCCACTTTCCAACATACTAACAACTTTTAGTTTCTGCATAACCGTAAGATGCACCAACTTGACAAGGACGTAACAGTTTAATTACATGTTATTAATATGTCAACTGTACCAAGACCAATCACGACTATATAAAAGTTTAGTATACAATAGAAAACTGTCGTCGTTCAAATTTCTATGCTTCCGATGGTACCAGAGGAATAAGTTTCAAAATCAATAACTTTTCCTTGAAGACAATTGTTAAGAACACATTAAACATTAACTTCTTCAAATTTATTTGTATCCACACTTTGACTACAATTTCTGCTTCCAGATAAGCCGTGTTTATGTATAATATACTACTAGGTTGGACAGTTGTACATGTTTCAGAAATTTTAAGAAATACTTTAGAATGTATCTAATGTTGTATAGTCAACAAACTTTTAATTTTATAAAAGTTTTATTAAATTTTCAATACCAGGAGTGCCTTTTATATTTCGGGAATAGGCGATCGTGGTGCTGCCATCTGGCAACCGTTGTTTCTATCGTAAAGTTTGACGCTTTTGACAAAATACTTACTCAGAACTTTTTGACGTACAGGTGCTATTTGTGTTGCTTACAGTAGGAAAAATTAATCTGGAATTAACTCATGAACATTCCGCCAGATTACTTTTTAGAACTTTCGACGTGGATTATCATAACAACAGTGCATCGATGAACTTAATTTGACTTTTGGCGATGAATCACCATGAGAAACCAGAGTATGTGGAGGTATACGGAATCTAATCGTGGCGATACTTCGCTCATTGACGAATTTGTGAAGGTCATCCAAAATCGGTTGTTGTTCCGAAAAACATTGCAACAGGGGACGCATCATGTATTTACGGGTATGAGTCCGAAAATAAACAGCACTCGACTGTATTTGTCTTTCAAGGTGAGCCAAGAAAAGTTGTTCGCGCACGAAACACTTAGAAGCAAATGGTCGCTTGTTCCTTCGGAAAAACCGGACATGTGGCAAATGTACCATTAGTGTAACGTCGGACGATCAATTCTGAATTGTGCACAAGCACTTGCTTGCCAGAAGTATTCAGAAAAATAAGGGAAACCACCCACCGAAGATGGATCATTCTCCACCAAGACAAAACGAGCTCTCACACATCGGCTCAAACAAGAGAGTTTTTGACAACTTAAAAAGTTGAATTGATGGGTCATTCGCCACACAGTCCTGATTTAGCCCACAATGACTTATTTCTATTCACGCAAATCAAAAATAAATTACGAGGTTAACGTTTTTCGACGCCTGAAGAAGCGGTTGATGCTTTCAAAATGCATGTTTTGGACGTACCTCAATCGGAGTGGAAAATGTACTTCGAAAATTGGTTCAAGCACATGCAAATGTGTATTCATTATAATGGAGGATGTTTTAATAAACAATAAAGCCATGTACGATGATTCATTTTAGTTTCTAATCTCTATTCCCGAAATGTAGAGGTAGTGGAATGGATTTAATATTTTTTTTGTTTTAACATATTAGATAGCTTGATTTTTTTTAAATTCTTTTGACAAACTAAATTTTTATAACACAATTTAAACACATAACTGAATTCTAGATGGAAACAATTTTTGGAAACTAAACACTTAAACTAAAATAATAAATTCCTATTTAAAATATTAAGAGAAAAATAAATAAGTAACAAATATTGATTCAACTCAGTTGTAAGTTGAAATGGTCTTTACATAGCCGATACGGTCAAATTTCCGTATTTTCCATCACCCCGGTTCGAGGCACTTTTCATTTTGGCATTTCCAATGCTCGAACCAGTATTTCTCGGTTTTTCCCGCACATACCGTGTTATTTATTTCACAAAGGGGGTTTCTCTGTTGGCCAATTTTTTATCGACGAACCGGTCCTTTTTTTTAACAAACTTCGCACCAACTTTCACGCCGCCGGCCGCTCCATCTTGATCCATAACCTCTGGGGATAAACTCACGCCACCTCTCAGCGGGAACTGTCACTGTTCAGGTGATGACCGTCGCCGTTCAACAGGCTAGCCCCCGCAATATATTAATCCTGAAACAAGCGACGCCCGCTATAAATTTAGTAGTGAATTGCTGATTCACCAGCCATTAATCATAGCCGCTTTTGGTAACGTTTCTTTCTTAGCAGAGAAGGACAACGTAATTTAAATTATCCCGTTCTATGTATGCAGGATACGAATGGGTCGGATGGAGGAACGACACACCTGGAATAGCGGGACATCCCCTAGAACTACTATTTGAGTTTGACAAAGTACGCAACTTTTCTGCAGCACATCTACATACGAATAATTTATATACGAAGGATGTTCAGGTACGGTGCACGCTTTTTTCGATAAAAAAGGAAATAAATTTACTTTATGTAGCTTAGTGAACGTTTTATAAGTTCCGAAATTCTAGTTTTTATTGCTTTTTAGATTAAATGATATAGTACGTAAAAGAAAACCGAAAAGTAGATAAACATAAAACATGTAACTCCATGAAGCAAATCATTAATGTTTATAATTTGACGATCATCTACACTGATGGGCAAATGTGTGGAACCAAGTAAATATGTGCTAAATTAAAAGAGGTATTGAAATAAGATTTTAGGCACGAAAACTAGGAATGAGATGCCATCATTTGAAGTATTATTTTAAATAACGAGTAATCATTAAAATTTTCGCTCAAGTAAGCCAGGTACACAAAAAGTATGTCTTAACTTAAGTTATTAGAGGAGATCTGTCATTATAATTTCAAACGTCATGATTGTTAAAAAATAATTTGAAGTGCCGACTTTTATATTAAATATATTTATAATTTTTATACAAAGTAATAAAATATTATAAAAAATGTGTAATATGTTGACCATTCTCCACCAAGCATAATCGCACTCTATTTCGTAGAGCATTGAAAACATTGATCAGTATTTGCGGTGAGTTATTGATGTGTTCACATTTTTCAATGATTTTATGTCTTAACTTTTGTAGATTATTAATTGGTGTTTCATAAATAATATTCTTTATATATGGCCTCACAAAAAAATCCATGACTGTTAAATCACACGACCGTGGTGGATATGGAATCTCTGTATTTCTACTTATTATCCTATCGCCTTAAAATTGTTGCAAAAACTGAATATTTTCAAGTGTAACGTGAGATGTAGCCCCATCCTGTTGAAAATATCCGACCTGGAGTTCATCATTAGTCAATTGATTAGTAAAAACACTGAGAATTTCGTTACGATATTTCTCCGATGTTATCGTGCCCTCAAAGAATATTGGTCCTATTAATCGGTGACGACTCATACCTACCCATACGCCTATTTTTTCTGGATGTAGAGGAACTTCTCTGTAGAAATGAGGATTTTCACTGGACCACATACGCATATTTTGCTAACTAACATAACCTTTCAAATAAAACCAAGCTTCATCGGTGAAAAAAGTATGATTTAAAATATTGTCTGTCATTGTTTGAATAAACAATTGGCAAAATTGTGTTCTTTTTTCATAATCCGTAGGTAATAGATTTTGTACAGAAGTTAATTTATATGGATACATGTGCAAGTCCTTTTTTAAAATTTTTTGACATGTTCCATACGAAAGCCCTACTTGTTGCGAAACTCTGCGAATAGATGTTTGAGGAGATTCGTTAATAATTTGTCTGACATTTTCAATTACGCCGCGACTTCCCTGGAGAGGAGGACCGCTTCCTTTTTTCCTTAAAATACTGCCTGTTTGACGAAAAAGATTTACACAATGCATTAGCGTATCACGGAAAGCTTTATAGCTAGGAACAGTATTTGGATATCTCTCTTCAAACTCCGCAAGGCAATTTTCTATTGAATGCTGCCATATACCATCAATTTTTTGAGATGTCAGGAAGTAACATTCTGCCATAAACGCTTTATGCATATCATTAAAGGCCATTACTTTTTCTTTTGATGAAACTTTAAAATATATATTTAACACTGACAGATGTTTGAAATAACATCTTAATGACTAAAGCTACGACATAATTTTTATATACACGGCCAGCTACGAGTGAAAATTTTAATGATCGCTTGTACACAAGTTATTTTTTTTTAAATAAAACACAATGTATTTTTTTACATTTTAAGATTATTCTAGATAGCACCAGGTCAACAAACTATAACACCTGTGGTATAAAGTATTTTTTATTTATTAATTGGTAAGGAAAAGAATATAAACTGGTCCCACAAACAAAGTTAAACTTATTTGTACAAATTAATCACATTTTCGCGAAGTAATGTGAATGAATTAAATGCTTTCTACATTTTACGACGCTAATTATCCAAATTTTTTACCGAAAAAAATTCACCTTGAAGCAGGATTCGAACCTATGTCCATTGGTTTGCCAGACCACTGCTTCCAGCATTAAACTATTAAGGACTGAAGTTTCGAATCGCCAGGAAAGTCTTAAATCACATTAACAAGCAGATATAATAAATATCTGTTATATCTGTTACAGATATTATAAATATTTGTTTGACAACATAATTTGAAACATACTTGAGTGGGAAAAGCCTCACTACATTTGTATAATACCAAAGTATTTTTAATAATATAAAAAATATTATTAAAAATGGGGTGTGACGAACACAATACAAGTTCATTTATGAATTTTTGAATGTATCTTCTCCAAAGACGTAGATACGTATTTCGCATTTCTACATGATTCTCACTACGCCCCTGTTGGAGAAGACACATTCAAACAAACATAACTAAGTTACTATCTAGCCGAAATTATTCAGACAGAGAGTGAAGGAATATTCCGCGCTGTCTAGATAATAAAAGCCGAAGCAGACGTGTTTTCTATAGTCGGTAACCACCGTATCTATAAAAAACTGTATTCTCGTGTCTTCACTACTTATCGGCGTCAGCCGAATATGTATATGACAACATAATTTGAAACATACTTGTGTGGGTAAAACCTCACTACATTTGTATAATACCAAAGTATTTTTAATAATATAAAAAATATTATTCAAAATGGGGTGTGAAGAACACAATACAAGTTCATTTATGTATTTTTGAATGTATCTTCTCCAAAGACGTAGATACGTATTTCACATTTCTACATGATTCTCAATACGCCCCTGTTGGAGAAGACACATTCAAACAAACATAACTACGTTACTATCTAGCTGAAATTATTCAGACAGAGCGTGAAGTAATATTCAGCGCTGTCTAGATAATAAATTATTTTTATTATCTAGAGAGGAATATTCAGCGCTGTCTAGATAATAAATTATTTTTATTATCTAGACATCTAACAGTTATAAATATCTTTGACCATTTAGAGTTTCTAAAAAAAGGCTCTATTATTCTGTTATACCGTTCAAATAAAAGATTGCCTCATCCGAAAATAATACATTATTTACAAAGTTATTACCACTATTACAAATGTTCATCATTGTTTCACAAAACGCTTGCCTTCTGTAGAAATCATCATGAGAAAGTTCTTGAATGAGGCGAATATTATAAGGATGGTATTTTCCTTTTTTAAGAGCTCTTCCTGTTGAACGACAACTAATACCATGCTTTTGCAACAGCTCGCTTGTAGATAAATGCAGATTTTCCTCTACAGATATCTTTCGCTTTAATATCATTTGTAGTAGAATTTATACTTCCAATTTGTTGCAAATTGCGAACACTATTTATGCGGTATTTATGCAGTAAATTCTTAAGTTTTGGTAATAACAGATCGCGAAATTGGCAGTTGATTGGAATGTACGAGTATAATATTAAAAAGTTTACGTATTTCCTGAAGAGTTCTTGTCCTATCACCAAAATCATCATTAATATTTCTATTCTTTCTCTTTGATTTAATTCAATCATTATTATTAAACAACAATTATTTAATAACAATTTTAAATGCCACAAACCCTTATACCTTGTGAAAAATTTTAAGATTGTAGTATTCACGTTTTTGTTCGATAGAAAACAATTTTTTTAATCGCCACAACAATAGGAGAAATAAAAGAAATTGTAGTACTTACATTTCGAATTGTAAAGGTTTTTATTTAAACGATCACGCCAAAATATCAAGAAATACTTATGATTTTGAAAATATCGAAAGAAAAAATTCCAAAGATTCTAATCTTCGTTTGCATGTAAATCTCTAGCTGAATACTTTAGATCACAAGTATTATAATATGTTGAAATCGTGTTATCGAGAAGAATTCTAAAATGTGAAAAAATATAGGGCATTTAATTTAAGAAAGTATAAGCTTAGTACAAAATACTCCAAATGATGGCTCATCATTCCTAATTTCAGTGTCTAAAGTTTTATTGCAATATTTTTTTTTAATTTAACGGATATTTACATGGCTTCACACATTTGCCCATCACTGTATAATTTACAATTTTAAGTCGTTTTCCTATATACGTAAGCTTATACTGAACCATACTGCTGCCTCAATAATTATATAAAATTTAATATTTTCAAGATTACTTAAATTTCAATTTTTAATTAAATTATGGCGAATCAATATCACAAATTAGTTATAAACGTTCATGCTAATGCGACAATTGGCAACAGAATTTGGTTTGAAATGGTGCTATTTTAACTTTGGTGTAGAGCCAAATCAAGATATAAAATTCAAGCTGTGTAGTGAATATTCCGATCTCTGTCCTAACAATAAAGGTTTAGGAACAAAATACTACTTGCTACATATTAAAAAGATATATTTCAGGTACCAATCAAGTTCACTACAGCTTACGATAAATTAATTGGTCTAAAACATTGCATAATTTATATATTTACGGTTTATACACAAGGGCGGTTGACGGAAGGGTATCTTCTCAATGAAATACTAATTTTAGAGTAAAAATATATTTTATTTTTCGATATAATCCCCTTACAAGTCTACACACTCAGCCTAGCTAGACTACGTAATTTTTTCAAAGCATTCAAAAAGTAATCCTTCGGCAAATTTGCAAAATATGCATTTTTCTCGGATATCACCTTTTCATTTGCCCGAAATTTTTCCATAAAGACATATTTTAAATTTGGAAATAAAAATAAACCACTGGAAGCCAGATCTGGCGAATATGGTGGATGAGGCAGTAATTCGTAATCCAATTTGACAAATTTTGGTGTAGCAACAGCGGACGGATGAGAAGCCGTATTATCGTGATTAAATAACAAATGCGGTCGTTTTTTCTTCAGTTGTGCATCAAACCGTGTTAGCAAATCAGCATAATATTGGTCAGTTATTGTTTTTGTCTTTTTTAAATTATTAATAAAGATATACAACACCTTGGCAATTCCAAAAAAATGTGGGCATGATCTTATTGGAGGAAAAATCTGTTTTTGTTTTCTTGTTTCGACTGCAATTACATGCCTGGTGTATAATGATGCAACTAAGTTTCATCTATTTTGACACAATCACAGAAGAATTCTCTAGGATTACGTTGGAGGAGCCAAACTTTCTCCTCATATATGGAGGCGAGTGCGTATTTGATCAGCATTTAGCAAACGCGGAATCCATCCTGCAGATAGCTTTTTCATATTTAAATATTGACTCAAAATATTGCACACATATTCGATTGCAAAGCTTACTTTCTTAGCTATTTCAGGTACTTCAATTGACGATCGCTACTTACGAGGGTATGTCAAAATATAACGAGACTGGTTCTATAACTTCTTTCACTATTAGAATTTTATAGCACGAAGAATAGACCATGAAACCCTCATGTCTAATGTACTTATCCTCAAGTAGGCTTTGATCTAACTTTTGACGTTTATTACAAATTAATTACTGAATTGTCAGTGACGTATCAATCGAAAAAATGACTGTGAAGCAAAGATATCCGATAAAATTTTGTGTTCGGTTGGATAAACCTCTAACTGAAACTTTAGAAATTATTAAAACTGCATACCCATATAATAGTTTATCACGATGTAGAGTGTTTGAGTGGCATAAGACATTCAAAGACGTTTAAGTTGAACCTCGACGCGGGCGACCACTACAAAAATTGCAGATATTGATCCAAAGTGATCGTCGGATTGGCAGATATCACATTATTAATTTGTCTTATGATTTCATTCGAAAAATTATTCGTGAAGATTTAGGATACCGAGAGGTCGCGGAATATGGATTCCAAAAGTGATGACCGATGAATAAAAAGCCAATCGAGAGACAATTTGGTCGGTAGTGGTAAAGGAAACTGCAACATAATCCACAGTCTTTAAACTCAATGTGGTTGCTTTTATCATTGCGACCCTGAATTAAAGTCTCAAAGTATTCAATGGAAGCGTAAAGGCAATCCTGTGAAAAACGCCGGTAAAGTGATGGGCTTAATTTTTTTTATAAACGTGGCATTATTTATGATCACATTCTATCTGGAGAACATACAGTAACTGGAGAGTACTATTCTAATGTACTTCGAGGAACCTTAAAGGCAAAATTAAAGAAGAAACTTGCGCTTTATCAAGACATCGGTTGGATTCTGCATCACGACAATGCTCCGACTCACAGATCACCGATTTGAGAAGAATTGGGGCTGAAAATTATGGTGCATCCACCTTACTTACATGACCTTGCTCTGTGTGACTTCTATTTGCTTCCTGAAGCCAAAAAAGAATTGAGACGTTGAAAATTTGAGTCGAATTTAGAGCTAAATAAACTGTCAAAAATGGTTTCTCAGATGTGTTTGACAAGTAGACAAAGCGATGGGACAAGTGTATTGCATAGAGTGGAGAGTACTTTGAAAGATAGTTTTTGAAGTTTTTTAAATAAATGTTTTATTTTTGTATTACAACACCAGCCTCGGTATTTTCTGGTATTTCCTCGTACAAGTACATGGGCTTCATTAACGATTTCTGGAGTAGTTCCAGCAAATTATGGTCCGGGACGTTCTACATCATCCGTGCTCATATGGTCACTTTTAAGGCCTGAAAATCACTTAGAAATCATTCCATAGGACGGAGCACATTCACGGTAATATTTACATAACCTTTCCTCGATTTCCTTAATTGTTTTTCCACGCAAAAATAATGTTTTTTTCTCCATATTTACAGAACAACGAAAATAGTTTTCTTTAAATGAGTATAAAATGCAAACATGTAAACATCGGAGAGATAGCGTAAGTCAGCAGCATAATCACCGTAGCGAAAATGTTGCCAATCTTTTCAACCACCCTCGAAGTAATTGAAAGCGGCCGATTACTTCCTAACAAAACGCGAAAATAGTAACTGGGGATATCCCCAGTTACTATTTTCGCGTTACTTATACCCTACCATATGGTAGGGTACAAGGATTACTCTAACCTATTAGGCATTTAAAATTTTATGTGAATATTATTTCTTCTTCGAAGCACACATATTCTTATGGCAAAATGAATTCTGTTTAGGCGAAGAGGTTTAGGCTATTAATCAATATAAGGTAACAGAAACTGTAGAATGTAGATGGTATCCCAACCCAAGACATTACGTGCGAACGTAATAAGTTAAGATGAGATTATTGTTAACGTATTTACAAAAATGCTTGGATTAATACTGCGTAGACAAGAATCAGTTTTATGTCTTTACAAGATAGGTTAATAAGTAAAGGCATCCTGCTTGGGCGAGCAATGTCACAGAAAGAGATTGGTCGAATGTTATGCTTTTAGTCGAAGGATTTGTTTTTGAGACTGGATGCCTCAAAAAGTTATAGTCGGATATAGATTGACTGCTAGACTGTACTGTAAAACATTCAGTGAAAGTGCTCGTGTAGGAGTGTTTCAACATATGGAATTTTGGATCATTACGTATATTTGCTGTCAATCTAATTGCATAAAATGATTAATTTATACTAAAGAGGACCATTTGTGTTAGTATAAAAATGTTTTGATAATAACAGGAAGAATGGTTATTGCAAGAGGACAAATCTGAAGCATGACAGTATATTGAGTCGAAAGGAAAGTAGAAAATGTTATTCAAACGATTGAGTTGTCTTCGCAGTCACCTGACGGAATCCAATTGAAAGTGTATGGAACATTATGAAGCAAAAGCTTCGCGGAAAACATAGCTGCACCACAAAAGCGTTTCTGTAATATGAAAAAATGATATGGGAAATTCTATCCACCTAGTTACGCTAAAAGTTTAGTGGCAAAAATAAAGTATCGAATCATTTGGTGTTGATCTAGAACAGACCTTAGAGCATAATACTTTTTA
The DNA here is from genome assembly GCA_935421215.2 of Melolontha melolontha. Taxonomy (NCBI): domain Eukaryota; kingdom Metazoa; phylum Arthropoda; class Insecta; order Coleoptera; family Scarabaeidae; genus Melolontha; species Melolontha melolontha. Next base: position 215,149,971 of record OW285235.1, read on the forward strand.
TACAGCTGATGATGTCAACCTATTTGTCGAAATCGCAGCCAGGATTTAAAGCTATATTGTGGTAGATTTTTTTGAATTAAATTTTAATTTCTGATTACCTTTTTTCGTTTCCTTTTAGAGGAAAACTGTACTGTAGTTAAATGTACCAGAATAGCTGCGTTTGCCGGATATAATCGAGCACAGCTGTCGTTTACCTTCTGACAAAATAAATTCACTGAATCTCAATTGTCAGACCTTTCATCAACGTTAAAAACTTTGTTTATAGAACAACTTTTTTTTTAATAATTATGAAATGAAACATTCCTTAAACATTGTCGTAAATGAGATATTGGATTTAAGGGGTAAATTCAAAACGATTTAATTTATAGGAAACATTGTTTTCATAATTGAAAGTATTTCCATTCGATTGAATATATTTATGGCAACAACTAACATATCTAAAAATACCAATTAATTAAATATGAATCCCTGAAGCTGATGAAGATTTCTTCAGCACTTTAATTTATAAAAAATTGTTTTTAGTAAATAAACTAGTTTTAAATTTTACTCATTAAAATCGATATTTCGCTGGCATCAACCTAGCATATGTAAGTGTCGTTAGCCTTTTCGTAATATGTAACAGCGTACCAAAAGGCACATTTTTAATGAAGTTACATTTGTTTTTGACTTCAAAGGAATATGCGGCAAACTAAAGTGTATAATATTGACAGCGATTTACTAAACAGCCCCTTATATACACTTCAGAATTCGAGGTAATTAAACCGACGTTTGTTAATTAATCTGCTCATATATATGATATATATGGTATATATCACCAGATATAGTCACTAAATACATTACGCTAATACGGTTAAAGCACAGAATTATTATACATAGTTTTCCAATAACGAACTCTGTTTATGTTACTAGTTACGGATCCCACACTATATCCAAGTATATATATATATAGCATTGCAGTATCGTGCGTTATTCAAAAAAATATATGAGCAAGTAGTTGCTTGAGCGAAATAGGTAACCCGCTAGGTATCTCGCTGAAACTAGGGTCAGAAGATAAAAAACAGTACCATTTCAGTTATTAAACAATAGAGTTAGGAACAAAAGCATTAGGGAAAAATTCACGATGATGATGACAAATGGCAATGATCTTGATACAAGCAGTGTCATTTCTTGTATTCTGAATTGAAAGATATTTGTGGATTTGATGGTGGTTTCAATAGTAAAAAAATTACTATTGACAGCAGTGATTTAGTATTTTTAACGAACTATAATTTGTAACCAAAAAGGAATATGGTCTAAAAATTACCTACGAATGAATGCTGCATCATATTATCAAGTAAAATTCTTGTCGAAACAATTTCGCTGAGGTCGGGAATCCATTGAAGATGACTCTAAATTTGGTAAACATCTCAAAACAAGAACACAGGAAACAATAAAGGAAATTAAAGATTTTTGATGACAGAACGTGAAATTAATATACAGGGTTAGACAAATGCATGGATCCATTCGAAATAATCCAAGCATTTGTCTAACATTTGATACGGCTACATAGATTTTATAAAGTTTTCCGCATTTAAGTTAATGCAAATACAGAATTCGAAGAGTATATTTAAATTCGAATCAAGCCTCCTGTTTAGCCGGAAACGATGTTAGCTTTTTTATTTTATATATTATTGAATCCGCAAATTTAATTTAGTTAATTATAGAAAGGCTTATTAAAATCTAAGTAGCAATGAAAAGTCTTTCTTTGGAAACTGTGGTTAAGTAAAAACTCAAAAAAGGTATAAAACCCCTTATCACAATTAATAATTCTATCTTAAATACGTATATCGACAACTAGGTTGTCATCATCAGTAGGTAAAAACCACTAATCAAAGTGTCGTACATAGGGCACAGTAAAGCTAGCACATATAAACGCGCAACCTACTTTACACAGTGTCCACATATACACTCCCTATATTACCTACTGATGATGACAACTTAGTTGTCGAAATACGTATTTAGAGTACTTATTACGATTATTAATTGTGATTACGATTATTAATTGTGGTAAGGGGTTTTATATCTTTTTTGAGTTTCTAAGTAGCCATATCAAAGATATTCGAATGGACCCATACCTTTGCCTAACCCTGTATAAATATACATTGAAATAAAAAGGCGAAATATGATAAATGGAAAGAAGTAATTATGTATAATGTAAACCCAAAATATAGTGAATTATGACGCGAACGTCGAAATTAGAAACACACCAAAAAAAAAACGTGATGTCTATGAATTCAAAATATCCAGAATGTGTATAAATAATAAATACCTCACACATACGTACGCTATAGCGTAGGTATGTTTACATACGTCACAGCTGGATGAGATGAACAATATCGAAATTATTGTTTTTGTTATTATCGGTCAACTCTGATATTTTTTATAATCGCACAGTGTCGGGACAAAAATTTTTTAAATATCTGTAATTTTTTCCTCGCTTATGAAAGGGAATTTAAGGGAAAATATTTTAGATTTTTATTCTATTTAATTACGTCTGTCCATTTTTCATACATTGTCTTCTTATTTCAAGGACATTCTGTATAACGTGCCTTCAAAAACTTTCCTCATTAGAGACGGCCATGCTTTTTGATCATTTTGAATGAGCATGGCCATATTAACATATACAAGGTGTGTATAAATTGGCGGACCCACTACATGCGGCGATGTTCTTCGTTAAATTCGGAGTCCAAAATCCTAATACGAAAATGTTGTACCATGCTCCATATCTTTGCACGAGGTTCCGAAAGTTCGGACTTTCAGTCTTGAAATAAGCATTATTACTCGATATTTGTTCACAGAAAGAGCTACAATTTAGAAGACAGAAGAATTGTTGATATTATCCTTTCGTTAAAGTTTTCTTTTTGATTTTAAAGTTTGTTTTTAATATTTGTTTATTAACTTATTTTGACGAAAAACACATCTGACAACGTTGTAAAACAATAAGTAGGTAGATTAATGTTGTTCTAGTCAAATACATTACTACTGTCAAATTCATTCTGAAGACAAAGGAAGCCTGATACATCGTTTTAGGATTAGGACTTTTAACTCAAAATTTGACCAAGAATGTCGCCACGTGTAGTGGGTCCGCCAATTTATACACACCTTGTATATTTTATTACAAGGAAAGTTCAGGTAGTAGCTTACTTTTTTAACATGGTTCTAGGACTTTTTAAGTACGAGTATATCGCTTAAACTTAATATAACTTAGACGATACAGGAAACCATTTCAAATACATACAGGCGATAACACATAACTAAATTGCTTTTAGAAAAGCTGGAAGAAATGTTACTGATGAACATTTAATTTTTTGGGGGAGATGAAACTCTTACAGATTCTTCCAATATATCACTTATTTTCACTGACTTGCGAATGCGGAGAACTTCGCCAAACTATTCACCATATTGCAGCTGAGTGTCCCCTTCTAGCATATGAAGGTGAGATGAGTGACTTCATTGAAACCAATTCGTGGGGGACTCAATCAATACCTTAATTTTAAAATTTAACCCCGTTCTGTGTAGATGTACATGTATGGTTCTTTCCGCGATATAGCGACCCGACTAAAGGATTAAAATTGCCTTTTTCGGGCAAGTACCTGAGCACAGCGTCAGATATCTTTTGGAAGGTCGAAATGCAAATGTGCAAATGAACCGTACTTTCTCTGCTTTTAGCGTAGTTTAGTTTGTACACCTTAGTGAAAACGAAACTGAAAGCTCTGACTATGATAATTCTGACAACTGCGAAGATTTTTAGTATATTAATTTTATTTGTACATAAATATTTAGAATGTATTATATTTGTATCTTTTATAATTCTATTATATAAATATACGCACACAAAAAAGTCTCAGGATATTTACTTTAAGTTATAATAAAAACTTGTATATACACATTTTAAATTGTACATTTAACGTATATATCACGTCGAAAACTCAATGGGGAATAGATTTTATTTGAGAATGTCTTAAAAAAAGAATAAACAACTTGATGAAAACGATAGTTGCAAAAAATGAATTTAGTGTACTTATTTAATTGAGTGGCAGATAGTAATTTTATTTATTATACGTCGCTTTTTCTTAAAAACTGCGATGCGAATTATTGCGTTTAACAATGGAACGACTACATTTGACTTTAGATAAAATGAATCCAGTAATAAGTCATCTTGAAGGTAGCGTGCGGAAATTCGAAGTAGCTGAGCGGATAGGAGTTTCCCAAAGTGTCATCAATCGACTGTGGAGGTGTTTTAGGGAAGCCTGTAGTCCGTCTGAACGACATTTAGGTCGTGGACACTGTACAACGGCAGCTCAGGACAGATTTTTGGTTTAAAATGTTAGAAAACAACTTAAAATAACAGCACCTGAGTTGGTTGCGGAACTACAGCGCGCGCATAATTTAATTGTTCACCGAGATACTGTGAGAAATCGTTTCCATCAAGCTGGACTACATTCTCGACGACCAATGAGATGTCTACTTCTCTCAAGAGGTAATCGCGGAGCAAAATTAGACTGGTGTCAAGAATTTATAAACTGGGATGAAAAAGCTTGTGCTACAGTTTTGTTTACAGCTGAATCCAGATTTGGATTTCATCCTGATTCTCGTCGGACAAAGGTGGATGCGATCCGAAAATATGGAACATTTGAATCTTGTTCAGGAAGTACATAGTTATAGAGGTGGTACTGTGATGATATGGGGAGAAATAATGATTGGCAGTCGAACCGCGCTCATTTTTCCAAATGTTCTTTTGACAGCTCAGCAATATTTGGATAATATTCTTCTGCCCATCGTGCGTCCATTTGCAGGTGCCGTTGGTCAAAATTTCCATTTGATGCATGAAAATGCTCGTCTACATGTCGCGCGTGTTGTGATGGACTGGTAAACAAACGAGGAAATTGATGTATTGCCATGGCCAGCACAATCTCCGGACCTGAATCCTATCGAGCATGTATGGGACATGCTTCAGAGAAGAATTACTTCACATATAGGTAATATTCCCAATGCTGTTGAATTCAGGGAGCTATTGACAGCAGAATGGGCACGTATGCCACAACAAGATGTAGACCATGTAATTCTGTCGATGAACAAAAGGTGTATGGCTGTGCTTAATCAACGTGGAGGTCAAACTCCATATTAAATTTTTTTTATTTCCTTGTCGAAAATTGTTTAAAATCAAATCTAAAAATGTCGCATTGTTTTAATTGTTTAAAATAACGAAATATTTTTTGTTTTATTAAAGAATTTTACATTAATATGTTACATATTTACCTTAAATATCAATATTCTTTGAAATCAGTGATCGCCAATAGAATAATTAAATTTTTTTAAATATCCTTAGACTTTTCTTGTGTGTGTATAATCCATGTACATTGTGTAATTTTGTTTTAATACAGTCTTGGTTGAGTATCAATATGTTCTAATACTTGTAATCGCTCATTTGTATAAACATACCTGACGCTATGTTCTGGTACTTGCCCGTAATAGACGTTACAGTTTTAATCCTTTTGTCGGATCTTTATATCATGGAAAGGATTATAACTTCAAATTTCAATCCATCTAAGCCGTACACTAAATAAATAAATAATTTTCAAAAGAAAAATTTCTTAAAAATTAATGAATAAATATTGTTTTGTAAAATGCTAAGAGATTAAGAAATAACAAATGCAATTGTAATTTTAGTGAGGAAAGTTATTCCCTTTATCACATCAAAAAAGAAAATTTAAAGAGATATTACTTCAGTCCAGAGTACTTCGACATCAATAAAAAAAACATGGCACCGAAGAATTGGTTATGAATAATCTGTACGATGAACACAAAGCATAAAAATAAAATGTGAAAACGCACTTCTGTTAGACCCTTATATAATAGATACAAATAATTTATTGACCTGGTCCTGTTTCGGCCATTTACCGAACTAGTTACTGGGGTTTTTTATAACTCTCTTGTGGGAATGAATCCCCAATTTCTTAAGTAATTTGTAATTTATGTGTTTCTCCGCTGTCAAGTTTTATTCTATCACGATATAATTTATACGAATACAAGGAAGGCATTCGAAAATTAGACTTTATACATTCGCACTCTTGGATTATTTATGTAACGTAGCATGAATTTCATCTTCGTAAGGCATGGATTCAAGATTTACTAGGCTTAACTTGATTTTATGGTAATATGCTACAGAAAATGATATTAATGTATGTATGTTTTCATCTTGCCTTCAGCTTGTGATATGAAGAAGACAATTTTTATGTTTCTCTGTTTGCATTATAATTAAGTATAATAATTTTAGCAATATTTGTAAAATTAAGAAGGATACTAATAATTTCAGACGCTACAACAATTTTTACACAATTATTGGATTTCGTTTACTGATAGGATGGTGATTTCGTTTACTACTAAGAAGATAACGAAGCTATGGAAATAATAAATATTGTATTTCATTAGGCATAATTTCATGCACTAGGGTTTCTTGCAGTAGTTTGCTGTCGACTTTTATAATAGAACCTGTTTAACTTAATGCAAATGAGAATTAATAACCATTAATATCTCATTCTACATGCATTCTTCGCCAAATCTCTTACGTTTGTTTCTACAATACGCCACACTAAGTTTGTACTAGAATGTAAAAGCAACACGCCACGACCTCAACTTTCCCTGGTTACGAGGACAAAATGAAAAAATACGTGAGCTTATCCCAAAACGTGTAAATACTAGCATTTCATTCTCATAAGAAATCGTCAGTACACGATATTCGGACTTCGACATGCCTTTCACTTCTATATTGTGTGTGTACACCGGTTGTCTCAGTTATGTTGTTCCAGTGGCGTACTTCCGTTATCTAATAAAATAAACATTTTAAATTTGGGACGTCTAATACTCACCTAATGTTCGTTAAATTAAGTCTATTATTCATATTCACTCGCTTCCGGTTTAACCGGTAACGAGCTTAACTTTTTTATTTTAAATAGCACCCAGTATATTTTCCTCAAAATTTGAATTCTACTAAAAATTCTCTTTCGCATGAAGTATCACACTTTGTATTTAAGTTTGAAAACAGAAGTGAAATTGCATTTTAAATATTCAAAAATTGGGATCGTAGAAACCAAAGCGATCTATGGAAACTAAAGCAAAATTTGACATTATTTGTTTGTTGACTTTGACAGTTCATAATGTGTTGTATTTAAAATTAATAACGACGATTTTACAAATAAGGAAAAACTGAAGATGATTCTCATTTATGGGGAATGTAGAAAAAACAGGCGTGATGCCTTCCGTGTTTCCAGAGAGCGGCATCCTAACAGACATATCCCAAGCGCTATGTATTTTACACGTCTGGCTTCAAATTTGGAGACACGTGGTACCTTTTCAAAGAAAAAAACCGTTTTTAAAAGAAAGACTGCTGCTGATGAATAGCACAGTGTTGTTGTTTTGGGAAATGTGCTTAGGAATCCGCTTATTTCAATTCGAGAAATTGAAACAGAATGTGATTGGTATCTCTCGTTCTTCTATTCAACAAATACTAAAATCCGCCAAATTCAGGCCTTTCAAAATTCACCTGCATCAAGGATTAGAAACTGGAGATTATGATAGAAGGCTGGCGTTTCTTGCATGGTTAGCGACTGCCCGTGAAGATATTATTAACTCAATATTATGGACAGATGAGAGCCGCTTCCATAATAATGGAACCCTAAATCTACACTATTGTCATTATTGGTCTGTAGAAAATCGTCATTGGATAAGAGAGACTATGGGGAATTAAAGTATGGTGAGGCACAATCGATGGGTACATTATCGGACCAAAGTTTAGTGAAGGAACCTTAACTGGTAACGCATTTTTAGAATTTCTTCAAGGTGAATTTCCAGGTTTCTTGAAAATGGTCCGCTGAATATACGTGCCAACATGTATTTTCAGCATGATTTGGCGTCCGCTCACAACTGTAGAATTATGACTGATAATGTTAATAAGATCTTTTCTAATATGTGGATAGGCACACATGGACCAATAAGATGGCCTGCAAGATCACACGATCTAACGCCGTTCGATTATTTTCTATGGAGATATTTGAAGAATAAGATATGCCACACTCTTGCAGATTTGTAATATTTAAAAAATAGTATTAAAAATAAATGCGCAGCTTTTAATGCCGAATTATTAAGAAGTGTTACCTCTCAGGTGAACTGTTGCATTGAGCCGAATGTTGCATTAAAACCAATTGACATTTTGAACACTTTTTTTAGCATCTTTTTTGGCGCTCACGGTTCAAGTTTGGTGCCACTAAGAGATTCATAAGTACCGTTTTTGTATAAATAATATTAATAAGTATAATTTCTTTTGTGATTCATTTAACATTATTTTTCTGTTATTTGACTTTCAATAAAATGTTTGTAAATTACTCTCATCTAAATGAATATTTTTTCTAACAGAGATCTTAAAAATGCATTTTTGGAAAATGTATTTTTGCTACTTTAAATTCGAATACGAAATAATGGAGTGATTTTCATAATTTTCTACAATCACAAATTTTGAATATTTAAAATGTAATTTCACCTCTGTTTTAAAGTCTAAATACAAAGTGTAATACTTAATGGGAAAAAGAAAATATTTCGTCGAATTCAAATTTTGAGGAAAATATACAGGGTGCTATTTAAAATAAAAAGTTAAGCTCGTTTCCGGCTAAACCGGAAGTGAAAGAACATAAATGTTAGGCTCAATTTAAAGAACATTAGGGGTCTATTAAATATCCCAAATTTCAAATTTATATTTTATTAGGTAACGGAGGTATGCCATTGGAATAACAAAACTGAGACACCAGGTATATACTTAACATGTTGAACTTAATGCAAATGAGAAATAATAATCATTAATATCTCATTCCACATTCATACTTCGCCAAACGTAAACATATTACGCTTGTTTCTACAATCCGCCAAGCTAAGATTGTTCTAGAATGTAGACGGGACACGCCGCGACGTCATCTTTCCTTGGTTATCAGGGCAAAATGGAAAAAAATACGTAAGAGGCACTTCTATCCCGATAAGTGTCAATACTAGCATTTCATTCTCATTAGAAGTCGTCAGTTCACGATATTCGGAAACATTCCTCTCACTACTAATGAGAAGTTTCGGGATGGACGTGCCTTCTCACGCATTTTTTCATAACAGAACCTATACAACAAAAATATTCTAAAATAAATTTAATACAAAAACAATTTGAACTATACTTGATTTGGTAAAACCTAACCATATTTTGTATAAAACAAAAACATTTCTAATAGTATCAAACATTTTGTACCATTTGTCTTCAAAAACTACTTTCATAAATGGACTTTAATGAACTTTCGAGTTATAATTCATAGATTAATTCGTTAACTCCCCTACTGATACAAAAAAGTGTCCTATACCATCCCCCATTCTTAACGCATTGTATTTCGAAACACGTTTTTATCTACATTTATTACTATTTTATAGTTTATTGATATTGACTTTCTTTCAGTTAATTGTTTTTCTTAGTCCAATGATGATATAATAAACAAATATACTTCTTCGAAATCTCGTTGACTCATAAGAATATTTTCCATTTTTTTTATTGAAACGTTTCTTCTTTCGTCTTTCTTTCTATCCGTTATACTTTTTTACCTTGTCACCTTGATCTATCTCTTCACAAAAGCTTTTGTTTAAAGACAGTTGCAATTATTTTCAGCAGTGGTGGAGAGCAAATCAACTGATTAAACGTTCAATTAGAAAGAGTAGAATAATTTGTTTCATTAATCCGCTAAGTACGAGCCTATTAATAATTGTAGTACTATCATTAGCATAAGCTAAATTATAATACGACCTAAGTTTCATGGAGTTAATATGTAGGTTTCGCCTTGTCAGATTTCCTGCAGAATATACTAAAATTCATACTAAAAAATAATAATACTAAAATTAAGTATCGAATAGCTTTTTGTAGTCACGAAGAACACATAATTAATAAAATAACAAATTAGAAATCTGTTAGCTGTTAATGGTATATATGTGCGTCTTTTGAAAACCTGTACCCCAATTATTGCGTGACATATTACAGATTTTGTAACTAAATTTATGGATTGGTAAATTTCCCGATTTATTAGGACCTCGTTTTCTGTAGTAATTGCTATTTAAATACACTACTCAAAAAATAAATGTAGTGACTTTTTGAACTTCGATATTTTTCTTATATTTTAAGAGATTTAGACCAAACCTGAAATATATATTGGACCGTCATTTACACACGTAATTACGAAATTGTACTCGAATACTTCTTGTTATAGTCAACTTATAACCCCAAATGTTCGAACTATACAAAAACATAAATGAAATTTTAGGGTTAAACAATATTAGACCAGTTTGACAGTTCATTAATATTTAAAGCAAGCAATGACTCGGCAATTAATGTCGATAGAAGTTAGTAGAGCTGTAACGTTACTTGAAGGTGGATATTCACAACTTTATGTTGCCCAACAGCTTGGGGTTATGCAGGGAATTGTGTGGAAGCTTTGGACACGAAATCGAGAAGCTGGTACCGCAACAAGGCTAGAGGGCACAGGTCGGCAGGTGATGGCCGTTTTCTGCAATTGCAAGCCCTGTGATGTGGGGCCGGCCCTGAGGGCCACATCGATGAGTCTTTACGCAGATATCGTGGTAGCGTTAAATAATGCACAAGTAAAGTAGGTTTAACACAGTTTAATTAACCAACACTTATTAACGATTCAACAAAGGTGATATTTACATAGTTAACAAATGTAGACGGTAGTCGAAAGGAGACTCTAACTCACTCTCATTATTGTCGTACCGTCTGTGTATTGTGACTTTGCTAAGACTGCCTCTCATTCAGATGGGACGCCTTATATATCGTTAGAGTGATCTCATTTCGACTACATGTCCTTACTCTAGATAAACATGAGTGTTGAAAGTGTGTAACGTACCTTGAGAATGCTTGTGTATATAAGTTATGTCGGGCGAGGCCATGTTTGGATATAATATGAATTAAACACGGGGCCGCGCCTTGACTCAGATAAAAGGTACACTGCATTACTTAATTGGGTTATTACAGCCCTTTGAAATCGGACACAAACTACGCGTGACCTGCAAGAAGATCCAGTGAGGGCAAGATGAACAAGCGTTAGCGACCAAACCGTCTGCAATAGGATAAGGGAGGCTCATTTGAGAACAAGACGTCCTGTTAAAGTGCCTAAATTGACTAGAGAACATCGTCGAAGAAGATTTGATTTTGGAAGAGAATAGTTAAACTAGGGCCACTTCGCGGCACATTTCGACCGGTATCTCAGCCATCAGTTGACAAATTTGGCCTTTCAAATGCTCTAAAGTTAGAAGAGTGTTAGCATAAACATGGTCTTTTGCGTAGCCCCACAAGAAAGTGTAACGGCGTCATATCATATGATTTCGGTGGCCAATTGACGTCGCCAAAACGTGAAATTAGACGGCCAGCAAAAGAATAAAAATCGGTCGTGTTCTGTGGCTTGTTGCACCGTCTTGCTGGAACCACATATCGTCCAAGTCCACATCTTCAATCGCAATCCAAAAAAAGTCTGTTATCATTCCACCATACCGTTCTGAATTGACAGTAGCCGCTCTTCCCTCGTCATGTTCGAAAAAATACGGCCCTATGATGCCTTCAAACCATAGTTCGACCACACAGTCACTTTTTCTGGATGTGGCGGCTTCTCTTAAATTATTTGAGGATTTTCAGAGCCCCAAATCGGACAATTTGGCTTATTTACCTACCCACCGAGTGAGAAATGTGTCTCATGGCTCAAGAGAATTTTGTTCGAAAAATCGTCATTTATGGCCTGTTGCTTAAGGACACATTTGACGTATCTCCTGCGTTGTGGATGGTCAGCAAGCTTTAATTGTTGCATGAACTAGACTTTATATGAATGTAGGTGTAAATCCAGATGCCAAATTCGCCATAATGAGCCACAAGACAGGCGCAATTGTTGAGAACGCCGTGGAATCGGCTCTTCGACCACACTTTCACTCACGGCGACGATATTTTCAGCAGAGGGTACATTATGATGATGTACATGCCTCTGAATATCTGACAGGGTCCCCTTTTCTTCAACTTTTTTCTCTATCTTGCCAATTACACGAAACGTCGCTACGTTTGAATCCTCATTTTGTAGTGGGGTTTAACAATTTTAGCGCGATTTAATGTTATTATTTTATGCATTTTCGTAAATGGCAAACATTTAACTAAAAATTAGACGCTTCGGTTGACATAAATATTTGATAGCTACCAAATGACAGCCCTACGGTTTTGAAACCACGAAATGGATAACCCAATACAAGAATACCATTGCAAAATTATAAATATTAAATAATTCAAATCGTATTTGTATTAATTACCTCACATACTTAGTCAAATATACAGGTTACCTATGATAATTAAATATAGGGCCCTAGTTTGTCGTTAATACGGTCAATTGATTAGGTAAACCGTATCAATTCAATAACAATGACAGAATTATCGCCACAGGGAGTGCAACAACTGTTGTAAACACATTAAAAGTTAGCTTCTTGTAATTCTGAATATGCTGTATATTTGAGGTTTAGAAAAAGTCCCGTGCACACATCAATAGTCGCTTTTATAACCTTATTCTAGATACTGCTAAGGCCATTGATATTTTTCAAATATGTAAGAGAAATTTAAAGCTTTACTTAATACGAGTGATAAACTGAAAATTTCGTGAACCAGCAGTATAGTTGGTAACTAATCTATGAATTCACATTTATGTAAGTGAAAACAGATGACAGAACCAAGAAATGTCAAATAGTTTTTTAAGGTGACAGAGAAGTTAACGATACAGTAACAAAATAAATTTAACAAGAGAACACTATCGTGCGATGATTTATTACGATTTTCGAAGTGGTTTAAGTCAACAAGAATGTGTCCAGCGAATGGATTCTTCGTTTGGTACTGAAGCACTATCTAAAACTACAATATATCACTGGTTTCAAGATTTCAAACTTGGACGTGATAGTCTCGACCATCATCAGCTGCTGTTGCGCAAACTGTCGGTGCCGTTTGTGAAATGATTAAGTTTTATCGACATGCGATATATGCTGAAATTCGTGCATCGTTAGGCATCGACATTACTGCAATACAAACAATTTTACACAATCATTCAAATGTAAGAAAACTGTGTCCACGGTGGATCCCACATAATCTGCCAGCAGACCAAAAAGAAGCTCGTGTGAAGTGGTGTAAAAAACACTGAAATGCTTCCACTCACGTTCATCAAAATTTGTGTATAACATCGTCAGTGGGGATGAAACATGGATCTATTCATATGAACCTCAAAGAAAACACCAAAATCTGCTGTATGGCTGTTTTAAAGTGAAGCAAAACCGACGGAAGTTGTTCGATCGCGTGTTTCTAAACAAATGATTGCTTGTTTTGTATCTAAGGCCACGATTCCTTTAGAGAATCGTAGAACCGTAAATGCAGAATGGTATAATACCATTTGTTTGCTGCAAGTTATTGCAGAGTTACGAAACGTAATCAGAATCATCGCATCCTAGTTCACCATAACAATGCAAGTTCTAAGAGCGCAAAATTAACACATGACTATTTGACCGGCAACAACGTTGAATTACTCAGCCATTGTCCCGACCTATCCCCCAATGACTTCCTTACGTTCCCCAAAATTAAAAGTAAAATGTGTGGACAACGATTTTTATCACCTACAGCGTCTGAAACACACATTTCAAACAAACCAATCTTCTGAGTGGCATAAATGCTTTACTAATTGGTTTATAGGAATGTAAAAGTGTATAGAACCTAAGGGTGATTATTTCGAAAAACGAAGGATTTCAATCTGTTCATATTTTATTTTTATTTTCCCGAAATTTTCCCTCCTGTACCCCTCGTATCCAAAGGATATCATACAATAGGAGAATTACTTTCTGACCATTAGTTACTTCTTGCTTTTTTTTTTTTATATTTTAAGGCCCGGTTTATTCACCTTCCAGTAAAGTACCTGTTAGTTACTTGACAATTAAATTTACTTCGCACATTTACTATTTTTGGGTTTATTCATATAATTTTAAAGGTCGGTTAGTTACTGGAAAGAACTAGATGTTTTTACAACAGTAGTATGGTTAGGGGAAAATAGAGAAAGATGTAACATACCACTAACACATGCTATAGAGAAGGATGTACAGCTTTCGGTAATTTTAAATTCTAGTTGCCGGCATGACAAATGAGTGCATCTAATATAACCTTAAATCTCAAGCATTTGTTGTGTGTTATCACGTGTTGTCCATTTTTACTTTTTTCATAAACATTATCAATATAAAATACATATTTTAATTTAAAAAAGGTATGTTATATTATTACCTAAATTATGACGACCTAATCCCAGGCTACAGTTCGCATTTTATTGTCAAAACTTGTTTAATTTCATAGAAAATGGAAAGTAAGAATCGGGTTAGATCGGCAAATTTCTCTATCGAGAAATCAAGAATTTTAGTTGACCTAGTTTTAAAGTATAAGAATGTCATCAAATGCAACAAGATTAACACTAGAACATGGAAACAAAAGGAGGATGCGTGGTCAGAAGTATCAAAAAAATTGTTATTCAACCCCTTTTTGTATTCTCAATACAAGTAAATAAATATATGTATCTATATTCTGTATTAATATTGGTTGTTTTATTATTATATTTATTTTGTACATAGTTTTTTTAAATATATCTTTTATATCTAGCATCATATTATAATTTACTATGACTACATGTGAAATAAAGATGAAATTTTTCTTTAGAACATTAATACTTTATTTACCACACACACAGTATGTAATAAACAATACAAACGAACAAATTCGTCATCATCAAATTTATTAAAATTGTCTTCTATTCGATATCGATTCACTAAATTATTAATATTGACAAAATCGTTGTCTAAAATATCGTCAATGTCTTCAAATAAATCCATTTTACCTGTCAATAACTTAATTTTCTACATGACATTTCACAAACAGCATGATATTAGTCTTACTTGACACTTTATAGGGTAGATGAGCAGCAAGTAAATTTTCTGCCAAGTAAGTAATTTTACTGGGCGGTTAAATTTTACTTGACGGTGAATAAACACTTAATCTGGCAAGTAAGGTTTTATCTTACAAGTAGCGTTACTCGATACTTTACTGGAAGGTGAATAAACCGGCCCTAACAGTTTTGTATTTTCGTCATATGTATGCTGACATTTATATTATAGCATGAATGTAAATGGCTAACGCCACGTAAATATTATTTTTATTATTTTTATTATTATTACATTATGTTATCTGTTGACTAGTTATTATTATTAAAACTCGTTTCCACTGAAGCTGCGATATTACAGTTTTATTAACGAAATAAACTTATTAATTAAATTTCAATTTCATTCATTTCAGAAGATATTTAGAAAAGAAAAACATTTAACAATTGTTAACCTACAACAATGTTAGTTACATAAGTACTTATAAAATTTCCAACGTTTTACTTTCGTTTACTTTTGCGTACTAATTAATAAAAGCTAACACTTTTCAACAAAGTAGCCATTATAATTATGTTACATTTCAGGTTTTCTCCAGAGCCAAAACTTATTTCAGCGTGGGTGGAAATTTATTTAATGGGGAGCCGGTCCACTTCTCCTACATGCCTGACATGGTCTTGGAACACGCGCGCAACGTTACCATTAAACTTCACAACCGGATCGGACGGTTTCTCAAGCTCCAACTTTATTTCGCGTCGCGCTGGATCCTGTTGAGTGAAATCTCCTTCGACTCCGGTGAGCCTTCTTAATCTTTCAGCGATTTCCAATCATCCGCGTGACTTATTGTTTTACAAACGGATCCATTTTGAAAACGATAAAATGTGAACATTAATCTCAATCGAAATAAATCAAACTGTCGCACGCAAAATGAACTATATTATCGATCTCGCATCGAAATATCAACCCGCCGTATTAAGACCAATTAGTTGTAATATACATTCCATACTGCGGTGTAATATATCTTGCAGTTTATAGTCTGGGCTTTCGTGCTCCATTTAGGAATGCCAATGTATAAAAATTATGTGGGCAATTAATTTTCTTTTCAGATATTGGATGTCAATTTTTTACGAGACAGTAATTTATTCACGATCTCATTTATACTTCATTATTATTTACTAGAGAGAAAATATTGAATATATATCTTTTACGTACCAAAAATGTTTCGAATAATGTGTTAATTGAATTCCTTTTTAATTTAAATAAATTAAAAATAAAGTAACGAACTCATTAATTGACAAATTGATAGATTAATCAAGAATATATGTTTTAATGTAAACGTAAGTTTTCCAAAATTTTAGCACATTATGCCATCAAAATGTAAGCGCGAATATGCTTGCGAATACATTTCCACGGACGAGCGATAGGGTTATATACAGTATGTATTATTAAGTTTAAGTTTAGAAGAGGGGAAAAAAAATATCTTTGATTTTACGCCAAAACTTCAAAAGAATAACACATTTTGCTTGTCCTGAAAGCGGATGTACATTAGGCTGGGTCACAAACGTATGGAGAAAAAAAAATTTTAATTTTTTTATGGGCACAGTGACAAAAAGATGCCAAATTATAAGTGTTATTAGGTTACGAAGTTTGGTAGCAATCGGAGTTAATCTTCTGCCTCCGGTTTAATGTTGAATCTTTCATTAAGTTTATTTATTTGGAAAAGTTAGAAATCAATTAATATTATATTTATTTAGAGAAAAAAAGCATGACAAAATTTTTTTACAAAAGTGCAAGAATCATAAAAATAATGAATATAATTAGTTTATTTTGTGACAAAATCCTTTTTGCTATCGAATTTCGGCATTAATTTTCTTGATTCTATCTGCGTTTTGATGAAACCTTCTCTTGTTGTTTTGTTGCACAAAGTTGATGATGCTTCACTCACAGCTTTGACTGCTCTTTCTACCGCTTACGCAATTCCTCCATTGTTTTCTTCTTCAATAAACAGTCGAAGATTTTCTTCATTTACAGATTTTAATATAGGTGGTTCAGTGATAGTTTCTTCCCAATTCAAAAGGTCAAAATATGATGATGCATTAAAGTTTATCGTTGGTATCTGAAAAAGCCGTAATTGCTTTGATGTTGCTGGTTTAATTTTTCAAAATTCGATGGACAGCTAATTCACGAATGTGTTGCTGGGGATCTGTCAACATTGCAAGTAATAAGTTTTCAGGGTGTGCAAAATAACTGTTTCTTTGAATTACTGGGTCAACAGCGGCTTTCAAAGTTGTTTGGTAAATATCTGCTTAGTTTAATTAGTTTAAAAAGGTGTCGTGGTCCGTCTTTACATCTGGGGAGAGTTTTTATAGAAAACCACACTGGAGCGTAAACCTTGACAATATATATTGCAAGAGTGGTAAGGCTTGCAGAAGTGTTCTCAACTGAAATATATAGACAAAGAATTCTGTTAGCACGTGTTAGCCATCGAGCATGAGACATTTTGCCGGGTGATTTATTTGCCAAATTGTTTGCAGCTATACCCGTTGAAACTGTTTTAACTATTTTGTACAAATACTTCTGATCTGCACTTATATCTTCAACACAAAGCTCTGGTAAGTTCGTGGGAATTGGTTGAAACTTCACTATAGGTCTTTTTTCACAGTTTTCAAGTGCCTTGCCAATTTTTCCCAAAAATGTCTGTGGTCCTGATGTACCACCATCAACATGTTGAAACAGGTGTCTGAATGGCAGTTCATTCATATGCAACATACAAATGATCCACTGTAAGGGTCTACCCAATCTTTTTTGTAGTATACGTATAATACCTCCAGATTTGCCAACATTAACATTTGTGCCATCACAACCAATTGCAATAAAAAAATCCATCGATATATCCGCATTCAAGAAAAAGTTGAATATTTCTTGTTCTATGCACTTTGCAGTGCCTGAAGAAGGTGAAACATATCCTAAAAACTTGGAGTTAGGTTCTTTAATTAGTGAAATATGCTCCTCTAGTATACATTGCCTGTACTTCTTTCCATCTTTTTCAGATATAATTGAAGTTCGATCTTTTCTTCCATCGAAATATAAAGCGGGTATTTGTGAAACACTTTGTTGTAAAGTTATATTTTCTCTGGTTTTTTTTTCTTTCTCGGCGAAGTTTATTTTTGTCTATAACTACTGAGCTCGAAGTGTGCAGAGCTGCAGATGCGATAGCAGCTCCTGCCCTGTCTGATACTCCAAATCTATCGCATGTTTTTGATAATAAGCTAAAATCAATTGCCCCTTTTTTTGTTTCAATTTTTGAAGGACGCAATTGAAAATGTCGTGTTTCTTCACTATCCGACTGAACACATTTGGTTTCAGATGCACTACTCAATATATCTGTAGGTATTTCGGTCATTTTTTGTTGCTTTAGAGTAGATTTTTCTCGTAACAACTTTCTTTTTAATGTCTTTCTAATCTGTATTGTTGTTCCAACATCTACACTACTTATAGCCATTTGTCTAACCGTTCTTTGATCTATTATAAAACTTCGCTCTCTTTCAGGTATTTTTTTGTTTTTAATGCAAGCACATTTAAGAAAATCTCTGCACTTACATGCCGAAATATCAAACAAAATCTTACTTTCACAAAGAAACTTTTCCAACTTGTTTTTAGGTATTTTTGGGTGAGACTTCAAAAGATTTTTACATTTTAAATGATATGTTTGTAGCATTACCTTCATTCGTTTAACCTCTACTGTAGGTATAGACGATTTCTCCCATATTTCCATTATTCTTGCAACTACAATGGCTTCTATTTCTTTATATGTTGGCTCCTTTTTAGTTTCCCTCTCATATTTTAAGCTATGACGGGTCCACTCATAAAATTTCATCACATCTTCATAAGTTGGTAATATATTATCTTTCAAATCACATAAAACACCAAACAAAGGACACCTCCAACTATTTCTGGTACGCTCCATTTCTCAAATGATAAAATAAACAAATAAATGACAGCACTTTTCAACGCAACACTAATTATTTTAACGATCGCGGCACACTTGTCCCATCTAACTCCGTGTTGTAAGAAATAAAGATTGCACGGGGATTTCCCTATTTTGTTTTTGCCTTGAACCGTTTAGATAACATATACAAAAGCAGCACGTTTTTTAGTTTTTGTAATATATAAAAAAGCAGAATTTTATATTATTGTTCCTTTTAATGACCTATTTGTCCGTATTAAGGTTCAATTAGACGTGCCACAGCCTTAACCATAGCCGTAACCAAAATTCAATTAATATCTACGGTTACGGCTATGGCGTTACGGCATGTTACCAAAATCGAAAACATTGTAGCACATACGATTGGTTTTATATGGTTACGGCTGTAGCACGTCTAATTGAACCTTTAGACTGAATCAGTGCTGTATATCGCTACCTTAATATAGAAATGCCCTAACTCATTTTTTTAAATCGAGGTTTTTGCATGTTTCGATAGATGATCTTCTAATATATCGAAATATCCAAAAAGAAAACTCGATTTGTAAAAAATTGAGTTAGGGACTTTCTCTATTAAGGTAGCGATATGTAAATGCGTGTTCTGGGGAAATTTAACAGTATAAATCCACATTGTAAAAGTACAGTTTTATATCGGGATTACCTCTATATACCGATACTAAGAATTATTTTGCATAAAACTTGTATAGATATCTAACTTAAAAAGTATTATTAAAGTGATGTCAAAAATCTACTTTTTCTGAAATATCTATTGCTATCCGGAGGCAGTAAAACTTTAAATAATGCAATAAAATTTTATATGCGGATTAGCTATACCAGTTAGCACCTTTTTATCACTGAGCCTCTCAAGAAATGAAGAAAAAAATTTTTTGACCCAGCCTAATGTACATAAACTCGTCCCCAGAAATAAAATTAAGTAATTAGTTAAACTCGTACCTGAAAAAATATACATAAACTTGTCCCCGAGAAGACTAGTTCCACAAAAATAGGTTCATGAATTTGTCCCAAACTTTATCGCAGTATAATTCACCCATATACATATTTAAAATCTATAGATAACATATTTATTTATGCAAGAAATTAAAAACTCAGTAAGTGCCACAAAACATATTTTATTAATTCAGAATGGAATAGAAATGCCTGCTTGTGTTTTATACAAGCATTAATACATATTAACATTTACATTTAACGTTCAAAAAATAAGCTATATATTTAACAAAATCAAATCTCGAAACAGATCCATTTTTATACGCATCGAGTTTCCACTGTTTACGTCTACGCACGACTGGATCTCGTATTCTTGCACATTCAGATAAACTTAGAATTTTTATGTGTCTCTGTTTGAAACTGTTTCAAAATTTCAATAAAGTGAAAAATTAAGGAATGCGTAGAATAAAAACTGGCATTAAATTTGGCGTGGAAGGATACGCAAGCGTTTGTGCTTCTTTCTATGCTATCCCTGAGTTCTTTCCATAAACTTGGTTGAAAAACGGCTTCTTCTGAAATACAATTGTCAACCAAATAATCAACCAAATTGTCAACCAAATAATCAGAAAAGCGTGATAAACGTTCATCTTGAGGTTGTATTTACGAAAAATCAAAAGCATAACAATCGCCTACTCCTGATGGATTTAAAAATGATAAACCAAATATATAGCGCAGCCACATTCCAATTTCACTAGTTTCGTTCCTGCAATAAGGAACAAGGCTCAGATTTAGAATTTTGCGGAACCATGTTTGTGCTAAATGGAATCTGCAGCCTATAACTTTGGAATCTGGAAACTCCACTTTTATGGCATTGTGGATTGCAATTTCAACATTCGCTACGATGACTTTTGGCTACAGATTTAAACCCAAATTATGATACTTTTTTCACAACAGGTTAAAATGTGTTTTGTAGGAATACTCCTTTTTATTCGGCAGTAAGCAAAATGCTAGTGGGATATAACACCCATTTTGTAATGTATACAGTGTAAATAGCTGCAGAAAATGATCGGGACAGTAAGTGAATGTACCGTCGACCTATACTTTTTCACTATTGCATAAAATAGTCACATTTGTTAGGCACGTGAATACGACAATTTCTTCAACTTCGTCGATGATAAAGAAAAAATTGTCTTTTCCCCATTTAAGAACTTCTGTCTTATTTTTCGGTAATGGCGGTAGAGGTTCTCTTCTGTTATTGTATAGATTGTTGCGGATGTAATGAATGTCTTGAACGGTAATTGTACTGAAATGACCAGTATTTTCTTTTAGAGCTGAATTTATTGTTTTTGGAGGCTCCTCAGAAATGTCATCGGTTGCTTTACGTTTAACACTAGCACTTACTATTTGTCTGTTTAGTTTCTTCAGATTCTTTTCAGGATTATGATCTATTTCCTTGTGCACAATTAAATTTTCTGCACCCACAATATAGCTTTACAAGAGCGATTCAAACATCGCCAACATATCTCACCACTTTTTAAGATTTTTGTTTGGCAAATTTTACAGAGTCTACAATTAGCACTTGATTTCCACGTTCACTCAATTTGACGAAGCTTCCCATGCTTTCTCACAAATAAAAAGCACTTCTTAGCCAGAAATGTTATTTCAGACTGACGAATTATAAGTATATAATATACCGCCTCATTCTGAGCAAACGCAACGATCCGAATGTATGAATATTTCTCCCGCTCCGAATAAAAATCCCCTGAACGCTTTTAGCCAATCACAAAACAGTCTGTCGCGCAACCATTTGACAATTAATGTCACAAATTAGTGTCACCACTGTCACCCTATACGGAGTCTCTTAAGCGTTTGAATAGTGATCATGCCGCGTTATACACTAGAAGAGAAAGCCGAAATGATGAAATGGTATCACGCTGATAATTCTTATGAAAGAGTATGTGACTTATTTGCCGGAAGGTATGCCGACAGGCCCATCCCGAACAAAGCTACAATTTGTAGACTTAAAAAGAAAATAGACATTACTGGTTCTGTACAAAATTTAAAACCATTATTCCCAAATCGCAGAGTTCCTAATGATACGTCCATTTTAGTATGCGCTGCAATAGAACTAAATTGAAATTTGACACTTAGCGATATTTCCAATGATTTAGGATATGCTGCTCTTCCGTTAACCGCATACTAAAATTAAATGGTTTTCGTAATTATAAATATTCCAAACATCATCAATTATTTTACGGCGATGAGTTTAAACGGATGAATTTCCGTTATTATATAATAAATTTCTCATTATGAACAATTTATTTTATTATTTGTAAGAGTAAATTTTTCTTTACATTACTAGAATTTAATTTAGTTTTTATAAGTTCTGATATTTATTTAGTATACTGTGAATAGTTTTTGTGACCTTTATTATTACAATTTAATTTATTAAATCTCTTGATGCCTTATTTGCAATTTTCTTGATCGCTTATTAATAATATCATTACGCTTTGCGTAACCATCGTCAGTATAACGTATTGCAATTTACTCATTACCATAACACAGGACTAAACAATTTATAGTCCTTTAATAGTAATTTGGTAATCAGATAATTTTTCTTACGCGGCTCCATAATATGTAAGTATGTATGACATATGACATCGATTGCACATTCGGATCGTTGCGTTTGCTCGGAATGAGACAGACTGTGTTGTGATTGGCTAAACGCATTCAGGGGATTTGTATTTGGAGCGGGAGAAATATTCATACATTCGGATCGTTGCGTTTGCTCAGAATGAGGCGGTATATGGTAGATTTTGGAAAATTTTAAATTTAGAGAAATTTGAATTTAATTTGTAGTTAATAGGCAGGTCAACTTTGTATTTACATTTCCAAGAAAGTATAAATTTCTTAATCTCTTGGCCGAGAACAAATTAGGGTAAGGAATTAAAACACCGTAATTAGCATGGGGGCGAATTAATGTAGCAGACATTAGATAGTACCTGTTCCGGGACGAGTTTAGGGCCGCCCCTGAAACCACCAAATCTGTAATTTGAACTTCATTGTCCTGACTCGGTGGAGTGAAAAGTTCATTTTTCTTTTGATTTTGGACTTAAATAATAATTTTATTCTGCTTTTTAAATCCCATCACATTGGCGGGTTAATTTTCGGGTCTTTTTGGCAACGTTGTCACTTTGTCAAATGAGTTTACGCAAGTTAAATAACAAAATTGTTTTTAAAAAACATAATTTTTATAAGTGGCAACTCAAAGTAACAGCTTCAAGATAAAAACATTTTTAGTCATTTTTAACTAGAACAGCCATTATGCAAATAACCTCCACCACCGATTTCCGCGCACAATTCTACTGCAAAACGAAGCTCCTTGAGGCGAAATTCAAGAAGGTACACTTCTCAGTTCTCTACACTTTGAAATGAAGATCAATAAGTGCATTGAAGTCGAAGACCATCATTTTCAGCACCTACCTAATTGAAAGATGATGAGGCGAGGGGAAATCTAGCAGTCTGATTAGTGAGAGGCGAAGGGACTTACATAAATGAACTACTCTGATATGCGAGGGGCGAGAAGACTCAGATTAATCAAGTATCCCAATGTGGTACTACGTACAAATCGTTGTTCTTGGGTTACGCTAAAAGTATTTTATTCACCAGCAATTCACATTTCTACAGCTGACACTTTCCCTGTTATTCGAAATTTGTAAAATGAATAAAGTTTTTCTGAGACTAATTATGATAATTTTCAAAGAAAACGTATTTTTTATTGCACACGAATTGCATAATCGTTTGCACAGGTTCTCAGTGTGCGAAGTTTAATACTTTTTCCAGTAGAATTCGAATCTATAATAAGATACTATACGGGTTCCTATTTAAGATATCAAAGTTAACCTCACCCCACCGATATGGTTGGAGAGAGAGGTGGCAATTCTAACACTACTGTATTTTTCCAATTGAATTATTAAATGTTAAATCTGGACATTCTTTCGTGAAATTTCGTGCTTATTTTTCGAGATATTTGAAAGCTGCAATTTAAAAAATACACCCAGTAGTATTTCTAAGTATTTTTTAAAGTAATTTTAATATACCATTTATTAAAACTAGTATCATTTTTCAAATTCTTTATTGCATACATATTTCGTCTTTCTGTATCTGGAAATACGACGTATGTATTAAGCCTCTAAAAGTGGATAAAATAAATACATACGAATAATAACTCAAATGTTATTTAATCTAACTCAGAGCGATAAATGTTATTTAAAAAAATGGAGGAGCTAATTTTTTAAATTAGTTACTGTATTACTTAATGACTTATTACAACTTTATAACGTAATTATTTCTTAAATACAAATTAAGAGGATCACTCCTGAATTTACTTTACTAAAGTTACAAGTTTACGACATATATTTATATTTTTCAATGTCTATTAATATTCCTAAATGCCTATTTAAGTCTTTTATTTGTTAACCTGCGTGATTATCTGGTTTAATAATGTACCAATAATATTGTAAATACTTTGTACGGCTTATGTTATTTCATGTTAATTTTAAATTAACTTTTTAATTGAATTATAAATTACTGAAGATATTTACCAAAATTTCTCAATTGGTAACGAGTTTGCAATATGTTTGTGAAGAACTGCACACTTCATTTCCTATATGAGAAAGATTAAGTATTTTTCAGGGTGAAAACCGCAAATATTATATATGCCAAGAAAATCGATGACGTGAATATGGACGGTGATATTGAAGCAGCTCCTTCATTTATAACTTTCTTTTTCATTGAGTATTGAAGAAATTAAATATGAATTATAATTTTATAAAATTTTCATGTATTAAAACGATATACAATAATTGTTCACCATAAAAAAAGGAATTCCGTTAAACAGCGTGAAAGAAACCATTGTTATCGTTAGTATAGACTTTAATAAATAATTAGATAAAACACCTGTTACAATTTTAGAAAGTAAAACCAAATTTTTAAAAAATAATATAAAATATATAATGACTCTTTATACACAGCGTAAAATATTGTTAGAAATGGAGACAAAAAAGAGTTAGTAGAGAGGTTCATTCGAGTAACATCCCACTGGCGACTCGCCCTAGCGTATATATATATATATATATATATATATATATATATATATATATATATATATATATATATATATTGTCAATTGCCGTTCGAACACCATTCCAGAGCACTTCGTTGGTGTGCACTGATAAATAATAATTGTATAATGACACGAATAGCCAGAAAGAGACCGTTTTACGATGTAGCTCATAAATTGATAAAGACGTTTCCGGATTTAATGTACAATGACAGTATAATAAAGTGTAAAGTGTGTGATATACCGCTAAAGTGTTCAAGAAAATGTCACTACGAAAGACACGTATATAGTAATGCATAATCGCAAAAAAGTAGCGAGACCTTTTTATTTCATTTATGTGTAACTTTCACATTGTGCACTACGGAAAAGGAACGTGAAATACAGCTAATGTTAAATATAGTGGAAAAGTTTGAACTTAAAGTAAACATTTTGAAAACATCTGTAAAACGAGAAACATCAGAGGTGTCAGTGCGAGATTAGTGCGAACTCCGAAGAATGTTGAACGCGTGAGAATCGCTGTTGATAGAAGTCCTCGAACCAGCGTGCAGACGGAATGCTACGTTTGAAATTTCAGACAAAACCGTCCGAAGGATCTTGAGATTAGATTTACACTCCCATACAAAATTCAAGTGGTTCAGGCTCTGAATAAAAACGGTTTTGCTGCTCGACGGCGTTTTTGTGAAACGTTTTTGGAAATTATTTAAGAAAACGAGGAGATTGTCTGTAATATCTGGATGAGCGACGAGGCACATTCCATATGTCAGGTTACGTAAACAAATAAAACTTTAGATACTGGAGTTATCAACTCCATGAACAGCTTCTTCATTCAGCCAAGGTTACATATTGGTGCGCAATGTCTGAGCTCATTTCTTTTTGAAGATTAAAATGAGCAAGCTGTAACCGTGAATGCAGAGCGCTACTCAGAAATGTTACGGATATTCTTCATTTCTCAGGTTCCTCAGTATGGAGTGAATTCTGAAACCTTATTCCAACAAGATGGGGTCACAAGACACACAGCCCGCGTGAGTATGGATATTTTCAACAAATTTTTTGGGAATCGGGTAATATCCCGGAACGGAGCAATTCGTTTGCCTTCGCGTTTACCCGACCTCACAACGTACGATTTCTTTTTTTGGAGATACCTACAGAGTAAGATGTTTGAAGAACGTCCTCGTACCTTTGGGGAACTGAAAGCAAGAATCCGTCGGGAAATCGCCTGCAAGAATGTCGTGATCGAGTTGGATGACATCTTACTGGTGCTATTTTTAAACATTAAAACAGTTTTGTTCAATACTTTTTAATGTAGATTAAGATTTTAAATTTTATGGTTACCATTCGCGTTTAGGGTTCATTCCGGATCCCAGAAGTGGCTGGTACGATCGTCATGTTGTGTTGCCTGGTTTTCGTTAGCTTAGTTTAGCGGACTCATTAAAAGCCGGTTTTATTGGTAGAATAAATAACACACTCGGGAGCAATATAAATTAATATTCAATAAACACATAACAATAACATTACAAGTTACGATGTTCACTTTTATAATATCGATAATTGATAAGTTTAGATTTACTAAACTGACTCGTTCTCTATATATATTACGTCCACTTACTTACTAACCCACTTAATGTTATGCTAACTCAGTTACATACGTAAACTAGAATGCGAATATGTATTCATTAAATGAAGACGTGTTGCATTAAATAAGTATTACATTGAATTTATAGAAATAGGTGCCTAAATTAGTTATCACAATTTGTCCATTTATTTCTTACAGTTATACCAAAAATGCAGGTTTGACTGCCACATTCTGAATTATTTTAATTATGCAAATATAATAGTAGATTTAGAACGCTCGTTTCTTGTATATAAGCACATTTTGCTCAGTTAGCAGAAATTACTACAGAAACACATCTGATATTGCAAATATTTAACCGATTTTACCAGTTTATGCCTTTACAGAAGACGTTTAAAACGGTAAATTTTCACCACATTTTTAAATACCTTTACACCTAATTATTTATTTATATGGATTTTGTTGCGCTTCGGTTTTTAACTGTAATAAATTTATACTCTAAACGAGCGAAGTGCCCTCAACATTGTCAATCTGCGACTGAGAAAATATATATACGTGTGGGGACGAGCAGCCGGTGCAATGTTACTTGAATGAACCTCTCTAACGATTGATTAACAAAGTATTATTACAAACACGCTGTACGTTTAGATGTCACTTATTACTAATTAGCTGTACGTCTTGGAAGACATTTATTACTAACAAGAGTTCTGGTTGGCCGACTGTGATTGCTAATAATAATAATTATTTAATAATAATAATTGTGGTGCTGGTGAAGTTTCATCAAAGGTCCAGGACGTGTGTGATAATGTTTAAATATATTACAACGTACTAACTAAATAAAACACAGGTACGTTGTTCTTAATGTTTGTATTTATTATTTACATAAAAGAAATTGAGCTTGATATATTCAAAAGTAATTAAATAAGAGTAATATACACAAGGAGCGGTAAATAAGTAATTAAAACATTAACACAAAAATAAACTGAAAGGAACGTTTAATTGGGCAGCAAATTAAATCTTAATTACAATTAATATGAAATAACCTCTGTATCGAACAATACAAAGTTACCTGTTGAAGCGTATGTTTGTTGGCAATGAGGTCTGCAAAGATGTACTTGGACAAGTATGGAGAGCGATGTTTGGCAGACGGACGAAGAAATCAATTAATTAAATCAATTAAATTAATGTGGATTAGCTTAAAAGACTAATTTATATAGAATACAGATTACCTTTTAGTTGCAGAGATGCAGGGGCATATACATCTTGGCTGGTACTTGAACAGCACGGCGTGTAAGATGTTTAACTTACAAACGTTCTAAAGAGAAGACAGAGAATTTGTGTAGATAGAACACTGGTCTAGAAAAGGTTTTGGTTTTATTGCTCTAAGTTGAGAGAGGGCAAATAGAAGTTGTCGATGTCTTGAATAATGATTAATCAAAAGCGTACCTGAAGATTTGTGATATCGATGACGCAGATATTATTAAAATTTCACTTGTGAGTCAACCTTTCAAATGATATGAGACACCATATATAAAAGAAGACGTACATAATTAAATTAAAACAGTTTAATTTAAAATTAAATATCTAAAGGATTCCAAAGTGAACGTTATAGGCTGTTGACAAGTCAGGTAGATTTCAAGGGTCTGTCGTGTAAGCGAGAACAAAAGAAATGTTTTCTCTTTGCACACGAATATGTACACAAAAAAAATGTCTAAGTTAAGTTTAATATTTGAAAATGCGAGATATTTAACCCTAGAATGGTATCGTTATTTTCTAGTACATGACTAGTACAGTGGTGTCGCATATGACACATCATTATATCTTTAACTTTTATATAGTTATCGTTTAAAATAAAAACAAAAGTATAATTTTACATTAATTTTATTATAAAAAATAAAATGGTACAAAAATATAAAACAGTTATTCTCACAAAAATACTAATTACAGTTCTTCACTGCAGGGAGGACAAATAGGCCTTCTGTGTTCAGTACAAATGTGTTCACCGCATCTCACACATAGTTCTCGACCGTTTCTGTTGGCATTTCTAGGGCAAATATGACAACGTTTCTGACCGACAGGTTGACTTCTTTTTTCCAAACTAGGATTATTTTCTTCCACACCTAAAATATCCTGAATTAGTAGACGTAAATATCTGGATATTGTTGGCACATTCAGTCTGCATTCTAATTGTGGTTTGATCAATTGCATGCCTAAGTTTCGAAGAAATTGTCTTCTTGGGATGTATTTATAAGCACTATTTTGTTTTTGTTTGTTGGCGTTATAGATAACATAAGCATTGATTCCAATTCCATCTATCATTCCATAAAATACACGTAAAGGCCATCGACGGGTTTTTCGTGACACAGTTTTTGAGTGACATAATTGATCATATGTATCTACACCACCTTTCGTCGAATTATAAAATAGAATGATTTCGGGTTTTTTAGTTTCGTCTTCAATTTCGCCATAAGTGTGAAAAGTTGACAACAACAAAACTATTTTATTGTTTTTAGGTGAAAACGAAACCATAGTTTTATTTTCGTCGTAAGCAAAATCAGAGCTAGGAACAGTAGCTTTTTTCTTCAAGAAAGTTGGCGGAATATCTGCTTTATTTTTACGTAACGTTCCTACCATGGTTAGCTTCTTTTCCAATAATTTATTTGCCAAATCCGAGGACGAGAACCAGTTATCCATGGTAACATTCCGGTTTGTTCCATATATGCTTTCACACAGTTTCAGGACATATTGAGTAGGTAAAGTTTCAGAACTAGTTCTTCTTTCTTTTCCAATATATGGAATAGCAGAAAACATGTAAAATGTTTTAGAGTCGCACATCATAACAATTTTTATGCCATATTTATCCGGCTTATTTGGAATATAGATTTTGAATGGACATCTTCCTCTAAAACCAAGAAGTTGTTCGTCTACAGTTACATATGCGCCAGGTGTATAATTTTCTGAACACTTTTCAATAAATTTATCCCACAGAAATCTGATAGGTGCAAATTTATCATCCTTACGCTCTTGTCTGGTATTTTTGTCATCAAAGCGAAGACAATTAAGTAAAAACTCAAAACGTTTTCGTGACATTGTTGCTCTGAAAATGGGTAATCCATATTGTCTGGACCATAAATCAGAAGTACTTAGAGAACTTGTTTTTAGAACCCCACTCATATACAACAGCCCGAATAAGGCCAATATTTCTTGTCTATTAGTACACCCTATAAAGCTTTGATTATTAGCATATTTGGAGGATTGTCTTGTTATTTCTTGGTTTGTGTGTTGAATAATACAATTAATCATTTCGTCGGTGAAAAATAACTTCCATGCTTCAATCTCATCTGCAGCTTTTAATGCGTTTGACTTTGGCCCTGGTAATCGAAGCACAATGTTCTTTTGCACTGCACGGCTATTTTTTGAAAAAATGGTGATTTATACCATTTCTAACCATTTTTTCCATAAATTGCCTTTCGACGTGTAACAGATTCTTCTTCGGACTCTTCTCCCTCACTGCTAGACTCGACAG
Organism: Melolontha melolontha; assembly: GCA_935421215.2. NCBI lineage: Eukaryota > Metazoa > Arthropoda > Insecta > Coleoptera > Scarabaeidae > Melolontha > Melolontha melolontha. The sequence continues at coordinate 215,180,164 of OW285235.1, forward strand.
AAAAAGTATCTGAATGCTAACTGTCTAAAAGTTCCTCATCTTCAGATACACTGTCGTCGCTCACTATTTCTGGAACAATATTGTCTATATCTGTTTCGCCTCTCTCCTAAGAACGTATAATATCCTCTAACTCTGCTTGAGTCAATGCTTTACTAGTGGAAGCCATATTTTGTAAATTAAAAAAATAATATCAAGAATGGTATTCTGGAGTCGTATGTGACACAACCAATTACTATCGATACGTAAAACAGAACAGAGCACTTACAACTACCGCATTCAAAGCTGTACTGACACGTCGAGAGGTACGTAGATGGTCGCTAACTTCTCTCTTCAATTATGCGTTTGGGAAAGAGATAAAGTGTAGCTGTGTCATAGGCGACACCAACGTACCATTCTAGGGTTAAAGAAATAAATATAATTTAAAAATAGAACTAAACTCTTTTATATGCGAAGCGTAACAGTATATACAGCGTTAGTAAAAAGTCCCGGAACGGTCGAATAACTTTGTTATTTGAAAATTATGATTTCTGAAATTTGGTATGGGGGTATAGTTAATATAAATGCATTTTATGCAATATACTTAATATTTTTTTCACTTCCGGTTTAATTGGCAATACGTCCAACTTTTTTTTTTTAAATGGAACGGCCAGTTTTTTTTAACACTATTGAATGCAAAATAAAAAACAACGTTCAGGAAGTTTTAAAATGTTTATTTTTATTCGCAAGAAAATAGTTAAAAAATTAAAAAAGTGTCCTAATACAGAAAAATCAAGGTACCTGTCTATTCAGGTTGCGATTACAATAATTATTCAAAATGCTCTCCATTTACAATTTGACAAAAATGTAAACGGTCAGTAAAATTTCTTATTGAATTTTGTATTTGTTCTGGAGTGATTCGATTGGCTTCTTGAACTATTCTCTCCTCCAAATGTTCAAGATTATGGGGACGATTTTTGTACACTTGACATTTCAAGTGACCCCAAAAGAAAAAATCTAATGGCGAGAGATCTGGCGAACGTGCTGGCCATTCGAATGCTCCTCTACGTCCGATCCAACGTCTCGGAAAAATGTCATTCAAATAATCGCGGACATTATGGGCAAAATGGGGGGGAGCTCCATCTAGTTGAAACCAAAAATGTGCATTAGGGTGATGTTTGCATTTGGGAAGAGGGCCGCAAGTGCTGGAACAATCTCATTTCGCAATGAATTTAAGTAGACGTTGCCAGTTAAATTTCCTCTTATAAAAAATGGTCCTATGATGTTGTTTCCAACAAGACCAGCCCAGACATTCACCTTTTGAGGACGCTGTGTATGGACTTCTTCAATCCAATGCGGATTTTCAATTGACCAGTAGCGACAATTATGTCTGTTCACAGTGCCGTTGAGACAAAACGTTGCCTCATCTGAAAAAATGATGTGATCTAAAACATTAGGCTGCTGCTCAATCAATTCCGTCATTGTTTTGCAAAATTGTAGTCTACGATTTGGATCATCTTCAGTTAACTCATGGACGGGATACATTTTATAGGCTTTCATTTTTGCTGATTTAAGAATTTTATGAGCAGATTTTTGAGAGATCTCATGAATTTGACCTAATTCTGTTGTGGACACGTGATGATTTTCTTCCACTGTAAGTAACACATTCAAACTAGTTTCTTCATCTGTTGCTGTTAATGGACGTCCCCTTCTAGGTAAATCCTTCACCTGACGAAATACTTCAAACTTTTGAATTGTTCGACATAACGTACTTTTACTAATGTGACGATCCGGATAAACAGTATTAAACAAAATACGAACCTCTTCAAAAGAACGTTGACGATCACCGTACCCACGCATCATTAATATCTCAATTCGCTCTGATTCAGTAAGTTTTACTGCCATTTTCAAATGTGTTAATGTCTAAAATAAGTAAATTTATAGCGATGCAAAAGTTAAAACGCTTTTAAAATTGTCAAATGTGACAGCAAAAAGATTGAAAACACTAAACAACAACTATCTCAAAGGTACCTTGATTTTTCTGTATTAGGACACTTTTTTAATTTTTTAACTGTTTTCTTGTGAATAAAAATAAACATCTTAATACTTCCTGAACGTAGTTTTTTATTTTGCATTCAAAAGTGTTAAAAAAATCTGCCGTTCCATTTAAAAAAAAAAAGTTGGACGTATTGCCGATTAAACCGGAAGTGAAAAAAATATTTAGTGTATTGCATAAAATGCATTTATATTAACTATACCCCCTACCAAATTTCTGAAATCATAAATTTCAAATAACAAAGTTATTCGACCGTTCCGGGACTTTTTACTAACGCTGTATTTTATACCTATATGTATATACCTTTTCTCTAACTCTTCATTACTCTTAACACATACATAATTTTTTTATCACTTTATAATCACAATTCAAATGTTTGTTTAAATATTTTCGTTTTTCTAAACGTTTAATAGTTTCAATTTTGCGAAACTAACGTTCTTGTTACTCTTCTTATTTATTTTTGATTTATATACTTCGTTTATTAGTGTCCTTAAATTTTCTGTACTTTGTTACAGCTTTATATAACGGCACTTTGCTTTTAATATTATCTTACACTGAGAGTGCTTTAGGGATGTGTCAAATAGACCCCGTATTAACTGCATTAGAAATTTTCAAGACAAAGTGCTGTGGAATATAGTCAATGCTCCGTGGCGAGTGCATGCATAACAGTTTCTATCTATTGTGGTCTTATGATTCTGAAAGTTGCTAATGAGATTAGGAAACTTTATGCAAAGCATTAATCTGGTCTCTATGACCATGCATAAGTGATTCATCTTAATACTCACAATATGTCACAAAAGTACGAGGGATATTTGTTGGCAATGTAATTTTTAAATAAACAATAAAAACGCTTTGTTTTTCTGCATAATTGCTTTTCTATTCTATATACCAAGCCATTCAAACTTTTTTATGTCCTTCAAAAATATAATATTTTAAACTCTGCTAAATATGCAGCTGTTTGAGCGATTAGGTAGTTATTATTTGATGTGAATCCCCGCCTATTGATCCACTTCTTCAGATTCGGAAAATCAAATGGAGCCCAATGGCCACTTTTTCCTTCTTTCGTACGCTTTCGCGGTTCATTCATTTCTGATGTGAGGTCATAGAATCATATTTCGCCCAATGTTATATACGAGGGCCACTACTAAAATTCGTGGAAAATTGTGAAATAAAACAAATTACGATGTGCAAATCGCTTTACTGTTTCTCAAAATACTCTCCTTTAAGATGTATACGCTTTTGCATCCTGTAAAACCAATCTTCAAAACACTTTTTCTATTCTGTGCAAGGTATCTCCAAAACCAGTGATTTACATTCTTCAACAGTCTCTTCAGGCGATGAAAACCGCTTTCCACGCATTTTATTTTTGATGTTTCGAAATAAGAAGAAGTCATTTGGCACTAAATTGGGCGAATATGAGCAATGAGTCAGTAATTCAATGTTCCTGTCGGTTAAAAACTCGACAGCTTGTCGTGCTATATGAGCGTTTACATTGTATTGTCATGATCAACAATGATTCCATTTCCAACAACCATGATGATTTATGTTTTTTTTCTGACTTCATCGATAACTTCCGGCAAACAAATTGACGTATACCAGTCAGCATGAACTGTTCGTCGATCCTCTAATGCAGCAGTTGCAACATAACCCGTTTTTCCGAAGAAACAAGTAATCATTCTTTTCGAAACGCTTCGTGACCGCACCACTTTTGTTGGTTTAAGTTCATTTTGGAACAACCATACAGTCGATTGCTGTTTAGTTTGAGGCTCATATGAATATATCCAGGATTCGTCACCTGTTACAATATTATATACAGAATTTGAACGACCACAATCAACAGTCGTTTAAATTTTAAGGGAACCAACGACTGGAAAGCTCCTAACATGTAAATGATCGTGCAAAAGTATTTGTTTCGACGCAATGCCTAAGGACGCCTCTATCTCACTATATGTCACATGTCGATCTGATAAAATTATTTCACGCACAGCATCGATATTTTTCGCAACAACAAAGGTGCATGGACGCCCTTCACGAAGATCGTCACCCAACGCTGATCTTCCATGCTTGAATTCTGCGAACCATTTGTAAACCATAGTTTTGAATGGTGCTTCATTCCCAAATACCGTACTAAGCTTTTCCACACATTGCTTTGGTGTCAAACCGTATCAAAAAGAATCATCACTCGAAAATCACGATTCAAAATTTCCACTTTTCACACAACTATTACTTTGTTAAATTCTGTTAAGACAAAACTATTCGGTTTTAAATCGAACTGTCAACTGAATTATAGGTTAAAAATGTAAAATTTTACGAATATGATAATTGTGGAATGCTGGCAATTCAAGGACTACTTGATTCCGCAAATTTTAGCAGAATCCCTCGTATCGCTGCGTGTATACTGGCGCTTAGTGTCATCCCATGCTGATGGGAGCATAACTAAATGCATTTAACAATTTTTGAATAGTTCCACGAGAAGAGGCAGGAACCCCGTTATACTTTTCTTTGGTTGTTAATACTTTTCCACGAAAATGCAGTATTTTATCAACACGTCAAATTACATTCCTTTTTTTCACAATAAACTAAGAATTTCCAAGATTTCGAAACATGTTAAACAATAACTATTCGACATGTTCACTTAATTTTGTATGTAACTTTGTCAAAGTTATATAATGTCAAAAACTTTTTATTCTTGGTGTTCACAGCGCCCTCTATCGAAAGGTTACGGCACCGTCAACCGGATTCATAACAAAGAAGCCATTCATTTAAAATTTACATATTCTTCTTATTACTTAACAGAAAAAAAGATTTCATAATTTTTTTCTTGCAAACGAAATTTAATATAATATTTGTTACACAATCAGAACTGGAAATTTTGTAAATTACAGTTTTGAAATAAGTAAAAAGAATTGCTCGGACAATATTCATTTATCTATTTAGACATTAGAGGATAGCTAATCCTAAAACATGTCTATAATAATAGCCCCATCTAATATAAAATTTACAAAATTTCATAATAATTCATATCAAAACCTATACAATTTACATAGATAAAACTGCAGTTTTCGTGTAATTAAATAAGTCTATATCAAATAGCAGGTATTTCAGTTCTCTCGTAATTGAATTTATTGGAATTTTGAGACCATATGTTATTCGGTGGTAACGCATTGAAAAAAAAACGTTATTTCTTGTGCAGACTGTTGGTACACTCACATAGCAACTCCGAACACCTTGTGTAACTGTTGAAGAGCCTGAATCCGAATTTGAGATAAGCCTTCCTCCATCTTTATTCTAGTGATTCAAAGCCCAATAGGTGAAGTCGTTCCAAATAATTATAAGCATTTTTATTGATATTTAGTTTATAAAGTAGGTAATTTATCATGTTTCGTTGAATTCATTCAGTGCGCTCATAATATGTAGCGGTATAGGGATTCCATACAATACAACGATATTCCAAGGTTCGCTGCACTAGTGAATATTACAATTTTATAATAGCTATTATAATGTTTTTAAAATCACTTGTCTGGCGCTTAATAAATTCACACATAAATTCATTTGCGCTACATGAGATATCGTACATGTGCAAGTTCGCAGACCAGAGTGATTTTCAAATCTTGGATGGATTCTACTATCTCAAAAGGAGCATTATTCGAAAGGTATTCTGCTGCTAGAGGACCATTCTTCTTCCATGCAAATGATGTACCTTTACATTTATTAATGTCGACTGAGACCGAGGAAGGGTTACCTCAGCTACCGTTTCGGGGGCACTGAGGAATATCATATGGAGAAATAAACATCTTACAACAATGCAAATTACGAACTTATAAGAGTTGCTTTCGCTCAACACTGACATACGGCATAGAAAGTAGAGCCAATATCAAAAAAACAGAACAATTATAAACAACATCGAAAATGAGAATTTTAATGACTATAGTAAGGAAAACAATTCTGACTGCATCAGAAACCAAAATATAAAGGGGAATGCTAAATCCAAGACATCGTAAGATGGAGGAGAGAAAGAAGGAGACATTGAACCAACCCATTTCAAGAATGGACAACGAAAGGATAGTCAATATGCTACGCGATGGGAAACCTAAAGGATACAAATCGCCATGAAGACCCCTGAAAAGATGGCGAGGCAGCTAGTCATCAACCTCCGAAAAACAGGGAGATAAAACTCCAGTAAAAACACAGATCGTTGACCTAGCGTAAAAGAAAGAAGAAGAATGTTGATGAGCACGTGGTTCCTAATAGTCTACGAGTGAAAAGCATTTAAATCTGATTGAAGCATAGCACAGACGTTAGGAGAGCAAATGCGTAAGAAATTTCCATATCATCGGCGAATAAAAGAAACCGACAGGAATTAAGACAAAATTTTATATCGTTTATTATAAATAGTAAGGATACAATAGGACCCAAATGACTCCCCTGAGGTACACCGGACGTAACAAGAACATCTCCACACATGGTATTACCTATGATAACATTTTGAACACGATCCGTTAAGTATTGTAAAATACTTGTCTTTTGTCTTTGAAATATTTGGAAGTGTTATTCCAGAGGTTGCCAGAGATGCCAACCTGAGATTAAGTCCAAAGAAGTGTCACCTTTTCCGCAAAGAGGTAAATTACCTTGGACATGTGGTTTCTAGAAAAGGAGTTGCTTCTTTGGAATTAATCTCAGGTTAGCATCTCGCAACCTCTGGAATACTACTTCCAAATATTTCACAGACGAAAGACAATCGTTTTACAGTGGTGTCAGGTGTAGGGTTTGCGAATTCTCTATTAGTCGTTGTTCCGAAGTCTTCACACTATCCAGATTCTTCTGTACTATTTGTATTTGTGAATCTATTACAGGCTGTTCCAAAGTTTTTACACTGTCGAGATTCTTCTGTTCCATATTTTTGCAGACTGTTTTTACACTGTCGAGATTCTTCTGCTCCATTTGTTCCACACATTTTGCTAAGATTCCAGAAGTTTCCAAGCTCGTCTGCTCCATTTGCTTAATTTGATTTAACAGCACCTGGATTTGAAAGAAGTAATTCTCTGGATCTTCGCCTTCTTTTGTAAATACATCTGGAGGTCGTTGTTGGAGTATTGCCTTTTTACCGAATGTATCATCATTCCTCTCCTCTAATTCTCGTTTCAAGTTAGTCACTTTTAATTCAGTGAGTTTTACTTTATTTGTCATGGCGATATTTAAAATAAACGTCTTTCCGCACTGTATATTTATTTACGTGTATATTTAATTAACACTCAATTGTCCACTTAGTCCGTTATTTATTATTTAACCCCACATCTGACATCGTTGTAAAATATTTGTCTTTCTGGGTTCGTTTAATTAAAACTAACAGTAATTAAAACACACTATATTAATGATAAAACAAAATACACTATATTACACTTAAAACTATTACTAATAATAACAGTATTTATTTCAATATTTATTTCACAATATTTATTTATATCACAATACACGTTGCCGGTTGCTGGTCTTCTAATTCTCTCCCTCCATCTTCGAGGGCTTATATAGGCCTATAAGCTTTCCAGAATAATTCCGGATACTTTCTCGGAGGTCCGGGAGACTTAATTATGTATTCCACGAGCGATGTATGCCCGTATATCATCACACGATATTTGAAAACCATGTCTACTATTTTGCTGTGCATATATTACACTTTGATCAGCTATATGTTGAATTATAGTAGTATTAAACATTTTTCAAATTCAAAATTTTCAAATATGTCTTTCGGATTTAGTTTATTTATTGCCGTAACTCTGCACCATTTGTCACATTCAAAAATTCATGACTCGAATATATGCAGGTAGTTCCTTGTTGACATCAAATGTTATTGTCTTTCCTTGCTTCTGAATGCCGCTGCATACTTTTTGCTGTAGCACATTAAGGGTGTCATCGTCACTACTGTTCCAAGCAAAATCGTCATTCCAGGAATCGATTCCAGGAATGTTTTGAGGAATTTTTGTACAACCTAAATCATCATCATCGTATTCTTCGGTATCTGATAGTATGTCAGGATTTGGTGATATGATTACGACATCAATTTTGCTACTTCAATAGAATCTGTGGCACTGTTGTGATTCTCAAAACATTTCCAATCGTAAAGGCTTCGAGTCGAGATTATATCAGGATTTAAAGCAAAAATATATAACAAATAGGTTACCCAACACATGTGCCTATTATACTCAAATCAGTACAATAAAGTGCGAATGGCAATATTTCAACTAATAGCAATCCATGAAACTTTCTAATAATATAATCGGAATCTTATCAGAATCTTATCAGAATATTGGTTGGCAAAACATGCATAAAATTCTACGAATTCTCATAACTACAAAAATAAAATAATTAACAAAGCACATACTCAAAAGTAGACATCTTTCAAAATATAATTTGTCTTAATTTAATAATCCATTAAAAATGATATTACAAAACGTCGTATAGCAATAAGGGTGTGTTAATTATTTCAAATACAAAGCGGCACGAATATTCCATAAAACCTTCTACTGTTTTCTAAGTGAATTTTTATTACATTCGTTAAGGTAGAATAATTTGCCTAAAATATATTTCGTGAAAGCAATTGTTATACCATACTAAATGTAGGGTAAGAAGGTAATATATTGACGTAGAAAATAAAAGATGCTTATTAAGATATCTAAAGATAACTATTTAAATAATTTTTTCAATCAATTTTTGTTCTTTTTAAATTTGCTGGTTTTACGAAAATACTTAAATATGCTGAGAACATATGACATAAGGAAACTACAAAATTGATAAAGCTAATGCGTAAATAAAAGATTTACTACCACGTCACAAAAATACGTACGACCTTAATAAAATGTCCTTTCTTGTAAAGGAGATATAGGCGAAAAAATCTTTACGGCCACCTATAAAACATTCCTAATCTTATGTTCCAAAGTTTATATTCTTCTCTCGAACACTATGATTAATTCCACAATAAGTTTATCAATGATATTGCGTTCAAGATAACACGAACAAAAAAAGGCTTATCTTCGAGTACTTGAAAAAATAATATTTGTGTTTGTTTATTAGTATTATTAGTATTATTACTATTAAAATATGTTTGCACATTTTACGACAAAGAAAACTCACCTTCTTATCTGATTTGGCACAGCCGCGGCTCGTATAGACTTTGTCTGCTATATTCTATAATTATGTATATGTATAAGTAGACAAGGAAACCAAAAGTTGTGGTTTACAAAGGGTAAATTTCAATCATAGGTGTGTCATGTCAGGATTGCTGACTTAATAAATAAATAAAATCGTTTATTGGTTTGGAAATGAAATTATAAAGTTGTTCACCTCATGACCCATAAAATTATATATATAACATAGAGAAAATCTATTTCTTAGCCGTTCATTTAATTTATCATTTAATAAATCTTGGAAATTCGGCTTTATATTAAATATTTAAATTAGAATGTTATTTCGCGAAGTAATTTGAATTGTAAATATTGCTGTCTACAATTACAACGCTAATTATCCGAATTTTTTATTGAAAAAAATTTCGCCCTTAGGTTGGACTCGAACCGACGTCTATCGGTTCTCCGGACCACGGTTCTAACCTCTAAGCTACAAAGGACGTAGTTTCAAGCTTGTTAGAAATGCCTTAAGTTACTTTTTAAGGAGAGATGTTAATATTCTGTCGTCGATTAGAATTTTGCTATTAAATGAACGGCTAAGAAATAGATTTTCTCAATATTATTAAATTGCTATTGATGAAAATTTAGCAAAATTCTAACCGACAACAGAATATGAACATCTTTCCATAAAAAGTAACTTAAGGCATTTCTAACAAGATCGAAACTGCGTCCTTTATAAAGATACTAATATTCTGTCGTCGGTTGGAATTTTGCTATGAAACGAACGGCTAAGAAATATATTTTTCTATGTTATTAAATAGCTAGTGATGAAAATATAGCAAAATTCCAACCGACGACAGAATATTAACATCTTTCATTAAAAAGTAACTTAAGGCATTTCTACCAAGCTCGAAACTACGTCCTTTGTAGCTCAGAGGTTAGAGCTGTGGTCTGGAGAACCGATGAACGTGGGTTCGAGTCCCACCTAAGGATGAATTTTTTTTTAATTCAAATTTCGGATAATTAGTAGTTGTAGATACCAATATTTACAATTCAAATTACTTCACGAAATAACATTATAATTTAAATATTTAATATAAAGCCGAACTTCCCAGATTTATTAAATGATATATTAAATGAACGACTAAGAACTAGATTTTCTCTATATTATTAAATAGCTAAGGATAAAAATTTAGCAAAATTCCAACCGACGACAGAATATTAACATCTTTCCTTAAAAAGTAATTTGAGGCATTTCTAACAAGCTCAAAACTATGTCCTTTGTACCTCAGATGTTAGAGCTGTTGTCCGGAGAACCGACGGGTATGAGTTCGGGTACCACCTAAGGACGAATTTTTTTTCAATTAAAATTTCGGATAATTAGCGTTGTAATTGTAGATAGCAATATTTATAATTCAAATTACTTCACGAAATAACATTATAATTTAAATATTTAATATAAAGTCGAATTTACAAGATTCATTAAATGATATATATATATATATATATATATATATATATGCAAATTAAGTGCATTTCCGGGAAGTAATATGAATGCAAATATTGCTTTCTACATTTTACAACGCTAATTATTCGAATTTTTAATTGAAAAAAAAATTGCCCTGAGCAGGATTCAAACCCACGTCATAATAACCACGCCTATTCCAACTACAATTGTTCCGACACACAGTGTCTTCCTCGGATGGAGTTGTATTGAAAACTAAACCTAAAGGATGCTGACAAATTTAAACTTAAATGAATTATTATAATAAAAAAATATAATTATGCTCAGAACGATGTTTCAATAATAGGCACTTTCTATTCAAGACAAGATAAGTGTACAAACATAAAAGCCGGAAAACCAAAATAAATAAAAGAATCAGTTGTAAAATAAGTCTAATAAAGTAGAATTGCCGAAATCTATATGATTATTGAGTAAATAACTTGCATTTTCATATTTCAAAATTTCAAGTAAATTTAATATTTGCGATTTATTTTTCGTGTATAAAATTTATAAGTTATAATTTAAATTATGGGCTTCTTCTCTCAGATGTATTGCATAATGTAAGTCATTCTTGTTATTAATATAACTTCGTTCATGTCCTTTGATTCTTTTAGAAAAGGATCTACGTGTCTGGCCTAAATAAAATTTAGGGCATGAACTGTATTTAAGTTTGTAAACTCCCAATGTATTGCTTTTATCTATTTTTTGTTTATAGTTTTTAATAACTGACTTCAAAGGGTTGTTGGTTTTGAAAGCTCTGTAATAATTATTTCTCGTTGAGAATTTAGAAATTTTTTGCGTAAGATTACCAGTAATAAGTAAGAGTTTTGTATTTATTATTCATATCACGACTGTCTGTATGGTATACTAACTTAATAGCTTTCTTGTAACTTCGTTTATTCAGAAAATTATAATTAATATTTGGTTTATACCATTGTTATACTATACGGAAGTACTAATAAGTCTATGAATTAAAGAATTGAACAAAGTCATTTTAAGTTTAAGTTTTAAGTATTTTCAAGAAAGTATTTTTATAGACATTCATTATTTTTTATTTAGCATCTAAATTAGTATTGAAGATTTGCAGAATTATTATTTGCGAACTAATATTTCATTGCTTTTTTGTCGATAAACAAAGACAATAAACTAAATATCTACAAAATAAATCGAGGAAGTCTCTTTTCTAAGACTAGTCTTTCAATTTAATTTACTGTACTAATGACTAAATTAATTATAAATTAATTATTTCTAGTATTATCTTTATATACCTTTTTCATACTGCAAGTCACTGATATATCATTTGTTGTATTGGTAACTAAAATATCTCTCTAGTATCTAATAGAACAACTGAAGCATTAGTTATAAGTAGACTCTTTTTATGTCATGGCCTGTTATGATACAAAATACAATTTTACCTTTCAAGAAAAATAATTTTTCAGGTAAAGCCTTTTCCTGACAGACGATACTTTTTTTGAATGCATTTGAAACAAAAAAAGCAAGCAACATACACAAAGCGGGTTGTCTAAGTGAAAATTGTATTAAGTCCGAAACATGAACATTTTGATAAACGACTTCCAGTGCAATTCGTCTTGTCAAACAACCACACGTATGACTGATGACTTGTTACAGTTGCGGTAAACGGAAACTACACGGACGGCGAGGAAGATGTAGCGATTCCCGAAGTTGGCAAGGAGTATCCGCTACAGAGGGATGAAGTTAAAACAATCGCGACCAAAGTGAATCGCAATTCGACGGCGATACGTTCTACAAAAGGTGGAACTAATGAAGAACCCAAACAGTACATTGGATTTGTTATTGGGGTATTAACCGTCGTTATATTGATTCTAGTGGCGGCGATTGTTTTCATTGTGTTCCGTAACCAGAAGCTCAAGACAACGACCGGACGTTCCTCAATTACCGACGGAGACAGACGGTTAGATGAAGACTTAAAGGTAAAGCTTTATTCTTTTGATTGTTTTCGATTGCCACCTGTTATCTCTCAACTTATTTATACGGTTTTAGAATTTTTGAACTGCTTCCAATATTGGAAATAACACTTTATATTATATCAGTTTATACTTAAAAGTTTATATATAGTAAAACAAATATAATCATTTTCATATGTATCTAATACTTAATTTCTTTCAATATAACGAGCGTTCAACTAAATTTTACCTCGAAGTTGCCCATGGAAATTATACGTATATCTTAGCTTTTTACTTAAGTTCTTAATATGAATTTTGTTGGTTATGAACTATTTGAATGACATGATAAATGTCAAAATAATAAAATTAAAATATTTAACTAAATGAGATACGTTTATTTGTAACAAACAAGTAACATTTTATAAAAATTGTTGAAAGTGGCCACCACCTTGTTCGAGACATTTCTCACATCTCTTCTTGTCATCGATTTCGTTAATTCTTTCAGCAATTCTGATTTGAAGGTCTGCAAGATCAGGCATCTGTACCCGAAAAATTGAGTTCTTTAAAAAAGGCCACAGAAAAAAAAACACAGAAAAAAGATCTTGGTGGAAATTCATGTTCGGTGTTTAAACTTATCAACCAATTTTGATAAATTTGCCGTATCATATTAATTGTTTCACTAGCTGTGTGCGCTCTGGCTCCGTCTTGTTGAAAGTAACCCTAATTTATTTTTTCTTCATTAAGCTGTTCAATAAATGGCATAATAATTTCTTGTCGATACCTTTCTCCTGTTAAGGTACCGTTAAAGAAAATAGGGTCAATGATTTTCCTTCGACTAGGCGCACACCATACACCAATTTTCTGTGGATGAAGTGAGGTTCCAACATAAAACTCATGTGGTTTCTCAGTATTCCACATCCTTATATTTTGTGAGTTAACATATCCATTCAGATAAAACCATGATTCATCAGAAAAATAAGTTTTATCAAGAAAGTCATTATCTAAATTATTTAAGAACCACTGACAAAATGTTGTTCTTCTAGGATAGTCAATTTCTTTTATTTCTTGATAACAGGTCATGCGATATGGAAATAAATGTAAATCTTTTTTCAAAATTGTATGACAGGTGCCAATTGATTCACCCACTCGTTGAGATAATACTCGTATGGAAGTTCGTGGTGCATCATTCATAATTTGCGTTACATCGACAACTAGCTCTTCCGTACGTTTTTTCGGCCGGCCACTGCCTTCTTTCCGTATAACACTCCCTGTTTCTCTGAAAACCTTAGTGCAACTGTGTACCGAAAACTATCAATATCAAAGGCGAAGTTTGGAAACATTTCTAAATTCGTCTAAGCATTCTTCAATAAAATAGTGCCATTGTCCGTCAATCTTACGTCCGTTTCGAAAATAAGATTCAACCATGAATGATTTGTGTTGAATAGTTTTAAATCAATTTTAAGTTACAAAGCAATTTAAAAAAGGTTCCAATTAAGTATACATCAGAATAGTCTGTCAAATTGACAACTGATGCAAATGTAAATAGTACAAGTTACGACAAACATTTTTATTGTCATGGACTACTAGAGGTAAAATTTATTTGAACGCACATTACTTAACATAACAAGAAACAATGTGAGAATATACTGTGTGAAAACTACTTATGGAATAAATTCGGTAATTTCAAAATGAATGAAAGTTTTGTAAAACGCTAAAACAGGTCAACTTTTATTTCAAATTGTGCTGGTTTTAAATTACTGGACCTATTAGTGACGTCATCTCAATCAGAGCAGTGACGTCCTACAGATTTTTTTAATGAAATGTTATATTTTTTATAAATTACAAGAGTATTTGTATAATTTTGTGTGACCCACCGCTCTAGGGGCGTAACTTCCGTATAAGCTGGTCATTTCTCTTGATTGGTGGCAGTTATATTGAAAGTTGGTGTGTTTTCTCAATATTTTATTTATTTACAAAATAACACTTAAACGTTATTTCATAGGACATATCTCGCAATGTAGCACTCAATGTTAACTTCTAAATTCTTTACTGTTTGTTTCAGACTGCATGTCTTGTTCTTTACTGTGTTGTGTTTAAAATAAATGTTGTATACAGAATGAGTGTTGTATTCAGAAGGTTAGTGTTGTGTTACAAGTTGATAGAAAGTATATCACTACCCCTATCCTCTACGTAACTAAAATGTGCGTATATGTTTGACGTCATTGTTATGGAATTTACCGAACATTATTAGTGCTTGTAAATTTACCTATCTGCCACAATAACCATTGTTTACGATAGTATTAAAGATCTTACTAATAAATAAATATAATAATAAAATAGATTTCCTAATTACATATTAATAAGGTGTCATAAATTTTCCTAATCTATGCAAATTAATTGCATTTTCGGGAAGCAATGTGAATGTAAATTTCTACATTTTACGATGCTAATTATTCGATTTTTTTAATAAAAAAAATTCGCACTTAAGCAGGTTTCGAAACCCCACAGTCTTTAATAGCTTAACGGATAGAGTAATGGTCCGGCAAACCATGGACGTGGGTTCGAATCCTTCTTAAATGCGAATTTTTTCTATTAGAACATTCGAATAATTAGCGTCGTAAAATGTAGAAAGCAATATTTACACTTCTTAATGTATTTCCATCTGTGTCATTCATCAATAATAGATTTTTATGATCCATACATATTTGGAAATCGTTCACTAATTACCCTAGGCAATAAATAAAAAGGTGAAATGTATAAAGTAATAAACAGACTAGTAAATGTAAATTATATATAAATAAATTTAAGTAAAATATTATAATTTTGAATATGTTGATAAAAGTACGTTATATAATGGTTTACACTTGAAAATGCACATTGAATATTTATAAAATTTGAAATGTTGTTCTTTAGTTCTAAATTTACCTATATCTAACATATAAATATATACAATATAAGAAATTTCGTTTTATAACGGCTCAGTACTACTAAAAATATTTTCAATAAACCCACACTAGTTAACTCTATTTTCAACAGGTCTTGAGATTTTTACCATTTTATTTTTTACGTTTCAGCTGCAACAACAACAATAACAATTATAAAAACAAAGGTATCGCTAAGAAATAAGTAATTAAATTTCTAGTTTCAAAAATTCTTTTATTGTAAATACCACTACAATATTGTTTCGCCATACAATGGCTTCATCAGGTGGATGAAATACTGAATATATACAATACAAGTTTGAATATTTATGTGAAAATTATTTGGGAAATGGTGGTGGAAAAATTTTTACAATCTTAAATTTAGTAGAGGGGAGTTGTTTAAATCTAGTTGGTCATTTAAAACTAATCCTAAACTATTGTATCTATTAATTTCTAAGTTTTCTAACAGGTTAAGTTTTTTACTTTTTTCTTGAATGTGTAAAATTTTGAAATCTATATTAAATCTATGATTGATATCTATACAATGACTTGCGAAAGTTGAATCTGTTTTCTTTTCTTTATGGCTTCTCTCGTGTTCTTTCATCCTAATTTTGAATGTCCTCCCCGTTTGTCCTATGTATACCTTATTACAATCTTCGCATGTTAACTTATATACACCAGAGTTTGATTCTTTGCCTATTTTATCTTTGTTGTTTTTAATAATGTTCTGTATAGTATTGTATGTTTTAAATGATATATGTTCGTTATTAAGTTTTTTTAATGAAAGTACCAATTTTTTCCGAAATTTTTCCTAAGTAAGTGAGTGAATTATAGGAATTAATTATCTTGTATTTTAATTTTGGATAAACTAAGGAAAGGGTTTTAGATTTTTGTTGGCTATTTAGGATGTTATTGACAATATTTATAGAGTAACCATTGTTTAATGCTATTGTGTATATGTATTCTATTTAGTTCAAGGTAGAAATTACTTTTACTCATAGGTACATGAACCTATAGGTACCTAGGTACCTATATACCATTTATTGGTATGCTGATAATTTGTGTGTTATAGGATGAAAAGAATTAGCGTGTATTGTGGTATCTGTATGTGTTGGTTTATGGTATATGGTATATAGAGAACTTGTTCATCCTATAACACACAAATTATCAGCATACCAATCAATGGTATATAGATTAATTCATAAATTAATCCAACTATTTGGTATCTTTACGTTGTTAGCGGCTGCTAGTTCATATGCCAAAGCTCGTATAACCTTAGGAGTCAAGCCGTAGTAAATTTTTGAACTATGAATAATATACCCCTTCAGCCGAAGTTCCAAATTAGCATTATGTACTTGTCGATGTTTAGCATAACCCATTCCAACCTCTGGATTTGTTTTTTTTTCTTTTTGTATCTAAATATGGTCATCTTGTCGATTTTGTATGTTCTGGGCAGCTTCTCTTAATGACAGTATACCTTCTTTAGTGTCGGCATAAGCTCTTTCAAATCATTCTTGCGATATTTCATCTCGCTTGGTCTTCTTTTTGTAGTTACAAACCATTACGTACCTAAAACAAGAAAACATGTAAGAAAAATTACTTGGGGTAAGTTGATACAGTGTATCAACGTGCCTCATTCATAATGTATCTACTTACCCCAAACGACGCCATTACGTTTAAATCTCAACTGACACAAAAACAAAGCAAATAGATATCTGACAACAACGATAATTTCTTACCTTTGAAGTCTTTAACAAGATTTTATACGAATAAATATCCAGGGGATTAAACAAATTTATCGTGGGACTTCAAGTAACAACACAGATATTTAGTTTTCACCACTAAAAACCGATTTACTTGAATACATTTTTAGTAGATTCTGCTATTTTTCTAACAACACGTGTGAGTACAGATGTGGTCAAGAGCAACAAGCTCTGAGACGCTGACAAACCTGCGCTTGCGCTCCTCCTCTTAATTAATACTGTATCAACGCGCGCGTATCAACTTGCCCCGGTCTTCCCTACGCCAGACATCCGCGATTGTAGTTATTATAAGATATATTTTGAAGATTATTAAAAACATTGTTGAAAAATTAGTTAAAATATGAATATGTTTTTGACTTTTATTAGCATCAGCACATATAAATACGTAATATAAATTCAAAATGCTCATTAATTTTCTAATGAAACAGCTTATTTACTGCTTTAAAATATTGAAATGAAATAATGGCATTATTTTTTTTTAAATCACAGGTATCTAATCGTTTTACTGTAGTACCTATCACAACACTATTTCTATAAATCTCAAAAAATTTTAAATTGGCAAAGTAAAAATAACAAAAGCCGCAGATAACAAAGTAATATAAACAGTAAGAAATTTTACTATTCAATTGCAATATGCGAAATTTAGAATTACAAATCAGGACAACCTCTGCAAGCTAAAAAAAACTAAATGCCCGATAAGGACTGCAGCGTAAAAAGAAAAACTACATTTCTGAATGTAACCTGGCCATTCGGCTATCTTAATGGCAGAGCATTGTCGAATATCTACTACCACTACGGACCACCCTTCCGGACGGAAATTAACAGAGTTTAGCTTACAAGACTGTAGACGGAGTCCGATAGGAAAGTAGACGTACGAAAGTCATATCACGAGCCTTATCGTGTTTTATGTAACCTCTATACAACTTTTCTATGGCTTTTTTTCTTGTTACATTGTACACTTTCTGATGTTCATGTCAATGAAAGCATTGATTTGCGCTGTAATTTCCCAAACATTCTATTATTTTTAGATTAAAATTGTGTGTGAGAAAATAACAAAATAATATTATTATTAAATTTCTGTGAAGCAAGTGTAATCTAGTACAATATTCAAGATGTCTATAAAAGGCGCATATTCCTTACACCAAAATAGGTCGATTTAAGCGACTTGCCTTAGTACAAAGTTAATCTGGGCGTTGAAGTTACACTTCTGAAATTGATTTCTTTGTTATAAATTAAAACGTCTCATTCGATTTTGCTGGAATTTGTTTCATGAGACAAAAAAAATCTTAAGAACTTAAAAAAAGGTAGAAATTAACGCAACACATTAGGCGACATTTATATGTAAAGTGAGATTTAATACTCATTAGTTCTCATTTGCATTAAGTTCAATATATTATCTATACCGGGTTCTTTTTATCATTACGCATACATCGCTCTATGTGTAGAGCTAAAAAAATAAAAGTCAGTGCATTGGTGGCATACTAGGTAACCATTTATACACCAGTGATGTATTTTTCCAATAGTCAATTATTTCTGATTTTTCGCTCATAATTAAATATTAAATTAAATACATTTATTGAAAGATAGATAATTTTAAACAGTGAATTATCCCAACAGGCATATATCTTGTGCAAAGACAATTTTAAATATTTTTAACAAATTCAAAGATTATGTTTGTTTTCTGAATTCCCATAAAAAAAAATCAAACCAATCACGTGTTAACCCATTATACCCCAGCGTCCTATTTATAGGACAGTATAAAAACAGGTGTTTTTTTGGTCTGTATATAACTTGTATTTTCAAAATAGTTTTTTTTATCGTTAGGTGGAATCCCATTAAGCCTTTTAAGACGTGTTTGACCATATATAGTTTGTACCATTAAAAAATTTTTTTTAATCCTTACGTTTAATCCCAAAACGACGTTTTTATAACGTTATATATATGTTTGTAAATCATATAAAAAAAAGGTTTAACGAACATTTACTATACTATTCACTCGAAAAAGAGTTCACCAAAGCTGTTGCCACAGTTATTTAAAAAAAAATATTTAGAAACTTCACAATATAGATGGTCTATTATGGCTGTCCTATTTATATGACACTGGTACTTCGCGTTATCAAATTTACAATCTTCTTTTATTTTATATTTCGAGTTTGTCTGTTGCCACGCACTGTTCAGTATTTTCTGTATTGTGTATTGTATGTTGGCATTATAAAAAAATTTACAGTTGCGTTATTTTAGTATTTTGAGTTTGTCTCTTGCTTCGCACAATTCACTTCTACATTGTATGTCAACTAAATATATTATGTGAAAAATTTTTATTGCGTGGTGTTATATTGATATGTTATTCTATTAGTTTAGAAATTTTTATACATATACATATATTTACTCAAAAGATGTACAGAAGAGCATTGTCGTTACGTGAAGTCGAGGATATTGTAAATGATCCTACATTTATGACATCTGAAGATCTCGATATAGTCATTTTTCCAACAGAACCAGATGAACTAACTGATGAAGATGACGTTGATGATATCAACTTAGGAAATGTGGAAGTCAGTGATGTACCAGGAGAACTTGTACTGCAATATAAATTACCTCTTAGTTCTGAGGCTCCAGAAACATATGAGCAAGAGGAAGTAAGTTTACCTGGTTGTTCGTCTGCTGAAAATACTCATGTCAACGCAAAGAGACCTAAGAAAAGACGTTACCTTTCTCAACAAACATATTCCTGGAAAAAGGTGAAACCCGTTTACACAAAATTGCCAGATACACTCCAAACAGCCACTACAAATAGAGATAATCTTAAAAATCATCTAGCGGGAAAATCGCCAGTTCAAATATTTGAAGAATATTTTACTGACACCGTTTTTGATTACATTGTTAACGAAACACTGAAATATGCTAGAAGCAAAAATGATCAAGATTTCACCGTCACAATAGACAAACTAAAATCGTTTGTAGGTATTTTATTGTTCAGCGGATATCATCAATTGCCATCTGAGAGAAATTATTCGAGCGAGGAAGAGGATCTTGGTATAAATATTGTCAAGGCCTGTATCTCCAGAAATGAATATTTAAAAATAAAAAAAAATATACATTTTGCCGATAACTTGGTAATAGACAAGGATGATAGAGGATTCAAAGTTAGACCTTTGCTAAAAATGATAAACGAAAACTTTAAAAAATTTCACGTATTTGAGAAAGAATTAGCAACCGACGAAATGATTGTCAAATATTATGGACATCATGGCCTAAAGCAATTTATACGTGGAAAGCCTATTAGATTTGGCTATAAATTGTGGGCTCTTTGTGGCGTTAGTGGATATTGCTATAACTTTGACCTGTATACTGGAAAATCAATTGCAAAAAATGATCGTGAAGATTTGGCCTTAGGATCCAGGGTAGTACTTGATATGTTAGATTGTGTATCAGAACCCGCAAGTCATCAGATATATTTTGACAACTTGTTTACAAGTAGAGACTTACTCATTCATCTACAACAGCTAGGATTCCGTGCGACTGGAACTTTAAGGGAGAATAGATTATCTTCATGCCCTTTAAAAGATTCCAAATCTCTTGGAAAAGAAGAACGAGGCTCGTATGATTACAGATTCGATACAAATGCAGAAATACTTATTGTGAAATGGAATGATAACAAGTGCGTTACAATTGCCACCAATTTCGATTCAGTAGAACCTCTCCATAAAGCAGGCAGGTGGGATCGAAAGGCTAAAGAAAAGCGAAGCATACCACAACCGCTTTTTTTGAAGAATTACAACTCTTACATGGGTGGAGTGGATCAACATGACTGGTTGGTGGGCAAGTATGCAACAAATATTAGAGCCAAGAAATGGTACTGGCCTCTATTTATTAGGTGTATTGATATGGCCATGGTAAACTCATGGCTCGTTTACAAGCTAGTTAACGATATTGATTTGAGTTTGCTAGAGTACAGACGATCTGTTGCCGTACCATACATGAAAATTATTCAAAAACCGTTTGTCGGTAGGCCGAGAACGTCTGCAACAAAAGTTTTCGAAGATGTAAGATATGACAACCAAGGTCATTTTATGGAAAAAAGAGAGATACAGCGAAGATGTCAAGGAAAAAACTGTTCATCCAAACCTCTTTCATTTTGCGTCAAATGTGATGTGACACTCTGCAAGGAATTCTTCATTCCTTACCACAAAAAATAATCTGCGTCTTGATTTCACCTATAGTATGGTTGAAATATGTAAGTGCCAGTGTCCTATATTTAGGACAGGCTATATTTGCGTTATTTTCATAATAAATGAATAAGTTTTTGTATTTTCGTATTATTTTACTTCAATTAAAAACGTTTCACTAAAAAAAAACTTTTAATTTTTAATTTTTAAAAGTTGGGCGTTAATAGGTTAATAGAACACATGAAGCTGAATATCCCATTTTGTTAAGGGACCGTTCTTAACAAGAAAGAATCGCTTTTAAACGTAGCCAGGCATTTTGGAGTATCGTATAGTTCGGTGTTCAAAACCCTGAGAGAATTCAAATTTATATTTTAATTCTCTCGCCATAGAAGATATCAAACCAATAAGAGCTGTTCGAGGAAGACAAAGTAAAACGAACTGATTTTCGTGATATACTGTTTAATTTGTTAAATGAAAACGAAGAAATTTTAAATAAAATAATTTTTGCTGATAAAGCAAACAGTTCCGTCATAGATTTAAAGAGTTTCATATACACTCTGAATGGGAATCTAAAAATATTTTTCTGTTTGAATGCTAAAATATTCATATCTTTAATAGTTAAAAAGCATAGGAAGATGAAACCCATTGAACTTCATGTGTTCTGTTAACACGTGATTGGTTTTATTTTTTTTTGTGGGAATTTGAATTTGTTAAAAATATTTAAAATTGTCTTCGCACAAGATATACACAAACGTCGCACAATTATGGAAAGCCCGAGGTTACAGAAACTTCGATATGAATACTTAACGGCAATTAGAAGGTATAGGCCTGTTGTGATAATTCACTGTTTTAAATTATCTATCTTTCAATAAATATATTTAATTTAATATTTTTCTAGCTAATAGGAAAAGGTTGTGTATAATTTTAATAAAATAAATACTTAGGTTACCTATTGATATTTTTAAATTTTTTATTTATGCACATTATCATATTAATATTTTTCGGTTTTCTCGTGCACGCCTTTGTTCTATTATTAAACGAGCTGTACTAAACATTCTTTCACTTTCTGTTGAACTTGCTGGAATACAGCACATTATTCTAAGTGTTTCAGCTCTATTCCCGTTACCTAAAAGAAAATTCAAATAAAAAGTGCAACTACCCTTCTTTTTCAAACTCAACCTTCCAAACTAAAAGAGGATCTATGTCCTGATTTGAATTTTGTCTTTCAAGATATTTCCTTGTAGTTATTATTACATCAGCTGTAATTGATTTTACTTTCTCTTATTCTTTCTTGCAAAAATCCAAATAATGAAAGTGACTTTTGATGTGGGCTAACTCCAAAAGTTTGTTGCATAATGTCTTCCTTTCTTCAATCTTTAATTCAAGTAGTGATGCTGTCAGATAATTGTACAGTCCAAAAGTTATTGTGATTATTAAAAAAATAGTCAAGATACCACGAGGTGTTATTTGTTGTTATGGTATTACTGAAATCCCCCAATAAGTGAGATGATCGTTAGGATTATGATGTACCTAATGTGAGAACGTTCTACAATGCTACAATCCCATAAAATAGTAAATTCTATTTGTACTTTTCTGTTATCAACGTTTTCATATTTTCTACGTTTTCTGATACACTAGTTTTACTATTTTAGATATATTTCATCCTTAACCCGTTTATGCCCGAATTATTTCTTTTCGCAATTTTTTCGTTGCGGTGTAAATTTTAATTGTTGGGGATATTTTATAAGCTGTCTGGTTATAAATTTGTACATTTTACATTCTACTTTTGTGATTTTAGTGTAGTTCCAATAATGGAACAATGGGCATGAATGACAGCTATATTTCAGGTACACTTATGTCAAAAGAATTAATAAAACCAAGTATCTTTTTTAATATAAAAGTATAATTTATTAAAAAAAACGTATTTTTGCATTTTATATACCTAATGGAAAATATTATAAAACTGATTCACAAACAAAAGTTAGTTAGAGTGGAACAATGCAAAACAGTCTTCATGACAGTTAACACCACATTTTTCACATGCTTTTGTTGTATTTTTTTTGCAGACAGCGCAGCGATTTTGTTTCTGGGCTGCAATAATCCAATGGTCTAATCGATCATACCTGACCTGGTCGGGCACTCTTGAGGAAATTTCTTTATGTGTGATAGGACGACCAGCACCTTTTCCAGGCTTACCATATTTTGTCAGATAGGTCTGAACTATTGTTCGTCTAAACTTTAGAAGATCGATCTTTTTTCCGTAGATTTTTCTGTGTAGTTGCCAAGCATTATGAACACTAGTGTCTACGCAATATGCAAAGACCGACCACCACCACTTTTTCGATCTAATTGATATTCTATAATTGTCGACATTTTGGTCTAACCGATCGACACCCCCCATAAACTTATTGTATTGAGATACCACAAATGGCCGAGTAACAGGAACTTTTTTCTTTTCTGCAGACATCCATCTGTCTACACTACCTACAGGACCGGTAGGATCACAGCTGCTAATAGTAAGCATGATTCTATTGTCATGCCAACTTGTAATTGTAACATTAGTTTTTTTATCAGTACAAAACCCCTGGGTTTTTTCTCGATAAGTTTTGAAGACATTATAGCCGGGCATTTTTCAATTCTGTTGTACTTTATAGTTCCTGTATAACCAATACCTATATCTTGTAAACGGTTAACTAGTTTTAACGATGAAAAAAAAGCGATCGCCGTATATTTTGAAGGATGTGTTTTGCGGTAGATCTTTCAAGAGAGCAAGTACAACGGTCCCACCTATTCCCAATTCATTCTGCAATAATTTTGAGACTACCTTTGTTTTGTTGTTTCTTGTTGTGGAACACCCTGCTATGACAGTTTTAGTTGGTATAGAATCTTCAGCTTGTTTTACGTTCCCTTGGTAAGGCTCAAATTTCACAAGATATCCAAGAGGTTCGCACAGGCATCACATTTTATAACCATATCTTATTGGTTTTCCCTTTAGGAATTGTTTAGCCCCATGTCTCCCAAAGTATGGTACTATGCTTTCATCAATGCTTAGTTTTTCTTGAAGTTCTGAATACTTAAGAAATCTTTCATTTAGCATATTCATCAAAGGTCTCATTTTTCCGAATTTGTCATTAGTAGGTAAGTTATTATTGTCAGAGCAATGCAGATATATTTTTATTTCCTCAAACCTATTTCTACGCATTGCATTTACGACAGACAAGTTACAGGTCTCAGTTCCAATCTCCCACCACATCCGCCAACGAGGTACTGAACAATAGCCGGATAATAGAAGAATAGCTATAAAGCAACGAATTTCTTCCTCACTAACCTGAAATGCTGGTTCTTTTTTTTTTCATATATATTCGTCATTTCAGTTAGAAAACTGCAAATAATTCCGTCAAAAAATAACTCAAAACATTCCACCGCGTCTTCTGGAATCGGTGGCATTTGCTAGGGAGAAACAAAAGCGGGTAAGTTGTTGTCAAGATCGGTGGAATTTTGCCAAACTCTGGTATATGTTCTCGGCAACTTTTTTCTTAGGTCTGATAATGAAATATTATCTTCGCTTGAATAGCCATCATTATTTTCCTCGATATTATTTTCTATTTGAGTTTTTGTCTCTATCTCCTCTTGGCTAATTTCTTCATCATGGTATTCATCTTCATCACTATCTATGTCAGTGTCATCACCAACAGGAAATTTTCCCCTCTGTTTGTAATTTTTGCCACAGCTTCAGCTTGAAGTTGACGACCGCTTAACTTATTTATATCATTACAGTCCTCCTCGTCACCACTATCGTCCGCACTTTCATCACCGTCATTCGGGGGTGTTATAAAAGCATCCGCCCGCCAGAACTCTTCGTCCTCTACTAGTTGTATAAGCTCTTCAGTAGTGTAATACCTAAAATTGAGAAAAAAATAGCATGAAGCCATCCATGCCCAATGTTCCAATAATGGAACTTTTAGAAAAAAAATCTACTGTCATGAGGGTATCAAATATATATTTTTTCGGTGCATGCCAATTAGTTTGGGTACTAACAAATAAGAGATAAATACCACTATAGATTTGGTTAAAAAAATGTAAACATTTGATTTTACTTACTTTCGGTACGCCATTTTTTTCACACTGTTTCAAAATATGTAGCACTATAGATTTTTCAAACAAAACGCCCGATACACTAGAAAGATTCTTTATTCACAGCACAATAGTATCGAAATCACGTTGAGACTTGCAGTAAATACGTATGACTAATCTGCATCAGGTGGAGGGGGCTAATATAGCATGTTCCATTAATGGAACAATGGGATAAAATGGGTTAAAGAAATACTATCCATCTTGTTTGGATTTGTTAAAAATATTTAAAATTGTCTTCGCACAAGGTATACGCCTGTTAGAATAATTAACTGTTTTAAATAAATTATCTATTTTTCAATAAAATGTATTTAGGTGTACACATAAAGTGTATAAGTGGAAGTCATATCTGTCTCCAGCATACTGTGTGATGACAAGCTCCGAATAAGAGTGAAATACATACACACATTCTAGAATAGTTGTGACTTTCCACGAATTTTTCATTATTATTATGTAATAGAAAAATTTTGCTATTAATAAATATTAATATTATTAAGTAAATTATTATGGCATACCATTATTTTAATTAATTGCTGTAAAAAATAGTTTCAAAACCCGCTTCCATTTATATATAGAATTACAATAGTCCTGAGATCGACATTAGTATACTAATAATTGTTATTATTTATTATTTAAATATTTTCTGAAAAAAGGAATTATATTTAGAGTATTAATTTTCAATGAATGTTTTAAATCTTCTTGGGAATAGGCATAATATAAGTGAAATCTTTCTTGTGGGTTCGATGCGGGACATTTTTATGACTAACACTTGGTGTGATTTCAAACAAAACATATCTAACAAGCAGCGTGCTTTTATCCCAATTAAAATGACAGAAACAGCTTTTACAAAATGAAAAGCAGGGCAAAGAAATATACAGATACATGTTCGGGAGTCGGCTAGAATGTATTTTTTTGAGGCTTGGGTGATGGCATTTTTTGCAGCATAAACGTTTCTTTTATAAAAATTTCTTTAAAAAAATTTAAGCATGCACCAATATTTGTATAATATTATATTATATATCTATATAAATATTTACTAGCTGACCCGGCGAACTTTGTTCCGCCTAGCAGTCAATAAATGTCATGCTAACTTTTAGCTAAACTTAATTTAGGATTTTATTAACGTAATAAAATGAATACAAAAAAATTATTAAATTCAATAGTTTATTAGGATAATATATACAGTGAGGTCCTAAAGTAACGGATAAACGGATAAATTCATTTTCTACGCAATTATTAATACAAAAGGAAAATCCTGAAACAGGTCAATTTTTATATATGAAACTACACTTTTTGAATAAAATTACCTATATGCCCCTTCAACCTCCTCGAAGTAATAACTACCCCTGTAAAAAAATTTAAATGAAAAGGGGTAGCGTGTGTTACTGCGTTTAAAAGGGATTTTAATTCTCTATTCAGCAGTATATGCCTTTTTGATTTTTGGACGTCGATAATAGGAAAAATCAATGTTAAATTGTTTAAATTGTATAATTGATTATATCGCAGAACTAAATAAATTTTAAAATATTTAACATTATTTACAATAACTAAAAATAGTTTAAATCATATGCTCAAACTGGAGTCCGTTCATTTCTTGACAAACAAATAGACGTTGTTGGAATTCTTCCAAAACGTTTTGCAACATTTCAGCGCTGATTTGATTAATTTCATGCATTATTCGGTTTTTTAAATCATTAGTGTTGATTGGTTTATTGGAGTAAATTTTTGATTTTAAATAACCCCACAAAAAATAATCCAGTGGAGTCATATCGGGAGAACGGGCTGGCCATTCAATTTCACCACGTCTACCGATCCACCGATGCGGAAAAACTTTATTAAGGTAAGCTCGTACTACTGCTGCATAATGTGGTGTAGCTCCATCTTGTTGAAACCATATGTTTCTATTAATTTCTGTGGGGTTAACAGTATCAGGAAAAAGTCTTCTTAATTCAGGTATTAAAAATGTTTGTAAAAACTCCAAGTAAATCGCCCCAGTTAATGTCCCCTCAAAAAGATATGGTCCAATAATTCTGTTATTTATTATGCCAGCCCAAACGTTCACTTTAATAGGATACTGAGTATAACCTTCCCTCATCCAGTGCGGATTTTGTTTACTCCAATACCGACAATTTTGCTTGTTGACTGTTCCAAGTAGGGTAAACGTTGCCTCATCAGAAAAAAGAATGTTTTTGGGAAACATCGGATCCTGTTGACATCTATTTGTAACAATTTCACAAAATTGTAATCGACGATCAGGATCATCGTCATTTAATTCCTGCACCATTTGAATTTTATACGGATGGTATTTTTCTTTTTTCAAAACACGCAAAACAGACGATTTACTTACATCGCAATCACCGGCTACTTCTCTTGTAGGTTTATGTGGGTTTTCCTCAACATGTAATAATACATCCAATTTTTTTTCGTCATTCAGTTTTGATCTACCAGATTTTGGAAGATCTTTGACAGTTCCTAATTGATGGAATTTTTGTTCGACTCTACTCACCGTAGACTGGGAAATGTGACGGTCAGGATACTTATCATTAAATATTCTGCATACTTCAGGATTTTCCTTTTGCATTAATAATTACGTAGAAAATGAATTTATCCGTTACTTTAGGACCTCATGTATAAAGAAAATAAAAATTCAAAAAAGTACAAAAATCAAGTATTTCAATGACGTGTCAGCAAGACATTTGCTTTATTGAAGCTATGTATTTTGCTACATGGGTTGCACTCGGGTTGATTCTCTTCAGTGAAGGATCTTGTGATATACGACATTTTTCGTTTTGTTATCAGGCGCAAGAACAAATAAAGCGTATCGTTTGCCGACACGTGAACATGCCACGTACAACTGACAATGAGAAAAACATGCATTTTCTAGATTCCGACAACAAACAAAAAAAAAACTAAATTCAGTTTGATAGTTGGAGGCTTCGTCTTCGTTTGTTAGACAGTCAATAGATTTGAATGATTGCAGAGTACCAACGATTTGATCGTGAATTACTAAGTTTAAGTCATCCACATCTTTGTTCTTAGCCGCCAAAATTGCGCGCTCACTTAACCATTTGTTGTTTTTGTGGTTAGCAATGACGTTCGGGAATACTTTGTTGATGAGCTCGTCTTTCGATGAGACGAAAATTCGGAGGAAATGAAATCAATCCGCTTGATTCGTCGACAGGAACACCGCCATTACCGATAGCCGGCAATTGCTTGGAGAAATCTTCAGCAAATGGATCGTTCAGCAATGCAACTCTCATGTTTGCTGCCAGCTGAAGTATCTTCACATAGCGCCACAGATTCGATGATTTGAGACAAGCGTTTATTTCATCGACAGCAGTCGATCTTGGAATGACTGGCAGTGTTTGGTGGAAACCGCCAGACAGTAAAATCATTGCGCCTCCAAAACATCTCGAGTTATTGGGCAGATCTTTCAATGTTCGATCAAGTGCTTCCAATGCGCGTTTGTGCACCATTGTTCATTGTTCGGATGACGATTTTAGATGCTACTGAAACTTTGGCAATTGCGGAGTGTTTTGCAATATTACAGGACGGTTATTCAGTAGTTTGAAGGTTCAACGCCAATTTGAACGTTGAATG
Source organism: Melolontha melolontha (assembly GCA_935421215.2). Taxonomy (NCBI): domain Eukaryota; kingdom Metazoa; phylum Arthropoda; class Insecta; order Coleoptera; family Scarabaeidae; genus Melolontha; species Melolontha melolontha. The sequence continues at coordinate 215,209,327 of OW285235.1, forward strand.
AGCAGTACGGCATCCTTCTAACAATTCTCTACATTCTGGAGTGTACTTTGTGTGCGAGAAGGGGTATGAGCAGTGCGTTTGGCAGATTTGTCTTAAATCACAAGTACAGTACTCGCGGGACGGAAAGTGTTTATTTTGCGGTGCCACACACAACTCTGACCAGGGTACAAAAGAACGCAACTAGTCAGGTCTTAAATATTTATAATCATCTCCCAAAGTACATTAAGGACTTGAGCAGGGAAAAGTTCTTCAAAAAAACATTAGAAAATTTTTTATATATACAATCTTTTTACTCTGGATGAATTTTATTAAAAAAAAATTTAATGTGTTTTCTATGTCACGCTTTATTTTGTTTTTATATATTTACATGTACTTGTAAACATATACTTGACGAGTTCTATACACTTGTATAATTTTGAACAAATAAATATGTTATTATTATTATTATTTGTCATTTAATTTATTTATATACTCATTGAGAAATGCTTATAATTAAATTACAATTAACTCAATTATTAATGATGAAATAAATACACAACATATTAATGAACGCTATATTTTCCAATGCATTTTCTTCAATTGCAATCTAAAATAGCACTTATTCTAAAGTCTTTCCTTTATTGCATCATCAACCACCGAAAGCAGCTATTATTACAGCTTGCTAAGGTAGTTACGACGTAAAGGAAAACACCTTGTAATCTTTCGGGTGTCATTAATAACTTTTTCTACGTGAGATAAAGAAGCTATTTTAGCCCCACTATTTTATTTCCAGGCAATCAGGTCATTAAAATCGCTGTATGGGAAATTACTTTTTGATAAAAATCAAAACGCGACCATCTGCAATGTATACAGTAAATCAAGACGAAATGGTAGTAATTAAATTAACAGTAGTTATTACAGATTTCGGTATCTTGTAAGATCAACGTAACATGTATATAGATATATTTAGCAATAATCTTAACACCACGATTATTTTAAATGACTTTGTTACCTTGAAAATTCCAGCAATTCTGCTTAAATTTACTGCATTGACTGAGAGAAATATAAACCCGTGAAAATTACTTATTAATTGGCCGCTACAATAGATATATTTTTTAATTTTATTACTATTATCAGGATAAAATAAAACAAATTTTAATGAATTTCACTTTTTAATAGAACGATCGTTTCGCTCCAACCTGAGCTTCATCAGACGTATAACTAACTTATGTACAAATTTTTTTTTTTCTTTTAACACAAGTATACCGTAACAAACACATGTTTTATTTTAAATAGTTGAAGAAATTGGTACTTTTTATTACTAAAATGTCTATTAAAAATTAGCACTCATCTGTTGTCTTCTTTTTTGAATTTAAAGCCAATGTCATGTAATAAAGTATTCAAAGACGCTGAACATAAATCAATGATTTCTCTTCTTTTAAAGTATTTAAAGTAACAATCTTTCTCTAAAACAGTCATTTTATAATAAGCTAATAAGCGATATATTTTAGTAATATTTACTTTATTTATATATATATTTATATATACATGTTGTAAAGGTATTCCGTACATCCACTTAACAGACTCGCGAAGATCTCTAGTTTTTGGTTTAGATCGAGGTCGTTTTTACCTGGAGAGGTAAAAATTGGGTTTTGGGTCCTTCGCTGTTTAATTGCATAAATTCTTGAGCGTGATATATGAAGAGCATCAAATACTCTCTGAAATATACATATATTTTAAATGTAATAATGGATGTATTAGAGAGCATACCTCATAAACACCACTTATAGGTAATGAAGGACTACCGTTTTCTTTCTCTTTCTGCAAATAATTCAAAACATTTAACACAAGCTCTCCTGTGCTTGTGAATTTAAGCGCTTCACAGGCATTTTCTGAAACATATTTATGTTAATTTCAATTTGATTTATTATTTTTATTTTTAATAACTTACCGAAGACTTGCAGTCATACTTTTTACTTTGTTCTCACAAGAATATATATTTGTAATATGTAGATGGAATATAGTAAGAGGAAAGAAAAAGCAAACAGAAAAACGCAATAATTCCAAATGACAAATGATTGTAAGACAATTTGATTAAGGTAGTAGTACCGGAAGTACGCTTTCTGTCCTTGTCTATCACACGAACAAATTGATCTTTTGTGATTCTTTGTCTAGCAGACTAACGAAATTTTGTTTCTCTGTTCCGATATCAATATTAAAAAGAGATGATTATTCTCCGTGAGTTAAAGCATAATATCAAAAACTTCTGTCAACATGTCATACATGGCTGAAATAAGAAAAAAACTCTTTATAGAGGTGTCAACATCCGACATAGTGCCGATAAGAAATAAGAAAGTTGATGATGATCAGATAGAACCGAAACGTCATATGGAAATTTCAAGTTTACCGTTAGATAGCAGATCAAAAGTCGCCTCGAGAATATGTTTTTAGTTTTCCTCTGTAACCCTAAATTAATGTGCTAGAGATAAAAGAAGAAGATGAGCTTGTTTCGTTTTTTTTTAATATCGAACGTCATTTGACATAGGTTCATTTTCTCTTTGGGTTCATAACAAACATAAAATTTAGCAACTTTGCAAAATTTAAACCTACCCTCTATCTCCAATAATAAGCGAGATCCCTATGGTGAGGGTCGCCTGTACACCACATATGTTCAAAAATTAACTATATAATACTAACTGGAATGTTATTTGTACAAGAAAGCGTAAGTTTGTAATGTGTTGACTATTCATTCAACACTTTATTCCACAATTTTCTATTTTAGCAAGCAAAGATAGACATGCTTTGGTTAATTGAGGGAATACAAGTTTCATATCCGAACGAGATTTCAGAAATTTGGGATGTCGATATACAGGGTTAGGTAAATGTACGAACTCATTCGAATATCTTTAATATGGCTACTTAGATTTTAATAAAATTTTCCACATTTAAGTTAATGCAAATAGGGAATCCGAAGAGCATAATTGTTTTCAAATCAGACTTTCTGTTTAGCCAGAAATGACTTTTTTCTTTTAAATGATACATCCTATATATTTTTACGAATTTCAATAGGGCTCTGGGAGTTCAGCAATAATAAGTTTTCCTTTTGTTCAACAACGACAGAGATATTTAATTAAATCTAATAATGCAAATTTTATTGATGATCAAAAAAATAGACAAAAATATAAACTAAATCAATATTTATTAAGAAAGTTTTTGAAATGATGACCATTCATCTCTTGACAATATGCAAATCTGTGAACAAATTATTGAATGACATTTGCCAAAGCCTCCTCATGAATTAATTGCACTTCGTTAATTATTCTCTGCCGGAACTCGTCCAAATTATGCGGCCGTCTAGTATAAACCACAGATTTTAAATAACCTCAAAGAAAAAAATCTAAGGGATTTAAATCTGGAGACCATTCAATGAATTCTCTGCGACCAATCCATCGATTTGGGAATGTTTAGCGTGGGCATGTTTTATCAACATGACTGCGCTTCACTACATTTTAGTAGGCAAGTTATTGACTTTCTAAATCAAAATTTGCCTGGGCGGTGGATAGCTGTACTATGGCCTGCGTGTTTTCCTAACCTTTCGCCATAGGCTTTTTCTTTTGGAGTTGTCTTACAAATCGTGTTTACTATAACGATAAGCCAATCACGCGAGAAGAATTGATCGAAAGAATAGTTCCAGGTGTAGATCCCTTACGATATGAACTTACAGATATTAACTGGAAACAGAATATGGCTTAAAGACTGGCAATATGTTTAGAAAAAAGACACGAACATTAATAATATTAGTTTAGTATATTTCGTAGTTTCTTTGTATTTTACGATAACTACCAAATAAATTAAGGCGTGTTTCATGACATATCACACATAAGTGTTAAATTCACGGACCACGCTTATTTCATTTACGTGATCGTAACGAGAATCCGTTGTACCACGAGGTTTTTTTCCTATATTAGTGCAAATTTATAGAAGTTGGATTTAATTACAAACGTACTGCTTAACTGATAATATTCAATTATGACTAAATATCATAAAGCAACCAATATTATAAATAGGGAAAGCCAAACATGCAAGTGGAAAACCCAAGAATATGCGCATAAATGTGCAAATCATTTAGTCAAAATATGCACAAAAATGTTGAAAATTTGCAAATAAAAAAGTACTTATAATACATAAATTTATTGATTCACTTAAAAATAACCAAATATTTTCATTTTTATACATACTTCACTAAACCTAAATATGCATTTATTACACAAAGCAGGTTGTCGTTAGTTGTAAAAAGAGTAAACCACTAAATATTTCTCGAAGTTCTCAACAAAAAATTTTGTATCCTGTCTGAATAAGAGAAAACACGGACTTAAAAAAAAACTGGAAAATATGGAAAAAATCATAGAAACTATAGAAAGAGAGAAAATAGAAAATAACATAATAATTAAGGGAATAAATCGCCAGGAAAAAAAATGAAAACCTGCGACAGACAGTAGTAAAAGTAATAAAGATGCTAAATACAAAATGAGAAAACATCAACATAGTAAACTGTCATAGACAAGGATCAAATAAAGATAACCTTAATTTAAGCCTTATTTTTGCCAAACTTGAAACCAAGGAGCCGAAGGATTATATTCTAAAAGCCAGGAAAGACGTTGAAACAATAAGCACTATTGAATGTGGTCTAAAAGTAAGAAATAATAGAATCTACATAAAGGAACAATTAACGAATAAAACAAATAAATTATTCTATCAAGCAAGACAACTAAAAAAGAACAAAATTAAATATGCATGGACAAGGAAAGGAAAGATATACGTGAAAAAAGAAGACTCCACTGTGAAAACAAAAGTCAGGGGACAAGACGATTTAAAGAAATTTTAGACAAAACAAAAGAAAAACATAGATCTAAACAACATACAAAATAAAGTAAAAATGTTCAGTATATATATATGTACTATATAAGAAGCCTAAGAACTTGAGGCAATACCATACGTACACGACCAACCTGATGTACTAGCTATAACAGAAACCTGGTTATTTCCCACCGATGAAAACTTGTACAAGATAGAAAACTATAATTCAGTGTATAATTCGAGAAGCACAAGAGGTGAGGGAATTGCTATTTGTATAAAGGAAGATATTAACTACAGGCTGACCATGAACAAAACAATTGCCTTGGTAGAAATTATTACTGTATTAATAGAACGTAACATCTTGTCACTTACAGTTATCTATAAGCCATCACAATACTTTAAAATATGTCTTAAAACATAATATCATTAACAGGAAGAAGGATCACATAATAATGGGAGACTTTAACATAAATATCTTAGAAAACAACAAAAAACCAAAGAAATTTTAACGCACGCAGAACAATAGACTTTTCACATATATATATACGTAGTTCTTTGTATGGTTTAACCCACACTAATGCTCCACTGACCTTGAGCATTGTGCTAATAAAAATAAATAAATACCAGAACACTACAAAACACAAATGGATGTTATCTCTTCAAAAGCACAATCAGAAATAAGATTCAGAAATCGACTTATTGTTTACCTATTTATGTAAATATAGATAGAATAAAACCCCTGATAACTGTTTAAAACGACATATTTTGAATTCTCGGAATTTAAGACTGGGGAATACCCATACTCTTGTACATCATAAATTGTTTATCTTGAACTCTTGAAACACCTGCTAAAAATCTACATCATTCAAAATTTTTTCAATTATTCACAATATGCTATTTATTAACCCTTAACCACCCAGGTGCCGTCTGACGGACTACGCGATAAATATATTATGTGATATTTCTGTAATTCGACCGTCCATAAATCGGTTGCCCCATCTAATAATTTCTCTATTGTTGCTCCCACCACTACTCTCTACCCATGAGTCTATCATTACTCGTAAAGAAGTTATCGAATTTTACGTACAGAATTCAGTTTGTCACAGTCTGTCAGACGGCACCTGTGTGTTTGTGTACTAAATATTGTGTGACGTGAAATGGCGGGTCCGTCTAAAAGAGTTCGGTTTGGCGATAAAGATTTTGACGCAACTGTTTTGAAATGGCTTGAGGAAGTAGACGATGATGCAAGTGACGTAGGCAGTGCGTCAGAGAACGAAAATATAGAATCAGAACATGATTCTGCTTCCGAAGTTTCGGAGGAAGACTCGCCTGATTATAGTGATGTTGATGAGAATGTGGTAGAACATGGTGAAAGTTCTACAAGCAAAAATTATTTATATGGAAAAAACAAGTACACATGGTGTACTACTGAGGTAGTTCCTTCATCGCGGATGAGAAAACACAACATTGTATTGAAAGTTCCCGTTCTCAAAGAAAGTGCTCGTGATCTTGGCCAAACTGCAGATCCATTTTCTATATGGAATTTACTTTTTTCGGAGGATATTCTAGTCCAGATAGTTGAGTGGACAAATCATAAACTATTTCAAGTGCGATCAAACTATACACAAAAATATCATGTAAGTGATGTAGACATGATAGAATTGAAGGCCTTTCTAGGACTCTTGATTTATACTTCAATATTCAATTCCAATCATGAAAACATGGATACAATTTTCGCTACTGACGGGACAGGCAGAGATATATTTAGAGCGGTGATGAGCAAAAATCGTTTTTCAGTTCTGCTGTCTGCCCTAAGATTTGATAAAAAAGAAGATCTAACGGCAGCAATTTCTCAAGTTTTTCACAAATTTATTGAAAACTGCCAAAATATCTATGGAATGGGGGATTCGGTGACAATCGACGAGATGCTTGTAAGTTTTAGAGGGCGAACACACTTCAAGATGTACATGCCAAATAAGCCGTGCAAATACGGCATAAAAATTATGTGTCTAACTGATTCCAGAACAAGCTATTTATACAATGCCTACATTTACAGCGGAAAGGGTTCCGATGGACTTAGACTAAGCGAAGAAAAGCATAAATTCTCTAAGCCAACACAGGCAGTAATACGTCTCGCGAAACCTCTCATTGGTAGTAATCGAAATGTTACTGCCGACAATTGGTTTAGTTCTATAGAACTTGTAGATATTTTACTAAGAAACAAACTAACATATGTTGGCACTGTTAAAAAAAAATAAGCGAGAAATACCAAGCGAGTTTTTGCCAAACATAGAGCGGTAGGATCATCATTTTATGGATTTAGAGATGAGAAAACTATGGTATCTTACGTGGGAAAAAAGGGAAAGGCTACCGTCCTTGTTTCTTCTATGCATAGTGGTGCATCTACCGATCCAGACACCCAGAAGCCAGACATTATCATGTACTACAACCGTAACAAAGGAGGAGTAGACACAATTGATGAGAAGTGCGCAAAAAGTTCTTCAAGCCGACGCACTTGCAGATGGCCCCTGGCAATATTTTTCAGAATTCTTGACATTTCTATTGTTAATTCTTATATTCTACATCAATGTTACACGAGAAATTCGGTAATTAGGGAAAAGTCGGTATTTGCAAAACAACTAGCGGCCCAATTAGTACGTCAGCACATGGAAAGGCGACTAACAAATCCTCGAGTATCTCGCGAAGTACGTTCCAGCATTAGCAGAATTTTGGGAATTCCAGAAATAATTACGCCATCAAGTGGTGAAGACCTTTTATTGGAAAAACGCAAAGGATGTTATCTGTGCCCGAGGGCCAAAAACCGAATGACGAAATATCTATGTGTGCAGCGTAGAAAAGCAATTTGTTTACAATGCTCAAAGCTAATTTGTAATGCATGTGTAAACAACCGCGATGTTTAGCTCCTGCCGCAAAGTATTTTTATTAATTTTAGAGTTTTTTTGAGTTTTTCATATACCTAATACAACCTTTTACTAATGAATATGACTTAAGACATTGACAGGTTTTTATGATTTTTATGTTTATAATGGGAAGGCTTGAATTTATTTTACAAATAGTTCTTTATTTTGTTATTTTTAGTTTTATGTCTTAGTAGGCTCATTTGTAACTAGTAAATACACAATAAACAATATTTTCAATAAACGATGATTGTTTTTATGGTCTTTAATTAAGTAGTCTGTCAGACGTCACCTGGGTGCTTGTGTAAAAATATTTCACCTGGGTGGTTAAGGGTTAAGGGTATGTGCAAATATTTAAAAAAATGTATATAATATGCAATATATGCAAAATATGCGCTTTCCATTTTTGGGTTAGATTACTTATAAATATTTGAAAGGATGTTATATTTACTAACGGCCGGTATTATCAACGTAATTAAAAGGGCATTTGTTTTAAATGGCATTTAAAAGTAACGCAAGCGTATTATCAACAAGTTTGAACGAAGATTTAGCCCTAAACAGGCATTTATACTTAAATGTCCAAATTCGACGACTCAAGAATTAAACGGAGAATTAACGCATGCGTGTTCATGTATACTTGGGACTTGTATAAACTTCTATGTCTGTGATACATAACCTCGGAAAGTCTGTATACTTACATCCATATAGGTTATAATATTTTCTATTTAATATTAATTTGAATTTATCTACAATATAACAAAATGCACTCTTCTTCGAGTGATTTCTCATCGTGATTGGTGTGACTAAAGCTACAGCCAGTAGAATAATAAAAAAAGTTTCACCTGCAATTGGCCAGCTCCGAAGAGTATTTATTAAAATGTCTGAGACACCTGACCAAATAAGAAACGTTCAGGCTGGGTTTTATGCAATAGCAAGATTCCCAAAAGTAATTGGTGCAATTGATTGTACTCACATCAAAATACAATCTCCAGGTAAAATTTCTAGCATAAATCTGTAAAATTATTTTTGATTATGTTTAATATTACAGGAGGTCATGATGGAGAAATATATCGTAACCGAAAAGGTTATTTTTCGTACAATGTTCAAACAACATGTGACTACATTAAAGTTATAATCGTTGCTACTGCAGTGTTGCATAACATTGCAATTAATAGAAATGAGCCTCTACCAGTTCAGGAAAACATTTTGGTTGAAGCAGAGGAAGTGTTTAATGAAGCTAATTATGATGCCAATAATAATACTCGCCAGAGACTGATACAAAATTATTTCCAAAATTTATTGTAATTAAAAGAGCATCTGTCGTATGATTGTTTACTAGTAAATATTTTGAATAAATTGATGTAACCATTCAATATTTCTTTCTACTTTTTTATTTATTAGCCAACAAGTCTATAACCTTATGCACAACACAAATACAAAAGAACTAGTAACAAACGTTTTATTAATATATCTTTTTATCTGAACAGTATACAAAAAAAGTACATTTCATTTTACAACTCATTTTACAAAAGAAATACATAACATTAGAGATCTGCTCTTAATTTCATATTATGTAACCTCTTTCCTTCCAATTCCTCTTTCAGAAGAGCAAATCTCACCGACTGTGTTTCCTGCTTTTCCGATAGTTCTTGCTCCAGAACTTTATTTTGGAGAACTTTGTTTTTCACTTCTTCTAATTTTAAATTATATTCTACTTCCAACAATTTTGTTTTAGTTTCGTAAAATTTGGCTTTTGCCTCTAATATTTTTTCGATATCATCTGAATCGCGCTTTCTCTTATGTTTTTTCGACATTTTGCATGGTGTTGGTGCCAGTGTACAATTTGATCCACTTGTTTGGAGCATTGTATCTGCATCACTTGTCTTCATTGTAACACAAACTATTTCAGATGGTTCATTTGTAATTTCTCCTGGTACATGTACCGTTATCAGATTATCTGTGTTTTCAAGCTTTTTTTCGACACCAGTGCAGCTGAATACAGCCAGTGATTCACTGCCGCAGTCTAATAACTTTATTTCACCTTCGACAGTCTTGCTTGGGAGTATGCTTAATACGGTATCCAGAACTACATCGATGACTGTCTGCGAAGGGCCACCACCTGTAGAATATAGCGCCTGTTTCTTTTGTGCAGCATATTTTCTGCTACGATGCTTTAAATTTTCATATTTTGCACTCAGCTGTTCAAGGGTACGTGTTGTTAACGGATGGGAAATGTTGAACTCCTCTGTAATGTTTTTCCATGCACGAGCCTGTAAATTGAATCATCAGTGATTAAATGATAAAAGACGAATTACGGAAGAATTACCTTCTCTTGATTAGTCACTGTATTTGTTTGTTTATTTTCTAGAATGTCTATATAATTGACCACCAGTGACAAGAGATCTATAGCCTCTTGTTCACTAAAATTTTTTCCACGACCTTTCTTATTATTCATGTTAACAGTAAATATTGTTTCACAAAAATAATTTTGAAGAATCTGGAGACTGACGCGTGTTTGGCATTAAAAGCAGCAACACAAACAAAAGCAAATATAGCCACAGACTGTTTAAATGTGCTAAAATCGTTCATTTGTTCTAAAAGTAATGCCAACCTTATTTAAGTAAATGCTGCTTAAATTCATTTCATAATACGGAACCCCTAGTTTAAGTGACACTTAATTTAAATGTCATTTAACTAAAACTACTTTTAATAACAGTTGATAATACCGGCCGTAAGTCTTTTCATGTTTTTATTTGAATGTACTTACTTAATTTAGGCAACCTGTAAAAAATTATTCATTTTATAATTTTTATTACATAAATGACAGGCTTGACATTAAGAGTTGTATTTTTTAATGTCAAGTCTGCCATAAAGAAATAACATTAATTTTTTTGCAATTATTTTGTAGTATACTCGTATGTGTGGCGCTGGTTTTACAACTAACAAGATCTTACAAAATAACATTTATTGTGAACGCTCATGAAATGAATCTATCTTATAATTTAAAGAAGATGTTATTCTAATATTAAGTTTAATGTGTAGTTTCGAAAACAAGCTCTAACTACAAACACTTGACATACATTATAATGCAAAAGACGTAGTTTCGTATTGTTACTACACCGTGCATACTTTCTGTACAGATGTCAATGGATGAATGCGACAAAGCATCGCTCTACCTGGAATCCTGTCCTAACATTTACGTGCGTTCAGAAGTTCTGCCTCACAGTCCGGATTATACAGGTAAGCAATATTATTGTTTTCGATGTAAAACATCCCATCTGACTATTTTTGTGACGAAGGAATGCCTTCGTATTTGTACAAACCAGAGATGAACGTGACTTGCGCTTTTCTCCCTAGATGTAAGGAAACGTACTCATTCTTTAGAACGTTGCTCATAGCTTCACGCTTTTGTATATTCGTCACGTATTCCTAATTTGAAAGTTGGAACAAGAAAAGCACGAAATTCGAAAGTATGACATACAATCGTTCTTTTCCTCGTCTTTTCTATTTGAGTGCGCGTCTTCTAAATTTCAGATGCGATTGCTTACACATAACAATCTGCTCTACTTATCTATATGCTTTAGAGTAACATAGTGAGAATATAATGCTGGAAAAGCTTCTCTTTTATTCGTATTTCGTTTTCTATTTATTGTATTTACGTAGCTGTCAGTAAATGAAATAGAAAAAGTGAATATTTACTTACTTACAAAATATTTGAAATTGTTTGTTTAATTGCTAAGAAATTCTATTTATAATTTATATTTCATATTGTAAAAACATAAGGGTGCAGTACCATATACATGTTCTACACTGCTTGCTATTTAGGGAAACTCTTGATTGATTAAAAAATATTACTTTTAATTTCATTAAAGTTAGATTAAGTAAGTACATAAATTTCATTTCTGGAAATTCTTTTATTTTACCGAACTTTGGAAATATTTTGACAAGTGGAGGATATATATATATATATATATATATATATATATATATATTTGTGATGAGGCTACCCATGTGCATGAGGGGCCTAGAGCAAAAATACAGTATTCATATTTAAATTGTTAATTTAGAATAAGTCTTTGTTAGAACTGCATTTTTCACATGCCACATCAATAAAGTGAATGTCGCGTTTTTAATTTATCAAATTTGTATCACATAATTATTGAATTTCTTGTAACCATTCACTTTAGTCATTTTCATTTACATTTTAATTTTCCCGAAGATATTTAACTTAATTGATTGGAAATTCTTTCAATGGAGACTGTGGTTAAATAATAATTTAAAAAGGTATATAACCCCTTACCACAATTATTAGTCGTATCCTAAATACGTATTTCGACAACTAAGTTGTCATCATCAGTAGGTAAAAATTACTAATTAAAAGTCACACATGGGGCACAGTAAAGTAAAATAAACGCTTCCGCACAACTACTATACACTGCAACCCTGTAAAGACTAAATTTAACATGCCAATCTCAAACTACGAGACAAACACTTGCCTCCTACGAAAAGGTTTTAAACATGTGTTAAATTATCGAACAAAGGAACGGCAGAAATTCTTCTTCTCTTGTTTATTAAATTATTTATCATTTCACCCAGAGCCTACCGTGAATTCTATACATTATATTAAATTGCTTAACTCCTTAACTAGGACTTGTCACCTATTTATAATTAACTTTTAAATTATATACCTACAATATCCAATTATTCATAGACCCTTTTCACGTGAATTGATTCTCATTTAATATAACACTACACAGTCGGATGTCTTGTTTCTTCACATGTAAGGCCCCTTCTTAATTTTGTCTTTCTCAGAATTTGCAATGAGAGTTCGACTTTTACAATATACGACCATATTTTTTAACCATTTGTATTGGAAAATTTTTACACCCTACCCAATATAGATTTTGTCACTATACTTGTACTCGAAATAATACGTTTATATAACTACTGATGTGTACAATGCACATGAAATATTCATATAGTTAAATATACTAGTGTTTTGTGAAAATATAAGGTGGTTCATTTAGTTTAATAGTAGGTCATCGTAGCTTTAAAAATCGTTTTTAGTAGGCGCCTTCTTTAGAGAAGAATTTCTGCCGTTCCTTTTAACACATTTAACACATGTTTAAAACCTTTTCGTAGGAGGCAAGTGTTTGTCTCGTAGTTTGAGATTATCATGTTAAATTTAGTCTTTACAGGGTTGCAGTGTATAGTAGTTGTGCGGAAGCGTTTATTTTACTTTACTGTGCCCCATGTGTGACTATTAATTAGTAGTTTTTACCTACTGATGATAACAACTTAGTTGTCGAAATACGTATTTAGGATACGACTAATAATTGTGGTAAGGGGTTATATACCTTTTTAAATTAATTGATTGGAATTATATGTCACATATTATGGGCATAGCTGTACCTATTTTGAATCAGATAAGGCGGGAATTATCCCAAATGAAAATAGGTAATTAGCGAATATTGAACATTTAAAATAAACTTTTATCCATTGTAAAATGAATACAATAATTTAGATGAAATGTCAAAACGATTGGTTGTAGTAATTTATGTTATTTTGAGAAAATTATTGTCGAGATTAAATAAATATAAACAACATTCAGAATAAGATGCCTGGAGAATTAACAAAAAACAATAGAGAGTTAGCTTGTGTAATTAAAAATGGTACAACGCGTCTAATTTTTCCAAAATAACTCCAAAAATGTTAGCATTTAATCACTATACAGTTTAATACCGAAAAATACAGTTCTTCTTATTTTGAATTTGTGTTACCTAATTTAAATATTTGAGTTATAACGATTTCATAATAACATTTAACCTTACTTTTATATTATATCGAATCACGTGACTTTTCATGCAAATGTAATACTATATGGTATTTTAACTTACCTTTTATGCTTTGAGAATCCAATTAAACCAGTGATATTTACCATTCATCCTCTTGTTTTATTCTTTAACAACTTTTGAAATTCATTCACTTAGCATAATTTTGTTTAAACGTATTACTACATTCTATCAAAACACCGAACCTGCATTTACGTTAATCTTGATCACTATAATCTGAGCTAGCCACATTGTGATTAAGATATCCATAAAATACTTAGTAATAAGTTTAGCACGTAAAGGAGGCAGAAAAGAAGTTAAGTATAAACTGTTTTTATTATTGTATTCAAGTTCATATAAGTTACACCTATGTCAACTGTAAAAATATAACTTTAACGCCATCTATAAAGCACTTCTATAACTCCGTACTTGAATATTCAAATAAATTTTATTTTTTGGGCAAAATTAATTATTACTTTAACTTTAATTATAAGCACAACTGTAAGGCCTTATAGGTTTATTATATATCATTTGTCAGCCCAACATAGGGCCTGTAACACACTGTTTTTATAATAATTTGTCGAACCAATTAAGGGCTATTTGATATACCAGCTCCGCTATTTTTAACCAATAAAATTGGTATTATTTGTTTATACGACCTATTGCTTTATATTAATGTGACGAACCAACGTGAGGCTTTTTAACAATATATTTATATATATTTATATACATACGAGGGTCACCTTTTATATTTTCACAAAAACTGTGAAGAAAACAAAATTTTTGGGAACAAACTATTCTATTGTTTTTCAAAATATTCGCCTTTATGGTCTATACACTTTTGTATGCGTACGAACCAGTTCTCAAAACATTTTTCCACTCTGTAGGTTGTATCTCAGAAACATGGTTTTCAAAGGCTTCGACTGCTTCTTGTGGTGTTGAAAATCGCTGTCAACTGTTAGAGGTGCTGTATGGGAACTCGCATTGCCATGATGAAGAATAATGCAACTTTTTCGGTTGTTCTTCCTAATTTCGTCTATAACTTTTGACAAGTAAATTACTGTATATCATTCAGCGTTAACAGTTTTTCGATCCTCTAAAGGAATTGTTGCGATGTGTCCTGTATAGCCGAAGAGAGAAGCGCTCATTTTCTTGGAAGTGCTCCTTGCACGAACAACTTTTGTGGGGTTCTGTTCATCTTGGAACACCCATACAGCAGATTGTTGCTTGATTTCCGACTCATGCGCATATATGCATGTTTCGTCACCTGTAACGATGTTGTATACTGATTTTGCGGTTCCTACGTCGAATTTTTTGCGCATCTCTTTATATCAATTGACACGAGCTGCTTTCTGTGCTTCGGTCAAATTATGTGGAATCCATCTGGAACATATTTTTTTTACAAATAAATGTAAAACATGTAAAAACGAACGAATTGCAGTCTGCGATATGCCAAGAGATGCCTCTACCTCACTGTAAGTCACATGTCGATCGTGTTTTATCATTTTCCTCACAGCATCGATGTTTTTTCGAATCACAACAATTTTTGGTAGACCTTTACGTGATTCGTCACTTACTGAGGCACGACCTTGACAAAATTTTGCAAACCAATTGTAAACTGTCTTCTCTGATGGTGCTTCATTATCAAAAACTGACCGAAGCGATATAATGCATTCTTGTGAAATTATGCCCTTTTTATAATCGTAAAAATCATCCAACGAAAACCTTCCATTGTTTTGCAAACTCACTGCTTTAAAGCTGTCACTGACAACAAACTACTGACTTAATTTCTAAGCTATCGCGGATTTCTCATTACCAAATATGAAACTTTAAGAATATAGTGATTACATATGTCAAAAGCACCATCTAGTGATCGATTGTAAAAATATAAAAGGTGTCTCTCGTATATATGAATATTTTATACTTGTAAGTATTATCGACCGTACTATATTAGTGAATAATTAATTAAAACGGGCAAGCGGTCTGTCGAATAATAACTCATTTATTTCACTCAACCCCATTGGTTGCTTCTTCAGGAGATGGAATACAGAGTTAAAAATTAGCAGTGACGTAACTAAAGATGTTAAAGTGGATTATTTTATATTAAATAATTAAATTGACTAGAACTGGTTTCTCGTCTAAAGAGACGAGAAACCTGTTCTAGTCTATTTAGTTATTTAACGAGAAACCAAATTTAGCAATTAGTATAATATTTAGAGAACTACATAGAGTGCCAAGATTGTACGTAAGATGAATTTTATGGCCATCAGCGAAAAGGATTATTGGTAACTGAACGTTTAATTTAATTAAAAAAGGATGAAGAACGTTCGAAATGTCTTCGTAAAATATAATTCTAATTTCATTCAACCGTTGTCAGAGAGACTAATACCGTAGCCATCAGGAACAGGCGACTGAATCTTTATCGTCATCCTTTTTAGAGGATAGATAATCATTGATGGAATTACAATCTCTTCTGTTGAGAATGTGAACATCAGGGTCAGACTTATCTTTGCAGGACCAGCATCCACTTTATACACGTTCTTATATCTTTTCGGTGCCAATACAATTTTTCAAAGTAGTTCTTGGACATTAAATATTTCTGGACATTTTCGAACCGTCCTTTTATGTTTTCTTCAGATACATCTGCACTTAATGCTATAATAGCCTCAGGTATTCTAATTGTGATTTTTTTATTTCTTCTTAGAAATTTTTCGTTCCAACCCTTTCCCGGTTATTTTTAAAAGGATTTTCTCTCCCATACTTATCTAAAAACTCTTTTACAATGGCAAAGAGGCCATCCTTCCGGCGAGGAAAGCCCTTCTGTACACCGTCAGTAATCCACTTCACCAACATTTATTCTTCATTTTGAGTTAAACGGAGCCCTTAGAAACTTTTGTAAATTTATCCCTCAATCGGAATTGAATTGTATTTCTAGGCACTTTAAACATTAAAGCAGCTCAGGCTTTAGGAATTCGCCAATAATTGCTAGTTAACTGAAAAATGGAAAAACATTTGTCGACGTAGCTGAAAACAATTGATTCCGCAACAGAAATTGAATCAATTGTTCGTGCTAATAAATTTTGAGGTTAATCACCGATTCTGATGGACTATAACAATAAATTTAAAGAAATATATCCCTATTCTACATTATAAAATATTTAAAGTTTTACCTGTATGAATCCAGAAACGAAAACAACTTGTTTTCGCTACTGCTGGCACAGACACTTACCTGGAACTTTGTGTACTTCCCATGCAAGCACAACAATTTACCGGCAATTACTACATCATTAAATTGTTTGACGAAGGCTTAACATTGCCAACTTACAGAAATAATATGCTACTATGACAAAAGCGGCTCCCAACACCAAGTCCTACAACATAAATACAGAATATTTAAATAAAGTACTGAGGTATCAACAACTGCTGTCATTCCACTGACTGGCGCATTTACCCTATGTACACTAATTATTGTCAACATTTTAAAATTTTCTGATTATACTAACCTTCGATGTCAACACAAGGATTGTGTTGAAGCCTCCCTGGTTTAAGAAGCTTTTCGCTATGCACAGATTTCCGAATAAAACACTCGTTTGTGAACTAAAATATTTTATTCTATGTACAATACTTGAAGCGGGATCCTACGGCCCGGATAGAACGTTCTGTAACAGATCTCATCAAACGATCATCAATCCCCGGAGACATACAAAAATCTCTTATCCCAAGACACTCCAAGCCGCCGAGATTATATGGATTACCTAAAATTCACAAACTCAACTTGCCTCTTCGCCCCATTGTCAGCGCTATCGACAGCCCCACCTACAAATTAGCCAAATATTTATCTAACACGCTCAAACAATACACAGGTGACAGTAACTCTGCGATTAAAAATTCTCAACATTTTGTAACTAGTTTACAGGATTTTTCCTTAGACACTAGTGATTTACTAGTTAGTTTTGACGTTGAATCTCTTTTCACGAAGGTTCCGATCCCGGACACAGTGTCTATCATCTCCGACATTATAGCCGCCCACGGCAAACCGAATGATATATCCGAACTCGTAAATGTGTGCCTCACTTCCACGTACTTCCAATTTCGAAACAAGTTCTATGAACAAGTGTCGGGAGCCGCTATGGGTTCCCCCTTATCCCCGGTTGTCGCTAACATTTTTATGGAAGCGTTCGAACAACAGGTCTTAAGCTCCTTTCATTTAAAACCTAAATGTTGGTTTAGATATGTAGACGATACGTTCGTCATCTGGCCGCATGGGCGGCAGTCTTTAGATGAATTCTTACTTTTTCTAAACTCCCAGCACCGTGACATTCGCTTTACCATGGAGGTGGAATCAAACGGAAGTCTCCCATTTTTACACGTCTTAGTGACACGCAATATCAATGGCAAACTGGGCCACACGGTTTACAGGAAATCGACTCATACGGACCGATATCTGGACGGGTTTTCCCATCATCACCCGGCACACAAACAAGCGGTTATCAATACTCTTGTACATCGTGCGTTTTCTATCTCAGAACCTAGGGCACTACCCTCCGAACTTAAGCATGTTTCTAATACCCTACTCCAGAATAATTATAACGCCCACGACATACACCGTACTATAGTGAGACATCGTAACCCCAAACCTCGAAGTGAACCCGATCCTAACATCAGCACCACCTTCTTACCGTATATTCAAGGTATCACCGATCATATAGGAAAGGTTCTACATAGAAATAAAATCAAAACTGTCTTCAGACCCCATTCTAAAGTTTCGGACCTCATACCCTCGGCTAAAGACAAAATATCTCCACTCCAAGTACAAGAAGTGTATCGCATTCCGTGTTCGTGTGGCAGTGTGTACATTGGCGAAATTAAGCGGCCAGTCGGCGTGCGTGTGTCCGAACATGAACGTTGTACTAGACTGTTACATATAGCCGGTTCAGCGCTGGCAGAACACAAACTCAACTCCGGTCATCAAATTCTATTCAAAGATGTCAAGTGTCCCGTGAATCGCATTATTTCCCTAGGAAAGTCCGTGAATCTATTGAAATTTACAAACATCCCGCAATCTCAATAGAGACGATGGCTATACGTTACATCCGACGTGGCAAACTCTACTGAACTCTACTAAGAATCACCACGCCTATACGACGCATGCCATTGGCTCATTGTCCCCAGCCAATAGTAGGCCACCATTTGACCCGGTCCTCCCTATATAAGTTGTACCGGTCTCTGTCATAGCATTCTTCAAGCTACTGCGAACCGACGAAACGACAACAGTGGACGAAACGTTGGAAATTACGCCTAACTCGACGCGGTTCCAACCCGGAAACCGAGATCTACATCTATGTACAATACTATTAATTATTCGACGACAAAAGATACTTGTTACGTATTTGAAGTTTATCTTGAATATCTGAGCAAATTCCGAGTTTTTATCTAGCTCGATGCTTTATGAGTTTTTGCTAAATGTTTTTTCGGTGAATTCTTTGTTGATGCCAGTCTCGACTGGTCATTTGTGCCAGGTAAGTTATGAGGTCGCATCCACAATTATTCCGACAAGGATATAAAATTAAACTAAAACCTATTGTAAGAAATCTGGAATATCAATCAATAGACATACGGAAAACCCACAATGAATCAGACAAAGAGCGCTATAAACTGTAAACGTAAAACCCATAAAAGACCTTTACATTCAATTAAGGCTTTACATATTTAACAGAAATAACAAGCACGTGATGAACGACATAATTGCATCTATTATATTAAACCAATTAGGATATTTTAAGTGATTAAGTGATTTTGGTAATCTAGCATTTAGCATGGATTCCAATTGTAATTAATATTGAACGGTATGATCCAAATACAAGATCTTTTAAGTATACTATATACATTGATGAGTATGAATTTAAAGAAGGTAATTAGCTAAATATATATATATATATATATATATATATATATATATATATATATATATATATAATTATTTCGTGACCTTGGTATGATATGGTAAATTCAATCGGTTGGCGATTTAAGGTCTGGCTTTACTTTAAAGTATATATATTTAAAACAACCCTACATGTTTCGGCAATGATGCCTTTATCAAGGATATAAAATATAAATAACAGTATACAAATGTCATATATTTGAGTTTATATGATAATTATATGACATTTGTATACTGTCATTTATATTTTATATCCTTGATAAAGGCATCATTGCCGAAACATGTAGGGTTGTTTTAAATATATATACTTTAAAGTAACGCCAGACCTTAAATCGCCAACTGATTGAATTTAACATATATATATATATATATATATATATATATATATATATATATAGATAATTATGTCGTGACCTTTGTATGTTATGGTAAATCGCCAACATATTGAATTTACCGTATATATATATATATTTATATATATATATATATATATATATATATATATATATATATATATATATATGTATATATAATAATCTATTTCTTAGCCGTACAATTAATATATATCATTTGATAATTCTTGGAAATTCGGCTATACACTAAATATTTAATTAGGATGTTGTTTTGCGAAGTAATGTGAAAATGTAAATATTGCTATCTACAAATTACAACGCTAATTAACGAAATTTCTTGAAAAATTTCGTTTTTAGGCGCTCTATCCACTGCGCTACCAAGGCTCTTGCGTTCGAGTTTTGTTAGAAATGCCTTAAGTTATTTATTAAGGAACAGATATTAACATTCTGTCGTCGATGGAATTTTACTAAATTTTTCATTTATTAGCTATTTGATAATAATCTATTTCTTAGCTTTACAATGAATATACATACGTATATCATTTGATAAATCTTGGAAATTCGGCTATATTAAATGTTTAATTAGAATGTTAAGTTACTTATTAAGGAACAGATTTTAATATTCTGTGGTCGATGGAATTTTGCTAAATTTTTCATACACTAGCTATTTGATATAAAACATCCTAATTAAATATTTAATATAGTCGAATTTCTAAGATTTATGAAATTATATATATTAATTGTACGGCTAAGAAATATATTATTATAAATCTTTGGTAGCGCAGTGGATAGAGCTTCAGTCTAGAGAACTAAAGGTCGTGGGTTCGAGTCCCACCTGAGGACGAAATTTTTCCAAAAAATTTCGTTAATTAGCGTTGTAATTTCTAGATAGCAATATTTACATTTTCACATTACTTCGTGAAATAACCTTTTTATATATTTAATAATTAAATATTTAATATAGCCGAATTTCCAAGATTTATCAAATGTATATATATATATATATATATATATATATATATATATATATATAAATATAATAGGCCTACTGATTAGGTTTACTATATATATATATATATATATATATATATATAAATTGATAAATTATTGGAGTTTTTCGGCTTTTATATGAAATATTTACAAATATCAAATTAGAATGCATGTAATTGCAAAGTAAGTCCCAACATAGATAATATCTTTCAATTAAAAATTTCGTTTGATTTGCTTTGTAATTTGTAGACAGCAATGTTTACATCTCCACTTACTTTGCAATTATATACATTCTAATTTTGTATTTGTAAATATTTCATATAAAAGCCGAAAAACTCCAATAATTTATCAATTGTTATATTTAATAAACGGCTAAGAAATTATCTAAACACTTATATAACAAATGTTCATTTGAACAGTCAATCTAGTAGCATGTGATTTACTGAGAACATTTTGAAGTATGTAGTAAATTAAAATTTACTACTTAACCTACGAAGTCGTATATTTTGACAGTTTCATACATACAAATAAATAACAAATAATAGGTATTTATTGAAAACTATAACAGATGTTGAAAATGTTATCCTTCAAGATCAACGCACTTTAAAATTCTCCGTTCAAAATTTCTGATGATATTCTGCAACATTACTGGATTGTTATTAATTTCCATGCATTTCTGTTCGATTCTCTGTAGCATATCATTCAAATTCAATATAGGTGTTCGAAATATGTTATTTTTTAGATAAGGCCACAAAAAGAAGTCGCATGGTGTTAAATTGCATGAACGTGCAGGCCAGGCAATTTCAGTATTTCGACTAATTATAGAGTAAGGGTTCAATATATATATATATACGGTAAATTCAATATGTTGGCGATTTACCATAACATACAAAGGTCACGACATAATTA
The DNA here is from genome assembly GCA_935421215.2 of Melolontha melolontha. Taxonomy (NCBI): domain Eukaryota; kingdom Metazoa; phylum Arthropoda; class Insecta; order Coleoptera; family Scarabaeidae; genus Melolontha; species Melolontha melolontha. The sequence continues at coordinate 215,231,105 of OW285235.1, forward strand.
TCTATATATATATATATATATATATATATATATATGTTAAATTCAATCAGTTGGCGATTTAAGGTCTGGCGTTACTTTAAAGTATATATATTTAAAACAACCCTACATGTTTCGGCAATGATGCCTTTATCAAGGATATAAAATATAAATGACAGTATACAAATGTCATATAATTATCATATAAACTCAAATATATGACATTTGTATACTGTTATTTATATTTTATATCCTTGATAAAGGCATCATTGCCGAAACATGTAGGGTTGTTTTAAATATATATACTTTAAAGTAAAGCCAGACCTTAAATCGCCAACCGATTGAATTTACCATATCATACCAAGGTCACGAAATAATTATATATATATATATATATATATATATATATATATATTGTTAAGTGCCAATCGACGCGCTGAGTAGGATTTAACTAAGAATATAGTATATGAATTAATTATAAAAATTGAAAATCTAAAAGAATGAAAGGTTAATGATTTTAAAATTTAAAATGTGGGCGCCAATATACAAATATCCTTAGTCGAATCAACGCTATCTGACCCTTTTTAATATAACTAGCTAATTGCGGTAGAGCTTGAGTGTAAAAGTTAATTTTTAATAATCTCAGGGTTCACGGTCGGTCAGGTGTATTATTTGCAGCTACAAACCAATCAGTGTATTCTCCACTCAAACACAACAATCACACTTCACAAATAAAAGATTGAATTAGATAAATAAATAAAAATTTAATATCACAAAAATAAGAAAACTGTAACAACAAAATTGAGAGATAAAAATAGGAAACTGTATTTAATATTATATAAATTATACAAGATGTGACAAAAATTGAAATTAATAAGTGCACATGTGGGAAATGGTGATGAGGTTATGTGTACGAGATAAAATAAACAAATATTTAATAGTTTTTATATCTTATATCATTTTGGTGAGTATAAGCTTATTTGTAGCTAAATATCTGTAAAATTCAACGCTTTAAATTGATGCTTACTTTAAAATTGAATTTGATACATGAAATAATAATTTGTAGCGATTAATTTGAGCAATTATAACTTTTAAAATTAAATAATTTGGAATAAACGTTGTAGGTGAACCTGATGTTGATCTCCTAGATCTGATATACTTCTCAATATGTGGATATGCGGTAGACCAGGAAGCACGGCCTCGTTCACCGTCTTTGGCGGAGTTCGTCGAGTTGAGTGGTGTAAATCGTTGGCTTGCCCTGCTCTCTGCTTCAAATGATGCTTAGGACGATATCTCACGTTTGCGTTGAGGTATTCTTGAGATTTTTTCTTCAAAAGGTGGGCCTTTAATTTGGTTATCGAATGATTCAACACTAGGTAGGAGATTTTCACTTTAAAGATGTTTTAAAAATTTATTTTAAGGAAGTACACTCAAAAACGGCCATTTATGTTGAAAGTTCTATATCAGATGACGCCGATCGCGTTTTATTTTTTATTCCAAAGCCTTATTTCTATATCGAAATAATCTCGTAATTTTAGTTTAATTACATCAATTTAAAATGTGAGTTTATACAATGTTTTGATTTTAACATAAAGGGAAAATTAATTTAATATTTTTTACATTAACCTAAAATATGATTTGAATATAAATTTAGTAATGTTTTCTACCGTAAAGTTTGCTTTAGCGGGGTTCATATAATTTTGAATTGGTGGGCGTGGTTATCTAGCGTCGATATAAACCTGATGTTGATAAATTAAATACCTGTTGTTTCGCGCGTATAATTTGAATAATGAAAAAATGAAATTAAAATATAAAAAGTTAGTTAAAATCAAAATAAGATAATGATGAATTTTAAAGTTATCGTCGTATTAATTTATTTACATTTCGATGTTAGTTTCACAAATTCCGTCCACCAATTTATTGTTTATACAGGTGTTTATATTGATTGTGTACCTGTACTTTCCATTGTAGGTGCTGGAATACCTGAGCTGGTTGTACCACTACATTATCCCCGTCAAAAGAAAAACGAATGTACTGAAGTTATTTCTTTTCCCAGATATGGAAAATGAATTAAGAACATCAACTTGTTTATCTCCCTCATCATGTGTCAACATATTTAAAAAAAAACAAATAAACAAATTCAACTTGGAACAAAATAATAATTATTATGTAATTCTCTTTTCTAATATATAAATTATTTATTATTCACTTCAAACCTTTTTTTTAATTGTAAATCATGATTATTTATTTTAAAAATCTCGTTTCTTTTTATAATATTTGTCTTTATATTCATTATACTTTCTGTATTCGTTTTGTTTATTAACTTCTTTTATGTTTTATTATATCTTTATAAATGTTACATATTCCATACATTTTAATAGCATTATTATATATCTTTTAATAAGGTTTCTTATATTTAGTTTGTATATATGTATTAGTAATATTTTTGTGTTAGTTAAATCTTTCTTTATTAGTGTTATACTTTATAATGTATTGTTGTTCGATCTGTAACATAGTTGTAATACTGGGCTTTTATCTGTGTTTAAAAATTGGTGTTATATACTTCATGTACTAATTACATTAAATATTCAGGTATTTGACTGTAGTGTTATAATTGTTAGGGTATTTTGTTTATTTCTTTCATTGATGGTACATGCTTAATAATTCTTTTTATAACTATTTATTCTTAATCTTTAATTATAATTGATATACTGATCTAAGCTTTATCTTCCATAATAAATAATACTTTCATTATACATACAAGACGTTACATTCACCTTCACTTCTCTTATCGTAAAATGCCATTCAGTAATATATATTTTCTACCTTATAAGAAGACACTTTTGTCTATATTTTAATATTTTCATAATAATAATAATTCATTTATTTTCATATAATTCTATACACCCCTATCATATATTAAGTCCTTCTAACTTTAAAATCTTTACCTAGTCCCTCTTATGTCATATCTACACTCCTTTATTATTTATTCAATCATACTCTCTCTTTTTCAATAATAATAATACGTTTAAACTTTCATTATTTAACCTTTCGCATGTTCATAAGTGAATATGTTCCCCTTTTAAATTCGTTTGATAGTACCACTATTATTTTAAATAATTGTTCTTTTGTAATTTATTTTAGTCATCTGAATATGTGCTACCTTTCTTTTCTCAGAGTATTTTATCTCTTTGTTATAGTTAATTAGTATTTATATTTGAGCTCCAGCTATGTTTGTTTTCTCTTTGATTTTATTCATTATTATTTGACTTGTTATATGTTCATTTATTGTATCATATTGTGTTCTTTCTTTCGTATTAAATTGTGTTTATCATCTCTTTGTTTATGTTTAATCTAAGTGTAATTGTTTTAATTTATCTGTAATTATAACTCGTATCCCCGTATTCTGCTTTGTTCATCATCGTGTGTATTAGAACATCGAGATTCTGTCATCGTATTTTTTAAATATTTATTTTTCGACGAACTATTTTAAAGATATCAATGTTGTTATCCCTGTGTAGAAATATCATGTTGCCTCTACCTTGAGATTTATGGAGGTTTTTGTTAATTAGTGAGTATGTATTTATAATTTTTGTGTGAATGTGTATATTAGTATTGATTTTTATATTGGATAAATTATTAAGGAAATTGTTATTATTTAAGTATTCATATATTACAGAGTTGTTTATCATGCCTTCTTTATTTAATATTTTATTTGTGTTATCATGTATAATTAAGTTTGTTGAAATTAAAGCTATGTTTTGTATGTACGTGATTTTTGATTGTGTGTTGTTGGTTGCATAATTATGATTAATATTCTTGATGTTAATATGGGATAAGTTAAAATTAACGTTATTAATCCCCGTCTTCCCTATGTTAAAGTTATTATTCTCCCTTGCATTGTTTATTAAAAAGTTCTGATATTCTTTGTCGTTTATTAAAAATTGATTAGGAAAATTGGGTTTAGTTTTTCTTCTAAGCGGTATGTTAGTATTATGATATTGTATTATCTTAGTTGTCTCCTTATTATTAATATTGTGCATATTATTGATTGTATTCTTATCCAGTACCTCTTTATGTGTATTAATTGTTTTATTATTGGTTGGTTTTTGATCGGCATTTTTGAAATCTATCTTGTTATTTTGTTTATTGCGTTTAGCTTCTATTATGTTTTTTGTGATATCTAAGTTCTTGCTTATGTTGTGGTAACTAGATCCTATTATGTTATTTAAGTCTAATCGTTTTTCAATGTTATTGGATTCTATTTTGTTGGTTTTGCCTAATCGTTTTGCCCACTGTGAGTTTAGAAGATTGACTGTTTCGTCCAGTTTAATTAAATATTTTAACTCATTTTCCTCCATAACTTTTTGTGCGATGGAGATTTCTGCTATTTTTCCCTCCAGATCGATTTTAAAAGCACTTAATTTGTTGTCTATATTGGCGTTGTTAAGTTCGAATTTTTCATTAATGTGTTGCATGTTGGTTTCTAATTTAGTTATTAAATTACTACTCAAGTTATTTAATTCTTGTTTTAAATCAATGTTATCTTGTTTTAGGTTTTTGGTCGTTATATCCAATTTATTATTTGTAAAATCTAGTTTGTTATTCATGTCAATGTTATTATTTTTCAATTCATTATTAGTGGTTTCTATTTTATTAGTTAAGTCAAGGTTATTAGCATCTAGTTTGTTATTCATGTCAATGTTATTATTTTTCAATTCATTATTAGTGGTTTCTATTTTATTAGTTATTTGATTCATTTGTAACATTAGAGCGTTTAACATTTTCATTACCTGGCTATCCTCTGGAGAACTTACCACTTCAGATCCGGATGTTTGAGCTACTGGAATATCTCCTTGCTCGGACCTGTCCTCATCAACATTATCTTTTGTTGCCTTTGATCGATGTCTGGTGTCCATGTTAATGTTAATTTATTTGTTATAGTATAAGAAAGAATTTATTATTTTTTTTTTTTTTTTGAAAAATTGATAAGAATTATTATAATTGATATTAAAGAAGTATGAATTTAGATATTAATCAGAATTGTTATATGCCACACAAAATTAATATAAATTGGCAAGAATTGAAAACAATAAATACCCACAAGTTGATTTTCCCTTTCACTAACCTTTTATTCCTGAATATCCCGGTTAAAGTTGAGGTTCCCTCGTAAAATGTGATATTGATTTAGCTATACAATGGACAAATCAGATACACAACACAATACACATAAATACCTAATACAGTTCACAAATTTTTTAAACAAATATCTGTCTGTGTAAAAGTTGGTTGAGCAGTATTTTTATAACTGCAGGATAATACTTGGCCCCACGTTGGGCGCCAAATGTTAAGTGCCAATCGACGCGCTGAGTAGGATTTAACTAAGAATATAGTATATGAATTAATTATAAAAATTGAAAATCTAAAAGAATGAAAGGTTAATGATTTTAAAATTTAAAATGTGGGCGCCAATATACAAATATCCTTAGTCGAATCAACGCTATCTGACCCTTTTTAATATAACTAGCTAATTGCGGTAGAGCTTGAGTGTAAAAGTTAATTTTTAATAATCTCAGGGTTCACGGTCGGTCAGGTGTATTATTTGCAGCTACAAACCAATCAGTGTATTCTCCACTCAAACACAACAATCACACTTCACAAATAAAAGATTGAATTAGATAAATAAATAAAAATTTAATATCACAAAAATAAGAAAACTGTAACAACAAAATTGAGAGATAAAAATAGGAAACTGTATTTAATATTATATAAATTATACAAGATGTGACAAAAATTGAAATTAATAAGTGCACATGTGGGAAATGGTGATGAGGTTATGTGTACGAGATAAAATAAACAAATATTTAATAGTTTTTATATCTTATATCATTTTGGTGAGTATAAGCTTATTTGTAGCTAAATATCTGTAAAATTCAACGCTTTAAATTGATGCTTACTTTAAAATTGAATTTGATACATGAAATAATAATTTGTAGCGATTAATTTGAGCAATTATAACTTTTAAAATTAAATAATTTGGAATAAACGTTGTAGGTGAACCTGATGTTGATCTCCTAGATCTGATATACTTCTCAATATGTGGATATGCGGTAGACCAGGAAGCACGGCCTCGTTCACCGTCTTTGGCGGAGTTCGTCGAGTTGAGTGGTGTAAATCGTTGGCTTGCCCTGCTCTCTGCTTCAAATGATGCTTAGGACGATATCTCACGTTTGCGTTGAGGTATTCTTGAGATTTTTTCTTCAAAAGGTGGGCCTTTAATTTGGTTATCGAATGATTCAACACTAGGTAGGAGATTTTCACTTTAAAGATGTTTTAAAAATTTATTTTAAGGAAGTACACTCAAAAACGGCCATTTATGTTGAAAGTTCTATATCAGATGACGCCGATCGCGTTTTATTTTTTATTCCAAAGCCTTATTTCTATATCGAAATAATCTCGTAATTTTAGTTTAATTACATCAATTTAAAATGTGAGTTTATACAATGTTTTGATTTTAACATAAAGGGAAAATTAATTTAATATTTTTTACATTAACCTAAAATATGATTTGAATATAAATTTAGTAATGTTTTCTACCGTAAAGTTTGCTTTAGCGGGGTTCATATAATTTTGAATTGGTGGGCGTGGTTATCTAGCGTCGATATAAACCTGATGTTGATAAATTAAATACCTGTTGTTTCGCGCGTATAATTTGAATAATGAAAAAATGAAATTAAAATATAAAAAGTTAGTTAAAATCAAAATAAGATAATGATGAATTTTAAAGTTATCGTCGTATTAATTTATTTACATTTCGATGTTAGTTTCACAAATTCCGTCCACCAATTTATTGTTTATACAGGTGTTTATATTGATTGTGTACCTGTACTTTCCATTGTAGGTGCTGGAATACCTGAGCTGGTTGTACCACTACAATATATATATATTTAGCTAATTACCTTCTTTAAATTCATACTCATCAATGTATATAGTATACTTAAAAGATCTTGTATTTGGATCATACCGTTCAATATTAATTACAATTGGAATCCATGCTAAATGCTAGATTACCAAAATCACTTAATCACTTAAAATATCCTAATTGGTTTAATATAATAGATGCAATTATGTCGTTCATCACGTGCTTGTTATTTCTGTTAAATATGTAAAGCCTTAATTGAATGTAAAGGTCTTTTATGGGTTTTACGTTTACAGTTTATAGCGCTCTTTGTCTGATTCATTGTGGGTTTTCCGTATGTCTATTGATTGATATTCCAGATTTCTTACAATAGGTTTTAGTTTAATTTTATATCCTTGTCGGAATAATTGTGGATGCGACCTCATAACTTACCTGGCACAAATGACCAGTCGAGACTGGCATCAACAAAGAATTCACCGAAAAAACATTTAGCAAAAACTCATAAAGCATCGAGCTAGATAAAAACTCGGAATTTGCTCAGATATTCAAGATAAACTTCAAATACGTAACAAGTATCTTTTGTCGTCGAATAATTAATAGTATTGTACATAGATGTAGATCTCGGTTTCCGGGTTGGAACCGCGTCGAGTTAGGCGTAATTTCCAACGTTTCGTCCACTGTTGTCGTTTCGTCGGTTCGCAGTAGCTTGAAGAATGCTATGACAGAGACCGGTACAACTTATATAGGGAGGACCGGGTCAAATGGTGGCCTACTATTGGCTGGGGACAATGAGCCAATGGCATGCGTCGTATAGGCGTGGTGATTCTTAGTAGAGTTCAGTAGAGTTTGCCACGTCGGATGTAACGTATAGCCATCGTCTCTATTGAGATTGCGGGATGTTTGTAAATTTCAATAGATTCACGGACTTTCCTAGGGAAATAATGCGATTCACGGGACACTTGACATCTTTGAATAGAATTTGATGACCGGAGTTGAGTTTGTGTTCTTTCTGCCAGCGCTGAACCGGCTATATGTAACAGTCTAGTACAACGTTCATGTTCGGACACACGCACGCCGACTGGCCGCTTAATTTCGCCAATGTACACACTGCCACACGAACACGGAATGCGATACACTTCTTGTACTTGGAGTGGAGATATTTTGTCTTTAGCCGAGGGTATGAGGTCCGAAACTTTAGAATGGGGTCTGAAGACAGTTTTGATTTTATTTCTATGTAGAACCTTTCCTATATGATCGGTGATACCTTGAATATACGGTAAGAAGGTGGTGCTGATGTTAGGATCGGGTTCACTTCGAGGTTTGGGGTTACGATGTCTCACTATAGTACGGTGTATGTCGTGGGCGTTATAATTATTCTGGAGTAGGGTATGAGAAACATGCTTAAGTTCGGAGGGTAGTGCCCTAGGTTCTGAGATAGAAAACGCACGATGTACAAGAGTATTGATAACCGCTTGTTTGTGTGCCGGGTGATGATGGGAAAACCCGTCCAGATATCGGTCCGTATGAGTCGATTTCCTGTAAACCGTGTGGCCCAGTTTGCCATTGATATTGCGTGTCACTAAGACGTGTAAAAACGGGAGACTTCCGTTTGATTCCACCTCCATGGTAAAGCGAATGTCACGGTGCTGGGAGTTTAGAAAAAGTAAGAATTCATCTAAAGACTGCCGCCCATGCGGCCAGATGACGAACGTATCGTCTACATATCTAAACCAACATTTAGGTTTTAAATGAAAGGAGCTTAAGACCTGTTGTTCGAACGCTTCCATAAAAATGTTAGCGACAACCGGGGATAAGGGGGAACCCATAGCGGCTCCCGACACTTGTTACTTAACCTACGAAGTCGTATATTTTGACAGTTTCATACATACAAATAAATAACAAATAATAGGTATTTATTGAAAACTATAACAGATGTTGAAAATGTTATCCTTCAAGATCAACGCACTTTAAAATTCTCCGTTCAAAATTTCTGATGATATTCTGCAACATTACTGGATTGTTATTAATTTCCATGCATTTCTGTTCGATTCTCTGTAGCATATCATTCAAATTCAATATAGGTGTTCGAAATATGTTATTTTTTAGATAAGGCCACAAAAAGAAGTCGCATGGTGTTAAATTGCATGAACGTGCAGGCCAGGCAATTTCAGTATTTCGACTAATTATAGAGTAAGGGTTCAATATATATATATATACGGTAAATTCAATATGTTGGCGATTTACCATAACATACAAAGGTCACGACATAATTATCTATATATATATATATATATATATATATATATATATAGATAATTATGTCGTGACCTTTGTATGTTATGGTAAATCGCCAACATATTGAATTTACCGTATATATATATATATACTATATTTATATATATATATATATATATATATGTATATATAATAATCTATTTCTTAGCCGTACAATTAATATATATCATTTGATAATTCTTGGAAATTCGGCTATACACTAAATATTTAATTAGGATGTTGTTTTGCGAAGTAATGTGAAAATGTAAATATTGCTATCTACAAATTACAACGCTAATTAACGAAATTTCTTGAAAAATTTCGTTTTTAGGCGCTCTATCCACTGCGCTACCAAGGCTCTTGCGTTCGAGTTTTGTTAGAAATGCCTTAAGTTATTTATTAAGGAACAGATATTAACATTCTGTCGTCGATGGAATTTTACTAAATTTTTCATTTATTAGCTATTTGATAATAATCTATTTCTTAGCTTTACAATGAATATACATACGTATATCATTTGATAAATCTTGGAAATTCGGCTATATTAAATGTTTAATTAGGATGTTAAGTTACTTATTAAGGAACAGATTTTAATATTCTGTGGTCGATGGAATTTTGCTAAATTTTTCATACACTAGCTATTTGATATAAAACATCCTAATTAAATATTTAATATAGTCGAATTTCTAAGATTTATGAAATTATATATATTAATTGTACGGCTAAGAAATATATTATTATAAATCTTTGGTAGCGCAGTGGATAGAGCTTCAGTCTAGAGAACTAAAGGTCGTGGGTTCGAGTCCCACCTGAGGACGAAATTTTTCCAAAAAATTTCGTTAATTAGCGTTGTAATTTCTAGATAGCAATATTTACATTTTCACATTACTTCGTGAAATAACCTTTTTATATATTTAATAATTAAATATTTAATATAGCCGAATTTCCAAGATTTATCAAATGTATATATATATATATATATATATATATATATAAATATAATAGGCCTACTGATTAGGTTTACTATATATATATATATATATATATATATATATATATATATATATATATATATATATAAATTGATAAATTATTGGAGTTTTTCGGCTTTTATATGAAATATTTACAAATATCAAATTAGAATGCATGTAATTGCAAAGTAAGTCCCAACATAGATAATATCTTTCAATTAAAAATTTCGTTTGATTTGCTTTGTAATTTGTAGACAGCAATGTTTACATCTCCACTTACTTTGCAATTATATACATTCTAATTTTGTATTTGTAAATATTTCATATAAAAGCCGAAAAACTCCAATAATTTATCAATTGTTATATTTAATAAACGGCTAAGAAATTATCTAAACACTTATATAACAAATGTTCATTTGAACAGTCAATCTAGTAGCATGTGATTTACTGAGAACATTTTGAAGTATGTAGTAAATTAAAATTTACTACTTAACCTACGAAGTCGTATATTTTGACAGTTTCATACATACAAATAAATAACAAATAATAGGTATTTATTGAAAACTATAACAGATGTTGAAAATGTTATCCTTCAAGATCAACGCACTTTAAAATTCTCCGTTCAAAATTTCTGATGATATTCTGCAACATTACTGGATTGTTATTAATTTCCATGCATTTCTGTTCGATTCTCTGTAGCATATCATTCAAATTCAATATAGGTGTTCGAAATATGTTATTTTTTAGATAAGGCCACAAAAAGAAGTCGCATGGTGTTAAATTGCATGAACGTGCAGGCCAGGCAATTTCAGTATTTCGACTAATTATAGAGTAAGGGCGCCATATATGGACCACCATAAGGATTTTCTAAAATAACACTCAGATTTTTAAAGTATAAACAACCTTATTTATTTTAAACTATTCGATAATTATTTGGTTTTGAAAAGAATTTAAATTAAAACAAAAAAACATCAACATCTTAGAAATAATCTACATTTTTTATAATCTGTCATTTTTACGATCTTACTAAAAGTGAGCATAACATGGACCACATGGTTTCAAATATGGACCAAGGTGAACTAAGCTTAAATTAATAGAAAAAAAAAATTGCCCACTCTATTATCAGGGCTTAGATGAATCATTGGTACAAAATTCGCAAACATAGAAGTGGACCACATCTTCTATGCCAGCACAATCTTCATGAGCCCATCGCCTTCAAGAAGCACATTGGATCCATTTCTCTCCATGAACATCTTCAGAAAAAAGCCCATGACAATACAAGCATGGCGTTTTCATTTTGAGAGCGGTCGGGACTCTCGTCTGTGCTATCATCAACTAAATAGTCACTCTGATTAGAAGTTTCAGAAGATGATTCTTTATATTTTGAAATGATGCTTTTTTCTTTGGTGCTTTCTTTGATTTATTTTTAATGTTCAACGGTCTCTTTTTCTTTAATTTATCTGATTCCTCCTTCCTTTTTATAGATGTTTCTAAATCTCGCTTATAAGGTGAAGATGTCAAAATCACTGATTTTGTAGCCTTTCTTCCTCTATTACTGACAGTTTCCTTCAAACGTGGTATGGGTTGCAACACTTTTGGTGACAAATATATTCTGGCTGATGTGGAGGAACCAGCCACTGAATCATTCAAGGTGGTTGTCGGTTCCTTGGATTGTAGATTTGGAAGGTGACTTTCGTCAAATGTCAGAGTAGAAATAGGTGTGGAGTGGGCTTCCAGAGCTTCAACAGCATCTGCTTCAGGAAAATTGTTATCACCATTTTCAATAACTGGTGTTATCCTATCACGTGGTGGATCATTAACAGATTCTTCTACTACTGGACAGTCGTCGTCAATAAAGTCATCATCTTCGAAGACATTTCTGTTAATTGGATATATTCCAGTCGCACAAAAACCATTTATAGCCAGTTCTGCACGCTGAGCTCTTATGTAGGCTTGACCAAATAATTCAGCTATGTCATAATGTGTCACTGCTTGTGGTTGCATTCGTACTCGCTTACGAATTTCTTCTGTCACGTACTTTTTTAATGGACCCATAAATGTTTTATCAAGCGGCTGTATTTTATGACTAAAGTGTGGGGGCAACGACAATAAGCTAACGTGATTTTTTCATGCTAAATTCACCACCTTGATGTTACGAGTGTGACTAGCATGGCCATCTAAAACAAGGAGAACCGGCGATGTAGCAGTTGGTTTCACGTGCTGTAAAAAGTGCTCGAACCACTGAGTAAATAGTTCTAATTGTATCCATCCTGATGGATGACAGGCATGAATAGAACCAGGTGGAGCACCTTTCATCAGTAATAGATTATCCCGTTTTCTTGGAAATATCAACATTGGTGGGATAAATGTGCCACCTGCACTCATACATATGACACAAGTAATTGTTGATCCACGTTCTGCTGAAGTTGCAGTTCCAATTTGTTTTTTGCCCTTAAGTGCCAATATCTCCGGCATTTTTGATGGCACGACTGAAATACCAGTTTCGTTCACGTTATAAACATTAGTCGCAGGATACTGGAATTCATTCATACAACTCTCTAATAAGTCAAAAAATGCATTTACATTTTCTTTGTTGAAACCTTTCATTCTTGATATTGATGTACCCGTTGGACGGCGAAATGATAGGTTAGGATGGCGCTTGAGGAATAACCTCAACCATGTTCTGCCTGCAGATTCTTTAGCTTCTGAAAATGAGTGCTCTGTGTTGTTTTTCTTCGCTAACTGGTAAGCCAAAGATCTTATGTCCCTGCGTGTTAGACCAAATCCTGATTTTTCCATTCCTAAAATATAATTAGATAGCTCATCCTCCAATTCAGTAGGTAACATCGACTTTCTGCCAAGTTTGGGGTTAGTTATATCACAAAGTGATTCATTTTCTGTTTTTGTTAATCGTAAAAGTGTAGTTTTGGGTACTCCGTATGTTTTCGATGATTTTAAAAAGCCCATTGTCTTTTCTCGTACAGCTTTAATTGCATCTGCCATTGCACTTTTATCCCACGCCTGTCTGGCCTTCCCTTTTACTTTAGATGCCATTCTGCAACATAAAAAAAACACAAGTGATGGTTTGTAATATGGACCACGGCTATCAACACAACTATCAAAATTTTCCGTAGTCCATATTTAAATCATGCCGGTGGTCTATATTTGAACACTCGTACATTTTAAGGTTAACATTGTTGTTAATAAAATTATAAAAACTATCGGAGATGCGACTTTATATGAATAATTGTACAATAACTCACCTTTCTCCTGGTCTAATTCACTTTCACATCGAGTAGTATTTGTTCAAGTGATGAGCTTACGAAGTTAGCTAAAAAAATGTATCGTAAGTTGACGAAAACGAAAAATGGCTCCCAAGAAAACGTGCGTCTACGTTACGTTACTGTAAACGACTAGTGGTCCGCGGGAGGGGTGCGGGTTAGTACGTACCGACTGTCGGCTTGATGCATCCAACGTTATTTAAGATATGTCGGTGGTCCATATTATAGACCTAGTCCATATATGGCGCCTTTACTCTACGCTCATCAAAAAATTCTCTTAAATAATCCAAAGATTCTGCAATACAGTGACTAGGTGCTCCGTCTTGTTGGAAATATGCATTTTGAAGTTCATCATCATGCAACTGATTGACAAATGGTTGCAAAATTTCCGTACGGTACCTTTGAGCAGTTAACGTTCTCTGAAAAAATATTGGTCCATTGATTCGCCTTTGGCTTATCGGTGCCCAAACATCAATTTTCTCTGGATGTAGCGATTCTTCATTAATTACATGTGGATTTTCACTACTCCAAATTCTTGTATTTTTTGAATTTAGGTATCCCGTTTTATAAAACCATGCCTCATCAGTAAAGATGACTCTTTGCAAAAGTTCTCCATTATTGTTCATATTTACAAACCAATTACAAAACTGTAGTCTACTTGGGTAATCAATTTCTAACAATTCTTGTACTGCTGTGACACGGTATGGATAAAGTTGCATATCTTTTTTTAATAACTTGTGAGTTGTACGAACAGAAAGGTTTTTTTGTTGACTCAAATGTCGAACAGATGTTTGTGGTTCATTCTTCATTATTTCTTCAACACGATTGACAACTTGAGGTGTACGTTTCTTAACTGTTCCGCTGCCTGATTTTATTAAGAGACTACCAGTTTCAGAAAAAAGTTTTAAAGTTCTTTCCAAAGTATTCTTAAATTGTATATAATCTATTACAAAATGTGGAAAATCAACTTGAAATTCTACCATGCAATCTTGAACTGAATAAACCCATAAACAATCAATTTTATTACTACTTCGAAAATAAGCCTGGACTAAAAAAATGTTATATTCTAAAGTGAAAGCCATTTTAAAATTGAGAAGCAATTTATTTAAACCAGAATCGAAGCACGATTATTTTATGCACTAACTGATATTTGTGATTGACATTATTAAATGTCATTTGGATTTACGTTTACGGAACAACAAACACATACTAATGTATTTGCGTCTTATTTTATCAAAATTTCAAAGTAAGCTACATTGACTTTTCAAATGAACATTTGTTATGTATACATATATAAACTAAACCTATGTAAAACAAAAAACACAAAACAACTATGAATATTATTGTTTTGCATTGAATATATGCATATATGGTGTCAAACAAATATTCACCTTTTTCTTAAGCTTTTTTACGATCAAGAGGAATATCTTCTCACCTCTTCAGTTCTGTAGCCGATCTGAGAAGTATGGAAAAAGTCACGTGTTCACTGCCTACTATTAATTAGTATTAATATAAGCAGAGACGTATATAATTCGAAATTTTTGCAGTTTTTTGTCGCAAAAATAAATAGCAAATTTATTTTTCTGTTAAAGTGAGCAACAATACCTGAACTCTTTGGAAGAAGTTATGTGCTATATTTGCATGTACAATTCTTTTTACATGTGGTCATATTGCTCTGATATTGAATACATTAATAATATTTGAAGTACCTACGTGAAAAGATGTAATTTCAGTGAATAATTTGTTTTACGCTTTTATAATGTAATAATAAAGTTCATGTAAAGACCGTAAATTCTGGTTTATTTAAAAATACCGCAAACAAGTAACAAACATACCACTGTAAGAAAAATTAAAAAATTAAAAAATATTGGTCGAAATAAAAATAATATTTAGAAACTATTACCTATGCACTTCTCAACTTGCAAGAAGCAACATTTGTGAAACAGTTAAAGTCGTGTCTTATATTAACTACTTCACTAAATATATGAGTAGAAGATATCGTATTCACAAAATTAAATTTACTGTAATCAGATCAAAATAATGACAGGATACTAAAGAAAAATATACGTGTGTAAAAAAAATATGGGCATTTACCTAAAAACTTAATCTGTTTGATTAAGCATTCAAATAATTTTCTTCATTTTCCAAGAAATTAATTTCGATGTTGCAGGTAAAGTAGGAAGCCTGATTTCGACATTCCAAAGGGAAATGCGAATACCGGTGAAATAATATATATCTACCTGGTAAATAACTTTGAAGAAAGTTCTTTCTGCGTAACTTTTAGAATAACTTCTAAAGTTCTTTATAACAAACGTGCGTTATGTTAAATTTTCCGTTAGAATTATCGCTAAACTTCTCCAGAAAATACCTTGTGGCAGTTCTGTTTTCAACACATTTTTGTAATCTTTATTACGTACTTTTTTAATTTTAATTCTGATATACTTTTCGTGTTTTCACGTTAAATGCTAAACTAACTTATTTACTTAAAAAATTGCAAGGTAATAAATGAAGTTGTAAAATTGAATAATATTGAGATTACAAATGAAACAGACATGTAAAAAAAATACACATCTGTAACTGTCAACATGGACAACACACCTCGTATTTTCCAGTTTTTTACTTCTGCTTAAAACATATGTTTTTGCTATTACTATTAAGCGTCGTCAGTTAAGATAGTGAAGTAATTTAAAAGCTTAAATCGCTTATATGGTATAGCAAATTTCGTCCTATCAGATAGCGCCATATAATATAGTGACATGTTGTCCATGTTCACAGTTACAGATGTGTATTTTTTAACATGTCTGTTTCATTTGTAACAAATGCGTAATACGTGCTTAACGTATTGATATACTTAAACGTAATTTGTATATTTACTGCCATCTGGCATCGTGTTAATGGACTTACACCTATATTCGTATTTTCTTCCCTTTTGTATCGGCTTAGCCGGTCAAGGGAAGGGTTGCCATTTTCGGCATAGTCTCTTTCGTCCGTCAGATGTCACTATATTATATGGTGCTATCTGATAGGACGAAATTTGCTATACCATATAGGCGATTTAAGCTTTTAAATTACTTCACTAGCTTAACTGACGACGCTTAATAGTAATAGCAGAAACATATGTCTTAAGCAGAAGTAAAAAGCTGGAAAATACGAGGTGTGTTGTCCATGTTGTACAGTTACAGATGTGTATTTTTTTACATGTCTGCTTCATTTGTAACAAATGCATAATACGTGCTTAACGTATTGATATACTTAAACCTTTTTTGAATATTGAGATGTCATATTATTTGCTATTGGATAGATATTGTAAAATCCAATTACTCAAAGACTTTCGGAAAATCAACTTTAGGTTAGAGACAGTAAAAGTATTATTCTGAATAAACAAATGAAATTACGAGGGTGGGTTGATTAATTCGCGTGTTCGTCCAGAAACAAAGGAATAATTTAAATAAACGAACTTTATTTTTCTACATAATCTGTTGTTAATTCGATACATTTGATCTATGTGTGTTCAAGCTTCTTTATCTCGCCTCGAAAATGATTTTCTTCTAATCCTGCAAAATATATACTTGTTAATGTCGTTACCATATCGAAAGAGTAACGTACACATTTTGGAATAATTTCAAAATATACTTCCTTAATGTAAGCACCGAAAGGTAAATTGGCAAATTCTACAGGTGACAAATAGAACGGTACCCAATGAACGATGTATTTATCGCGTAATAATCTGTTGTCTAAGTAGTTGCTCCTCTCGCAAATTTACTTGAGTCAAATCCTCATGTATGCATTAAACGACTCATCGCTAAATTTGGCATTTCATACGACTAGTTCTGTTTTGTAGTATTCGCCGCAGTGGTCATATTTCCACTAGTCGTTGGTAATGTTGTCGATCATGTATGGAAGTAAATACGAATTCTAATGAGAAAAAGTTAATTGTATTGAACATTATGAACTTCTTTCGACGATAGTATTTCATAAAATTTGCGTTCCCAATTTGTGTGGATTAAACGTCATAATTTATTTTTCCATGAATATTAATATTTCTATATTACTCAAGTAAATTCTAAACATTACTTTGCTGTGAGCATAAGTATTAGATATGATCTTATATGGATGAGTTGATCTATCTAAGTTTAAATTAAATCATATACAGATTGCTGTGTACTTTGGTTTTCAAAATGGGCGCCAATTATTAAATATGAATCGTCAATTATAATTGACGATTCATATTTAATAATTGGCACAATTTACACAAATATTTAAAACAATTTCCTTCTTTGTTTAATGCCTTAACAAATTGTTTCATAAGTCCAAGTTTTATGTGAAGCGGTGGAAGTAACACTTTTTGAGGGTCAATAAGACTTTCGCGAATTACATTTTTGGTTCCAGGTGTTAAAGTCACCCTTTGTGGCCAGTCTCTTTTTATCCAATGCTGTTCTCGATTTCTGCTATCCCACTCGCACAGGAAACATGGAAATTTAGTATATCCAGACTGCTGACCCAAGAGAAGGCCTAAAATTTTTAAATCTCCACACACTTCCCAGTTGTGATTTTCATATTGTATTCTTAAAAGTAATTCCTGTAAATGTTCATAGTTTTCATTTAAATGAACAGAATGGCCGACCGGAACAGAAGCAAAAACATTGCCATTAAGTAAAAGAACAGATTTAAGACTCCTTTTTGAAGAGTCGATGAAAAGTCTCCAGTCAGAAGTTGTGTACTCAGGAGCTCCGAGGAAAGTAAGTAGATCAGCAATTGCTTGGCAGTACACGAGTGGTCCGTTTTGTGCAAAATATTTTACAAATCCAGTGATAAAAACACACAATGTTGTATTAGATTTACACTTTATTTAATAATATTTAATAATGACTATATAACAGCTGTTTCACCGTACAACGGTTTCTTCAGATATATCTGAAGAAACCGTTGTACGGTGAAACAGCTGTTATATAGTCATTATTAAATATTATTATTAATTAAAGTGTAAATCTAATACAACATTGTGTGTTTTTATCATTTGATATGGATTTACATCAAGTAAAGGCAGAATCGATTCAATTTTTACAAATACAGCCTCACGATTTCTATACCAAGAGAAGGTAGTTTCTGGGCAAGCAAATCTTTTTGTTTCAACCTAGACCCCAGTACTTTAGAAAGATCTTTTGAAAGTCCCAAATCTTTTACTAAATCATTCAGTTCGGCTTGTGAAAATAGCTGAGGTTGGTTTTGACCTGAGGTTGATGGTTCAAAATCACTATCCATCTGTACGGAGCCGGAAGTTGAAGAGGTTTCAATATCTTCTTGTAGTACTTTGGGGGGTATAGGTATAGATACATGATCACTGTGAGGAACTGGTCTGATAGCTGATTTAATATTGTTTGGGTACAAAATATGTTTCAAAGTTTTTCTATTATGCCCTTTAATATCACAAAGACAAAAGTAGCAATCTTCATGATGATTTTGCGGTTCTCTCCAAACCATCGGGATTCCAAAATTTCTATTCCCTTTGATCCAATGTATTAAACCTTCTTCACATACCTTACAAACAACGTGCGGTGCCCAATCTTTATCTTGATCTCCTAATTTGATTTTGAAATAAGCATAATATGCATTTTTCACAAATTCACCAATTGGTCTCTTAAACTTTTTCAAGACGAAATATCCACAAATATAACGGAAATCATCTGGTTTGTTTTTGCAACACCGGCTAGACATCTTTTTAAGCAATGTTTATTTATCAAATACCACGCACAACACTAAAGACAAATTAATTTTACTTCTTTACTGATCGACACTCAGAGCTATAATGAAGAGCTAATATAACGAAATGTGTTAGTTCATATTCACGTGGCGAGACCTTACCCTGCCACATAAAATAGTCAATAACACACAATTTATTTTAATTCAATATTTCAAATATTTAATGATAGTTTTAATTGCGTGTTCAAAACCAGATATCCTTAAAATGTTCGCGAGGTCTTCCCTACTTGCAATATATAAAAATATCTGTGTTATATCTTCTGTTTTAAAACAGAAATTGAAATGATCCACGATCAAATAAATGTCCACATAAAACAAATAATCTTTTAAATTTATTTTTAATGAACTTGGAAGAATTGAATGTCTTTATTACATTGTTTACCTGTCGAATTCATTATTATACAGGCTCTCGAATTCCGCATAATATTGAGCCATTCTCTGTTTTCTCAAAATAAAATAAAGCATATATTGATTAATTTAAATTAAATAGAACTATACTTTTCTTTATAACTAAAAATATCAAAATTCTAATGATAAATTAAAATTAATATCAAAACAAAATTTTATTTGTGGCTACCGATTTTAAAACAAAATTTCGGTAAGTGTCCTCTTATAGAGAAACTTTCTTTATATATGCCACGTGACGTCAATTCTTTTTCAAATACAATTTGTAAATTATAATACTCTTCTAAATGATATCCCATATTTAAAAACTTTTGTTCTTATATTGGTTTACGTTTCTTAATATTTCTTTCTAGTAGTATTTAATATCTTAAAAAAGTGTTCTTGTTTTTCTTAGGCTGCATGTTATCTACCTTCTTCTGATTTATACGGGCCTTCTCTAACGTTCGACATTGTAACTTCATTATAATACATGCCTCCACATTATCAATCCTCACATCATATCTTCGCTCTCTTATCTACCAATTGACCATCCTTTCCTATCTTCCGACTGACGTTTATTTTCTTTCAACGTAACTTGAAACATATCTTTCTCTACTTCCAAATTCTGAACTGACAGCTGCATTGTTTACAATATTTAAACGAATATATTTTTTTTCTAATGGATGAACAAATATTATATCGGACTCTACTTTGTGTAATATAAAGCCTTCTGAATTGTTCTGGTGGATTTGATATTCTATACAGATTAATAATATATATTTTTAAAACGAATGAAATGTTTATCCTTATAGATGAGTATCATGTTAATTCTAAAATATACATTCTATCAGGTATAGTTTATTACAACGCTGTTATTGTCCTTTTAGGTTATTTTGATTTGTGATGCGTATCAAATAATAATATACATTTAATACTTTAAAACTTTAATGGTTTATTTGAAATTTCACTTGCTAAATTCAAGAATTTTTTTATGAAGTTTACTACTAGAACACTTAAAAAAATTCTTTTATTTATAAATCTGTAAGTATAGCATGATTTAAATTCTAAGTCACTAACATTTATAAACTAAAACGTAAAGAGATATAATGATTCACATGACATTAGAATACAATATAAGTTTACCAAATATATACAGACACAGATATGTTTTTCTCCCACCACATTACAAAATATACTGACCGTCATATACCAGATGAATCTACATTACGTAAATACCACTTACCAAAATGTTATTTGAGAACCATTGAAAAAATACGAACGAATGCACGAAAATATGACCAGATATCTGCTATCTGGTCTTTATCTTTGGGTAAGTGCAGACGAAACAACAGATGTAATGGGACGATATGTGTTAAATGTAGTTGTTGGCATTCTTCATCCGACAACTTCATGCCAACCATACTTAATTGCAACTAAAATATTGCCAGCCGTAAATGGTGAAACAGTTGCAGAAGTAATTGATCGATGTATTCATAATATTTTGTCATCGGATAACTATAAAGACAAGATGCTATTATTTTCGACTGATGCGACAGCTTATATGTTAAAAACAGGGAAGTTATTAAAGCAATCCTATCCCAATATGCTACACGTTACCTGTGCAGCACATGCACTACACAGAGTATGTGAATACATCAGGGGTCATTTTTCAAATGTGGATAAGTTAAATTCATCATTTAAAAATATATTTCTCAAAGCACCTTCACGAGTGGCTTTATATAGAGAAACACTTCCAAATTTACCTTTACCCGCAGTTCCTGTATTAACTAGGTGGAGGAACATGGCTAAAAGCAGTATTTTTCTATTCACAACACTTGGATGAATGAAAAAACTTTGTTTTTCATCTTCAAGATGATGATACGCAAAGCATTTCTAATTGTAAACACCTGATACAAATTGAAAATTTACGAAACTAGCTAAACTTTATTAAAGCTAATTTCCAGTGTCTTACAGATACGATTACTTGCATGCAAAATCAAGATATTAACCCAAAAGGGATTATTAGCTCAGAAACCGTTATTGATCGAAGGAAAAATATGCCTTCTGAATTTGGAAACAATCTGAGACAAAAAGTTGATGCCATATTTAGCAGAAATCCAGATTTGAATATATTATATCAATTCTACACACAGAGCCGATCAAAAATCTATACATTCAACGTATGGCATACTGTTGTAACATTTTAATCACGCACCATCACCAGTTGTGACGTGGAACGGACATTCTACTTTTAAAGAAGTTTCAACATCTAAAAGAACTAATTTAACACAGGAACACCTTGAACAAATTTTAGTTATTCATAGCAATGTTTTACACTTTAAATGTTTCATGGTTAATACATAGTTTTGAGTTTTGTTCTTTGTAAATGATTTTTATTCAAAATTCGATACGCAATTCGCGTGTCAGCATTACTTCTGTGCCAGCAGTAGTTGCTGCCGGTTACCAAACCGTTTATTACATTCGCTCTGTTGCGCATTGGCAAATACATATTAACTGCATATGTAGGTATGTGCCACTTATGCACTGACCACACGTATCAAATTGTTCCAAACTTTTGGATCGCTTTCAGAAACAAATCTATTGTGAATACAAGGCAGACTTCTATGGGCTATGAATCATCAATCGCTCGAGTCCGCTCTCTGATTATAAGTTTATTAAATAAGTTTACATCAGGTAGATTTTACAACTGCATTGTGTATGTACATAAGCACGTATATCTGACATATTTCTTTATTATGATGTTCAAAATTTAATTCTTTCATTTTTATTTTTCATCTAATTAATTCGAAGTAAAACGTATAGCAATATTTGTGAAACTATAAAAAACGAGAAGTTAAATTAATCCACAGTTAATAAACGTTCCATAGTCGTTATGAAATTTTGTTTCAGACACCTGACATAAAAGATAACGCGATATTTCTCGAATAGATTTTTAAATTCAAAAATTGACCAGAAAATTACTTACGTCGTTGTTGATTTATGCCTTTGCAAAAATGATAAAATGCGACCTGTTATGTGGATTATGCAAGTAACGTGAACATAAATCAAGCTGTACTCGCAGCAGTGAAAATACTTATCTCCCAAAAGCATAAATACATTTAGGATAATTGATCGAGTTGCCAAGATGTCAATAACAGGAAGCTTAGTATCGACCGGAGAATATGAACAAATCCGCATTTTACATATTCCGCCGTCCGTTCGAAGAGCGATTTTAAAAATATTCAGTTATGTAATGATATTTCGCATATACGCAAGTACTAAAATATACATTTAGGTAGTAATAAAAAGTGATTACTTTTATACTTGGTATTACTTCTAAGCTCCATGGAGTTTGAAATTTAAAAGTTCCGATACATGTAGATACAAAGAAATAATTACCAATGCATAAAATTGTCAATAAGTATTCTCTCTATATGGACTTTAGAGATAATAATAAATTATTATTATTATTACATAATTCATTATTATTATTAATTATTTTATTCAGGTAACACATTATTAATGTTATAATTTACACCTACATTCTTACCTTTCCGCTTTTCTTCCAGTTATAAAATCCTATTATTCTTACATCTATTTTAACCTGCTTCCTCTTTTGAATGCTCTTTTTGCTAACCAGTCAGCTTCCTCCTTTAAATCCCAAAAAATCATACCCATGTTCTTGAGTTCGTTAGGACTTCCTATTGGCCGTGTGGTAGCTCTGGTTCAAACTCTTTCGACTATCCATTATAAGATGTTCTTATGACTTTTAAAAAACGTTATCCAAATTTGAAGTTTCTGAAATAAAGTGTTCTTAAGATTGCAAAAAAAATCATTTGATAAATCCTTGGAGTTTTCAAATTTATATTAAATATTTTAAATAAATATTTTTTTTTAAATTAGTATATTATTTCGCGAAGTAATGTCAAAGTCAACATTGTTGTCTACAATTGCGACGCTAATTATTCGAAATTTGTATTTGAAAGAATGTCGTCCTAGGTGGCACTTGAACCCACGTCCACGGTTTGCCGGACCATCGCTTAAACCACTGAGCCGCGAGGACTTGGTTTCAAGTTTATTGGAATTTTGCGTACCAGTTCCTGTTTTGGAGCTTAAAAAGCGAGTTTTGCTTTTTGGTGAGACGCCAATCTGCATACCATTCTTTTAAGCGGCACAAAACGTTATAGAAGAGCTTCTGTTACCTTTTAGAATACCTAGGTCCTGGCAATCCATTATTTGAGTATTTTTTTGATCTATTCATATACCAACAAAATTGTTTTGCAAATTTATTCAACCACAATCGTCTAGATATATTTTTTATTTTGATCACATTGATAATTATTTAGCATAAGTTTAAAAAGGAAAAATACAGTTCCCTTGAGTTCTTTATTAAGTCAATTAACATGATTTTTATATGTACTGAATTCAAGATCACGTGACAATCGATTTTTGTAACTCATAAAACTAACACGTGACCATTTAGAGGTTAATTAACTTGTTACATTATTGTGTACACTTACCTGACTCAATGTTTGATTAAACCATTTATATTATTCCAAATTACTCTTGTTTCCTTTATTGTAGTAAATGTCCAAGCATTTATTGCATTATTTTGATTCACTTGCAAAAACAACACAATCAGCAGTAGCACCGGACTCACTCCTATTTTAATTATTTATTGATAAGTTTTTTGAACCTATTTGAGTTAGTCGGCACCCAAAAAACAGTTTTAATATACCAAAGCTAAGAGATAATGCACCAGAGATAAGCTAAGCAAGATAAGTACACTTTTTATTAAATTTATTAATTAGGTATGTATATGCCATTATTCAAAGCGACATCTGTGAATTATTAGCTTGACAACACCTAGTGGGAAACGAGGAAAACTCGCTCATTGACAGGCATATTTAAATACATAATATCAGCATTATTCTCACGAATTGTACATTTATTTATATCTCTTACGCAATGAATTACCAATTTAGAACCTCAACTGTATTGAGATATCTACCTATTTTACATCATTTAACGTCGTCTTTGTTTTAATAGGGAAGCTGCATTTAATATATGAGGCATTACTTACTTACCAATAATCATTATACTTTTGATACAAAAATTTACATTACATTTAAAGGCCAACTGTTGGACTTAGATACGTAATTTCTAAGTACATTTCGATTGGCTTGTACCAATAATGTGTCTGGCATCTTGTGCATCACAGCGTACCCGTTACATTTCATTTAGGCGGCCCAACGTGTCACCTATATATAACATAACATTCTGACGTATATAGAAACATTTCTAAATAAACTTGTAGTAAACATAATTGAATATTTTTTCTACAGTATTCCATTTTCCGACATTCCTCTTATTTTTTTACCAGCATATTTTTCATAAGGAAGAGCATATTTAGGCTAAAACATCTGCATATTTATGCGCATATTTTCAGTTTTTTTTTGCATATAATCCGGCCTTTAGTCATGAACAACACTCGGCAACAGTACCATAATCGGACTCACTCATTCATTTGAGTTAGACGCTGAGCAATTGAATACGTTATGCGATTCCGCCTAGCCCTCTAATGTTCCGCCGAACAAATCTATCACTCACACCAAGTTTCAGCGATGTTCATCGTAGACTACGCTTTGGGGACTGTAACATTGTAAAACATGATTCTCGTTTGTGTTAATGGAACTTCTCGATGATAGCTAGAATTGTTTTCTTACTTGGTGCCCTCTTGTTAAATTGCACGTCGTAATGTTCTCTAACATGGCGTAAACTCGGTCCAATCTGACGCCCAACTCCGTATGACCGGAGATAATGCTCAACGATAAAAACCTACTCCTCTGTTTCATAATATAGGTAACTGAAATTATTAATCGTTTGTGGTTTATGTTTCCATAGTAACCAAGTGTTTATTTATGCTATATAATACTTTGACATATTGCGTATTTAGTGTTGGGGTATAACACAAACCCCAACACTAAATAATTATAACTATTATCAGGATAAAATAAAACAAATTTTAATGAATTTCAATATTTAATTGACACTGCAACGATCGTGTCAATTAAATAGTGAAATTCATTAAAATTTGTTTTATTTTATCCTGATAATAGTTATAATGGAATTTCATCAAGTAAAGGCTGAAACAATTATACCCTGCTCAACTTTTGAACTGGTACACTTACAAGAACATAAATAAATGACAATTTACTACTTTTTGAGTAACACTTTCTTGCTTAATTGATAGTATATGATTCTGGGAAACACTTTTAAGGCGAAGAATTAAAAGAATAAAGCTTAAATAACGAATTTCAAATGTTTTAGTGGAAAAATAACAAAATCTTCATTTTAGTATTACAGAAAAGTTTGCTTTGGAAAGAAAAAATTACTAAACCCTTAAAGATTAATAATGTGTGGGACCTCATCTAGCTCTTATGACCTCCTGACAACGTCTTGGCATCCTGGAAATCAAATTTCGAATGTAATGCTGAGGAATATTTTCCCATTCTTCCAAAACGCCAGTTCGGAGCTAATGGCGATTGTTTGGATCCACTCCTCGTGATCTTATCAGCCTCTTCAGGTAATCCCATACGTTCTCTATGGGATTAAGATCTGGAGAGTTCGCTGGCCAATCCATGTGCGTAATATTGCTCTCTTCAAAAAATGCATTGATTTGTCTTGTTCTATGAGGACGCGCGTTATCATCAACAAACACAAAACCATCGCCTATTTCATTAGCAAATGACAACACTACTGGTTGTAATACGTCATTAAGATACTTGACACTATTCATTGTAGTATTTCCAAGCATAACCAATTCAGTACGACGAATCGCAGAAATACCTCCCCAAACAGTAATTGAACCACCTACATAAGCTTGATGGCAAGTCACGTTGTTCTCAATATAGCTTTCTCCTCTGTTTCTCCTAACTCTAACTCTTCCATCTGAGTTATGGAGACGCACTCTGGTCTCGTCACTGAATAAACAACGACCCCAATCTTCAACATTCCAATTTGCATGTTGATGTGCACACTTTAGCCTTCATCTTTTGTGGGCTCTGGTCAACAATGTGCATTTTTGAGAAGATCTGGACCTTAAATTTACCCCATGGAGCCTTCTTCTTAGTGTTTGAGTCAATACTTGAGTACCTGTTGCATTCAATAACTAAATTTGGAGTGTTCTTGCAGTAAAAAATCTATTCCTTCGACACTGAACCGTAATAAAGCGGTCCTCCCTGACTGTTTTACTGCGATGTCGCCCTTCGAGGTGTCTATGTTGGACAGATCCAGTATCATTAAAACGCATTCGAACTCTTCTGATCACATCGTGGCTCACATTGAAATGGGCAGCAACAGTTCTTAACGATGCACCAATCATAAGCATTCCCATAGCTTGGCTCATCACTTCAATATTTAAACGCCTTAATGGCATATCTAAAATGCAATCAACCATTCTGCATTAAAACTTATTCGAGAAATTAGCAAAAATTCTCTTAAAACTTGATAAAAGTATAAGCGTCCGCGAGCGCAGTAACTGCACTTATGACAGATAATAACAACAAACAACAATGGAGTCGCAAATGTTATTCAATAGACATTTGTTTGCATTCCGAAACACAGCCCTGATCATATAGGAAGTCATGCCTAACGCCTACGAAGGGTTATTTACTTTTACTGCATGCTATATAAGTGTGCCAGTTCAAAAGTTGAGCAGTGTATATACTAAATACCTATAATTATGGTTCATGAGAACCATAATTATAACACAAACCCCAACACTAAATACACAATATGTCAAAGTATTATATAGCGTAAATAAACACATGGTTACTATAGAAACATAAACCACAAACGACTGATAATTTCAGCTTCGTATGTTTTGCCGCATATAGTACGTGTAGTTTCAAGAACTAATCTCTTATGTCAACTACTTTAGGCTATCAATGAATTAAACCTCTTGACCAAATAAAAAAGAAATATTTTACATACTGTAACAAAAGGAAACATTAGTTTAATACGACCCTTCTAAGTTACAACAATAGCAGATAAATATCTTAAAATGTTTATTTAATCTATGTTTCAAATTTATTTAATTATATCGAACAGTTGGCACATGATATAAGCAGAAATTGTTTATGTGAGAACCTTTTAAATGATTTTTTTCTCTGTTGTAGAGGTGCCAGATGTAGTACGTCAGAAATACGCTTTCACGCATCACGAAACAAAATACTCTCAAACGTCGTTGCCTGGAAACTCGCCACCTTTACTCAATATTTTACCAGTAAAGCCTCCGCCTGTTCCGCCGCCTCCCGAAATGTATTATCCTACAGGGGACATATGTGATCGACTTCCTGTCACTCCGTCGCCGCCAATATCACCACCGCCGCCGCCGGGCCATTGCCCATCTAAAATTAGTCGACATTTTATGCTACCCCTGAGTCCAGAACCGGACGACCATTCCGATCAAGAAGAGGACGTCGAGTTGCAGGTGTTCCAACGGGATCAATTGCGTATAATCGAAAAACTCGGAGAGGGACAATTCGGTGATGTGCATTTGTGCGAATTACAATTGAGTCCGACCCAAATGGGGTTCAGTGATTGCTGTAAATTAGTGATAGTGAATACGTTAAGACTGGAGAGTTATAGAAACGAATTTATTAAAGAAATGCATGCTCTTGTGAGACTGAAAGACGTGAACGTAGCGCGACTTTTAGGAGCTTGTTTAGAGAGTGAACCCATTTGCGCTGTTAGAGAGTACGTTGAAATGGGGGATTTGTGTCAATTTTTGCAAGAGCACGTAGCAGAAACAACCAAGCCGCTTACATCGACAGCAAACACTTTAAGGTGAGATACGCTAAGAGCGAAGTATTTAAATGCGTTCCGTAGAGAAACGTCCATTATACAAATTTCTTGTTGATATTGTATTAGGTTGAAAATTATTCTAAAGCTCGCGCGTTGTTATTTCCATGCAAATATACGTATCTTCCGTGAATTAAAGTTCTTGTGAATTAGCTATTTTGAACGTCTAAAGTTTCTAAACACGAAGTATTATTTGCACTTCTATACATTTTCAACTGAAATAAAATTCTAAGAAAATATAAGTGCATTCTTCACTTCTATATAAAATATAGTCAGTCATTAATATGTACTTATAGGAACAAATATTATTTTATTATGTTGCTGTTTTGAGCAGCCGTTAGAGAACACTGACCTGCGAATTTAAGCTTTCCGATAATTGCATAATGTTTAAATAGTGGTATTTTATATCTTTAGCTTGCTGATTCTGGAACTGAAGTCCGTTTTTCTCTATCACATTAGGTTTTTTTCTCAAAATTGAAATGAAAATACGAGAAATACACTGTTGGAAAAAGTGCCGTGCACAGCCTGTATAATCTGAAGAAGTTGTTCTAACGCAATGAAATTTGGTATGGAAGTAGTACTAACGTAACATAACTAACCCTCACCTGGAGAGCGGCGCAGCCCTGCCACGTCTCCGATTAACCAAAATTCGCCTGTCACCGGTGCTCAATTCGAATCTTGATTCGTCGGAAAACAAAATGTACCTCCACTCGACAACCCACTGATGTCTATCCTCCACCCTCTGACGCCGTGTACAGAGGTGCTCGCAAGTCAGTGGAATCCACTACAGTGCACAGTGCGCTCGCAATCCACTTTCTAGCAAACGCCCCCGTACAGTTCGCGTAATTAGTACGTCTTCCCTTCTTGCTGGCCAAACGGCTCCAAATTGCCTTGAGGAAGACGTACACGACGCTAAGGCGCTGTGCCCAAAGGCGCGAACCTCGCGTGCTGTGCTCGCGTGGGTCCGCCCCGCTCGCGGCTGAAGGCGCATACGTCCTTGCTCCATCCATTCTCGCCATGCCCGCTGCACTGCCGATAAGGACCGTTCGAGACGGCGTGCAATATCACGGAAGGATACTCCTGTCGTGTGCATCCTCACAAGCATTCTTCACACAAACTCACTCAGATAACGCGAACAGCCTTCCATCACGCACAAAGTACTGCTACAACTACCCGCTTCCACCACACTAACAATAACCCGTTTCTCCCTCCCTGCATCGGTCTCCATGGGAACAACATATTACAGCTGTCGGAGGCCCTCAGTAAAAAATGCAACTATAGAAAATATCAAAACTCGCTGCGCAAACTGTCTAGAGAAAACCTTAATGCTCCGTTAAATCTACGCATTTGTCTTGACATGTGCAGATTATACATGGTGTGCTCCTCACTTTTTTCTATCAGTGCCTAAAGCACGCGCACATACAAGATTGGTATTATAACATGTAAGTAATGCTTTTATAATTGAATTGATTCGGCATTTACTTGATGAAGATCCATAATTAAGAATAGAAATAAAACTACGGTTTTAATCTTCACTGTTACTCTTTATTCGTAAAACGACAATTGTTTCGCCAGCACAGTAGCTTCCTCAGGTGTTTACATCTAAACAGTTTGTAACGTACTGTTTAGATGTAAACACCTGAGGAAGCCACTGTGCTGGCGAAACAATTGTCGTTTTACGAATAAAGAGTAACAGTGAAGATTAAAACCGTAGTTTTATTTCTATTCTTAATGCTTTTTTCTTATTATTGTTACTTATATGAATCCTCCTGTATTACAATGTTATACTGATGAATATAATATAAAGACATTTAATGTATTGTCTAAACAGATTCGATTCTGATATGAAATAATAATAATTGTTTATTTGCCCAACAAGTTCATGCCCAGTAATAGGGCAAAAACTGTGTTATACATATATACATATGACAAAACAGAAAAAAAGGAAAATATGGCAAAAGTTAATTCACAGATAGACATAACAAGACATGATTTCACCAGTAAATATATGCTGTCGATTGCATCAACATTCCGCATCACATGGTAAACAGGTGATTTCATTAGTAAGCTGGTCCTCGGGGTGCTCAAGTTAAATGTACTCGTATTGCGAGTATTAACTGAAGGTACATTATATCGAACAGCAGCTAATATCCCAGCGCAGGCAATACTATTGGTGACAAGTTTAAATAAGTAGCGAGCACTTTGTTCAATCCTCCGATCAGTGAGTGTGTCTGGAACCTAAAACGTAGCCTTAGTTCATCGTAGGAAACATTTCTGTCCGGGTACACTCCAGTATTTCGAAAGTTAAGAATTTAAAAAACGTCGCAGTACACGCTCAATAGGAAGTTGCTGCGATATATAATGAGGGAACCAAACGACAGACCCATATTCCAATTTAGGAAAAACAAGAGCGAAATATAAAGACTCCAGAAGCGCAACATCACTGAAATATTTACAAGTTCTGATAGTAAATCCTAACATTTTTGAGGCAGACGAACAAAATGTGACTATTAAACGATAAATATGAATCGAATAACACACCAATATCCCTAACTTCACTCATGCTGATGAGTGAAACATCATAAATTAAATAGGAGGACAATTATGGACGATTTTTCTTAGTGAAAGTCATAGCATAACATTTGTTAATGTTCAAAAGAAGCTTATTCCTTTCGGACCAATTGGCCAGTACACTCAAGTTATCTTGAAGCATGTCTACATCGCGTAAATTATTTGTGCAATGAAAGAGCTTAACACCATCTGCATATGCTAATATTTGACAAGACATTAATGGAAACAAATCATTGATATATGTATTAAATAGCAAAGGACCTAAACTCGAGCCTTGTGGAACTCCAGATAATGCAACAAATTCCAAAGACTTAAAACCATTATAGAAAATATATCTATATCTATTGGACAGGTAAAAGTTGATTAACTTACAAAAAGCAATATTCAGATCAAAATAATGAAGTTTCTGATTAATAATATCAAAAACCTTGCAGAAGTCTGTATAAATAGCGTCAACCTGTCCCTGGCAATCCAACTTCTTACATACGTATTGGGTAAACCTCACAAGAGTAGTAGTAGTCGAGCGTCCGGTCATGAAACCGTGTTGAACAGGTGACATATGGGAACAAACGAAAGGATAAATTGAATTATATATAACTTGCTCAAAAATTTTGACAAAATTTGAAAGTATGGATGTTGGTCTGTAATTACATACATCCGTAATCTTATCCTTTTTGAAGACGGGCAGTTTGGGCGCATATTTCCATCTATCAGGAGAAGTTGACGTTCTGACAGCAAGGTCTATTATTTTGGGGAGCGGCTGTGAAAGAATGGAGCTAAAATCTTTAACCATAAAGTTTGGAATTTGATCATCACCAGCAGTAAATTTGTTTGGAAATGTAGACATAATACTTTCAACACTTTCCTGTGTTATAGGGTAGATGGAAATGATTGGGAAAGTAAATAAAAGTATTCATCGAGAAATCATACCATTCAATTCAACATGCTGAGGCTATGCGGAATAAATGGAAAGGAAGAAAAAATATGTTTTTAGAGAAAGAAGAAAAAAATAATTTTTATTGTAAAGCTAGTGGTGTGGTGTCACCTGGTTCTAGTGGTAACATCGTTGCCGATGCAGATTCATTTAGAGGCCTAGTTTATCGGTAGGACAAATAACACATTCGAAAACGGTATATAATAACGTTTAATAAAATAAATTAACAATAACAACGTAATGTCTGATACGCAGGTTTCTGACTCAACTGACTGACGAGACTTCTCAATCTCAGTTTATATATTATTTCTACTTCTATTAACCTAGTTAGATGTAACCTGGTTTACATACGGATATGGTAACGCAGTGCGATAACTAAACCAGGTCATGTATTTACAAAACATCTCTTTCGACAATACGGCCTCGGTGAGTTATGATCTTTTAGAGACAGAGTCACAGTCAGAGTCAGAGAGTTAGAGTCTTCACAAGACTAGTGCCTCATAGTTATAATGTATTGTTTATTATTGTTATCATTGTTATTATATTTATTAAATTATATGTTGTTATTTAATCGTTGTCCCGCCTGTTATTTATCACACTGGTAAACCTGCGGTATAAATGGAACTGCCTCGGCAACAATGTTACCTCCGGGACCAGGTGACATTACATGGCGATCCTGCCTACGTCTGATATTACATGGCGATCCTACCTTTAGTTAGATGATCAGATATTACATGGTGATTCTGCCATCGCACCATCTGACATTACATGGCGATCCTGCCAGCCACTTAAGACTGTGTATGAATTAAGTGGAAATTGGAACGAGTCCGAAAATATGGTAAGCCAATAAACAAAATGGAAACTAGGCGACGGAAAAAGTCATCCTCAGCCAGGAGCAAGCCGAAGCCGCTCACAGGTCAGCCCCGGAAGCTTTCTACCACTTCAAGAGAAGAGACGCAGGTATTTTTTTTTTAGAAATCTAAGTAAAGACAATTACAGTGCGTTAAAGTGACTGAACAATGCATAAACTCTTTCATACATAAACTGTGTATATTTCTATAGTTAAAATGTTTCTTTGTATTATAATGAATAATATTAGTTTGATGCGTATGCATAATATGTGTAATAATTTCTGCTTACGCCAACAAAATGTAGTATGTAAACAGCGTAGCACCGTTCTTTTTTTAAGGTCAAGTTTACTTAAAATTAATATAATGTAATTGTAAAACATTACATTATGGCCGAAAAATTCAATTCAAAAACATGTCGCAAGTTTGTTATCCA
Organism: Melolontha melolontha; assembly: GCA_935421215.2. Taxonomy (NCBI): domain Eukaryota; kingdom Metazoa; phylum Arthropoda; class Insecta; order Coleoptera; family Scarabaeidae; genus Melolontha; species Melolontha melolontha. The sequence continues at coordinate 215,264,324 of OW285235.1, forward strand.
TCGTACACGAGAATATAGAAGTTTCTACATATTGTTTTACCGCCTACCTAAAATGGAAGAGCACGTTATATTTTTTAGTACTAGCGAGCATAAATTCACTTACGTTCCATGCATATATACAATAATATGCATACGTTTTATTTTTTTAAATAGGCGCCACACAACAAGTGTTGTATTTCAAAATTGTTTATCCAAGCATGTGTATAAACAACAATATGTGTATTTAAACTAATCGAATCAATAAAAATCGAAATGAAACACTTACAAAATTAGTTTAGAAATCGACAAGGCCAAGTTCGTCTAAAATGCACGACATCATTTATTTCTAAACGATTACACTCCGTGACATTGTACAAAAAGTATGTCTAACGCATTCATAAAGTTTTGCAAACTGAAGAGAATTCAGATTAATATACGAGGAACATGATTTTATTATTATATACAAAGAGTTCCAAAAAATTAGTTGCAAACGCCTTATCACTAATAGAAGTTGATTCCAATGATGTAAAGGTTAGTAACGGAACGACCGGTAGCATCCTTATCACGTCAAGGGCTCAATCGACGGCAGAGACCTATCGATCGTACCATTACGAAACCGACAACAGCTACAGATTCCGCCAACTCCAGGACTGATCATCTTAGGGTTATGGAACTGTTGAAAAGGAGACCAGCCAAATCAAAAGAATTTCAAGTGATGGAAAAGGCAAAACTTCAATTCGCTCCAGAGTCTTAATGAAGCAAGCATGCACTTTAAGGAAATGGTCCTATACGACGATGACGCTCTCACTATTTTTATGAAAGAGAATGCAGTTATAACAAAAATGTGTATTGTTAACTGGTCTCTTGAATTTATGTATTGAAGAAAAGGGCATATAGTATAAGGGAATTACCCCAGAACGTGCACCCTTACTATGGTCAAGAATTGCTTCGCAGAACGTGACATACACGAAATATGTGTTGTCTAGGATAATTCACGATTCAGTGATTTCCTAAAATAATTTTGCCATAGAGCAAAAGAAAGAGAGAGAGTTGAATTATTTTAAAATAAATATGATTAAAGGGGAGCACAAAGAATTGAAGACAAACAGTCAAGCATGAAGAATTGAAAACAAAGAATCGAATGCGAAAAATTGAAGAAAGACAAAAATTGCGAACTGCGAAACAAGGCAACTATTCTAAATTACTACCATATGTTATGGAGATAAAATTTAAGCAAACAAACAGAGAACAAACTTGAGACAGTGTACAACGGCCCATTTGCAATTTAAAATTTACAATTTATCATTTACCATTTGTAATAATTTTAATTTATAATTATAATAAATTTCAATTCGTTTATAATAATAATACTTTTAGTGTAACGTATCTATACACACATCGTTATATAGTATAGTTTAAACTTGTATAAGAAATATTGTATAATATATCTCACTAATGTGCAATATATTAAGCACCTACACATAGTATGTAAGGAAATGTAATTATATATATATTTAACACGGACAAGAAAAGCCAAACGGCTTAGAAGCCCTTTTCTTTTCTTTTTCGCCGGGTGGAAGATGCGACAACTAAACCAGGTCATGTATTTACAAAACATTGTGTTTTATCTTGTAACCAGGTAACTAGGCTAAGGGGACACACTCTAATATATAACGAGACACTCAGAGGTCTCGGCAGTCAGACAGAGTCAGTCAGAGACAGAGTCACAGTCAGAGAGTTAGAGTCTTTACAAGACTAGTGCCTCATAGTTATAATGTAGTGTTTCTTATTGTTATCATTGTTATTATCTTTATTAAATTATATGTTGTTATTTAATCGTTGTCCCGCCTGTTATTTATCGCACTGGTAAACCTGCGGTATAAATGGAACTGCCTCGGCAACAATGTTACCTCCGGGACCAGTGACATTACATGGCGATCCTGCCCACGTCTGATATTACATGGCGATCCTACCTTTAGTTAGATGATCAGATATTACATGGTGATTCTGCCATCCCACCATCTGACATTACAGTAGATATAAAAACTATAATGTTGAAAGATGTTGTAACTAAGAGGTACACTGAATGTGTGTAAATAGGTGACCTGCTTTGGTTATTACAGTGGATTGACTACTTTTTTGTTTGTCCGTTTTTTGAAAAAACATAAAGATCGGTTCACTGACCCTGGAGCATACGACATATAATTGCCCAAGACAGAAGCAATAGTTTTCTAAATTCAAACCGCACACTTGCAAAGATTGTTCTTGCGCTTTATTGATAGTCATAGCCAACGTAAGGCGTACTGGAAATTGAAGTTGTTTGAAAACGAACGTTATGTCGGTCGGAATTAATGGTATTCGTGGAAGTAGTACGTCTTCACCTTTATGAGATCGAATAAAATATGTTGCTTCAATTAGATTGTTCATCAATTTTTTAACTACTAATCGTGTGCCATTGCATAAATTTGGCTGATTCGCAATAATATTTTCCAGCGCTCCAATTTTCAGATTCAGAATAGGTGACGGTAATCCGGTACCATCGAGAGAATTCTGTTGGAAAATTGCAAGTCCACGGTTTCAATTTTATAATGTCTTGACTTAGCTTAAAAAACTTCTTTGCCTTGCTTTTCGTGTGAGGTGTATTTGAATCTTCTCTCTTTAGTAAGCAGCAGTAATTTTCCAGCATCTTTTTGTTCCATTTCCCTTGAAATCTGCGTTTGATTTCCTTTAGATTCTAGTGGAATCTCTCCCCTTGCTCTTCGATCAGCATTCCTAGATTCTCAGGGATATTGTTCAGATGTGAATGTAAACATGTGCATTTTTAAGCTCATACTGCAGCCTAAATCTTGGGAAGAAACAGCATTCTATCTACCATTTGTTTGTAGTCTGAATCCTTTGTGTAACAAGAAAATTTTTATTGTGTGTCATTGTAGAAGGTAATGATTTCAGACCAGTTTGCGTTGGCCGTACTATCATCAATCGCAGCATCATGATGCATCGTGGAAAACAATAGAAATTTTTTCCAGTTTTTAGGGATGTATGAAAGCAGTGTCACATTCTATTGATATCCAAATTGACTTGTAAATTGTTCTCTTCCTCGTTCTGACACAAACCTTGGTGGTAGTTCCCGCTTATTTTTTCTAATAGTTTCTACATACGTAAGGCAATCTTTCAATAAATCTATAACTAGCTTATGACTGGTAAACCAATTGTCACCTGTTATATTATGACCGGTCCCATAGAAAGTCTCAGATAACTTTTTACAGCCTGGTATGAACTACAATCTACTTTAAACGGACCATGCGGTTGCTAACCAACATATATTTCTAAATTTTCAGTGTAGTACATACAAGGATTCACCATTGAAAATATCTTGATGCCGTATTAGCCGGCCTTAGTTAGGATATACTGGCGAAATCCGCACCTTCCTCGAACCTTGACTAGCATTTCGTCTATTGTTACGTATTCACTTAGACAATAACTCTGACTACATTGATGAACGAATTTGTCGAAAACCTCTCTTATCGGCGCTAACTTGTCGAAAAAATGTCTGTCATTTCTAGTACGTGTATCGTCAAAGCGTATATATGGTAACAAAAAATGGAAACGATTGGGAGACATTACTAAACGAAAAAATTCAACGCCTGATCCACCAGTACTCCATAAATCTTTGGTATTTAACTTACAGTTTCAATAGAAACCAGCCATATACAGGAGTCCAAGATAAGCTTTTATTTCAATCAAATCAGTGTGTTTACAGTCTCCGTTTCTGAAAACTTTTTTTTCTAAATCGATTTACCTATTGATATTGTCAACAACAATCGAAAGCATTTCATTACTAAAGAACACTTTCCAACATTCAAGCACGGTTTTAGCTCCTTTTGCACTACCTTTTACAAACGGTAAATGCGAGATAATATGTGCACGAGTTTTAACATTTAAGGAAGGCCTGTCTATTTTCCACCTTTGTGTCTTTATCTTTGCCTAGAATTATATTCTGATTTGTCATTGCTTTTTTCATAGGTTAAAATTTCTTGCTCAGTGTCTGACTTCTACATCTTCTTCTAAAAAATATTCTTCACATTCATCACAACTATCTTCAGCTTGAGATAGTTCGGAATGAGACGACAATTCATCGAAAACTTCCTCCTCTTCATATTATGTAGTATAGGTTCATAAATTAGGTTATAACTCCTTCAAGAAAGTTTTTGTACTGTTGAGACATGACTAAATCGAAGTATTTAATTAAAAGATGCATAGAGGGCAGTGCTCATCTTTTAGCGCCACCTTGAATTACAGCCTAAATAACTAAAGCGTGAGTTAGACACCACGCGAATATTGAAGGGTTAAACGCTATATTAGACAAGAATATTCTACAGCGAAAACAGAATATACTTAAAGGTATGTAGTGTTTACTGAGGCTATTTTTGAAAATGGTCTACCATTCCAAAAAACCTAATTTAAGCAGTAAATTTATTTAAAATGAAATGTCAACTCAATATACCATCGTAGGCGAACAATAATTTTATATTTCCAATGAGATAAATGCAAAGAACATAAAACATTTATGAAAAATAACTTAGTGAGAAGCTAAAATATACAAGAAGTGAAAAAAAAACAAAGACCTAGGAATATCTGACTAGACCTGGTAGAGAAAAGACGAAGGGAGAAAAGCGGAAAATGAGCTAATGATGAAGTAATGAAACGTCGTAAGGGATGGCAAAGATAGACGAATAGTTATCGTTATGGATTATTGACGCCTGAAAAAGCATAGAAAATCAAAGCGAAGAAGAAGAACATATAATCCCGGAATCAGTATAATTTCCGAACATCATAAATTCTTTTAGAAGGACCGACAGGAAGTTTGCAATAGTAGTCGTTAGAAAGTATATGCAATGCTCTAAATTTTAAATAAAAGTTATGAACATAACATTCTCTAAAAGATATATAAAAAAGATTAGATATATATATATATATATAATAATAATTGATAAATTATTGGAGTTTTTCGGCTTTTATATGAAATATTTACAAATATCAAGTTAGTATGTATGTAATTGCAAAGTAAGGGGGGATGTAAACATTGCTGTCTACAAATTACAAAGCAAATCATACGAAATTTTTTAATTGAAAAATATTGTCTATGTTGGGTCTCGAACCCAAGTCTACAGTTTGCCGGACTGTCGGTTGTACCACTAATCGAAGCAATTGACTGATTGGCATGAGTTTAAGACCATAGACGCGACCGAAAAGGTTACAGTTACTGTCTTTTAAGACTGCAGTATAATTTTTTTATCGATTATCTAAATACTATGCACCTCTTTTAAATCATTTATACGATACAATACAATGCTAAGGCATTTACATAAAGAAGAAACCAGGGCATTCCCTTCAGGATAATGCACGTATTCACACTTAGATAGTTTCAAATGACAAAAAATCTTGAACTGTGTTTGGAACTACTTTTTGATCCAGCTTATTAAGCAGATTTAGCCCCTCAGACTTTTTCTCTTTTCTTAACATGAAAAATTTATTCGCTGGCGAGAATATTGGGACGAATAAGGTAATCACTGTAACTTACACATACTGCGAATGGTTCCATAAAGGTTACTATTCTGAAGGTATAAAAAATTTAATATCGAATTAAATGCAATGAGGAGAAGAATACGTTGAAAAATAGAATAATTTTTTACATAAAAAGTTTGTGTTTTCCTGTCGAGGTTCACTAATTACAGAATCTTCCTCGTGTGTATACACATTAAAAGTTTATTACGCTTAATACCTATTTAATATCCATATGATCCGTCGTAATATCATAATTCTTTTGTTAGTGTGCTTTTAAGTGCATTCTTTCAATTGAAGCAAACAAAAAAAGTACTGTACATGTTTTATATTAGAACAAAAATATATAAAAATGAAAAACAGGAAAGATAGTAGTCGAGAAGGAACGAATGACAAATGAAAACACGAAAATAAAAATTCGACGATATAAAAGCTCTCTGAAATACGGACACACCAAATAAGAGCTTACGAAATATTGGTAGACGAATATGAAACTTTTAACACCACATAAGGCAAGTATATGCAAAAAAAATCTGAAAGTTAAACAGCGCATTTAAATATCTATATTAATTTCTCATAAATTCTATTTAATTTATATTGTATAAATATGATAAAATCCCGCTGAAGGTCCAAATGTAAATATGCTTTCGTAGATTATATATAATTTTTGTGTTTGATCCACCGCTCGCGGGGCGTGACTTTCGCATAAGCTGGTTATTTATTTTGGTTAGTGGCAGTTATATTGAAAGTTGGTGTGTTTTCTGAATATTTTATTTATTTTACAGGAAAACACTTAAACCTAATTCCTTAAGATAAATAACGTAATGCTTTCACTTAATGTTAACTTAAACTTCTTTACTGTTTGTGTTCAGACTGTATGTCTTGTTCTGTACTGTTTCGTGTCAAGAATGTGAATGTTGTATTCAAATTGAGTCTTGTGTTGCCACAGATTATACAAATGTGTCATTTGTGGTCGGCACTTGCGTGTATGTTTTTGTACCAGATTTTATGTTCGCGCATGAATTCTTTAATACCTCCACTCATATGAACTGATATGGACAGAGGCTAACTAAGACATGAATCCGAACCGAACTAGGGCCATATTCTTAATTGTTATTTGTATTGTATATATACATATAATCGTTATAGTAGAGGTAATGAAAAAAAATTAGCTGTTATTGTTATTCTGTACGCTTAAACGAAATTTTCTTAAAAAATTCACGATTTTTTAGGACTAAAAAATTATACGTGATTTGTATATTGGAAATCCATGAATTTAAATTAAATTTGGTTTCTAGAAAATATAGTTCCACAATTTCTAGACCTCTGAATATGTAAAATATTGTACATTTAAAAGGAAACATTCAATTAGCTAATGATTTGTGCCTTCTGGTTTGAAGGACCGTTATATATGGCTCAAAGTACCAAATGCTGCCTTGTCTCGATCCTCGAAGAACCATGTATATGTTTTGTATTTGACCCACCGCTCACGGGGCGTAACTTCCGTATAAGCTGTTTAGTACTTTTGGTTGGTGGTAGTTATATTGAAAATTGGTGTATTTTCTGAATGTTTTGGTTTACTTCTTGGAAATTGTATCTACGTGCAACGATATCCAATGTTAGTCTTAAAGATTTTACTAATAAATAAACAATAATAAAATAGAATTCCTAATTAAGTACTAATAGGTGTCATAAATCTCAGTATGTATTTCCGTCTGTCCCATTCTTTAATAAAAGACTTTAATGGTACATACATACATATTTAGAAATCGTGAGCCTATTATGCATAATTAATCGAACATTGAGTGACCATGTTAAGGGTCTATTGAAATCATTCAGTAATAGCCCTAGGCAATAAAGAAACAATCTAATGTATAAAGCAATAAAATAAAGGTAATAAACAGATTAGCAAATGTAAATTCTTGGAGTCTAACAAAATATTATAATTTTTAATATGCCAATAAAAGTATATTATACAGTGATTTACACTTGAAATGCACGTTGAATATTTATAAAATTTAAAATGTTACACTTTAATTCTTTTATGATAAATTTACTTATATCTAACATATAAATATATACAATATAACAAATTTCATTTTATGACGAAACATATTGGATATGGAGTATTACGCTAAAAAGTACTTTTTCTTCTCTAAGTTTGTATAAATCAATTGAATTATTGTAGTAAGAAAGATTACTGTAGTAAGTACATTATATAAAAAATATTTTTAATAAAATATTATCAAAAATCGGGTGTGAAGAACACAATACAAGTTCATATATTTGTGGAAGTTATCTCTCCAGAGACGTAGACACGTGTCTCATCTTACTATAGAATCATCAGTACGTCCCATTATTGTAGACATACATTTCACAAAGCAACAACCTTACTATATCACAGAAGTTATTAACAAAGAGGGAATGAGAACATTCAGCGCTGCTCATTGACGAACGCCGAAACAACTAACACTGTTTCAATAACAAATGCGAAACTAAGCCCAGTACTTCTATTTAAGGGTACAACCGCGATTGCAGAAGCTGTATTAACGTGTCTTTACTTTTTATTGGACAAATGGAATTCGTAAATAACAAAATAATTTTAAACATACTCGGCACATGATTAACACCAACATTTTTTCTACGTATTCGTAATTGAACAATTATTTAAATAAAATGTTTTAATAATTTCAACACGTCGGTGCGGCGTTAGATGTTCCATAATAAATTGTTGTCGACTACTCTCTATGACTGTCAAATGCCATCCAAGCCAAACTGGCGCCTAAACAAAATCGACATGGAAGATAAAACGCACCTGTACATATTTTCAGAAACTATAATTTAGCAACCATAACTAGTTGATACATAACTGTGTTAAATATACTCGTGGACATCAACAAATAATCAAATAGGTAAATGTCTGTTATAATGCAAAACATTTAATTTATCGAAATAACCAAAAGATAAACAAAAAAGTGACGAACCCAAAAATCTTGGTGTGCAAGCAGAAAATGTAGCCCGAGCAGCGGCTTCGAACATCGCTGCTGTCTTGAATATTCCCAGGAGTACCGTCCAAAACGCAATATAGCGACATCGTCGTACTGCAGAATATATAAGAAGGCCACGATCAAGCAAACATGGCACCACCTTATGATGGCTCACTTTAAAGGTAAGTAGCAAGGCACAAGGTAATCTAGTGACATCTGACGAACACAAGAGACTAGCCGAAAATAGCGTTTTTCTCTCGACCAGCTATGCCGGTACAGAAGGGGAAAAATACGTATATGTATAGGAACACGATGCCAAATGGCAGCAAATATACCAAAGAAAGGTACCTGGAGACTAAAACCAAATGTGGTACACTGGTTGCATACAGCAGTATTAAGCCAACGATTACATATGGGGTAGTTGTCTGGTGGAGGAGCACGGTGCTGACATCGTCGGTGGGGCTCCTTATGACTCTCCAACTACAGGTTCTGTCAGGAGCTGTGAACAGCACGGGAACCGCCTTCATGACCATCGTTATTTCCCTCCGCTGGAACTATTTGTAAGGGTGGAGGCCATAGCTGCGATTCTGAGGCTGAAGGCCAATGGCATATGGTGTCCTAATTAGATTGCAGGTGCCATACGGATATCACAGGAACTATACTGGAAGAGCCGATATTTCAAATGCCGGCGGACATTATGGCACCTGAGATTATGTTTACAGCTAAGTTGAACATATTTATACCGACCAGTGAACAGGCAAAAAGTCGTTCGGGAGATTGTGGTGCTGGTACCTGGTACACGGATGGATCACAATCCAATCAGGGCACAGGTTACTTATGCGGACTGTGTCCCAGATGGAAGATATTGATAAGTCTAGGAAAACATACGACGGTTTTCCAGGCGGAATTGTTTGCACTCGCAGCCTGCACCAAGGAAATCCATCTACTAGGTCTAAACTGGTGAAATATTGCAAACGGGTCCTTAATAGACTGGCATAACACAAAACTATGTCGCCGCTATGGGTGCCAGGACATGAGGAATTTAAAGGCGACGAACTGGCCAAGGAAGCTGCTAATAGGAAGTTAGTAGAACCAGAATCCGTATGTAGAATTGCTAAGGATTCCGCTAAAAGGAAGATCTGGCTATGGCTAGAAAACCGGGCATTGTCCTTTAAGGAAGCATCTGTATAATATGGGCTTGGTTAGCGAGCTCTGGTGTAGGAAGTGTGAAAACTAGGAGGAAATTAGCCTTCAGGTAACATTCACTGGTGAGGAACTGACAGATTGGATCCTATGGATCCTATGAGGGTACTCAAACTTTTCCCGAGGAGGATCGTGGCTTTCATCAAGGATACAAGACTAACAGAGTGGAACTGAGAAATATATTTGGGGTTGTAAAAAAAAGCACTGAGTTCATGTGCCAGGATGTGATGGCCCCACCCTAAAAATTAGAAGAAGAAGAAGAAGATACCAAAGAAATTAGAGTACATGGATACGTTAAGCACGCATTACACATTTTTTGTAACAAATGCGTAATGAAGTAGTAAAATACAGAGAGCAAGAGTATGGACAATAAGACTTTTTACTTTTTACCTTTTTACAAATAGAGCTAAAGCTAAAAGTATATATACTCGTATATATAGGGTAGCTTAATAGGCCATTCAGGTCCATAGCTATGTAATACTCTTCCATAGCCTTCGATCTTTCGCTTTTATCTTCCAGTTTACAACATTTCTTCTCTCAGATTTCCTTGCACTGTTTTCCTCCATTTTTTTCTTAACCTTCCTCTTTTCTTCTTACCGTCTGTCTTTTTCCTTTCCAAATTTTCACTGATTTTTGATTTTTGATTCTCGATATATGCCATATATTTTTTTTGTTCGTTCTTTTGATGTAACCCTTTCCGCAAACCAAAAAAAAAAAAATGACGAACCCAAAAATCTTGGTGTGCAAGCAGAAAATGTAGCCCGAGCAGCAGCTTTGAACATCGCTACTGTCTTGAATATTCCCAGGAGTACCGTCCAAAACGCAATATAGCGACATCGTCGTACTGCAGAATACATAAGAAGGCCACGATCAAGCAAACATGGCACCACAAATCGGCGAAAAGACGGTTTCTATGGTGTTATCTACACTACGCGACCGTGGTTTATCTTCAACAATTGTTTCTCGCCAAGTCGAAGTCACGTTTACGGTACTGCAGTTTCTGCGCGAACCGTTCGCCGAAGATTGAAGGAACACGTATTGATGTCAAGGAAACCTGCTGCTTGTCCACTTTTTCTCCTAGCTCATGGTGTTCAGCGACTACGACTTGCACGTGAACATAGACATTGGACGATGGATCAATAGAGCTCCGTATTGTTCACGGATTAGTCTCGTTTTAGTCTGCGTTCACCAAATGGCCTAGAACGCGTGTGAAGAAGGCCTGCTTAAAGATTTCCAGCGTGTTATATATCTCCAAGAATGGAATTTGAGGAAGGCACTATAATGGTTTGAGGTGATATTTCACTGTACGCGAAAACTGAGCTTTTTCTCTTTTGGTACCACGACGGCTGTTAGGTACATCAGCAAGTATTTAGCTGATCACGTGGAACTATTTGCTCCATTCGTAGGTGAGAAATGTACTCTAATACACGATAACGCGCGCGATCTCTCACCGACAGGGTGGTTGAGCAATATTTGGATGCGGTTAATTTCAGCCGTTTGCAATGGTTAGCTTGAAGCTTGGACTTGAATCCTATCAGAAATCTCTGTGATTCATTAGGGCGACGTGTTCGGCACCGACATCCCATACCGGTAATCATTCGTGATCTTAAAATAGCTTTTCGCGAGGAATAGGAAACATTACACAAGAAAAGGTCGCCGACTGCATTAGAAGTTTACCACGTCATATGGCAGAAGTCATTAGAGTTCGTGGAGGTAGCAGGTACGCACTATTAATTGCTTAAATTGTGCGAAAACATAGATGTAAAACCCAGCCGATAAGACTAACGAATTTGCTAATTTTGCACATTTACTATTTCGTAGCTTTTTCTTGTTGATAAAATGTTAAGTACCTTTTTTTTATTTCTCATTCTTACTTTGTAGATAGTGTTTCATGTCTTGTTACAGCAAAAGGAACAAGACTTGTACTCTTGTACTAACAGACATTTACTTCGGTATCCGGAATTTTGTGCCCAAACGCGTGATATACAGTGTTGCCCAAAAGTCGCGCAACCGAATGAAGAAAAAGAAATGAAATTGTGTAGTACAAATACAAAATTTATTCTTCTATAATAAAAATAATACAAATATGTTTGAAGAAAAACTGACTCTTTGGGATCACAGCTAATCTTCGAAGTATCCTCCACCTTCTTCAATGCATCTCAGACATCGCTTTTTAACCGCGTTACAAATGCGCCGAAGTAATTGTTTGTCATCATTGAGTTTGGCGACTTCTTCGGTTATAACATTTTTCATAGTCTCAATATCCGGCAACTGATGATGGAATACCTTATCCTTTAAAATACCCCACACAGCGAAATCTAGTGGGATTACGTCCGGAGATCTCGGAGGCCATTCGACTTGACCGCTTCTTCCAATCCATCCGGGGAAAAATTCATCGAGAAATTCGCGAACAATTAAAGCGTAATGTGCTGGAGCACCATCTTGTTGAAGAGTTAAACATTGACCAGCAAACACTGGGTTATTGGCAAGTTCTTCACGTAGTTCCATCAACAAATCGAGGTATGCAACACCTGTTATAGTATTGTCGAAGAAATAGGGGCCGACGATTCCGAAGGCGCAAACGCCAAGCCATACTGTTACTCCAGGCACGTTTAATTCTTCTTGAATGATGATATGCGAATTTTCAGTGGACCAGTACACACAATTGTGTCTATTGATGCGCCAATTTAATTTAAATTGAGCTTCGTCCGACCACAAAATTGTTTTGAAGAAATTTTGAAAGGCTTCACATTGAATGACATACCATTCTGCGAACTGTAGCCGACGATCCGGATCATCTTCTGTCAATGCTTGTAAGAGGCGTGGTCTGTAAACCTTCAAACCTAGTTTCTTTATTATTACCTGTAGGGTAGAACGAGAAATATCCAGTACATTTGCGGTTTTTCGGACAGATCGCGCAGGCGATTCAATAAAACTCTGAGCTACAGTTTGTAAGTTATCATCTGTCCTCAGACTACGTGGCCGGCCTGTACGCTTGGAATCATCCACAGAACCGTTTTTTTCGAATCTTTTTATCAAGCGATAAACAGTCTCACGCCTCGGAACTTGACAGTCAGGGAATTTGACCGCGAAATCAGAAAAAATGAGTTCATAATCAGCATGGTAACGATAGTACGAAGACACCAAGAATACCCGTTGCGCTACGGTATACCGATAATGTAGGCTTGTTGTCATGATAACGCGTTCATGCACTTACAAACTCCGATAAGATATTGCTTCACACCACACACAGACAACCGCTGTACTGCCGACAGACCAGCCGTCAAACTTGCATTAGGGGGAGAATGGCGCATGTGTATTTCATTTTGACGTTGCGCAACTTTTGGGCCACGTGGTACATAGTATAAATAAGACTTAAATTATTTATTATATTTCGAAACAAAAGCCTGTTGCATATTATTTATAGATTGTAAAATATGTAAACCGCGAAATTCTCACAAGAGAGAAAAGAAACTGAAATAAGTTGTCAAGTACTAACGAAATCTTAAAGAAACCATCCGACTAAGTTAGGATATGATAAAAGATAATTACATTTACATTTAAACAATACATATTCTCCCATACAGAGCTGTCTATGAAATACTACATCATAAAAGTTTTATAACTCCCAGAAAGATGCCAATATGTTCATATTCATAAGATTTGAAAAAATACTATAGAAAACTTTTCGAGAATGTTTTTAAATGGAACGGACAGATTTATTAAGTTTTTGACAGAAAGTCAATAAATGTAAAGCTTATAAGCCTGTCATTATTATTTTAATATTCGTCATGGCGATTTTTCTCGAGTTGTTTTTTGTCATGAGACCTTATCTACGTTCGGAATTATTTAATATTGATGTTGTTCTTATTTTCGCTATTTTACATCAAAATTCTTGACAAAATATAGTTCTCTATTAGTTGTATCATTTCTATTAGACATTCGCTCGATCGATTATTTACTTTAAAAATCAGAAACTTTTTAAACTTTATTTAATAAACGAACTTGTAGAAGGAGAAGCGTGAAATGATAAGCTTGTTAAAATTTAAACACTTCCTGAATGTGAAATAGATAACTTTGTAATGGCTCATAAACAGAGAGCAGACTGAAGCGATTGAATGATTGAATGACCAATTGCTCCCATATAACGTTGTTGCGGTATCATGTATAGTATGCATGTTATTACAGCCCCACTATTTGCTTGCTCGAATGCATTCGTGGAGCAGATGTTGTTATCTCCGTCGTCATGAATAGTACATTGTGTATATTCCTTCATAAATTTTATTTAACAGTGGCGTGTAAGACGGAATATACATTCATATATTATTTCGTTAGAATTCGTTGAAATAATAGCATAAAAAATTATATCCGCTAATTTCCAAAGTGTATTCTCGTGTTTACATGCTGCTATACATTCATATACATATATGTATTTATTGTTTTTGAAATGGTTTATTTTCTATTCTCTTCTTTAAGGGATTGTTTCTGGTTTTGTTTCTTTCAGTGTTATTTACTTACAACGTTTAGTATTTTAAAAAATCCGTTTTATATTGTCATTTGTATATTTATCATATAATTTTTTATAAATATTAAGTTTAATTTACTACCTTATTTTTGGAGTAGTTCTCGTTTCTTCTTTTAGTCAATTTCTTTCTGTTTTTAGTATTCCTCTTTATTTTCATTAAATATGGAGAATTCTAGTAGGGCAACCACGGTAGGTTGGATTAGAGGCCATTGAGAATGCTTATTCGTAATGATACCGAGATACATTGCAGTGCCTGTTCATTAAGTTTAAGGCGTCCACAAAAGTGTAATATGCAGAGACATGTTTCTTCGAAAACTCATCAAAATAACGTATGACCATCTGCACCTAATACATTTAAAGATGAACTGTGTGAAGCTTTTATGGCGGCCAATATCCCATTCAAATTCAGTCCTCAAAGTTTTCTTACAAAATATATTGATCGTCATATACCAGATGAATCTATTTTAGGTAAATACCTCTTACCAAAATGTTATTTGAGAACCATTGAAAAAACACAAACCAACCTATCTGGTCGTTATATTTGGATAAGTGCAGACAAAACAACGGATGTAAATGGGACGATAAGTGTTAAATGTAGTTGTTGGTATTCTTCATCCGACAACTTTATACCAACCATACTTAATTACAACTAAAATATTGCCAGTCGTAAATGGTGAAACAGTTGCAGAAGTAATTGATCGATGTATTCATAATATTCTGTCATCGAATAACAACTATAAAGACAAGATGCTATTATTTTTGACTGATGCGGCAGCTTATATGTTAAAGACAGGGAAGTTATTAAAGCAATGTTATCCCAATATGCTACACGCTACCTGTGCAGCACATGCACTTACAGTATGTGAATACATCAGGGGTCATTTTCAAAATGTTGATAAGTTAGTTCCATCATTTAAAAAACTATTTCTCAAAGTTCAGACAAAAAGTTGATGCCATATTTAGCAGAAATCCAGATTTGAATATATTAAATCAATTCTGCACAGAGTCAATTTAAAATTCTATACAATCGAAGTACGGTGCATTTTTGCAGCATTTTAGCCACGCACCCATCACCAGTTGTGATGTGAAACGGATATTTTCTATTTTTAAAGACGTTTTAACATCTAAAAGGACTAATTTAACACTTTTAACACCTTGCACAAATTTTAGTTGTTCATAGTAATGTTTTACACTTTCAATGTTTCACAGAAAATACATCTTTTTGAGTTTTGTTATTTGTAAATTATTTTTATTCAAAATTCGATACGCAATTAGCTTGTCAGCATTACTTTTGTTTCAGCAATAGTTGCTGCCGATTACCAAACCATTTATTACATTCGCTCTGTTGTGCGTTGACAGATACATATTAATTGCGTATGCAGGTATGTGCCACTTATGCAACTGTGAACTCGTATCAAATTGTTCGAAACTCACGAATCGCTTACAGAAACAAACCTATTGCGAATACAAGTCAGACACCTATGGGCTAGGAGTTATCAATCGCTCGAGTCCGCTCTCTGCTCATAAACATAACGTGTTAAGACTCCCATCTTACCGCTGCGGTTTAAACCCAATCGAAATGATTTTGAATATGGTAAAAACAAAAGTAGTAGCTCATAATATTGATTCGAATATTTAGATGGAAGTTTTCATACGTCAGTCATTTGTAGTAGTAACTCCAGACTTGTAGCAAGTCAATTGTGAACATGCTACACGAATCGAAAAACAATACATAGAAAATTATAGACTTATTAATAAGCGGAAGGAGTTTCTAATACGATTGGATGAATCAGATAGCGAAATGGAGTATCTTATAGAAATTGTGTACAATAGTAGAACTATTTTTTTAACTGCTTTATTGTTTATGATTTTGAGTTAGTACATATTTATTTTAAGTTTAGTATAAAGCATCTTATATACATGTATATTACAAACTCTGTTGTCAATGTATATTGCTTACAATAAGCATATAATTTATTATATAATGTTAACATGTAAATATGTAATGAATATAATAAATTACAATTGTCAATGTATCTTCCTTACAATAAGCATATAAACTGCTCAAAATCGTACAGGGATATTTTTAATGCAATGCAAGATAATGCGCGTCCACATGTGGCTCGAATTGTAATGAATGTGCTAGAACAGCAACACATTTCGTTGTCAGAGTAGTCAGCTCAGTCTCCAGATATGAATCCTCCATTA
This sequence comes from Melolontha melolontha, assembly GCA_935421215.2. Classification (NCBI taxonomy): domain Eukaryota; kingdom Metazoa; phylum Arthropoda; class Insecta; order Coleoptera; family Scarabaeidae; genus Melolontha; species Melolontha melolontha. The sequence continues at coordinate 215,280,788 of OW285235.1, forward strand.
GAGCATCTGTGGGATAAGTTACAAAGGAGGGTTACAAATTAAAATGATCACATAATGGATCACATTTTAGAGTTCTTCAAAGAGAATGGAGAACAATACCACAGGAAGAGGTTGACAATTTAATTTTAACAATACCTAACCGTTTTAGGGCAGTAATAAACAACCGTGAAGGTCATACTGATTACTAGAAGTTGCTTTTGATGATATGTTTAGGATTGTTTTCCAAATTTAAACATCTTTAAGATTTAAGATTATGTCGTTGTTAACAAAATTCGTATTTGCAAACTTGAGTTTATTAGAACTTTTTAAATTTACTTTTAATTTTGTACTTTTTTAGTTGAATTACGCTGTGAATATATAAATCTGGTCAATAAAGTTGCTTAACAATATAAAATATTTTTCTTTTAATTACCTAAATATCCCTGTACGATTTTGAGTAGCGTATGTAATTTATTATGTAGGCTGTTTTTTCTAGCTGCATGAGAATTATCGATATCGATAACTAAGGTTTGACAGCTTAGAATGTCAAACTGTGTTGACATTTCTGTTCAGTAAGGTTTGGCAAGTCATCATGAATCGTTTACACTTCGTCAATTTTACGGTCAATATAATCGGCCTAGTGAGCAAGCAATTTGTGCAGTTATTGATCATTTTCGCACTAATTTTACTCTTCTCGATTCAAAACCATCAACAAGACAAAGAAATGTGCGTACCAAAGAGAATATTGCTGCTGTAGCGCGAAGTATTGAAGAAGACGCCGAAATGTCGATTCGTCGTCGTTCCCAACTTGTTGGCCTTTGTCCTTCGACTACGTGGAAAATTTTACGTAAGGATCTAGGCTTACGTGCCTATAAAATAACAGCTCGTGCAAGAATTGAAGCCAAACGAGGATCGTTTGCGTCGCATTTTTGCGGATTGGGCTCATTTGAAACTGGCCGAAGATGAGCATTTTTATCAAAGAATTGTGTTTAGTGCTGAAGCTCATTTCTGGTTAAATGGCTACGTCAATAAGCAAAATTGCCGTATTTGGAGTGAAGACAGTCATCAAGCCGTTAACGAATCATCATTACATCCATTCAAATTGACTGTTTGGTGCGGTTTACACGCTGGCGGCATCATCTGTCCTTATTTCTTTCGAAATGAGCAAGGAGCTGCCGTTACGGTGAATGGCGAGTGCTATCGAGCTGACTGAATCTTTGTTTACAAAAATTAATCAGCTAAACATCAACGACATTTACTTCCAACAAGACGGCGCAACTTGCCATACAGCGCGCTTAACAATCGATTTATTGCAAAATCAATTTGGTGACAACTTTCTTTCCAGAAGTGGTTCTGTTCACTGGCCCCCTCGTTCGTGCGATTTAACGCCTTTGGATTACTTTTTATGGGGCTATGTTAAGTCATTGGTATATGTCGACAAACCAGCAACTCTTAAAGCATTGGAAGCCAATATTCAAGCCACCATTGACGCCATACGGGCAGATTTATTGGAAAAAGTAGTCAAATATTGGACTCAACGAATGCACCATGTAACTCGTAGCCGCGGCGGACATATGCCCGAAATCATAATTAAAAAATAAATGCCATGAAATTATCTACCAGATTATAATAAATAAAATTTCATTCCAACAATATTTCTGTCTTGTATTATCATTTTAAGTTCTCAAGCTCTTAAAAACACACACATTATAATGCTTAAATGTAAATATGTAATTAATTTAATAAATTACAATACAAACTACATTAATTGTTAATCTTTCCAAAGTTAATGTTTGCATAAAAACAAATATCACACAATATCTGACACAAACTTAAATTGTTAGTAATTTACTAAATAAAACACTTGGTATATTTGTTTCACAAAATGTATTTAAAATATATCTGACATATGTTTCGACTTATACAGTCATTCTCAAAGAGTCATGTAAACTAAGTGAAAAGAATACTCCTACCAATATTTATGGCTTATTTTTTAAAAGTTTTATTACAGCATCGATTGTGGGGGTATTTGAAAAATCCAATTGCGTGTTTGTGACCTGTCTGTTGAGATTTATGGCTTTTTTTATTTCTAAAATTTCTAAGAAGTCAAGCCTTTTACCCTTATTACAAGAGTGTAAAAGTTTGAAATTATTAGCGTTAAACAGATGAGAATTTTGAATTCAGTGTTCCGCGAATCCCGTGGTCATATTGCCATGTAGAATAGAATTTCTGTTGATACGTTCTTTTATACCCCCACAATCGATGCTGTAATAAAACTTTTAAAAAATAAGCCATAAATATTGGTAGGAGTATTCTTTTCACTTAGTTTACATGACTCTTTGAGAATGACTGTGTAAGTCGAAACATATGTCAGATAAATTTTAAATACATTTTGTGAAACAAATATACCAAGTGTTTTATTTAGTAAATTATTAATCATGTTTCACCAAGAGGCAACCGTGAATTCTATACATTATATTAAATTGTTAGATTAGAAGAAATTACGAAAGTACCGTTCGAATCGACTGTGCAGCTTCAGGTCTCAATTCTACTTGGTTGCACTATAGACAATTTCAAGGTCAGTTTAGAGATTACGCGGGTAAAAGTTATTCAAATATCACACCAGTTTGGAGGGGCAGATTTTAATGCGGAACAGTATAATTAATGAATCATACCTTAGATCTTAGATAATACATGGAAACAAATTCATTGATATAAATCGTGTTGGTATACTTCAGCATTTACATTGGACAGCCCAATAAATCTGATTCACTGACATGTAATAGCTACTTATAGGATTTTATATCGTCGAATTCCATTAAAATCCAAATATCGACATTAGTCCCTTACACATGTCGATTCTCAATTTACCCGACGTATGTATTTATGGAAACACGCAATTTTTTCACGTTTAATTTCAAGTGATTTATAACCACATCGAAAAAGGCATTAAAAAAAGAGTCGATATGAAATTTAAAATGCTTTTTCCTGTTATTAATTGTTGTCATTTATTTTCAGTTACGGTTGCCTTATTTATATGGCAACGCAAATAGCGTCTGGCATGAAATACTTGGAATCTATGGGTTTCGTTCACAAGGATTTAGCAACGAGGTAAGACTAATTTTGTAATTACTTGCAAAGTGTTCTGTTATTATTAATGTTCCGAACTTATTTAAATTGTCACTTATATTTCACGTCACGTCCGGGGTGTATTTTCCATTAGTCGGAAGTCGTTCAACTAAAAGACGCCAGTCTAATTAAAATGCGACTGGAAATGCGCCTCTGCTTTTTCATATTTGAAAACGTCCTGACAAGCTGTCGTATTGTTTATGCACATAAATATGTACTACAAATTGAAATTTTAATAGCGTCTTGATCGCGGAATAGCGCTCGCGCCACAGAATTTATTATTACGTTTCACTGAAGTAACTGTTCGTACATGTGGATGTTTTTAAACGTGGGTCTTTAGAAGCTATAACTTTTAATTGCTTCTACATCAATTAAATTCTCGCATTGAAATGTCTTTAATTAGCAATTAATAATATTTAATGTTGAGTTACTAGAATTACCGTTTATTATTTTTACAATTTTACCGTTCAATATCCGATATAAAATTCAAACAATTGTAACACTTAGCTGACTATAAAAATATTGGTCTCTTATACAAGCTAGAAATAATGTCATTAATAATTAGCTAAATAGTCAGTTTATATGTTGATCTTTGATACAACTCTCACACCATGGGCATCTATGTCTAAATGCAAATATAATAAAAATAACATTTATTAATTATTTGAACAAACATTATGTATAGGGTTATTCTAAAGTAAGCTCCCAGTTTCAAATGGCCATAAGTTTGGCAAACTTTTAACCTTCCTGGTGCCGTGATCAAATAATTACAAGGAGTACCGTACGGGGATTTGTACCTCATTCAAATGTTATTTTAAAATTAAAAATTTAAAGTCAGAATGCTTTTAGATGAGTTTATTTGATAAAAGGATACAGTATTGGTAATAAAAATTATTAAAAAACGTTAATAATATGGAAAAATATAAGTTAAAATTAATTTCTATTGCACTGTATATGAGACCTTTTAATTTTGTTTAGTGGTCGAAGTTGCCTCCATTTCCACTCCATTGTTTTGTATTTCCCAGGGTTGTGACGTGTTTGTGTCTGATTAATAAATAATCGTGTGCTGTGTGTTTTTGTGCGGTCCTGTGTTGCGTGTGTGTAGTCTGTGTGTTTGTCGCGTTTCAGTCATGTGTGTGTTTGCTGTTTGTCGCTTTTTTGTGTTTCACTCATGTGTGTGTTTAATGTTTGTTGTTGTAAAGTGTGATTATTTTCTCTGTTTGCGTTACGAAGTATTGTATCTGTTGTGTTGTTGCGTTTGTGGAGTGTAATGTTATTAGCATTTTGCCTATGGCTAGTGCTAGTTCGTCAATTGTGTAAGGTGTTGTGTTTTTTTGTTTTTGTGTCCAGGGGTTAGTTGTTGGGGGTGGTGCTGGTATGTATTTGGGTTTGGGTGTGGTTTTGTTTGCAGGGTTGTTTGGGTTGTTAGGACAGTTTATAAATGTTGATAGGTGAGGACCATCGCAGTTTGCACACTTTGGTTGGGTCGTTTTCGGTTTTGTACATAAGTGTGTTGAATGTTCGTCTCCGCATTTCATACATTTATTGTGTACGTTACAGTGTCTTTGTTGGTGTCCGAAAGTCTGACATTTGTGGCATTGTATTATGTCTATCCGTCTGTTTAATGGTTCGATTTTAATTGTGAGTCCGCAGCAGTCGTGTATGTTATAAATTGATTTATAATGTCTCGTTAGTTCAATTAAAACAAGTGGTGCAGGTATGCCGTGTTTACCGTTCATTCGTTTGTTTTTAATGTCGGGTAGCCTTGGTCAGTCAAGTCGTTTGCAATGTCTGTGTCAGTGATAAAGGTAGGAATGCCACGCATAACTACCTTTAGTGTCTTTTCGCTTCGTAATTGAAACGTGTAAAATTGTATGTGTTCTATGTTGAGTATGTGTTTAAGTGTACTGTAGTCTTCGTCAGTTTTAGGTTCGATGTGTATACCAGATTTCACGAGATTGTTTTGTACGGTGTTAATGTTGTGTGTCTTAAGTATTTGTCGTATATGTGCCCATTTGTCTTTGTCTGTTATTATGATTTATGCGATTTTGTGTGTTTCGGTATTTTTGTTTTGTGTAGTGTTTATTTTGTCACTTACCCTGGGTGTGCTGTTTGAAGTTGACGGTTGTGGAGTGAATTCAGTTACGTCTTGTTCCATCTTTTCCTCGGCGTTGGTTTCGAGGACACTGTAGGAGTTTTTTGTGTCGATTGGTGTGCTTGCGTGTTCGGATTTCTGTTTTTTCGTTGTTTTCTTCGGATTTGTGAATGAGTTGGCGAATATGTTTGGATTATTCTCTTCCGGTTGGCTTTTGAGCGGTTCTATAACTTCTATTTCTACCATCGGTTCGTCGGAATGTATCATGAATATTTCCGGTGATTTTTCGAGAAGGTTTGCAATGTCTTCTTTCTCTATGGTTTGATTAATGATGATTTCTGCGTTCTCACGTTGCTGTGGAGTACATCTTCTTTTAAAACTGGATCTCAGTATCAGATTAACAATAGTAGTAGTAATATGTCGTCCGGCCATTGCTTCCGGGTTCGCTTGACGATGTATCGTCGTCGGTGCTCTCAACATAGTTTGAAATATGATTTATGGCAAGGACTTTCCTTCCTTGATTAATATCTTGCAAAATATTCTGCTTAACTAGTAGTTTAATGTATCGAATCCACGGTTGGCTCTTGGTGAAACATAATGAATAATTTACTAAAGAAAACACTCGGTATATTTGTTTCACAAAATATATTTATTAGATCTCTAACATATGTTTCGACTTTTCAGTCATTGTCAAAGAGTTTTTAAACTAAAGTAAAAAGTACACTTCTACCACTATTTATGAGTTTTTACAAGACTTTATGACGGCATCAATGGTAGGGGTGTTGAAAAAATCCAGTTGTGTATTTGTGACGTGTCTATTAAGATTTATGGCTTTTTTAATTTCTAATATTTCGAGGAAGTTAGAAATTAAAAAAGCCATATATCTTAATAGACACGTCACAAATACACAACTGGATTTTTTCAACACCCCTACCATTGATGCCGTCATAAAGTCTTGTAAAAACTCATAAATAGTGGTAGAAGTGTACTTTTTACTTTAGTTTAAAAACACTTTGACAATGACTGAAAAGTCGAAACATATGTTAGAGATCTAATAAATATATTTTGTGAAACAAATATACCAAGTGTTTTCTTTAGTAAATTAACTAGTAGTTGGCCGAGATTCAAAATATTTTTTTTTCTGTCGTCTAAGCTCTTCGTATGTTTGTTGGGAAGAAATTTTATTTCCTATAATCGAAACGCGTTGATGCCTGCCACGTCTAGAAGATGACCAAACAAAACTACTGGCCATCGGTTACTGCTGCGTCTCGCCGAATATTCTTTTATAGCATTTATAGCGCCCTTTGTCTTGTTATATTACAGTACAATGTCTGGTTTATACATAGTTTCCTTTCCTGAAACTATATCGTTATGATGCTCTGCCGGGAGTAAAATTACCGCTTTATTTTAGTATGTGTGTATTACACTAGACCTTGATTTTTCCGCAAACATGCTAGAATATAGCTGTCTATATTTATTTGTTAATAGTTCTTTTGGAACACAAGCCTTATTTTACCGTAGCGTGCCTCATAGCGGCAGCTGCCTTTGTTGAAGACAAACAGCTAATAGCATACTTGTGAAAAAGTTGTCTGTTGTAATCTCATATCTGTTTCGTAAGCATTCTACCAAGTCCATAACACCGCATTGCCCCTGATTTTTTTCTGTAGAAGCTCTCGTTTTCTCCAAGTAAACTTGTAAATTTAGACTCTAGGTAATTGTGCTGTCAGAGAGTGCATAAATTTCTATACCATTTCTATCGAATTTACTTTTCATATAATCCCGGATAGAACATCGACCTCTAAAAGAGACAAGTTGTTCGTCCACTGTCAAGTTATCACTGGGATGATAGGATATTTTGCAATTTTCTGCTAAGGTGTTAAAGACATCTCTTATTGGCGTTTATTTTCTGTGAGCTCTAGTTTGGTAATCATCAAACTTTAAAAACGTAGACAATAATTGAAAACGTGTTCGTGACATGGTAGCCGGGAAAATTGGGTGAGCATATACTCCGTTCGAGCACCAAAGTGATTTTAGTGATTCCTTATTGGATCGCAAAGCACCCATAATCAAAAATAAATCAATATAGACTTTCATTTAAACAGAATTAGTAGGTTTCCCTACACGTGGTTTTTCTAGATACTTAGCATTCCATAAACCATTTATCTAAACTTCGTCTCCAGTAAGTACTCAAATTATTTTAATTTTTAGTAACATGCCTGTTCAGCTTTTATGTTTGTTTCTCTGACAATAATATCGATAATTTTGTCAGTAACAAATAGACAAAATGCCTCTTCTTCTATTCCAAAGTTCGCACTATAGTTGGTAAGGCCAGGTGCATTCTTTATAATATTATTTCGGTTTCTTCGATAAGGACGAAATTGGATTTTTTGTATTATCTTTCGAATTGTATAAAGTGTAAAGTAGGGGAAGGTGTTCTAATATCGACCACTTAACATAAATAAATTTATATCATAAATACGCGTCGACAAAATAACATATTTCGATGTGAATACATATTGACTGATCTTTAAAGTAATTAAGTAAGCACAACTAATTCTTTAAAAGTAATTTATTTTGAGAAAATAAATAAAATACAAAACGGTTGCGTGATCGGTATTATCCGACCACCAATGGGAAATATCGACCACGAGTGGGGAAATATCGACCGAAATTTTAAACAATTAATAACTGAATGAATACTGTTTACTCGCAATAATTACATGATGTAAAGTCATCTGCATTTTCCTCAGTGGTGCAAGCAGCGTGAAACCATGTGGCACACGACCTGCATCGCCACCACTCTTCATTATCCGCTCCGAATTCACCGCAAACATAACATGTTGATGGTGTTTCTTCCTCTATCACTTCCTCTATAACTCCTTTCTTATTTATCTTCGCCTCCTTTTTCCTCTTTCTGTTTGGTTCTTTAGTTTTTCTATCTTCACAAAATACGCGTTTCTTCACACCAGCAGCAGTTTTCTTTTGTTTTTTTTATTTCCTTTTCTTCCAGCTGTTCCTTCATCGGTGTCGAGGTCAAAATTTTGGATTTCTGTTTCTTTCTTTTGCTGTTTATCGGTTTAGGCTTAGGTGTTGGATATATGTCTTCAAATGACTTGATCTTGATCTGGATCGTTTTGTCTGTATCATCGTCATAAACTTCTTGCAACTCGCAAGAGGATTCGTCAGTGTCCCAAAAATTGTCATTAGAATTCCTTTGCCTCAAGTCTTTTTTCAAATCAGGAATTATTTTCTTATGCTTGCTAATGGAAGTCAACCCACTTGGGCCAGCAACGGGACTTGAGCTTGCCATAGGTGGACTATTGGAATCAACAACTAAAGCTGACATGTCCATGTTATCCGCAGTAGGAGTAGGTGACTCAGGTATTTGAGTAAAGTCTTCCTCTTTAAATACATTCCTGTCCAGCGGAAATAATCCTGTAGTTTTGAATCCATTTACGCCTTTTTCAATCGTAGCCACTCTGTTGTAGGCTTTAGCAAATATCTCTGCAATATCTGTTACAGCGATTGTTTCATAGTGATGCGATTTCATATATTGGTCACACTCATGATTGTATGCAGATTTCAATCCGCCGAAGAAAGTCACATCCAACGGCTGGACCCTATGCGATGTGTGCGAGGGAAGAGAAACCATCATAATTCCATTTGCACGACAGTAATTGTAGGACTGCAAGGTAGAATGTGAGCTGTGATTATCTAAAATTAGTAGGACCGGATCATCAAGGGTGGCTTTCACGAATTTACAAAAATGTTTTAACCACTCAGGAAACAGTTGCTCTGTCATCCAACCGGACTTCGAGCAGTGGTAGATTGCGCCAACTGGACCATTTTTACTCAATCCCTCCTTCATTCTTTTCCTTTTGTAAACAAACATCGGTGGTACATATTGTCCTAGAGCACTCACAGCGCAAACTATAGTAGTGGTTTGACCTCGCTCTCCACTTGTAATGGACCCAACTTGCTTTCTTCCCTTTGGTGCAATAACACGAGATGGTTTGTGCACAGTTGTTATCCCGGTCTCGTCCACATTATATATGCGGTCCGGGCCAAAATTGTGTTTTTCCAGAAGTATTTCCATGTTGTCATAAAGCAAGTGGATATCTGCTTTATTAAAAGCCAGTACTCTATTCTTACTAGTAGCTTCTGGCTTTCTTAAGGAGAGCTGGGGATGCCTCCTTAGGAAACCATACAGCCATTCTTTTCCACATGTTCCTTTATTGGGGTTGAAGTTGTTTTTAATCTGGTTTGACACAGCATAATCATATGCAACTTGCCGTATATTGTTTGTTGTCAATCCATAGAAAAGTTTTGATAATTTTCTTACATAATCAGCCAGTTCCTTTCCTTGTTCGTCAGAAAAAACTGGTTTTCTTCCTAACGTAATTTTCTTGACTGGAAATCTATTTTTAAGACGGTCTTGCAAAGTACCATATGGTACCGAGAAGAGTGCAGCTGCTTTTCTAATTGAACATGCTTTTTGATTAACCGCATTTATTGCCCGCTTCATCTCCTCTTCTGTCCATGATGAACGGGCTGTTTTTCGTATATAATTTCTTGGCATCTACGAATGAGAAAAACATACTCATTGAAAAACAAAAAGTACAATGTCGATCACTGCAACGGGTAATATCGACCACCGTGATAGATATTACCCGTCACGGACATAGCAGTTTATTTTTTTTTTTAATTCAGCGCCTAACCTCAAAATTGTGGCCTTGCAAATGCCATAATAGATTAATAATCATACACTAATAACGCTAGTTAGAGCAGATTTTCAACACAATAATGCACAAAAATTACAAACCCTATTTCCCGATGCCAGAAAAGTATAGAAAATCAGCGCATAAACAACTTTATTTTATTTCTTCGGAATCGCACGTCCGACAGAGCACATGTGTTTTTGTTAGTTTCGTAACTACCTTGCGTAGATGGCAGCACCTAATAGATCATTGAAATATAGCGCTATGTTTAAAAAATTATGGTGGTCGATATTGCCCGCTGGTCGATATTAGAACATCTTCCCCTATATAGCGTAATAAAGTGTATAAAGATTATAACGCCCTCTTAATTTGTGACATTTTCTTCGGAAACGTCTTCAAAAACATAATTATCCTGAAGGTCACCCTTTTCATTGGTTTCATTTCCTTCGGAAACGTCTTCAACAACCTCATTATTCTGAAGATTTCAATGACATCATCGATCGCATCAGAAAATTCTGGTTCAGCGTCGGTAGCATTTTCTTCTTCGTTCACTAATCTCAAAATATTGTCAAAGTCAGGATCATCGTATTCATGATTCCACATGCAATTCCAATTCTTCAGTTGTTAGTCTCACAGGATTTCGTGGTTTAGTTGACACTGTGTTACCCAACCAACACACACACCATACCATCCAGATAAGGAGATAAAAACACTACTTAAGACACTGGTTTGTGAAATCTGACTTAGAATAACCGAAGCATATAACTAATAGGAATTGCGCATGAGCAGATTGTTACAACGTTGTCGGCAACGCGATCAAAATTATTACAAGAAGTAACATGTGGGGTACATTTGTACCCCACTTGAATGAATTACATTTAGTATTTCATACAAAAAAAGGTTTTAAATATATCTATACGTTAATATGCCGTATAACGCTTTTGTTTAATTATGAAACAGACATGTAAATAATTTACATATCTGTAACTGTATACTTGGACAATACCTCGAATTTTCAGCATTTACTTCTGCTTAAGACATGTTTCTGCCATCTAAAGGCGTCGTCAGTTAAGCTAATGAAGTAATGTATACAAATGATACAAATCTTTATAAATAGATCTGTATCTGTATATGACATTTAGCCGAACCGCCTATTAGATAAAGCAAATCTCGTCCTATCAGGTGGCAATTATTTAATAAGTGACATCTGACGGACGAAAGAGACTTTACCGAAAAAAGCGATCTTTCATTTGACCCGCTAAGCTAGTACGAAACGAAAACAATATGGGTGTAGTCCTTCAAAAACGAGCCAGATGGCGGTAAATATACAAAAAAGGTTTTAAATATATCTATACGTTAATATGCCGTATAACGCTTTTGTTTAATTATGAAACAGACATGTAAATAATTTACATATCTGTAAGTGTATACTTGGACAATACCTCGTATTTTCAGCATTTATTTCTGCTTAAGACATATGTTTCTGCCATCTACAGGCGTCGTCAGTTAGTATTTTAGTAGTTTAGTATTTCAGTTTATAAATTATTTACTAATATTGAACTATTACTAAAATTTAAAAAAAAAAAAATTTAAGACATGTTTTGAGGCAATAAAAAAAACATGAAAGCCAAAGTAAAGTTATTTTCATTTTAGTCAGCAAAAATTTGCCTTTGGAGTACATTTATACCCCGCACGATACCAGGAAGGTTATGTACAAAAATAATAGCACTAATTTGTTAATAAAGAAACGGGATTTTATTATAACAAGAAGAAATAGTGAAAAGTTAAGTATGACCACCACTGCGGTTTTCAATAAGTATTCGTTGTTCTTCAATGGTATAAACGGCCCTAGAAAGTGCATTCCTTGGTATATTTTCAATGACATTTGATATAGATCGTTTAAGTTCCTCACGGGTAGTGGGTGTACTAAGAAATACTCTTTCTTTAAGGTAACCCCATAACCAGCAGTCAGACGAATTTATATCTGGTAACCTAATGCTTAATGTTTAATATTTATTATTCCTTCTTTATATGTTACATGGTAACAAGAAATGTCAATACATTACAATACTTAAAAATATACAGTAATTATATGTATAAAATAAAACAAAAACAGAAAAGGAAAAAAAAACATGTATGGTAAACACATACATGTGTCAAAGATAAATTTTGGTTCATAAGGAAAGACACAAACATAAGTATGATTGCAGTGACTGCACGACCTATCGCCCAGAGAGATAATGTCACAGTTCGCCGCACTCATACTCATCCAGGGAATAGTAGCACTTGTTGGTAAATAAACTTGTTATTTAAGTTTGTTTATGCTACTATTCTTATACGATAAAGGTAGTAGTCTATTATACAAATCAGTTTGAATACTTTCTTTTTGACCAACTGACTATCCAGTTAATCTTTATTCCTAGTATTATAACTGTGCACATCACCACGGGTTTTAATAGTATATTATACTATAAGGGAGAGAAATGCGTTATTTTGGCAGAGGTACAAAAGGTACAATGCACCGAGGACAAAATAGCATCTATCCCGAATGGTATATACTATTTTTTCCACGGTCTCATTAACTTAAAAACACATATTTTGTCATTATGAAGTAAGTAGCACCAGAATTATTGTATTCGGATTTGAGCATTTATTTAGTAGTCGTTGAGTTATTGTCATAACTACAAAATAAACAAACAAAAAGAATTGTCAAATTAAGGTGCTAGTTTGGTTTAGTTTAAAGTTTGTTTAGTGCACAATGAATAATTGTGAGTCGGAAGAGATTGTGGAGGCTGCATATATTGCAATAAGCAATTTGCTGCCTACGAAGTCACGATATAGCCTACAATCGGTTCAAAAAGTGGTGCGCCGATAAAAATGTTCAAGTATACAGCGAGAATGTTTTGTTGGCATACTTCAGTGAAAATGCTTAAGAATTACAAGTCTTCCACATTATGGGCGCAATATTCTATGGTTAAGTCATGATTGATAATTTACGACAACATAGATATAAGCAAATTCCCCAAGCTGATCGCATTTTTGAAAAGAACCGGTGACGGATATCAAGCGAAAAAATCGAAAATATTGAGAAAATATAAAGAAAAAAAATTATTTTTCCACGGTCGGGAGTAGAAATCAGTTTCTATGACATCAAAATTAAAACAGAAGTAGTCGATTATTCCCAAGGGAGTATAATGCTCCCAAGGGAGTTTACATTATGGAGAACGTTTGTGATTCATGACAAACAGACAAAACAGACATTTAAATTAAATGTTACATTTGTACAATTTTCAAAATTAATATTAATATTGTTTATTTTGTAGTTATGACAATAACTCAACGACTACTAAATAAATTCTCAAATCCGAATACAATAATTCTGGTGCTACTTACTTCATAATAACAAAATATGTGTTTTTAAGTTAATGAGACCGTGGAAAAAATAGTATATACCATTCGGGAGAGATGCTATTTTGTCCTCGGTGCATTGTAGCCCTCGGGCTTCGCACCTTTGCCAAAATAACGCATTTCTCTCCCTTATAGTATAATATACTATTATGTGTTTCTGTAAATACAGGACTGTATTATATATAAATGTAGAGTAAAAGCACATGATTCTATTATTTATAAAACATTGTTTACAATGTTCATTATATTTCAACTGAAATACTTTACGGATTGCTCTTTTTTGAAGCAAAAGAAAATTATTGGCTTCAAGTGAGTTACACCTTGCAACTACGGCATAGGACATATGTGAATGAAAAAGTGAATGGTAAGCTATAGTGGCTAACTCAACTCCTGCTGCGTAAGTAAGTTTGCTTGGAAAATGTCTACTAATTACTCGATGGTCAAATGTGTTACTTAATATATTTTGTATGTGAAATAGTGCTCCGTCTTGCATATAAATAATGCTTTCATTATCCTGATTCTGTAATACTGGTATTACGAAGTCTTGCAACATTCGAAAATATCGCTGTCCGTGTTCGGCTACTGTTTTCGTTTGTCTATTTTCCATTTCTGCATAGAAATATGGTCCTATTATAAAATTTGACGTAAAACTACGCCAGACACCTTGTAATCCTTGTTGAAAAATCGTATTCATATTATTATTCGACCATATCCTACATTTAACTCAAAATGTGCTTCATCTGTCCACAAGATTTTCTCCAACCATTCAACGTTATTTTGAATTTCTGTTAACATTAATGGATACTACTCGTGAGGTACTTAAACAATTCATATTAGATGTTATTGAAAACATACCATGGAATGCACTTTCTAATGCCGTTCATACAATAGAAGAACAACTAATACTTATTGAAGTGGTTCGCATATTTAACTTTTTCCTATTTGATCTTGTTATAATAAAATGCCGCTTCTTTATGAACAAATCAGTGCTGTTCTTTTTGTACATATTAAAAATTTGCCAAACTTTTGGCCATTTCTAACTGGGAACTTACTTTAGAATAACCCTATATTTTAATGTCATCAGACTCATCAGCATACCTGAGAACTGTACAATTAATTCGAAAAAACTTCGTGCAAGTTTGAGTTTTTTAGGGCACCAGAGTCAATGGAATTGGAATCATAACATTTTCTTTAATATAAGTATAATCGAAGGGGTTAATGTATTGCATTTTGAAGCAACAGAAACACCAACAATCACCCATGGCTATGCAGATTAAATATGGGTAGTAGAAGTAATAATCTAAAAATGAATTCATATGAAGAATGTTCTATAGATGACAAACGTGGATACGTAATGGATATAAACAAGAACATGTAAAATGTCTTCGAAATAACATTGTGATATAGGGATACAACTGAGGACGAGGCCTGGTGGGCGTAGAGATGTTGTGACCCCCTCCTTGAAGTCGTCAGACATCATGAACTGGGTGGCAGGGGCATATTTCTCTTGACCCCAGCAGAAATGGCTGCTAATCTGTATGGATTCCCGTTTAAACCAAAGGGGAAGACCACTGCCAGGATAACATACTGCGGTGGTCGCAGTGGGATTTAAAACGGATGCTTAGATCCGAAATGAAAGAGATCTGTTTAGTAGAACACCTACAGAAGCCGATGCGCACTCAATTCTATCGTTCCATACAAAACCAACATTTTTCGGAGACTTAGACAATACCTTTCTTTTGTCACCTGGGCTGTACTCCGAATTGAAGGATATATCATATAATGGCATGCCATGATGGAGTTTTCTCGACCCTTCTGTATAAGAAGGAGGTGCTCGGGCTTCAACTCGAGGACATTGTTTATAGAGACTGCAAAGCACAGATAGAAAACAGAATGCATTTGCTCATGGCGTGTTTTAAATATGTGCCTACTATATACATAAGCAGGCTAAACGCA
This sequence comes from Melolontha melolontha, assembly GCA_935421215.2. Lineage (NCBI taxonomy): Eukaryota > Metazoa > Arthropoda > Insecta > Coleoptera > Scarabaeidae > Melolontha > Melolontha melolontha. The sequence continues at coordinate 215,296,073 of OW285235.1, forward strand.
GCGCTGAGCGTGGTATACTCTAGCTGAGGCATAAATATTATATCGCTACCGGAGTGACATTGCCGTATGTCGAGCAGAATATATTTGTTGTGTCTAATGGCAAAACTAAAATCTTTTGGGATTTTACCTTATCCACGACTACAAAAATCGAGGCCAACGGACCAGATATTGTGGTTATGGCATTGTAGACAAAATGCATATATATGGTGGAAATGTCATGTCTGGCTAAGCCGAACATCTTGGATAAAGAGCGCGAAAAGAGGGCTAAATATCAGGATCTGCAAATAAGACTCGGTTATCAGAAATTCACGACCTTTGTGACGCTGATCATAGGTGGACAAGGCGGGATAATAAGCGAACTTTTCGAAAACCTGAAAAGAATGGGAAAACCTTTGTGAAAGACATGCAGAAGTTTGTTATCTTGGGACCGCGCGTCTGCCTCCAAGATGCTTTGGTCGCATTTACATGTAATTTACAACGGTATCGTCCGTCTATCTGCTGAGCTATAGAAATCCGTAATGTTTAAGTTAATTGAGTCATTTTGAAAGAATTTATTAATCTGTTGCATGATGGTGAAATAATATTGGCTTATTTCCAACAGGATGGAGCCACTGCTCACACTGCAGGTACCAGTATAGCATATTTGCAGGAGTTTTATGATGATCTTATTATCAGCCAAAAGCCGGTGGCCACCGAGAAGTCCAGACTTAACACCACCAGATTATTTTCTTTTCGGACATGTAACGAATAGTGTTTTTAAAAACCGCTAACACACATTAGAGAAACTTGAACACCCAATTAGATATGGAAATGAAAACATCACTCAGGAAGAACTTTGTGCATTTGAAAGTATTAAACGACGAGTAAACTTGTGTTTACAAAATAATGGTGGACATTTTCAACAGTTTTTATAAAAATAAAGTATTCTTCTACTCATCAGTGCTCTTTTCATTAAATAAAGCATTTGTTGTATACTCAGTTAACAAATTCACATAAACATAACTTTAGTCTTTATTATTAATATTGCCACCAACTATATAAAAATAAAATCCATCGTACCTACATAATTGGCGTACGAACATTTACAGACACACGTTATTTAGAATGATATTTACAGTATTTCTAATCTTATTCAAAAATTTTATTTAAATAACGTCCCTCGTATATATCTAAGTATATCGCATCACGTATGCCGCTATGATGGTATTTTATGTAAAGTCTGAAAAGCTATATCAATAGAGATTTTTAAATATATTAATTTTATAAATACAGTGTACTCTCTCCTTAAGGACACCTCTCCTAAGCGGACACCTCCCATAAACGGACACTTTTTGCAGTACCAAAAGATGACTTAGGGATTTTTAAAATTTTTCTCCCTTGAGCGGACAACCCTCCCATAACCGGACGCGGACACTTTTTTCCCACACCAAAGTGATTTTAGTTCCCCATAACCGGACAGCTTACAACACTGTAACACTGTTTTTTCGTTTACTCTTCTTCATATTCGTACAGATGTTACTTATTGAATAATACGTGTATGTACAAAGGGGAATTCCCTAAATACGCACAGCTTGTTGTTTTGAATGTAGTACGTAAATACATAGTATATTTATAGATTCTTATTGTATACATACTTGAATCGCTATGCCTAAAGCAGTGTTGACTATTAAAGACAAAGTTAATGTCATTGAAATTTAAAAAAATGAGAAACTTAGTGTACGCGAGTTAGCAAAGAAATGTAAGATCAGTAAAACTAAAGATGCTTGTATCATCAAAAACAGAGACCAAATTTTAAGATTGTGGGACACTGATGTCAATCCGGATAGAAAAAGGAGTATGCTGAACGTCAAAGGCGTTAACATTGAAAAATTCTGCTACGAATGGTTTGTGAAGGCTCGAAATAAATGTATTCCTCTCTCGGGCACACTTATCAGGAGCAAGGCTAAAGAAATTGCAGATAAATTGAATTACGCAGATTTTAGTGCATCATCTGGCTGGCTGGAAAGGTTCAAAAAACGGCATAACATAACCTTCCGTGCCATTTCTAGAGAAGCCGCTAGTGTAAACCAAGATGATATCAAAAGTTTTACTGAAAAAGTGCCATCTTTGATTCAAGGATATTATTCACGAGATATTTATAATGCGGATGAGACTGGATTGTTTTTTCGGGCATTACCTGATAAAACATTTGCATTAAAAGGTGAAAAATGCACTGGTGGAAAAATGGCTAAGGATAGGCTAACGATTTTGCACTGCGTCAATATGGCTGGAGAAAAGGAACCCCTTTTTGTTATTGGGAAAGCTGCAAAACCTCGGGCGTTTCGCAATATTAATTTGAACAATTTACCAGTTACGTGGCGATCAAACAAAAAGGCTTGGATGGCGTCTGATTTGATGACTGATTTTCTAGCGCAGTTCGATAGAAAAATGCAACTTCAAGAACGGAACGTCCTGCTATTTTTAGACAATGCGGCCTCTCATCCTCGCGATCTTAAATTGAAAAATGTTAAAGTTATTTTTCTTCCAGCAAACACAACAGCATTTTGTCAGCCCCTGGATCAAGGCGTTATAAAAAACTTTATGTTTTTGTACGAATCGTTATTTTTAAAAAATATTTTGCTGCAGATGGAAGACGCAAATTCTGCTTTGGATTTATCAAAATCAATAAATTTGTTAGATGTCGTATTTTTCATACACAAAGCGTGGGAGCAAGAGGTCCCCAGACAATAAAACATTGTTTCAGGAAAGCTGGTCTTGAGAAAACAGATATCCTAAATGACGAAAGCGGTTGGACCGCAGAAGATGAGCTTCCACTATCAGCACTTGCTCAGTTCTCCAATATTATTAATCAAGTTCAGAGCCAAATCCAAATTGACGTCGAAGACTATATTAATTTAGATAATGAAGTCTTCATTAATGATGAAGATGTGGAAAACATTAGCACTGAAATGTTAATTGCTTCCCAAGAAACGCTAGCCAACTCGTCTGAAGATGAGCTAGAAAGTCAAATTGAAGACAAGTTAACTTCCTATAAAGAGGATTATTTAGCTATAAGAAAAGTAAAGGCTTTTTCTTTATCACAGCGACCTTAAAGGTGTTCAATTGCTTACTGATCTTTTCAAATACATCTCCAAGATAATGAAATTAAAGGAAAAACGCACAAAGCTAAAATTTCTGACTTTTTTAAATCTATTTGAATACCTTGCATAACAAATTTTGTTTTTTTTTACTTCTCGCAAAAATGTTAATGAAAATTCTGTTTACTTTATCTAATATTTATATGTCCTTGTTTTGGAAATAAAATTGTTTAAAGATAAATATATTACAAATTATTATTTACTCTTTTTGTACTTTTCTCATAAGCGGGCACTTCTCATAAGCGGACAAATTTTTCAGTCCCATGGCTGTCCCCTTAAGAGAGAGTACACTGTAATCTAATAATCAGGAAAAAATGATAAATAACAAACTATACAAAAATCAATATTTGTACACAAATAAAATATACTTCGAAGTCTATACAATTTTCCTTTTGCTTATTTTTTTAGGAATTGTTTAGTTAGTAGAAGATATTCCATAAAAATCTCCGACTTAGGGGCTTATCGTGAATTATACAGCGCGGACTATTGCCAATTCTCTGGTAGAAATCCACTGCCCGTACGATGGATGGCCTGGGAAAGTATTCTCCTGGTAAGAATTCAAATCTAATTGTATTATAACGAGTGGTTTCTCAGGCTTGTTCTTTTATTTTCTCTTTCCATTTGCTTAGAGTAAATTCACGTCGAAGAGCGATGTATGGTCGTTCGCCGTAACATTGTGGGAGATACTGACATTCGCCCGTGAACAACCCTTCGAGGAATTGAGCGACGAGAAGGTTATCGAAAATGTCACCCATTTCTATCGGGATAATGGCAAACATGTGAGTAAAAGGTTTAATAGTACATATACGAACGTATTTTGTTGAATCATGTGTTAACATGTACGCAAAAATACAGTGCCGTGCAAAAGAAAGTATATTTTGAACAGTTTAGATTATTAGGTATATGCATTAAATAATAATACATAAATTATTTATTATTTATTGAAATTTATACGAACACAAATCATCCCCAATTAAATTTTTATAAATGGATTCATATGTAAGGTTCGTTATTTTATTGTTGTATTAACAAAATTTGTACGTGAAAGTCAAATTAAAGTCTCGGTTTTAATAAATGAAAAATAAAGACATGGAAATTTTCAGAATTAAATTCACTTCCGATTCTAAAAGATACTAAATTTACATCATTTAATAATGGAAATATCATACAGAAATGTTTATACATTTAAAATGAAATGATAATAATAATAATAATAATAATAAAAAGTTTATTTTCTTTTAGCTTTACATCCATAACATAACAAAAATAAACGATCAAAAATTAACTAATGATAAAAAAAATAAATTCACAGCTAATAGAAAAAAAAGTAGAAAAAAAAACCCGTAAGGGTAAGTTTGGCTTTCAGTGTAAAACACCACAACCATTCCTCCACATAACCTTGTAATACAATTAAAATTACAACATAGTATCATGTCTAATTTAATTTAAATCTAAAATTCTGTGACGGAAAAATAAAACAAAAATGAAAATACAGAAATCACTGTAAGTAAGCTAGCGCAACACACGTTCAGAGAAGGACAATTCCTAGTTGCTGACGGTCAAATAAAATTTTTTAAATGTAGAACATACAACTTCAACAGTTTGCGAGGCAGAGCGTTATATATTTTATATACAATCCGTCCACAAAGTACGGACACAAGCCCGTAGTAACATTATTGTTCATTATTTGACAAAATGCAAAGATATGTCGATTAATGTTTTTTATTAGCTATATTTAGGTGCTAGATTTGTTTTTTTCGTCGACCTTGAATAAGTTATGACGTTATTGATGGTTTTTTCCGTCGACCTTGGATAAGTTATCACGTCATTGATAATTTTTTAAATGTCAACCCCATTTTTTTTATGGATTTTGAAAGCTTTTACAATTCTTTATTCGATGATGTAAAAATTTTGGTATGTTACATTAGAAGATTTTTGAGTAATCATTTCTCAACTTTCTGTCATTCCCAAAGTAACAAGGTAATTTTTTTGACAGATTGTAAATAATCCGAATTACAACATTTATTATAATATAATAATAATAATAATAATAATATAAATAATTTATTATTATAATATTTAATTAGTGTTTTAATTATTCATTCTCTGAGATGCATTTATCTGAACGGGAACGCATTGAGGTGCTGATGATGATTGGGTTCAGAGATAAACGTCGAAATGTTATGGAAGTCGCGGAGTTCTTTATTGAAACGCATCCTGAACTGGACCCTATCGGTTTTTCAACTGTACAAAATTTTTGGAAGAAGGATTCGTTCGAGTTAACCAAAACGTGGACGACCATCAACGGCCCTAGACTCTCAAGTTGACAATTTGTTAACAGTTCAAGAACGTCCTCACACAAGCACACGGCAACTTAGTCGAGAATTGACGTAGCAAGAGGTAGAGTTGAAAAACTTTTGCATAAATCAAAGTATCATCTCTATGTTCAAAAGTTTTCTGAGGACGATTTGATCAGCGTGTATCTTCGTCTTTTTCTCGTAAATGGCACCACGTTTTGACTTTGAAGGTCTGTTCGTATATCCCTGCTTCTTACATGATCTCTCAAGCTTACTCCTCTGATATTTCTTAAGGTCCTCATCTCCGTTGCTCTCATCATGCTCGTCGTTTTTGTTGTGTCCGCTCGGGTTTCCACTGCGTATGTAATCACCGGTCTCACGGCTGTTTTATATATGCGGACTTTACTTTCTATGGACATGTATTTATTCCTCCAGATGAGGTCCCTTAGTTAGCCAGAAATTCTTGAGGCTTTATTCATTTGTGTTCTGACTTCCTGTTGTAGGTTTTTGGAGCTTGTTATCTCAACTCCCAGGTACGTGCATCGCATACATTGTCGGATGGGTTTGTCATCTACAGCCAGTTTACATCTAGTGGGTTCTTTTGCTATGACCATTGATTCTGTCTTCTCCACTGATATCTGCATGTTAAGGTTCTTTTCTTTGTTTGGAACCGATATAGCAGTCGCTGAAGGTCGTCCTCGTTATCCGCCATCAGGATTGCGTCGTCAGCGTAGCACAGTATCCGCATCGATTCCTGTCCCATTCTATATCCTCCATCCACTTCTTTTACGCCGTTGATTATTTGATCTATGATGAGGTTCAATAGTACTGGGCTCAGGCTATCCCCCTGGTGTACGCCCGTCAGTACTGGTACTTGTTCTGTTTTGATCTTGGTTGTATTACCTTTACTGAGGGCTTTTATTATGTTAATGTACGACACGGGTGTCTTGTTTTGCTGGAGTATATCTATGATGTCGGCTATTTGTACTCTATCAAACGCTTTTTTGAGATCCACAAAGCAGAGAAACAGCTGCTTGTTGTATTCTAGGGATTTTTCGATCATTTGTCTAAGGATGAAGATTGCGTCAATTGTCGATCTATTTTGTCTGAAGCCTTGTTGTTCTTCGTTTATTGCTATTCTCTTCATTATCTTTGTTGTAATGATTTTTGTAAAGAGCTAGCTTATGCTAGGTAGGAGAGATATCATTCTGTAATTTTCCGGGTCGTTCTTATTTCCCTTTTTGTAGATCGGTATTGTGATGTTGTTTTTCCAATCATTAGGCACTTTTTGGGTCGAGATTATTTTTTGAAATAATAATGTGATTGCTGTTTACAATTCAGCCCCCCCGTACTTGAGCATTTCATTTACGATTTGGTCTGGGCCGGGGGCCTTCTGGTTTTTCGATTTTATTAGTGCCTCATGTACATCTTCCCGTGTTATGTTGTCCTCTTCAAGGAGCTGTTCTGTGTAGGTGTTGTCTTCATTCTCTACATTGTCGTCTGTCCGCGTTTCATACAAGCCTTTTACATACCTTTCCCATTCTCCTGGGGTAATGATGTTTATTTGTACTTCTTCGTTTACCGCTCTTTTCCTGTTCCTCAGTGTGTTCCAGATCCTTCTTTGTCCTCCGTATAGGTCATGTTCCATGTCGGTAGAAAATTTTTCCCAGTATGTCTTCTTTATTTCCTTTATGGCATCATTCACTCTGTTTCTGATCGTTTCGTATCTTTGGTATTCCTCTGCTGTTCTTCTGCTCCCATATCTGATGTTGGCTTCTTTCTTCTGCTCTGCCAGCGTTTTCACTTCGTCTGTAAACCATTGCTTTCTATTTTCTCTACCATTTATGTTTACCTTCCTCACTCCGAGTGCCTCTACGGCACCTCCCGTTATGTTGGCTGTTATCTTATACCACATTTGTTCGACATCCTCGTCCTCGGTTATTTGGTTCGTAGTCATTTCGTAGTCTACTCTGATACAATGTTTTCGTTGAGGTGTTGTTTAGTGATTCCACGTTGAATTTCTGGATGTACAGTGGTAATTTTTTCTTTTGGAGGTTAGTTTTGAGGCGGTATTTACATAGGACTAAACCGTGCTCTGTCCCGAAATTTGCCGACATAAGTGTCCTTACGTCTAGTATTTGACCCGGGTGTATTGCCCTGCTGGTGATAATGTAATCGATCATTGAGTTTTGGTCTCTTGTGTTGCCGAATGTATATTTTTGTTGGTTTTTGTGTGCATAGAATGTATTATTAAATCGCAGTTCGTTTTGCGCGCATAGTGTTATTAGCATTTCTCCATTGTTATTGATGACGTTTTCATTAAATCTTTGCATTACACCCGGTAGGGGTGTATTGCCGATCCTGGAGTTGAAGTCTCCCATTATGAAGATCCTGGATTTTTCTGGTAGTTCGTTCAGAATTTGCTGAAGTTTCTCGAAAAAAGCGGCTCGTTCCTCTCTAGGCTTGTTTATATCTGGTGTATATATGCTTATGAAGTACTTTTTTGTTGTTTCTGTTTTAAGAGAAATGTACATGATATTACTGTTTATGTATTTCACCTCATCGATGTAGTTCTCAAATCTTTTGTGTATCAGAACTCCCACTCCAACTTGTGCTCTCCGATCCTTTTCCTACGCACTATAGAATAGTATGTAGTTCTGGTATCTTCTATTTCCTTTGCTTTTTTAATTCCGATAATGCGCATATATCGATATTGTGTTTTCCCAGTTCCATTATAACTTCTTGGTCCCTGGTGTGCCATGATGTTATATTCCAGCTCCCAATTCGTAGTCTCTGCGATTTCCATAGTCGTTTTTTCCGTTGTCTCGCCGTGTCGGTGTTCCGTAAAATCTGCCCGGCTTTGTCCGAAGCTGCGCCAGTAGTTCTTTGAGCGGTAGGTGTTTTTTGCGGTGTGTAGGCTGCTAACCTTACCCATCAACCCTCCTCCTTTATCCGGGCTTGGGACCGGCAACAGCACCCGTGGAGCTACTCAATCCACCCCAGGGTGCTGCAGGCGGAGTTCTCTAATCTAACTTTCGTGTGCTAATTCGAATTGACTTCAACCGAAGCTCTAAAGGATTTTCATGCGAGTTTAGAAAGATTTACCAAGCAGAGAAAAGTCAGTGAGATTCATAAATATTAGACAAGATTAATTCATTTTTGATACTGACGTACCATTTTACGACATTACCATGTTGACTAAAATATATTCGGCAAGCAATAAGAAAACACATGTTTTATTATTCTGTTTCACTCTATGCCGCAGAAACGTATATGACTAATTTTAAACGTTCACGTAGCTATAGAAGACAAACTTTATATATCTTCGTTGGGTATAATTATTAAATGCAAGTTATATAATTATATTGAATCGGTAATTTAGTCAAGTTTCTATTAATTTTACTTTATCTATTATTATTTGATCACGTTAGTAGTGAATATTTGAACAAACTTGAATTTTCTAATGTATTTGATGTGGTTGAGAACTAAATATCAGTAAAGAACAAATAATAAGAACATACACTTTAGTATTCTGTATAATAACGTGCTATATACAGTGCATTCGTAAAGTAGCGGATAAATTCAATCAAAATTAAAAGGGAAATTTTAGTTTAGAGTTTTCTTACTTGAAACTGAAATATACAGGGTATCTTCAAAAACCTATATAACGTCATAATTTTTTTTACAGAGTTAGAAAGGGCAGATTTCTTTATATCGGACAAGGTAATTTTGGATGATGTATACAAAAGGAAATTTTGAAGTAATATTATCGTAAACATTAAAAATTGAAACATAATTGTCTATATTATATGTACATCACACAATGCCAGGGCGATTAAGAAATTCATTTTGAGCGTTGTCGATGACATATCTGCCGTAATGTTTTTAATTTCTTGGCGTATTAGTGCTTTTGAATCTTCTAAATTCGCTGGTTGAGTCACGTATACATTACTTTTTAAGTATCCCACAAGAAATAATTGAGACGCGATAAATCCTGCAATCTGAATGGCCACCCTATTGTCCCTCTCCTACCTATCCAATAGTTTGGATAAACTTCATCAACAAGTAAACGTAACGTTAGCTGTAAGTATCTGATGAAGCCACTGTGCTGGTGAAACAATGTTTTACGATTAGGTTTTAAAAAAGCGAAGATTTAACCATTAGTTTTATTTCTATTTTAAATTGTGAATCTTCAACAAATAGAAGTCGAATAAATTCAATTAAAAACATTACTGAAGATGTCGTCGGCAACATTCAAAAGGAATTTCTTAATCGCCTTGGCTATTGTCTGATTGTTAACGGTGCTCAATTCGAACATTTAATTTAGATGATTATGTTTTCATTTTTAATGTTTATGATGATGTAAACATCATCCATTGGAAACACCATACCTTGTGGTATATAAAAAAATCTTCCCATACTAATTCTGTAATAAAAAATGGGTGTTCATATAAAAAAATATGACGTCATATCAGTTTTTGGAGATGCCCTGAATATTTCAGTTTCACGTAAGAAAACTCTAAACTAAAACAAAAATTCATGGGTCCGAAGGTTTTTTTGAAAAACTTGGCTTTTAATTTTTATTGAATTTATCCCCTACTTTACGTATGCACTGTATAATGTACCGTATGTATTGTATTGTAAGCTTCTTGATTTTAAATTCGCTAATTATCAACTTAAATTCTCCAAGCCACTTTCTTTTGCAATGTACTGTATGTATGTAACAAGCGTGGAAATTTTATCCGCGTGTGTTGTTTGCAGATGCTGTTAAGTGTTCCGATAAACTGCCCTAAAGAGATATACGACCTAATGTGCGAATGCTGGCAGCGCAACGAATCGAACAGGCCGAATTTCCGTGAAATTCATTTGTTCCTGCAGAGAAAGAATCTGGGTTATACACCCGATCTTCACTGACATCTACTAATGACGGATTTTTATGACAATAAGATAAGAAACGCGTGATATATCTACATCCTTTTCGTGGTGCATAATAAATTTTATTGTACAGGGAGTTGTTAAAATTTACATTTGTATATATTAATATTTTAGATTAGATATACATTCTGCATTTAGTGTTGGTGCGAGTTGACTAGAAAAACTGATTGGACTAACTAACTTGGGTTATATTTTATTACAATTCTGTCACACATAAGATAAAATATGTAGTTAGGACAATTGGCTAACTAGTTTAATGGATTATGTTTTATTTTGACTTATTATTATAATATTAATATATATATTATATTTCAAAATTTGCTTCCTGTAGACCTAAGATTTGAAATAGTATCTTTACTCACATTCATATCATTTTATAAGTACCGACCCAATTCAATACGGGTAGATGGTAAAATGCAAAATAATAACAGTAGCAAGAAGTGCATTTAATTAGTTAAATAGAATCAAATTAATATTTGAACCGAATTAATCCATTTTATACATAATTATTACTTGAGTTTTACGTATCAACTACTTCAACAAAAATTAGTATTTACTTGAAATGCATGTACCAAATTTTCTTTTAGGGCGTAACCAGCGCGTGAGATAACTGGGCAAGGGGCCCTCTGAACCTCCCTTACACCCCGGAACCATCGAAACGACAAAACATCAAAGTGAAGGGCTGTCTTTACTAATAATCTTCTCTGTCTATCTACCTCACCCTTGCCCCGAATACTACGGGGATTAGAATTTTGATTTCTCTGGAGATTTCCTCATCACATATTTAGATTTGGCGGCTATTGGTTTCCTGTACCTACATCCATCCATTCTTCTTTTTCCTTCTCCGTCATTATATGCATCATCAGTTGTTTTATTCTATCCAAATCCTTTTTCTGATCCGTCATTGTTTGGATCAGATTCCCTACTATCAGCTTTTTCCCTAGGGCTATATATGTTTGCTGCCTAACATACTCTCACCTTGGACACCTGAAGAACGTATGTTCCGCTCTATCTACCTCAGTAACGGTACGCGTCGCTCTCTCGTTTTCCCATCTTGTTAGCGTACACCCCAAACCTTCCATGTCCAATCAGGATCTGAGTCATGTGGTGGTCTACATTTCGGTGTTGGGGAGAATTGTCGTGCAGGATCAAGACACCTTTCGTCAATTTTTCCCTCATTTTTTCTTTAATAACTTCTTTAACCGCTCTACTTTAAAGGTTTCTTCGTAGTCAAATTACAGCGACCTCACTACATTAACTATTTTCTCGTCTCAACGTTCATATAGACGACCCAAGTGTCATTACCTGTTACGATATGCTTGAGGAAATCTTCACCTTTGATATTGTAACGTGTCAAAAAAATTAATTACGTTCTCTGTGCTTTATAGTCTTTGGTAAGAAGTTTTGGCACCTATCGTAAACAAAATTAGCGATAACCTAAATGTTCAGTAGCAAACTTGTACAAAACGATTGACTAGAGTTGATTCTCCAGTTATGGTAAAGCCCTTTATCTGTGTAATCTACTAACAAGATTCTTTCAGATTCTCAAAAAAAAACATCGCTAAGAGTTTTCCGGTCGACTATGACACCTTAAACTTCTTGGGTGGTGTACCCTTTTTTATACAACTACAAGGAGTCTTTCTTGGACTCTGGTTCATAATGGTTATATTCAATGTACCATTCTTGTCTTCATTACAGAGGTCCAAAAACACACGACAACATCTTATGCGCTGATCTCAGACATGCCAATATGATCATGATCATATCTTCTTTACCGAGAATCTTCCTTTGTTAATTTTTTGACTTTTCGAACAAGTTCTGGAGTGGTCACTTCAATAGGCCGCCCCGGCCGTGGATCGTTTTCTAGTGATTCCCTAGCCTGCTTAAAGACACCGTGTCACTTTCCTTGCTTTGTAGGGCGCGATACTCGATTTTCTCCATAATTCATACTTTCTTCCCAATTGAGTTGCTTGGTCGACGATAGTTTAAACACAACAGCTGCAACTTCGATAGAACTTTATATTTATACTAAAAATGAATCCCTGAACACGTTACAACATAAAAGAGCTCTGCCACTACCATTTAAGCCCCCATTCGGCGAACTTGAAAACCCACCCTCATATCTAAATGGCAACAATAAAATATTTATGATTAGAGTTGTTATTTTTCTCCACATTCCAGAGTCCTACTCAGTACAAGTTAATATGTACAAATGTTTTCTATATACATCGCGTTCTGTAAAGAAGGTGTGTCCGTAAGAAATTATAACTCAGCGAGAGGTAAAGAAAATTTACCTAAAATCGATGAAATTATGGCAAAATGCGATGTATGTGTTTATAACAGAACAAGTTCTACCGCCTCACGTCGAGATCTACAACGCGACCTAAAGACTGAGTTACTTTACACTTTTTTCGTCTAGAAACTTGGACAAGTTTTCAAACTAGATGTACTTGTGGAAACTTTGATAATGTAATTCAGAAGAAACACATCAAAGTTTCTTAATAACAAAACTAGGTCCGGTCCCACTTCAATACAAATTTCACCACTTCTTTTATGCGAACTGGACTTTTTATATTTGCACAAATAATAGCATAAACTTCATTTTTTAAATATTTTTGTATCCATAAGAGCCAATAAATAACCACAACCCGTCTAAATTTAAAATATATAATAATACATAAAACAGAAATTTTTATTTTATGTTTGTAACGTACTCGAAGCTTGATGTCCTGTTTAACAAAACTTTTTGTAAATATCTCTTACAATAAGTAATTTCCTTGATAAAACTTAAATATTATCGGTGTGTGACTGGGTCCGGCAACACGATTGAATGGTTTTTAATATTAAGAAACAAACAATATATTTGGACTTATTATTACACTTTTAGTTTACAAAGATCATATCCCTAAGATGACTACGGTCTTCTTCTATACATTGCTGCAATCTATTTCTGAAATTGACCATAACGCATATTAGTAAATCTTCGTCTATCAAATTTATTTCCTCACGAATTCTTTCTTTGAGCTCCAGAAGTGTTTGGGGACGCGTAGTGTACACTTTGGATTTTAAGAATTCCCACAGAAAAAAATTCGTGACCGCCAGGTCCGGTGATCTTGCTGACCATGTAATGTCACAAAACCGGAAAATTAGACGATTCGGATACATACTCTGTAAAAGAGCTGTCCAGCTGTATGCGCTGTGGCGCAGTCCTGTTGGCACCATACTCCATCCTGATCCATTCTTTGACGTTCTACAGCCACAAATGTTCCCAATATCTCAACGTATCGAAATGAATTGATTGTAACGGTGTGGCAGTCTTCTTCAAAAAAGTATGGCCCGATCACACTGATGCACAAAACTGCACACACCACACCGTTAGCTTTTGGTCATGAAGTAGCTGTTCATGCATTTCTCTTGGGCTGTATTCCGTCCAGCGCGAAAGTTCTTCTTATTAACGTACCCACTCAGATGGAAGTGAGCTTCGTCAGTCATGATCGGTTTATCAAGAATTCCTGCATTGTTCTTCAATATTTCAAGAAATTGTCTGCATAAATGAAGACGGTTAAGTTTATCAACAGGGTTCAGCCTCTGGACTATCTGTACCTTATATGGATCAAATTTGAAATCCAGCTTTAAAATTCGTCGCATACTTCGCTCTGAAATTCGCAGTGCAATTGAATGCCGAATCGCAGAACGTGGACTCCGTGTTGGACTCCGTTCAACGGCTACTCTGGTTCTCAAATTTTGAGTTTACACTGCCCCTTTCGTCTACTTCTCTTACCCATCTCAAAATGGCATTTCTTGATGGAACTGCAGCGCGCATTGGCAAATTAAATTCATGGGGAAGACACCTCTGGGTTTCCACGATAGTTTCGGTCAGGATAAATGATTTCACAGGGGATCCGTTTATTAACCGGCCAATTTGCTATTATATCATATAACCTTCGATAATAAAATACAAATTTATCACTATTTGACGTTTGTCAAATAAACAGTATTTCCACAGCAACCTATTCAAAATCATTCAATCCTGTTGCCAGACTCTTTATTGAAAATTCTTTCAATGGAGACTGTGGTTAAATAATAATTATTCATAGACCCTTTTCACGTGAATTGATTCTCATTTAATATAACTCAACACAGCCGGATGTCTTGTTTTTTCACATGTAACGCCCCTTCTTAATTTTGTCTTTCTCAGAATTTGCAATGAGAGTTCGGCTTTTACAATATACAATATACGACTTTTTAACCATTTGTAATGGAAAATTTTTACACCCCTACCCAATATAGATTTTGTCACTACCTGTGTACTCGAAATAATACGTTTAAATAATAACTGCTAATGTGTACAATGCACATGAAATATTCATATAGTTAGTGTTTTGTGAAAATATAAGGTGTTTCATTTAGTTTAATAGTAGGTCACCGTAATTTTAAAAATCGTTTTTAGTAGGCGCCTTCTTTAGAGAAGAATTTCTGCCGTTCCTTTGTTCGATAATTTAACACATGTTTAAAACCTTTTCTAAGAGGCAAGTGTTTTGTCTCGTAGTTTGAGATTGGCATGGTAAATTTAGTCTTTACAGGGTTGCAGTGTATAGTAGTTGTGCGGAAGCGTTTATTTTACTTTACTGTGCCCCATGTGTGACTTTTAATTAGTAGTTTTTACCTACTGATGATGACAACTTAGTTGTCGAAATGCGTATTTAGGATACGACTAATAATTGTGGTAAGGGGTTATATACCTTTTTAAATTAGACTCTTTATTAACAAAAATGCTTAGCTGTAATTTCATACGAACACGTGTTCTTTATAAAACCCGATGTGGATAGGATCCTGGAATGTCGACAAAATCTGACAACTTTATTTATGATTATACTTTGTTCCATACTCTTTAACAGCACAAGCATCGATTGAAAACAGTTCAGATACTGGCATAGAGTATAACCAATGGCATTTAGACAAAGAAAAAGTTTTAAGAGAAAAGTTGAAAGAAGTTGTTGAAGTATGTGAGACAGTAAAGTACCTATCCTAGTACCAACACAATCATAGAAATTGGGTTTGGAGCAATATTATAATATATGTAGAAATTATTGGATAATAAAGAGTATGGATTCATTTTTGCTATTGGAAAATCTCCAAATTTTTAAGCAAAATGTGCTATTAAAACAAAATTTAAAACCCCTATTGTATACATTTACACCATAAACAATTATGTGCAGTTATATTACAAAATTAACAACTCCTTGTACGTTTGTTAAGATAACTACTGTTGAAATTATGAAGTTGGTGATCATGTATAGCTTTACGCTAATTTTGATTTACATCATATGCTACCAATATATCCATTGATACCTCTCGCTTGAATGGTAGTACTCTGCGCTGGAGTTTGTGCCTTCAACCTTTTTGCTCTTGTATAAATAAAAAATATTAGTAGTACTTCAGCATTAGACTAGATAAAGAGTAAAAATGATCATGCAATAAAATCAGTTTAAGTTAAATATATGCTTTTTATATCTACAAAATCTTCCAGTACCTTCCGAATACATACAGGGTGAGTCGTGAAGAATCGACCAAACTGTAGGAGTGTATTCTACAGGTGAAAGTAATGTAAAAAAACTCAAATGTTGCTATCCGATTTTTATTTGTTTTCGAGTTATAGCGTAATTAAAAATAAACAAAATTTCATACATTGAAGTTTTTGTATTTTATTGGTATTATCGTTCTTTATAATATATTTTCAAAAATACCGCCATTCATTTCAAAACATTTTTTACATCGTCTACCAAGGGCGCTGGTTGCGTTCCTGATTGCGTCAGGTTGATGTTTGATATTGTCAGCAGCATTCATAATCCATTGAATTAGTGCTTCACGAGTGTCCACTTTTACTTGATACACTTCATCTTTTAACCAGCCCCATAAACAATAATCGAGTGGTGTGAGGTCTGGAGACCTAGGAGGCCAACCAATGTGACTACCACGTCCAATCCAACTCCCTGGAAACCTTTCAGCCAAATGTTGCCTGACTGCACGAGCGTAATGTGCAGGCGCTCCATCGTGCTGGTAGAAGATTTGGATTCTGATGTTTATGGGAACATCCTCTAGCAGTCCGTGCAGTTCATTTTCTAAAAAATGTAAATAGGTGTCCCCCGTGAGGCGATTCTCAAAAATGTAACGACCAATTAAAAAACCATCGATCATACCACACCACACGTTTACCGAAAATTTATATTGAAAGTTACTTTCGACTGTTGCGTGTGGATTTTCGCCTGACCATACATGCTGGTTATGACAATTATTAATACCGTCACTGGTGAATGTCGCTTCATCCGTAAACAGTATACACGATACAAAACGAGGATTACCATTTATCCATCGACAAAATTCCATACGTCTACGGATATCATCTCGTTGTAGGTGCTGTACTCTTTGTACATGGTACGGAGTAATCCATGCTCGTGGAGTGTTTTTATCACCCTTGTTTGTGGAATGCCCAATTGAATACTAATTCTCCGTGAGCTGGTAGTTGCGTTTTCTTCTACTACATCCAGAATATCTTCTACTTCTTGTAATTGTTGTCGACTGCCTCGTTCAGATATTATGTTCACACTGGGAAGCTTTCCGGTCGCGCACAATGTGTTGAATACACTAATAAATACAGTTTTATTAGGATGCCTGTGATGTGGAAACCGTTGACGATATTCATTAGCAGCAGCTGTAGCATTCCCATCACAAAATCCATAAACAAACACCATATTAGCATATTCTAAATTAGAATAAGTGTGGCATTTTAGTTTGTTACACCATAGTCGTACAAACGTCAAGTCAATGTCACAATACCCGAACACAATGTTATAATTTACTCCAAGGTATAGGGAACATTTTTTATGATGGCAGCACTATATCAACGATAAACTAGAGGTAGTGACATTAGACGCATTAGGCATACAAACCACTCTACACTATTTCCCGACTGCTTTCAATGTCACTCCCGCTAGTTCGGAAAACCACGAACAGGTAGCGCTTCAGGTAGGAAGACTTCCTATAATGAATTGCTACCGGGGTTTCACTGTTTTTACGAATACATACATAAACATGATATACTAAATCTACATTTTTAATTACGCTATAACTCGAAAACAAATAAAAATCGGATAACAACATTTGAGTTTTTTTACATTACTTTCACCAGTAGAATACACTCCTTGAGTTTGGTCGATTCCTCACGACTCACCCTGATATATGTATATTAGATTATATGCATTTTGCACAATAACACTTTGATTTTATATGAAAAACCTAATACATTTATGTACAAGATTACAAAGACAATGAAATTTGTTAGGTCATATAGAATTGTGATATGAAAAGTTATAATAATTATTATGTAACATTGTAGATGTTAGTGTATGATAACGAACGAACAATATTTCCTTAAGTTTAAGTCTGTAAATTTTCTCGAAGAAGGTGTATATTAAATATACTGTTGCGTCACAGTCTTACATATAACTTTTAGGAAATACATATATTTATAGTACATATATGAACAGTAAATGTATAATATTTCAAATTGTACAGGAAATATTGTTTATTTTATATAGATTGTAACATGTAAAACTGCCGCTAAGGAAATAGTTGTAAAATATATGCTTTATTACCTACTTTTACATTAAGGACTGATTAAGTGAACTCATGTGAAATATGATAATTTACTATTGTTTGTAAAAAGAAATGAAAATCTTTGAAATAAATTACTAAATAAATAAAATATGTAAAATATCTGTGTCGTATTTTATTACAACTGATGTTAAAATTTAGAAAATTTAGTAAATAATACATAATTGTATAAACAAGCTTGTATAAGTTAACAATTGTTGATATTTTTCAAAATTTATTACTTTTCTAATTCCTAGATAATGTTTCTTTGTTTTATCGTCGGCAATTTGATTATTATATTATTACTTTTTAATTCTATTTCGATTATTACAATCACATATAGTAACTAAATTTTTGTAGCCCAAATTATAATTTATTTTAAAAAATGATTTATCTTACTTTAGTAATCGTTGATTGACGAATTAGATACTTAGTGAAACTTCATTATAAGTATCAGAAATAAATACTAAACTTCCAGTTTCAAAAATTTTATTGTAAATCCACTACAATATTGTTTCGCTATACAATAGCTTCATCAGGTGGATGAAAAACTGAATATTTGAAATAAAAGTTTGAATATTTATGGACAAATTATTGAGAAAAATGTTGATGGAAACAATTTTACAATCTTAAATTTAGTAGGGGGGGGAGTTGTTTAAATTTAATTGCGATGCAGCAATATTCCTCTCTTCCGTAGGCCTGGACGTTTTCGTCGAATTGCATCCCCAAGCAACAACAAAACTCTACAGTATGATTTAGCAGTCACGTTCTCTTTTTTGTTCTGGAAATGGGCTAGGAGCACTCTCTGAGAATCCCAGAACACGGTAAGCATAACCTTACCAGCTGAGGGTACAACCTTAAATTTCTTTGTTGACGGCGAGGAAGGATGTTTCCATTGCATTGAAGCACGCTTTGTTTCGGGTTGGTAGTGGTGCACCCATGACTCGTCACCAGTATCAATCCTGTTAAGCATGTTTTCCCCTTCCACTGTGTATCGAGAGAGGTGTTGCAAGGACAAGCCCATTCGAATTCTTCTGTGTTCCTCGGTCAGTTTTCTAGGTATCCACAGTGCGCAAACTTTTCGGAAATTCAAACGATCGTGCATCAGTTCGTAGGCTAAACCAGGAGAACACCCTATTGCAGTCGCTATACTGTCTATTGTTACCCGCCTGTCAGTTCGAATCATGTCTTCCACCCGTCGAAGTGTTGCATCTGTCGAAATCTGAACGGGGCGGCCACTTCGCTGATCGTCAACAACTTTTGAGCGTCCTTGAGAGAATTTCTCGACCCAGTTATATACGACTTTACGCGACAAACATTTTTCACCGTAAACAGGAGACATTTCCTTATGAATATCTTTTGCAGAAAGTGCTTTTGCCCAGAAAAAAAAACGCACAATAGCACGTTGCTCTTCCACAGTACAATCTTCGAGCACGGTCGCCATTTTAACACTGCCTATGTTCGCGCACACCAACTGTCACTTGAGAATTATAAAGCTGGATTGTGTTGACACCTATTGACAAATAGGGAAATAACTCACTCCTATTTTCAGTTTTCCTACAGCAGTTTGTGACTTATTTAATGACTTTCCCTTGTATATTAAATCGATGATTAATTTCTAAACAATAATTTGCGAAAGTTGAATCTGTTTGCTTTTCTTTATGTCTTCCCTCGTGTTATTTCATCCTAATTTTGAACGGCCTCCCCGTTTGTCCTATGTATACCTTATTACAATCTTCGCACGTTTACTTATATACACCAGAGTTTGATTTTTTGTCTATTTTATTTTTATGGTTTTTAATAATGTTCTATATATAGTATTTTCTCTTTTAAATGATAAGTGTTCGTTATTAAGACTTTAAATAGTACCAATTATTGAAATTTTTCCTAAGTGATTGAATTGTAGATATTAGCTACCTATATTGTTTTCTAATTTTGGGTAAACTAAAAAAGGGTTTTATATTTTTGTTGATTATTCAGGATATTATTGATAATATTTATAGAGTAACCATTGTTTAATGCTATTGTGTACATCGTGTTTATTTCGAGGTCTAAATTAGTTTTACTCATGGCTACGTTAATTAATTAATCTATACATCATTGATTGGTAAGCTGATAATAAAGCTATAGAATGAAATGATAACAAAACTAATAAACACGCGTTTGTTATATACAAATCAGCATACCAATCAATGGTGTATAGATTAATTAACGTACCTATGAGTAAAAGTAATTCCAACCTCGAACTAAACAGGATAAACACAATAATATTAAACAATGGTTACTCTATAAATATTATTAATAACATCCTGAATAATCAGCAAAAATCTAAAACCCGTTCTTTAGTTTTCCCAAAATTAAAAACAATATAACGAATTCCTACAATTCAATCACTTATAAAAAATTGGTACTTTTATTTAAAATCTTAATAACGAACATATACAGGATGTCCACAAAATAAGGTTCATCGTTATGAGAAATGTAAATATACAATCATATTGAATACGAATCCAAAAAAAAACGATTCAATTAGGACACGTCGAAAAGAATTAAAAAAAACACAAATATTTGTCAAATGGGACGCCCATGATACCAAGTATTTGATGTCTAGACATACTGAAATGAATGTTGTGGTTGCGAAAAAAAACAAACACTGACTATTGGGCTATGCATGTGTGATTTTATGTATTTACGTGAAAAGACTACAATCACCTCTTTTTTGCCTATTTCACTATGAATGGATGTATGTGTGTATTATGTAAGAGAGTTCAACCACCTCGTTTTTTCCGTTCATAATTTTTCAACTATTAAATTATGATTATTAATATTTTTTACGCTGGTTAGGGCATTGTGCTATCGAATACTTTACTTAATTACATGTAAATGTTTAAACGTTTATGTTGTTTGAACATGAACATCATTGTGTGAACATCAACAATAAGTATTTTACTCAAAGGGATTCGAATATTAAAGGAATGAATGCCAGGAATTGAAATTCCGTTCAATACAAATTACGCACATGTTGCGTTGGCGATAAATTAACAATAAATATTGTTTATTCGTACCAGTTTATGTATACCGCTCTCTTTATTAATGTTAAAAAAATTGTTGGTTTCACCGTTTTGTCAAATGGTGAAACAGGTGGAAAGCTCAAATGAAATGTTCTATGTGTCCGCCTCCAGCGAGGATACGTGTATCTATACGACGTGAACAATTGTCACGAACACAAGGAAATGGTGTTTCATCTCGAATACGCTGTGTCGCGTCTATAACTCTTTGGCGTAAGTCTTCTACATTGGCAATTGGGCCACCACTGTAGGCGAGGGTCTTCATATAATCCCAGAAAAAGAAATCTGGTGGATTTAGATCGGGACTGCAAGGAGGCCAGGCTACGCGAGCTCCACAACCAATCCATCGACATATTTAAACCGTGTAAGGTTCCAATGCGACTGACACTCTCTTCCGTATATGCCAGGCGACACCGGACGACATCCCACTCTCCTATTCTATCCATATTTGTCGATGTGTTTCCGAAAATAGACATAGGCGATGTAGTTTTTTTATAAATATCTTTTAATTTTTTTTTCTCGCGACTGCGTCGGAATTTGGGAGAAATATTTTGGAATCATATTCTATGTATTTAAATTTTTACATCTATCATAGCGAGGAACCTTATTTCAAGAACAGCCTGTGTATTATTTAAAACAGACCATACTATACAGATTTATTAAATAAAATTGTTCTTATTGTTCTTATTAAAGTCTTCTTATTGGAATCACATTAAACTGCTTGAAAGAATAATGGCGTTTTTCTCATCATCGTGATCACAATTTGATGCATTGAGATTTTATGCCCTGTTGAAGAGTGCTTGATTAGTAGAGTGTTAAGACACTTAAGAGTCACTTAATATTTTGACATAACCACCTCGAATTTAAACATGTTTAACCATTTTCTCAATGTTCTAGAAGTGTTAATATTAGCGTTTTTTCATCAGCGTGATTACAATCTTTGTAATATTTGATTGTATTTTAGAGAATAACAAAAAACACAATGGGCTAGAAATCTGATGCATTTGGATTTTGTGCCCCGATGGGAACTCCTTGATTAACAGAGCATTACACTAACGATATTACACTTAATATTTTGACATAATCACCTCGAATTTAAACGCACTCGCTACAATGTTTCCCCGGTTTCCGTTTTCCTTCCCTAAAGTCATTTCCTTCGAGGACCCCAAAATAATCGCTATCCACCTGGATGGCTTTTTCATTATACTAAAATTTTTGTTGGCCAAGGAATGTTTGAGTTTCGGCAACAAATGGAAATCTGAGAGAGTGAAATCGGGTGAGTCAGCTCAAGGTCGAAACAGTTCAAAACGAATTTTGAATTGACAGATGCGGTATTGTGGTGGAACACCGTTCTGGAACAGCTGTCCCAGAACGCTTCTCCGCAACCGCTGCCTTATCCCTGTCAAAAGGAATGCTTGGGACACATTATTTCCCCCTTCTATAGGTAATTGATAAGGAAAATTTCCTTCGCACCCCAAAAGACTGACGCCATACTTGGGACATACTAGTGATTATTTCCCCCTTGTATAGGTAATTGATAAGAAAAATTTCCTTCGCACCCCAAAAGACTGACGCCATACCTTTCCAGCTTGTAGTATAAATTTTTCCTTTTTCGGAATACCATACTCATCTTGTATATATTTTTTTCTTGTGCAATTCATTATATAAAATAAAATGTGCTCTGTTAATCGAGATGCTTTTGCTCTTTCGCTAACTCAAGTATTTTCACTCGCTTGTCTGTCAAAATGATATCATGGATTTTGTTTTCTGGCGACAAAACAAACTTTTCAGGGCCCAAATCGTGGCGAATTTTCGATGCTTGGCCTGCCTGGCTGTCGTTGGCCCCGTTTCGTGGTTTTACAGAAAAGCATGATTCATCTTATGCAGGAACAATTCTCCCATGAATTTCCTTCCCTACCAATAAAAATGATTTAATCACACCAGGATATGAAAAATTTCCTTCGCAACGCAAAACACTTACCTTTCGAGCTTGTAGTATGAATTTTTCCTTTTTCGGAGCCGATTTTATTGATGGATTCCGTTATTTTGATGGTTGTTTCTGTTTCGAGGTCGTTTTCTGGTCCGGAATGGGCAAATACGATACTCATCTAATGTAAAAATTTTTCTTGTCCAATTCGTTATATAAAATAAAATGATATGGTTTTGTTTTCTGGTGACAAAACAGACATTTCAGGGCCCAAAGAGTGTCGAATTTGCGATGCTCGTCCTGCCTGGCTGTCGTTGACCTAATTTCGCGGTCTTACAGAAAAGCATGATTCATCTTATGCAGGAGCAATTCTCCCATGAATTTCCTTCACTACCAGTAAAAATTATTTAATCACACCAAGAGTTCATATTTTATCCATTTTTAACTTTTACTTTCACTCACAATGCTTGTGTTCAAGCGACTCCAAAAAAGATAGCTAGTGCTAGAATGACTTGTAACTATAGAGATTTCATCCATAGGAAAGAAGCTTCCTGCCCACACCCGTGGTGGTCTAGTGAATTGTCTCGGCAGGAGACCGATAAATCGTTATTAAGCGATTTCGATTTGTTTGTTCTTACCCATTCACACATAAAGAAATTAATTGAAAATTGAAAAACATTTAATTTCGAAATTTATTAACCCATTTAATTTTTAGTGAATTAAAACTCTTTTACTGCATCAAAGCGAGGCCATTTTTTGGCACCTAATGAGGCACCTAGCTTTCACAGCAAGTTGTAACATTTTCTAAGCTTTCACGAAAATTAACATAAATGCTCCAACGACATTTTTTCTTCGTCGCTAACTTAGTCAGTGTTTATTTATAATATTTCTAGTCTGAACTTTTGATTTCCCAAAAGGCAAGCATTGTAAACATTTCTCAACAAATTATAGGTTTTTGTAAGATTTTATTGGTTTTAGAAAAAATGTAACTTTGTTTTGATACTTTATTTTAATACAACAAAACTCTATCAAAACATACGTGCATTGTATGCTTCAAATTAGAATTTTTCTTCACATGTGGTTAAAATTTGTAACATCCTGACGTACTAAATATTCTTAAAGGCTATAGAAAATTGTAGATAATATTTTATTACCAGATCTCGTAGATGCGTAACTTCTAATAAAAATTACAAAAAAAAATCTATTCCTTAAATGAATATCTTCACACGTCAAGATTTGAATCCGAAGAAAATATATATTTGCAGGGTCTCTAAAACTATTGTGTTGATAAATAATATGGCCTAAAACTCTAGCACAAAAATTTACCCCTTCACTAATTTCCTTAAATTTTAATTTCAAATTAATGCTTATGAGCTAAGCTATTTAGAAATTTTATATTGAACTATTGAACTATATCGGAAAGTCAAATTCAAATATCGATGCCGTCTTTCTAACTCCATTTCGTTTAAGGCTAACCGAAATGAATACATAGACGCAAAATTTTCAAGTAACTGGCTATCGGAACGTGCAATTCAAATATCGATGACATCTTTCTAATTCCACTTCATCTAAGGCTAAGCGAAATCAGTACATAGACGCAAAACTTTCAAATAATGACAAACTGTTCTTGAAAGTATTCAACCTTCTCGTAACATATTACAAAAATCTATTATTATTGTTAATACTAAAAAATTCATCTACTTAATTTTAATTAACTTGTTTATTTACTTAAACACTAGACAAGAACTAATATTACTATTTAGTAATTTCATCGCGATTGCCGGGTTTGAACCTCGTTCTTGGTAGTGCTCCTCGATCGCTCACGTTTCATCCACTCATACAAAAAGTATTTATTCGATCGTTTTAGTGCAGTTACATCAAGAGCAGTAGCAACCCTGAGTATGTCCCTTGTAAAAAGTTGACAAAACCTCAAGAACAGAGGAAGAAGTGAAATAAACAAGAAACTGTAAGGAATGATACGGAAAGCTTTAGGAAACACCAGGTAGTCGGTATAAATGGTTTTATTATTTTTTAAAATAGTCTCCTTTAAGATCTACACACTTTTGCATACGATTGAATCAATTCTGAAAATATTTTGTCAACTTAGAAGTGGATATTTCAAAAGCGTGCCATAGAAATGTGTCAGGAAAGCTTAACACTGATTTTACTTTTATCAAATAGGAACAAAAACATTGTTTAATAGAGATGGATTTGGGAAGAACATGTTGGTCTCGAAAACTGAGTAAAATAGTTAAAAGAACGAATTAAACTTACCAATTTCAGTCTTAGTTTTCAAAATTCTTTGGTTTTCTTATGGATTACCTCCCTGCAAAAGCTTTATTAAGGCTGGTTAATCTGACTGGTCAATAATAGATAAACGACTGTGGCAGCCTACGAGCCAGAGGAACAAAAAGAATTCACAACCGTATTGAGACATTAATTTCACATTTTTGATTTTCAAATACTTGATTATTTGACCGGGAGGGGGGGGGGGGTGAGAGTATGTACAGTCACGATGAAGGACGATACGATTATGTTGGTTTGTTTTACGCAATTCACCAATTACTTCTGACGGAGAGTTGTTGTATATTATCTTTCTTTGGAGACTGTGGTAAAATAAAGACTAAGTAAAAAATGTATAAAACATCTTGCCAAAATTAATACTAATATTCTAAATACGTATTTTGGTAAATAGGTTGTGATACTCAGTAGGTGAAATTAATAATAACAGTGTTGAAAATGGGACAGAGTAGAGCTAACACAAAGTGTATACGTGTTGTACGCCTTGTAAAGAGTTTCGCAATTTCTTTGTATTAGCGTTACGCTGTCATATGTTCAACACTGATTATTAATTTTATCTACTAAGGATGATAACTTAGTTGTCGAAATACATATTTAGGATACGAGTATTCATTGTGGTAAGGGGCTTTATACCTTTTTCAAGTTGTTGTGTGCTAATCAGCGTTAACAGTCCTTTTATTCTCCAAAGCGACAGTAGCTATTGAGCAAAACGCAATCATCATTTTTCGAATATCATTAGTTCGTTTAGTTTCATTCGGACTACATAAATACCTGACTAACGTATTAGTTTATAGCTCATTAAAATAAAGTTTCATCACTATTTGCGGTGTTCTAAACAGAATTTGACGAGCCTCGATTGAATTTCTTAGTCATTTTTTTACTCCCTTTAACGTCAGATTTTTTGAGTTAATTTAAATTTTACGAAATTTAATCAGTGTAAACCTTTTTCATAATCAAATGTTTATGTAAGATTTCAAATATTTGTTCCACGTCAACGCCTTAGGATATCTGAATAAATAAGGATGTGACATACCGGTGTATTGGTATCATTTCTCTTAAAACATTGATGTTTGTTATAACGACAGAGGTTGATGGACGACCTTCACGAAATCAATTACTAAGATTTTGCGTCCACGTCTAAATTATCTGCAGCAATTGTAAACAGTGCCATTTACCGGGGGTTTCAGTTAACAATTAGATGAAGTCAATCAATCCATGTGTTGTTTTGCCTTTATGAATTATTTTTGTTCCTATTTGTCAAAAATAAATAAAATCAGTGTTTAGCATTTTTTTTGAAGAGGAAGTTGACGTATTTATACAGCACGTTTCTGATATATTCACTTCTAAGTCGATAAAATGTGTCAAGAATTGGTTTAATCACATGCAAAAGTCTATAGATTTTAAAGGCCACAACAGCTCTCGCAGTATAAGTTAACGAGCGGTGGGGATGCGTCGTAAACGTATTTAGGAAACGTACCACCTACCTGTCTGATTCAGTTACTGCATAGCGAATGATATGCAATGATACGCAATCTACTATTCCTCTGTCTGTGCGAACTCACTTCCACCCTTCGCCAACTTATAATACGAGAGCAGTACTTTATACCGACTAACTTATGTTTTCTCATGTTTTTTTTTTTCTAAAACCTTTAGCATCATCCCTCCGAAAGCCTTATAAAGTTATTACTTGAAATTTTTCAGCAGAAACTTTTTTAAAGCAACGTACAGACGAAACTAATTAGTTCCTGTTCCGGTTCCTGAATGTTTAACCTACAAAACCGTAAATTTTACTAGAATAATACTAATAATACGCTAGACTAAATTATTTAACAACTTCCTTTAATAGATGGAGACTGTGGCTCGAAATCTGAAATCGACAGAAACAAGCGAAAACACTAACCACAGTATAAATCAATAAACTCTAAATACGTATTTCGGCAACTAAGTTACCATCTTCAGTACAACAATCTGAAAAACAGTTTTAAACGTAATGTCTTTGGCTAAAGTACAACATTTGAAGATATGATCTTCACCAGATAGCCGGCGAGATAACACTCCCACTGGTGATTTCGGGCTACCGAGTGTTATCCCACTGCCGAGTTGGTGATGAACATATCTTCAAAGGTTATACGGTAGCCAAAGACAGTATTTCAGATTGTTCTACTGATGTTAGCAACTTAGTAGGCAAAATACTTATTTATACTTTATTGATTTATATCGTGGTTAAGAATTTGCCTTGTTTTATACCGGGTGGCCCAAAATGACCGAAGGGCTTTGAGTTCATTATAACTTCTTATTTAAGACATAATTATTAATTTTTTTAAATTTTAAATACAGTATATTAATGGTGAATATTTTTAATTTAATTATGAAAAATTATATCTCGCAAGTGGTGGCCATTTTCTGCTTCGCATATTCGTGCTCTTTCCAAAACATTTTCCATAACGTTTCGCAAAACTTCAGGCGTTATGTTGTTGATTTCGTCGCGTATATTATTTTATAATTGCTGTATGGTTCGAGGCTTATTAATATAGACTTTTCCTTTCAAATAACCCCAAAGGAAACAGTCTGAACCGGTTAAATCCGGTGAACGCGGAGGCCAATTAAAATCGCTTGTACGGGAAATAATTCGTTCACTAAAGATGTCACGGAGAAGAGCAATTGTGTCCCTCGCAGTGTGCGCTGTGGCTCCATTCTGTTGGAACCATACTTGCGGATGGTTTTCCATGGCTGGCCTTAAAAAATTTTCCAACATTGTCCGATAGCTAACACCAGTGATGGAAACGGCGACACCGTGTTCATTTTCAAAAAAATGTGGGCCAATTATCCTTTCCGACGAAACACCGCACCAAACGGTACACTTAAGTGGGTGTAATTCTCGCTGTTGAACTACTCTTGGATTTTCCGTAGCCCATATCCTGCAATTTTGCCTATTAACGAACCCATTTAATTGGAAATGGGCTTCGTCGCTCATAATTAAATTATGAATGAAATCATGATTTTCTTCTGCTTTTTGACGAAAATAAATTGCATAATCAAGTCGTTGCTGGTAATCTGTCGGTTCCAATTGTTGGACAAGCTGAATTTTGTATGGAAACATTCTTATTGTATGCAAAATTCTCTGCAGCGACCCACTTGAGAGGCCAAGTTGTGTCGAACGTCTCCTGGTTGATGTTTCTCCATCTTCCCGAATACTCTCCTGTACCCGTTCAATATTGTCATCCGTGTGCACCGTTCGTCGTCTGCCGGCACCAGGAAGGTTCCTTACTGCCCCTTGTTCTCGAAAATTTGCAACCAGACGGTTTATTGTTGACTCTGAGGGTCCAACCCGCACATTAAAATAACGACGATATGCACGCTGAGTCAAAACAATGGATCGTTTATTTGAGAAATAAAGTTCAACGATTTTGGCACGTTGTTCAATTGTGTACTGTTCCATTTTAAATTCCCCAAGTATTCTTTACAAAATACTGAAAACAAAAAAAAAATTATAATAAAAAAGTTATAAGGCATTAAAACCCCTTCGGTCATTTTGGGCCATCCTGTATAATATCCTATATTTGATTTCAAGAAAAGTAATGGCAAATATGTGCAAACTTATTTAGATGCACGAAACTTCCATGACGTTACCTTATAATCAACCTAATAAATAAAAATAAAATAAGTAAATCTATTTTCGAAACACAGAATTTACTTTTTTTTCAAGCGTATAATAATTTCAATATTATACTATTCACAACTATTTACACTATTTATATTGAAAGAGTTCATTTTTGTCCGGCGGCAGTTTTGTCGCTATTATTGTACGGCGGAGCTGAAAAAATACGTTTAAGTAACATGAAAAGAGTGTCTCCCTCTTTGTACTCTCCTTGGTACGAATTCATTCCGATATTTGCGCAACTAACCTAAAACATCAAACACCAACATTATAAATAATAAAAGGAATTAAATGTATAATCTGTCATTTAAACCTAACCTAAAGATTATTCACAAAATCTCAAATAAATATTCTAATTAAGCGCTGGAAAAAAGTAGTATATAACACAAGGCAGCGAAAGTATATTAATTGCCTCGCACACATTCTGCCTCGGCAGTGAACTGTATGCTCGGCTATAATAGCAGCTTTCTCTGCCTGGCCTTTAATATATTATTTTCTATTAAAAGTTGATAGTTCATTAATTTTATATCATCTTTTCAGTTTTACATACTACATAGTATAGCACTGTCAGATCTTTGAAAATATTTCTTAAATGAACCAACAAAATATTTTTACCGTATTTGTATGTCTGCCATATAAAATATTACTTTCACTATAATAAATTCGAATATATATGCTTGGTAACAATTTTCCTTAATATGGAATGCGAAAAAGAGGGTGTATATATGAATATCACAATTGGTCTATCCTATTTCAATAAAAGCACGCCTGCTGAAGTTAGCGTTCTCTTTACTAAAATAAAATTTAAATATAATAAATTTCGGGTTCCGTTTCAAAGAATTTTTATTTATTTATTTCCTACTAGAAATTCTTTTACATATGCGTTTATGAAGTGTGAATTCAACCAAATAAATGTTTTATCTATCTTCCTACCTTATATTTATAATTAACTTACAGTTTTACGTCATACCTATAGAATACTTGGTTATTATGGTCAGTTTAATGACTTGTCTTACTTATACGGTGTGATCTAAAAAATAGAGTGAATAATTTTATTACGAATAAGCTAAGAAATAAGCGTACTTCAAATTTGAATTAATCTCCTCCAGACTAGCAATGCACTTATCCGTTGATATCATGATTCGAAGCATTTATGCAAGGCTTTTTTTGGAAGTACCTTCAGCAAAAGGTTTTAAATTTAACACGGTGTTTGTTTTTGGAAGAGCTAGAAGTCACATGCTAAATCCCGAGAGTAAGGTGAATGTGGACAGACAAGAACCCTTTTCTAGGCTAAAAACTCACCGATCAGAAGCGAGGTATGGTATGGCGCGTTGTTATGATGAAGGATGAAGCGATTGGCCCATTTTTCTGGTCTTTTCTCCGTATATGGTTTCGCAAACGTTATATTACTTGTAAAATTTGGAGTTTACAGATATTCGCCTTGAAACGAAATCTAATCGCATTATGTCCTCATTGTTAAAAAAGAGCAGTTAATATGATCTTAACGTTCTACTTTGAATGACGTGGTTGCTTAGCGCGAGGAAAGCCACTCGTACTCGGTTTTAATTTTTTGGAGAACCAGAGGTCACATGGTGCTGAATCTGCGTAGTAAGGGGAATGTGGACAGACAGGAACATTGTTCTCAACCAAAAACTCACGGATCAAAAGCAAGGTACGGTTGGCATTTGTCGTGATGAAGAGTGATGTCATTGGCCTTTTTTGGTGGTCTCTTTCTTCCTACAATGTTTTGCAAAAATTGTAATACGCCCTTGTAATATTTGGAGTTTACCGTTGTTCCCCTAGAAACGAAATTTGATCGCATTACGCCATCATTGTCAAAGAGAGCAATGAGCATTAACGTTCTACTTTAACTAACGTGCCTTCTTAGGACGAGGAGAACCACTGGTATTCCATTCCCCAATGGAATACCAGTGGTTCTCCTCGTCCCCACTCTGAATGTCTCAGGGTCATAGCCATACATCCAACTTTCAGCTCCAATTATAATTTTTGCCATGAAGTCCAGATCTTCATCAAGACCATCCTTCAATTCTATGTAAACTCACACAAGATATATATCCTGTTCGTGAGTCAAATATATGTAAACACATTTCGCACTCATTCGTCTCATTTGCAAATTATCGGTTTAAGTGCTTTGTATGGACCCACACGAAGTGTGCAGTTCTTTGAAATGGTTCTCACTTGTTTGAACGCACCATATTTGCCACTATTTGCACGTTTTCATCTTTTTTGTTTTTCTAAGATCAAATAACGTCCCGACGGTTGCTAGTCTTCGCCTGACACAGTAAATACGACTTCATTCTGAAAGCCGAGAGAAAAGTCGTTGTTCTAATCTGGTACAGACTCAGGCTCTCAGATTTATTATCTCAAATAAATCAAGCCTCACCAGTTGCTACTATAAAAACTCCTTCACCGTATTTTTTGATCACATCTCGTACATTGATTGTTGAATTTATTGTTCGAATGAATGATATAATAGTAATTGAAGAACAATGTCTATTTAAAGTTTAACTTTTATCACTGAAGATAGGTAATATCGCGTAAACTTTTAAAAGTACTATTATTATTGAAACATATCATATTTGGAATTTACTGCAAGTGAGAATTAATGAATATTAAATCACATTCTTACATGTAAATGTCGACTTATTTAATGCGTATAAATCTACAATCCAGTAAATTGCAGTAAATTCCAAATGTTAACTATATATACAGAAAGTATAGAAATGAAAAAGCAAGGTCGTCATCGAAAGGGAATGCCGTACATTGAGAAGTTCCAATTAGAACGAAACGGTCGTCTGTACGTTTCCTCGCGTTGATAGGCTTGTTTTTTCAGTATTTCTTAATTCTTAATTAACCTAACTACCAGGAAGTTCGTTGTCGCGAAAGAGTGTGTTCTGCATACTAGTACAAACTTAGTTTGACGGATTGTAGATTTATACGCATTAAATAAGTCGACATTTACATGTAAGAATGTGATTTAATATTCATTAATTCTCACTTGCAGTAAATTCCAAATGTTAACTATATATACAGAAAGTATAGAAATGAAAAAGCAAGGTCGTCATCGAAAGGGAATGCCGTACATTGAGAAGTTCCAATTAGAACGAAACGGTCGTCTGTACGTTTCCTCGCGTTGATAGGCTTGTTTTTTCAGTATTTCTTAATTCTTAATTAACATATCATATGTTAAAAAAAACGTTATCGGATATTTTACCCAATTGCAGGACTGTTGCAAACAAACAAAGAATTCTTAGTCAACATTGGTCAGTAACTCAATTGTTTCTGACGTATTGTCGATTTTCTGTTTTAAAAATTTAATTTTTGGGTTTTGAGAGTGGTCGCCTTTGTGGAACAACTTATTATGGCTTAGGATTTGTTCTCCTCGACATCTGTCACCAGATTATTCATCATTAAGTCCGTCAGACAAACATTACGCACCGTAAGTGTACGCATCGTAACAACTGTAATAAAAATAATAACACAAAGTAACTAGTAATAAATGCACTTTTCTGTTACAAGTAGTTATAATATTGTATATAACATTTACCCTCTTAACTAGTGATTATGATGAACTAGCATCATAATCATCAACCTCACGAAAACAAGACGATCCGTAGAAACTTTGCAGCTTCAGGTATGTTTCCATACTTGTCTCAGACAGTGATATTCGCAGTGCTGAAAATATGTTCTTATATTTGGAAAACGGTCATCTGATATCTACTGATGTTACACCTGCATACGTAAAATACTTTTTGTACCAACTTAATAAATCTGTGAATGCACTATTTGCAATATTATCACAAACTTGTTTCAATTTGTTAAAATCGGTGTCTTTCTTTAACACACATTCGAACTTTGTTTGACATGCTCATGTTTTACATCTATAGCAGGGTTTTTTTTTGTGTATACGTGGACGCTGTGTAAAGTAGTTGTTGCGTAAGCGGTGTTCTAGATTTACTGTGCCCATGTGCGACACCTTGATTAGTGGTTTTACCTACTGATGATGACAACTTAGTTGTCGAAATACGTATTTAGGATACGATTAATAATTGTGGTAAGGGGTTATATACCTTTTTTAAGTTTTTACTTAACCACAGTCTCCAAAGAAAGACTTTTATGCCAGGGGTGCCCAAATGGTCGATCGCGAGAGCTATTGGAGTCGATCGCGAAAAGATAAAAAATGACCACTCCAAAATTCTAGTTCTCTCGAACGTCAACTCTAGGGCCTGACCTTCGAGAGAACTTTAAGGGAATGCACGTGCCACATACTTAGGGAACCACTGTATTAAATGTTAAACTCATAGTGTACAATTGTAGATATTATAGATTAGTATTTAAAAGCAAATCGAATTATACGAGCTATGTATAACATCATATTAAAAACAATCAAAACAAAACTGATTTAGAATGTAAATAGGAGATATTAAATGAAACAAAAATAACAAGGATACCAAATAAAATTCGAAATAAACGAAAAGAAACTATATTCTATATCAGCCAATAAAGTATAAGCAAAGATCTGCATTGATCCTTCCTAACCGACAATAGGGTAATTACTGAGTTCTGGCTGCGTAGGTGTACGCACTACTCCCACAACAGGAATATATAAGTAAAAAGTTATATATTCCTGTTATAGCGGCTAAATATTGCAACAGTGCATATTTATTTTAACAGATACAGCGCCAGAGCGGACACCGGCGTCCGCTCAGCATTCTAATATTTGTCGATTCTGGCTTGCACACGGACGCGTCTTCATGAAATTTGACATAGCAATAAGTCAGCTATGGCCCTGCACAATTGCATGCTGGTGCCAGGTTGTTTTTAGCAATATTTATTTAGAAAATACAGGTTGCCAAATAATGGTACTATAAACGCATATATATCCAATGATTTTATTAAAATAATGCTAATAGATAATTTTCTTATTATTTATTATGATATTCGTTGAAGAACTCCAGACAATATCTTGGATTCCCCTCGCAATGTTGGCAATAAGTGGTGACTTTTTTCACCTTATTCTTTTCAACGATGCCATCCACCCTTTTCTTATAGCATCCTATGCAATATCTACGGTTTTCGCGAGCTCTACATCACATTTTTGCAAATTGATGTGTGTTCAGATTTTGATTTCTTGATAGACGACGCCGCGCAACATCATCTTGATCTTCAAACTTTAACAAATATTCAATTACCGATAAGCGAAAATCGTTTATCGGAATGTTGATTTGTTCCACAATATATATGACGTGAGCATTCACCATTGAAGTGCCTAATAAAAGATAAGTTTTAGTTGCAAAATTAACAAGAATGCAATAAAATATTTACCTGATGGCATTTCTACAGCCAATTTTTTGTACCACCGGATCGATTTCCGCAAGGCTGAACGATAACTCGACATCTGATCGGAAAGATTAATCGAACTTTTTCCTGAATTATAATCTACGATGGCTGTTGGCATTTTAATGGGATTCGTCGTTGAACTTCCACCATTTGGTCTGTATGACACGTCGATAAAACTAAGACGTCTCGCTTATCGCGCCATTTGAAGACACATATTCCCCTTTCCTTCTCTT
This sequence comes from Melolontha melolontha, assembly GCA_935421215.2. NCBI lineage: Eukaryota > Metazoa > Arthropoda > Insecta > Coleoptera > Scarabaeidae > Melolontha > Melolontha melolontha. Next base: position 215,330,643 of record OW285235.1, read on the forward strand.
GAGCGAAAACCTGACCTTTTTTTAGTTTTTTGTTTACCACTTCAGTCGGGTTTCCTTTCCGGTTCGCACGCAATGTTCCCAGACAATGCATTTTGTGATCCAGGAGTATGTGTGCAAGCTGGAGACTTGTGTACCAGTCATCTATAATAGTTTGTAAGAGACCTTTTGCTAATTTGAGGACAATGTGAGTAGAAACGGCCAACGAATTATATGGTGTTTTCTCTTTTCCTGCATAAATACTGATATTCCAGGTATACCCGTTGGCGCAACAAACTTAAAATAATTTTATACCGTATTTATCAGATTTTTGTGGATTGTATTGTTTGAATACTAATCTTCCTTGGAAAGGCATCATACTTTTTTTGTCAACATAAAAAATTTTACCAGCTTCGTATATCGTTTGATATTTTTTTGTGAGAATGTCTATAAGCGGTTGAATCTTATATGAACGGTCTCCATCAGGACACTGTTCATTATCTGAAAAGTGTAGCATCTTCAGCAAGATTTCGAATCTATTACGACTCATAACGCTGCGAGAAACTTCTGATTTCAAAATCCATTTCTGAGACCAATAATTGCGGTGGTTGTTCATACGAATCATGCCCATGTAGCCAAGTAGACCTATCAAATGCATAACCTCTGCCCGAGTTGTCGCTTCCCAGTTTTGTACACGAAATTTGTTCGAAATGTTGTCATTATTCATAATAAATTGTGTTTATGTCACACAAAGGTTGGTTTGATCAACTATTATATCAATTATGTCAAAATCAACAAAAGCTAAATAATAGTCAATCGGATGGTGACCCACTAGAGCAGCATGTCATTTTTTATTCCACTTTCAAAATTTTCATCAAATTGCAGGTGATTTCCTTCGGGAGAACCCAGACTGATTACGTTAGATCATAAAGTGATGGTTCAATAGAGGGTTCAGTCAAATTTTCGTTCTGAGATGAAGTGCTTTTAGTGGAAACTTCACGATTTTCTGCCAACTGCTCGTGTTCGACTTCTTCCTCAAGTATACGTCTTATTTCTTTATATTCGCTTTCTATTCTTTTTACGACACGTTCACCATGATATATGTGGGAAGGTCCCGGCATATTTTCATTTTCTAAAGGTGATGATGACTTAAATTTTATCTTTTTTTTAGGTACTTCACAATCACTATCAGTAGAATAGTTGTCTGGGTTTGCGCTCTCAGGTGGAACAAAACCTGGATCTACGTCGGAGTCTGCAGAATATGGCACACTTGACGAACCATCGTCTAATGAAAATTTTTAATTATAAAATAGCTAATAACTAAATTTTGAAAACTTGCAATTAGAATACTGCTTCTGCTGTAAAGCTAATTATAAAATTCATTTACCACGACTTTACGTTTCTTCATAAAGGAAAATAAACACATCGCCACTCCGCACTTATCATTGACAAAGTATCCGTTTTCTGATTTCATATAATAACTCGCAAAATTTAATCGGCGGACATTTCGACAATTGCCGTGTCCGCTCGGCTGGACTTCACTGTTAGCGGTCACCGGTGTCCGCCAAACTTTTCTCTGGGCCTCAGTGGACACCGGTGTCCGCTGTCAGTTTTTGATATTTTGACAGCTTTTTTTTTAAATTGTGTACTTTCGTTATAAAATGGACAAGTATATAAGAAATAATAAAAAAAATACTTTGGTCCAGGGTGAATGTTTACTCGCATCGGCTTGGCGCTGAACCTGTTAACGAGATATTTTCCAGCGTGGTATAATTTTTTTTAATCAAACTAAATCTTTTCATAACTTTTGTTGGAATTAAATCTCTGAATGTTTATAGTGCAAGATTTGAATATACGCCAATTTAACTGTCGCGATATGAAGCGTCAATAATTGTAAGAGGTCAATAGTGGACAGATAGGAGTTAGTAAATATGAAACACTACACGATACGACAACGTGTCTTTATTGTTAAACATTATTATCGAAATTGTGAAAGTTTAGTTGCCACAATTCGCAAAGTGCATCCAATTTTCGATTGAAATAATGTTTCAAATTTATCAAGTGTGAAGGGAATATTCGAAAGTATAGGTTCAGTTAGTGATATGAAATATAGGATACGAGCTTGTAATGGTCGTACGGAACAAAATGTCACGGTAGTTCGCGAGAGTGTCGCCGAGAGTTCAGAGAACTCGGTTCGTCATCGTGAGCATTTCAACAACAGCCACTCTTCACCGTATTCTCACTAAAGATTTGCACCTGCATGCTTACAAAGTTCAATTAACTCCACAACTTCTTCCATAAGACTATGCACACAGCGAGGAGAGTTCACCAATTGGATAATTGAACAACAAGAAGCTAATGCCTATTTTATGGACAAAATCATATTCTGCGATGAGGCCAATTTTCACCACGATGGCTTTGTTAATAAGCAAAATTGCCGCACTTGGAGTTAAGAAAATACACGATTAATTCATGAGAAATAAATACACCCCCAACGTGACTCTCAACGTGTTTGGTGTGGATTGTGGTCTGGAGGGATTATTGTAACATTTTTATTTGAGAACAAGGTAATGGATTAACGGATAACGATATCGTCATATAATAACCCAGTTTGTTGTACCTCAATTAGAAGATATTGTGGAAGATAGGACGGTGGGACTTGCCATACCGCCCATGAAATATTGACGGTCTTGGACGAATTTTTTCTTGGTCGTGTCATGACCAGAATTGGCTGTCACGTTCTTATGATTTAACACCTATGAACTTATTTTCAGTGGTGCTTTTTTGGAGCCTCGAGTTTATGCCAATAAGCCCACCTCCACCCTAGCATTGAAGATCGATATTCAACGGTGTATCGATAAAATATCGCCAAATTTATGCCAAACTTTTATTGAAAATTTAGCTAGAAGATTACGCATGTGCCACCAAAGCCGTGGCGACTATTTATCTCATGTGTTCTTCCATACATAATTCCCAAACGGCTACATCATTAGTCAAAAAATAAATCAATATTTTGCTACAAAAAATCATTTTACTTAAAATTCCAATCTTGCGCTCTTATTGTAACACCCTTTATATAAAATATAGACACATGTAGCTTGTAAAGGTGCAAGTATAGTAAAACTTCTTGAAAGTGAAACTCTGCAAAGTGAAACTGAATATAATAAAACATTTTCACTTTGATATTGGGAATCCAATTGATTATATTTTCGGAAAATTGCTCCTGAAACAGATTATATAAGTTGATTCATATTTTTATTTTAAAAAGTACGTATCCTCATATAGAAGAAAGAATATTGGATATTCAATCAGCGGGACTGCAAAGGCATTAAATTAGATTATTCAGAATAATGTAACCGCTTGTCTGTCGAGAAATGTATCAATATCTTAGAAGCTCTGCGTACTTGCATTCTTATGCAAGTAGGTAATACTTTACTTGTTCTCTGTGCAGATAGCTAAAGATTAATGTTAACCATTTTCAGCGTTTTATCAAATAGAAGTGTTTACAATAGAAACTGAATCCGACAGTATAAAACATGTTCCGGAATACACAGAAATCGATAGCCACTTTAAATTGCACGGATTGTTTCTTTGTTTTATTTGAGCTTTCGTGTCTGGACAGCTGATACGTAGCGTCTTCAAGTTCAAGAAAAGTATTGTTGTGACATTTTCACAATTCCATTGGATAAAATTACGGAATACTTCCCTTCCAAATAATTGAACGGCATATAAGGCATTTTTAATATTTAGGCATTGCTACTTGAAATTTTGTTTAAAATCAATTTTAAAATCAAGTGAAATCTATTGCCAAGATAATTGGTTTTTCATAAAATTTTTTAAATTATAATTTACGTACAAGATGTCTCAGAGAGTTTTGCACTTTTGTTTTATCTACAACTTTCAAGTCTATTCAGATATAATTAGTAGCAAGATTTTGCAATGAAAAATGCAAGCTTTGTAAATTTAATGTTAGAATTAACATATTATTGGGAGTTTTGCTTGGTGAATAAATGAAGTAAATGACTGCTGGGTGGACAATTATTCAAACATATATTTCTTTAGACTCTATATATTGTTTCTCTATCTCAGAGATATATATTTCAGGTTCTACTTAACTAAACCTATTAATTCAATGTAAATATAACGAAATAATACAACCAAATGTAAATTGTTAAAATTCTTTTATTGTATATTTGTATTTTCACAAGTCATTTATTTAACCCTAGAACTACCAGGAAAACGGCCTATCGCTACTTACCGCGCGTGTCCATTGCAGCCGTATTACTATATGCTGGGTTTGAGCTAATATTCGGCGATTATTTTGAATTCAATACAACGTAAGTGACTTTTATTTTATTCAACATAAGAAAAGACCATTAGAATAAACCGAAGCAGTAATAATAATAATAAGACATAATTATTGTAAAATAAAAATATCTAAATAACTTATATAAAAGTAAAAGTGGGTTAAACACATTTCTTACATTTAACTACTGAGTGTTCACTGCATACATTGCTTTTACAACGTGCACAAGTTGTTCATATTTTTCTGTCTTTTGAAAATTGACAAACAGCACGCACATCACTTCTTCTTTCTTGGAATCTGAGAACTAGTAGATGCTTCAGCCTCTTCTTCTGCTTCAGGTTTTTCGTGGTCCTTGTATTCTGCCAGCTCATTTCCTTACTCAATTGGGAAGTTTCTTCTCTTTTTCAAATCAAAAGCTGAATTAGGTTTCAACAGCTTCCATAGTATGTATGCGTTCATGGCGCTGATGTCTATCATGTTATAAAAAACTACAAGAGGCCATCTCTTCGTCATTCTTTTCACGGTGTATGATCGTGCCATTTTGTCCTTATTGCCTACGTCACCTTTTGTTTTATTGTAGTCCAGGATTACCTGAGGTTTATTTCTTTCGCCATTATCAACATTTTTCTCACTGTGCAGAGTACTCGGCAACGTTATAAGCTTGCATTCCTTTGGGCAATACGAAATAATTATCGCATCGTCTGTAAAACCAAACTGTGTGGAAAACGCTTAACAATTTTTTGGATCAACAAATGAACATGGCAACCCAGGTCTATTTTTAAGGATCGTATCAACTATTGTTCGGTTTTTTTAATAACAAATACTTTGCAAGATTGTACGAAGTAAAGAAATTATCGCAGGTGACATTCCTTCCAGAGTTTTCAATTTCTTCTACTAAATGTTTTACAACCTTTTCGCCTTGATTCTTGTCTCTTTCCTCTCAATGCTTTCCAGAATAAATTTCCAGTTTCCATGCATAGACTGTTATACTATCACCAATGGCCCAAAATTTTATTCTATAACGTCCAGGTTTTGATGGAATATATTGTCTAAAGGGACATCTGCCTCTGAAAGTTAGAAGCTGTTCATCAACCGTCATACAACAATTTGGTACATACGCATCTCGAAAATAAGAATTCCATAACTCAAAGCATTCCCGTATGGTGTTATTTTGTCGCCACTCCTTTTTTTCCGCTGCATCGTCGAATCTAAATACACAAAGTATATTTTGTAATCTATTGTGAGCGATAATAGTACCGACCATTGTTTTTGCTCCAAAGTTGAGTTACCTCCTCGTTATAAGATTTGTATACACCTATTAGTATCAAAACTCCAATAAATTTCTTCAATTGTTGGACATCCATTTTTATACAATTTTTGCCGAAAACAATCTCTCCTTCTTCATTCCTCCACTTTAGTATAATTTCAAAAAGTGGTTTACGAAAATAAATCAAAAAAGAAGAAGCAGGTGTATCGGTCTCTCGATTTACAAAACGTGTTGGGTCTGAACGTTCTCGTAAAATGTTGTGTCGTGGTTGTCTTCCGTGATGAGGTAAAATAGGATCTTGTTACCAAACAACTTGTTTGTTGTTAGCTCCAGTCGGATTTCTGTTGTAGTCATCATCGCAGCTCTCAGCAGATTCTTCACTATGTGATTCTTCTGCTGTGCTTGTATCACCTCCATCGATGAGACCTTCGACTGCATCTACCTCTCCATCATCGTCTGAAACATCAAATCCGCTATTGTATTCAACGTTACTCATTTCGGCTACTATCGCCTCTAGATGTTGTTCTGTAAGGTATTCCTTATTTCTACGATCCATTTTCCGTAATGAGTAAAACGCAAAGTAGAAAATAGCCGCAATAAAAGATTCAGAAATAACTACCTGACAATTGATAAAAAATAATGCTAAAATATCAAATCGCACATCACAACTGAACAAAATCTAAATTTTGTCTTTTTCACAGTAACATTGTTCACGACGTGCGGCTATAAATATGCTGAAATACGTAAAGTCCCCAAAATCCGCATGATAAAGGAATTTCCCCTTTCTGTATACATCGGGGAATACCACGAAAGGTTTGTTAACAGCGGAGAAGTCTGGAATTTATAATCGAATCACTATCATTGTAAAACACACTCGCTTTACCTACATTTGTACAGTAAACGATATATAGGTCCGACGGACCCGGTTAGTAAATCGCGAAAGTATTTTTATTCTGCCAAAACCATTCTTTCTAAAATAATTTTTTGTGAAAATTTTAAAGCTATAACTCTTACTTAAAGAGTCTATTGATACCAGTAAATTAACCCAACCATAAGTACGATAAAACAATGTTTAGAAATCGTTTCGGGTCCATTGGACCCGCTCGGCAATCCTAGGGTTAAACTTAAGATATCTCATTACTTAGACTAAAAACCTAGTTATCATCAGAGAGTTTTATATAAATTCTTTATTAAAAACATATATAGTTTTGAAGTCATTGTTTATAATTTTTCAAAAATCGCGCTCAAATATTTTACTTAACCAAAGGCTATTTACCCACCTAACGTTAAGCTAGGATTAAAAGTGTCTGTTTTGCTCTTCAAAATATGGATATCTTGATTCTACTGATATTTTGCTTCTAAATAAGTGTGTTATTCGACAGTTGTTTAAGTGGAAGTCCAGTTTCTACAGATCAACACGCCTATCTCTACACTGTATACAGGTTTTATTTTATGCCTAACAATGTATATTGCAAATGTGATTGCAAAATTCAATTATACAGATATCATGAAGTTACTCGTGTAAATTTAACTTCCTACTTGCTTGCTCAGATATCTTGCATAAATTTACACTCACAGTAATGTATTTACTCTTAGATAATTCAAATTAATAGTTCATATATATTTTAAACATAAAGACTTGTTACCAAAAACTGTCTTAAACATGATTATGGCACAAGGCATAAACAACATACGCTACTTCCAAATCAGCACTCAATATCTCTCTACCAGAGGCACCTCCTTTTTAACGGATGTAGGTTAATCAATTACCAATATTTCTACAAAACATAAATTCAATAGAAATTTAAAAAAAAAGATAATGTAAGTGTTGGTCTGTCGTGTACCGTATGGCATTCATAACTGCTTCTACGCGCTCTGAGATCTGTTCTTTCGTTTATTGTTCAATCTCTTTGCAAATTTTATAATTTTTCTCTATATATATAGTTTTTATTTATACATAGGCTTTGTTGTTTGTATATTTGTACTTGTTGGTATCTATCATATATATATAAGACGTTGTCTATGTCTTATTCTGTACGTTTATGTCTAAAAAATATTATTATTTTTATTATTATATTAAAATATTTTATTTAAGTTTACAGACTTCAAATAAAATGGTGCTTATTTTTACTTACTGAAAACTCTGTTCCACATACATATTTTCAAACTCTTCTTTGTACATGGTGCGTTCGGTTTTAATAAAGATATCGATATAACTTTATGTATATGTATTTATTTTGTAAATTTGAAGTCATAATACGAAAGAAAAATATTGTAAACTCCTAAATTAATATTTTAAATCAAATGCTTTCAATTCTTATTTGAATTTACAATAATTGCTAAAAATTCGAATCGCGTAATGAAATCAAAGTCAGAATCTTGAATGAACGATGAATGATCGACGAATTCCACTTCTCCACCCTTTTATACTGGGTGCTTTTCACTTCTTGGAAGACGTTCATTTTTAACTCCCACTTCCTGTATTATGTATATTTATCCACATCGACCCTCGTATAAATCCACCTACTGCAAAAAAGTTCTGTGTTTCGTTTTTTAAAGTTATTTTGTTTACATCATTTCCTATTTGTGGTAATTTATGGTTTTTAACATGATAATACATGTATTTTGTAAAATTTCGAATAAAATATTGATGTAGTACATATTTATGGTATCTCTAGATTTATATTATAATAATTTAGTTGCGTAACTATCACTTAAACTTTACATATTTTTGCATATTTTAATAAAAGTTCTGCATATTTTCATCGAATTTTGGCAACATATATGCGCATATAATACAGTTTCCATGTGCATATAATTTCCAGATTTAGTTAGTACATATTTTTCTATTGGAATTATATATAGTTTATTTATACTTCTGCTAATACAATTAACTGACTAAAAATTATAAAATAACTGTGTGTCTTTCATACACATTTTTATTTCATAATAATTTATATTATTTATTGTTTGTTTTTCATGATTATATAATATTTTTTAAGTTTACAAATAGCTACATTACAGGGAACTAGCTGAGGTAAATGGGTGGATTGATTTAATTAGGTAATTGCTCTTTGACTGGAAAGTCTCTCACTGGGAGCATTCTGCGATTTTTGGCGTATTTTACAGTCAATTCGCCGTGTCACAGTTCAGATCTTTTACTTCGAATGCAATCTCATAATCTTCTCAGCACCTTTAAATAGAATTTTTAGTTTACTGTTAGTTCCTATTAATAAATTCCTGGTGGATTATTCCTTTGTTATAAAAGAAACTCATGAGCTGATCCTAAAATTAAAACGTAACATGCATGTCTTCAGGTTGCAAAATAACACATCCCGTATGGTGAGAAATCAACCGCATATCTTTGTTTACTTAAGACAAAATGTTTAGCCAAATTACATAAAATCTCTATATGATCTTTCTAGTTACGTATAGAATCAATTATTACACCTAGAAATTTACTATTATCTACCAGCGCGATACTGGATTGATGTCTTTTAATAAGATTTGAAATTCTTAATTTTCAAAAATACTGGAGTGTACCCAGACAGAAATGTTTCCTATGATGAACTAAGGTTACGTTTTGGGTTCCAGACACTTACTGATCGGAGGATTGGACAAAGTGCTCGTTACTTATTTAAACTTGTCACCAATCGTGTTGACTGCGCTTGGATATTAGCTGCTGTTCGATTTAATGTACCTTCAGTTAATACTCGCTATACGAGTACATACAACTTGAGCACCCCGAGGACCAACTTACTAATGAAATCACCTGTTTACCACATGATGCGGAATGCTGATGCAATCTACAGCGATATATTACTGGTGAAATCATTAAATGAGTTTGCGTATGTGTTCTAATTTATTAATGTACACTTTTTTGTTTATTTACGTATATCTGTAATTTAACTTTTACTATATTTTGTTTTTTTTCTGTTTTGTCATATGTATGTATGTATAATAAACAATTATTATCATTATTATTTATTATAAGATGAGGCTGATCCCTAAGATTGTAATTTGCCTTCAATTCAATAAATACGGTATTATTATTGTTCAATACAAACTTATTATTTATGAAATAATCATTCAAAACATTTAAACTATACTTATATTTCTGGAATGATTTGTAGAGATTAAAAGTGAAGAATTATCAGTGTCATCATTTTATCATTGTCGTAAGCTGTACAACAGAGGACCCATACACTGCCCTGGGGCACCCCACTCTTTAAAGTGCTTTACTTGCATACTTCACAACTACATATTCTGACGTTTTGCTTTTGGATCGTACTAAACGGACCAAGTTTCGTAATCCATAATTACTCTCCGAAAGAGTCGAACCTGCTTATATTTATCTACCAAGTTTTGAAGTATAAATTTGATATTAATCTTATTTGTGCTCAATTATTTAATCAAAACTAGCCTAACTGTTAATAATAAACTGTTACATCTTGAAATAGAAATAAACCTATAGTTAAAATCTGCACTTTATTAATATTTGTTCGTAGAACGACAATTGCTTCACTAGCGCAGTGACTTCATCAGGTACTTACTAGAACACGTTACAAACGATTTGTAACGTGCAACAGTTCTTTTACGATGAAATATTAATGAATTGAAGACTTTAACCATTAGTTTTATTTCCATTTTAAGGTATGGATCCTCATCAAGTAAAAGTCGAATCCATTCAATTATTATAGATTGTTCTTGCAAGTAACAAATACACTAAGACTGATAAAGGAGTATGTAATAATTTTAGCCAATTAATATTCAAATTTATAAGCAAGGAAAATGTTTACTGAGTTTAGTATAGTAAAGTTTAATTTACTGAGTTTAGTATATGCAACCCACAGAAAAGTGTAGGGGCATAATAGTACAAGATCTTTAAGAAAATCTCAGTGCCAAATAACAATATTTTCGTAGCTATGGAAGAAAAGCTTATATTTAATAAATTTCGAAACAAGTTTGTGTAGCTAATGTATTCAAAAGAAATTTGAAAATATCTGTAGAATTAGTTTGCAAGAAGCTTACTTATATAGCTAATAGATACCTTAAATGCATCTAGTCTGCTATCCCAGGTTGATTTTCTTATGCCGGCTTACTGTACACAGTGTACACGTTCGTGTGCCACTTTTCTATTACCAATGACCAGATACAACGCTTTAAAGAAGGCGTCACTAGTGCACACGATGTGGAATTGCAACACCTTGGACTTGGCCCTTCTGCAGTTAGCATTGCTTTCTTTTACTCTTACTTTTCTTTTTTAAAGCTGTTTCCATAACATAAGTTTTAATTTTTTATATAAGGCTTTTTGGTATATTGCTGTTTTTTTTTCTTTCTATACAAGTGTCCCGTATCGTTAGGGTCAAATTTTAGGAGTGTAAAGTAGACTTCATTTCAAGTAACAAAAACGCAAAACTTGTATATCCATTTTTATTTGTTTATGAATGTGATTGTCACATCATGAAAAAAAATGTATTCCTAAAGTTAATAAAAACTGATTTTTCTTTAAAAAGTTCAATAATAATACTTTCAAACTGTCCGCCTCCTTGTTGAATGCGGGCTTGTGCCCGTAAGTCAACAGAAGAAGTACTTATCCGAATTTCATACTTGTTTTGTCGGATTTGCTCGGCAGCCAGGTGAATACAATCTAACAACTTTTTTCTTGTGTTCGAAACTTGCGCGTAGACTAAATTTTTCATGTACCACCATAAATAAAAGACAAGGGGATTAAAATCGGGTAATCTGGGTGGCCATGCATCAGAACCACCTCGACCAATCCATCTTTGATAATTGACGTTAACCCAATTTCGGACAGCAATTCCGAAATGTGGTGGTGACCCATCCATGTGAAACCACATGTCTCGTCGAACATTCAGGGGGACATCGTCTAAAAGACCTGGCAGTTCGTCAATAAGAAATTGAAGATAATTGTCCGCATTTAACCTCCTAGGAAGAACGACAGGACTAATCACCAAATTATCGATTAGGGCCGCCCAAATGTTAATAGAAAATTCATGTTGAAATTTAGATGGGCGTATAGCTTTGCGATTTTCTGATGACCACCTGTGCAGGTTTCTCAGATTTGTAACACCATATCTCGTGAACGTAGATTCATCTGTCCAGAGGACAGTTCTGCAGAAATTAAAATGAAGCCGAGACTGTCATAATATCCAGGTAGAATAACCTAGACGAGCACAGTGGTCTGCCTCAAGCAAACCGTGTCCCATGCGATAGTGATAGTGAGTAAGCCATCACGTTTTAAAATTCGTCAAACTGTCGCTAGTTGCCTAGCGATTCGACGTACACTGAGAGTTGAATCCATTGTAACAATAGCTACTGCTGGCAAATTTACTCCTCGGTCGAAAAGATAATCACGCAGTCCGCATTTCAGAAATTGTCTGTGTACTTCCAGAAACGTTCTGTAATGAGGAATGCGTCTATCGGGAAACCTATGTCAGTATTCAATAACTGCTTGACGTGCACTGCCGTTACAGTAGCCATTCACAAAATGCATGTCCGGATACCCTTGGAAAGAAAATCGGTAAGGCATTTTGAATAAAGAAAACGTGTCCACTCACTAATGAACTGAAACGTAATGTAATCCTTTATAAAAAAATGCAACGTTAACAGTCATCTGAACATTTGTTTATTGTATGATATTCATAGTTCAGCACTTATGAAATAAGTAAGAACCTTCTTTATCATAAATCAACTTCCAGTACTCTTTTTTGTAGATCTCCAAGAAATTACTGTATACACTACGACACGTGTTTATTTATTTTAAGATAACATTTTATTATACGACGTTAACAATCACAGGCCTGTTATTGAATCGTATAACTTTTTTTTAAATAAAATCAGTTTGTATTGACTTTAAGATTACATTTGTTTTCATGATCTGGCAATCACATTCATAGATCTGTAACTTTGAAACAAATAAAAATGGATTTACAAGTTTTGCGTTTTTGTTAGTTGAAATGAAGTCTACTTTACACTTTTAAAATTTCAACATAACGATACGGGATACTTATATATATATATATATATATATATATATATATATATATATATATATATATATATGTATATATACATTATTGTATATATCAACCGCTATTTGAGTAGTTGTTTGGGCTATTCTCATGGTTTGTAGGATTTGAATAATCCAATGTTTCTGCAGTGAATCAAGTCGGTCGTTTTCAGAGTAGCCATATTAGATACTCATAAAAAATGTTCAAATACAATTTGGACAAATACACTCACCGGCACAAAATTCGATCCATGTACTAATTTGGTTATTTTTTCCTACATTTTAAATTTTAGTTATTTTAATTCTTGGTAACAGTAAATCAAATAATTGTAATGGATTTAAACCAATTTAAAGAAAAATATAACCGGAATAATAAAAAAATGTGAAAAATGGAATAGTGATTAAATTAACCAAAATGTATTTATTATTATAAATGGTAAATAATGAGGATTAATAGCGTGTATTGTTTTCCTATGCTTGAACTATACTCTCTATTCTTCTTGGCATTGCTTCAACAAGGAGTCGAATGCTGTTTTGATCAATGTTCTTCAATTCTTGAACTATTTCCGCGCTTAGCTTTTGTATGTTTCTTGGTGTTGGAATTTCGGTTCGAAGTCGCCTTCCGACCATGTCCCACATATCTTCGATCGTATTTGGGTCGGGACCTCTTGCTGGCCGATTATACGATGGATTCCAACTTCTTCCAAATATTCATTAACAACTCGGGCAACGTGAGAGCGGGCGCTATCATACATTAGCATACAATCGTCGTCAACAAATGGAGCAAAAGGTTCTAATATGTGGTTCTAGGATATCCGTAATGTATCTGTCTGCATTCAGAGCTCCTCCATCTACCATCAATAAATCCGTACGAGCTTCCACATTAGTTCCTCCTCAAAGTATAACTGATCCACCGCCGAAACTAAGCTTTGGAACAATATTGCATTGGGAAAACCTTTCACTAGCTCTTCGCCATACACTTTGGCGTTCATCAGGAGAGCTGAAATTAAATCTCGACTCGTCTGTAAAAAGGATATGGCTCAATTCCTTACTAACCCAGTTCTGATGTTCACGATCTAACTGCAACTACTCGACGCGATGTTCTCTGGTCAACCGAGGGCCGTGTGCAGGTCTTCTAGCAGTTAAGCCATATTCCTCCAACACTGTTCTTTCACTAATTACCACATCACGTATCCTTTCTAAATCGTTTATGAAACAACCTCCTGTAGGGTCCCTGCCTCTTTGGACTCCCAATTTAAGAAAGCGGTCATCCTCAGCGCTTGTACACTTTCTTCTGCCAAAAGCGACTCGTCTAGTGCATCCACCGGTTACAAGGAAACGCTCTACTGCTCTTTGAACAGAACATCTAGAAACACCTAGAAGTCGAGCCACGTAATATTGTAATCGCCCATCTTGTATTAAAACTATTGCCTTAGCAGTGTCTGTCGGACTTAAGGTTATATTTAAATTTAAAAAACAAAAAAACGAACTCTGTTGAACACGAATTAAAAGAGAAGCAAATTGAACGATTAAAAATAAACCAAATTTTAAAAAACAGTTTAAATTTAACTAACACTAACTAACAATGGTATAATGTATAAAAAAGAATTTAAACAGTTCCAACAAAATTTCAACAAAAAGTAGTTAACATAATATTTATAACAGATAACAATAAACTTAAAATTTATGAATGAAACAAAAAAAAAATAACAAACGAAGAAAAACCATATTGATTGAATTTTGTACGTGTGAGTATATAGAAACATTTCAAATTCACTGGTATTTTGCACATTTCACAGTAGGTTTTTACTTTTCTGTAATTTTTGACAGAACACCTTTTTCTTTTGGATGAAACAGTCCTTTGTTGAGTTTCTGGAAGTGTTATAATTGAATCTCCAAGCATGATCGAAATGATTGTCTTCAAACTACTCTGTAAATAAGTTATATACCTTCTTTACATATGCGGTTTGCGCAATTTACGTCCAAGTATTTTTAGGAAATAAAATCGAAAGATTTTTTTACCTTCTTTAGCGAATTGATAAATAACTCTACTACTTACACCTCCAACATTCAAAAGTAAATGGAAAAGGGTCATGGGCCATCTTCTGGTTCTTCTATAAGTGCTTTAGCTGGCACATTTCTGATCCAGTTTATCTACACTTAGCTCGGTATCAATAATGGATAACGAAACAAAACATCAGGCTGTTTTGTTTGGTTATCCACAATATCACGGTTATGCATACTTGAAATCAAAACAATAGATTTGTTTTTTTAAGAACATACGAAACGATCGTCTCGTTAAAAGTGAATCCAAATAGAGAGATTGCTCTCTCGTAGAGATTATAATAATTATTATTCTGTAAATAGCTTGCTGTTGGATAATAAAGGATTTTTTGTATTATTATTATTATAATTGTAATGTGAGTCATCCAATGACATCACCCGCCGTACGCGTCAACACGTTCGAGAACCGTCCGGAATAACACCAGATAGAAGAGACCGGAATATTTCCGAACACGCTATAGAACTATATACATATCACTCGCCAGGTAGAGGAGCGTTCAGCCAGCGATCATTGTATTAGAATATTGTTTTAAAATGCGAAATAAATATTATTAATATAAATTCTATTTTTGTTGTTATTCGTTATTAAGCGTTTTTAATGTACTTTTATTATTAATATAGTATAATATAATATAACATATATATATATATATATATATATATATATATATATATATATATACATATATATATACATATGGTAAACTTAATAAGTCGGCGATTAAAGGTCTGGTTTATTACTTCAAAGTATATATATTTAAAACAACCCTACATGTTTCGGCAATGATGCCTTTGTCAAGGATATAAAAAATATAAATATTTTTATATCCCTGACAAAGGCATCATTGCCGAAACATGTAGGGTTGTTTTAAATATATATACTTTGAAGTAATAAACCAGACCTTTAATCGCCGACTTATTAAGTTTACCATATCATACCAAGGTCACGAAAATATTATATATATATATATATATATATATATATATATATATTATAATAATCTTTGAGTCAAACGTTTACTAAAAAGTGTTTTTAAAGACAAAATATTACACTTTAAAGCAGAAAATGAATTTAAAATTCTAATTTTTACACCCACATTCTGATATATTTCTGCGCAGGTCCAATCATTGAATATAAACGTTTGTTGTTAATAATCATAACATGTACAACCAAATAGTACTTTGGTCTTAAAAGAAAGTTTGAAATTTAATATAATTTGAAAAAAAAAACAACGAACATGAGTCCTCTAATATCTCCAGGGTCGTGAAGATTCTGTCTGACAAAGAAATTAAAAGGTATGTTAGCTCAGTATTAATATGATAAACTAATAGAATTCAAACAACTGGTTTTGGTTCTTAAATTCCGTTTATTAAAAGGAAACTCTTATCTTTATAAGTGAATATTTAATTAGGTAATATATTTAACAAAACATTCGGAATCAACAATAGATTAACAATTTATTTTTATTGAAAATTTAATTATAAGATTTATTGGTTATGTGGAATTTCTTATAGGTTAAAAATTGAATCTACGGAAAGGAGACAAATACTAGGCTACGTAAACAAATAAATCAAATTGCTGAATAAATGAATTTGTATATAACCTCCCTACTTACAATGCTTTAAACAAAATGGTCATTAAAGGGATCTTTATCTACCTACGGTAAGTAAATGTATCTGCTTACTTAAAAAAAAATACAAATAATAAAAAAACTTAGCTCAATATTCTATCACAATTATCCGTCTAGTTTCTGGAATTAAGTCTTTCTTCCCTGACGTACGGCTGGTATATTTTAACCTCAGGAATAACGGTCACAATCCTGGCAGATCTCGAAAGTTAGGATCACCGGTCCCAATCCTGGTAATATAAGGCCTTGTAAAGTTTCCCAATATTTTTCTAAAGCTTGTACACGTCTTTTGTGGCTCATTAATTGATAGCGGAGTATAAAATGAAAACAGTTCAAATCTTGGTATGTAATATAAATTATACTTGTTTTTATATTTTTAAAAAAAAAATTGTTTTATCCAAAACACATTCCATTAATTTTAAGTACAATAATTCTTCTCTCCAATTGTTTCAATAACTCACTATGGCAACCCAACAGCTTTTCCTGTCTTTGAAGCTCATTGGTCATTTTAGTTATATAGAATTTTCCAAAATATTTGACATTTATACAATAATTTTGATTCTTAATTAATATTATGAACTTATTGGTTTACAATTAAATTTTCCTTCACACATAACCTTTGAAGTACACAAAATTAACTAGATTTACATAGTTCTATAATTTTAGTAAATGTAAGAAAGTCATATACTTTTGAAATTTAATTATAGATTTGACACTCTAAATTAAAAAAACAATACAAATATAATAGACTTCCAACCTTCTAAGAAATCCCAATAACAGAAATGTAACGAATTAAAGCTAGTGTCTTCAATAAATATCCAATTAATATTTTTATTATAATATATATATATATATATATATATATATATATATATAATATTTAAACGAAGCCAAAAAGACAAGTTCATCACATTGTTATTAATAAAAATAATTGAATTCATATTAAGATGGGAATGGGGTATTAATATAAAAACTAATTATTTATTGAGCCTGATAAATTTGACCAATGAAATAAAACATATATAAAAATGCTGTATGCCGGCTTTTATTTCAACCCATTAAACAGACACGTAACGCTTTTTTATCTAAAAGAAGAGAGACATTCCGCGATATTTAGAAGTGGTTATATTCTGTGATAAATAATTTTCTCGATCGACAAAGTGATGTCTTTTACATGAGCCCTTGATGGCAGCTCGCATCAGTGCTTATCGTTATGATGGATTCTGGCGGCATATTTGGCCCTAACGATATGCAAAAAGGAAATTAAAGATGTGGTGATAAGTCCGCATCGCCCCTGAAACTCAACAAAACCGTATCATTTCATGTTTTAAGATTAATATTTAGCGCTTTTTCTTTTTCCTCTTATTAAAGAAAATAATATTTCTGGCAATTGTCGCGGCAGAATATTTATCACGCGACGGTTTTTTCCTTTTATGCTTTGGTTAGCGCAAAACGTTTTTGTTGGTCACTTGACAGTTTTTATATTATAAAAGGTAACTAAATTGAATTATACGTTACCATTCTTAACGTTATTTTGAAGCGGCAGTTATAAGAAAATAACGGAGATCGTAGACTTAGATTACTTTAATTATTATCCAGAATCAAGATTTACATTATTTAGCAATTTAAATGGTGGGTTAAGTTAGGGCAGGAGCATTTAATTAGAAGAGGTGAGATCGAAGAATTACAACTACTCTTAAATTAAGTCAGAACATTAGGCAAAGATAAGAAAGCAGTAAATTATTCTAATGATTAAAATAATATACATACGGAAATATAAAACTAGAATATTCTTCCACACATTACTGTCTATACCGGGTGCGGCAATAGTGTGTCGGCGGCGCTTAGCATGAAAACTAATAAAGTTGTAGCAATAAAATTTTACGTACACATGTAGTATGCTACAGTGCATTTTCTATTTTTATTTATATATTTACAGAGTGTTTCAAATTTCCGCAACCACTTTCAATTTTTTTTCTTAAATAGATTGCTATACTTTCTTGTTATTATGATGATAGCCACCCAAATTATATTTGCAATGATATATGATAATGTGCACTTACAATTGTTAGTTTTGGTTATATTGCAAATTTTGTTATAATCTTGACAGTTGCAGCGTCTAACATTTTAACTCTAAGCCTGAAAATGGGTGCAGTGCCTCACGTAACTCTTTTGTTACCAATTTATGGACTAACACGTTATATGTTTTGAGGGTAAACAACGTGACAACATATACACGGTGTTAAATATGTCGTGCCAAAGTTATCGAAGTTTAAAGGCTATTTTCTCAATTTTTTTTTTAATTGAACCTATAATTTTTTTTATTAGTCAGCAAATTCTTTGTAAAATTGCCGTTAAGATGATACAAATAACATAGCACTTATTTCTGGTATTTTCGAAGTTATAGCCCTTTAATGGGATATACCTATGTTCATAATATTCAATATGCGGTGCATCTAACAGTTGGTTGGCCATGAAATTATATCAAACAAAGTAACTTCTATAAACACATGTTTTTTAATTCTTTATTATTAGTTATTGAATTACATTTTGTAATTTTTCCATAATAAAAATGAATTAATTTAAAATGTGTTCAAATATATTTCCATTCTGCTCTACACATGCTCTTAATCGCCTCTGCATCAACAGACCTACATTTAGAGCCATGTTGTTTTCACTTAATCGAAGAAAAGCGTTTCTGATTCGTTGTTGTATGTTCTCTGCAGTTGTAGGAGGTGTTTCGTAAACTATATTTTTTATAGTAGGCCAAAGAAAGAAATCACAAGGGGTTAGATCTGGTGATCGCGGTGGCCAGCTTATAAAGCTTCCTCTCCCAATCCACCTATTGGTGAATACCCTATCTAAATGTGCTCTTGCAGCAGCACCGTAATGTGCAGGTGCACCATCATATTGGACCACAATCTCCTTATGACGTTATCTCGTAGGCCTTTTAACAGCAATGGTAAATTATTTTGTAGGAAATTTGTGTAGATTTCACAATTTAGAGTAGTATTAAAAAAAAATGGACTTATAATAGTGTTTCCCATGATGCCTTCCCAGGTGTTAACACTCCATTTTTGTTGGTATAAAATGGGTTGAACAAAATGAGGGTTTCTAGTGTCATAATAATGAGAATCTTTTGTGTTTGTTATTCCATAATTAGCAAATGTTGCTTCATCTGTGAAAAGCACATTATTTAGAATAGTTAGATCTTGTCGTAATTGGAAAAGTAGCCATTCACAGTAAACAAGTCTCCTTTCAAAATCCTTTTGTAATAAGCCTTGATGATTTTGAATTTTGTAAGGGTGAAATTTATGTTTTTTTTTTAAATCCTTCTTAAAGCAGTGACTTCTATCCAGTGTTCTTTCGAAATTATCCTTGTAGATACTCGCGGATTTTCCACAACGGACTGGACGACTGTCACTTCATTATCTTCTGTAACCATAGCCTTAGTTCTTTCATTTTTGGCGTAATTAACTGAACCCGTCCGAAGAAACCTTGTCAACAAATTTTCAGACGTCTGAATATCTGATGCTCTTCGGTGAGGATACTCCATAGGATATGTTCTTGATGCTAAAAGTGGATTTCTATTGCTAGCGCCAAGAACAAATACCATGTCTATTAGCTCCTCTTTCGAATAATTCTTTCTAAAGGAACACAACTATAAACTATTACGGCATGTAAATAAAAAATAATATAAATTAGTGTTCGATTGAAAATGCATTATTTTACAAATATTGAACATCTTGCCAACGGTAGCTTACAGTAATGCCAACAAAACAAAGCGAATTTATGTGGAACAGCATCCTCAGCGTCACATTCCCTATGATGCATCATTTTCAAGATTGGATCAGCATATTCGAAATACTGGTGAATTCCAAGTAAAGAAAACGGAATCGGAAGCTGTCCGAAATGTTGAGGTTAGAGTACCAAGTTCTGCAACAATTTGAAAATAACTCGAAAACCAGCGCTTGTTCCATTGCCCATGCGATGAATGCAGGTTACATGTATAGAGGGTATTGAAGGAATACCAGAAACATCCGTTTAACATTGAAAAAGTGCAAATGTTAATTCCAGCTGCGTTCGATTTGCCGAATAATGGTACTTGAATAAAATTAACTATCAAACAAGATTTCCTAGGGGTGTATTATGTACGGACAAAGCATATTTTACAAGAGATGCCTATTTTAATACACACGATAGTCCACATTTTGAGCGAAGGAAATCCTCACGCCGTCCACGAGTTATATCATCAATAGAAGTTTTCTGTTCATATTTGGTCTGGGATTGTTGACTATTATGTAGTGGGACCATATTTATTGCCTGCACAGTTAGATGGTCATATGTATAGGATTTTTCTGGAACATACTTTACCAGAATTGCTTGAAAATGTCCCATTTAATATTCGAAGAAATACTGTTTTTCAGCATGATGGTGCACCAGCATACTTTGGAATAAATTGCCGAAATGATCTAAATACACAATTTCCAAATGGATAGATCGGAAGAAGAGGGCGGATTTCTTGACCTGCACGTCCAACAGAAATGACTCCTGTTGATTTTTGTATTTGGGGTCACATTAAAACAGTTGTTTATGAGAAATTTGTTAATACAGATGAAGAGTTAGTGGCTCGATGAATTCTAGCGTTTGATGATATTCGTGAAGCGCCCCTATCGCTTTTAAAATAACTTAATATTACAGTATCCAAATCAATGGATTCAGTAAATTCTCCTGAATTCATTGATTTGGATCCTAAAATATTAGCTACTCGGCTAAGAAACCGAAATTCACAATTTTTTTCCATCACATTTTTGAATTATTCAAAAATTTAGTCCCCCATTTTGCTTGCGACTTTTTGAAAAGCTATCTTAAATTGTTTTACTAGTTCTACACTTCGGGTTAATGGAAAACTCGATTCCTTCATTTGTGTTATTGTTTTAGAAACAAAACTATAATTGGTTTTCATAAACGAAAGTTGCTATTTTATTTCTTTGTTTTCGAATAATTGTTCAACATCAGTGAGGGATTGCAAAGATTCGTCATACAATTCTGAAATTAGAACTTTTAGGTGACAGATATTCTTGCAATAAAAAAGCGGCATCCAACTAAGTGCCCCATTTTGTAATAATAGGTTGAGGTGGAAGAAGAGTGTTTGGTAATTTTTCTTTATAGAACTGACTCCTTGTAGGCGCTTGTTTCATGTTGGAAATTAAACTATTTACAAGAGGAAAATGTTTCCTAATATCTTCAGCAACTCGATTTAAAGCATTAGCAAAACATGTTACATGCATCAAGTTCGAATAAAATATTTTCAAATTTTGCCCGGTTTTTATCATGTACGGTGCTGCATCTGACAAAATGAGCAAACAATTATCTCTATAAGCAGACGTAGAAATTTGAATAAATCAGGTCACTGTGAGTGTATTGTTTTTTTTTAACTCTTTAGAAGCAATGAGGTAAGATTTTGGCGGAATTATCGTCGCTAAGAATAGCAATCAATAAATGAGGAATACAACGTCTACTTGAATCGGTGGTTTTATCAATACATATGTAAAAATGTTTCTCCCAATTTTAGCTTCAATTTCCTCAATAACCTCCGAATAGAAAGAACTTACGTTGTTTCTTCCTAGTGTATGTTCACCTGGGACATTTAATTTGCAATACTTCTGGAAATAAGAAATAATATTTTGATACGTTTCTTTGACAAGGGAATATATATATATATATATATATATATATATATATATATATATATATATAGGTCTCGTTTAAAGATATTTTATTCGCTTAGTTTTTTTCGCATTGGTTGGAAACATTGCGTTAATGTGGGTTGTGACACGTCTCCAGATTTCATCGTACCTAATTTAGTAATACGAACAGAAGTCTTCACGTGTTGGTGTATTTGATATTTTTTAACGCATGGTATCTGCAATGAAAAAAAAAAACAAAAATTGAAAGATCAAATTGAAAAGCAATAATATCAATACTAAGATCTAAATGCCTAACAAATAAGTTCAAAATATTAAACGAAAGCGTTATCTTAAAAAATAACAGATATCGACCGATTTCTCACCACCCTCTATATTTAATATTCAAAAACTATACTTATAATTTTAACGCACGCAGAACAGTAGACGTTTCCCATATCTATATGTAGTTCTTTGTATGGCTAAACCCACACTGATGCTCTACTGACTTTGGGCATTTTACTAATAAAAATAAATAAAATACCACAACACTACAAAATACAAATCGATGTTATCTCTTCAGAAGCACAGTTAGAAATCAAATTCAGAAATCGATTTATTATTTACCTATTGATGTAAATATAGGTACAATGAAATGACCTATTAGGAATTCTCGGAATTTAAGACTGGGAATACACATACTCTTATACCTCATAATTTTTTTTTTTTGAGAAATGCAAACATAATAAAATAAATTACTTCATAATGAAGAATTATAAAATTGCTTATCTTGAACGTTGAAACTCCTGCCAAAGATCTACATCATTCAAAATGATTAAGTATATATGCAAATGTTTAAAGAAATGCACACAATGTGCAATATATGCAAAATATGCGCTTTGCATATTTGGGTTACATTACGTATTATACAGGTGCAAACGAAGCACAACCTGTTTTAAATACGCTTTGTTCTTTTTTAATCTCATTTTTCTTTATTTAATTTATGCCATAGTAAAATATCATAGGAATATGTTTGCGTATATACAGTATGTTCCGCGACTCGAACGACAAATTTATACCATACACTCTGGCGGTCATTATGATCAAAAAATGTCATACGACCTGTAGGTGAATTCCTCTAATTTAGTAAGCCTTGACGTATTAACGTATGATTGACAAATTAAAAACTTTTGTGTTGTAATATTAATTTAAGTCATTATGTCACGTTTTACTAATGCAGAATATGCTGATATGGTTTTCTTATATGGTTTTTACAATGGAAGTGGACGTGCTGCAGCTGCGGAGCACATCAGACTATACCCGGATTGCATTGTTCCTCACCGTTGTGTGGTGGTGTGGGGTTTTCAAACGTTTTTCGCTGTTTAAGAGAGACAGGTTTTTTCCCAAATCGTTGTGTAAAACAAGATGTATTTGGAAACGCTGAAGTAGTTTTAAATGAAGTTGAACGAAGTCCTTCTATCAGTCTTCGTAGAATATCTCATACAACGGGAATACCTCAAACCAACGTATGGAAAATTCTGCGCCTTAATGGGCTTTATCTCTATCGCTTACAAAAAGTCCAGCATTTACTTCCTGGAGATTTAGAAAATTGAGTACGGTATTGCCAGTGGTTACAAAATAATTTGGAGGTTATTCCAGGATTGGTATAAACAACACACGTAATTCTCATATCTGGGCGGATCAAAACCCACACGAAACAATCGCAGTTAACCATCAACATCGTTTTTCCATCAACGTGTGGTGCGGCTTGCTAAATAATCATCTAATTGGGCCTCATTTTATTGAAAAACGTCTTAACCTATTAGTGCCTACGGTATGATTTAACATACGGCGGTTATGATATTCTTCAAAGTAATCTGAGCACGTTGTTTCTAACGGTAATTCAGTTTCATCGTTTCGAATCGACTTTCTTATATGTTTTTAACAAATTACATACAGTAATACTTATGTAAAGTAATATAGAGTACTAGTATTCACAATTTTATTACCGCGTGTTTGTTCTTTCTACCGAAAAATGAGCCTGAGGTAAGGTTATGTCAAATTTACACGCTTGTATACCTTTTTTCTTTACATACTGGCATTAACACAAATGTGTTAACGGTCTTTTATACTAATATTTATTACTTGATAAGGTAACCATGCGTGTGTAAAGAGACTGATATATCATAGTGATATATCATACGGTAGGCATATACCTATGTTGTTGTTTGTTAATACTTTTATTTTTAGCAAGAAATTTTACAATCCCTCTGATCCAAGAGATGCAGAAGAACTTTTAAATTATTTAGAAAGCTTAAGTTCGGATGATGAACAATACGAAACAATAAGAAAATGCGATCACATGGACCTTGTACTGCTGCCTCCACAGGACGGACAAGATACGGATTTAGATGACGGATTTAGATGACGCACCAAGCGACGACGGTGAAGGTAAATGTAATATCCGAGATATTGGAAAAGGAGTACTAGAACAACCTATGCAAGTCGTTGTTATTGGTGGTGAAGATGAAAAGCATGTAGAGCAGGCTGATAAAGAGCGATATAATGAGGAATCAAGTGACAGTGATGATATACCACTTGCAAGATTATTTGGCAAAGAAACCCATGCAGAGGCCGACAGACTGGAACGAAAAAATACTATATCGTCGCCAAGAAAAAATAAAAATTGATAAAACCAGTGAACCAAATATTGTTAAAGAAATTAAAGAAAAAAATTTGCAACCCATTGACGTATTTAAAAAATTCTTCCCAGAAGATTTTATTGACTATATATGTCAAGAATCACAGAAATATGCTGGTTTCAAAGGAAAACATAATTTCACTGTTTGCACTGATGAAATGTACGTTTATATCGGAATATTGTTGTTATCAGGATACAGTAAAGCTCCTTTTCGAAGGATGTATTGGGAAACCAAACCAGATGCGCATAATGTGTTAATAAATAACACTATATCACGGGATAAGTTTCAAAGCATACATCGGTTTTTACACTTCAATGATAATAATACCATAGACACCAACAATAAAACTTACAAGGTGCAACCTCTCATCGATCACATAAATACTGTGTCACAAAAATTAGCTGAGCCACTTGGTTTTTCATTTTCTTTAGATGAAGCTATGGAGCCTTATTATGGACGCCATAGCATGAAGCAATTTATTAAAGGTAAACCCATACGTTATGGATTTAAATTTTGGGTACTTACAACTATTGAGGGCTACGTATTAAAATTTAAGCCATATTGCGGTGCTGGCGACAAAATTGAAGGAAAATCTCTTGGTTCCAGTGTAACCGAAAGTCTTTGTTTAGGCTACATACCTGCCAATTCCACAGTATATATAGACAACTTCTTCAATTCTCTATCATTACTGCAAGAATTGGGAAAAAATAAAATAAATTGTATTGGTACTATAAGAGCAGATCGTATTCAGAAAGCTCCGCTGCAAGATTTCAGGAAAGCAATACGAGGTGTCACGCATACATTACAAATTCCTGATGATCATATAACACTTACAAGGTGGAAGGATAACAATCAAGTAACGATTGGAACCAACGTGCAGTCTGATGATGTTTGCCTTACTAAGGGATTGTGTAAACGTTGGTCAAGACAACTTCACAAACATGTTGACGTGGATGAACTTTCTATCATTCATCTTTATAACCAAGACATGGGGGGAGTGGATCTTTTTGATAATATGAGAGGCCTATATCGAAACCGCATTCGTTCTAGAAAATGGTATTAGCCTCTAGTTCGATTTTGCTTAAATACAGCAGTGGTTAACAGTTGGCTGCTTTATCGATATGCTTATCCAAGCACCAGCCTTCTGGACTATACTAGAAGAATAGTACTTTCCTTCCTTACCGCACCGGAGTATTTAAATGGCCCAAAACCCAAGCGTAGTAAAAACGTTTTACGTGAGATAAGATACGACAAAATTGATCACCTTATTGATCAACAAAATATAATAAACATTCGTGAAATCGGATTTTATGGTTTTAATTACACCCTTGAATATTACCATACGCAATACCCATAGTTGCCTATCGTATGATATATCACACGTTAAAAAAAATGGAATATACAAAAAAACAAACGAAAATCTGGTACCATTGCATTAAGATAACATAGACAAAGCAACTTTAAAAAAATTGTAAATTTTAGAAACCAAAAGTTACTCAGGCATTAATGGGTTAATGCAGAAACTTACCTTCACTTTTTGGAAGAAAAATTGCCGAATTCCTTGGAAGATATTCCTAGAAGCTTCCAGGAATATCTTCCAAGGAATTCGGCAATTCTTCTTCCAAAAAGTGAAGGTAAGTTTCATGCTACGACGAGCTCGTCGTAGCATGCGGTTTCAGCAAGATGGGGCACCGCCTCATTTTGGGAGACAAGTGACGGTGCTTCTTAATGAAAACTTTTCGGAAAGGGGGATAGGACGAGGTGGTTCAGTACATTGACCAGCTCGGTCACCTGATTTGCCGCCTTTAGATATTTTTATGTGGGGTTGCCTCAAATCTCGTGTGTATAATAATGGTAAACCAGATACACGCAAAGAGTTGGCTGACCGTATAGCTACTAATTCTCTTAGGAATGAATTGGCATCAATTAACTGGCAACATTCTATGACACGAAGAATAGCTGCTTGTTTGGAAAATGGCAGTTCTCATTTTCAACAGTTACTGTAATTTTGTGTTAATTATCTATCAATTTATGAATAAATTTTCTTTTTTCATTTTTTTAAATTTAAATTCCATCGATATCTACGAAACAAAGAGGAATTCACCGGTCATATAACATTTTTTGATCGTAATGACCGCCTGAGTATTTTGTATAAATTTGTCGGTCGAGCCGCGGAACACCCTGTACAAATATATATATTTAGAAGAAGTAGAACATAATACTACTATTGTCCTTTAATTGAAAGTTAATGTCTAATAATATGTTGGATATCACGTTCAGAATTGATGCGAATATTAATCAAAAGTACTTTCTTAAATAAATAACTGAATATTAAAGATTGGGTTTAACTATTATCTTGTTATTTGAATAAAGTTTAAATTATGTTTACTTTATTTCTTTATTATTTTGTTTCACCATTATTATTCATATAAGATTTTTGCCGTTAGTTTACTGAAAACATTTATCATCCAAGATTTTTAATCCGGAGCGGAATGGCTTACAAGGGTAGGGCATCAAGTTATCGCATTTCCTTTCAAAGACCTAGCAACGTTAGAAATCATTCATCGACATTCGACGAAAGGGACATTAAGAACGATTTTTCTTCCTTGCGTTTTCATATTTGTCATAGTTCGTGACCAGCATGTATATAAATGGTGAAACGGTACCCTTTCATGGCCTTCTATTTTCACGTTTCACTTCAGTTTTATTTGAGAATTTTATGCAGACGGCATATATCACATGATTTTGAATTTCACTCAGGTATTGCACGCTATTATAAAACGTTCTAAATTTACCGTCTATTGATATTGAGAATAATTTTCTTTGAACAGGCATCCCGTCACGAATATTTTTCGCTAATTCTTTTCAGTGTTGATCTTAATGGAAAATCTACATCGATAAATACAAATACATAATGTTTAACTGTTCCAAAATATGCACAGACTTACCAATTTAATAACAAAATTTCTCCATTTGTATTGTAACAACATCGATTTATAACCCGAAATTATATGCGGTGTTTGATACAACGAGCTGCTAGCTAAACAGAAGAAAACTTGGAAGTTGAAAACAATTTTTATTTTACTAATTAAAACATAGTTTCCAAAGTTTGGATAATAAATTACAATTAAGTGCTAAGAAGTTGGCACTAATTCAAATAAGTTGTTAAAGATGTAACCTTGAAGTCAATTTGTATACAGAGTGATAATTTTCGTAGCAAAGGTACTTTCTTATAACGTGTGTCCCATTAAAAGTGCAAGAATTAAAATATGCTCTACGTTCGTTTAGTTAGGTTGGCGGCACTGAAATTATAACATCCTTCATTTGTCATTGTTGTGATTAGGAACATAATACGACGAAACAACGCGTTATTGTTGTGAAAACGCAGTATGGAGAATGTTATGAGGAAACAGTTCGCAGACATCGTGGAATTTTCGATCGACGAAATGTACCAAATCTGTCACCAGTTCAAAGTTTATTAAGAAATTCGATGAAATTTATTCGACTGTTAACAGAAAAGTAGCCGTACGTCGTCGTACCACCCGATCTTTTGAGAATATTGCGGTAGTGTATACTCACCAAAGATCTGCATCTGCACGGGCACAAAATCCAGTTGTTACAAGAACTCGAGCCAGGAGACAATGGGCAGCGTCAAGAATTTGGTACTTGGGTGTTGAAAAACCAACAAGAGAAGGATCATCATCTTTAGCGATGAGGCGCATTTCCAACTCAAAATTATCGGATTTGGAGCGAGGAAAATCATCGAATGATTCATGGAAAGCAATTGCATACAGAACGAGTTACTGTCTGGTGTGTATTCTGGGCCGGCGGAATAATAAGGCTCTACATTTTCGAAAATGCTGCAGAACAAGTAGTAACAGTGAATGGCGTACGCTATCGCAACATGTTGAGGGACTTTTTATGGCCACTGTTGGATAGAATGGATATCGAAGAAATGAGGTTTCAACAGGACGGGGCAACCTGTCACAAGAATGAATTTGTTGCGAGAAAAGTTTCTTGGACAAATCATCTCACGCAGTGGCGACCGGAATTGGCCCCCAGGCTCCAGCGATTTGGCCCGTGCGACTTTTTTCTTTGGGGGTACGTAAAATCTCGTCTATATGCCAACAATTCACGATGAATTCCTAAGCTGAAGGCGGAGATAGACGTGCTATTGGTGAAATCGAACCACATAATATGCGCCAAAGTCATCAAGAATTTCGTAAAAAGAGCAAGGGCGTGCCAGCAGAGTCGTGGAGGACATTTATTCGATACTGTGTTCCACTCTTAACCGCAATGTGTGTACTTTATACTTAAATAAAAATGTCTTGTAATTTTTGAATACACGATGCATTTTATTACAAAATTAAATAGTGCGCTCTTAATGGGACACCTATAGATGCAATATAATATTTTTCAAGACTTAGATTAGTTGTTTTCTATTAATGTACGAGAGACGTTCTGAAAGTTTCGTCTAATATTGATAATAAAGGAGCAATACATACTAGTAATATATTATAAAATATCTGTCATTCTAGGTTCGTTTAAATAAAACTAACACACTGATTTAAACATATACTATATTAATAATAAAACGCACTAAATAACACTTAATAACTAATAATCAATATTAACAGTATTTATTTCACAATATTTATATAACAATATCAACACGACGGCGATTACTCGTTGAATGTTGTTTGCCACCTCCCGGCCGTTTATATTTCCTTCTAGAATTTTCGCGAGATATACTAGGACGTGCTGGGCGGTGACATCATCGCCTGACGTATCCTCGGATGGTTCACATCACAATCTTCTACCATTATCACATTTAAAAGAAAGTATCACATTTAAAAGAAATCAAAACGTATCCGATAATATTTTTTGCCCTCTGACCGATCCTGTGAAATAGAGTACTTTCACTTGAAAAAGAAAAGATGATGTTCAGGATGTTCAATTAAAAAAAAAATTAAGTAGTAATTTTTTTAAATTGAACATCTTGTATATTATTTTATATTTAGCTAGCTTGTTCAATACTGGATACACCGTATTGTTTTTTTCCTAGGGCAACGAATAACGATGTAATAACAACAACAAACAAACACATAAGTAGGATATATATATTGGTTAAAGAACAATGGAGAAACAATAACACGATAAAGCAAAAATCCTACTGAAGAAATTATTCAAAATGTCCACCATTTTCTTAACATATCCAGTGTAATTTCCTATGCTGGCAATTATATTTTATTTTCTTCTAGTTCTTCTAGGGTATTCGACAAAGTGCAATAACTATATTTTGTATAAATCCCCAGACAAAAGAATCTAATATTGAAAGGTCAGGCGATCTCGGAGGCCATAAATGTGGCCCCTTATTCCCAATTCACCTATTTTCAAACTCTAATTGTAGAGAATGTGTTTCTAATTGCGCGTATTGTGGTGGCGCGCCGTCATGTTGGAACCACGTTTGTCGCCGGATAGCTAAAGGCAGATGGTCTAAATATTCTTGAAATTCTGTTTCAAGAAAGTTTAAATATCGATTTTGATTAAGTGTGCCGTTATATAAATCGGATTCTGATAACTGATCCCCAGAAATTTGTAGAAAAACATATTTGACATCGAGTTTGCTGGGTCCTACGAGGATTCATGTCATTCCAAAGGTGATAATTGTGTTTATTAAACACTTCATTCCTATGAAAATTTGCTTCATCCGTCCGTAAAATAGTATTGCCTTCCAATATTTAATAACCAATTGCAAAAATTCATCCGTTTTTGCAGATCGAGCGGTTGTAAATGTTGCACTAAACGAATTTTAAAGGGTTTCATAAGGACTTTCATGATTTTATACCAGATTATGCCAAGCTCATGTGCAGCAATTCGAGTTGATGAAGCGGTGTTTACTGTAAAATACGCCAAAATATTTATTTCATCACTTTCTTCGGCATCGTTCAGATTTATATTTTTCTTTCTTATTTTTCTTATTTTTTTTAAACTTCCGTGCCTCAATAATGAAGTATGCAAATTCAGAAATATATTCCACTGCAATTATTTTCGAGCAGGGTATTGATTGACATACAAACGAGGATTGCTCGGAAACTACGTGGTGTTACGTATAGAAAATCACTTTGCGTTTTGCTGGTGAATTCTTATTCCTTTTACTCTTATTCTAGGCTCTTCAAGTCATCGTGATCCGCTTATTTTTCAATTGTTACAGATTACTCTATTTTATATTTTTAGTTCATTAATTATCATGTCGTTTAAGCTTTTCAAAAGTTAAATTCTTCCTAAATCTAATTTCGGGTTCGATTATTTTGACCGACCCTATATTTTCCGTTATATAATTTTGGTTCTTTGTTTGCGGACGCCATCTGGTTGGTTCCGATATTGTTGAAGTTGCTATATTTGACGCAGTACACTTCTTTAAACATTCTTTTTGCCGCGTAAATTATTCTGACAGTGTTTTCCGATTACCTCGAGTCATGTATCTCCGTTACCTAATTTTGCTATGTGGAAATTCGCCTTTTGAATTGTAAGAGCGTCTTGACGCAGTGTCGTTAGTTTTGAATTACCGTTTCAGATTATTAATTGTTTATTCTTTCGTTAGAGCGCCCTCTGTTCGGAATTTTGTTTTCCTTCAGTTACAGAATTCTACTTTGAATGTTTAATTACCTTTGATTTTGATATTTACCGTTTTCTGAAAATTAATTATTAACAAAGTAGGCTCGTTTGAACTCTTTAGGCATACTTTAATCGTTGGGAGATTTTGAGTTCTGTTTTCTTTTATTAATATTTCCGAATTTTCATGATGACGTATGTCGGCCATTGTGCGAAACACGCGGCTTTCTGCAATTACTTCTTCCTTAGACATCGCCACGATAACGTGTTTCTTGTATTCGAAGGAGCTTGTTTGGCGGTAAGAAATATTTTTAATATATTGAGTTTTACTTATTTCGAATTTTCTTCCTAGGATTTTATCGGGTTATCTGGTTAATTTTGGTATAATTCTGGAATTTATTTATATTCAGTCGGAATGGCATGTTTGACCATTTTGTACGCATTCTGTTAAGAAATATTTCCACGTGGTGATCGAAGGCCATCTTGGGACCAAGTTTCCTGAATGGTGGTTAAAACCCTTACATGCCGTTTAATTGATGAACTTTCCAGGAAGACAGACTCCGGGGAAACGTTTCATCGAAGACTTGGAGCCAGCTAAGTGTGATTTAGAATTTTTTTTTCGGTGTCTTTAAGGAGACATCTTTTGTTTGGAGACTAATTAAAATCTAACTTTTTTTTTTAATCATCATTAGGGTGATATTGTAAATTTTGGTTTTATTATATCTTATAAACTACAGAGAGGGGCTTCTCCTTTCTCTACTTTTTTTTTAGTTGTGATCCTATCACTTGAATAATCAAATTAAGGGCTTCACCCCCTAAATTAATTTAGTATGGTAAATTATAATTAGATTAAACTCATTTACTTTTCATTATCTTAAGTAGTTTATGAATCTTGCAACCATTTCATTTGGCAATTTTATAATCTTGAGGCTCGTACCATGAGTGGAGCTACCGTTTAATTAGAGAGCACGTCGAATTTTAAATCAGTGATTACTTTATAATTTTGTAAACGTGTTGTACAGAACTACAGTAAGAATTCTCACTATCGTTCTCTCGAATTACCTATTCTTTGTAATTTGACGTATAGTTTCTTGTATTTAATTTTAACCTGTTATACAGGGGGTTGCTTTCACATTTAGAGTACCAGTGCTTGTTTTACTTTCGGGCACATTTGTTTTGTCAGATTCATATAGCGTTATCTATGATAGATATTTTATATATTACCTTATTTATACTGTAAGTTTATATACCTGGTGTCCAAATATTTTGTGGACATTTAAATTTTGTTCTAGTCACTTTATATTCTTTAAATTTTCTTTGTCATTACATTTAGAGAGGCTTAACCTCGTTCGTAAGTTAATTTTTAGTTGGCTTAACCTTTTTGTATACATTTTGCTAATTTTATACTTAGCCATCTATACCAAGTTGAAGAAACGTACATCTGTTGGAAATTTTGATTCATTCTGATATTGTTGATAACTCCCGGTTGCTATCTTTTGTGAATTGTGTTTTTATGTTAACCTGAGAAAACGATTGTTTTGTTACATTGTTAGTTGATTAAAGATATTTGTGTTTGGATTATTGTGTTTGATTTCTTTCCTTGCGAGTGTTAAAGAGATCACAGTTTCACGTTTTGACAGCAACAAGGTGTGGGGGGAATACTTCTCTCTTTTGCGACTGAGGCCATCTAGCTCCACCCGCAGCCGTGTATACGGGGTGCGCCTGCCGTGGACTTTATGCGGTGGCGCCTTTTCTTTACCAACGAGCGATCTTTGATCCCACACGCTCTCCTTCATTCGAGCTAGTCGGTAGGGGCATTTCTGTGGAGCGTCCACCTTCAGGTGGGTCAGTCCGAGAGAGAGAGGTATTCGCTGAACATCAAGCGTCAGCCTTGTTGTTAGCGTGCGCTACTATTTTAGATCGCGTAGGTAGCAGTGGCATAACACAGAGATTACGCGAATTCGAAGGAATCTTCTTTACCATTCTGTAAAATCATCCTTTAGTAGGTTAAATATGGCAGTACAGAGCGATCTGTCAATTAGTCTGTTTTTGACAGTACGACAAAGTGGACGTCTCGTGTGATTTGGCAATAATGGTAAAACTGAGTTGAGAGCAGTGATAAAGTAATTTCATTACACCAACCGAAATCGAAACAGAGCTGGATTCAACACTATTAGAATCCGCTCCTTAGGTTTCAGTGGTCAAAAACTAAGTTGGCGAATTTAAGTGTGGTCGTATGAGTACAAATGATGAACCCCGTAGTGGATGTCCAAAAACTATTACTGTTCCGGATATAATTGAATGAGTCCACCGTATCGTCTTGGATGACCGTCGAGTAAAGTGTGCTAGAAAGCAGACATTGTAGGTCTCAAATGATAGTGTACACAGAATCTTAACTCAAGAATTTGAAACGAAAAAAATATTCGGCGCGTTGGGTGTCGCAGTTAGTCATACCTGAGCAAAAACTGAATCGTTTCAGTGTTTCTCGCGACCTTTTAGCACGTTTCCGCCACAATTGGGAGGATTTTATACGTCGTTTCAATCGTGTTGACGAAACCTGAGTCCACCATAATGCTCCGGAAATCAAAGAAGAATCCAAACAATAGACAAAAAAAGGTTCTCCGTCACCAAAGAAGGCAAAAACGGTTTTGTCAACAGGTAAGCTTACGGC
Organism: Melolontha melolontha; assembly: GCA_935421215.2. Classification (NCBI taxonomy): domain Eukaryota; kingdom Metazoa; phylum Arthropoda; class Insecta; order Coleoptera; family Scarabaeidae; genus Melolontha; species Melolontha melolontha. Next base: position 215,364,592 of record OW285235.1, read on the forward strand.
ATCTGTTTTTTTTTTAGGAATTCTCATGGAATTATCTTGATCGACTACATAGAAAAGGGGAAAATAATAAATGGAGAGTATTATGCCAATTTGCTGCAACAATTAAGCGACAAAATCAAAACAAAACGGCATCATTTGGCAAAGAAGAAAGTGCTTTTGCATCAGTATAACGCACCTGCCTACAAGTCTGCGATTGCAATGCCAAAAATTCGTGAAATGGGATTTGAGTTAGTGCCCAATTCTAACTAGTGCCCTATTCCTCAGATTTGGCTCCCGGCGTTTGTCCTTTCTTTTCTTACCTGAAAAAATGGCTCAACGGTAAGAGACTTTCTTCTAATTCCGAGATAATCGCTGCTGCAAATAGCTATTTCGAGGACTTGTATTCATCGATCTACAATGAAGGCATTACCAATTTGGAATATCGTTGGAATAAGTGTGTTGAGCGAGCAGGAGGCTATATTGAAAAATCAATTATTCTTTGTCAAAAAAATGCGTTTTACAGTTTGGCGACAGTTATCACTTGATAAATAATAAAAGAATGGTAACATATTTGCTTTTTCTCCATAAGTAAATTCCATTTTTAAATGTTTTATATAATAACCTACCCAGGGAAACTAACAATAATCATTCGCTAATCGCTAAACTGTGTCACCTCATCAACAGGTATACGAACTGACACTTAAATAATATTCTGTTTTTTACTCGCAACGCGATCACCATTTCAATTTTTAAAAACAAACAGATAATCGATAAAGAGCAATGAACAATGAAAATGGAAATTAAAGAATTGATTAATATTTAACTAGAAAAAAATTCAATTAACAACAGAAGTGACGTAAAAAATCTAAGCGGTATATACTATAACTTAATAATGTAAAGTAACGATCTGCAATTTACCATCATAAATATTATAATATAAATAATTGTTATATAAATATCTATCACGTTATTTAAATATCTGCACACTCGCTTAGCATGCTGGTAGTCCCTAGTTTAGATCCCGGACTAGGTTATCCGAGTAGGTGTTCATGGTTTTCCTTCTCCTTCTAGGCGAATGCCGACAGATTAACATCTTAAGTCATGAATAATAACTCATGGCTTGCCAATCCCTCTGTAATTGGCGTCAAGCTGTTGGGGAATGCTATGTCATGAATTGTTATTATTAAACTTGAAAGTATTTTTGAATTATTTAATTGTATCCACGACAACTTTACATATCTAAATACGGCATTAATATACTGTCATTTATAATTTAAAATTCTTTGAAAAAGGCATATCTATCTATATATATATATATATATATATATATATATATATATATATAACATTTGATAAATTATTGGAGATTTTCGGCTAAGAAATTATCTAATCACTTATATATATATATATATATATATATATATATATATATATATATGTACAGCTCACCGATTTTGATGTGGCCGGTTAGAAGTACCGCCCTCGAGATGCGCACGAAATTCATAGGTAGGGCAACCTCTGGCATCCCTTATTATCCCTTACTACGTCCCAATGTACGACTCGCACAAAGAGTTTGCATTTCATTTTTCCGAATACTGTCTCTATCTAACACTGACCTTACTTGACGCACGTACCAATTCTCCCACCGGCCACATCAAAATCGGTGAGCTGTAATGTATCTTCTCCAGAGGCGTAGATACGTATTTCACCTTTCTACAGCATCAACAATGTGTCTTAGATAATTATTTCTTGACCTTTGTACAATATAGTTGATTTAGATCTTCGGCAATTGAAGGTCTTTTTTATATTAATATGTATATATTTAAAATGTTTCTCTTACATGTTTCGGTAAGTATTACCTTTATCAAAGAATTGTAAATGATAGATATAATAATAATATATAATATCTGTCATTTAGGGGAGTTCCACTGTATTTCTCTTATATTTTTTGTTATTAGGGCGTTATTGTTATATATCGTTATATTGTTATTATGGACCAACGACAAAAAAAATATACTGTATTCAGAATTTAATAATCTAGCTAAATATCCAATAATGTACAGGGCGTTCAAAAAAAAAATCATAAGGTCATCTTTTGTTTTTCAGGTGATAGCAATTCACAGGATTAGAAAGAAGACAAAAAATAGTACCAGATACGTTTTGCTTTCATTAAAATATGATACTCTCAAAGAAAATTAGTGTACAATGAAAAGCCAATCATTCTGTATCGGGGATAAATTACAAGAAGTTGACTTAGTAATGCTGCACAAAATTAGCTTAATGAAGATGTGCGTTGGTATGTTGACATCGACTAGAAAGCCTTTTTTGCTATTCTATTTATGATTTTGTAATAATTTGTGTAGATAGTATAGCATGTATTATATAATGTACATACACGACTATTTCATGAATTATATTAATTATTCACATAATCCAATATTTTGCATTTCAAAACAATGAATATTTATAATGTTTGACATTGTGTATCAACTAGCCACCGAAATTCACTAGATTTTAATGTATTTATTGAATATCATATGTCGTATTACAATTTTAATCAGGATGAACAATATAAACCTACCAGTAGGGTTCTAATTCAATATGTATGAGACGTCTGTACCCCTCTTATAAAACATTAACGCCAGGAAATAAATCTAACTGAACTCTGCCTCCCCCATCAGATATTCTTTGAATTTAATGTATTACTAATAACAATGGGGTTTAGTAATTTAGGTAACTCTATAAGAAACCTTTACGAAGCATGAAAAATTACGGATGTGTTATTGTATATGTACATATAAACGGTACGCGTTCAATATCTATGGTCACTTAATAATATAATTAATAAAGTAAATTAAAAAGTGAATTTAATCTTCATGTCCACTAATTGTCAAATCTAGTATCTTCCATTTTAATATTCCTATAGTAGTTCTATAATCAATATATATATATATATATATATATATATATATATATATATATATATATATATATACATATATATATATATAAAAAGATAATTATTTCGTGACTTTTGTATGTTATGGTAAATTCAATTTGTTGGCGATTTAAGGTCTGGTTTTACTTCAAAATGTATATATTTAAACCAATCCTACATGTTTCAGCAAATGATGCCTTTTTCAAGGAATATAAAATATAAATGACAGAATATTAATGTCATACTTATACATTTGTAGTTGCTATGGATAAAATTATTCAAAGATACATTCCAATTTAATACTATTTAATGCTATTACATATGCATTATATGGAATAGTTTAATGTAGTACACCAGCTACAATATTTACCACACAGCGTCCTAATATATCGACAGTTTTATCGGCACTTATCCGTAGGTACTTATTTGAAAGATGGCTTCTAATGCGTTCTACTACTTTCGTGTAGCACTTAGAAACATAATATTTGCGTAAGGTGGATTCATCAGGAACATTTCGACCGATATATTAGTGGAGAAATGTTTTCAAGTTGGGATTGTTAAGTTTATTTAATGGAATATTGCGCCAGTTTCACAAGAATGTTGAGACCACTTAATACCTTACAGCAAAAATTGTATTCTTATTCAAGGGAAGCTAAAATGAAAAATAAAGAATTCACAGAATATAATTATATTATAGTAACATAGTCCTCCTTTTTAACATTGTAATTAATTTTCTCTGTATGCTATTTCCTCAAAAATTTATGTACAGATTAGGATGTGGATAGCAATAAATCAACTCCTAAATGAAAAAAGAATATAAATACCTTTCTAATGATCTCAATTCTCCATCAGCAATATTTCGATATTAATTAATTCAGCAGCTGTTGCATAAGAATCGAGTGTTCGTATACATTTCGACCTCCAATAGATACATCCGAGTCGCATCGGAAAGCTTGCCAATTTATCGAAACAGAAACAAGCGACTGAGATATTTAATCAGTAACAGGATAAGTCAAGCGAAACAATATTCTCTTTGGAAGCCATTGTTTATGACGGGGAGTTAAGGTTAGTAGTATTCGACGACAGGTTAAATATTAAGCTGCTTTGTGTGCGTTGTTATTATTTTAGGTTAAATGAGGCCCATAATGAAGACGGATGTTCAGACCTGGGCAACTCGGCTTTACAGTTGCGGTGTTTCCTTCCATTTACTAACATTTATACTCCCGATCCTCTCGCTAATTTTACACACACAAATTGATTATTCTACTTAATTAGAGCACATGATTATGAATATTTCAATATGGAGAGCAAAAAAAAAATTCTAGTGTTTCAATATCAGTTTTCACCAAATATGTTTTATAATATCGTTTGCTCATGCAAGTTTTTTTTAGTGGCATAGTATACGCATAATATATACGTAATTAGTTCTAATTACTGAGTCAAAATATATACATAGATACGGGGGCGGATTGACTTGTTCGTGCGATCGCCTAGAGTAGGTGAAATTAAATCAAAATACACATTGCATTTAGACAACCGATACCTTGTCAGTTTACTGTTAGTGTTTGATAAATTTGTGACAAAGCGTGTTTCGTAAGCAATTTTTTTAATTTTATCGTGCTGCAAATTAAGTCTAAATGAATAATTTTGAACGTCTTGCAGTGATTAAGTATCTTTTGAAGAAAGGCATGTCTCTTCCGAAATCCACGATGATATGTCTTGATATGATTGTCCTTCGTATACAGCCGTCAGAAGATAGAGAAATTAATTCAAGCATGGCAGGAACAGCTTAGAAGATGGCCGAAACGAGCATTTCAAAGGAACTGATTCTTTATATTTAGTACGAAGCAATTGATATGAGAAAGCTTTCGGAATATTCGCAAGATGGGTGCCGCGTTTAGTGACGACGGAACAAAGTAGTGTTCTCTGTCAAATATCGATGAATAATTTAGAAATTTTCAAGCGCAACACAACAGATTTTTCACACCGATTTGTTACTTGTGACGAAACACACGCGTTCATTATGGACAAAATGTGGAGAAACAACAATTTTATCGGCGGGAAAGACGATAGCATCGGTATTTTCGGATGCAAAATGGATATTGTTGATAGTCTATCTTCAAAAGGGCAAGACCATAAACAGCGAATATTTTGCAAAACTTCTAGATCGTTTGGAGGTAGCTAGCGTTAAAAAGCGTTCACGAATGACTGACAAGAAACTCCTCCGTTTCGCAATGATAATTTAGCTGTGCATTCCAGTACAGTTACTGCTAAAAAAATTTAAGAATTGAGGTTCGAATTAGTACCGAACCCCCTCCCTCCCATTTTCACTAGATATAACAGCATTTGATTCCCTAAATCAAAAGATCTCCTCGGAGGCAGAAAATTCTGCACAAGTGGAACAGTGGAGGAAAATCACTTTCGAGAAGAAATAAAGTAACTTCAACACAGATGTACCAATGAAATTAAGAGAAGATTAAGTATAAAAAAAAGTTTGCTTATTTTAATTATTCCTTTATTTCTGTACTATTGCGCATTAGTCAACCTGTCCCCGTGTATATATATATATATATATATATATATATATATATATATATATATATATATATATATTTAATGTTATGATACAAACAGCTCGGTTATTCCAGCTATCTGTAAATGAAAAAGTAAGAATTAACACAAGAAATACTCTCAATTGAATAGCTACATTTGGTGGACATAACTTGTAAAATTAGTGTCGAAATGTTAATAAATTAATATTACGATAACTTTGTATATTTCAGGTTACCTTATATTTTTTTCAAAATTTACTTTTCATATTTATAATTTTCATTTTTGTAATTCAAGTCAATTACGCGAAATTAAAAAAGATAGTTAATTTATTTACATTTGAATTTTATATCGATACTAATTGAACTTCTCAAATCAAAAGAAAAACCCGCGAACAGGTTATATTTGTATTGAAAATTGTACATAACCTAACATCAAAAGCCAGTCATATCTACTTGTTAATTAATATTATAATTTTGTCTTTCTGTCTAAACTAACATTTTGTCTACATTTTGATTATTATAAATAATTCTAAAAGTACAAATCAAGACAATTTTTACGTTCTAACAAGGCTTTGAAAAAGAAATAATTGATAGTTAGCGTGGGTGCAGAATTTTTACACGAGTTGCCTAAAAAAGTGATACTTTGGTCTATTAAATTAAGCATATGCTGGAATGCTAGTGTTAAAAGAATAAAAATATATAGAAAAGGTGTAATTAATACTGGCGCAACATTTGAAGCACTTTTTACGAGAACAAGATCCGACACCGGCAAGAAAACTACGAAAGCATTTTTTGGCCGCAGGGCGTCGACCTAATAGCTACATATCAGAATAAGCCTCTTCATACCTGCATCATAGAAACCAAGAATACCTCTCTTGATCCTGTTCAGATGAATATCCTGATTAGCCGAAACCTTTCTTGATACATTAACGCTCCCTGCAAGACACAGGTTAATTTAATTCTTTTTGTAAAAGCCTAATTGATAACTTCTCATTAACCAATCAAAAATTACTAAATAATTACATCTTGATTTTACTTTTAAATATATCACTATTTTGCTAAAATTTTATTAAAGTAACATTACCTATTAAGAATCCATAACAGTGTTTATTTATTTATATTAAAACAAATTTTATTTTATCATTTCACTAGTACATAACCATAATTTCACACGTGCATATAATTTTAATTCCTTGTTTTGCCGTTAGTCAAGTTACTTATTATTGTATACAGATACCTTGCGTTAAATAAATATTTTATACTTATTATTTTAAAGAAGTTCTTTTATTTATCAATGCGTAGCTAGAATATCTTTTGAAATATTATAAATTAATTTTCCTTCAGTTTTATACGAGTATAATATATACCACCGACGATGAGCCTAAGTAAGAGTCAAATTTATTTAGTATCTTGGTCATGCTCTACCGACAGCTAGTCGTAATCGGAGATACTACGTACTATTGGCTGGTAATCTAACTTTACCTGTTCATATTTTATAAGGCGCCCAACACATCTTACAGCTAAAGTACGATTTATTCACGATTTAACTACTTAATATTCACATATCATTATTTCACCGTTCATCAGCCACTTTTAAATATATATATATATATATATATATATATATATAATGTAATAATACGGAAGATGCTGAATAATGAAGAATAAAAGAAAAATGTATTAACAGAATGGCTAGCTCAAATATGTTATTTAAAAATTTAATATGATAAATAGCATAAAAAACTACTTAATCTCATGGGTCAAAAAGCAAGTTCCGAATACACAGACATCAATATACAAATACATAAAATAAAACGCTAAGTCAAAGATAATAAGTACATTTTAGAAATATTCTATTATTATTTGTACAAGATACAATATGAAATTTGAACTATAAGTCCATAAGCGGGAAAAATCTGAAGGAAAGCAAATATGTAACCTAATATACAAAAAATAATGGGTTGCCTATACAATTTTTATATAATGACGCGTTCGTATCTAAATTTTGTTGTAAAATTTAATTATAATATAACAAATGCTGATATAAAAATGCAGTGAAATATGAATTTTGGAATAACGTGAGTTAAATATTATAATAAGGTATGAGTCTACAAGAAATGTTATATCTTTATATCAATATTGGAAACGATTTTCATAAGAATACCTTGATGCTTATGGCAATATGGTATTTCTTATCCAAAATATCCTCTGAGTGAAGAAAACTCTGTAGAATTCCAACAGGTACAGCAAGTTAGAATATGATGTATCAGTCTGGATCCTCTGGTAGATATTCTAGCCGCAAATCTGCATACGTTCCTATAACTTGTAGAAATCTGCTAGGTTATGTCCAAATTGATGTCCGGGAGAAAGTATATTTTAACCAAATATAATCAAGAAAAGGTTCCATTAGCTTCTTAATTAATGCTGCTTAAACGTATACTGTTATTAGTATAATTAGAAATACAAAAATGTTGATGATAAGAATTCCCTGTACTTCCACACTCGAAGTAACTTTCTTGACAGGTACTTATAACATGTAAATAATATATTCTCTTTATTGTTGTTAATAACGTAACCGTAGATAAATTTATTTAAATAATTTCGAAGTAAAATGGAAAATAATTCTTTACTTTTTCAACTGCATGCAAAAATCTTCTCATCAATAATCTTGTTTTTTCGTCGTCTAGACTACCATAAGAAATTTGTATAGGCATAAATCAGATTTTCTTAGAAAATTGTACACTGAATTCAAAAATTAAATCAAATGTCATTTTGACAAATTAAAAAGAGATAATATTAAATGTTTCTTCTATGTAATACTTTAATATTTCAGAGATGAAAATATCACTGACTATCTATTAATATGCTAATAAAATCCACTCACGAAATCTCAATTGCAAATTTTAAATGTGATGTTATCAAAAGTCATAATAAATAACAATGTTTACAGTAATTTGAACATAAATAAAATTATTATTATTATTAATCAAAATCAGTTTTAGATATCTAAAATCCTCGCGGGAATATGTTAAGAAAAATATATAAAAGAGCGAAATATAAAAATAGACTAAATATAGCATACAAAACTAATTGGTATTGTGATTTTTAAAACCAATTATGATCTTACATCAAAAATACAAAATTCTAACTATAAAGTAATATTCCTCAAATCTAAATATTCCAGATATAACATTCTTGGAACCAATATCTTATTAGAAGAAGAATTAATTTAAGAAGTAAGCAGACCCACATCAATATATATATATATATTTGAATTTTTAAAAATTTAAATAATTAGCGTCGTAAAATGTAGAAAGCAATATTTACATTTCATTCACATTACTTTGCGAAAATACAACTTGTATATATATATATATATATATGAAGCGTTATTCTTCGGGATATTTCGCCACGTTTGGATGGTTTTGTCCAGGGAGGGACAACTTTCTTCCTGACGTTTCGGTGACATCACTTTCACCCTTTTCTTGAGGATTTTATCGTTGTAACTTCAAAAGTGCGTCGATTTCCTGTGCCGCTCGTATTATATGGTTCCGAAGTAGAGGGGTCGCATGTCTGGCTCCTTGTGATTGGTCCGTCGATTGTTCTGTCGCTTGTGGCTATTGGTTGATCGGTTTGTGTTCGTTCCGTGTTGGTGTCTCTGGTCTGTCGTAAGTTATTATTATTACGTCGTTTATGCGTAATCTGTCTATTGAACAAGGCCGACTTCCATGTGTCAGGCAACCGCTGTCCGTCGTCACGTTTGTTCATATAGCAATTTCTATAGCCTCTGTTATTTATTCTGTACGTTAAATTCGTACTGCTAGCTATTGTTCTTGTATTATGGATAGTGTGTTCTGTTTGTATTACATGCTAAGCTAGGGATGATGTTGTTTCCTTTTTAGCTATCACATTTCTGTGCTCTTTCCTCCGTACGCTGGTTTTTCTGTTTGTATGTCCTATGTATGTTTGGTCGCATTCATAGCACGGTATTGCGACATTAAAACCTTCAAATTCCTGCAGTTGTGGAACCAAAAAGTTTCTTAACATGTCGCAATACCTTTCACTGTTTACCGTGCTCGTCCTACCGGTCTTCAAAAAAATAAAGCCAATGATGCCTTCACCAGGCATGGCAGCCCACACAATAACTTTTGGACTATTCATGTTTCTCACTTGGATTTTCGTTGGCCCAGTAGCGGCAGTTGTGTTTGTTTACATGACTATTTAAGTGAAAGTTCGCTTCATCACTAAACGGAATGTTTTCGAAGGTTGAAGCATTTTATTTGCAAAATTCGGTCGGAGAGGATAGTCGGTAACGTTCAGGTTTTGAACAATCTGAATTTTAAAGGGTGTAACCTGTAAATCTTGATTCAGAGTCTTGTAGACGACGATTCTTTAATGTTAAGTTCTTGATTGCGTTTTTTCACGTACTGAAACTCTCACTTCTTTAATCGTTTGTTGGCTTCGAATAAAGCGCGGGCGATTTTGATTGACAATTTTTACAGTCGACCCGGTATTTTCAACATAAACGTTGAGCCGTGACTATCGAATCACGATTGCGATAATGGGAAACTCGGGAAACGCGATGGTCTACCAGGTACACTTCCATGGCTACTATATCTCCAAAGAGCAATGCGACAACCTATCCTTAGAGCGTCTCTCCAAACAGCGCCGTTACATGGGCAGGTACAAATAACCCTTACCCTTTCTGGACATCTGGTGTAAACGGTAACACAAACCAAACTCTACGCAACCACTAAATTAGAAGATAAAGATATGCTCAATTTATATTCAAAAGAATTTCTATAAAATCAGTGACTTTGCATTCAATTCTTTATACGAAAAAGGCATGTTTACAGATAATTATCACGACGAATTAGTAATATAAAAAGACTTGATCTACAATTATTTGAAGAACATCTTCTAAAGTTAAGTATTTGTGTGAACACCGTTTATAGTATGAGTTTGTAAAGTATTTAGATTACATGATAAAATTTACAATCTAATCTCTAATATTTACTCTAATATTTATCTCTAATATTTATTTACACTATCGTGGGAAATAAACAGAAAAGAAATTGAAGTGAATCGAAATAACAGAATGAATAAATAAAATTTGTAGCTTTTGCAATGAAATTTTATTTAGGCATTTCGTAAATATGGTCTTCCAAAAAATTCATGCAGTGAAGTTATATTACACACGTTTCCATTGAAATGCCTTAGGACGTACATACATTATGAGAAAAATCATTTACATTCTCTAACCTTATGCGTGTTTAGTGTGGCAATTCCTCCAAGTTTCGGATATGAAATTTGCGCATGTATAATGTGCAGAATAAGATTTATATGTGGATTTATGTTTGATACATACAGAGAAAACAAACACGTTGACCTTCTCATATTTTTCAATGAATATAAAGAAATTATTGCTTGATTATTAAATTAATATACAGCATTAATGTGACGAGAGAATAACTTTTTAATTAAGTACGAGGGGTATTTTTTTAATTAAGATCCGTTTGTGAGTGAGATTGGGAACGACGTGCGATCACCGCAGTGGGCATGCGCGTCTGCTCCCAACATGCTTTGCGCGCGTTTAGACACCATTTACAGCGGTAGCGTCTGTCTGTAGAAGTTTATGATGTTATAATGTCCGCTAACTGTGAGATATGATCTGTAATTCGATTATTAAGTGCAAGAAATTTGACAGCAGCGAAAATTCTTCGTCAGATTTGTGAGGTTTACGGTGATAATGCTACCAGTGACAGCAAAATTAGAAAGCGTGTGAGCATGTTCAAGGACGAACTGGGACATCGGTATATCTGTATATACTACATTAATTTGACCCTGGCCATCTAAAACATTGGCAGTAAATTGTGAGGAGTAAGCTAAATTAGATACTGTTGATCTTTTTTCCATAAAACCGTGCTGAAATGGTGATATATAGCATCTGACTGCAGAGTAGATTCGTGACTAAATAGCTCTTTCGAACACAAAGTTGGAAAAAAACGAAATCGATCTGTAATTTATAGTATCAGAAGGAGAACCGTTTTTAAGAATAGGACACACCTTAGATGTCTTCTATATTTCGGGAAATTTCGTTGTCGTTAATGCTAAATTGAAGATTATTGTTAGAGGGGAAATGAGAATAATTCTGCAGTCTCTTGTAAGGGAATTTGAAATTCCATCATAACCCGAGGTCAGGCGTTCTTTAAGTTTTCTATTGGAATTATCTGCTTCTAGCTCCGCTAAAGTGAAAAAAATAACAAATGCTTAACAGTCTGATAAGGAATCCTAGAAGCACCGCGTTTACTTTGAATGAATGCCCAAAAGTTCTTCGCATCAGAAGTAATGGAGTGCTTAACAGTATCTAGAAATAATATATATGAGCTTTCGATCTCTTCTATAATCTGGCGCCTAAGCTGTTTATATTTAGTCATGTCTGATAAGTTACGTAATCTTTTAAAACGTTCAAAATAGCGGGTCATTGATTTAATATTCTTAATAATACTGCTGTTAAAACACACCATAGCTTCCAAACAAAGAGTATAAAACTTTATAAAATCGACTACATGCAGAATTAATATCATCAAGCGAGAGCAAGAAAAATAAAACAATCTATGCGTGTTACGACGTTATAAAATTTGTGAAAATCCGCTTTCCTGAAGCCAAAGCCATTGTTCATTGAATTCAAAAGAAAATTAAGAGGAAGTGTATGAATACAAACAGTGATGCAGTGCAGGATGATGGGAATCTTCCTTTACAAAAGGAGGATCTGTATCAATATAAACAGTGATGCAGTGCAGGATGATGGGAATCTTCTTTTACAAAAGGAGGATCTTCTTTCTGAGTCTATATCTCCGAATGCGAGAATGCCAGATCCAGTAGGCGACCAATGTCATTAACAACCTGATGGCACTGCGTAAAGCCACAGAAATAGGTAAATTGCGCCAATACCAACATCACCAGTCATCATTATTTTCAGGACTGTTGTAATGGGTGACATTCAAATCTTCAAATATGAGGAAATGTTTGCAGTTTGAAATGTATTGCTTGAATGTTTCAAAGAACCCGTAAAATTCAACTAATGATCTCGTTAGTGGAATATAAATAGTAAATATATATATATATATATAGTAAACCTAATCAGTAGGCGATTAAAGGTCTGTATATTACTTCAAAATATATGTATTTAAAAAACTCTACATGTTTCGGCTATATACGCCTTATACGGCGTATATAGCCGAAACATGTAGAGTTTTTTAAATACATATATTTTGAAGTAATATACAGACCTTTAATCGCCTACTGATTAGGTTTACCATATCATACCAAGGTCACGAAGTTATTATATATATATATATATATATATATATATAAGGTAAATTTAATAAGTCGGCGATTAAAGGTCTGGTTCATTACTTCAAAGTATATATATTTAAAATAACTCTACATGTTTCGGCAATGATGCCTTTGTCAAGAGAATACAAAATATAAATAACAATATAAATGTCAAATAATTAAGTTGCTATGGTTTAAATTATTCAAAGATATATTCCAATAATAATAATAGATCATGCCTTAGTATTACAAAAAATAGATAGCAAGGTGTGAACATATATGTTGTTCGCTGCCACAAGCTTGTGTCTCTTTCAGGGTATGAACCTGTGTGTTGGTTTTGTATTTGTGTGACCGCGTAAGTGTAGGGTTTTGTATGTTAGTGCGCTCGTGCGTGTGTTTAGTGACCGGTCGCGTAAATTTAGAGAGATCGAATAACCAGCCGTTGCGTAGGGCCGCCAACCCTTTCCCGGCAACTTCTTTACTTTTCCGAGCAGTACTTCGACGGCACGACCCCCGTCCCAACGAGGCAAGGCGCAGACCAGCGAAGCGCACCCTGCACGGGGTTGCTCATCGCCACGTTTGACGTGTGTGCATTGCCCCCGCTTCTGCGGAAATCGTTAAGATGGCACAAAGTGTGACCGTCGTCGACTGAGGTAGCCACTAAGAGTGTTCCCTCGGTTGGCGATGAGTAACCCCGTGCAGGGTGCGCTTCGCTGGTCTGCGCCTTGCCTCGTTGGGGCGGGGGTCGGGCCGTCGAAGTACTGCTCGGAAAAGTAAAGAAGTTGCCGGGAAGGGGTTGGCGGCCCTACGCAACGGCTGGTTATCCGATCTCTCTAAATTTACGCGACCGGTCACTAAACACACGCACGAGCGCACTAACATACAAAACCCTACACTTGCGCGGTCACACAAATACAAAATCACACACCCAGAGAGAGACGCAAGCTGCCAGCAGCAACCAACACACAGGTTCATACCCATAAAGAGACACAAGCTTCTGGCAACGAACAACACATATGTTCACACCTTGCTATCTATTTTTTGGAATACTAAGGCATGATCTATTATTATTATTGGAATGTATCTTTGAATAATTTAAACCATAGCAACTTAATTATTTGACATTTATATTGTCATTTATATATTGTATTCTCTTGACAAAGGCATCATTGCCGAAACATGTAGAGTTATTTTAAATATATATACTTTGAAGTAATGAACCAGACCTTTAATCGCCGACTTATTAAGTTTACCTTATCATACCAAGGTCACGAAGATATTATATATATATATATATATATATATATATATATTATACATATATATATATATATATATATAAATATAATATTTTCGTGACCTTGGTATGATATGGTAAATTCAATCAGTTGGCGATTAAAGGTCTGGCTTTACTTCAAAGTATATATATTTAAAAGAACCCTACATGTTTCGGCAATGATGCCTTTATCAAGGATATAAAATATAAATGCATTTATATTTTATATCCTTGATAAAGGCATCATTGCCGAAACATGTAGGGTTCTTTTAAATATATATACTTTGAAGTAAAGCCAGACCTTTAATCGCCAACTGATTGAATTTACTATATATATATATATATATATATCGATAGGTCCAACTCGCAACGGGCCATAGGCAACAATATACGTATGGAACGTAATGCGATGTGGCAACGTGTGTACGATGCCTATATTGAGTGACTTTCTTAAAATTTAAATTTATTTTGCAGAATTATTGATTTTTTTACTTTTATCTTTTAGAAAACGTTATTGTTTTTTTATTACTTAAAATTACTTTATATGAAAAATAGTATACCATAAAAGTGTAAACAAAGACAGTATACATTGAAAAGAATATTCATTCAATTGTATTGTCATGAAATTGAATTTGTCAATCGTTGTTAAATTTGTTAGAATGAATAGATATATATATTTATCAGAAAATACTAATACTTAAAGCGAACAAATAAGGTGTAGTGTTTTGTTATAGGAATGTATAATATCCATTTCTTCCTGCATATTGATTATGCAGCTTATGCTTTCGTAATATGCTCGTATTTGCATTTCTACTATTATCGTGATGTTATTAGAATACAGATACCAAAATCTCACGTAATATTTCCATCAGCCTTTTATTAACAATAAGCAAGTAAAGTACAACTTCGTAGGTCGACAAACGCTCGTCTTCATTATCACTGTATTATACATGAACTGTAGGCTTAGTTTTTTGTAGAAATTGAAGTACGTGTCTGTTCCTTTGTAAAATTATAACAAGGGCAGGGGTTAATTTTATTCTGGCATTTTTAAAAATGCAGAGATCAGTTTTGCGACAGCATTCAGCTAATTACAATCTAAAATAAGCAACATTGTAACGTATTTTGGAATTGTGAATATCCGTAGTTAATAAAAAAAAGGAAGTATTGTTTAATTACAACTGTAGCTTCCTCCTGGTTTGAAGGAAGTCCGTATGTATCGACCGAAGTATAAGTTGAAATAATACAAATATGAGCATATTACGAAAGCATCAGCTGCATAATCAATATGCAGGAAGAAATGGATATTATACATTCCTATAACAAAACACTACACCTTATTTGTTTGCTTTAAGTATTAGTATTTTCCGATAAATATAAATATCTATTAATTCTAACAAATTTAACAACGATTGACAAATTCAATTTCATGACAATACAATTGTTTACACTTCTATGGTATACTATTTTTCATATAAAGTAATTTTAAGTAATAAAAAAAACAATAACGTTTTCTAAAAGATAAAAGTAAAAAAATCAATAATTCTGCAAAGTAAATTTAAATTTTAAGAAAGTCACTCAATATAGGCATCGTACACACGTTGCCACATCGCATTACGTTCCATACGTATATTGTTGCCTATGGCCCGTTGCGAGTTGGACCTATCGGTATATATAATAGCTAATAGCTAATGGATGAGAATCTAGCAAATTCCGCCGACGATAGAATATTACTATCTGTTCTTTAATAAGTAACTTAGGGCAGTGTAACGAACTAGAGCGCAATTCCTTCGTAGATCAGAGGTTAGAGCCGTAGTCCGGAGAACTAAAGATCGTGGGTTCAAGTCCCACCTAAGGACAAAATTTGTTCAATAAAAATTTCAAATAATTAGGATTGTAATTGTAGATAGCAATATCTACAGTACACATTACTTCGCGAAATAACATTCTAATTTAAATATTTAATATAGCTGAAATTCCAAGATTTATCAAATGATATATATATATATATATATATATATATATATATATATATATATATATATAATATTCAAAAGATATTTGAGAAGAGAATTATTTTTAATTTTCTTCGGTATAATAATTATAATGATAATAACAATTATCTGGTCTGTTCATAATGGCATGTGACAATGTATAAGGGCCCACGCTTATGTTAGAATTGAAAAGAGGCTTACGAGCTACGAAATAATAATAAGTAAATAATAATACTTCAACTGATAGATTTTGTATGTATTGGGCGCCTTAATTTGAACTTTTAGCCAGTTGATAGTACGCAGTATCTTCGATTAGAAATAGATGTCGTTAGAGCAATAGAAAGATACTGAATTTATCAGACTCTTATCCCTGGATCATCGCAAGTAATTAAACTCTTATAAAGCTGATAACTAATAAATTTACAATTTAATTGAGATAGATTCAGCTACGCATAGAGAAATAAAAAAACTTCTTTAAAATAGCAAGTATAAAATATTTATTCAACACCAGATATCTATACACTTAAATGTGCAACTTAGCTAAACGGCAAAATAAGGTATTATAAATTTATTTTTGTAATAACATGTGAATAATTGTGGTTATGTTTAGCAGCTGTTGTTTTATAAACAAAAACTATTATAATATAAATAAGTTAACAATGTTAAATGGTAAGTACTATAGGAATCTCACTAGAAAATATTCTTTACGTTAATTAATCAAGATAGCTATTCTTTCAAAGCAAAATCAAGATATTTTGTAAATGTAAATTTTGACTTGATAATAAAAAATTATTTGTTATGCTTTTATGAGATAATAAATGAACCTGTGATTTGTAGAAAAAGGCAGCAATGTGACAGGATATCTACGGCAAATCAGGATATTGGGCCAGGTAGGAAGGGAAAAGATATTCTTGAATGGTTCAGGAATTTTCTGTGTAAGGCTCGATATTGGGTATGATACAATAGGAATAATGCAGGTACGTAAAATTTTATTATGTTCAGTAGCTTCGATGTTGACCAAAACCAAATGATGCTATCGTAGTTTTCTAGCAGGTAACCGATTTTGATCTGGTAAAAATTGTCAAAGGTTGCTTTAGTACTATGGGCACCTTTTGTATATATTTTTGAATTTAGATCACTAATATTTCTGTATTTAATAAATTTTAAAAACGGAGAACTATATTTTCGATACAACGCTATGCAATTTCTAATACCGACGCGAACCTTCATTTATTTTTACCAAAGCCTTTTTAGAAAGCAAAAATGATCTTAATTTATACTTTTTAAAGCCAATTAAATTATAAATGTAATAATGGTTTTTATGGAAAGATAAAATTAATATTTGAATTTACATGCATATATGAATTGCTTTTAGATGTTAGGTTAGGTTACAAGTTTGAATATTAATATAACCTGTTCGCGGTTCTTCTATGTTTGAAAAATGGGCGTGTTCAATTAGTATCGATATAAAATTCAAATGTAAATAAATTAAATATCTTTTGTTTTAATTTCGCGTAATTGACTTGAATGACAAAAATTAAAATTAAGAATATTAAAATAAATTTTGAAATAAATATAATTTAATCTGAAGTATACAAATTTGTCGTGATATTAATTTATTAACATTTCGATACTAATTTTACAAGTTGTGTCCACCAAAAGCAGTTATTCAATAGGATGTTTCCCTTATGTTAATTTCTATCTTCTCAGTTACAGTTAGCTGGAATAACCAAGTTGTACGTATCACAACAGTATATATATATATATATATATATATATAAGTTTACCTTATATATATATATACATATATATATATCCTCCACGCTAATTAACCCATTTATTCCCATAGTTGCGTTTTTTTTTCGTACTAAAAAGTAATAATTTTGGATGTACTGTCAGTAGCATAGCGTTAATAAATATTTAAACAATCTAATAAACATTTTGGGAACGGGTAACCGCATTTTCAATTTTGAATAAAAATAAAATAAAACTATGGAATTTTCAAGAAAAAAACTTGTGTATGTAAGTTTAAATAAAATAACATACAGCTTATATTTTCATATAAAAGATACTTCACGTAACTTTATTTTGGAAAAAAATCAATACCCTTTTTTCCGGAAATACTTCTCAAACGGATTTGAAACATAGCGTTGCGAAAACGCAACATTGGGACAAATGGTGTAATTGTAGTCATGAGTAATATTCCTGTCTGAACATGCTTTTTCACGTCTGAGGGAAGTTTATTGGGTATCCGTTGTGTGATGCGAGTTTATTCAGTTTATTTACGCTGTGGGATAGAGAAGTTGAAGAAGTTAGAGTTCATAATAGTGTTATCTTGAGGATTACAGAAATATTATATAATGGTAAGTGTAACAATTTCTGAAGTATGTGTTGGTCGTTGTTGAATTGTTGAAGATCTTGATCTGAATGAAGAAATTGATGTTTGTTATATACCACTCAACGTCGATGAAATAACGGACGAGGAGGACATTGATGATAATGTTATAGGTGGAGTAGAAAATTTCCATGTAGATATAGCGGGAACTTTTGAGATAGTGTGTCCGAATAACGAAATTGAGATAAAGGATGGTACACATCATGAGGCAGCTTAATCTACACCAAGCAAAACGGCAAGAATTGAAGACATTATTTGGTGTAAAACGACCGTTTACTACGAGGAAGATTCTACGTCAAATGAGGAAGAGAATTTACAGAATATTGTTGAGGCGCTACATGGAAAGTCCGTGCTTGATTTCTTTATGCAAATGTTTGATAAAAATGATGGCCGTGTGTGTAACCGTACTCAATTCATCTTAGATCAAAATGATCTAGAAATTTTTTTGGGAATATTGATTTTGAGTGGGTATCACACTCTTCCACAGGTAAACCTTTACTGGTCATCTGATGAAAATAAAGGTGTTCAATTTGTGAAAAATGCGATGTCTCGAAACAAATTTCTCGACATAAAGCAGAACATTAATCTTGCAGATAACAATCAATTAGATAAGGCAGACAAATTTGCGAAAGTAAGATCGCTGGTTGATCTGCCGCCATTCAGCGAAAATGTTTTTGAAAGGGAAGCCGGTACGTTTCGGGTTCAAAATGTGGTGTCTGGCATCTAGCGATGTGTATTTATATCAATTTATACCTTATGCTGGAAAAACTGGTGAAAATGCCAAAAGAGAATTTGGTTTAGGTGAAACAGTGGTCATCAATCTTTCGAACGTATTAGAAAATAAGTCGACTCATAAGGTATACTTTGATAACTTTTCTACGAGCTACAAGCTATTATTTCATCTGAAACGTCAAGGATACTTGTCACTGGAACTGTACGTGAGAACGGAATGCTGAAATGCCCTTTAAAGACTTGTAAGTTTATAGGAAAAAAACCTCGTGGTACAATGGATTCTCGTTACGATCACTTAAATGAAACAAGCGTGGTCCGTTGGAATGACAATTCTGTGGTTACTGTAGCAACCAATTGTGAGTCTGCACTGCCTAATGTGTTTGTGAAGTGGTACAATCGTAGAGAAAAAAGACATCTCTATACCACAACCAAATATGATTGCCAAATATAACAAATATATGGGAGGCGTTGATCTACATGATAACGCAGTTGCAAATTACCGAATAAATATTCATGGAAAAAAATGGTGGTGGCCGTTATTTATAAATATGTTAGATTCTACTGTGGTGAATGCTTGGAAACTGCACAGACTTGTGCCCAGAGAAACCCATTTCGCAGCTGGATTTCAGGTCTGAACTTGTACGAAGCCTCATTAGTGCTAACAAATGTAAGACACAATCTGTTCGAAGACGTGGTTCCAGTGCGTCTCTATCATCCAGTGCACGTTTAGATAATGTGGGTCACCTAATTGAAAGAAATCGTGAAAATTGGAGGAGACGTTGTAGAGTATGCAAAAGTACAACAGTATTTATGTGTAATAAATGTGGAGTTCCATTACATTCACACTGCTTCAAAGACTACCATAATTAATAATTGTAATATTTTTTTGTGCATATAGTCCCATTGTTGCGTTAACGCAACGCAAAAAAATATAAGAATCAATGGTTTGTCTTTTTTTTTACTTTAAAGGATGTTTATAAATACCCAAATAAAAGTTTATTCCTTAAAGAATTTACGTTTACCTTGATTTGTCTAATAGTGGTCCTAAATGGGTTAAGCATTTACACCCATCAATAGCACGAAACATGTTAGAAACATTGCCTAAATCCAACGAATCACTAACTATGAATTTTGAAAAAATACACAACAGTGTCAAGCGTTGTACAACAAATAATAATTATTTTTCCGATTTCCGAATAATATGTGGTACTATTTCTAATAAAAATGTTGCCGTCCAGTAGCCGTAAAAATTTACGGCTATGTACGAGTATATACAATTTACTTCATAAAATGCTTCATAATTTACTTCGCAACATTACATCTTCATTAATCATGTTATAAGCTGTATTTATAAAGAAAATACGATGCGAAACAACAGCTAACTATAAAGCCATTTTTATAACGCATTCACTGCCGGTGGAACCTCAGGACTTAATTAGAACCGTTTTACGCAAAATGAGAGACTAATTGAAAAACACATAGTGGCTTTGTAAAGTAATTAGGACATCAGAACACTGCAGCAGAATATAGTTGAGACAAAACAATATATCTAGGGAATACCATGATTTAAATAAACTTTATAACAGTCTCATAAACTGCCAGTAATAACTAAAAATACGAAGTGACTAGCTAATTTACATGAAGAATAGAATAAAATTGTATGGTCTATATAAAAATGTAATCTAGCATTTATGCTATTTTTCTCCGTGGAAATAATTTTCAAATTATTACTCTTATATAATGCAATAAACTACTTTTTCTTTTCGTAACTGTACATAGATCTAACATGGAATAATTACCATAGTTAATTCTGAAAAATAACCATTTGGTTAATCAGACGTATTGTTTCGAAACAGCCTAAATATTTAATTAAGAATATGATGTTTTCTCTCAACATAGAAAATAATTTCTAAATAATCTATGGTCAGAAACTTTACAATGACTTTCTCGTCTCTGAACTTTATATAATTGTGTCATCAAATGTTATTTTCCTTCTTTCTTTTTGTTATATTTCTTAAATAATGGATAAATTACTACGAAAACTTCTTTCGTCATTACTACGAGGGATATTTGATGGGAACATGACTTTTAAAGTAAAAACTATTGTTGGTACAAAAAGACGTTTTATTTTTCGACATAATCTCCTTTAAACTCTTTACACTTAGACTAGCGATATTTGCACAAAACATGAGGGGGCAGATTAGGCGAATATAGGGAATGAAGCAGAAATCTAAACTGTAATTCGACCAATATAGCTATTACAATTACAGATGAAAAAGTTGCTACATTACCATAGTGAAACAACAATTTTTTCGTCAAATATGGTCGTTTTTTAAGTCAGCATAGAAATGGTTTAATAAATTAGCATAATACGGTCCTGTGATCGTTTTTCCCCTTTGCAAATACCCGACTTAAGTTTTGAGACGCAAATTTCAGAATACCGTAGCCATAACCTTTCCAGTAGATTGAGCAGCTTTTGTCTTCTTTGGTGCTCGTTCGCCAACAAAACTTCCTCTTTCTGGCTTAAGTGTTGCATCCAGGTTTCATTAAAAATTATGTAATGCCCCAAAATAAAAACAGAAACCTTTCCTGATCTATAGAAGCAAGCAGTTGTTTGCCTCATTCATAGAAAGGAAGATAAGTCATTGTTGTCAAGCTGCGAAGGTCTTCTAAGAAGTTATATACTCTACAATTCATGGGTATATTATTCAGTTCTTATCACAAAATCAGCATGGCTTTCTTCCTGGGCGTTCCACATTCATTAATTTGTGTGGTGTCTCTCAGGTCTTGAGTGAGGTTCTGGATAGGCGCGATCATGTAGATGCTATTTATACTGACTTTTCGTACGTATTTGACACTATAAGTCATAAAGCCCTACTCTCTAAACTTTTCCACTTTGACTGTACGCCATGTTCTTTAAATTTAATGAATTCGTATTAAAAAAAACTAATTTGTTATGTATCATACAATGGCTTTCGCTGATATCAATTCATTATACACTCTGGTGTGCCTCAGGGTTTCAACTTGCGGCCACTTCCTTTTGTGTTGTTTATTAGCGACCTGTTAGCCACTATCTCTTTTATCGCCAATATGCCTACGGGGAGTATTAATATGTTGCAGGGTACACCTGTCAACATTATTTCTACACTACAGAGAAATTTAGAATTTAAAATATAGATTTATATTTTAAATTTCTTTGATAAAAGCAGCATATGCCGAAACATGTAAGATTGTTTTAAATATATACATATTGAAGTAAAACCAAACCTTAATTCGCCAACTATTTGAATCTACCATAACATACTAAGGTCAAGAAATAATTATCTTTATATATATATATATATATATATATAGATAAATATTTCCTTACCTTTAGATTTCTTTAGATTTAGATATTCGGCGATTTAAGATCTGTTTTACTTTAGTATGTATATATTTAAAATAATTTCTTATATGTTTCGGCAAATATTACCTTTACCAAAAAATTATAAATTACAGTATATTAATGTCAAAGTTATATAAGTGATATTGTCATGGTGAGAAATATATATTCATAAACACATTCTACATCCAATTCAGATAGTAATAAATCATGACATAATATTCCCAATAGCTAGACGCCAATTACAAAGGGACAGGTAAGACCTATTATTACATTTGCGCCTGTGGAGCGACTTAGGATGTTAAGCGGTCGGCATTCACCTAGAACGACAAGGCAACCCGTGAAAACCTACACGGACAGCCCAGCCTCGGATTGAAATCGGGACTGCCGGCTAGATAAGCAGTGCGCTCAATAATTATATAGCACAAGATATATATTTAAATATGTATAATATATGATGGTAAATTGCTGACTGTTACTTTATTAAGTTATAGTATATACTTCATAGATTTTGTATGTCACTCCTGTTGTTAATTGAATTTTTTTCTTGTTTAATATTAATAATTCGTTTAATTTCCCTTTTCATTTTGTGTTGTTCTCTATCAATTATTTGTGTGTTTTCAAGCACACAAATAATTAATCATTTCCAAACTCCGAACTACCAAAAATTCACAAAAATAATATCCTTTTACGACCAATAGTATCAAACATACAAGCCTCTACTTCTAACATAATAAAATTCCTATATGATAGCATATCTAAGATGTTAGAAAAAAACGGAATATCATACAAAGGCTCATGGCAATTTCAAAATTTCATCAAGTAACAAAAAGTACCAACAGATGACAAAATTAATGATGTAGAATCTTTATACACTAACATTCCTACAAATCCAGCTATAAATATAATAAATCCAAATGGGATGAAATTAGCTAAATAAAAACGAATTTGTTAGAGGTATACATTTCTGTCACAACACATATTTTCAATACAAAAATTCTTTATACAGTCAAACATTTGGTATTGCCATGGGCGCTCCTTTAGCTGCTCCTACTGGAAATTTTCTAATGGAGCATATGGAAGAAAACATTATCAATTCATTAGACTACAACCCCATTTTCTCTAAAAGATATGAGGATGACATTATAACACATAGCGACAAATAAAATAGACTACACAATTGAAGAAGAAATTAATAACAGTATTAATTTTCTTGATATTTTTTTAATCTGTGATAGACAGGGTACTCTTTACATAAATTGGTACAACAAATCCACAGCTTCTTTTCGGTATATGAATTACCACTCAAATGCACCTACAGTATTCAATAAAATGATTATAAATAATTTGACTGATAGAGCAGTAAAACTATTATACAAGCTGTCCCGTATCGTTATGTTCAAATTTTAGGAGTGTAAAGTAGACTTCATTTCAAGTAACAAAAACACAGAACTTGTATATCCATTTTTATTTGTTTCAAAGTTACAGATCTATGAATGGGATTGTCAGAACATGAAAAAAAATGTAATCCTAAAGTCAATACAAACTGATTTTATATAAAAAATGTTATACGATTCAATAACAGGCCTTTGATTGTTAACGTCGCATAATAAAATGTTATTCTAAAATAAATAAACATGTGTCGTAGTGCATACAGTAATTTCTTGGAGATGTACAAAAAAGAGCACTGGAAATTGATTTGTGTTAAAGAAGGTTCTTATTCTGATTTCGTAAGTGCTTAACCATGAATATCATACAATAAACAAATGTTCAGATGACTGTTAACGTTGCATTTTTTAATAAAGGATTATATCACGTTTCAGTTCATACAACAGCTTATTAGTGAGTGGACACGTTTTTTTTATTCAAAATGCCTTACCGATTTTCTTCTCAAGAGTATGCGAGCATGCATTTTGTGTATGGCTACTGTAACGGCAGTGGACGTGAAGCAGTTATTGAATACCGACATCGGTTTCCCGATAGGCGCATTCCTCATTACAGAACGTTTCTGGAAGTACACAGACAATTTCGGGAATGCGGACTGCATGATTATCTTTTCGACCGAGGAGTAAATTTGCCAGCAGACTTAGAGAAAGAAGCAGTAGCTATTGTTACAAGGGATCCAACTCTCAATGCACATCGAATCGCTAGACAACTAAGAGTGCCACGAACGAAAGTTTGGCGAATTTTAAAACGTGAGGGCTTATATCCATATCACTATCGCAGGGGACACGGTTTGCTTATATATCTGCTTATATATCTGGATATTAAGACAGTCACGGCTTCATTTTAATTTCTGCAGAATAGTCCTCTGGAGAGATGAATTGCATTTTGTTTGTGTCTTCACTCATACTACGGACTAACCGCATGTGTAATGTATCAGAATAATGAAACATACATGAGTAGGTAAACCCTGAGTAGGTATGAGTGAAGACACAAACAAAATGCAGTTTCTAGAGAGATTGGCTGTGCCACCTTTGGAAGCGCGTCGTTACTTCACATTGGTTATGTGGACGGGGCGAGGTATTTCGGCTGTCTGACAACAGGCAGCGCTGAATTTACTTCTACGCCAGGTCTGGATAATTTCGGTGATGTGGTTCTTTTTTGTGAATGTGTCTGAGAATATCCTTTCTCCAGCAGGGGCGTACCGACGAACCTGTAGAAAGGCGAAATGCGTATCTACGTCTCTGGGGAGGGATATGTTCGGACACGTTCACAAAAAATATCAATAGTGAACCTGTATTTGTGTTCTTCACACCAGATTTTTAATAATATTTTATATTATTAAAAATAACTTGTATACTCAATACAGAAAAGATAACATCAAAAAATTAAAACGATCTTAACAGATAATAACTATCCACCAGAACTTATAGAACAAACAATTAAAAAAAGAATTCACCAAATATACAACACTGCAGACACCAATAACAATTTAAAGAATGGAACAGCATATATATGACAATTCCATATGTTCTACAATTATCAGAAAAAATATACTTTAAAAAAATATGATATTACAACATATAAACTTAACAATACAAAAAATATAAATACATCTGATTGAACTTGGCCTTATTAGACGTTAACAATTTTTTTTAAGCGTCATCTAGCGATGGAGATGAAACTAATTAAGTATTTGCCTCTAAATAGTGCTAACGAATATGTCTTTTAACATTAGTATCGTGCACAAAGCTTTATTATTACAGTATATAATCAACACTAAAGTAAATTAAAACACCGTTGAATATCTAATAGTTAATTGTTTAATTTATTTCTTTGATTTAAATTTAAAAAGAAATAATTTCTTGAAATGTATATTTAAGTAGTGTCTTCATTTTACATCAGAATTAGATTTATTACAATGTTACTTTTATTGCAATATGTTATATAGAATTATATTACACTCATATTGTTTCCCTTAAAAAGTGTTTTAATAATTTAATCTCATATGCGGTTCCATGCACTACACCACTTTTTTATATTTACAGTGTGCGTCGTTGTACAAATGGGCTGTTTTCTGCACTATATTACTTCCTCTGTATTTCATGTCTTACATTTCGCGTCTTATTATTATGTTACATTTTTTCTATCTTCCCTCTGCCATTATATTTTGCCTTTTATTTCTTTTGTTTGTCCCATGAGTAATACATTATCCCTTGTGTTGTTTATCTTCTCGCCCAAAACCATACCTTACGTTTTACAATATACTTATTATGTTTATTTAAGGCTTTCAATGTACTTTCTGTTCACTCCATCAAACAAATGTAAATTAATATCTTTCAAAAAGATAAGGTATAATATGAGCATTTTCTATTTGCGGCATCTTGGGGCAGATTTCTGATGATAGAATAAAATTTCAGTGAATTTAAAAAGTATATTGGATTACAAGGAATCTAAATATATGATTTAAATATTTTTTGTTATTGATGTCATGTAAGTAATATTGAAAATGTATTTAAACTCTTTAAATGAGAGGAAATTTATTAAGATTAAATGTTAATATTAACCCTGCGTAACGCGCGTAGCTTAAAATATCGTGGTAAGGCGCGTGGGGGACAAGTGTCGCCCACTTTTAAAATGCTGTAATTTTAAAAATATACTTATCCAAATATGTTAGAACAATAATTGCATAGCTATAGGTCTGCTGAATCATTATTTAATTATTAAGCTTACAAATAAAACATTTTTTAATTAAAAACTTACGTAAAAATGAAAACATATAGAAAAATCAGTTTTTTAAGCATGGAACACAAATATCTTTTAGATGGTCAACACAAGCCCACTTATGGCACATTACACACCATCTCCGTGTTGCTCGGTCACGTGTTCTTCCACATTCATAACATCTTCCACGTGATGATGCCCTGGGTGTCTCCTGGAGTTCAGGTTCTGGAGCATTTATTTGTAGCCTTGCGCGTCTACGAATTTCTCTTGGGATAGCCTCAATTGTAGATCGGCGTGCAATTTGGGATTTTATAAGCTCCCAGCTAAGTTTCTGTATGAAATCAACTCTTTTGATCCTTTTAGCTGTAGCTGCAGAAAGAAAATGATAAATATATAATGAATTTATAGCGGCTATGTTCAAAATGTCGTAAAAAAGCACTATCGGCCATCTTCTAATGTTGCGAGCGGTATTGTTTTTTTCACAAAGCTGATCCACTAGATCCACTCCCATCCTCGTCATATTATAAAAGGTTTCCATGTCCGGCTTTTGTTTTTCAGCGGACGAAGTATCTATTGTATCATCAAAATGCATGCTGGATAATAACAACACCACTTTTGATGGCTTAGTACAATACGACACTATTGTGCAGTTATTTTGGAAACCAAATATGGATGTCTGTGGCTTTCTTTCTTTATTTGGTAACAACTCTATTGGTATTTCTGTTCTATTTTTGCGTATTGTTCCCACATACGTTAATTTTTTCTTCTGCAGCTGATTTACTAAGGATAAACTAGTAAACCAGTTGTCACCTGTGATGTTTCTATTAGTATTTTTTACCGGTTCTATTAAGCGCAAAACAATATGTTCTGCTGAATTGCTTACGTGGTAGGGCCCATCAGGCTGTGTTCCAACATACGGTTCCAGATTCACGGTATAAGCTGTTTTGCTATCAACTAGTGCAAAAACCTTCAAGCCATACCTAGCCGGTTTGTTAGGGATGTACTGGCGAAACGAACACCTGCCTCTGAATGCCAGTAACTGTTCATCAACCGTGAGAAAATCGCCAGGAGTAAAATATTTTTGACAATTGTTGGTAAATATTGTTATTACTTCCCTAAATGGAGCTAATTTATCATTCATTCTTCTTTCATCTCTATCATTTATATTATCCAATCTGATACAACGCAGCAAAAATCTAAATCGCTTTTCACTCATTGATAAATAGCATGACTCAAGTCCATTTCCCTGTGAGTTCTACAGGTCTCTAAGATTTTTTCTGGAACACCGAATGGAGCCAATTAAAAGGAGTAAACCAATAAAAGCTTTCAGCTCAACAATGTCTGTGTATCTGGCATCTCGTTCCCGAGCAAAATTGTCACGAATTTTGTCTATGAAAGTATTTGTACAAGTTGTTATAATTCCAAGAATAACGTCGTCAAAAAATAAGTCAGAGATATCTATTTCATTTCGTGTTTCCATCGCCTTATTTTTAGGCCCAGGTAACTGCATAACAATATTACAGGCTCTTGTCCTAACATTCGATACCTGTCGGGGATTCTTCATCCATTTTGTTGTTTTGCTTTTAGCTAGAAAATAAAGTTCATCCTTAGGATCTGTAGGTTCTTCCTCAATTTCTGAGTCATCGAATTCTTGTTCGGAATTTGAGTCATACGTGTTTTCTTCGACATTATCTTCCTCGTCATGGTCGCTTTCGTCCTCGTTTTCATCGTTATTTTTATCGCTGTTGAGTGAATTATACCATTCCATCCATTTGTTTGGATCTCTGCTATGTCCAATTTTCCGTTTTTTCTCTTTTTAAATTATTTTCTGTTTTCCGGAAAAAAAATTAAATAGTAAAAACACAAAGAAAAATAAAAACTATAATAATATACCTTTAAAATTAATAATGACGTATTTGGGCGCGCGGGTGATGTCAACCAGTAAGATTTATGTCGCAGCGAAACGCATCCACGATAGATCAAACATAACTAACCTCTTAGAGTTACTTGTCGATTAATAATAGAAAGGTACTCTGAGAGAAATGTGTCAACGGCGCACCAAACAAGTGCAGCCAACATAAATGTAAGTGTGGTTGACTCCTGTCACCCACGCGACTAACGTAGGGTTAAATTCATATAAAAAGTTTGAATATTTCATTTTCGTTTTATAAAAATGGAATTAAATATTAAAACTAAAGTTTTTATACTCAGAAAATAAATTAAAAATATACTACTCCCGTACAAGATAAATATATAGTAATAATAAAATATTTCGTTTCACCGGGATAAACTCAATTGCGAGAAATACAGGTAATATTAATATACACTTCGTAAAGTATATCTTTTCAGTTCGTACTTTCTAACACACATGAATACGCGCTGTAATACTACACACTTTTGTCATTTTAAGTTAAGACGTACGTACAAAGTTATTTTTAATGATATAAAATATTACTAAAAATCTGGTGTGAAGAACACAAATGCAGGTTCACTATTAATATTTTCTGTGAACGTGTCCGAATATATCCTCTCCCCAGAGACGTAGATGCGTATTTCGCTTTTCTACAAGCTCATCGGTACGCCCCTGCTGGAGAAAGGATATTTCCAGACACATTCACAGAAAAGAACCACCTCGCCCTATCACCGTAATTATCCAGACCGAGCGCAGAAGTAAATTCGGCGCTACCTGTTGTCAGACAGCCGAAGTGCCTCGCATACCGTCCACATAATTAATGTGAAGTAACGACGGCCTTCCAAAGGTTAGCACAGCCAACTCTCTAGAAAACTGCATTTTGTTTGTGCCTTCACTCATACTACGGCTTAACCGCATATGTAATGTATCAGAATGATAGGATATATTCGGACGCGTTCACAGAAAATATTAATAGTGAACCTGCATTTGTGTTCTTCACACCAGATTTTTAGTAATATTTTATATTATTAAAAATACCTTTGTATTATACAAAACTGGTGGGGTTTACCTACTCATGTATGTTTCAATTATTCTGATAGGACGTACGTCTTTGAAATATTATATTAAATAAAAAGGATTAGTTGTCCAGGAGATAGTCTTATGATATTCGACTTGCTGTCAAATTATTTGAATACCGTTGCTTATTGACTTTGTTTCCGGTATTCTGACTTCTAGGTTAAGCATTTTTCTAATTTAAATATTTAGTTAGTCATCAAAAATTACAAAATCTATTCTTTTAAGAACAATATTGATAATAAATACCAATATCAATTAGTGGCAATAAGTACGAAATTGTTTGATTATCACTTTGACATTTCTAACCTATTTACTTAAAATATATTGACAACTCTCAAAAGGTTTTAATTATTTTTCAAAGAGTTACAAACATAACTTTTACATTATTTCCCAATACATTAAAACTTATTTAAAATATAAGCAATATATAAATTAAGTAGGAATCGAATTCATACATTCCCGATCTTCCAAACACTTTTAAACAAAACTACATAATCACATAATCTGTAAGCAGACCAAAAAGAAGCTCGTGTGAAGTGGTGTAAAGAAACACTGAAATTCTTCCACTCAGGTTCATCAACACTTGGGTATAACATCGTTACTGGTGATGAAAAATGGATCTACTCATATGAACCTGAAATAAAAAACCAATCTGCTGTATGGGCGTTTCAAAGTGAAGCAAGACCGGCGAGCACGTAGTGTTTCTAAACAAATAATTGGTTGTTTTGTATCTAAGACTGGTCACGTGGCCACGAGTCCTTATGAAAATCGTAGAACTGGAAATGCAGAATGTTATACTGCGATTTGTTTGCCGAAAATTATTGCAGAGTTGCGAAAAGGCAATCAGAACCGTCGCATTCTACTTCACCATGACAATGCAAGTTCGTAAAGCGCAAAACTAACATTCGACTATTTGACCGGCAACAACGTTGAATTACTCAGCCATTGTCCCTACAGCCCCGACCTAGCTCCCGATGACTTCTTTACGATCCCAAACATTGAAAGTAAAATGTGTGGATAAAGATTTTTTCACCTGAAGGGGTAGTTGGGGCGGATAAAACACATATTTCAAAAATACCATCTCCTAAGTGGGGATAAATGCTTTACTGATTAGTGATTAATGTAATTTATACGAATGGAAAAGTGTATAGAGCTTAAGGGTAATTATTTCAAAAAACAATATAGTATATTAAAAAACAAGTTTCATAAGGCACCATTTTGCCGCACGAGATCAGTTTAGAAAACGAGCCGCGATAGCGGCGAGTTTTCTAAAGAGCGAGAGCGGCAAAAGGCCTTATGAAACGAGTTTTTTATACTATTTTTTCTATTTAGCGTTTTTTACATTAATAAATTGCTTAAACTGGAATTATATAATTTGAAAGTTCAGAGTTTAATTTTTGTATAAAGCATGCAGTTGGTCACATTGATACTTGACATTTTCAAATTGAAATCTTGCTATCCGCGAAGTATATTATATTACATATTATTTACTAATTTTCGTTAACATTACTGGATACTTCATTTAAAAATATAAACATGAGTGACATAGAAACATATATATGTTGTTGTCAATTGTATACAACATACGTTGTTTGTGTAAAATACGGACATATATCATATCTGTCAAATGTACATAAATTCTTAAAATCAAATGACAGCAATGATATTTATTTCTGTATTCGAACAACGCCAACATTGAAAAATGAAAAAAAGTGTATCGAAATGAAGCTCATTTCGATACTGTTTTGGGTTTCATAATGAGTTCATTTCGAACGCAAAATAGAAAAAAGTATTTAAATCTGTTAACATTTTATTTTATTTATAACTTTCCCGAAATTTTGAGTGTATCTGTAATATATTTGTCTGATACAAGCACATTTAATATTTTATCGTATCATGATCTATTAAGTTCATTTAATGTTAGATTTTTTATTGGTAATTATTAAGACTATAATATTACAAGATTTCAACATTATCTTGGTTACTTATAATTAGAGAAGAACAATTTCCGTGCGCGCCATGTGCGCCGATGTGAGGATGATTGTATTACATCAAAACTAATAAAAAGCATTCAGTATGTGTTTGGTACTTGCTCAGACTGCATGTAAATGTAAGCATAGGTAATAAAATGTCGTCGACACATAAATCGAGAAAACGACCGTTGTCAGACGAAGTGAATAAGTTTATTATGGATTTCCAGGACTTAATATACGATGGCTCAAAAATTAAATGTTTAGTGTGCAATACATATCTAATGTGTTGGCCAAAACACATTCTAAAGAACACGTAAGCAGTTCGAAGCACAATAATAACAAAATTAATCGACAACAGTTTATACGAATAGTTTGTATGACCTATGTGTAACTATGATTGTGTGTACACTGTCGTTTACCTTGTTAAGTAATGATTCATTTATTTAATTTTGGAATAAATATGGGAATCAAACATTACCGAGCACGACAACGTTACGAAGGAATTTACCATCGGTGCGTAAACAGGTTGAAAATAAAATCAAAGCCGAACTGAAAAATAAAAAACTGTGGTTATGTGTGGACGAAACAAATCCCGCAAAAATTTCAGAGGTGCTGTTAGATACTTTGGAAAAATTTAAACTTTCGAAAGACCAAGTATTAATGTTTATGACCGATGCTGACGCAACCATGTGTTCTGTAGGCCGGTCTCTTAGAAAATATTGTCCTAACTTGTTACATATTACTTGTAAACTCCATGCTCTACACCTTGTGGCAGAACAGGTTCGTAGATGTTATCCAGAGGTAGATGCTTTAATATCGAGTATAAAGGCAGTATTCCTGAAATCTCCAAAACGTATTCGGAAATTTCACGAATTGTGTCCCCAAACCCCTGAGGCACCACAGCCGATTCTGACACGTTGGGGTACATGGTTATGGGCGGGGTTTTACAATCATGAACATTTTGAAAAAATTAAGGACGTGGTTTTATCATTCGATCCGAAAGAAAGTGCAGCTATCAATACAAGCCGGAAAAAATTTCAAGATGCCCAGATTAAAATGGATTTACAAAGCATTCGTGAGAATTACTTGAGACTAGAAGAAGCAATAACAAAATTAGAAAATTCGTCGCTGTCGTTAGAGGAATCACTGCAAATCGTTAAAGATGTTCACGCACAACTGTGTGCTGTAGAAGACGCAAAAAGTGAAATTGTTCTAATTAAAGTGTTTTAGACAGAAATGCAGATTTTGACACCTTAACACGTATTTGTGAGGGCACGTCCACAGATGCGTTAAGTTGCTTAAAAAGGTATTTTGAATATGCGAATATAACATCACTAGATGTAGAACACTCGTTTTCCGAATATAAACATATTTTTCCTCACGGCGGACATGTTTTTCAGAAACAACCTTAGAAACGCACCTGATGTTGAAAATATACAATCGAGTTTCTCCAGTTTGTCAATCCTTGGAAGACTCTTAAAACGGTAAGTGTTTTTTTAAATCCTCCGGCGTGCACACAATCACTGATTTCATACATTTTCCATTTTATTTATAGGTACATACAACGCTGCTATAATATGTACTATTCTTATTATTCGCGTGTTTATGCATATTACTTTAATAGCATAAAACCAAATGTATATTTAATTATTTCTGATAGAATAAATGTCTCTACTTCGATACTTATATCGGTAACAAGCTCATGTTGCGTCCCTATTCTATCGCATATTCGAATATATTACGAATTACACTCCCATACCGGCGCTCATGGCGCGCACGGAAATTGGTCTGCTCTACTTATAATACGTTAGATACAAAATCATAATACAAAATTATTTTTGAACATGAATATCTATTTTGTTGCAATTATTAAATGTGAGAGATATACCGTTAGTGTGTGCGATTGCCAGATTTTCAGTTTCTTTAGCATTTGCATATAGTGAACATGCCATTGAATTTTCAATATTTGACACATTGCTTATTGAAACTTTAGTAAATCTAAGAATCTGTTTTTACGCTTTTCGCTGCTGCCTGAAAAATCCATTATAATCATTGTAAAATGATTTATTTTCGTCTTTGATGATACGATAAAGCTTAGAATATAACTCAAATATTAGCGATTTAAACCATCTCGGACGCTGCGCAGGTGACTCGACTCTGCCTCATCACCTAGCAAAGTTTTCGATTATTATAAATTGCATAATATTCTCGTTATATTAATAGCTATAAATGGGTAGATAAAAACTAGACACATTGTAGTATTCCCAGTTTATTAAATTCTTGATATATAGCCACATGACATGGAAATTGCAAGACCAGACCAAAGTTGATAGAAACGTATAATTTTTCGAAGTTAATAATATTATAATTTTGTTGCAATGGATTAAGTAGCAATGGCATATCTGGAACTTTATGCCATATTTTCTGATATTAATGTTAGGTGTTTTCTTCTTCTTCTGAGTCTTTGGGTAAGAATCGGCTGAACAACGAGAAGAAGGACTTGAAGTCTTTCGAGTTGAATCGAGAAAAAGAGGAGCAGCATAATCGTCTCAACAATACCCAGAACAATTAGATCAACAGCGAAGACGTGTGCAATTGCAGTATCTGAATAATCGAGCTTCATATCACCGAATTGCTTTTTCATTTACGAAACGGTTATTCAATACAATACCTCATGTAATTTCGTTCAAATCGAAAAAAATGGAGAAACTACAAAACACCATTAGTAGTTAAAAAAATTGATGAACTATCTAATTGATGTAACAATTACGATTGGACCTCGTAAAGGTGAAGACGTACTTCTTCAATGAATACCATTTATTCCGACGATATGGCTTTGAATTTCAAACGACTTCAATTTCCAATACGCCTTGCTTTCGCTATGACTATCAATAGAGCACAAGGGCAATCTGCGCAAGTGTGCGGTTTGAATTTGGAAAACGATTGCTCTTCTCATGGGCAATTAATTATACGTTACATCCTCCAGAGTCAGCAAACCGGATAATCTTTATGTTTTTGCAGAAAACAAAGAAACAAAAAAATTAATAAATGCTCTAGCTTTAACAAAAAAAAAAAATTTTTTGTGAAAAACATTTTTTTTCCTTTCATTCCACATAGCCACAGCAGCGCTAGGCAGGGTATTGAATTGAATGATGTGTTTGCTGGGTGAATCTATGCTCGCTACAATAATTTTACTTAGATTCCCATTCATTTCATATCAGACTGATTCATAGCGAGGCCTGGCCGTGTTTAGTTAGTATCAACATAATTATCTAAAAGAAAACAACAATAGTACTAGTATAATATTAAACTATTGTATATAACTAGGGACCGGCAGTCAGTGGTACATTCCAGGAGGGGACTACTAAAATGAATAATGTAATTCCAAATTGGACTCTGTAATAACAATTGCATTTGAACATTATTTAGTTTTTAAAAAAAATAATTTAATGTATTGTTATCGAAATCTACTAAATTTTTACGACAAATTTGTTGAAAAAATTTGTTTATACTTATCAGTCTTCTTCTTCGTTTACATATACATTATAAAAATCGAATTATTGCGGTAATAAATCGATAGCGTCTATAGCCATAATCCGACGTGCTCGTCAGCGTTAATTCATTTCAGCGTCACAGCGCTTTCTCGAAAATCCATAGAGCTAGAGCCATTTTGACACCGGATTGGACATTTTTGGAGATCCCAATGACCACCAACGGGGCCTTCAGAAAAGTTTTAAAAGATGACGTGTGTGTACCTTACGCTTTCCTGGGAACAAGACTGCGGTAATTCACGACCCCTATTGGAGTCGCATAAATCATCCCCCTGTAACACAATGTACCACAAGGTTCCCGTGCATATAGCCCCATGCGGAAAATCCCCATTACTTAATTTTTCTTGGCGTTTGAATATCGCATAATTGACACTACCATAACTAAAGATCATATAAATAGTCTATAACATCGCTAAGTACAACACGCAGTTATTAAATAGCACTATTCATTCGGTTAACCGCACATCTGTTTTTTGTCGATGAATTGTAACGCAATTACTTAAATTTTACAATTAAATTCCTTTCTTCATGGGCGTAGAGAGAAGCGGGAGGATTTTTTATCATTTATTTTATTTATTAGTTTATAAATAAAGTACGGTGAGTTCGTTTCCTTTTTTTCATTATTTTAACTGTTAATTACATATAAACCTAATTTTTCAGTGAATTTCGTTAAGTGTAAATAACTTACGCATATATTTTTAAATTTCATTTATTTATAACATTGTTTAAGTTACTTTTTCAGTAATGATATGGAACAACGTCGTGTATCAATGGCGAGTTGGATTAAGGATCAAACTGATTATATGTCCATTGCCAGTGATTCCAAAATTAATTGCAAAATCTGTAAAATATCCTTAAAAAATTCCAAGTAATCGCACGTAAAACGTCACTTAGTACACAGAAATTAGACCAATTGGAATCTGACAATTTTAACGAAGAACTCTGTGAAACTTTAATGACGGCAAATATTCGTTTATTTTTATTTTTTTACGTTTATTTTCAGTACACTTGACACAACATACACACAATACACATGACATATATTATATACACATACAATGCCACGCATGCGCCCGTCTTCTTCGCCACAGGATACCATCTCGGGCTACTGGAGTTGAGGGCCTCATGTTTTTCCTTAAAGTGGAATAAGAAGTGGGCAGCAGAGTCCGTACGTTTTGTCAAATTATTTCATTAGATTTTAACATTTCTTTTATTTTTGCTCTAAAGTTTATATATTGAAGACCTTTTATTACTTTGGGAAAGTTGTTGTATATGTTTATTGTTGTTAAAGTGTGTGTTTTTGGTGGATAAATATTTCCGTTCTAATGTGGGATATCCTGCGTGTTCTGTATATGTGTAGTTAACTGCTTCTGTGTAAATATATATTAATTTTCATTTTGCTCTTGTATATTTTATATAGTAATAACAAATTGCTCAATGTAATAAGTTGTTTGATGTTTAGTTCTTGAATTTCCTGGTATACTGTTTCTGTTCTATAGTTCATTTTATAAAGGATCTTCATAATTTTGTTTTGTTGCCGTAGTATTTTTGTAAGGTTGTTCTTTGACGTATTTCCCCAAATATTTACTAGGTACATATTATGTAATGAGAATAGTGCGTGGTAGATAGCTTTACTGTAGTGTATCGGTATTACATATTTTATCTTATTCAACGCTGCTATTACTTTCCTATTTTGTTTTATTATTTTCTCGACATGCAAATCCCATTTCATATTGTTTTGTAAGTTAAACCAAGATATGTAGTTACTTTTACTTCTTGTAGTTGCTTGTTCTTTAGAGTAATATTTTGTTTCAGCTTCGATTTTGTATTTGTAAATATCATGTAGTTTGTTTTTGTTTCATTGATGATAAGAAGGTTATTGAGGCACCATTCCTCTAGTACGTTCGCGTCTTCCAGTATCATCCTCTCTATATCTTTTACGTTTTGTGACGTATACAATATACATATATCATCAGCGTATAAATGTATCTGTCCTCTTAAGCGGAGTTGTAGAAGGTCATTTGTGTATAGTATGTAGAGGGTTGGCGGGAGGTGCCCGCCCTGTGGCAGTCCGTATTCGGCGTATAAGTAAGTACTTTCAGTATTATCTACTTTTGTTGGTTGTGGTCTGTTTTCTAGATATATCTTAATCAGGTTTATAGTCTCATTAGTGTATCTATATCTTTCCATTTTTTCTATTAGTCTTCGCTTGGGTACGGTATCAAAAGTTTTCTTCATGTCTATGAAGAGAGTCACCACAGTTTTGTTTTTATATAGTTCTTTACATATTGTGTTTGTTAGATCGTACGCTGCTGATGTTGTGCTTGACTGTTCTTGGAATGCGTATTGGTTGTAGTGTATAATGCTGTATTTTTGAATATGTTTCATAATTCTAGTTTGTAAGACCTTTTGAAGGATTTTATTTAGGGTAGATAGTAGGGAGATTGGTCGGTAGTTTTGTGGGTCGGTAGTATCACCCTTTTTATTTATTGGAACAATTATTGTTCCCATCAGGTAATCCGGGTAGATATCGTCTTCGATTGTTTTATTTATCAATCCATTCTATGGACACAGACGCAGTTTTTAATAGAAATACAGATTTAATAGCATTGCGGCAATTGTGATGGGGGCAATTCCTCAAAATCTAAATGTTAAATACGCTGAAATAAAAGAATATTTCCAGTATGCACCTATAACCAGTTGCGATGTAGAAAGGACGTTTTCGATCTACGAGGATGTATTTCATTCAAAGAGAACAAATTTTACAGAAGAGAACCCTGAGAAAGTATTGCTAGTTAATATTAATACTCCTTTACTCAACATGAACTATAAAATGAACAAATAAAAATGTATTTCTGATTTTATAAATCACCACCCGTTTATTTTCCAATTATATAAATAAAATTTGAAACTCTTTAAAAATACAAATTTTCAGTAGTACACACCTGGTCGATGAGTCACCGTCCTTTCGTGTCCGGTCCCTAACCATAACATAATAAGAATCCTCAAGTTTATCTCCGTGTATAGATCACCGTATTAGAGAACGCTATTCGAAAGAGTTTAATCGTCAAATCCGTGAACATAGGAATACAAACAAGTCAATAACGCAAACCTAGCTACCCTCTTTTTGGAAAAGTTCTCAATAATATAATAATGTAGAAACTCTTTTATTCTCTGTAACTCTAATATGTATAGAAATTCTACAAATACAGAAACATTTCATCGTGGCATTGTGTCCTTGCACTCTATTTATTGGGTTCAAGGTTAGACTTTTAGACGATAAATTGAGGAATGAGGACCGATAGAATGACCTTCAAGGTTACCAATCTTTTCATCGAGAATATAGTAGCTAAGTGATCGAGTTTACGGCAACAGATCACGAAATCTAGAGAAAGAGGATAATGGAAAATAATAAAAAATAAAAATGGCAATGCGCTTATAAGAAAAATTTCTAATATCACCGTTCGTCAGATTAATACATGATATGTTTCTATAAATACATAACATACCGAAAATTTTCTTTTACGGTACCATGCCTATTCCAGTATAGATCTTAAGGCTATCTTATTTACAGGCAAAATAATCAAGAATACACTTTTATGATTACTAGCGGGCTGTATTTTTATAGAAGTATCTTTCCAAAATTATCCCTTATTCCGAAACCTCTGTAACTCTTTAATTGCCGGCAAGAGAGGAAATAAATCAATTACGTGCAAGGACTGATAACCCAATTACGGAAATAGTGGTTTCACAGAGAGAGAGAGTGGCTCAGCACTAACAGACAAATGTACAAAATCAGTTAGAAGGCTGGGGGCGAGTGAATCTCATTACACGAATTTTGGTGGTATCTTGAGCGGTTCGTTTTTATTATTCCCGTCATTAATTTCTATTTCTAAGATTAAAATAATACGCTTTAAAATGAAACAATATATTTCTGGACGCCTGATAAATGCCCTGCTAAGTGTTAATTTTTCATTATAATGAAAGTAGATTGTAGAAGTCAGAATAACAAAGCAGCAAGAAAAATATATCGTAGGCATTATAAAAGGAATATTTTATTACCTTCAAAGACAAAAATTCAAATCTACTCCAAGTATAGTCTGTAAATAATAATTTTCTGCTTATCTGACAGAATGAATTGAACAATTTCAATTATTGATTTAATTAATATTATGTAGACTTTAATCTTCGAGTTTAATACACATTGCTCTGAAGTTTCACTTGGTTTGTGAAAAATATAAAATTTTATATAGGCAACCACCTCAGCATATACCTACCTAGACTCTTTTGTTTTGTGTGCTTATCTCAGGGGTATTAACTAAGTTCTTATTAACTAGGCCTAACATCAAATGTTTAAATTTTAAGAGAAGTGATACAAGCCCATATTTATTGTTTAAAAATTAGTTTATTTATACTGTTACACTTCATGCATATATAAGAATGTTATAATTTAATTTTAAATTATATTTCTTCAAATATTTCGAATTTAAAATATTAATTCAAACTTAGACATTTTCTGTGTATATCGTATCCTTTCTAGAGAGAGCCTTTTGTTATCGTACTAGCCGACTGACCCTTCGCCATCTATCTGATTAAACGGTCAATCCACATTCAACATTCTTTTCGAAATTCTACAATTTTATCATTTTGTTTTTTCAAGCTAAGTTATCAATTAATTACGTAATCTTCTTTATAATTATATCATGTCGCGTATCATTTTAAAGCTTTCTTCACAAGGAATATTTTAATCATATTTACTTCGTTGACATCACAACTTGTCAGCTCGCGTTTATAATTAGTTCTTAAGTCAAAATATTGTCTGCTTCATCCCCCTCTCGACACTGAACCGTAAGCCAAGAACCTTTTCCAACCACTAGTGGATTCTTACATCAAACTTAAGCTTCTTCTGTTTCCAACTCTTGTAAGATACACATCGCTCAAACTCGACACGTGCTGCTTCAGCACGTACCGTCGGCCTTGCTTCCACATGTCAGATCGCGACATGCTCGCAGTATTCACATTTACTATTTATTTAGCTTAAAAGTTAAATCCCTAAATCGAGGCCATTGATCCAGTCTAACGCGGAGTCAGTTGTTTCGAAGAAGTCACTCAACTCACCCCCATATGCTGTAGGGGGGCACTCAGCTATAATATGGTGAACAGTCTGGCGAGGTTTTCCGCATTCGCAAGTTGGTGTATCAGTCAGTCCCCATTTATATAATAAGTCACGACAAATTCCATGGGACGTTCTTATTCTATTCAGTGTCTTCCACTCATGGTGAGGCAGCTCCTTTCCAGGTAAGGGTAGGGCAGGATCAAATATTACTATAAATAATTTCCTTCGTTGTTAGCACACCGCCGCAACCGAACCAACGTGTCTCTTTTAACAAATCTTCGAGATATTGACATTTTAACTTAATCCTAATTAGGTTTGACATGGAAATTCTGAACAAACTCATATAACTTTCAAGTCTGTTCGGATTCTTTATAGAATCTTTCAAAATTATCACACTTGAATGCCTCATTTAGCTTAGTGGGTCTTTATCCTCCAAATGCTAAATAATGGTCAAGGTGTTTTTGTTTGGCTGTTGTATCTCAAAATTTTGTATATAGATTGTCTGGAATTTACTGATAAATCCTTTTACTTAAGAAGATTGTTGTTTGACTGTATGCGTGGATGTTGACTCTACGCAGCATAACGTTTATCTTAACATCGTACATACTTTTGTTTTTTTCTTACAATTTTAATTTTGAATGTTAATTGCAATTATGACCATTCTCCTGATTTCTTTATGGATGATCTACCCTATAACGCAATACCAGATATGAAATATTAAATTTACCTTTAATTAATTCATAAACTAATTATCTATATACCTTTTAGCAATTCTTAAGTGAGTTTTATAGACTTCAAGTTATAGTTTGAGTTTGTTAGTGACACCGACTTTTGCTCTTCGTATGAATTGTCAAATTTTTGTTTATATATGTTGTATATATATATATATCGTTTTCCGTAAAAATAGATATACTTTTCTAGTCAATAAGAATTAGAATTAATTGCCACTTTTAAAACCGTAACGACCTACATTTATTGAATTTTATGCATTCATTCATTAATATAAAACGTGAACATTAAATTGAATTGATTGAATTTGTTAATATTGTTTCAAAACGTTAAGTTGTTTAAAAGAAAATAGTTCCACCCATACCGTTTATTCTCGTCAAAATCTAGTGCCTTTGGATAAGTTCAAAATTTGTGTCAATTTTTTCTGTAATTGGCCCCATTTTATACTGCCCATGACGTTGGTTTTTCCAACATCGTGATTCATTATATTTTGTTTACTAGTATGTAAAAATGCATTGTTTGCTTGCTCTTCTTTTATTATTTTTTCTAAACTCTTTTTGTCGTCGGTTCAAATTCTTTTGTCAAATCATGACACATTTGATATTCTGTCATAGTTTCCGCAGCATATAGAAATAGAAAATTTAACTAATATATTCGTATAAAAGAAAAGTCTTTCTAATAAAATAAAATATTATTAAAAATCAGGTGCGAAGAACACAAACAAGTTTATATATTTTAAAGGTAAAGGTGGTTTTGTAAATGAATCATACCTTTTCAAATTACTTTTAACTTAGAAAAAAGTCTTCGATTTGGCTGTCTTCTTTCCATACAACGTTTATTATTTTACACATACAAATATAAACCAATCAGATTCGCGTATTTCTGAAGCAACTCGAAATTACAGCGGTAATTTATCGATAATTTTCATAGTAGAATAATTAGGCGTTGTTATGGAAATGCTGTTAATAAGGATAGACATTTCTAAAGTTCTGTCAAAAAACTGGTTTCATTGTCACAAAACAGTGCTGAGATTTGGAGAAGAATCAGTTGTAAACATTGATCAAATAGTAAAACAAGCTGAACCGGCTAATACGAAAAAGAGTAAAGCGTCCATTTGGCGACAATTTTGTGAGTTTTGTGATTCGAAAAACTACAGCATCGAACAAAATGTTACAGAAGAGGAACTTGCAGATATTCTGAAAGACCGGGCCTTCAATATGAGGAAGGTGAATGGGGAAGAATATAAAGAAGGTGTTGTTAAAACGATGTGGAATGTCACGGCAAAATTGCTACAAGAGAAGTTTAATAACGAATATAACAGAAAAATTGATTCTTTTCAGAGCATCGTATTTAAAGCAGCCCGCGACGCAAGGAACTCCAAAAGGAGAATTCTTCAAGTGATACCTGGTAAACGGAAAATGAGTTCTGCAGCTTTACAGAAAAATGAATATGAAAAAATGATAAATGTTTGGGATGAAGAAAATCCAGATGGACTACAAAAAAATTTTACCTGATAGTGTCGATTGAATTGGCATGACGAGGAGGAAAAGGCGCGACATGTTTGATTCACTACTTCCGAGAAGAAATGAACGTATACAATACACCGACTGGAAGAATAGAGTACAATCCCATATTCACGAAAACTACCCAAGGTGGAGCACAAAAATGTGCTGACAGTAAATGGTTGATTCCCAACAAAGTAAAACCAAGTAATTGCCTAGTCAGACTTTTTAAAAAACTCATTTCAAAGAGGACAGAAAACGCTCGTATAAAAAGTGACAGACTCTTTTTAACTGTCAATCCAGCGTGGAATAAGAAAAAAGGGAGCTGGTATATAAATATGCCTATTGGAAGAAATGAAATTTTGAAATGGTTTAAGAAAAGTGCTGAACTCGCTGGTTTCAACACAGAAAACCAAAAAACAAGTAACCATTCCAGTCGCGCGACAGCTGTCTCAAATTTAGCAAAAGCTGGTGTAAATGAGCAACAATTAATTAAAATTTCTGGCCATAGTAGTTCGCATTCTATTAAGCCGTATCTACAACTAGATAAAGAACACCATGAAACTATTATTAATCAAATGCGAGGAAATAGTTACAATAGTGCAAATATTGATTCAAGCACATCCAATAAAAAACAGAATGTATATAACAATTGTACCTTTCAGTGTACTAATTTATACATGAATTAATAAATAAAGAGTTTAGATAAATTTCATTTTGTGTTACGTAAAATAATCTAATCAAATACCATACGAGCTTTGAATTAAAATCGATAATTTCACTCATACTTCCTGCATAACGACTTCGACTCGTGTCAATTTGACAATTAAACCACTCCAGCCCTACGGGCTGTCGTGATTTAAATCCTTGTCAAACTGACACTCGTTTTCGTCGCTATGCAACAAGCATTCGTGAAATTATCGATAAATTCAAAGCTCTTATGGTATTACTACAGATAATACAATTCGCTAGCGCCATTACTATTTCTAGTACTAGCACATAATAACAAAAAAGCATATCATATTTTCTTCGTCGGAATACATTTTTTACACAAATATTTTATAGATAATATCACTTAACTCTAGTACAGTTAACTATTTTAATGGGAAATCAACTTATTTGACAACTGCCAATTTGACAATTTGTAAATTAATTTTTTCTACATTAAAGTAGTTTTTAAAAAGCCAACTTGGCTATTATTTCTTCAATTAGATAACAATAGCAAACCTTATATTTATGAAACCAGAACAAAGTAAGTAAAAATGATTGCTATTTAAAAAAGCAAAGTTTATTTTATATCTTGATATTTAAGTGGGCCATGAATATTTCATATAGCTTATTTAATTCTACGTAAAAAATACTATCACATGCCATTTTTGGTTTTGCTCTGTCTTCAATGGTTACGAAGACATGTGTAACTGAAAATTTCATTAAATTTAAATTTTCCTTAAATATCTCATAAAGTTGACAACATATGATAAATCTGAAAATGCTATCAAATACTCGTCAAAATTCTGAGCAATTTTGCTAATTTAACCGATTCGGTATCTTCAATACTAAACGAGTTACCCATATACGGAGATACAAAATGGGCACCTGTATACAAATACCGACGTTTGTAAAATCTATTTAACGGATTTATATAAATTAAGCAGAATCTGCTTAAGGTCAAAATATTTGAAAATCTATGTTTACAATACTTCAAATTAATTGGTACAACCTTTAAAGATATGCTTGTCACCAAATCGCCTTAGCCAAGGAAGTTACGTTTAACACTAACTTTTCTTTTTCAGATTGTTCTATTACAGAAAGCAATTAAATTGTCGAAATACGTATTTAGAGTTAATTCATTTATTGTAGTTAGGGATTTTTCTTGTTTCTATCTGTTTCAAAACTATACATACCAAACGAGGACAAAAAAAATTGTTGTCAAGTGTTATGAGATCAAGCATTAATAGTGGAGTTGTGTATAGTGTGTAAGCGTACTGTATCAGAATAATTGAAACATACATGAGTAGGTAAACCCCACCAGTTTTGTATAATACAAAGGTATTTTTAATAATATAAAATATTACTAA
Organism: Melolontha melolontha; assembly: GCA_935421215.2. Taxonomy (NCBI): domain Eukaryota; kingdom Metazoa; phylum Arthropoda; class Insecta; order Coleoptera; family Scarabaeidae; genus Melolontha; species Melolontha melolontha. The sequence goes on from OW285235.1 coordinate 215,409,280, forward strand.
AAATCTGGTGTGAAGAACACAAATGCAGGTTCACTATTAATATTTTCTGTGAACGTGTCCGAATATATCCTATCCCCAGAGACGTAGATACGTATTTCGCTTTTCTACAAGCTCATCGGTACGCCCCTGCTGGAGAAAGGATATTTCCAGACACATTCACAGAAAAGAACCACCTCGCCCTATCACCGTAATTATCCAGACCGAGCGCAGAAGTAAATTCGGCGCTACCTGTTTTCAGACAGCCGAAGTACCTCGCATACCGTCCACATAATTAATGTGAAGTAACGACGCCATTCCAAAGGTTAGCACAGCCAATTCTCTAGAAAACTGCATTTTGTTTGTGCCTTCACTCATACTACGGCTTAACCGCATGTGTAATGTATCAGAATAATTGAAACATACATGAGTAGGTAAACCCCACCAGTTTTGTATAATACAAAGGTATTTTTAATAATATAAAATATTACTAAAAATCTGGTGTGAAGAACACAAATGCAGGTTCACTATTAATATTTTCTGTGAACGTGTCCGAATATATCCTATCCCCAGAGACGTAGATACGTATTTCGCTTTTCTACAAGCTCATCGGTACGCCCCTGCTGGAGAAAGGATATTTCCAGACACATTCACAGAAAAGAACCACCTCGCCCTATCACCGTAATTATCCAGACCGAGCGCAGAAGTAAATTCGGCGCTACCTGTTGTCAGACAGCCGAAGTACCTCGCATACCGTCCACATAATTAATGTGAAGGCACAAACAAAATGCAGTTTTCTATATAGTTGGCTGTGCTAACCTTTGGAATGGCGTCGTTACTTCACATTAATTATGTGGACGGTATGCGAGGTACTTCGGCTGTCTGACAACAGGTAGCGCCGAATTGACTTCTGCGCTCGGTCTGGATAATTACGGTGATAGGGCGAGGTGGTTCTTTTCTGTGAATGTGTCTGGAAATATCCTTTCTCCAGCAGGGGCGTACCGATGAGCTTGTAGAAAAGCGAAATACGTATCTACGTCTCTGGGGATAGGATATATTCGGACACGTTCACAGAAAATATTAATAGTGAACCTGCATTTGTGTTCTTCACACCAGATTTTTAGTAATATTTTATATTATTAAAAATACCTTTGTAAGCGTACACTGTTTACGTAGCATTACTCCTTTTAGTTAAGGATTACATACTTTATTAAAGTAGTAAGAATTATTACTTTAGTTAACTTTCTATTAACACAACCGCATTAAATATTCTCCCTTTGGGTAATATTCAGAAATACGCACCCAGCGGGTCCCTGTGGAGATAAGATTTGGTATGCATACACATCAACCTCATGAACGGCAATATATATTAAAATAGTTATCCTAGTTTTATAGCGGGATACAGCATTAACTAGAGACACGTGACACCGACTGTCACTCCCCTTTAAGATGATAAATAAACTTCATAATGGAAAAATAATATCAGTACAGAGGGGGACATTAAACTATGCATTATTGAACCCACCGACGATTTTTTAAACAGCGAGGGAGTTTTACATGGCTTATCTTACATGTGCAGAAGAATGCAGAATTTGTGCAATGGTTAATATTGTTTGCATTAAGTTACATAATTTTAATAACGACAGCATATGCAATTTTTCGAATGTAAAATTTTCATAAGGAATTTATTTAGCAAGAACTTTCTATTAAAATTAATTATTTGATAATAAACAACCACCTTTCCTTTCTCCAATCTTTTTGGATTTCAGTTGCTTTCCAGCATCTGTTAAAGAGAAGTAGAAGTCTTAGATGCAGTATAATTCCGTAGTATTTCAATTATTCGGTGTCGATATCGTCTGTTCCAGAGGGGTTTCTGTTTTTAAGTGAGGAAAGTTACTTCCTCTTAATATATATCGTCTAAGCCTTACGTATCTACGAGATCTATTGAGGTTTGTTCTTCGCGGTCATCGTGCCATAAATTATTATAGCGAGCTATCCAATCTCTTTCGTCAATGTTGTTTATGCCAATTTTATCTCGTTCGGTAGTGTTCAGAGTTTTTAATACTTTATATGCCAGTTCTTGTCTTCCATGGACATCGTCTTCAATATAGGAAATAAGACTATTCCAGAGTTCCTCATGTGCTTTTTTAACGATATGTTTTGCTTTATTTCTTTTTTCTTTGTACGCTTCTCAATTGTCCTCTGAAGGTGTATGTACTTACCTTATTGAATTTTTTTAAAAATTGGCCATTATTCTTCTATGTTATCTTTTGCTTATAGGTTTTGTAATTATTTAATCAGTCTATTTTGTTATAAATATCTTATGCTATTTTCTGTAAGTAGGTACACCTAGTAGACAAATTGGTTTTTTAATGGTCATTTAATAATAAAATAAAATAAAACAATAACTTTGTTATACCACTTTATTCAGTCTATCTATCTAGTCATTTAATATTTTTTTGTTCTTTTTCCATTTCGTAAAAAGATCTATTTTAGCGATTACTATGAAGTGATCTGAGCCAACCTCTTATCCTGTGTATACTCTAGTGTTTCTAACTAGACCGGCTAATTTTTCATTTATTAATATATTAAATTTTCGGCAGAAAAAACAAGCAAAGGTGGTATCAATATTCAAAAGAGGTGACAGATTATCACAGATGTGATAATTACAGAGGAATTAGCCTTCTAGACTCAACAAACCAGACGTATGCAAAAAACCTAAACACAAGACTGAAGCACATCACAGAAGCCGTATTAAGCCAAGAACAAATGGGTTTTAGGAAAGTACGAGGTACAATAAATGTAGTCTTTACTTTACAACAAATAATTAATGAACGCGGGGAACACAATAAGGAAACACAGGTTGCGTTCATTGACTTAAAAAAAGTTTTTGATAACGTGAATAAGCAAAAACTATGGACATTATAACAGAGCAAAGGTATCAACATCTGATAAATGCTATAAAGAACTTATACCATAACACCACCATTACGCTAGGCTTAAACGGAAAACTAACACCAGACTTACCAACAAATAAAGGGGTTAGACAAGGGTGCAGCACTTCCCCCAGTTGATATGTCTTGCAAAATCCTGTCGTCGATTACAATTTTTATATAACACAGGCCTACAAAAAAAAAATTTTTTTTGGTGCATCTCTGTTTGTTTGAATTGTCGATAAAGTAGGTAATTGTAGATTTTTAATAATATTTTATATTATTAAAAATACCTTTGTATTATACAAAACTGGTGGGGTTTACCTACTCATGTATGTGTCAATTATTCTGATACAATTTTTGTCCTTATTTGTTCGTTTCCAATAAAAAAAACATAGTTTTAGTCTTTTTAGCGTATAATAGGTTATTAAGTAGAGTCTGTCGAGATAAATGCCTTTACGAAAAATCTTTTTCCATTTCTACATCATTTTATATATATATATATATATATATATATATATATATATATATATATATATATATATTGTTGTGGGGCAGAATAACTCCATCAATCCAGCTAGCTGCGAAAGGAAAGACAGAAATAACATATAATCGAATGGTTAAAATTGGCGAACATAGTTTGTAAAATTAGTATCGAAGTGTAAATAAATTAATATTACGATAACTTTGTATATTCGAAACTATACATTATCTATATTCAATTTATTATCATATGTATTTCAAAGTAAAATTCGAGGCTACTTCAAAAATGCAAAATAGGCTTTGAATGAAATAATTGCCACCAAGGTGTCGGTTAAAAATTTTGATTAGAAGTGCTAGAAAAAGTGTGACTCCAAATTTAAAATTAAATTAAAGCAAAAACACCTGAGCTAAAAATTTAAAAGTGTCCTCAAAAGTAACACAATAATTTGGGGCTACCTTTGAAGCATATTTAAAGATGATACCAGCGAAGTACGGCCAGAAATCGATCTTAGCATATTTCGATCGAACACCGGCCCGAGAAAATATCCCACGCCGACGAAGCACGCTCATAGCCGGCCAAGCAAACTTGAAAACTCCGTACTAAGAACTCACGACGAATCTGCTGATCTACGCCAATACCTTCAAGATTCTTGCCTTATACAACGAAAAACAGGTTTTATTAATCAAAATGATTTCATAATAAAGATTTATTAAAAACAATATACAATTAAAATATTTTTTTTAAATTAAACAGGAACCTCATAATTTTACTTAGAAAATTACATTTCAACATAATTTATGATTGTGAAAGGACTTTAATTTTATAAAATGTAGTACTAACCTAGATCTATTTTTGTTAATTAATGTATATCGTAATTCACATGAAAATTTCATAACCATTGGAACATAACCTTTTATTTTCTTAATTCACACGTGCACTTAATTTTAACTCTATAATTTGTCGATAGGCACGTTGTATGTTCTTGTTTACAGAAACCTTATTTTAATAAACTTTTATACACATTTCTTTAACCAACTCTTTTATTTATCTGTGCTTAGCTGGAGAAAACTAAGTTATTTTATTTTACAATTCACTACCATACACATAGGGATAAACAGATCGACGAGGAGACTGTAAGGGTCAACTTTACTAATACGTAACTTGCTTTCCGACATCTAGCCGTAGCCGGAGATAATACATGTAAGTCGCGGATGATCTAACATTGTGAATTTTATATAAAGGCGCCCAATTCAAAGTAGTATACTCATACTTTTCAATTAACTTTATTTATTTCAAATAATATTATCTTTTATTATCATCAAATTATTATTATTATAATATCAGTAAGATCATCAGCGTTAACATTACAATATATATATATATATATATATATATATATATATATATATATAAATATATACTGCTCCAAGAAATTAAAGTACCAGTTATCTTATTTGCTGATAATTTATAGCGGTTGGCTATTTGTAAGGACTTGGTACTTGACGTTCAGTTGTCAAACTTGTGTTGGTTTTATTTTTGGTATTAGTTACAAAACATTAAATTACATTGAATAATCATGAGTTTTAACTTGTGTTCATATCGTGTTGTATCTTTGTAAAATTGTTTTATTCTTTTTTTTTCTTTCTTCTGTTGCCTTTTCGCCATTATGAATTTCGAATTTCGAAATTTGACGTAAGGAATGTGCGCGGTGTTATTAGAGGAAATATTATCGTGTTACGCCCATGAATTTAAAATAAATACAGCGTATGTACACATAAGTGACACTGTCGATGCTATAACCTATTACAAAATCAGACTGTTTATATATTCAAATGAATTAAAATTAAGATGTGTGTTACATTAATTTACAAATCCATTTTAAAAATCATATTAAAAATAATTTGTGGACTTTTAGAACTGAAATCTTTTCATGTGTATTACGTGAATGATTTTTTTGTTACGGAATGTAAGGATTTAGAATTCCGCAATTGTATTTACACGCTGCAATATTTATGTTTCTAAAACGCTAGAAAATAACATTGTGTATATGGCAAGAGTTCGATGGCCTAGTACGAAGGTCTGTTAAAAATTTTTGTAAATTTTTGAAGACGATGTATTAGAAGTAGAATGAGTTCTACGGCCATCCAACGTCATTTTTTTTCGCTTGTGAGAGGGAATTTTGGGAAAATATTTTGGATTCATATTCTATATAATTACATCTTTCTATTTTTCATACGTTGTCTTTTTATTTCAAGGACACCTGGTATAACACTACACTAATTAGAGCCATGGACTTAATATTTTCACACTTCTTTCCAGTTTTCCTATTCCTTACTGGGCTTCCCTAACGGCCTTCATTAACTTTTCCTTTGGCCACCTTTGTCATTTTCGTTCTCCTTCTCCCTTTACCCGTTTTCTCTACAAATTTATCTAAAAATTATATCTAGTAAAATTGTTGGAAACTTGTAAATATTTATTACTTCCTCAGTCGTTTTTATTTCCCACTATATATCTGCACCCATCACTCCCTCTAATTTTCCTTTTTCAAATCTCGATCGTAACAACATTTTTCTTGCATAGAATCTCGCATAGTTACAACACTGTCGTTTTAATTCTATTTACATAATTTATGATTTTTGTTTTCCTACTTATTAAATTAGATTCCAACTGTCTTTGGTTAGCTTTTTCTCAATTTCCATATCCTCTACATTTTTATTCGTTATTATTAGAGTTATCGCCGAATAGGAGAAAGGTTCGGTGTGTCTCATACATAGGTATCCCAAATGGTACAAAGGTATAGGGACACTGATAACCTTATCCGACGACGTGGGCAAGCTAGACATCATATCACAACCAGTGTCCAGGATCACTTTTTGAGACTTTCTGCTCTAAGACAACGATTCGTTACAAGCAGAAGTTTGTTATCTCAACTACAGGGAGTTCATGGTAGTCGAATTAACATACAGGGTGGCCCAAAATGACCGAAGGGGTTTTAATTCCTCATAACTTTTTTATTATAATTTTTTTTTTTTTGGTTTTCATTATTTTGTAAAGAACACTTGGGGAATTTAAAATGGAACAGTACACAATTGAACAACGTGCCAAAATCGTTGAACTTTATTTCTCATATCAACGATCCATTGTTTTGACTCAGCGTGCATATCGTCGTTATTTTAATGTGCGGGTTGGACCTTCAGAGTCAACAATAAACCGTCTGGTTGCAAATTTTCGAGAACAAGGTGCAGTAAGGAACCTTCCTGGTGCCGGCGGTACAGGAGAGTATTCGGGAAGATGGAGAAACATCAACCAGGAGACGTTCGACACAACTTGGCCTCTCAAGAGGGTCGCTGCAGAGAATTTTGCATACAATAAGAATGTTTCCATACAAAATTCAGCTTGCCCAACAATTGAAACCGACAGATTACCAGCAACGACTTGATTATGCAATTTATTTTCGTCAAAAAGCGGAAGAAAATCATGATTTTATTCATAATTAATTATGAGCGACGAAGCCCATTTCCAATTAAATGGGTTCGTTAATAGGCAAAACTGCAGGATATGGGCTACGGAAAATCCAAGAGTAGTTCAACAGCGAGAATCACGCCCACTTAAGTGTACCGTTTGGTGCGGTGTTACGTCGGAAAGGATAATTGGCCCATATTTTTTTGAAAATGAACACAGTGTCGCCCTTTCCATCACTGGTGTTAGATATCGGACAATGTTGGAAAATTTTTTAAGGCCAGCCGTGGAAAACCATCCGCAAGTATGGGTCCAATAGGATGGAGCCACAGCGCACACTGCGAGGGACACAATGGCTCTTTTACGCGACATCTTTGGTGAACGAATTATTTCCCGTACAAGCGATTTAATTGGCCTCCGCGTTCACCGGATTTAACCGCTGCACACTGTTTCCTTTGGGGTTATTTGAAAGGAAAATCTACATTAATAAGCCTCGAACAATACAGCAATTAAAAAATAATATACGCGACGAAATCAACAACATAACACCTGAAGTTTTGCGAAAGATTATGGAAAATGTTTTGGAAAGGGCACTAATATGCGAAGCAGAAAATGGCCACCTCTTGCGAGATATAATTTTACATAATTAAATTAAAAATATTCTCCATTAATATCTGTATTTAAAATAAAAAAAATTTAATTATTATGTCTTAAATAAGAAGTTATAATGAACTCAAACCCCTTCGGTCATTTTGGGCCACCTGTAGAAATGTTTGTAAACGAGAGAAGCTAGTTTGGTATGTTCTGTGCCAGCCCGAGGTCCAACCTTGTTCCTAGAACATCGTAGACTTCCCTTGAATTTTGGTAGTATTCATGTTAGTTGGTTGCAGGATGACTGGTAGCGAGTTCCCTTTACATACGAATCTAGATTTTGTCTTTATAACTATGATAGACGTGTTCGTTTCTACAGACGACCAAATGAACGTTATGCTCAATGCAATATTCTGTATACCACATTATTTGGTCGAGGTCCTATAATGGTGTGGGAAGGTATTTCTTTGGCGGCAGCTCTTACGGACTTAATAGTGTTAAACAACGGAAGTATTAATGCTGATCGGTACATAACTTACATCCTTCAAGACTATGTTGCGCCATTCGCGCCTTATGTCGCATCAATTTTTTTATTAATGCAAGATAATATACGACCACACAGTGCTCGCATAGTTCACAATTATCTTCAGGTGGTTGGAATCGACACCATGTAGTGGCGAGCTAGAAGTCCAGACTTCAATCCAATAAAGCGTGTCTGGGACATGCTTGGCAAACGCCTCCAAGATTATCCGAACCCAGCCAACCTGGAAGAGGTAGAGCGCCGCCTTGCCACCGTGGAAATATGGAAAGGATTGGATATAGAATATAGATGATATAAGCTCGTTTATTTTGAGTATAAGTCGTCGATGGCAAGCCATCATTAGAAGCTATGGTCGAAATGCTGGATACTCAGGCCATTTCATTAAAAATGACAATTAATGTTTTTTCGAATTCTACTTTTTTCATTACTTTTCACTGCGTATTAATTTGTAAAGACTAATTTATTAAAAGTTTAGGCAAAGTTTATTTATTAAACGTTGCTAATTATCAAAAAAACGAATATACTCCTCCGTAGCTTTATAAATGATTCCCTAGTGAAGCTTTAATTTCTTGGAGCAGTGTACTTAACCGAGGAGCATGCAAACGTGAGAAATTAGCAAAAATGACGCTCAATCACATAAGCAACAAAAATTAAATGCTAGTTATGAGCGTTGGTGACACAAAAAATAGTTGAAATTACAAAATCCGAAAGAATACCCTGGTCATTGCTTTCGACGTGGTTGCACAATATTTTTAGCAGACTTTGGTGCCAATTTATCTAACATCAGAAAACACGGAGGGTAGACGTCTGCATTAGTGGCGGATGGATATATAGAAAATTCCATTCAGAATAAAATTAACATCGCGAATAAAATACAGGACCGGGAGGAGAATACTACTATGTCCGGAAATGGCAAACTCGTTCATCTAGAAGGAGCATCTAATATATATATAATTAATGTTGAAAATACTGCAATACCTAATTCTTCATTTATAATAGCGTATAATTGTACACTTAATCTATATTTTAAATAAATCTAAAAGTATAAATTTAATTTCTTTTTTTTACAAGACTAGTCCTGTAAAAAACATTCAGCGGATTAGTCCGGTAAAATGATATTTTCTAATATTGGTAGCCGTAAATTTGTGGTAATTAATTTTGAAAATAATAAAATAAAATAAAACAATAACTTTGTTATACCACTTTATTCACATGTAATAGTGACAGCGGTTTCGACATACAATGTCATTATCAAACTGCAAAAGTTACAGGCCTACATAGATCTTATAAATGACACAAAAATATATGGGGGTGGTTTATGATGTTATTTAAAATTATTACTATATACTTATTATATATATATATATATAACTATTATATACAACATTGGAAAAGAGGTGTATATATAAGATCCAACTGGTCGTTAAGAACAATATCTATTGTGTTGTTGCCGCTTTAAAAAATTTCAAGTGCCTCTAAAAGATTTAATTTACGACCTTTCTCGGCCATATGCAATATTTTATGATGACTAAATGTATGCCTTTCTGTAATAAGATGGTTTGCGAATGTTGAATCTGTCTTCTTTAGTTTATATGACCTCATGTGTTCTTTTACCCTTATAATAAAACTTCGACCAGTCTGACCTATATATACACTTTTACAATCATTACAATATAATTTGTACACTCCTGATTTATTATTGATATCTGCTTTAGGTTTTGCGTTAAAAATGTAATTACTTGTTTTTACATATGGTTTGTAAGCTATACTAACATTACTATTATTTTTTGAAATTATATTTCCAATTTTCTCGCTTATTTTACCGAAGTAAGTTAACGAGACAAATTGTTTCAAATTAGCACTATCTTTAGGATATACTAGTGACCCTTAGTTTAGTATATCCTAAAGATAGTGCTAATTTGAAACAATTTGTCTCGTTAACTTACTTCGGTAAAATAAGCGAGCAAATTGCAAATATAATTTCAAAAAATAATAGTAATGTTAGTATAGCTTACAAACCATATGTAAAAGCAAGTAATTTCATATTTAACGCAAAACCTAAAACAGATATCAATTATAAATCAGGAGTGTACAAATTATATTGTAATGATTGTAAAAGTGTATATATAGGTCAGACTGGTCGAAGTTTTATTATACGGGTAAAAGAACACATGAGGTCATATAAACTAAAGAAGACAGATTAAACATTCGCAAACCATCTTATTACAGAAAGGCATACATTTGGTCATCATAAAATATTGCATTTGGCCGAGTAAATTAAAACTTTTAGAGTCACTTGAAATTTTTAAAAGCGGCAACAACACAATAGATATTGTTCTTAACGACCAGTTGGATCTTATATATACACCTCTTTTCCAATGTTGTATATAATAGTTAAGTATATAGTAGTAATTTTAAATAACATCATAAACCACCCCCATATATTTTTGTGTCATTTATAAGATCTATGTAGGCCTGTAACTTTTGCAGTTTGATAATGACATTGTATGTCGAAACCGCGGTCACTATTACATGTGAATAAAGTGGTATAACAAAGTTATTGTTTTAATTTATTTGATATTGTCTAGGTTGAAAATTATTTAAGTAAAGTGTTCATTACCGTACTATTGCAAAAATATGTATTTTGTAAAATAAGCCAGTAACAAAATTATTACAATTTGAATTAGCTTCATTTACTGACAATTTCCGAATCAATAAATTTAGGCTATAAATGAATATCATGGTTATCGAACAAGAAAAAACGCAGAAAGGTAAATATAATGAATTTCAATTTATACTAAAAGGCATATTAATTATTCTATGAACCATATATAACCGAATATGATAACGTGGCAATTATGTATTGTCGCTTTTATTTTATTTTATCCAATGCCTAATTTTAAATTAAAATGCAAAATTTAATTGAAACATGTTTAAATATTTGGCCAGTCACGGCAGTCCCTTTTTTTACTTCGTAAAATACTTGCATTTTTGAATGTACAGTGGATAAAGCGTAATTTTAAATTAAAACTAAATGTTTGAAATAAATATAAAACAAAAATTTAATATGCATTTGTTGCAATAATACACAATGTGCTATTTTAAATTATTGTAATAATATACGAATGAATATATGTTCCGCATATGTAAATATATATTTCATATTTTAATACATGCTTAGTGTAACATACCGGTATTTCTAATTCTCATTTCGAAATTTCATTTCATAAATTTTGAACGAATTTTAGGATAGGAAAAACAGGGAAAGGTAAATAGGATGGGAATCATTTCAAGTTTCGTTTCTCATGTAACTGCGTCTTATAAATATCAAATGTCTTGATATTTTCTTAAATTGAAAAGAGGAAACTACTGCAGTTCAGGTAACCGGAACCAATATTCCAATTTACATTTCATCTGCAATATCATGAATTCTTCATGGTGCCAAATACGGGAGAGGTATCACTTTATTTAGAAGTACACGATTCTATGGTATTGTGAAAGCAGCCAAGAAAATTCAATGTACAACTTTATGTCTTTCAATAACTATAGATATACACATCTACATATGATGTATACATAATATATGTATTTACATGCGCGTATATTAATTTATTTTATTTATGTCTAATTTTACTTTAAATATGAAACTTATTCCATGTTTTAGATAATATTTGGTACACAAAGTATCCAGTAAAATTGTGTATATATTGTTATAATAATAATAATGAAATTTGCGCCCAATAGGGGCGTAAAAATTGTTACGATTACAGCAAGTAAAGAGTTATTTGCACCACGTTAGACTCCAAGACATTTGGATTAAATGTCTCAGGGTCGGTTGTTCTATTCATATATATTTAATTTCTTAATCTATACTATAGAAAACCTAAATTTCTTTTAAATATATTAAATTTATTATTTAAAAATGAACTGCCTTGTATTTTTTTAATAGACTATACTAAACATGACTTCTTAAAAGTAAAAGAACTTGTTCATTTAATTAAGTTACTGTCACCAACTCCTCCCACTTTCCTGTTTTATTTTGTACGTCATGTATTGAATAATTCTGTCTTCCTTTATGTTTAATCTTTAACACCTGCCTTTTCCTATATAAATATATATATATATATATATATATATATATATATATATATATATATATATATATATATTGATATAGTACAGCTTACATCCTTAGTATATTCATCACATAATAAAATATTTGTCCCAAGATTGTTATATCTGAAATATAATGGTTTGAAAAATGTTATTAGTTAATTAACAAGTATGTAATATCGATGTAAGATCAAAATTAGTTTTTTAAATCGCGATGCCGAACTAATTTGAATATTTTAATTTGTTTATTTATTTTATTCAGTCATTTATTAATTTATCATAACTTAATGTCGCGAGAAATCAAGAATTTTAAAACTAATTATGATTAAAATATCTTTGTACAAATTTTTGTAAACATCATTATAAATATGACTATTGGCTGAACCTTGTTTAAAATAGGCAATTGAGATCACGTGAGAGGGAATTATTAGTATGAACATATAATCAATTTTTCAACAACTTCCTATGGTAGTCAAGACGACAAAAACAAAAAGTGGTTATTAATGGATATTTTTTGCATGTAGTGATAGAGAATCGACAATTTTTGAACTCATTCTTTAAAATATTATTCAAAATTTATTATAAATACCTATTAGTATTCAAAAGTGGTGTTATAAATATTGGAAAGTATATTTACCTTGTTATTAGGCTGTCTTCGATAGAAAACTTCTATTTTTCATTATAACTATCATAATTAAGTTTTTCATAATTGGTTAATAATCAAGCAGCGACTTAAAAGAAGATCCTAAATCCTTTTTGGTATATCAAAGAAATATTTCAATAGAATTGAATTAATATAACCTAGTGGAAAATCTCGAGGACTTGGTCCGTAAACAGCTCTACGAAGAGGATATTATCCAGCCGTACAGGAAACGCAAAATAACACGTAACCACTCAGTTCCTGTTGGATATTCGCCGAACTTTTACCATCTAGTAAATACTCTAGGCCTGACATCTCCATTTTCTACAAACACAACAGGTACCCAAGTGAAAATAATATTTGTATTTTCTTAAAAGATATAACTTCTCTTGTTGATACATATTTTAAAGATATTAATTCACGTAATTTCAAGGGGCATAATACCATTTTCTAATATTAGTCTTTATAAATTTCTAATATTAATCTCTTGGATAAACTTAATTCGATGTATTTAGTTAATGTACTATATGTGTTCTGAATAGGCAACCCAATATAACTTGAAAGAAGGGGTTTACATGTAACCCTATTTTGTCTTGTGTATATTTTTGCATGTCTAGTGCATATTGAAATTTCATTATTTGTATCTTGTAAAATGAACAACAAATAATCATTCAAAATATATATATTTATTTTTCTATAATATCGTTTTATTTTATGTATGTATGTGTTCTGTCTGAGGATCTAGAACCTACCTTGAGACCTGAGATTAAGAAGTGCTTTTGCTAATTTAAGTTTATCTTTTTAATTATCGAATTTGAGCTAGCTATTCAGTTATATTTCATTAAATTTTATATACATTATTATTCATAGCACTTCCGTATTATATCAATATATATATATATATATATATATATATAACTTAAAAGAAATTATCGACCGTACTATATTGGTTAAAATAAATTAAAAACGGGCAAGTGGTCTGTCAATTAAAACTCATTTATTATATTTCGCAACGAGTTTGTTTCTTCTTCGGGAGATACTACAAGATTAATGAAAAAAAAAGACATTAAATAAATTAGTGTATAAATAAATAGTAAAATACTCAGAGAATGTAGAGTTCAAAAAAGTGATGTAGACGGACATTAAAATTGATTAAATTTAAAACATTAATGTAACTATAGATATTAGATGTCACATCAACCTTTAAAAAACATGTAGGGTAAACCGTAGAGTTATTGGACATTGACGGTTATTGGACGAGACACTTTCTTTTGGATATTATAAGACCTATAATAAAGCAAATTTCCTGATTTCTTAATTAAACTGAGCCCTCTAGTATCTAGTTACAGAAAATCCATTCAGAGTTAACAATTTTTACAGAAACCTGTATATACGTCATGCTTAAACAAGCCCAATATTTCTTCACACGTGTTCTTAAGTAGTTCATTAAGAAAATTTACTGTGGTGAGTGAGTGAAACACTCATAATAATTAACTAAATTGTGAAGCAACGTAAAAGCTAAGTCTTAGATAGTATTTTAGGCCATAGTTGATTAGTTTTAAGCTAAAAATAATTAAGGTTATATTCTGTCCAATAACTTTAAGTACAAAATTAAGGACGTTATCGTTATTGGACGTGTGTCCAATAACGGAATTTAACAAAGTTACACGATATCGCTATCTTTTTTCAAGATATGTGTTTCCTTAACACGTTTTTCTTCATTTTGAAATTTATTTAGAGTGTACAGTTATTGGACAGGGTGTCCAATAACTAGATATGGTGTGTCCAATAACTGAATTAGACCTTTTTTATTTCTATTTTAGTCTTAAAATGCCAAGAAAAGCGCGATTATGATCCTAAATTGACCAAGCCGCACAACAGGTAAAAAGTGGTCGAATGTCCTATAGAGCCGCTTCAACAATAGAATTTAAGTTAAAAAACCCATGTTATAAAGACACTTGAGGTCCTTCTACAGTTTTGACAAAATTGGAAGAAGAAGAGAAGAGACACTCGCATTTTGCAACCTACCGACGTTTCGGCATTTAGGACAATAAAATCAACGTTCAGTTGTGTAATACAGTGGTATAATGCTTTGCCCCAATTCTGCAATCTGTGATTGACAAAGCAGATAAACCTTAAAATTTGATAAATGTATTTAGAGTTTGTAGCCTTTATCCATTTGATAGCGATGCGGTGGATTATTCTAAGTGTTTGTTTAAAGGTGGAACTCATAACAATGGAGAAGTAGATAAAGAGGTAGTTGATAAACATATTCTGACGTATATAGATTTTACTAAAATTGTGGGATCTGAAAAAATCACAAAATTAGAGAGTATAAATACAATTATAGAGTTAAATTACTTTCGGATGAGACTGGCGCAGAAACACATTTTAGTAATTAGAAAGAGAGCCACCTCATAAATGAGAGAAACAGCTAGTAGTATAAATCCGTGTACTATACGAGCCACAAACGTTTATCGATTATTTGTCAGTCGATACCAGGCATTTGATCTGTGTGTTTCGTAGTGCTCTTGTACGTACATTGCTCCCGCTGCCGACTGCTAGGACTGCTCAATGTTTTTAAGGTGTTCAGTATTTTTGTAATGCCATCGCTCGAGCATCTTCAGTCTCATCCGAAAGTAATTTTACTTTAGAGGATAATGACGATGAACATTTCTGCGACCTTTACCGTCTGTGGCAACATTTCAAGAATCTCTCACGGGAGGATCATGGTTCTGTTGAAAAAACACGGATACTTCAAGATATAACACGGCCTTCAACGCATATTGCAAAAGATCAGTATTTTACGAAAAACCTTGAAGTGAATACGGAAATGAAAGTCAATATATAACCTAACGATAATAGACAATTAGAAATTTTTATACACGATCGAGATGAGCTAAACACACTCAAAGCAGAGCTTTACAACAACGTAATTTTAAGTAGCAATAAGTTGATCAATCAGTGGAAAAAGGCAGAGCAAATGACATAAACTTGTGGATTGTGGAAAAACACCAGAAATTACAGAAAATAATAAACAAAATAAAACCCGGAACTTCCAAAATATTAAACCCGGAAACAAACGTAACGTACAGAGTAATTATGCGAAAGAGTCCCTTTCGCAACAACTTCTAAAAAATATCAGGAAATGATGGAACAGAAACGTGCTCTAAGGCAACAATAGAAGAAGAAAATCGGAAGAGACAGCGCGAGGAATGTAAAAAAGAAAAATTGAATAAGCCCGAACGTAGCAAAAGTTTGGTACATTGTAGTCAATGCCAGAAATAAAGGGTAAATCGTCTCTCAAATTTGATGAATGTCAGAAGAGCTATCATAAAGGCTGTGTTCCAAAAAATCATCGAATTCATATTTCTGATGCGAGTCAGATGACTTGTATTTATGTCATATTTGCTTTAAGCCTGGAATAGACAGTGAGAGTGAGTGACTGCCATAATTTTCAGAAAAACAGCAAAAGATGGCCATGATCACCCAAAAGACACCGATCAACTATTCCAATTATTCACATCGGAACAGAAGGAGTTAGGTGTTTAAATTTAATGATAGGGATATTACTTGTCCAGTAATTGTCAGAATGCTATCCAATAAATGGAATTTTTGTCCAATAACTATATTTTTCGACATGTGCACCTTTAATATTTTTTTTCAGAGACTTACTAACATATTATATGAAAATTTTATATCGTACTTTAAAACAGACTGGTTTTATTTTATGTAAGAATTTTTTCGTTAAAAATAAAATTGAAACACGTACTTTTTCTATACTTGATTTTGAAAATTTTTCTTAACTGTCCAATAACTATGTGGTTTACCCTATATGTGAAAGTTAAAACATAAAAAAAAAAAATATATATATAAAACGAAACATATAGCGAAAAACTAAAGTCAAAGGAATATCAAAACCAAAGAACAATGCACTATAAATTTAACACTACAAGGATCAAATGACAAAAAAAAATTAGATGGTCAACTAACCGCCAAACAGAGTATATTGATAACGATATATCGATATTTAATCAATTTTAACGTCCGTGTACGTTACTTTTCTTTTGAACTCTATATTCTGTGAATATTTTACTATTTCTTTATACACTAATTTATTGAATGTCTTTCTTTTTTCGTTAATCCTGTGGTATCTCCAGAAGAAACAACAAACTCGTTGCGAAAATAATAAATGAGTTTTAATTGACAGACCGCTTGCCCATTTTTAATTTATTTTAACCTACATATATATATATATATATATATATATATATATATATATATATATATATATATATATATATATATGCCCCACAACAATATATATATATATATATATATATATATATATATATATATATATATATATATATACCGTATGTCCCCGGATTGAGTTTACAAGAGGAAAAAAATTTTGATTTTTGATTTTACAAAAAAGTGCTAAAGGAATAAAATTTTTTGCTTAATTTCAAATGACCAAATCTGTAATTAGAACTACGAAACTGTCAAACCCCTATTTAGAATTACAAATTTTTATTTTTTATTTTCAATAACAACAATAAAAAAATAATTAGGCTAGAAACAATAATGTTTAAAACTATTCTATTAATTCGCCACCCCTTTCAGCACACAATTCGACTCTAAGCCGCAGTTCCTTGTTCCTTGTTCCTTGCGAATTTCTTCAAGCGTCAAGGATGCAACAGCATCTCTAATGCGATTTTTTAATACATCCACATTGTTAGGCAAGTTGTCCATGTAGACTAGTTGCTTTAACCGTCTCCACAAATAAAAATCTAAAATAGTTAAGTCAGGGCTTCTTGGAGGCCACAAAACAGGACCATTCCAGCCAATCCAATTATTTTCGAATTTTTGATTGAGCCAGGCAGCTACGATGCGCGAACGGTGGGCCGGACAACCATCCTGTTGAAAATACATCCTCTGCCGATAAGCAAGTGGGAGTTCACTTAAACCATCCCAGAAAAAATTGCTCAACATTTCCAAATAATTATGCTGATTTACATTAGCATCAAAAAAATATGGCCCTATTATTCCATGATAAGAAACAAAGTATTGACGTTTTGATGCAATTCTAAAGTGAGGATTAGGATCACTCCAATAACGAACATGTTGTGACGAAATGGTACCATTGCTAGAAAAAGTTGCTTCATCGGAAAATACAATGCTTTTGTGAAAATTTTGGTTCTCCATTATTTCATCTCCCATGCAAAAATAAAGACGCTTCTCATCATCTCCCGGTTCTAACGTATGATTAAAAATCGGTTTATAGGGATATAATTTACGTTCCTTCAAAACTCTTTGAATATGGGTTTTGCTCATATTCAGTTGAAGCGCCCGTCTCCGCAATGAAAGTTTAGGATTATCTTGCACCGAATCCAAAATTAAAACTGTAGTAGCATCATCTTCATCACGTACTATTTTCTTTTTCTTTAAATTCAGAACAGAACCAGTTTCCAAAAACGATAGCTCTTTTCCCCAATACCGTAACATTGTATTAAATATATTTTTTGTGATAACGTTTACATTTTCACCAAAACTTACAGAATTACAGTTTGAAGTTATTTTTGACAAATAATTTAGTGTATGACATTTTCAAGTCAAAGGCTTCTACCATTAAAAAATAATAGATGTACTGCGATGAAAAAAATAAAAAAAAAATTTTTTTAGAACATAGATAAGTGGTACTGAAATTCTAATTACAGATTTGGTCATTTGAAATTAAGCAAAAAATTTTATTCCTTTAGCACTTTTTGGTAAAATCAAAAATAAAATTTTTTTTCTTCTTGTAAACTCAATCCGGGGACATACGGTATATATATATATATATATATATATATATATATATATATATATATATATATTGTTGTGGGGCAAACCACAACATCATTCCAGCCAACTGCAAAGCGAAAGGCAGAAATAACATACAATAGAATGGTTAAATTGGCGGACATAGTTTGTAAAATTAGTATCGAAGTGTAAATAAATTAATATTACGATAACTTTGTACATTTCAAATTAATTTACATTTATTTCAAAATTTATTTTTTATATTTATTTTAAATTGTCATTTCCATAATTAAAATCATTAGCGGGAAATTACAGATAGCTAATTTATCTACATTAAAAATTTGTATGAATACTAGTTAGACACGCCCACTTTTCAAATGTAAACTAACCCGCGAAACGGTTATTTTCTTGCCACTCATAAAACATAACCCTACATTTAAAAACCCATGACCATTATTTGAAAAATACTATTTTAATTTTGTTTATATGTTAGAAACAATACATTATGTATATTCAAATTATTATTATATGTAATTTAAAGTAAAATTCGAGGCAAAATAGGCTTTGAATGAAATAATTGCCATCAAGGCGTCAGTAGAAAATTTTATTAGAAGTGCTAGAAAAAAGTGTGACTCCAAGTTTTAAAATTAAATATAAGCAAATATACCTGAGCTAGAATTCTAAAAGTGTCCAAAAAAGTAACACATTAATTTGGGGCTACTTTTGAAACATATTTGAAGGCGATACCATCGAAGAACGGCCAGAAATCGATCAGAGCATCCTTTGACCGGAAACCCGGCTCGAGAAAATAACCCACGCCGTCGAAGCACGCTCAAAGCCGGCCACACAGAATTGAAAACTCCGTACTTGGAACTCACGACGAATCTAGAGACCTACGACAATACCATCCAGATACCCGCCTTATACAACGAAAAACAGGTTTTATTAATCCAAATTATTTCAAAATAAAGACTTATTAAAAAAATTTACTATTAAAATAATTTTTTAACTAAATAGAAAACTCATAATTTTATTTTGAAAATTACATCTCAACATTACTTATAATTGTGGAAGAACTTTAATTTTATAAGACTGTAGTACTTACCTATATCTATTTGTTGATTAACTTATATCATAACTTATATAAAAATATCAGAACCATTGGAACATAACCTTCTTAATACACACGTGCATTTAATTGTAATTCCAGAATTTGTCGATAGACACGTTGTATGTTGTTGTTTGCAGAAACCTTATTTAATAAACTTTTATACACATTTCCTTAAACAACTCTTTTATTTATCAGTGCTTAGCTGGAGAAAACTAAGTCATTTTATTTAACAATTTACTTCCGAACACATAGGGAAAATAAAAAGACCGACGAAGATCCTAGACAGTCAACTTTGTTATAAATTTCTTGCTCATCGACGACCTAGCCGCTTATACTGAAATCATATGAGGAGCGCTGGTGAACGTGTGTAATAGGTTTTTAAGTAAACAAAGGCGCCCAATCTATAGTATAATTCCTATACTCTACAATTTTATATTATCATAAATCACTGTATATCTATTATTATTATATTATTATTATTTATTTTTACACACCATCAGCGTGCTATTACAATATTTGAATTACAATATTTAAATATTTATATTACGAACGTGCAAGGTTTTTTATACGTAGGAATTATTCATTTTACTACTATTGGCTTCATATTTGATTTTAGTATATCATATTTGCATTTAATGAAATTATTAATAGAGTATTTAAAGTTCCTATAGGATTTTCAAAAGTTGAATGACGTTGTAAATTGTTAATGTCATAAACAAAAAAAATAATAAGATTAATACGAAAAATATACAGTACCCACGTTAACACTATCTTAAATAATAATGTAGAATCGGAAACATTTACAACTCAAAACGGTTTGAGACAAAGAGGCAGTTTAAGCCCAACGCTTTTCGTAACATATATGGATGAAATAATAAAGAAATATACCACAAAAACTAGAAAATTTAACGTTGGACACAGAATGAGAATAAACAGAAGTAAGTCAAAAGTGATGACGATAGGAGATGCACCAAAAGACATAAATATAGAAATCGACGGGGTAAAGATAGAGCGAGTGAAGACTTTCCCATATCTTGGATTGCCAATAGACGAAAAGGAAACACAAGAAGTAGAAGTCAACCAGAGCAATAAAGCTCTATTATACGATGGACAAGAAATTCATAAACAATAAAGAAATTTCGTGGGACACAAAAATTAAAATATTTAAGGCGATATTTAAACCCATACTAACATTTGGCTGCGAATTCTGGGTTTTAATCGAAAGGCAAAAAAGCAAGTTACAGGCTGTCGAGATGAAATACCTGAGAAGAGTCCGAGGAATTACCAAACTAGATAAAATTAGAAACGTGAAAATACGAGAAGACCTAGAAATATAACCAATACTCGAATTCATAGAAAAGAGACAGCTGTGTTGGTGGAGCCACTTGCAAAGAATGGAAGGGGTAATAATAATAATAATAATAATAATAATAATAATAATAATAATAATAATAATTGTTTATTCGCCCAACAGGTTCATACCCAGTAATAGGGTCGAAAACTGTGTAATACATACATACATATGACAAAACAGAAAAAGAGAAAAATATAGTAAAACTTAAATTACAGATATACATAAATAAACAAAAAAGTGTACATTAATAAATTAGAACACATACGCAAACTCATTTAATGATTTCACCAGTAAATATATCACTGTATATTGCATCAGCATTCCGCATCATGTGGTAAACAGGTGATTTCATTAGTAGGTTGGTCCTCGGGGTGCTCAAGCTGAATGTACTCGTATAGCGAGTATTAACTGAAGGTACATTAAATCGAACAGCATCTAATATCCCAGCGCAGTCAATACTATTGGTGACAAGTTTAAATAAGTAACGAGCACTTTGTTCAATCCTCCGATCAGTAAGTGTCTGGAACCCAAAACGTAGCCTTAGTTCATCATAGGAAACATTTCTGTTTGGGTACACTCCAGTATTTTTGAAAATCAAGAATTTCAAAAAGCGTCGCGGTACACGCTCAATAGGAAGTTGCTGCGATATATAATGAGGGAACCAAACGACAGACCCATATTCCAATTTAGGAAGAACAAGAGCGAAAGATAAAGACTGCAGGAGCGTTCAAAATTTTTTGAACGTGACTGTTAAATGATAAAGATGAATCAAATGACACACCAAGATCCTTAATTTCACTCATTCTGGTGAGTGGAACATCATAAATTGAATAGGAGGACAAGTATGGACGGTTTTTCCTAGTGAAAGTCATAGCATAACATTTGTTAACGTTCAAAACAAGCTTATTCCTGTCGGATCAATTGGCCAGTGCACTCAAGTTATCCTGAAACATGTCTGCATCGCGTTGATTATGTATGCAATGGAAGAGCTTAACGTTATCTGCATATGCTAATACTTGACAAGACATTAATGGAAACAGATCATTGATGTATATATTAAAAAGCAAAGGTCCCAAACTCGATCCTTGTGGAACCCTAGACAATGCAACAAATTCCAATAACTTAAAACCATATATGATTGTTTCGGCCTTTACTTGATGAAATTCCATTATAACTATTAAGATAAAATAAAACAAATTTTATGAATTTCACTTTTTAATTAACACTGTAACTAGTCGTTTCGCACCAACCTGGGCTTCGTCAGACATATAACTAACTTATTTACAAAATATTTTTTATATTGAACACAAGTAAACGGTAACAAGCAAAAACACATGTTTTATTTTAAAAATAGTCAGAGGGATGGGTGCTTTTTATTACTGGATGTTTATGAACAAAACTTTCGCTACGGTATATACAATATGTACTGTTCTTAAGTAATAAAACTAGAGGTTTACATTATATTACAGGGAGGTAAAGAATTCTATGGAAAAATACAAAAATACAAAATATAATATGTAACTGTCTGCATATCAAATAAATAGATTGAGTAAGGGTGAATTATTTGTTTCTAATTGATCATTTAAGATCTTAGTATATATGTTGAGCACTTGTGAAATTATTACACTATTAAACTTAAATAAAACACCTTATATTTCACAAACAATAGTATATTAACTATATGTACATTTCATGTGCCCTGCACACATCATCAGTAGTAACTGTAGTAACATCAGTTACTACTGATGATGTGTGCAGGGCACATGAAATGTACATATAGTTAATATACTATTGTTTGTGAAATATAAGGTGTTTTATTTAAGTTTAATAATTTAAGATCTTGTCAGTTTTCTTTAATTTATTTATTTCAAGTGACTCTAATAAATTAAGTTTTTTGCCCTTATTTTCTACATGTAATATTTTAAATTCTTTGTTAAAATTGTGGTTCGTTGAATTGATATGAGACGCATATGAAGAGTCACTTTTATTATTTCTAAATGAAGAAAAATGTTCTTTGACGCGTATTTCAAACGATCTGCCTGTCTGTCCGATATAATTCATAGAGCAACTACCGCAGGTTAACTCATAGACCCCTGACTTTTTATTGTTGTTTGTTAAATCCTTATTGTTTTTTTATAAATTTTGATAAATTGTTATTAGTTCTATACGCTGTATTAATGTCAAACTTTCTTAAATATTTACAAATTTTTGTGCTTGAAGAGCCTATAAACGTGATCATTTTAAATTTTTGGGTGTTATTATTTACAAAAGCCATCACAAGTTTACCCAATATTAAATAATAACACCCAAAAAAAAATTTAAAATGATCACGTTTATAGGCTCTTCAAGCACAAAAATTTGTAAATATTTAAGGAAGTTTGACATTAATCCAACGTATAGAACTAATAACAATTTATCCAAATTTATAAAAAACAATAAGGATTTAACAAACAACAATAAAAAGTCAGGGGTCTATGAGTTAACCTGCGGTAGTTGCTCTATGACTTATATCGGACAGACAGGCAGATCTTTTGAAATACGCGTCAAAGAACATTTTTCTTCATTTAGAAATAATAAAAGTGACTCTTCATATGCGTCTCATATCAATTCAACGAACCACAATTTTAACAAAGAATTTAAAATATTACATGTAGAAAATAAGGGCAAAAAACTTAATTTATTAGAGTCACTTGAAATAAATAAATTAAAGAAAACTGACAAGATCTTAAATGATCAATTAGAAACAAATAATTCACCCTTACTCAATCTATTTATTTGATATGCAGACAGTTACATATTATATTTTGTATTTTTGTATTTTTCCATAGAATTCTTTACCTCCCTGTAATATAATGTAAACCTCTAGTTTTATTACTTAAGAACAGTACATATTGTATATACCGTAGCGAAAGTTTTGTTCATAGACATCCAGTAATAAAAAGCACCCATCCCTCTGACTATTTTTAAAATAAAACATGTGTTTTTGCTTGTTACCGTTTACTTGTGTTCAATATAAAAAATATTTTGTAAATAAGTTAGTTATATGTCTGACGAAGCCCAGGTTGGTGCGAAACGACTCGTTACAGTGTTAATTAAAAAGTGAAATTCATAAAATTTGTATTATTTTATCTTAATACTTAAAACCATTATAGAAAACATATTCACATCTGTTGGACAACTAAGAGTTGATTAACTTAGAAAAAGCAATATTCAGACCAAAACAATTAAGTGTCTGTATAAGGAGTTTATGATTAATTGTATCAAAAGCCTTGGAGAAATCTGCATAAATAACGTCAACCTGTCCCTGGCAATCCAACTCTTCACAGACGCATTGGGTAAAACTCACAAGATTAGTAGTAGTCGAACGGCCTGTCATAAAACCATGTTGCACAGGTTATATATGGGAGCGAACATAAGGATAAATTGAATTATATATAACTTGCTCAAAAATTTTGGCAAAATTTGAAAGTATGGATATAGGTCTGTAATTACATACATCCGTGGTCCTACCCTTTTTGAAGACGGGCACTATGCGCGCACGTTTCCATCTATCAGGAAAGGTTGACGTTCTGACAGCAAGGTTAATTATTTTGGTGAGCGGCTGTGAATGAACGGAGCAAAAATCTCTGACCACGAAGCTTGGAATTTGATCATCACCGGCAGTAAATTTGTTTGGAAATGTAGACATAATAGTCATAGGGGCAAGGCTAATGTTAATCTTAAATGGCTTGTTCTAGTAGTAAGACTAGCTAAAAGAGTGTTGGAGGTAAAAATACTGAAAAAGAAAAGGAGGGGTAGGCCAAAAACGCGGGTTGGAGTAATACCGAAAATACTGGAGATAAAGGAAAGAACATGGACAGAAACAAAAAAAAATGGCGGAAGAAAGAAACGGATGGAAAGAATTTGTAGACGCCTAGAATAAAAATACAGTTGCGTCCCGACACCATTATATGGTAGAAGGGAATTTAGATTATATATTATTAAAATACAAGTTTCATAAGATATGATTTTTGCGCACGAGTTCAAGTTTAAAAAACGAGTTTTTTTATACTAGAAATACGCTATTAATACATTTCTACCCAATTAGACTCAATATTGTACACCCAAAAATACATATTTTTTAAAATCTTTAAAATAAATTTTTCTATTTTGCGTTCGAAATGAACTCATTATGAAACCCAAAACAGTATCGAAATGAGTTTCATTTCGATACACTTTTTTTCATTTTTCAATGTTGGCGTTGTTCGAATACAGAAATAAATATCATTGCTGTCATTTGATTTTAAGAATTTATGTACATTTGACAGATATGATATATGTCCGTATTTTACACAAACAACGTATGTTGTATACAATTGACAACAACATATATATGTTTCTATGTCACTCATGTTTATATTTTTAAATGAAATATCAAGTAATGTTAACGAAAATTAATAAATAATATGTAATATAATATACTTTGCGGATAGCAAGATTTAAATTTGAAAATGTCAAGTATCAATGTGGCCAACTGCATGCTTTATATAAAAATTAATCTCTGAACTTTCAAATTAAATAATTTCAATTTAAGCAATTTATTAATGTAAAAAACGAAAAATGGAAAAAATAGTATAAAAAACTCGTTTCATAAGGCCTTTTGCCGCACTCGCTCTTTAGAAAACTCGCCGCTATCGCGGCTCGTTTTCTAAACTGATCTCGTGCGGCAAAATGGTGCCTTATGAAACTTGTTTTTTAATATACTATTTTCTATTTTGCGTTCGAAATGAACTCATTATGAAACCAAGAACAGTATCGAAATGAGCTCTATTTCGATACACTGTTCTTCAATTTTCAATGTTGGCATTGTTCGAATACAGAAATAAATATCATTGCTGTCATATGATTTTAAGAATTTATGTACATTTGACAGATATGATATATGTTTGTATTTTACACAAACAACGTATGTTGTATACAATTGACAACAACATATATATGTTTCTATGTCACTCATGTTTATATTTTTAAATGAAATATCAAGTAATGTTAACGAAAATTAATAAATAATATGTAATATAATATACTTCGCGGATAGCAAGATTTAAATTTGAAAATGTCAAGTATCAATGTGACCAACCGCATGCTTTATATAAAAATTAAACTCTGAACTTTCAAATTAAATAATTCCAATTTAAGCAATTTATTAATGTAAAAAACGCAAAATAGAAAAAATAGTATAAAAAACTCGTTTCATAAGGCCTTTTGCCGCACTCGCTCTTTAGAAAACTCGCCGCAAGCGGCTCGTTTTCTAAACTGATCTCGTGCGGCAAAATGGTACCTTATGAAACTCGCTTTTTAATATACTATTCTGTCAATATAAGTAAAAATAAACGTATTTACATATACACCTGTTTCACGAATGAATATAATTTATTCTATAATAATCATACAATAAACATATGTTTGCATAAGTACCAACATATACAAACAATTTTAAAGTATTTACCCGGACTTTATCCCTCATCTATATGAAAGTAGGAAAGCATTATACGGAGCTACAAAAAGGGAGACAAAATAAAAAGAGGGATTTAATAAGTAATTCCGCATCAGCACATTTTGTAGCCTCACACATAACAGTAATTTTAAAATGTTTTTCTACCCACTTCATGTATAGAATTAAATGAACCTTGCAAAAAGCACGACAAAATATATACCCCATGAGGACCTCATATTCCAATTAAAAGTTTGCTTCATTTTTAAACACAGCCAATTAAAATTCTAATTACAATATATATACTTTCTCCACGTCCACCTTTATTCAAAAAAGGCTTTTCGCAAGCAGACGCTCAGATTTTATAAAAGAATATAAAATTACAATCTTTATATGTACAAGTTGAGTTTATTTAGAACTTTGTTAAAGAAAATATGTAACATAAATATGCCCAACATGGAAATGCAAATTATTATACAATTTTTTTAGATATTTCCCATTTAAATTTTATAAAACAATGGCATTCTATCTACTGACGTAATTATGTACTATTTTCTTTAATAGTACATCCTACGAAAGAACCAAAACAAAAGAAATTGATATATGATATAATAAACTACGACAACAACATTCACAAAGAGAAATCTCGGAGCTTTTAATGTGAAAGAATCGGTGTGTAAGATATATTCTGAGAACGATTATTTAGCATCAAATGTGTTTCCTAAGTCTTTAATAGAATTGCAAAAGTTTAAAGGTGGTCGTTATCACAACACTGAAATATGTATAGGCGGTTTTTTTAAGCTTGGGTTAGAAAATTGCACATACATTCTTATCCAACTTATTGGCAGTAGGGAGACGTAATCTCTTTCATCGTCAATTCTCAGGTAAAGCTTCAAGTCATCAAAAAGGAGTAATTTATGGCATCCAAGTACATCACATAAGTCACTTATGTAGGAGGTACTACCTAGACATTCATGGAATTTGAATGTTGTGTGTTACACCTCCATATAGCTAGACGGTGTGAACCACGTCTATACTAAGTGAGTCTGTTAAACGGTACTTTGATAGATGGTGACAAACAGTTTTTGTCTTTATATTTGTTGGGTTCGAGTTATTCTGGTACACTACACTGTTTAATTGTGAAAGAGCAAAATTCTACTTCAAACATGGTAAAACGGCAGTGGACACTCTGAAAATGCTTAAACAAGCGTTTGGTGAGGATGCTTAAAGTAAGACACAAACTTATCAGTGGTACAACAGTTTTCAAAATAGACGTGTGTCGGTTGATGATGATGATGAGTGTTCCAGTCATTCATCGACGGAAAACACGCCATAAAATGTGGCGAAAGTGCGTGATGCTATTCTGCCAGACCGAAGGAGAACAATCCCTGTCAGTTATAACATTCTCGGCTTGTCGTATGGAGTTTGTTAGCATACTCTGTTCCGCAAATTCCATGCGACGTATTGCTACGAAGTTTTCCCCAATGATACTCAGTAGTGAGCAAAAACGACATTGTACTTATGAGTACACAGAGCTGTAAGAAACTGTCGAAAGGGAAGCGAACTTCAGTACCGAAATAATTACCGACGACGAATCATGTCACCAAGGCCGAAGAAAGCACGGCAAATTCAAAGCAACGTCATGTCGATGTTGATTTGCTTCTTTTACGATGATGGCATCGTGCACAAAGAATTTCTCTCATCAAATGAAACGGTTAATAGACGCTTTTATTGCGCTGTTCTTCGGCGATAAGCGAAAACATTCGATACAAGCGGCCTGCCAATTGGCGCAACAATTCGTGGATTCTGCACCATGCACCAACCCACACGTCACTTGTTGTGCGTCAATTTATAGCTTCAACGAAGACGCAGTGCTACTCCATTCTTAAAAATGGGGTGTGAATACAAAAGTATTTTTAATAATATAAAATATTATTAAAAATGGGTTGTGTTAATAATATTTTATATTATTAAAAATACTTTTGTATTATACAAATTGGTGTGGTTATACCTACTCATGTATGTTTCAAATTATTTTGCTACTCCATTCACCCTACTCCCCCTATCTTATCCCTTTCGGTGTCTTCCTGTTTCCGAAATTGAAACTGAAGCTCAAAACGCGCTTTTTTGAGATGATTGAAGAGATCCGAAGACTTCCGACACTGCTTTCAGTCATGAGAAGAAATTCGCTGGAATCGGTGAGTTAATGCGGAAGGAGAATACTTTGAAAGGGATGGTAGTGAATAAATTGTAAAAAGAAACTTGTGTTTTCTTCACATTCCGGGAATTTCTGAACAGCACCTCATACGTATATAAGTCCGGAAAAATGAGATTAAAGACTGAGTAAACCCAATTAAATAAAGTTTAAATTAGAGTATCTTGTGATCAATACAATCGAAAGTTTTAGAGATGGCAGTATAAACGACGTCATCTTCGTCATTGTTATCAGTTTTTGTGTTGGTAACACATGAAAATGTGATTAATTCAGTTATTAAGAAACTAATAATAACGGGGTTCCATAGACTTCGGGTTTATGTCAAAATTTTCAACAAATGCAAATCAGTAAACGCATGCTAAACACAAGCATTTTTAATAATATTGAAAATATTATCAAGAGTCTACTTAGGGGAACGCAGTACAAATCATATTTGTGTGTAAATTGCTATCCACATATGCACATTTCGTCCTTCTACAAACTCATTAGTGTATTAGTGAAACAGTAAGGCAATTGGCGTGATCAATATTGTCTTTCTCAACATCATACACTAATGAGTTTGTAGAAGCACGAAATATGCATGTGTGGATAGCAATAAAACAGATATACATATATATATATATATATATATATATATATAAACTTGACAAAGGCATCATTGCCGAAACATGTAGGGTTGTTTTAAATATATATACTTTGAAGTAATAAACCAGACCAGACCCTACATGATGCCTTTGTCAAGGATATAATATATATATATATATATATATATATATATTTTATATCCTTGACAAAGGCATCATTGCCGAAACATGTAGGGTTGTTTTAAATATATATACTTTGAAGTAATAAACCAGACCTTTAATCGCCGACTTATTAAGTTTACCATATCATACCAAGGTCACGAAAATATTATATTTATATACATATATATGGTAAATTCAATCAGTTGGCGATTAAAGGTCTGGCTTTAATTAATCGCCAACTGATTGAATTTACCACATCATACCAAGGTCACGAAAATATTATATATATATATATATATATATATATATATATATATATATATATATATATCTGTTTTATTGCTATTCACACATGCACATTTCGTCCTTCTATAAACTCATTAGTGTATGATGTTGAGAAGGACAATATTGATCACGCCAGGCCGTCGAAGTACTGCACGGAATTGTAAAGAAGTTGTCGGGAAAGGGTTGGCGGCCCTACGCAACGGCTGGTTATCCGACCTCTCTAAATTCATGCGACCGATCACTAAACACACGCACGAACGCATCGACATACAAAACCCTACACTTACGCTCTCACACAAAACCACACACCCATAGAGAGACGCAAGCTGCCAGCAGCAACCAACACACAGGTTCATACCCAGAAGGAGACACAAATTGCTAGCAGCGAACAACACATATGTTCACACCTTGTTATCTATTTTTTGGAATACTAAGGCATGATTTATTATTATTACTAGAATGTATCTTTGAATAATTTAAACCATAGCAACTTAATTACTTGACATTTATATCCTGTCATTCATATTTTGTATTCTCTTGATAAAGGCGTACACAGCCGAAACATGTAGAGTTTTTTAAATACATATATTTTGAAGTAATATACAGACCTTTAATCGCCTTCTGATTAGGTTTACCATATCATACCAAGGTCACGAAGTTATTATATATATATATATATATATATATATATATATATATATATATATATATAAGTAAAACTTAATTAACGGGTGAGCGGTCTGTCAAGTAAAAATAAAACTCCATTATTCCACTCTATATTTCATAAGGGATTTGTTACTTAATCAGGAGTGTAATTGAGAGTTAAAATTTAGCAAACAACGGCACTAAACATGTTAAAATTCATCAAATTCAAAACCATCATATCATATCATATTTGTTTTTAAACCTGAGAAGACCTGAGAATTGACGATGGAAAAGATTATGTCTTCCTACTGCCAATAAGTTGGATGAGAATGTATGTGCAATTTTCTAACCCACGGTTGAAAAAAAACGCCTATACATATTTCACTGTTGTTGTAACGACCCACCTTTAAATTTTTGCAATTCTATTAAGGACTTAGGAATCACATATATATATATACACATATCTGTATCTCTTACATGAACATATACTTCGTATTTTTCAAGGTTCACTTCAGCTAAAGACATATGTGTTTCTGTCTTGCAGACGTCATCAATTTGGCTAGTGAAGTAACCTTTAATGTCTCGCCCTTCGGAACACATAGAAAATCCTGTTCTATCAGATAGCACCAGATAAACTCGTGACATCTGACGGACAAAAAAATTATACAGATACGTATATAGATATTTGTTTCATTTGTAACAAATGCTTAGTGCGTGCGTACTACGGAGTCTAGTACTGGATAATCTCATTAGGACATTAAATGACCGGGATATATGGGCGACATTGTCATTTTATCCCGGGGACAATGGCGGGCATCATGCGAAATGCCTTGAGAAGATATTAACCGTCAATCAACAACAAAAAAAAAACAGGTTGGTAGCTTTTAACAATATGAGAAAACTAAATAATCTGGGTATCGTAAGGCTGTTTGGCTGTTAGAACTAACCATTGAAGTGAAGTATCTAGGCATTACACTGTATGCGAAACTGAATTGGAGTAGGCACCAAGTCAAAAGTAGCGGACAAGGCGACGCAGTTCTTCTGGAATTGCAGAAGAGCTGTTAGTAAAACCTGAGAACTAACACCAAGTGTGGTACACTGGTTATACATAGTAGTAGTAAAGCCAACGCTTATCTATGGGGCAGTTGTCTGGTGGAGGTGGACGGAAATCACCGCTGGGGTTCGTCACGACTCTCCAGCGACAGTTGGAAATCACGGAAGCTATGAACAGCACGGAAATTACCTGCAGAGCGGCATCGTGGGTCTACTTCCTTTGGAACAATTTGTGATAGCGCAGACCATGGCTGCAATCTGCTGTAGGCCAATGGCGTATGGTGTCCTAATAAATTAGTAGAGGACCATACAGATATCACAGGAACTATATTGGGAGCGCCGATATTTCAAATGCCGGCAGACAGCATGTCACCTGAGTTATGTTTACAGCTAACCTGAACATATTTATACTGACCAGGTATCTGGCACACAGATGGATCGCAATACCATCGGGGCACAGTTGTACAGATATATGCGGAATATGTCCCAGAAGGAAAATATTGTTAAATCTGGGCAAATATACGACGGTTTTCCAGGCTCAATTGTTTACATCGCAGTCTGCGCTGAACAAATTTGGGAAGCCGTCTGCGCAAACAAAAAAATCAACATAATGACTGATAGTCAGGCAGCTATTAAAGCATTATGAATTCATCTACCAGGAATCTGGTGAAACATTGTAAATAGGTTCTCAGTAGACTGTCGCAAGACTGTGTCACTGATATGGGTACCAGGACATGAAGAAATTAAAGGCAATGCAATAGCCGACGAACTGGCGAAGGAGATACTAATAGGAACTTCATAGGACCAGAACATATATGCGGAATTGCTAGGATTCCGCTAGAATGGAGATATGGTTATGGCTAGAAAAAGAACATAAAAAGAAATGGAGGTTAATGGAAGGTCAACTCCATACTAAAACACTACTAAGGGAGTTGGACGCTAGGCTTTCAACCAAACTAATGTTGTAATAAAAGGAAAATTATTACCTAGTTAATAACTGTATATTGTCCTTTAAAGGAGCTTCTGTATAGTATCGGCTTGGTTAGCGTGCCCTGGTGCAGGAGATGTGAAAAACAGGAGGAAACTAGCTTTCATGTAATATGCACTTGTGAAGAAATAAAAGGACTCAGACAGAAACATTTCAGAAGGGATCTGTTGGTGGCTCTGGGAAGGATCGTGGCTTTTATCGAGGACGCGAAACTAAGAGAGTGGAATTGAGAGATCTATTGGGGGTGGTACAAAGAGCAATCTGCTCAAATGTCTGGACCTGCTGACGTCCAACCCAAAATTAGAAGAAGAAGGACATCACTAGATGTAGAACGGTCATTTTTGGCATAAAAGAGTATTTATACACGTCGTCCTGACTTGTCTGAAACAACTGTGGAAACATATCTAATGATTGAAATATTTAATAGATATTATCTCATGTGTCACTTCACAAAAGACTGTTAAAACGGTAAAGTAAGTGTTTGGGCACGTTTTATAATTTACTTCTTGTTATTAATTTCATGCGTCAACTTTTAAGCGCCCGTCTCTGACGCGTGGCGCAATTTCCCTGCTCCAGTTATATGTTACAGTTACACTAACTAATAGGAAATATATTCGTTGCAAAGTCTATTATTGTAAAGAACATTTTTCTATACAATATCTCAGTATATAGTAGTTGAATGTGATGTCAACAAGTTTATTCTTGTACAAAATTTAATTTCTTTGTATTTAATAATCTGCGTTATATAAAAAAATAACTTTCTGTAAACAAAGTATATATAACACCAAATAAATTCCATTCGTTGATTATATACGTATTATCATCTTTTATTAAATTAGTTTTCGAAAACCCTTTCCATATGTCATCCCTCATGTGTGATATTGAATATCCTAATAAGTTATTGTTGTCGTTGTTCCCATGAACTTAATCTACCGCATTTTATGGCATGTTTGCGCATAAAAACTTTCACGTACGCTTCAATATTAACATAAAAGGAGAATCGATTCTTTTCTATCAGACAGGTAAACTTTTCGTTGTAAACTGAGATGAATGTGATGAGTGATACTTTTATCCGTTTTATAAGCTCAGGGTGTACAGCGATCTCTCAAAACCAATATTCTTGTTGGGGGGATGAGTTTAGGTTCATGATCGATACGGTCTTGTTTAGGGATAGGAAGCAAATAGCCTCTAGCTCTTTCATCCATTTATGTGCGATAGACTCGATATTTTTGTTAGGGGAAATTGGATCATTCTGATTTCCATACACCTAAGCCGGATCGCAGCTTGGTCACAATAACAAGGGCTGGATAAAGTATCTGAACGCCTGCCAGGCCGAAGAATATAATTTTCCGGCAAATTTTATTATTATTTTAACTACTTTTGGATTCGCGATAAAATTTTATTGAATCGAAAAAGACGCCCTTTGATATCCATTATCTAAAAAAGGTATATTTTAATCTATTCAACAATTACGTATAAGCGAAGTATATGTTCGGATATTCTGTTCACACATACATTCTATTATAATATTAAAATTTTAATTTTTTAATTTTTTATTTTGTTAAAATATTAATTGCAATTGTCTGAGTACATATAGTGTGTTCAATTAAAAGTTGATCTATTATACTATGACATTTCGTTAAAATAAGACATAGAAGGTATGCTTTCTTTTTTCATATGCAAATTTAGGTGATATTTAACCCAGATAAGGCTACATTTTTTTTGTATCGAAGTAGCCTTTACTTGATGAAAATTCATAATTAATGAAAAAGCAATATTACTTAATTTCCACTGTATTGAGGTAAAATCCCATTACAATTGCTTCAACACACAGTGTCTTCCTCGCCAGCACAAACCAAATTGTTGTGAGTTTTCGCTTGATTGTATTTACATAAAATAAATGATTGTGTGGGCATTTACTCAAACATATTTTTATTTCACTTTGTATAACGTTTGGGGTATTCTTTGGGTTCTACGTAACTAGGCCCATTAATTAATATATATATATATATATATATATATATACAGGCTGATTCATTTTCGGCCCTCACCATGGGGATCTCGCTTATTATTGGAGATATAGTATAGGTTTAAATTTGGCAAAGTTGTTAAATTTTGTGTTTGTTATAAATTCGTAAAGAAAATAGACCTGTGACAAATGACCTTCGTTATTTAAAAAAAAAACGCAAAAACCCCATTTTCTTCCTATACCTGTAGCACCGACATTTGGCCTTGTAGAGAAAATATAAAAACACATCCTTGTGGCCATTTCTAAACCTCTATCCGGTGGTGTACTCTAAATTTTTATACGACGTTTCGTTTCTTTCTGGCCATCATCAACTATCTAATATCTTATAGGCGCCATATTGGATTTAGATATTTTCAGAAAGAGTTTTTTTTTCTGATTTCAACCATATACCACATGCTGACTAAAGTTTTTGACATTAGGTTTTATTTGAAAGAATAAATTATAAGATTAAATAAGGTAGCCATGGAATTTCAATCTGTCAAACATTTCATTTATTGTTCATTAATAATACAAAAATGTCATACACTAACGAAGAGAAACGAGATATGATAAGTATTTTTTATTCTTCGAACCGAAATTCAACAGTAGCGAGTACAAGATATCTACAATTATATCCAGAACGACAACAGCCTCATCGTACCATTTTTCTAGATCTCGACAGAAATTTGGTCGAGAATGGATCGTTTACTAAGCCGCGTAATAGTCAAGACAACAGGAATTTAAATGAAAATCGACAAGATATTTTACAAATGGTAAATTAAAAGCGTGTTTTCAAATTTCATGTTAATCTTGTATTTTTATAGATAAATAATAATCCATCAATTTCTACACGCGAAGTAGCGTCAGAATTAAATTTGTGCTAGTCCAGAGTTTGGAGAACTTTGCATAAAAGTAGGTTTAAACCATACAGGATCCATGTTAGTCACTCTTTACTGCCTGGAGATAATTTGAGAAGGCTAGAATATTGTAATTGGTTAATGGGAAGGATAGAAAATGACGAAAATTTTTTAAGCAAAATCATCTGGTCAGATGAAACAAAATTTACAAATTCTGGAATGTTCAACAGAAATACGGAGCACTATTGGGCAGTACAAGATTCCCCACAAAACAGGGCTAGAAGACCACAACATCGTTTTGGAATAAACGTTTGGATGGGTATTTTGGCAAATCGTCTCTTAGGACCAGTTATGTATGAATAACATTTAAATGGTGAAATATATTTAAACATTTTACGTAAATACGTATCTAACTATCTTGACAACAATATCCCATTAAATCAATTACAATATTTATGGTGACAACGAGATGGCGCACCAGCACACAATGCAGCTGTTGTTAGAAATTTCTTAAATCAAGAGTTTGCAAACCGTTGGATTGGAAATAAGGGAGTTGTTGAATGGCCTGCGAGATCACCTGATTTAAGTCCGCTAGATTTTTTTTTTTTTGGATATGTTAAAAATAATATTTATAAAGTAGATGCGCCACAAAACATTGAAGAATTACGAGACAGACTTCAGAATGCCTTCGATGCAGTTCCTAGAAGAACTATACAAAGGGCAGTACAAAATGCCAGAAGGCGTGCCCAATTGTGCATTACCGAAGATGGCCAGATAATTGAACATTTACTGTAATTGTTTATTGTTTACTTTTCTATGTATTTTTATTAATGTTTTTGTTATCTTGTACTCGCTACTGTTGAATTTCGTTTCGAAGAATAAAAAATACTTATCATATCTCGTTTCTCTTCGTTAGTGTATGATATTTTTATATTATTAATGAACAATAAATGAAATGTTGGACAGATTGAAATTCCATGGCTACCTTATTTAATCTTATAATTTATTCTTTCAAATAAAACCTAATGTCAAAAACTATAGTCAGCATGTGGTACATGGTTGAAATCAAAAAAAGAAACTCTTTCTGAAGATGACTAAATCCAATATGGCGCCTATAAGAAATTAGATAGTTGATGATGAACAGAAAGAAACGAAACGTCGTATAAAAATTTAGAGTACACCACTGGATAGAGGTTTAGAAATGGCCACAAGGATGTGTTTCTATTTTTTCTCTACAAGGCCAAATGTCGGTGCTACAGGTAAAAGAAGAAAATGGGGTTTTCGCGTTTTTTTTTTAATAACGAAGGTCATTTGTCACAAGTCTATTTTCTTTACGGATTTATAACAAACACAAAATTTAACAACTTTGCCAAATTTAAACCTATACTCTATCTCCAATAATAAGAGAGATCCCAATGGCGAGGGCCGAAAATGAATCAGCCTGTATATATAATCCTACTGTATATCAAAAGGTAATAAAAATATATCCACTAGACTAAGAAATTACGTTAAAAACAGTTCGGAGGATAATACTCTCTCAACAATATAAAAAATAAAACTGGTATAAAAATCAATTTAATTACATTAGCTTTAGTAAACGCAGCTTTTCCTAAGGTACCCCAGAATCAACTTCACAATCTAATACAAACAGATAAAGCGATAACAAATACTTTACAAAATACCACAAATGATTTTCTTTTAAATTTAAAATCTCGAATTGCGTCGACATATATCGTACTACATGCAGATGGCCATGGAAAAAACATTTGGTATCACTTGCGGCAATAAAAAATTGTCCGCAAAATAAATATGTTACAAAAATATATCTTTGTATGAATATGACACAAAATTAGAATTGAATTTCAATTATAGGAAAAGTTAATTTGGCATTAAAATGCTAAATATATTAATCTACAAAATGATTTCTTGAAATAAATAAGATTGAATAATATTCATCAAGAAAATTCTTGGCTTTTGCTGAAGTATTATATATGCAGATATACTCGAGATAGAAGTAATTAGAAATATAAACAAGTTGACTTCTGAATTGACTACAAATCAGAAGCAAATTTTAAAGGCTAACTTATACATACCTATGTAGACAGAGGATCGACTTTTTTTGGGAATACAATTAATTCGTACGTAACTTATATTTATAAAACATACATGATACCTTTAATCGGCCACATATTCTTAGTAAACTATGTGACACCATGAAATGGCATATAAAATCTTAACTTTATAAATTTATATATGTATTTACGTATTCGTAATTAAGGAGATTCCCAACTCTAAAAAGTTTTTAGAAGTTTAAGAGGCGTGAAACGAAAAAATTAAATCTTTGAAATCCAACTTAATAAACTTAATTTTTAAATCATCTTCTTCGCATTGAACCTTCTATCACGCAATATCCGATGCTTAAACAATTTTCTCTTTCTCCGCAAAAATATTAAATGTCGCGAAACGAACCAGTAAAATTACACGTCTCGGAGTAATCCACTTATTAAATCATTCGGTCCAATTTCTTTCGGAAATGGGTCGTTTAATAATGCATTAATTAAAATATTTATGTCAATTTTTCTTACGTCAGCTAATAAGGTAAACCTTCCATTAAGAAGATTTCCCACAAGACATCTATAATATTAATACTTCAATTAAAACACCGTCGGTTACAACTTCTTAAATCCATTTAAAACTACAATTTGTTAATTTTATTTGTTTTTCTTATGGTAATTCATAATAGAACATGAACTGACAAAAATTAAAAGATTTTATAATTTCTTAAGCCAGAATTATATTTTCGCATATCGTAAAACCCCAGAAACTTCTCGGACAAAATTAGTATGAACTGAGAAGTACTGAATTACCAGTAAAAGAAAAAAATACAAAGGTATTTTTAATAATATAAAATATTATTAAGAATCTGGTGTGAAGAACGCAAATACAGGTTCTCTATTAAAATTCTTTGTGAACGTGTCCGAACATATCACTCCCCAGAGACGCAGATACGTATTTCGCCTTTCTATAGCTTTACCGGTACGCCCCTGTTGGAGAAAGGATATCTTCACACATTCACAAAAAAGAAACACATCGCCGTATCACAGAAATTATCCAGACCGAGAGTAGGAGTAAATTCAGCGCTGCCTGTTGTCAGAGAGCCGAAGTACCTGGCCCTGTCCACATAATAAATGCGAACCAACGACGCCCTTCCAAAGGTGGCACAGCCGTCTCTCTAGAAACTTGTTTGTGTCTTCACTCATACTACGGTCTAACCGCATGTGTAATGTTTCAGAATAATTGAAACATCCATGAGTAGGTAAAACCCCACCAATAATAATATTTTATATTATTAAAAATACCTTTGTATTAAACAAAACCGGTGGGGTTTTACCTACTCATGTATGTTTCAATTATTCTGATAAAGATAAAAATATTCGATATTAGTTATGGATGTTAGGGTAATCGACTCTACCAAGAGCTAGATGAGCGACCCATTTCGGCAATGGCAACTTAAAAAAATCAAAAACCGTTGTCCGAAGTTAGGATGAAATTTTCGGACAGTATCTTTTTAGTGCAAACTTGAGAGATTTATTAATTTCGGACACATAATAATGCATATTCTTAACTTCATGTGTGTCCGAAATTAGGACGTAGGGTTTCTAATGTACAGGGTCATTAAAAAAGCGCGCCGGTTTTGAATCCCTTGGTAAATTCTTGTTTGTCGATTGGCGACATTTTTTTATATTGTTTTAACATCCATAAACATTCCGATTGTGGTCTCAGTCTGTGTCCAGCCATGGATCAGTTTACTATTGCAAAACGTGTGCTAATTGTGAAAACGTTTTATCAGAACGGAGAAAGTTATGCAGCGACATTCTAGAGCGTGATGAAGCACCGAATGGATCAACAGTTCTCAGACTTATGAAAAAGGTTAATGATACGGGTTCTACAGTGAACGTTAAAAGTACTGGACGTCGTTCTTCTGGCCGATCTGAGCAAAACATTGCGGTGGTTCGTGACAGCGTGCTGTTACTCCAATGAAATCGGTTCTTCGCCGTTCCCAAGAGTTGGGCATGGGATGTTTTTCAGTACGGAGAATTCTCCAGTATGATCTCCATTACCACCCATATAAAATTCAGTTAACACACCAGTTGAAAGAGGACGATTACGAGAAAAGGCGAGAGTTTATTGATTGGTTTTTGAGAAGACAAGGGCTATGCAAGCAAAATTACCCTCTGCTTCCACTTAAATGGATTTATGAATAAGCAGAACTGCCGCATCTGGGAGAAAATCCTTGCATTATTGAAGAAAGGGAAATGTATCCACAACGAGTGATAATTTGGTGCGGTTTTTGGGTGGGCGGCATCATCGGACCTTATTTTTTTGAAGATGACCCAGGACAAGCTGTGACAATTAATGGAAACCGATACCGTTTGGTGATAAGAGATTTTTTGTGGCTTCATTTGGATGAAATGGACATTCAGGAGTTGCGGTTTCAGCAGGATGGTGCCATCAGCCACGTTTGTAGCGAAACAATTCAGTTGCTCCATGTGCGGTTCATCAATGGCCAACAAGGAAGGTCATGTGTGTGATTCAACTCTTTGTGACTTTTTTCTTCAGGGTGCTCTTAAATCATTAGTGTATGTTAATAAACCCCGAAACATGGCTGACTTGAGGGAGGAAATTCGACGTGTTGTTGACTAGATCCAAGTAGAAACTTGTCAGGCAGTCATAACAAATTTTAAGGACAGAGTTATTGCATGCCAGCGCAGTAAAGGTGCTCACATGTCCGACATCATTTTTCATACCTGAAATGGGAAGGTTTCCTGAACATGTTTTTGTATTTTGTTAATATGTTGTGCAAAAATGAAGTTGATAATTCTATATATCAAAACCGGTACGCTTTTTAAATAATCATTTCTCTTCATATATTATACAACAAGACATTTGAAAATACTCGATTATACGAGATGTATTGCCTTTCTTTAGGCAATACGTGGAGTTTCGAGAATTTTCAAGTGTCCAGTTGTATGCAGGTAGACTATATCATGAGAATAAAAAGAAAAAAAGTAGTGCGAAACGAGCCATCATGACATCTAACAAATCTGACAATTCAATACTGTCAAATTATTGAAGTTGGAACCATAGTAATCTAATCGTAGTTTTGGCAGCGAATATAAAAGAGTTCGTATATTCGATTATACAAAGGTTCGTATATTCGATTTGTATCGTAATACGTCAATAGCCGGTGTAATACATAACAACTACGGAAAACCCTGCATTTTCATTGGTTCATAATTTTAGAATGATATAATTAGTAATATTTTTTTATACATACAAACTAAAAATGATGGTTATTGGCAAATCAACAAATTCAAGAACATTTAAGAATTGCGCCATTCCATTTGAATATCATGCTATCAATAATGCCTGGATGATGTCAGCTTTATTCGTCAAATGGTTTCACGAGTCTTTTGTCGAGGAAGTGACAACATTTCAGAAAAACAATAGTTTGAGTGGCAAAGCACTTTTATTAATTGATAATGCCCCGAGTCATGCAACAGTGGCGCAATTGATCAGTGATGATGGAAACATCGTAACTATGTTCCTGCCTCCTAATTGAACTCTCCTGATCCAACCGATCTATCAAAATGCCATTCGATTGACTAAAATGTGTTATCGTATGAGTCTTTTGGTCCATGCTTCGTCTTTTGACGAAAGCAGCATTTCTAACACTATAAAAAATAAAAATTTAAAAAATGCCGTGTTTCTGGTAGCTAATTCTTTGGGCCAAAGTGAATCCTAAGGCAATTCAGAAATGTTGGCACAAAATACTTTTTTATTCAGACAACGATGCATCAGACTCTGATTGGGATTCTGAAGATCTGGTTCCATTGTCTCTGCTTAATCAAAGACGTGAATGAGTCGGTGATGGGCATAGTGAAATTTCCGAAATTAAGAATATGCTGTAGAACGTTACCGCTGAGAATAACTAACTGACGGAATCAGAGATCTGTCAATGGATAGATGGTGATGAAGAGCATTTATCATTGCATAGTGATGAGAGTGGACCGGAAGAGCTGAATTAAATACATTGTTCATTCAACGAATGATGCGAGAACGCGCAATGAACAAAACTTACTACATTTTTTAGTTTTATAAATTTTGGTCTTATATTCTTCTTACTTTTTATGTACGACATAACGTATTTTGGTTTGTATTTAGAATTATGGGTATTCGTTTTTCCTAACATTTTCTATATGTTAGTTCGTATTTTGAGTTTATAAATCGCTATAATACATATTTTGGGTAATAGCTTTTAACTTTTAAAAAAGGATGTTTCACTACTTCGGAGTACATAGGTTTTAATTGATCCGGATTAGCGACGCTTAACTGTATGTAAAAAAATACATTACGCTATTTAAGAAAAAAAAAACCAATGCTACCAAGTGATACTATACAAGCTGTCCCGTATCGTTATGTTCAAATTTTGGGAGTGTAAAGTAGACTTCATTTCAAGTAACAAAAATGCAAAACTTCTATATCCATTTTTATTTGTTTCTAAGTTACAGATCTATGAATGTGTTGTCAGATCATGAAAAAAAATTTAAATAAAACTAATTACTAATAAAGACTGATTTTATTTAA
The DNA here is from genome assembly GCA_935421215.2 of Melolontha melolontha. Classification (NCBI taxonomy): domain Eukaryota; kingdom Metazoa; phylum Arthropoda; class Insecta; order Coleoptera; family Scarabaeidae; genus Melolontha; species Melolontha melolontha. The sequence continues at coordinate 215,451,205 of OW285235.1, forward strand.
AAAAGTTCAATTAATAATATTTTCGAAATGTCCACCTCCTTGTTGAATGCAGGTTTGTGACCGTAAGCCAACCGAAGAAGTGCTTAACCGAATTTCATACTTGTATTGTCGGATTTGCTCAGCAGTCAGGTGAATACCATTCAGCAACTCTTCTCTTGTGTTCAAAACTTGCGCGTAGACTAAATTTTTAATGTACTCCCATAAATAAAAGTCATGAGGCTTAAGATCGGGTGATCTGGGTGGCCACAGGACCACCTCGACCAATACATCTTGGATAATTGACGTTAACCCAATTTCGGACAGCAATTCCGAAATGTGGTGGTGCCCCATCTATGTGAAACCACATGTCTCGTCGAACATTCAGTGGGACATCCTCTAAAAGACCTGGCAGTTCGTCAATAAGAAATTGAAGGTAATTGTCCACATTTAACCTCCCAGGAAGAACGACAGGACCAATTAACAAGCCATCGATTAGGGCCGCCCAAACGTTAATAGAAAATTCATGTTGAAATTTAGATGGGCGTATAGCTTTGGGATTTTCTGATGACCACCTATGCAGGTTTCTCAGATTTGTAACACCACTTCTCGTGAACGTAAATTCATCTGCCCAGAGGACTGTTCTGCAGAAATTAAAATGAAGCCGTGACTGTCTTAATACCCAGGTAGAATAACCTAGACGAGCGTAGTGTTCTGCCTCAAGCAAACCGTGTCCCCTGCGATAGTGATATGGATATATGCTCTCACGTTTTAAAATTCGCCAAACTGTCGTTGGTGGCACTCCTAGTTTTCTAGCGATTCGACATACACTGAGAGTTGGATCCCTTGTAACAATAGCTACTGCTTCTTCCTCTAAGTCTGCTGGCAAATTTACTCCTCGGTCGAAAAGATAATCACGCAGTTCGCATTCCCGAAATTGTCTGTGTACTTCCAGAAACGTTCTGTAATGAGGAATGCGCATATCGGGAAACCGATGTCGGTATTCAAGTGCACTGCCGTTATAGTAGCCATACACAAAATGTATGTCCGCATACTCTTGAGAAGAAAATCAGTAAGGCATTTTGAATAAAGAAAACGTGTCCACTCACTAATAAAGCTGCTGCATTAACTGAAACGTAATGTAGTCCTTTATTAAAAAATGCAACGTTAACAGTCATCTGAATATTTGTTTATTGTATGATATTCGTGGTTCAGCACTTACGAAATAAGTAAGAACCTTCTTTATCATAAATAAATTTCCATTATTCTTTTTTGTAGATCTCCAAGAAATTACTGTATTCACTACGACACGTGTTTATTTATTTTAGGATAACATTTTATTATGCGACGTTAACAATCACAGGCCTGTTATTGAAACGTATAACATTTTTTAAATAAAATCAGTTTGTATTGTCTTTAGGATTACATTTTTTTTATGATCTGATAATCAGATTCATAGATCTGTAACTTCGAAACAAATAAAAATGTATATACAAGTTTTGCGTTTTTGATACTTGAAATGAAGTCTATAAGTTTATTTACACTCCTAAAATTTTAACATAACGATACGGCACAGCTTATATAAACCATGATTTCTGTAAGAATATTTTTAATTGCTCGTTCAAGTATTGTAACCGATATGCAGTACTTCTTCCCCAGCCTCTATTAACGCAACTTCACTATACACCGTACACAATCGATAGCATACATAAGAAAGTACATAATTTGAAACATACTTGGGTAGGTAAAACTCCACCATATTTTGTATAAAACAGAAATAATTTTAATCATATAAACATATTCTTATAAAGCGGGCGTGGAGAACACAAATATAAACTTGTAATAAATCAAAAACATGAACCTCGCAAATGAATATAAAGTAAAATACTCGTTCTATTTCTATATAGGACTTAAAAAGTTGATGTTAGCAGGAAGTAAACGTCTCCTGAACATATTAAGAAATATTACAATATGCTTGAGGTATTTAAATATCCGAAAATGCTTATCATGTACATATATTCTTCAAAGGAGTAGCGCCTTATCTACAAAGAGTAAAATTAGTTTGTTAATTATATCGCTAATAATACTGTAGATAGGGGTTCTACCAAGTGCACCTACTTCCTATTCATTTTACGCTTCTAACCTAAACAATGCAATCTGTCAACAAACCAATTACATGATTTGTCTTTAGTCGCCATCTCAACATCTCCCGCAATATATTTTCTCATTAATTTACACAAAGGAAGAACACACCAAGCGTTACGAATGACAATTATTAAGATTTTAATTTAAGTTTTGACTTTTAGAGTTAGCATTACCTTGGGCCCTCTAATTTCTTAAAGTGATTCGTAATGAAGATATGATATCTGTTTTGCAAAATTTTGCTAAATTACGAAATTCTTTTTATTGTTTGTAAAATATAACTCACAAGGAAAGTGCCCCCAACCCGGAGATACCGAATTGAATGAGATTGTCAGTTAAGAGATAATAAAAAGCTCTGTTAGAAACCGTTTTTGGTTGGCGCGATATAAACATTTTAAGAAGCGACAATGACTTATAATTCAGCCAATTTTTGTTTCCTGTAAATTATTCTATAATCGTTCTAAGAAAAAGTATTCATTAATATAGATACGAGGATGTAGTTAAAAATTCTTAGCATACTATAGAAGCAAACAAAATTTGAAAGTCAAAATATTTCATTATTCAACATACTCTCCTCCTAAATTAATGCACTTAATACAGCGAATCTGCAACGCCTCTAGACCTTTCAAAAAGAAATTTTTATCCTGCTCTGCAAACCAGCCCCCCACAGTTCCCATCACCTCTTTGTTGGACGAAAATTTACGACCTTTTAAACTTTTTTTTCAGTTGGGGTGGAAAGACACGATAGTCGGACGGAGCTAGATCTGGTGAATAAGGTGGGTGTTCGAGTAATTCGAACCTTAAATCACGAATTGTTTGCATGGCAACATGCGATTTGTGTGCAGGGGCATTCTCCTGCAAAAACAAAACTCCTTTAGATAACTTTCTGCGATTTCTTTCCATAATTTTTTTCTGGTAGAGTGGTCAGTAACGTTAAATAATAATTCCCAGTTATTGTTCTACCCTTATCCAGAAAATCAATCATGATTCCTCCATGGCAATCCCAAAAAACTGAAACAAGAACTTTTCCAGCAGATTTTTTAACGCAAAACTTCGTAGGCCTTGGAGAACCAGAGTGTCACCATTCCATCGATTGTTGCTTTGTTTCTGGGTCATAGAAATGTACCCAAGTTTCATCCCTAGTAACAGTACGGCTTAAAAGTCTGCATCACTTTCAAACCGAGCACAGATTGAAAGCTATGCTTCCACCCTTGCATGCTTCAGGTCAACATTCAGAAATTTGGTGATTCATTTTGCAGAAATATTTCTCATGTCCAAATCGACGTGAACTATATGATGGACGCGTTCATATCAAATATTCCGTGCCTCAGATATTCGATTTAGCTCAATTCGACGGTCTGACAAAATCATGTCATGAACTGCATCAACATTTTCGGGGACGGACACAGAAACTGGCCTTCCCAATCGATGTTCATCTTCAATGGAAAATTTACCTTTTTGCTTAGTAATGAGTTTCCAAATTTCAAATACTGTTTTGCCATAACGATGTAAGAAACGGCGTTTTGCAGTGGCTGTCTTCATTGGCGGCATCTTTCTATGAAGACGCAATAGGAAAATTGATTTTCCGCTATGATAAATGTCGGAACAATGATGGCAACTATGTTGAAAAATAATTTAAGAAATGCTCTTTCATATAGAAATAAATTTTGTTTTGAATAAAATATATTTAAGAGTTCTTTTCCGAAACGATACTTTCTGGACAAGCCTCATATTATTTACAAGTATTTGTAGGTTTCTACTTATACAATCGTTTGATTATCCACAGTTGCCCTAACAGATTTCTCTTATTGTAAATGAGCAATCATTGTTTGTTTTTTCATAATAAAAATAAAATAATATAAATCTTAATTTAACAGAATAATTTGAAACATAGTTGAATGGGCAAAAACCTCACTAATTTTGTATAATACAAAGGAATTTTTAATATTATAAAATATTATCGAAAAATCTGGTGTGAAGAACACAATACAACTTCATTATTAATATTGTTTCCGTAAAGAGTAGTGAAGACGCGATAATACAGTTTCCATAGATACGGCGGTGCCATCTCATGGAATCACTTTGTTAGTTCTACAGTTGTTATACAGATACTTGCTTCGGCTGTTTGCTAATAATAATAATAATAGCTTTATTGTCAAACGGTCATCAACCAATTACAGGACAAACCAAAGATTGCATATGTATAAAAAAAAATAAAATAAAAAGATAATTATATCTAAAAATAAACATAAAGAAATATATATACATATTGCTATGAATAGTGGTTTGAAAATTTAGCACGCCACCATCCACAACTAGTTTTCCCAACTAGGTTTCTCAGCCGGTGAATTTTCAAATATGAGACTTCTAACTTCTCGGGTTCCACTTAGGAAAGACGTGTCTATAATATGATTTGAGTTCCAGTGAAATTTTCACAAAAATTTATTAACTTATTTTATATAAGTTAAGTTAGAATAGCAATATTGGTATGAGAGAAATGAAACAAACGGAGGATAAAAATTAAAATGAATATTTAATACAAAAATAAAAAAAATAAAAAATATATCTTTATAAAGTATAAAGATGCTGTATTATACAAAAATACAAAACATTCATTGAAAATTGACAGCTAAATGAATGGAAAACATCCTCTAAATGACACCGATCAAAACTTATCTAAAAATAATCAAGTTTAATATTAAATTCTTCCCAAAAATCCATACTGTATACTCAGATCCTGATACGCTATCAAAAACTTATACGTGTGCTATCGACACGCACAAAAACCCTTGAATCCTCTCAAACAAACTTTTCAATTATAATATTAACACAGAATTTTAATATTTAACTGTATTATCTATATTCTTAATAATTAAATCTCTTAATTACATGTTTTAATATAATAGAAATATAGTTACTATATTTATGCTTATGACGCCATACAAGTCTAAATACTTACAAAAACTAAAATGGAGATTAACAAAGAAGGAGCATAATCAATTTAAACATCAATAATACAACGAGAATTTATCTCTATAAATATCAGGACTTTAACAACAATATAACAAAATCACTTTCAATCAATCAACCCGAATTAATTAAAATATATTTAAATATATTTCACAAAACAACCTTCTTGTTCAAACAATAAATTTCGTCTCCTTGCAACTTCGATCTCTACATGAAATCTCGGATAACAAGTTTTTCCCTTTCTAAATTTATATACATTTTCAAAATACAATTCTATCCAAAATTAATTTATTTCAAAATATTCACATATTATTTTAGAAAAAATCCATAGCACAATGTAACACCAAAAAAAATAAAAAATGATTTAATCTTAGTCTTTTTGTGCTCTATGCTATGGCATTGAAAAAAATGTCTTCATGAAACGCCTCAGCAATTTGGCACATGGTCACAAGCGGAGAGCCCTGCAACAAGCTGGTCCTAGAAAAAGGTAAAGCAAAGGTAGGAGAGGAACAAGAGGGTATACGAGGAACGTGAAAGTTGATAGAGGAAAGTAAATTGGGACAATCAATGGTACCACGAACAATCTTCCACACAAATCTCGCTCCCAGAGTATCTCGTCGATGGGTTAACGATTGTAAACCATGTCTTCCAAGTAGCAAATTGTATTCCGTATTTCGCTCGGGATCGATGCCATCAATTTTAAATGATAAATACTTTAAAAAACGACGTTGTATCTTTTCAATGGATAACGGAAGATAAATATAATGAGGCGACCAAACAGGAGAAGCGTACTCTAACTTACTGAGGGCAAAATTATAGCAAAACAATGCTAATATGAAGCACTGAAAGTACTTCTTTCGCTTAATAATTTCTGTGAGATAACGAAGTTGTTCTTTTTTGTTTCTCCAACAGGGGCCTACTGACGAATCTGTAGAAAGATGAAATACGTATCTGCATCACTGGAAAAGGATACGTTCACAAAAATATTAATAATGAACTTGTATTGTGTTCTTCACACCAGACTTTTGATAATACAGTGTAAACTCTATGTAACTTTACTCGATTTAACGACAAACTCCCTAAAGCGTCGAAATCACTTGGCTTTGATTGGTTTAGCTTGCCTTCCATACAATGATACACTCTATATAGCATTACACCCACTCTCAATAACGACAACAATTAATAATAAAAAGTACCTTTTAAGTTGCGATAACCACTAAATAAACACGTTACTAATATAAACTCGTAATTCTCGGGCAAGTGGTTTTTTCATTGATCGAACAAAGAACTTCAGTTCAAGCAAATTTTATCAAATGTTTACATTTCAATTCGGATCCAGCCGTCGGAAATGCGACAGTACTTGAGGCCAATTATAATAGTCGCATTGATACGCATTCATATATAAAAAAGTACACTAAATTATATTCTTAGTTGCTCACAAACTTTCAAACTGTAAACATGGCTAGTAAAAGAAAATCACTGTGTATTGACGAAAAAGTTTTACTGATACGCGCAATAGAAACGGGAGAGAAGGTAAGTGATGTTGGCAGACGCTTTGGATTTAGTCGCTCTACCGTGTCCACAATATGGAAAAATAAAAAAAAAATTCTCCAAGCAAAAAAACGAGGGGATATCTTCCAAAAAATTAAAGAAACCTAAATACGAAGATTTGGATCAAGCTATACTATCATGGTTTCACCGACAGCGCCAGAATAATATGCCTATCGCGGGGCCGATCGTGAAAGCTAAGGCGGAGAATTTTGCTGAAGAACTTGGTTTAACTTCTTTCAAAGCATGAGAAGGACGACTCGGAAAATTCAAGCAACGTCATAATATCAACTATGGTAAAATAAGTGGAGAAGCACGAAGTGTTGATACAAATGTTACTCATGGTTGGATTAATACAGTGTGGTCAAAATTGACAGAAAAATACGCCCCAAGTGACATCTTCAATGCTGACGAAGCAGGAATTTTCTATAAGTTGATTCCAGATAAAACTCTGAAATTTAAAGGGGAAAAGTGTGTGGGAGGAAAGCTCTCCAAGGAACGTATTACGGTGCTTGTGGCTGCTAATATGGATGGTACAGAAAAAAAAGGTTATGTAATAGGCAAATCGAAAAATCCGCGCAGTTTTAAGAACATTAAAAAATTGCCAGCCACGTATAAAGCTAATAAATCAGCTTGGATGACCTGTTAACTTTTTGAGGAAGAAGTGCGAAAGTGGGATGCAGAATTAAAGGGACGAAAAATTTTACTTCTCCTTGACAACTGCCCTGCCCACCCGTTTATATCAAACCTTCAAAACATAGAGTTGGCATTTCTTCCTCCAAATACGTCTAGTGTCTTACAAGCCAATGGACCAGAGTGTGATTAAAAGCTTCAAGGGTCACTACAGAAGGAAATTATTAATGGAGCTAGTCGAATCTGAGGGTAAAACTTCTGTTAATATGCTGCTAGCAGTCAATTTTTTATCTAAAGCCTGGGAAAATGTGACATCCACAACTATAAAGCACTCTTTTCGACATGCTGGACTTTGTACCAATTCTACGAGTGATGAGGTGGAAACAGAACCTGAGTTTGATAGCGACGATGACCTTCCATTAACTGAGTGGATTCAACAGTTCAACATGGCAGGAAATTTTACGGATAACCTTCAAACCTACATCGAAGTAGACGACTGCCTGCTTACAACGGCTTCACTCACAGACAAAGAAATTTTGGATTCAGTGAGAGAAACTGAGGTTCAAGAACAAGGAGATGAAGAAGATGAGACGCATGAGCCTGAGCCTTCGCCGAGCATTAAGGAAGCTTTGGAAGCAGCTAAATTATTGGAAAAGTACTTCCTTTATCATCAAGATGCCTCAATATCGCAAGATATGAATAAAATAAGTAAAAAAATACAACAAGATTACTGGTGCAGCAAAAGACGTCAGACAAAAATAACAAACTATACGCAATAGCGTTCAAATAAGATTGTTTTTTATTAGTCTGAAATAAACTTTTTCTTTTTATAATTCTGATGTTTCTTCTCTCAATTTAACGACAATTCTCTACGACGCCATAAATGCACAGTCCCTTCAGTGTCGTTATATAGAGTTTACACTGTATTTTACATTATTAAAAATAATTTTGTATTAAATCTTAATTTATAATTAATAATTTATAAAATTTATTTTAATCTTGGAATTTATTACAGTATATTTCAGTATAATATATACAAAATTTTCTTAGCGATTTGAATATTATATCATAATTATGTAAATTGACCTAAGGCGGTAAAGAAAATACCTAATTCTATTTTAACGTATACATGGCCATATAAGTAGTGTATAATCGAACATGTATTATTTCTGTTGTTGACATTCTGGAACATTTTAATTTTCGTATCGATGCTTGTTCTTTGGCTAGAGGTTGTTTTTGTTATATTATGTTGTTTTCGCCAGTACTAGTACGACTGAGTCGTGGTTTCGTTTTTCAATTTCAGGTGTAGGGTTTCGGCATACGGCTCCCCTCTAACAGAAACATTCAATTCCATTTCATATGTAGGCAATGTTAGACACATGGTGAACTTATTTAAAATATCACTGTATAGGGAATTTAAATATACTGCACGTGAAATGTTGTAATAGAATAAATTTTGTAGCGAAACGAAGGTACATGTGTAAATAGTTTTCCATTTAAGATTTTTTATTCTTACAATCGTACAAATAAAATATTTTGAAACTAATAAATAATAAGTGAATAGAAAGTAACTAGAAAGGTCGTTCATTTTCGTAATTTACATGCTAAGTTTCACTTTGAAAAAGCCATTTATTTAGTAACACAAAGTTTACTATACAGGCTTGATTCATTTTTGGCCCTCACCATCCCCATGGTGAGGGCCAAAAATGAATCGCTTATTATTGGAGATAGAGTATAGGTTTAAATTTGGCAAAGTTGATAAATTTTGTGTTTGTTATAAATCCGTAAAGAAAATAGACCTGTGACAAATGACCTTCGTTATTTAAAAAAAAATCGCGAAAACCCCATTTTCTTCTTTTATCTGTAGCACCGACATTTGGCCTTGTAGAGAAAAAATAAAAACACAACCTTGTGGCCATTTCTAAACCTCTATCCAGTGGTGTACTCTAAATTTTTATACGACGTTTCGTTTCTTTCTGTTCATCATCAACTATCTAATTTCTTATAGGCGCCATATTGGGTTTAGACATCTTCAGAAAGAGTTTCTTTTTCTGATTTCAACCATGTACCACATGCTGACTATAGTTTTTGACATTAGGTTTTATTTGAAAGAATAAATTATAAGATTAAATAAGGTAGCCTTTGGAATTTCAATCTGTCAAACATTTCATTTATTGTTCATTAATAATACAAAAATGTCATACACTAACGAAGAGAAACGAGATATGATAGATATTTTTTATTCTTCGAAACGAAATTCAACAGTAGCGAGTACAAGATAACAAAAACATTAATAAAAATACATAGAAAAGTAAACAATAAACAGTAAATACAGTAAATGTTCAATTATCTGGCCATCTTCGGTAATGCACGATTGGGCACGCCTTCTGGAATTTTGTACTGCCCTTTGTATAGTTCTTCTAGGAACTGCATAGAAGGCATTCTGAAGTCTGTCTCGTAATTCTTCAATGTTTTGTGGCGCATCTAATTTATAAATATGATTTTTAACATATCCCCATAAAAAAAATCTAGCGGGCTTAAATCAGGTGATCTCGCAGGCCATTCAACAACTCCCCTATTTCCAATCCAACGGTTTGCAAACTCTTGATTTAAGAAATTTCCAACAACAGCTGCATTGTGTGCTGGTGCGCCATCTGGTTGCCACCATAAATATTGTAATTGATTTAATGGAATATTGTCGTCAAGATAGTCAGATACGTATGTACGTAAAATGTTTAAATATCTTTCTCCATTTAAATGTTCTTCATACATAACTGGTTCTAAGAGATGATTTGCCAAAATACCCATCCAAACGTTTATTCCAAAACGATGTTGTGGTCTTCTAGCCCTGTTTTGTCGGGGATTTTGTACTGCCCAGTAGTGCTCGTATTTCTGTTGAACATTACAGAATTTGTAAATTTTGTTTCATCTGACCAGATAATTTTGCTTAAAAAAATTTCGTCATTTTCTATCCTTCCCGTTAACCAATTACAATATTCTAGCCTTCTCAAATTATCTCCAGGCAGTAAAGAGTGACTAACATGGATCCTGTATGGTTTAAACCTACTTTTATGTAAAGTTCTGCAAACTCTGGACTGGCACAAATTTAATTCTGACGCTACTTCGCATGTAGAAATTGATGTATTATTATTTATCTATAAAAATACAAGATTAACATGAAATTTGAAAACACGCTTTTAATTTACCATTTGTATAATATCTTGTCGATTTTCATTTAAATTCCTGTTGTCTTGACCATTACGCGGCTTACTAAACGATCCATTCTCGACCAAATTTCTGGCGAGATCTAGAAAAATGATACGATGAGGCTGTTGTCGTTCTGGATATAATTGTAGATATCTTGTACTCGCTACTCTTGAATTTCAGTTCGAAGAATAAAAAATACTTATCATATCTCGTTTCTCTTCGTTAGTGTATGACATGTTTGTATTATTAATGAACAATAAATGAAATGTTTGACAGATTGAAATTCCATGACTACCTTATTTAATCTTATAATTTATTCTTTCAAATAAAACCTAATGTCAAAAACTTTAGTCAGCATGTGGTACATGGTTGAAATCAGAAATAAAAACTCTTTCTGAATAAGTCTAAATCCAATATGGCGCCTATAAGAAATTAGATAGTTGATGATGGCCAGAAAGAAACGAAACGTCGTATAAAAATTTAGAGTACACCACTGGATAGAGGTTTAGAAATGGCCACAAGGATGTGTTTTTATATTTTCTCTACAAGGTCAAATGTCGGTGCTACAGTTAAAAGAAGAAAATGTGGTTTTCGCGTTTTTTTTTTAAATAACGAAGGTCATTTGTCACAGGTCTATTTTCTTTACGGAATTATAACAAACACAAAATTTAACAACTTTGCCAAATTTAAACCTATACTCTATCTCCAATAATAAGCGAGATCCCCATGGTGAGGGCCGAAAATGAATCAGCCTGTATACACAATAAAAATATTATTTTTTAAAAGCTGAATCTTCCGTAAATTCGATTCCAAATCATGAAATGTTTACATTAAAATCAATAATAAACAAATCAAACAGCAATAATATTATTTTCACAAAAGCAGATAAAGGAAATACAGTTATAGCATTAAGCAAAAACGATTATATTAATAAAACTATGCAATTTTTAACCCCATCAAAATATAAATTGTTAAAATCAGATCCCACAGTGAAATTTCAATCTTCAGTTAAGAAGTGTATCCAGAATTGTAAAAGTTTATTTATTGATAAGGAGGAAGGTAAACTTATCAATATGAATCCACAAGCTCCAAAATTATATTCATTAATAAAACTTCATTTAAAAAATAATCCTATCAGACCAGTCGTGTCGTTTGTCACAGCTCCTTCATATAAATTATCCAAAAAAATCTTAGAACATATTAGAGAAAATACTAAATTTTCAGCGAAATTTACAATTAAAAATTCATTAGAGCTAGTTAACAAAATAAAAGATATTAAACTTCCAGATAATGCCAAGCTAATATCATTCGACATTACTAATTTATTCCGTAGTATCCCGATAAAAGACACCATTAATTTGGTGGAGAATTTGTTAACAATTCAAAATGTTAATATAGTTAAAAAATTAGATATCATAAGTTCTCTTAAAACTATCTGTTTAGATCAAAACTATTTTGAATTTGACAGTAAGATATATTCGTGTAATGATGGCCTAATAATGGGCAACCCATTGAGTCCGTTATTATCAGAGATTTTTATGGATAATTTAGAAAGTCAAATTAAAGAGCATCCCAAATTTAAATATTTTATATACTGGCACAGATATGTAGATGACGTATTAGCTTGTTTCAGAGGCACAGATAGACAATTAAACCAATTTTTTTAACACATAAATAATCTACACCAAAACATTCACCATAGAAAAAGAATTAGATCATAGTACAAACTTCTTGGACCTTACAATTTCTAGACAAAATAATAAACATGTCTTTTCAATATATCACAAACCCTCACACACAGATGTTATCATTCACAATAGTTCCTGTCACCCGGTTAGTCATAAACTAGCATCATTCCATTGTATGATACACAGATTAATATCAGTACCTTTAAATAATGAAAACTTCTTTAAAGAATTAAATATCATTAAACAAATAGCGCAAAATAATGGATATAACCAAAATATAGTAGATACAATTTTAAGAAAAAAGAAATATAGGAAAGCAATAGAAAATGTGTACCCAATAATAAAAGATAAACCAAGCAATTATAAAGTAGTAACATACGTAGGACCGATAAGTGAAAAAATAGGAAAAATTTTACGAAAAACAGATATAAATGTAGCTTATAAAACTAATAATTCTTTAGGGAAATTCATAAAAAATAATAAATCCAAGACAAGCAAAAGTAATAAATCCGGAGTATACAAACTAACATGTAAAGAGTGACCTAAAACATACATAGGCCAAACTTGTAGGAGCTTTGAGAAAAGAATACAGGAATATTTTAAAAGTTTTATTAACAAAAAGACAGATTCCAATTATGCACTTCATTTGTTGGAAAATAATCATAGTTCCAATAAAGATTTCGAAATTTTACAGTCACAACAAAAAGGATTAAAGTTAAATTTACTGGAATCCTTAGAAATAAATAAACTTAAATATGCAGATATATTGTTAAATGACCAATTAGACCTTAGTAATTCCCCACTTTTAAACTGGTTTCATCAAATATTAAGATAACAATAACTTTAGACGATATATCGGTAAGAGACGATTCTAATGTAGACAAGTGCAACCCACTGAAATAGTTTAGAAAAAAGCCATACATTTGTGAAGAGCGTGTTCAGTAGTAATATAAGATCTGAAGAAACTACATCGTAGCGAAACATGTCGTCAATTTATTAATACATATAATAAAGTGTAATATGTACTGGAAATTGTTGGAGAGTGTTTTATTTAAATCCCATTTACATAAAAATATTACTTCGTTTTAAAAATGTATATTAAATAAAAATTCGACAAATAGTATCAAATGATTTATACTTTATTTTCGAAAGTACACCTTCCGATTAAGAATGGGATTTTATTTCATTTAAATGACTACCTCAACTGATTTTGCAGTAAGCCCATTCTGTCGATCCAATTTTTCAGGACAAAATGAATTAAGCTTCTCGTCCCTGTTCTTGTAGCGCGTTGTGGCATTTCATTAGTCCACTTATGTCCATCTTCGCACTTTAGTTTGACTGTACCTGGCGTTAGTATATATTTCTGCTTTCGAGATATTATTGAGAGGAGAGTATTGTCTTCAAGCTCTATTTCTTCTTCGACATTGAAAATTTCTCTCCGCGTTTTTGTGTTGCTGAACTAAATGCATCAATATTCTCGTCAAGCATTGAAGTTTCTTGGGTTGAATTAGAAGTAGCAGTAGAATTACACGGAGAAGACTGATGGAAAGGAAGATAGAGGAAGGAGACGAATTATAATATTTGGCTTTCATAGATTTGAAGGCGGCATTCGAGGAGGAAATATGAAAATGCCTGAAGGAAAGGGAAATGCCCACAGAATTAATAAAAATAATAAAAAGCATATGAAACAGTAAGATATATATAATACAGATTGGAGGAAAAAGATTCGAAAAATTCGAAAAGAAGGGAATAGTCTAAGTCCATTGCTATTCATACTGGTTATGGATAACTGTTGTATGCAGATGTGTTGTTGGCAAATCCCAAAAATAAAATGTAGAAATTGGTAAATATATATATAAGAGCGAAATTGGATGGAGCAGAATGGAGATTAACGTGAGTAAGACTAAAGTAATCATAATTAACGAAAATAAAATGATCAAAACCACAAGGAAATAAAATTTTAGAAATATTAGAAAAGGTATCAACATACAAATGTCTAGGTACAATGACATCAGAGTACGGAATAACGGACGTTTGAGGAAACACAAATAGAGGCAATAAAGCAACAAGACTGTATTACTCAATAAACAAAACAATATTGGATCATAAAAATATAGATCTCGATGTTAAAAGAATAGTACATAATAAAATAACAGTACCAATAATAACTTATGCAACGGAGAGTTGGGTATTACAAAGAAAACAGAAAAAAATAAAAAAAGAGTCGAAAATAGAGGCAATAGAGATAGTAATAATAATTATTTATTTTGTCCAACAGATTAATAAAAAATAGTACAACAAAACTTTGACTATGGTGACAATATAACAAGCACATCGTGACATGCTGGACGGAAGAAGATAGTCAATTAGTTAGTAAGAGAAGAAAGATACGGGCCGTGAACGTGGGACACTTTAACGTGGCATAGAACTGAACATGAGAGAAAGATAGAATAAGTCAAAATAAAGACAATTCTTAAAAAAATTTTATCCCGTCAAAAGAACACTCAAAATCGAAATAAAAATAAGTTTTAAAATATAAAACAATATTTAAAGAAAACTCTAAGAAACTTACATGAATGTAAGAACAAGAGTTCTTAAATATAGAACATAATTTAGAAGGAAGGGCTAAGAGGATTTATTTTCACATTTGAAAAAGGTTTGACGTCGCCAGTCATATATATTGCTATGGAGTTTTCCCTAAATAATATTTAAAATTTATTTAAAATGAATGTACAATTATTTTTGAATTGTAGTGTATATTTAAAATGTTATTTCATGTGCTAAGATAAAAAACTAGTTTCATTTAAGGTCGATTTGTTCGAGAAACCTTGATGAATTCAAGGAGACGTAGTTTTGCCCTAAGACAAGAACGTTGTATTTTTGGAAATATATATATATATATATATATATATATATATATATATATATATATATATATATATATATATATATTTAGTGTTTATAAGAATTTTATTTTTCTTATTTATTTAATTGGCCGTGTCTTAATATTAAAAATAATAGACTTTTTATTGGTTTAGCGACCTTTTATTGAATTTAGGTTTTATTCTACGACGTTTCGACTTTTATTATTATTCAGTCTTTTTCAAGTAACGTTTTTTTTGGGGTTTCAAAAACACGCATTCTGTGTAACATGTGTTATCGGGGACATCCGAGACCTTTTTTTAAGGAACCGACCGCACTAGTTGGAATATTGTAAGTGGCTTGACTTGACTTACAATATTCCAACTAGTGCGGTCGGTTCCTTAAAAAAAGGTCTCGGATGTCCCCGATAAGACATGTTACACAGAATGCGTGTTTTTGAAACCCAAAAAAAACGTTACTTGAAAAAGACTGAATAATAATAAAAGTCGAAACGTCGTAGAATAAAACATCAAAATTCAATAAAAGGTCGCTAAACCAATAAAAAGTCTATTATTTTTAATATATATATATATATATATATATATATATATATATATATGTATATATATATATATATATATATACATATATATATATACATATATTTAATTTAATTCGGGATGATTTGATTTTGTTAATTAGTTGATGGTATTTTATATTCAATTCCCGTATATTGTAGAGAGTTGTATTCTCGTAATTTGTTGGTTTTTTGATTAAACAACGTGTCTTGTAAGTCTACTAAAACTGTTTATTTATGATTTCATAAAACTTTCATTAATATTATAAGAATATTCATATTGTATTTAATATTGTTATTTAAGAGTTTTTATTATTAGTAAGAATAAATAATAAAGAGTATTACTAAACTTCTACGTAAAAAATTATAATTGTAAAAGTTTGCTCGTTGGTTTCCAGGGTATTTTTTGTATGCGTTTGATGAATGCGCATGTGTTAGATTTTGATCGTGTTTTCAAGTTTATTATACAGTGTGGTTCTCTGGGGAGAAATTAAAAATAAACTTTATTATTTTTTAGATAAGTTGATGGGAAGTAATTAAGAGGAAGTTTTAATTCACTTAGCTGTCATATTCAGTGAATTGTTTTACTTCAGGAATTGTTGAATGATACAATATCTTTATATTCTATAAAGATAGTTTTTTTTTCATTTTTATTTTTGTATTAAAGTTTCAGTTTGATTTTATACTGTGTTTAATTTTGTGTTCTGGCCTTTACAATTAATTAATTAATTAAAATATAAGTAACTCAGAAAATATAAATATACATTGTAGTGAATTCTTTTACTGGCGCCTTAAAAATTTTCTAGAAAAGACCACGTATTTCCTTTTTGGAACCCTGAGAAGTAAGAAATCCCATTTTTGGAAGTCAACCGGCTGAGTATCCTAGTTGGGAAGATTAGTTGTGGATGGTGGCAAAATTCATTGAACAAACCACTATTCATAGCAATATGTATATATATATATATATATATATATATACAGGGTGTTACAAGAAAGTAGGGCTGGCTATACATAGACGGTTTCTACAACTAAAAATAAGCAAAAAAGTTTAAATAAATTTATGTCCTAAAATGGTTCGTTACTGAGTTACGGCCACTTGAGGTTTTTTCTTTTTATTTTAGAAAAGGTTACAGAAAACGGGAGTTTCTTATGTTTCTTATAGTAAATGTTCAAAATGACCTCCACGGGAAGCAATACAAGCTTCAGCTCGTCGTATTATGGACTGCCTCACGCGCTGAAAAATTCCTGGTGTATTTCGAATTTGGTGGCATCCATCTTCCACTCTACGTTGAAGATCTTCAATATTTTGAGTTGGAGTAGAATATACCATAGACTTTAAATGTCCACATACGTAAAAATCTATTGGATTTAAATCTGGAGACCGTGCAGACCATTCTACAGGTCCACCGCGACCAATCCATCTTCCAGGATATACGGCATTTAAAAATTCGCGTGCTGTGTGACTGAAGTGAGCCGGTGCACCGTCGTGCATGAACCACATGCGTCCTCTAACATTTAGTGGAACATCGTCCAGCAAACCTGGTAAGTGGTTTTCTAAAAAATAACGATAATTCTGCCCAGTAAGTCGTGGTGGAAGTACAAAAGGACCAATCACAAATTCGTTAATAATTCCGGCCCACACACTAAATGAAAACTGCGCTTGATGTCTGGACTGAATAATAGCATCAGGGTTTTCTTGTTGCCACTGGTGTAAATTATGAAAATTGACGATACCATCTCTTGTAAAGCCAGCTTCATCACTAAAGAGCACACACGACAGAAAGAGATGATCGGCGGCGCATGTCCGTAACAACCATACACAGTAAGCTTCTCGTGATGGGAAATCATTCTCACTAAGTCCCTGTACTCTTTGGAGGTGGTAAGGAAAAAGCTGATTAGTTCTTAAAATACGCCATACACTCACATGATCGACCGCCAATGTCATTCTTTGAGTACTAGCACCTGCATTTTCTTCAACACGATCCAACAAACGTTCTTCCAATTCCAAATTTCTTGTGGTTTGTGGTCTGCCGCGATCTCGGACTACTGGTTTGAATGATCCTGTGTCCCTTAATCTAATATGAAGCCTTTCGAGAGTTTTTTCATTTGGTAAACGTCGGTTTGGGAAATATTCTGCGTAAAGTCTTCTTGCTTCTACTCTGTTGCAATGTGCCAAACCATATATTAAATGCATGTCGGACATCTCTTCGAAAGAATAATCTGCCATTTTATACTATTAATTAGAAAACAGTACTAATCACAAATGACTTAATCAACTTTCACGACTGACAGCAAAAAACACGGACTGCCTACTGAATATGATTAACATAAGTTACTCACTTGTCGGCGACTTGTTCAAACATGCAATACGAACGCTTCGCGTCTGCGCGATAATTTGTGACGAGATACACACGTGTCGGACATGCAATACGAAAAACTTCAAGTGGCCGTAACTCAGTAACGAAACATTATAGGACACAAATTTATTTAAACTTTTTTGCGTATTTTTAGTTGTAGAAACCGTCTATGTATAGCCAGCCCTAAATTTTTGTAACATCTGAACGACTTTTTTTTAAATTCCAAATCCCTTTTGGAACAAGACAAATTCTAATAATTGATATAAAAATGTTCCAATAGGAACAAATATGATATCTAAAAAACTTGTCATTTACGCGAATCCAATAAAATAAGACAAAACAATTATTCAGCATGTGTAGAAAGCAACAAAGAAAATAATATTAAAATTAGTACACCAAACCAAACAATTTATAATAATTGTACATTTAATAACTGTTCTCCTGCTTTCAAATAAAAATAATTATTTATTATTTATTTAAATCGTTAATTTATCTTGCCAAAAAACACTCGAGCTTTTCTTTCACCGATTAATTTTCTTTTTAACTCAAAATTTTTCCTATCAGTAATTTTTCTCGAAAAACTTGTGTTGCTTCCCGTGGAGGTCATTTTGAACATTTACTACATTTACTATAAGAAACATAAGAAACTCCCGTTTTCTGTAAACATTTCTAAAATAAAAATAAAAAAACTTCAATTGGCCGTAACTCAGTAACGAACCATTTGAGGACATAAATTTATATAAACTTTTTTGCTTATTTTTAGTTGTAGAAACCGCCTATGTATAGCCAGCCCTAAATTTTTGTAACACCCTGTATATATATATACATATAGTAAATTACTTTAAAAATGGAGGAATTTCTGAAAATCGACTAAAAACAGCTGTTAGAGATAAAATTTGTATTGATAGCAAAAGACATTGCAGACTATATTAAGTTAATACATTATTTAGAATCCGTACATTTTAGCTTAAAAGAGAATTATTATTTTATTTTGTCTCTTTTAATTAATAAATATCACTTTTATTTTTTTTTTTAAGAATGCATCTGTATGTGGATATTTGATTAATCGTGAATTAATTCTAATGTCTGCTTTATAACGGAAGAAATAACGCAGCCGTCTTTAAAATCGCAAGTGGAGTAAGGTCTTGCGAGCATTTAAAGGTATATGGGTTTCAGACTCATGATTACAAATACTCATTAACTAATTGAGTTTTCAAATAATGCAAATTGTGTGATATTAAGTATATCATGTGGCAGGGTGTATTCTCGTCATATGAATATGAAATAACACATTTCTCTTTAAAAAAATATTACCATATTAAAAAACTATTAAATTAATAAGATTCGCTGATTTATTAATTTAATCTGGAAACACTGTCTCATACTTTGGTATTTTGTAGAGTATCATACTCCAGGTATAAGGTGAGACACAGGTGTATTTAAAACGTTTTTCAAAATCATACAAAGACCTGCAAAGTTATATTTTAAGATATCTAGGTATGTGTATATTTTGATTAGACATAGGATTTTCATGCCATGTTTCATTTTGAAAGAAAAATATAATTTATAATATTTATTAATTAAAAAATAATGTATATTTTTTTGCAATTTATGAACAATAAATGTATTAAATTTAATATGCTATCGTATTATTTTGCTCCTTTTTCCATTGGATGCTAGGCCTAGCTGCAAAGAACCCCTTTTGAAAACAAAAATTTTGAGAATATTTTATAAGAGTCTAAATTGTAAATATGTGTGTGTGTGTGACGAGTAACGTTTGATAATTGGAGCCCATTTGGAAATTAAAGTACACAGCAATATCTATGTAATTAAATATAGATTATTTACATTTTAATCAAATAGACATTTGAGACTATACTGTTTTCTGCTACACCTACATGCATATTGCTATGAATAGTGGTTTTGATTTTGGTAACACCACTATTCACAACCAATTTGTCCAGCTTAGATATTCAGTCGGTTTACCTTCAAGATGAGACTGTTTTTCCCTCAGGGTTACAATCGGAAAACTGGAGAACACAATTGTATTAGTAAAATATTTGAGCCCCACTCAAAATTTATTTGAGAAAAATAGTAAAAATGTCTTTGATACTTATGAGCACAAAAGAAAAAGGTCAAAATTAAAATACACAATAAACTTTAAATGAAACTTTAATACAAAAATTTAAAAAAATCTTTATAAAGTATAAAGACTAATATTGCCTCATTAATAATATTATTAAGGTAAAAATATCGCATGAAAATGACCGCAACGTACGATAAAAACTTCCTTTATGACAGCCGATCAAAATTAAAACTAATAAATTACAAAGATGCTTTTTAATTTCTCCCACAAGAAACAAAAATAAACAAACTGATATGACAGCCCGAAACAAACTCTAATGCATGTGCAACCACACGAAAAAAATATGCCCTTGATATCCCAAGCGAACTAAAATATTAAAGTTACAGAAATTTTTTACATTTGAAATTTAAAAAAATCTTCTTTGTCATTTATATCAAATAACTAAGATTAAAATATATACCAGGTGATTCAGTTTGGTATTCGCCCACCTGTAACTTTTTTACCTTTAGAAAAAAGTATAATAAACCATATATATTCGTAAATCCGATGGCAAAGCCTATTGGATAGGATCAACAATTTATCTTTGCAATGACATCTGTCAAAAAAGTGACTGTCAACTTTTTTTTTTCAAATGACACCCTGTATATTTTTTTGCACCATTTAATATGTATTTTATTTCTAATTCCAAATATGTATCACTATGATAAAATAATAAAAAACAATCACAAAAATAATAAAAGTTTATTCAGATGCGTAACAAGTAGATGACGATGAAAACAATTGTTAGGAAAATTTATTTAATAATTTTAGCAAAAAACTTAGTTCATCAAATGCTCGAAATGTGCACCGTTCATCTCCAGACACATTTCAGCCCTATGTAATACTTCCTGAGTACAGACACGCAAAAGAACTTCTTGAGTCAATTGACGACATTCATGTTTTATTCTATTCTGCAGATCTTCCAAATCAACTAGAGGTGTTGTATAAACCCTCCCCTTAATATATGGCCACAGAAGGAAATCAAGTGGCGTGAGATCCGGAGATCTGGGGGGCACTTTACTTCCACACTACGATTTCCAATCCATCTCCCAGTATAAACTTCATTTAAATAATTGGTGACAATTCTACCGCCATGAGCTGGTGCGCCGTCTTGTTGTAATATCAGATTTGACCGTATTTGTAACGGAACATCGTCCATATATTCGTATAATTCCTCCCTTAAAAATTGTAGATACCTTTCCGCCTTGAGTGTGCCTTCATAAAATTTTAGTCCAATAATTTTTCCATTAAGGATGCCACACCACACATTTATTCCCCAAACATTTTGAAAATTGGTTTCTCGAAGCCAGTAAGGATTATGTTCTGACCAATAGTGGCAATTGTGGCGATTCACTTTTCCATTGTTATGAAATCGAGATTCGTCTGACCACATGATAATATGTAAAATCCCAACTTCGTGGGCATAGTTCAGCCAGGCTATAAAGTTTACCCGTTCGTCGTAATCTCGAGGAAGCAAAGATTGATGTACGTGAATTTTAAATGGATGCAGTTTATTATCTTTCAAAATCCGTTGAATTGACGAAAAAGAAATATCAGTTTCATCGGCTATTTGCCGAATGGATATGTGGGGATCAACACTTACTCAAGCTAAAACTGCAATTGCATTGTCTTCATTTCTTGTAGTCCTTGGTCTAAAAGCACTTCTCTTCTTCTTGAAACTCCCAAATGCACCCAAATTTCTTGCTAGTTTTGCAAATAATTTGTCAGATGGCAATGATCTCTCTGGATACCGTTGTTGGTATATTCGTCTAGCGACCTTACTATTTTTTTGGCATTCCCCATAGATTAAAATCATATCTAACTTCTCTTGGTTTGAATACACAGCCATTTTTTAAAGAAATTACAACTAAGTGACGCGCCGTGATATTTGTTGTTGACAGTTAAAAGTGAATTGAAATTATTTTCATGGGTAAATAATTTTTTCCTAGAACTTACTATATCTCCACGATTTTAGTGATTATTTCTGTTACTCTATCCAAAAGTAAAGAGTGTGATACATATTTGGAATTAGAAATAAAATACATATTAAATGTTGCAAAAAAATATACAGGGTGTCATTTGAAAAAAAAAAGTTGACAGTCACTTTTTTGACAGATGTCATCGTAAAGATAAATTGATCATCCTATCCGATCGGTTTTACCATCGGATTTACGAATATATATGGTTTATTATACTTTTTTCTAAAGGTAAAAAAGTTACAGGTGGGCGAATATCAAACTGAATCACCTGGTATATCAAAATTAACACAATGGAAATATACAAAATTCAATTCATACAAAATAATAATAATAATATGTCATAATTTACTTACGTAAAAAAATATATTCATATATTTTCTCGAGACACATGAGTTAGAAAGCGTACAAAATTAACAAAAACGAGAACAACAACCTCGTATAAATCGGTAATGAATAAAGAACACAGACTATGTGCCTCAGCAGTAGCGTTGCGTGGAGAGTTTTAGCAGAATAACAGTGCGCTTACTTAAAAATAAATATATCGAATCCCTATACAAAACGTTAAGAAACTAGTGCTGCATATTCTTGAGGATGAAAAAAGTGATTGTGTCCGTGAAAAATTTAACAGTGTATTAGATAAAAATGTAGATTTTACCAAATTAGGGCAACTTTTTACCTATACTGAAGATCCGTTGTACAGATACAAAGAGCGCTTTAACTATGCAAATATAACATCTCTCAACGTCGAACAATCCTTCTCTGTATATAAACATATATATACGTCGCTACGTACGAACCTTTCCGAGACTAATACAGAATAGTATATTATGGTGCAGTTTTTTCATCGCGCACATCCGCATTTTTTTGCAACAATGTAAACATGTTGGGTAAGTTATTTATGTTTTTTCTTAACGTTTTGTATAGGGATTCGATATATTTATTTTTAAGTAAGCGCACTGTTATTCTGCTAAACTCTCCTCGCAACGCTACTGCTGGGGCACATAGTTTGCGGTCTTTAGTAATGAATTCAAACACCAACCACTAATTAATCAAAAATCACGAAGTTACTAAAACAAAGATAATGATTTATCTTTTATAAGCACGTCTTTCTATACCCAGAGTACACTTGTGTCTGGTTAGTCCACATGAAATCCGGCTTGCTCCTACTGCACAAGTCAAATATTTATTTAAGTTCAAAATAAAAATACATTCATAAATAATAAAACTTTCAAAATATTTGCGGGGAAAATTTCATAGCACTATGTATCTGTTTTGAGGAAATATACCTACGCATAGTCATCGTTGATATGGATTAATTAATTTAACCAGCTATAACGAAATCCCCTATAATTCTGGCCTCTTCGTGCGATACTCTACATTTTAGACAACGTATTTATTGGCATTAATTCTTTGGTGTTAGGGGAATTATTGGACGGGGATTATGTTATTACCGAAGCCGAATTCGACTCATTTATATTTAAAATTTACGCAAATTTACCATATACAATTTATCCCTGTTGTGTGCTTTATAGGAAATACGACCGTTGTGACACTGTCTTTTGCATTCCTGATTATGTTGTCGAGTTCTTTTTCGAGAGCCAGACGATCGTTTCGAAATTGTTATGCGCAGTGAGTACAACCCCATCTAACCAACATAACAACTATTTGCTAGAAAATCAGTATTTGCTGCTTTTAGATATCCTTTAAAGTACAACTTAGTGTTTAATATTAACTAGTGATATATTACATTACGAGGTTCTGTTTGTAGATAAAATAGCTAAATTTAGAAAAAAAATCTAAGTTCTACGTGCTGGTTCGATGTGAACTGAGAAGCATATATATATATAGATTTAAGCACTAGATTTTATTATTTATTTAATAATATATAGTAATAGTTTCAGACAGTGTTTCATTATTTTTTTTTAAGAGATTATTAAATATAAAGACTTGACTGGGTAAAACTTCACCATTTATATATAATGTGTATTATGTTCTGATTAATAAAACAATAAATTAATATAAAAATATGAAAAATAGATAGGCAGTGTGATAAATAAATAGCTTCTTCATGTTATGTAATAATTTACTTTTTCATTGTACATTACAAGAAAACAAATTCCAAATAGTACAATTCCATACAAAATAAAACGTGCACAAGTTTGTAAATTATAATTATTAATGTCAGAAATAAAAATAATTAAGGAAATAGCAATTTTTTTAGAAATTACAGAGAGGCGTGGTTTGAAATATTCTGCAAATCAACTCCAGACAAAAGATTCAGTTCTAATAAAACTCGGTCCATGGGGTTATGCTTACCATATTCAGTTCGATGGAAACGAACATGAAACGTGTCACCTGAGCGAGCACGAAACGGTGAGGGCAGAACAGTCTATGTTATTGTGCAACAGCTGATATCCAAGCTTAATAAATCTTCTGTTCTCCAGCGATTCAATACCCAGTAGTTGTAATCTCTCCGCGTAATTATATAAGTTTTTATCAATTTTCAATTTGAATAGTATAAAGTTAGCCATTTTACGCTGAATTCGCTCAATCCGATCTATATGAACCTCATGATAAGGAGACCATACCATACAACAATACTCGAGTATAGGCCTAACCAGGGCGTTATAAATTTGTATAATATAAATGATGTTCGTGAAGTCACTGCATACACGTTTAATGAAGCAGCATAACTGCAAGGATTTATTTATAATATGATCTACATGTAAAGTAAATGATAAATTACAATAAAAAATAACACCCAAGTCGGTAACGTGGTCAACTCTTTTCAGTGCTGTACCTTGCAACATGTAATTAAAAACATAAGTATTAGTTTTCTTTGAAAAAGTGATAATATGGCATTTACCACGATTAAGAGACATATTGTTGTTTATTTGTTTATACACCATGCCGCTAACAAATCAATATCATCCTGAAGCGCTCTACCGCAATTGCAAGAGTCAACGCATTTAAATGTTTTCAAATCAGCTGCGTAGGCCATGAAGTTGGAACAAGTGAAGTATTTATACAAATCATTTATAAAAAGCAGAAAGAGAATTGGTGCTAGGTGACTGCCCTGAGGAACACCGGAAATAACCGATATAGGTCTGGATGTTTTCGATGACAACTTCACTATTTGAGACCTATGAGATAGGTAAGAGGCAATCTACACAATCAAGCTACCACCAATTCCATACAGACCAAGTTTGTGGAGCAACAGCTTGTGATCAACACGGTCAAAAGCCTTAGAAAAATCCACATATACGGTATCAACTTGTGATACTCGCTCCATGAGTCATTAATATAGCAGCAAAACTGCAATAAGTTCGTTTGGGTGCTACGGCCAGACAAGAAACCATGTTGATTAACGTGAATTACTTCACGGAAGGTGTCATAGATAGAACCAGATACAGTATGCTCAAAAACTTTTGAAATATTTGATAGTAACGATATTGGACGGTAATTACTATTAAGCAATTTGTCACTAGAGTTGAAAACTGGAAAAATGTGAGCAAATTTCCATTGATCGGGAAAACATAGTCATTTTATAGAGAGCTGGTAAATAATTGATAAAGAAAGAGATAAAGTGCAACTGCACATTTTGAGGAAATATTCCGGAATACCATCCGGTCCAGGACTGAAACGACCTTTCAGAGAGGAAAGTTTAGAAAACACAATAATTAGAATGAATTGCAAATATATTATGAAACTCCTTTCAGGGCTCTAGGCGGGTTAATAAACTCATGTATTATCTTACGTTACTGACAATTATATGAGTATGATTAAATAGGGAAAATCGAGGGAACAGTTTCATGTAAGCAACTTTAGATATGATACAATTTACAGTTGGCTGTGCAGTTCAACACAATTATAAATAACGTTTTAATGTTTGTTAGGATATAAGGTACTTTTATGATATTAGCGTTGGAGGTAAATATAGGTTGTGTAGAAATTAGCGGACAATCTATACGTGGCGTCTTTCCTTTTATTTTCCTTTGATATATTCCTTATAAATAAGTTTCCAACGGTTGATAACTTTACACGAGGTCGCCAAAGTTTCAAGTTTGTACTACCAAAAATGCAATTTTTCGTTATTATTCTGCCGTAAACAAGAAATTATTATAATTTTAACCGTTTATTAAAAAAAAACTGAAGAAATATGTTAATTTTTTACATAATTTTTCTACAAAAAAATGTATATAAATGGCTTAGAATAGGATAAGGAAACACTCCACGTGCAGATTATCTACCGATTTATACACATCCTGTACATATGTGTAAATATTCTTTCTACACTTTACGACGCTATTTTGTTCGAATTTTTCATAGAAAATAATTCGCCCTCAAGTAGGAATCGAACCCACGACCTCTGGCTTGCCGGACCATTGCTCGACCACTGAGCTGTTGAGGCGTGAATTAGAATCTTTTGTGGGAATGCCTTGAGTTACATCAAAGGAAACAGATGAAATATATCTTGCCCGTAGTACGGCAGTTGTGCAAATTTATTGCATTTTTTCGCGAAGTGAAGCAATTGTAAATATTCTTTCTACACTTTACGACGCTATTTTATTCGAATTTTTCGTGCAATAAATTTGCACAACTGCCGTACTACGGGCAAGATATATTTCATCTGTTTCCTTTGATGTAACTAAAGGCATTCCCACAAAAGATTCTAATTCACGCCTCAACAGCTCAGTGGTCGAGCAATGGTCCGGCAAGCCAGAGGTCGTGGGTTCGATTCCTACTTGAGGGAGAATTTTTTTTTCTATGAAAAATTCGAATAAAATTGCGTCGTAAAGTGTAGAAAGAATATTTACAATTACATTACTTCGCGAAAATGCAATAAATTTGCACAACTGCCGTACTACGGGCAAGATATATCTCATCTGTTTCCTTTGATGTAACTCAAGGCATCCCCACGAAAGATTCTAATTCACGCCTTAACAGCTCAGTGGTCGAGCAATGGTCCGGCAAGCCAGAGGTCGTGGGTGCAATTCCTACTTGAGGGCGAATTTTTTTCTATGAAAAATTCGAATAAAATAACGTCGTAAAATGTAGAAAGAATATTTACAATTACATTACTTCGCGAAAATGCAATAAATTTGCATCCTGTATATATGTTTAGACAGTGAAACCGTAATCTGTTTCGACAGGAAGCAGAAAAATGAATGGATAGCAGGCATAGGGATTTTGAGTTGTATCAAGGACGCTGATTATTGGAATTGTTGGAGCTTTGTGATTAACCAGAATAATCGGTGCTTCAATTTTATTACTTCGGTCTTCTAACTTTTTCTATATATCAAAATTATACCGACCCAGTATTAATGTTGACATAATTATAATAGCCACATCTAAATCACTATCGAAACTTTATCTAAACCATGTGTGGTATCATTTTGAAACATTTCTCGCAAGGAATATTTTAATGATATTAATTTTATTGACATTACAACCCTTTAGCTCGCGTCGGAATATTTTGATAAGTTCATTTTTGATTTTCAGCTCGCGTTTTTATTTAATTGTTAATTCTTTAGACATCGCTAATTTGCTATATGATTAGTTACCCTTAAACTAGATCATAAAACGACTCCCTTCAGCCACCGATTTTCTCTTACACAAAACTCTTCCTTTAATCTCTATTCTTTATGAGATGAACGTCTCTCACTACAAGTTGTTACGCAGTAATTTCCAGTTATAGCTTTCCTTATTTATTGTCAAGTCCTGGTATCTTAATTTATCTGCGAATCATCTTTTAAATACGTTCAATGGGTAGCTATATCGCTATCTGTGTGTAAAATTTGGTAACTGTATCCCCGCCCGTATCGTTTTATATGCAAACGGTAATTCAGTGATAAGAGTGCAAACCTTGGTGGCGATAAGTTAAATCCTGCTTATGTAGTGTATATCTTCTGTAATGAAATCTTAGTCCCGCTTTTCGACCTATCGTATTTCTTAATCGCCTAGGCGGACCACGTCGAAAAAAAGGGAATATATTTTAATTGGGAGCAGCCAATTTCGACGTAGCAACTTGAGAAGTTTGGATTGAATAAATAAATGTACAATTAACTTTTTATTTATTGATATTAAATACTAATTTTTGTGTCATATTCATACTTAGATTCATTTATGTACTTATTTATTTTACGAACAACTTTTTATTGCCGCTTGTGGAATCAAACGTTTTTGTCCTCATGCCCAGTTGCATGTAGTACGTTGTATGTGGACGTATTTTAAAATATAATTTTGAATTTAAAATAAAATCTTTTGTAATATTTTGTAACATATTTTTTATCGCTATATTTGTTTGCAATAAATTGTGAAGTTGATTCGGGAGGTACTTAAGGAAAAGCGACGTCGAATAAACGTTTGTAATTAATTGATTGATTAATGTGATCTTTATACCAGCTTTATTTTTTTGTTGATTTCTTAAGAGAATAATAATTTTCCGAAGTGGTTTTTTTTTCTGTAATTTCTTACTGTATGGTTTTCGTATGAATATATCTGTAATATCTAGAGAACGGACACGCTTACCACCCAGTGCAGTACTGGCGACAGGCTGTATTTCTAAAATATTTAATTTTGTTTATATAATTGGAAAACGAACGGGTGGTGATCTGTAAAATTACGAAATACATATTTATTTGTTGAAAAGTTGTATTTATAAAGTTTTTAATTTTATTTATATAATTGGAAAACAAACGGGTGGTGATCTACAAAATTACGAAATACATATGTATTTGTTGAAAAGTTGTATTTTTAAAGTTTTTAATTTTATTTCTATAATTGGAACATTTTTATTTGTTCATTTTGTCGTTCAAGTTGAGTAAAGGAGTATTAATATTGACTAGCAATAGTTTCTCAAGGTTTTCTTCTGTCAATTTTGTTCTCTTTGAATTAAGTACATCCTTATAAATTGAAAACGTCCTTTCTACATCGCAAATGGTTATAGGTGCATACTGGAAATATTCTTTTATTCCTTCATATTTAACCGTTAGATTTTGTGGAATTGTCTCCATACTTAATTGCTGCAATGTAATTAAATCTGGATTTCTATTAAGAATTGCTTCAAACTTTTGCCGAAGGCCACATCCGAAGTCACTTGGAATACTTTTCAAATTATTAACAGCCATATCTAATGTGGTTAATCCGTCATTTAATTTGAGATTTCGATTTTCAAAATAAATGATTAGTTTTGGCAATTTTCCAAAGTGTTCGTGAAGAAAGTACAACTGATTTTTTAAATTTTGGATTTGTGTGAGCTCCTTGCACTCACCAATACTTCTAGCATCCTCCTTTAGCAGTGTTACGAAATGTTTTAGACTATCGAAATTCTCAGCATAATAACTAGTAGCTTCCAGCCATGTTCCCCATCTAGTTATTACTGGAGTGGGAGGCAGTGACAGAGATTGAAATTTTTCCCTGAAAAGAGCTACTCTCAATCGTGCTTTCCTGAAAATTTTTAAAAGCGGATACAAGTCTATCAACTTCTGGAAAGGTGTTCTGATAGATTCATAGATTCTGCGGAGAACATGTGCTACACAAGTAATATGCAGCAAATTAGTATATGTTTCCTTTAATATATATGCAGCTCTGTCACTTACAAATAAAAGTACTTCTTCTTTGTATCTGTCGTCGGAATGAAGTATATTTTGAATAATCTCATTAATCGTTTTAGCAACTGTTTCCGCATCAACTGTATTTATAACTTTTGTTGCTATTACATATGCGTTATATGGAATAGTTGGATGTAGTACACCAGCTACAACAATTACCACACAGCGTCCTAACATATCCACCGTTTCGTCGGCGCTTATCCATATGTATTGATTTAAAAGATGGCTTCTAATGCGTTCTGCTGTTCTCGTACAGCACCTAGAAACATAATATTTGCGAAAAGTTGATTCATCAGGAACATTTCGACCAGTATATTTATTCAGAAATATTTTTAAAGTGGGATTGCTAAGTTTATTTAATGGAATATTAGCAGCCATAAAAGTTTTACAGAGTTCAGATGTGTTTGCGATCCTAAGTGACGAATTTTTGACGATATTTTACCTATTTTGTAATAAATTTCGGAATCACTGACAATGGACATACAATCAGTATGACCGTCAATCCAACTCGCCATTGTTTTAGATGCCGTTCTCGACGTTTTTCCGTATCATATCTGAAAAAGTAACTTAAACAATGCTCTAGGTCTAAATAAATGAAAATTAATGTACGCGTAAGTTATTGAAATTGAACGAAATTCAATGAACACTTACGTCTAAATAATTGGGAGAAGTAGATTCAATCAAACGATATTAAACAAGATCTATCACAAAAATTACGATGTAATTAACAGTTAAAACTATGAAAACAAGAAACTTACTCACAGCACTTTATTTATCTTACGAAATATAAACTAATAAATAAAATACATTATAAAAACACCGCTTCTATCTACGCTCATGAAAACACTTAAAAAAACACTATATTCTTCGAATACAATAGCTGGCTTGTCCATTGTTATCGCGGCGAGACCAGGTGTCCGAGTAAGTCAAACAAATACTTCATTGAATTACGCCGGGATGTACTGAGCGACGTTATACACAATTCCAATTGCAGATTGCGTTTTATGGAAATTGCATCCGTTCTCTAGTAATATCTTTTGAATATACAGTAGAAATATTTATACAGTAAGAGAAAATAAATATATTTTCGTATGAATATATTTTTAGTACCTTGTGAATATACAGTAGAAATATTTATACAGTAAGAGAAAATAAATATATTTTATTTATTTTGTTACTCGATGCTTAAATTTATTACACTAATTTTTTTTATAACTATACATCTTAATTTATGTTCGTGAATATACGAATTAATTGTTTCTAGTTTTTTTCTTTGCCATTGACACTTTCTTTAGAGATTTCTTTTCAGATATCCTGTGCGGCTTGTTGGTAAGAGTACTTAGTAAGGATATAGCGTGTATTTTGAGTAGTTTGTGTGCGCATGTGCCTTAGAACGCGCAATCCCCTTTCTCATTTTTCAGATTGAGCTTCTGTAAGCAAAACTGAGTGGCGCTATCTTCTTTTATTCAGTCCCCCACACTCATCTCCACTGACTAAGGGTCTACATCGTATATAGAAGCTCCCAGACATTGTGCAATACAACTTCAGCATCTTCAGACGCCATCGCTGCGCCTGCTTCTCGCTTAGGTAGCAAAGTGCTTGTTCAAGCAAACACAGCGAAGCGCCGTCGGCGTTTTTTTTTGCTTTCTACCACATGGCCGATCGCGACATCATTCAAAGGTAACCCATGTATTGTTCAATATAGATATTTTCTTAATTACATTCACCAAGCTATTAATTCACAAAATAACTAACTTCTTTTTCAGTTCGGAAATACTTATTCGTCATTGCCTGTATATATAGTTTTCATTTCATTATTTTAATATATTTCAAAGTGTAATTTCTTTGTTGTAAATATTAAATAAAACTTTAAGGACAACGCTGTTGTGTTTTATTTTATTTAATAATAATACACATTTATTTTAGCATACTACACACATCCTGGATTTTTAATACTCATCATCACATCATTTTATTATTTTAAATCACTTTCGTTATAGTTAGGACACTACATTTAGCCCGGAACAAACCAATACAAGTCACAAGCGTCCATCTTTTAGTAATCTGGCGCTGTCACGTGATCAAACACACCAAATACTAGCGTTCTTTTAACAATTAACATCTGTATGAGCAACTATTGTACAACAAATCTCTTATAGCAATATTAATTCACTATATCATATTATCAAATTCGTAAATTCAATTCTATATGCACCGGTCACATGCTTGCACCTTATCGCATCAATCGAACATTATATTTACATAATATATGTGTTTAACTATTGATTTTACTTCGCGTGTTGTCGAAGTAAAACACGGAATTGCTATTTATTGCCTCATTAAATTATAATCTAGACTTTCCTTCCGCCAAAATAAAATAATTTAAATTTTATATAATTTGACTTGTTAAGTTCATAGAAATTGTATAAATATAAAAGGGATCTGTTTGCTGCGATTCCATTACATTTATCTTCCATCATCTACGTGCCTTATGTAGTGTGTTGTGTGAACTGACGCATGTAAATTGGTACATGAATATTACGTAAATCTTCATATGAAACCACATTTTTTAAGTAGTTTGTTATTTTAGAATTAACGGTTTGTCACCTATAAAGGATAAAAAGCTTGTTGGTGGTTTCGTATATGATATAGTAAACCGAATTGTTTAGTAAAAAAATACGTTCTATGAGCCCAAGATAAATAGTATACGTGGTTGGACTCAATAGAATAAGAATAAAAATAGACAAGATAATAAAAGCAGTCTCAAAATGAAGTAGATTTATTATACTACCATTGTACATAATTACGTTTACACATAATCACCATTTACTGCAACACATTTCGGCAAACGCTGAATTTATTTCTTGATTCTGTTTATTAGAAAATTTTCTTATTTACTATCGGTCCAATTGCGAACAGCGAACTACCAGGAATCTGAAGGTGCCAAATCTGGGCTGCATGGAGGATGCAAACCAACCGTGAATTTCAGGTTCGTCAAAGTTTTCGTCGTTTCGTTTTCACGAATTTTTTCTTCGACATTACCCACAAGTTTGTTCGTCACAACTTAGGGAATCCAATCCCGCAAATGTGGGATCCCGCATAATTTTTGCGGGATCAGTAATGCGGGACTACAAATGCGAATTTGAAAAAATATATACAAGAAACAACAAGTCCAAGTGTATCATTCACTTCCATTTCCGAAAGTTTGAGTGAAAGTGTTTCTGTGCCACCGAAAAAAAAAGAAAGTTACAGATTTTTTTCCCAAGTGAGAAAAAGGTTTCTATGGATGAAAGGGTGTCACAAATGGTAGCTAAGGATGGCATAGCATTCGCTAAATTTATTAAATCGAGTGATCTGCGTGAACTTTTTGAATTAGCAGGCTACAAATTGCCTTCTTCTGGTAGTTCGATTCAAACTATGGTAATGGCATACGAGACATCATTTAAAAAAAATCATTATCGAACTTGAAGCAATGAAAAAGTCACAAAAACGATTCACATTAACATTTGATGAATGGTCATCGTTAAGAAATCGTCGATATTTAAATGTCAATCTTCACATGTGTATCGCTTGAGCTGTAAATATTTGGAACTTGGAATTAGTAAGAATTTCTGCTGAATCTTAAGCAATTGATAAAAAACTGAAGGAATATAATATTAACTTGGAACGAGATATTGGCGTAGTAACAACAGATGGTGCTGCAGTTATGAAGAAAGTTGGCAGACTGTTATCAGCACATCATCAGTTCATTGGGTGCAACTAACAGTAGTTGACATACTATTTAAAAACACTGGCTCAGAAACAGAAACACAAGACGATATATTAGACACTGCTGAAGTGAATTGCCTTGTTAACAGTGACAGCGAAGGTGATGAAGACGATCAAGCTGATCTTTCTGTAGGAGCAGAGTTTCCGGAAGTAGAGATATCACCGAAATTCGGGTAAATTATAATATATATTTAGAGACTTAATAACTGAAACATATAAAAAGGCCCAAAAAATTATAAATCTTGTTACAAATAATTATACCATTAATAAAATATGATATAAAAGTGTTTTTTTTTGTTTATCAGTCGTTCTAATCCTAATCACAGCATTCATTGTTTCAGGGAACTAATTAAAAAAGTCCCGAAAGTAGTCAAACTGTTTAGCTAAAAATCTCCAATGAAGAACGATATGTTACAAAATTCTATACAAGTATTTTGCTGTTAATACGAGACTGCAGAATGCGGTGGAGCAATATGGCAGCAATGATAACGAGGTTCAACAAGATTAAAAACTGCATATCCAAAGCTCTTATTGATGAAAAAAAAACTTTATCCTCATATTCTTTTAATGAACAAGAATGTGCAACTTTGTTTGGTCGTGAACGTGCAAAACACAACACTAAGGAACGAACTGGTAACGTCCTTACTACGTCGCATAAAAGAACGCCGAACTTCAATGACAAGTGTAATGCTTAGAGAATTTAAAAAAATATCTGGAAAAAGATCTGGAAAACAAACGACGAAGAAACGTTTTTAATCCACGAAGAAAGGAAATTCAAAGTTTAATCCAACGGCTACTATTAGACGCATCTCAACCACTCAACAAAAGAAGGCGACCTTCTTTTGTCCCATATAGTGACAAGTCGTGAAACCTCACCGTGTACATTGGAAGATGAATTAAAGCGTGGTCTTCGCGATGAATGGGTAGCAGAGACATCATCTGCTTCTACACCCGCCCGAGTAAGCTCTCTAGTAAGCTCTAATAAAACGTGAGATGACACGCTTGGAATGTGGCGGCATCAGAGGAAAGTATTTAGAAGCTGCTTATGTCTACGTAAAGTCAATTCCTTCAACAAGCGTCGACGCCGACCGCACGTTTCTGCTGCTGGGTACTTCTGCAATAAAATCAGGTCAAATTTACAAGATCACACTTTAAATATTTTATGATTTCTCTGAAAATATTTCCAAAAGAAATCTCAATAATTTTTCTTAATTTTTTTTTATTATTAAATACAACTTTTATTTAAGTTAGTTGTCTTTTATTGCATAACTAACTTCTGGTACTTAATTTTCTTAACAACTAAAAAAAGTGTGTAATCCCGCAAATCCTGCGGATCCGCGGACTGGTGACCTCAGTCCCGCATGTTTGCGGAATTGAAGTTTTGATACGGGATTAGATTCTCTAGTCATAGCAGTTGGTCTTCCATTCCGTTCTTAATGTTACGCTACGCATATAAAAATATTTTAATTTATTTTTAAATAATCGATATTTCGTCTTTAAATATCTCGATTTAACTTAGACATTTTTCTGTACATTTTCGTTACAAAGAGAAAGCATCTCTTTTGTTATATCCTAACCGAGACCCTTCGTTTTCTACCTGACCCGGCAACAACCGTCACTGTGGAATTTCTATATACATTTCATTAAATTGTTTTAATTAATTATATACATCTTCTTTTATATATGGTGTTCCATATCATTAGAAAGCTTATGTCACAAGCGTTATTTTAATAATATTTATGCCGTCGATAGAACAACTCTTCAGGTCCCGCTTCTTATTAATTATTATTCAAGACATCGACCATCTCTTCGACTCAGATCATAAAACAGACCGTTTTCAAAACCAGTGTTCATTTCGATACAAAACTATCAGTCCGATCTTCTCGTTAGAACCCTCGAAAGTGCAACATCACCCGCCGTACTAGTCAAGTACCGGTGGCATGATCCACGTGCCCCTGCATCTCACCGCAATTAAAATGTAATCCTGTATTGTTCTATATATATTATTCTTTTAAGCGAATCCAAATTAATTAAACTAATTAATTTCTTGTTCCTCCGGCCAAACATCGCTCTGCATATCTGTCCAGGTATACGACGCACCACGTGGCCGCCCATCGCCGCAAATCAAAGGTAACTCTGTATTGTTCGATACAGAGATTATTTTATATTAATCGTATTCAATTAACCCTTAATTTACTGCTCAATTAAACGTTCGTTTCAGAGTATTTTTGTGTTAATTTTCAGTTACTTAATTACCGCTCCTCGTGTACATATTACTTTGATTAATTACTTTTAAATATATCAATTTCAATTTCTTCTTATGTAAATATAAATACAAATTTTAAGGACAACATGTGTTTTATTTAGTAAGTAAGTTATATATATATATATATATATATATATATATATATATATATATACTTTAATTAACAATCATCACGCACGTCCTGGACCTTTGAAGAAACTTCACCAGCACCACTAATTATTTTATTTATCTTAGAATAATTTCATTATTGTTAGCACGGCACATCCACATCCCGATATCCAGCGCAAGCCCCCGTTTGTAATATTAATAACAAACATTAGTTCGTCTTTCTCGAAAGATAGGGCACCATCTTCTAACCATTCTGTCATCCATGACATTTTCACCATAAACAGAAGTTCATGATGCATCCTAGTAGTCTTCATATTCTTTGTACACATAAATCGGATAAAAGTCCGCAATTCACAGTCGGCGGGATGTCATTTTAAACGACCAAAATAGCACGAAAAAATCTCCGAACGATTCTCTCAGCACTGCCAGACTTACACCGAACCAGACTTTACTACAGCACTGCGATCGCACCGATATCACCACTCCTCTGCTTACCAGGTGAAACGGAACTTACTTTACGAATCGCCCACGTAAATTAAATCAAGAAGGTTTGGTAACGATTAAATAAGAAAATTGCATTTAAAACGCGTAACTAGATATGTTGAAAAATAAAGTATATTTTGTCCCCTAAAATAAGTATTTTGCATACATGCTAATATTTAAAAGTAGGTTCTTGCCTAGAACACAATCAAATGAGCTTTACTTTTTTAAGATGCATTTAAATATACGTAATAAATTACTGGACCATCATTTAAAGTTAAGTAATGCAACGATTCGGAGTCATCTGTTTAAATTAAAATAATTACACGTCCGAAGCGTCCTCTTCCCATAGAAATGAAATAATCTCTAAGGAACTTAATTGTTCTAACTTAATTACCTAATTTACTGGAAATTATTCCCAGTTTGTGAATATTTTATATTCTGTTCGTTAAGTAAATTCTTGTTCGTGTTCCCATTCTTTTTTTCTTAATGCCTACATTAAGAAAAATGTAGTTGTATAGAAAAAGAAAAATATTTGCTGTGAATGTTTAGTTAACAAAAGCGAGTAGTTCCACCACATACTGCAGAAACTACAGTTAATTATTTAAAAGAAGAGTGGTTTGTGAATGGCTAATTTACCTGACTTTACCATCTTTAGGTTTTGTCTCGTTTGGAGGAATTTAAGAGATACTGCATTTCGAAACAGAGTTCATTATTTAAATTAATTGTATGCTGCGATTACACAGCCATAAATAATATCTCTACAGAGACATTAAGGAACGTTTTTAATTGTAATAGAAGACGTACAAATCTATTTTGAAGTTGATAAAGCCATTTCTAGCATCTCCTATTGTAAAATACTTTAGACGGCTATTACTTTGATTTTATAATTTTTGTGTCAAGTAAAGTATAATAATTATTTTAAGGTTTTAAAGTTTATTTTTTGAAATATCCTAGTAAAAGTACGACAATATCCCTTTGCTCCAATATTGACCCACTCACAATAAAAGAAATGGCAAATATATTACGTTTATTTGTCAACATAGTCTCCATTAAGATTAATACATTTTTCACATCGACGTTCTAGCATTTCCAATGTTTCTTGAAATAAAAATTTTTCAACCTTTGCAAACCATTGATTTACCGCACATCATTATCTGACGGAAATCTTTTACCACGGAAATGTTCTTTTGGAAACAAGCTCAAACCGCTAGGGGCCCAATCTGGCGAATATTACGGATGCTCAACTAATTCCAAGCTTGGGTGCGTTATTCTGATGCAAGAGAACACGCAATTTGGGAATTAAATTGGCATAATATGCACCTGTAATTTTGGCCCCTTTCGTAGGAAATCTACTAAAACCACGCTTTCAACATCCAAAAATACGGATACCATTACCTTCTCTGCTGAAGGTTGAATCTTGAATTTCTTCGACGGTGGTAACTCTCGATGTGTGCACTTCTTACTCTATATTACTCTTACTCTAAATCACAGCCTTGGATCCAGCACTCATTCATCGTCACTAATCTTGAAAGAAAATTTTCTTTGTCGTGTCAATACCGCGTTAAAAGACGAGTACAAATGTCTTTAAAACCTAGTATTGTGGAGTGTATGAAAAAATGATTTAGGTCTCTGATCTACCTACAACTCAAACAAATGAAATGATCAAAAGAAAAGGATGCTCTGTGTGTCCTTCAAAAATAGATAGCAAGAGTCAAATGGTATGTGCTAATTGTAAAACTAATGTATAGCGAACGCCAATTAAGTTGGCGCTAGGAGGGGTAAGTTCGCGCAGGATTAGAAGTAGTGGGGAGATTTGTATTAGGTTTTACATCATATGTCAGAAAATTCTAACCTCTGAGCGTGTATCATTTTATGATCCCCTACCAAAGACATTATGTTCCGTCAAACGACGATGACAAATGTATTCTGACAATTACTTGAGTAGAGGGGGTTGGACGTTTTTAAAAACGGCTTCTGCGCACCCCCTCCTCGCGCCAACTTAATTGGCGCTTGCTATACGTAACGAATACAGTGTAAAAATATGCACTTCTTATTCTAATCTATAAACAATTTTTGTTATATAATAACTAAGGGCCAGACTGTATGCAGTTTGCATTCATTTACATATTTACATAATATATGCATTTTGTATATTGTTTGCATATTTTGTAGTAATTCAGCATTTTTGCATATTTGAAGTATCCGGGTTTTATTTATTTACTAAATCAAATTTATTATAGGCATTACTAAAAGTATGTCGTGGATGTAACAAACAAACAAAAATTAAACAGCCCTGTTTAAATTAAATATAGCATTTTATTAAACTTCTTCCCGTTACTTTTCCGATAAGCGTATCCAAGAATTTATTAATGCTCATCCCATACATCCAGGCCGAGACAAAATTCCAGGAAAAGCTAATACCTTAAAACTTCTAAATAAATACAAAAGTACATTTTACCAGAAAATTAGGAGTATATGTGTTTCTTTGCTACTCGGAGAAATTTATTCCCATATTCGAAAGTAATTTTATTTTAAACGTCATTTTACGTTGGTTTTTCGAAGTGTAAACTTGTGAGTTATGATATATAATAGCAAAAATGCCGAAAATAGCGACTGTGCCTAGATGGATCGCACCTTATTCAGAATTGCATATGGATGGGGAAAAAGTGTTTTGCGTAGCATGCTGCAAGATTGTGAGTAAAATTTTAAGTTTATTTCCTCTTATTAATTAATTAATTCAGTTTTTTATTATTCCTTTATCTTTTACTAACATTTATTTTATAAGAAAGCAACCGATGAGGTGACATTTTTTATGCAGAGTACAAGTGAGAAAAAAGTCCAAGTCGACCAACATATGGAAACTCCATCTCATGCTGCAAAACTAACAAAGATGAAATTGGCGAAGAAGAGTCAGCAAACATTACCGCAATGTTTGCCATCAATTTCCAAAAAATCGGAACAAGAACAATTTAATGAAGATTTGTGTCAAATGTTTGTGTTGGCATATATTCTACTTCATAAATTAAACAATTTAAATGTCAAGTTATTTTTGCAAAAGTACATCAGCAAATATAAGATTCCCGACGAGAGCACGTATAAAAATATATTCGCTGTATCTATGCAGAAACATTGAATAGCATTAAGAAGGTTGTTGCAAACAATTATCTTTATATATGCGTAGATGAAACTACTGATAGTGTGGGCCGATACATAGTTCATTTAGTAATTGGTATCCTTAACGTATCGGTTACAGCAAAATCTTATTTAATTTCATCCAAACAATAATTTGAAAATAGCAAGGTTTATACAGGATGAACTGGCAACTTTCTTCTTACCGGAATCGATTCCAACAGCGAAAATTCTATTGTTTTTGACGGATGCTGCGCCACACATGGTGAAGGCAGCTTGCAACTTGAAAATCTTTTACCCAAATTTAATTCACACAACTTGCTTAGTGCATGGACTAAATCGTGTTGCAGAAGACGCCAGAAACCATACTTTAATTAGTAGTTAAGTAAGTATTTTTAAAGTCCCCATTACGAGTTCAGTTTTACAAACATCTACCCGGTGTTCCGCTTCCTCCTCAACCAGTAATCCCACGATGAAGAACGTGGTTCGAGAATGCTATTTTTCATACAAATCATTATGAAGGAATAAAGACAATTATTATGAACCTCGAAAGGGATGCACAATCTGTGA
This sequence comes from Melolontha melolontha, assembly GCA_935421215.2. Lineage (NCBI taxonomy): Eukaryota > Metazoa > Arthropoda > Insecta > Coleoptera > Scarabaeidae > Melolontha > Melolontha melolontha. Next base: position 215,491,206 of record OW285235.1, read on the forward strand.
TAGACGCCCAAAAGGTGTATTCGAGTAAAGAAATACCTCAACAGTTGGCGTTTATTAAAGCCAATTACAGTTTTATTTCAACTTCTATATTGCAGTTGGAAAAACAATTTATGTCGCTAATCAAGAGCGTTGAAATAAACAAATTTGAGTCATGTTTTGATGTTAAAGGAGGAGTGGGACAGTCCGTGTATCAAAAATTTTTAAATGTAATAGGAAGAAATGAGGATTTTAAAAAGCTAAAGGACATTGCTAAAATCTTGTGTGGTGTTTTAGTAAAAAATATTGAGTTTACAATGATATTTCTAATTCGAAATATGCTCCTATAACAAGCGTTGACATTGAACGAACCTTTTCAATATATAGATACATGTTTTCAGGCAAGGGTCACAATTTTTCTGTTGAAAACTTTGAGAAATACGACATTGTAAATTGTTTTCATGGTAAATTATGTTGTAAAATGTTCTAAATAAACTTGTAGTAAACATAATAGAATATTTTTTTCTACAGTATTCCATTTTCTAACATTCCTCATATCTTTTAACTTACATATCTTGCATAAAGAAGTGCATATTTAGGCTAAAACATCTGCATATTTATGCGCATATTTTCAGTTTTTTTTTTATATAATCCGGCCCTTAATAATAACTATGTTTGTGTTTTCTCTTGAATGTAGCTTTATTTCAATAAATTTGTGATGTCTCATTTTATATAGAGTTTTAATAGTCGAGACGGTGAAACCCGGTTTATGTAAAAGTAGATATTATACCAGATATGCATCCTAGAGTTAAGAAGCCATAATAATGTATTTTCTCAGTCTGCCCTTTGATAATGTGAAAAATTATTGTGTAAATTAACAATCACTCACTTATAAAACACTGTTTTATTAAACATGTTTTTTATTTAACTAATAGAAGTATGTACTTTATCTTTTTACATACCCGCATTGAAAATGCCTATACTACTAAATTATTTGAAAAAGTACCAGTTGCTTTCCATACTCTTTTATACATTATCTCTATAATTTTTTATGTAACGAAAAATATAACTTTTGCGTTAAAACTTTCAGCTTACTTCACACAACTTTAAAAGGATTTTGAATATCTTATTCGTACTATTTCAACTAAAACATAAATAAATTTTAAACTTCACGAAATTTCTAATCTGATGGTAGAAGTTGTTAAAGTTTTATTGTAAAGCATTTATAGTTGCAGAATGTTAGCGAAATTTAATCTCTTTGGTTTCGTGTGTACTTATTTCAGCTTGTAATCAAAGGAAAAGAAGAAATTCATACAACTTTCAGACGTAAATCATCCTATCGATTCTAATATGTCAAAAAGTTTTATTACCAAGTTATAAAAGTTATATATAACATTATATTTAATATGCTATAAAAATGGAAGTTCTTCGTTCAAGGAAATTTTGTCTGTAATAAGGTATTGTCTCATAAAATATAAAACTTTTTCATAATTATTCGTTTCTGAATATCTAATTAAATATTACGAAATACGAATAGGTTGATCGTAAAGGACAGGGATGTAGTATAAAAATGAATATTGTATGTGATAATTGCACATAATTTCATTTCATAAGAATAAAGCATTGGGTGTCCCTGTTAAAACGCTGGATTTAAATTTCTGGCATTTATATCATATGCCTTCTTAGATTTTATAAATCTCTAGCTTAACTCAACAATGCCTTGCTATTGCTAGATTTGAGTACATATTAATTGGAAATTACAATCGTTCGAATTGCAACGACATACCTGTTGGTTCCATTGTTACGTTCATACGTGGTATAAGGATACCTTGAATTTGCAAGTTAAAGTTATTTCTTCGATAAGATTGTTTAATAATCTTGTATCAATCTGGTATCATTGCAAAGACGTGAGGGTTAATGTTTTTAAGAAGAATGATAAGAACACCAAATTTCAGATTAATAATGTGGGATGGCAATCCAGATAAATTGAGTAAATTTAAAAATTTAGTTGGATAATATGTTGCTTCATCTTGATCTATAACAGTATGTATTGATTTGTAAGTAGCTGTTTCTCCTAGTAACATACATGTTAAAAATACAAAACATTAAATTAGGAAAAGGATTTGTGCAATTAAACCACAACTTTAATAAATCACTTTTTCGAAGTGGGAGCCTCTACAAAAAATGCCATGCCGCAGCATTTTCCAAAATTTTCCACCAACTGCATGAAATGTGGTCTGCGGAATTGCTTCATATCTCCACCGTATCGCCATCTCAAGGTCATTCAGGGTTTGTAGAGAATCGCGATAAACCGTATCTTTTAAAGATCCCCACAAGTAGAAGTTGCAAGGATTGAAGTCAAGACTAGATGGTGGCCATAGTATCCCTTCGCTTGTAAACTCTGGAGCGTCAAGAGTGATTACGTTATTGATCAAATGTTCTTCTAAAAATTGGAATATTGGTGCCGTACGATACGGGCGAACTCCATCTTGCATAAATTATGCATTCTCCACCATATCTAATCCATGAGCCACAGGAAAAAAAGACAATCATTTCACAATATTTTTGCGAAGTAGTTCCATAGAAAATCACAAAACCGATAATTCCTGCCAACTAGATAGCACACCATATAGTCAGCCATTCGGAGAGAATTGGACGAACAATTGCTAGATGTGGATTTTCTGTTCCCAATGTCTCCAATTTGCTTTATTCACATAGCCGGTTAGATCAAAATGTGCCTCAACCGACCACTACACTAACCCAATTGACAAGCAGTCATTTTCAATGCATTCGATCATAACATTTGCAAACTCGTTTCATCGCTCCATATCTAGCAGCCTCAACGGCTGGTTAATCTGAATGGTTTCATCTTTAGATCTTGCTTTAGGATACGCCTTCGTATAGTACGGGTATATATTGACCTGATACACATATGGTTGCTAGTACTGTTGAAATACGAAATTTTTTTCCTCTTTCCAAGAAATATATTTCACCTCATTATTTGTTACTGGCATTATTGCATCATAAACGTGTTTTGATTGGACAAATACTGGACTGCCTCATGTTGGGGCAACGTGCACCGTTACGTGGACTTGATTACTCCTGTGCATTATTTCACGGCGCACGGGTTATAAGGCCGTATATGCACTAATTATTTTTTCATCGGTGACAGTTTGTAATGAAACCGCAACACTCTAATTTACACTCCCTTTATTTTCAAAATTTACACTGTTTGATACAAAAGGATTTGTTGATAGTATGCTAAAGTAAGACTGTTGTCTGGTGGATAAAGATGAGACTATTGTCTCTTAATGTTAAAGGTAGACTGTTGTTTTGAGCATTGTTCTTGCGAGACAGTTGTCTTGAACGCTGCTATGTTGAGACTGTTTGAAAATTATAAGCAAAATTTAGTTCAAACTCTGGAACAATCAACAATTAGGCCGCATGAGATTGCGGCCAGATGACGAACAAAATTCGGCAATAAGTTTCAACAAAGTTCCCAAAAACCGTCTTGTTAAACTGTGGCTACTTAAATACATTGCAAATGTTTTTTAATTGTATTTTAGCTATAACTATAGTGCCCAGTTTATGATGTTTGCATTCTTCATACTGGTATTTTATGGTACAAAATTCAATGAACGTACGTTTGATAAAGCATTTGAAAGTTGCAATCTGTGTACATGGCACGCTCATTAATAAAAAAAAAAGGGCAAAGTAAAAAAAGGTGTAAAGAGACCAGCAATAAAATAGGTACCGAGTTGAATGAAGATTAATAAATATGAACGATGCCGCATCTTAAACTCAGGGTAAATGTTTACATTTTAATATGATAATAAAACATAGTTATACCAAGGTTTCAATTTTGTACGTGACCATTAGTTTCAAATACTATGTTTTACGACTCTTTATATTTAATATATACAAAATGAATAACACATATTTAATATATAATACAAATTAATTTCGTTTTTAAGACGAAACACCTCATTTTCCCCGTAATTTGGTCTACATCTTCCGGACGCTATCCCGAGTATTCACAAAGTTTTCTCGCTGTGCCGTCTGGGAAGTTTTGTGCTTTCTTGAATTGATTCATAAGGGCTCTTGCAATCCTTTCTTTGCATATGTGAATAGTGAAAGTGATGCGTGTAAGCCTGTTTGTTCAGGTGCATAATATTTTTATAACAGCATTCCACATGCGTGATAAGCGTAATGCGTAATATGCGTAATAAAGCATTCGATATATACGCTCATCCCTTTGAATATAATTTCTACATTTAAAATGTACATTTGATATACAGTTCTACAAACCAATAACTCAAAACCCTGACTTTAACTTAGTAATGAAGTAAGTAGAGCCCCTTAAACAAATACACCTGCCTTCGAATGTTAATGGCTATTAGCGGATACTCGTATTTCACTAATATAATTTAATAAATGTTTTGAATAGATGAGGCTGTTACTTGGTGGAGATCCATATTAATATGATGCAAAATAAAACGAAACAATTAATTTGTTTAATTTTTTTATTTTAATTGAAGGTTTTCCTATGTAAGTTAAACTTTTAAATTGATTATTTTTGTTTAGAAACTTCAGATCTAAATACATGCTTTAAAACAGACAACAATTTAGCCAGGTTCATTAAAAACAATAAATCCAAATCCTCAAAAGTTAATAAATCAGGGGTATATAAATTAAAATGTGGTAGTAATTGTCACAAAATTTATATTGGTAGAACTTTCAGAAATTTCAAAACTAGAATTTCAAAACATAAACGTAGTTATGATAATAGAAAACTGGATTCTAGCTACTAAAATCACTTATTATCTGAAAACCATTCATTCGATTCGGAGTTCGAAATCTTACATGTACAAAATAAATCGCATAAATTAGACCTCTTAGAAGCCCTGGAAATAAATGAAAATAAAAAGTCTGGGAATTTATTGAATGACCAACTAGATATAAATAGTTCTCCTTTACTAAACTTATTTAATTAGGGTATTTCCATGTGATTATTGTGTTTGAATGCCTAAGCTCTTCCTTTCTTTGTTAACAGCTTATCGTTTCTTTCTTTATATACTTGTAATTACCAAATTTATGTGCATACACTTATTTCATTTGTAGAATATTAATTATACCATCGTCGTTTGATAAAGCTACAGTGTTAGCGACACGAGTCACATTTTTGTAAACGTTTAGTAAATATACGTTTTATATAGTGAAGATTAAACAAATTAATTGTTTTGTTTTATTTTACATCGTATTAATAAATGTTTTTGAAAATAAGGTATCGTTACATTCGTCAAAGCAAATAATTATATTGTCTGCGTACTTATACAGGTAAATGCAGTTCTTGAAGAATGGTGATTTACTAATTAATTCTTGGGTCTGATCCATAAATACGAGATAATAGGGATAGGTCAAAAGTAGGTGTGGTATACACATACGTATTGCGTATGGACTCGTATTTCTATCGTATCTATTGTCGACGACTGGGCACAGACACGCCTGGCGCATAGTGCTGTAAACCTCCCTTCTCTCTTATCTAGTGTACTGGTGGGGTATCGTTCACCTCTCGGCCGTTAACTTACCACGTTTCCAGACGTTATTTATTTTTCTACATAGTCACCGTTAAGACTAACACATTTCTCCCAACGTGTTACACGTTTTTTCATTCCGTCATTGAAAAATTTTTCCGACTTTTCTCGAATCCAAGACTTGACACCTCATCACCTCATCGTCCATGGTGTAATGATTACCCTAGAGGTCTCTCTTGAGTAGAGGAAAAAATAAAAATCGTAAGACGTAAGATCGGGGTAGTAAGGAGGTTGTGGAATCGGTTCAAACTTCAGGTTTCGCAAAGGTTCTGCAGTTGTGCGCTAGGTGTGTGGACGGGCGTGGTCACGTTTCAAGATTATTGGCTCCTCTAACGCGACAAACTCGACGTTAGAGGTGCTTTAAGCGGTAGAATGACGACGAAGAATAAAAAATACGTGTTAAAAACAGGTGCATACTAAATTTTGATATTTGTAATATTAAATTGCAATTTATTTATTTTGAAAGACGAAAAAGAAAAAACGTCTGGATTCATGAAATCAATCAAAAACGAAAACAAGATGGCGAATTCCATTGTTTGTATAAGCAGTTAAGATTAGAAGAAAAAATATTTTCAACTTCAGGTGCGAATATTTTCTAATTTTTTCTTTTTTTCTGGTACCAGTACTAGACGGACTTTCAGATGATTCCTTACTCTTTGCTATTGACGTTATATCAGTCTATTTCGGAGTAGGTATTGGATGATCCTTGGGGGTATTTGCATCATTATTGGTGTTTTTCTCATCGTCAGCTGCAAAAGGCCAAGTGGCGTATCCGACAGAAATATATTAGAGTGTGCCTGTGCAAAGCCGATAAATCGTCGAAACGTTTCCAATGGTCAAGCCTTGTAACGGCGACTACATTTCTTTTTTCTGTCCGGTATGGGCTTCCTTTTGAACTTAAGTGCTTCGAGTAATTACCTCTCAAATTTTTCCCTATGCAAAAAATCTATTTCTGGTTTTACTGATATCTGGCAATTTCCTAATTGTATTGGAAAAATAGATGGAATACATGTAACCATTAAACGTCCACGAAAAAACAATTCTCTATACTACTGCAACCTGAACAAATCTTCTAGAGCTTTAATGGTTATTGTAGATCCAGAATATAAATTCATTGACATAGACGTTGTAGGTTGTGGAAAAAATAGTGATGGGGGAATATTTGAAACATAAAATATGGGTAAAAAATTTACAAATGGAACAATTAATACGCCAAGAAATCAATGTTTTATAATTTTATTATAATCCAGCTATATACTTCAATAATATTGTTTTGGAGATACTACTTACCGTTCGTTACTTCAATCTATAGAATACCTGGAATTTCATTCCATTTTTTGTTCTTAATACGAAAGTTCTTGTATTGCGGATGCGACACGGGAGTTTTTCTTACATTTTCTATTAGCTTTTAAATAAAGTTATTTTCTTCACTTGCCATTGTATGTACGTTTATAAGCGATGACAGCGGTGAAATACAACTAGCAGCATCTTAAGACCACCGCTAGCTAGAACGCAGTACCACTGCTCGTAACACCAGGCATGTAGCAACATGTCTGCAAGACCGTATTTGATTTAACAGACCTTGTATGACCGTTACCGCTGTTACCGAGTATATCTGTGCCCCGCTTTAGAGTCTGCATGTACCGAGGAGAATTTACCGTTGCCCCTCGTTCCAGAAAATCGGTCACATAAACGCGGTGAGCATCCTAAAACACAGTCAATGCAATTTTTTGCGGATGCTTGTGTTTTGAACTTTTTCGCTTGAGGAGAAGATGGATGTCGATATTCGGCGCTCTTCTCTTCCCGGTCGTAATGATGGACCCATGACTCGTCCCCGGCCACAATATTCAGAAAATCGTCTCCTTTGTTACAGTAGCACTGCAAAAATTACTCGCAGCATTCCAATCGACGCTGTTTGTTCTCGTCTGTGAGATGACGTGATACCCATCGTGTACAGATTTATCGGTATCCCAATTGTCCAACAATGACGCCGACACGTTTCCTGAATCTTCCAATATGGATTGCAATACGCTTTTGAGTGATTTGCCAGTCATATTTTGAATCAAATCGCTACGAGTTTGCGATGTTTATCGTCTGTGGCAGTAATCGGACGTCTGCTGCGTGTCTTATCAACAATTTTAGCTTTTCCATGCTCACAATTACGAAATTTTATTACCCAACGATTTACAGTAGACATATAAACAGTATCGTCACCATAAACATCCTTTAAACGACGATGAATCTCACTAGGAGTCACTTCTTCAGCAGTCACAAATTCGATAACAGCACACTGTTTAACTCACGTTCACATAGCACCAGAACACGTTTCCATACTTCCGCTTCTCAAAATACACTGAATGAATTGAACGACCTCAAGCTTGTGCATGAGTATAGAGGGAAACTGTCACTTCCACATTCCTGGCGCTCCTCCAAAGGTCATTTCGATCGCGCAGTACAAGCATGTGTACATTACTTTGCAGCCTAGCCTCGTATTTCCGCTAATAGAGGGTTTAAAGGATTACTCATGGCTAAACTTGTTGTTTGTGTGTCATGTGTAGAGTGGACCAATTCGGAGCGAAAGCAGAGGCGTGACTAACGAATTGGTTCCCGCATGCGAAACATTATTAATATCTAGAGATATACTATCACGAACGGTGCTGTTGTTATGTTATTAAGTAATATAATAAGTTATTATATTACTTAATACTACATATTTGTATTATATATTCTTTATTTTAGTTCCAATTTACAGTCGTGTATTGTGTATTGTGCATTCTATAGAACAGGAAAGTGTTTTATATTTATATGAATATGAATATCACCTATATTTCTCTCAACACTGCTTTATAGAAACTATGTGTCAACAAATTTTTGCTGTTCCCTAGTTTTGATTTATTATAATTCCTACCTTTATCCGTCGTCTAAAGTTTAATATATTATATTACTTAATAACATAATAACAGCACCGTTCGTAATAGTATATCTATATTATATTATATATCTATATTATATTATATATCTATTATATTAATAATGTTTCGCATACGGGAACCAATTCGTTAGTCACGCCTCTGCTTTCGCTCCGAATTGGTTCACTCTAGTCATATGCATTGATAAATTGTAAATAATTTTGTTTGATGCATATATTAAGGAGATCTAATATTTCTGTTGTTATCGTAGGATAAGGGGGACGTTTATATAATTGAGACGATATAATATCTATTACCTCGGTATTTGGGATATTTGTAAATAAATTAGTTACATCAAACGGTACAAATTTAACGTTAGACGGAATATTTAGGTCTGAGATTTTATTTATAGTTCCAGAGAATTTGAAGTTGAATTTTGTGTTCTGTAATAAGTTTAATTAATTGTTTCCACAAGTTTCGCGTACAAATAATTAATTCAATAAAATAAAAATAAATAGAATATACCACTAAAATATTTTAATATTGGAAAATATGTATGAGGAAATACATAATATTATATATAATGTATCATACACTAAATATCCTTTAATTAAATACGAACATTTTATATATTTTATATATTTTTTGTTTAATTAATTAAACTACTTCAAAATGTTATACTAACAATTTTGCCTTTCTCAGATTTTGTATATTTGCACAAACTGATGTCATTCCAGTTTCTCTCTGCTTTAGTATTTACTCCTTTTGCAAGTCACGAACTTTAATTTTAAAAACTGCAAAACCAACTTTATAATTAAAAACTTCTAATTAAAGCACTACGTATATAAACAAAGAGCAAACGCCGAAACCTGTTATAATGAAATCCCCTTTTCATGAACTTTGGAAATTTTCGTAAGTAAATTTTCTGAAACTGAAAAGAAATTACACCATTTATTGACTAATTATCACGTAGAAATAACTAACAAGTTATTATACGTATACATAAATCTCAATTATTATTTATTATTAGTAATTAATTTAACAATATACCTCAAATGTAACGCAGGCTACAATTCAATACCAAGGAATTTTTCCTTAAGCTTCAATCTGTTCATTGTTTTCTAAGTGTTTCATGTAATGCTATAATATCTTATTGTCCATTGCGAATCTACTAAGATACTCACATTTATCTCTACTTGAGCGTTTTATGTTTAATTGCAAAACACAAACCTACGGCCCAATATCTTTAGTCTGGGAGTTATTATAAGAACTATCCCTTATCAATTGTTGCCTCTGTAGATTTCGATCGTGAGAGATGCAATATCTTGAAAAGAACGTTGTCCGTGATATACCTCCAAGACGTTTGTTGAAATCTTGGAGGTCGTCTAGACTACACACGCACTACTGCTGTGAATTGTGATGTTGATTGCTTATTAATTTATATTGAGTTCACAATCCACGGTAGCTTTTCCGGACTAGACTGAGTTGGGCACCTTCCTTGAGTTTCTTAATCTTCAGGGCTTATTCTCACGAATATGTGGTATGGAAGAAAATAATAGGTGTTAAATCAAGAAATAAAACTAACATCAACGCCACATACATATAATATTCCAAAAAAAAAAAAGAAAAATACTACTTTATCAAGTATAAAGCAGGATTGTGACTTTATTACGCCGCAAACTTAGAGGAAAACTTGTGTAAATATGACTTGTACACGAGATAAAAAACCTGTTAAATGAATCCCGAACAAAGATCTAAATATAAATATAAACAAAATTTATCAGCTGTCATCAATTACATAACCCCCTCAAATCAAACGTCAAATAGGACTTTCTCTATTTTTCGCACGCATCCAAAACTAAATTCATGCATACAAATAACATGAAGCAAAAAACTAACCCCACCTTCAATCGTTCTAGAACATTTTATTTAACCAAAACCAAAAAAAAACATCTGATAAGTTTTCTAGATATTTTCTGATTACAAAATATTATAAACTAAAATTATGAATTTAAGAAGCTTCTGATTGCAATAGAATTATCGCTAAAGACATAAATATAATATTAAAATATACATATATTCATTTTTGTATACGTCACGTCACAAAAACTATTATAAGAGAGACTCCAGGTAGGTCATTTAATTCAAATTACAAGTTTTAAAGACTCGTAAACAAACGAAAATTAATTTAACAATATCCAAACACTAATAAAAAAACACACACCGTAATTATTCAAAGTTTACATTGGATAAAATTAAGTTTTATCCAATTTCAAATAACACAACCTATCTGCATAAAAACTACCCAGTCTCTAACGCATGAAGAAACAGGAAACAGTAAGCTACCCCTACCTAAACATTAAAATATAAATCAAAATAACAACAATATAAATATATCTATATTATTATAACTTCCAGCTTGGCGCGAACTCCGAACATCTCACTGGCCCCTACACCTACAGTCATGGACCAAAATACACATTATAATAAATTGTTATATAAAATATTAAATTTTTATAGTTATGTCCCTGGAATAAAATGTACATACATCTAATATTCTTTATATCTACTATTGTTTCTTTCTTCAGGGAAAATCCACGACATCATGTCAAATAATTGTATAAATAAGCTACAAAATATACAAAAGCAAATATGTAGAAGAAGCTGTCAACTATGACATATATGACTTATAATCTCTAATGACTTAATGACTTAAATACCGTCTTACAGTATTTAAGTCATTAAGGTTAGGTATTGTTATTGTTACTATGAACGCAGAATTTATAATGAAATAATTTTTTTCCAGCGTAAAATAATTTCGATATTATACCGTTCAAAACCTTATATTGAAAGAAGTCATTTTTATCCGGCGTCAGCTTTGTCGTTATTATTGTACGACAGAGCTGAAAAAAATACATTTAAGTAACATGGGAAAAGTGCCTCCCTCTATGTATTCTCTTTGGTATGTATTGTAAATATATTCTGACAGATATTTGCGAGACTAACCTAAAACGTCAAACGCCAACATTTTCATTAAGAACGAGAATTAAATGTGTAATCTGTCATTTGAAACTAACCTATTATTACAAACGGCGGCTTTGCAGGTTATGAGATGTAGATGTGCCTTGCTAATAATAATGCAATTATTCTAAGATAAATAAAATAATTAGTGGTGCTGGTGAAGTTTCATCAAAGGGCCAGGAAGTGCGTGATATTGGTTAATTAAATAAATATATTACAACTTACTTACTAAATAAAACATAGGGGCGTTGTCCTTAAAGTTTGTATTTATATTTACATAAGAAAGAAATTGAAATTGATATATTTAAAAGTAATTAAACAAAAGTAATATATACACGAGCAGCGGTAAATAAGTAATCGAAAATTAACACAAAATACACTGAAAACTTAAATTGAGTATTAAATTAGGTGTTAATTAATTACGATTAATATAAAATAATCTCTGTATCGAACAATACAGAGTTACCTTTGTGTGGCGATGATGGTCACGTGGCCTTCAAAGATATACCTGGTCAAGTATATGTAGAGCGATCTTTGGCCGGAGGAATAAGAAATTAATTAGTTTAAATCAATGTGAATTAATATGGATTCGCTTAAAAGAATAATATATATTGAACAATACACAATTACCTTTTAATTGCGCTGAGATGCAGGGACACGTGCATCGTGGCCAGCACTTGAACAGCACCGCGGGTAAGATGTGGATCTTACGAGAGTTCTAACGAGAAGCTATCTGATAGTTTGTGTCGATAGAACACTGGTTTTAGAAAACGGTCTGTTTTATGACCTAAGTCGAAGAGAGAGTCGATATCTTGAATAATAATTAATAAGAAGCGCGACCTGAAGAGGTGTTCTATCGATGGCATAAATATTATTAAAATGTCCCTTGTGACATAAGCTTTCTAATGATATGAAACACCATAGGGGATGTATGTAATTCAATTAAAATAATTTAAAATGAAATGTATATGGAAATTCCACAGTAACGTTATCAGGTCAGGTAGAAAACCAAGGGTCTCGGTTAAGGATATAACAAAAGAAATGCTTTCTCTTTGTAAACGAATATGTACAGAAAAATGTCTTAAGTTAAATATTTTAAAACTAGATATTTAAAGAAGAAATATATTATTTAAAAATAAATTAAAAATATTTTTATATGCGGAGCGTAACACTATAAAGGATTTACAAAATCTGAAGGAAATATTCTAATTAAACGCCCGAAAAAAATAGTATATAATACACGATAGCGAAAGTATATTAATTTCCTCGCACATATTCTACTGCCTCGGCTAGCGCCTCGGTCGTGAACTGTATGGTCGGCTATAAGAAGAGTTTTCTCTGCCTGCTTTATAATATACTATTATTGTTATGTAAGCTAGGTATACGCATTCGGATTTAAAAATATGAAAACAAATTTCTTTTATAGAATCACTAGAGCCATATTTCAAAGACATTGTTTATAGATGGGTCGGATCCTATCTCTATGAAAGACATCAGAAGGTGAAGTTCAATAGCGTGGTTTCACCGAAAAGGGAAATAATCCATGGTGTACCACAGGGAACAGTATTTGGGCCCTTGCTATTCATTTTGTATATTAATGATTTGAGCAAATGCTTTAAAAATTGTGAAGTGTCTATGTTTACTGATGATTTATGTTACCGAAAGTGATATTAATGATATGGTTACAATAGTTAATAATGAATTAAGTAATTTTTATAAATGGCTGTGTATAAACAATCTATCAATTAATATAAGCAAATTGTTGGGTCAAATTCTAACTTAGGTAAATTAGATCATAATAATGTGAAAATTTATATTAACAATACAGAAATAGTTGGAGTGAACAGTATCAAATATTTGGGAGTAGTGATTGATAGGAAATTAAATTTCAAGTCTTATGTACAATCCATTCAGAATAAAGTTTCGAAAAAGTTGTATTGGTTGGGTAGGGTTGGTAAACATCTATCGATGGGTTTAGACTGTTGTTATATCAATCCTTAATTATTCCTTATTTTGATTTTTGTGCGACCATATTGTTCAGTTTGACTCAGGGTAAGCTCCAGAGGTTGCAGGTGTTGCAGAATAGAGTTATGCGCATTATTTTGAAATGTAGTAGATATATTCCAATCACTTTAATACTTGATGTTTTGAACTTTATGAATGTAAAGCAATATGTTCTGTATACGACTTAGCTGTTTATTTTTAAGGTAAAATTGTACAAGTTCCCAAGCTATTTAACATTACGTGCATGATATACATGAGCATAATACACGCAGGACATGAATTATATAAGAGTAAAGTGCAACCACAAAATAGTATATTGTATAATGAGTGACGAAAGTAACATTTTTTTAAGCGAGAGAATAGTTTAATGTTTGCGAACTTAAAAAAATTATTTCGACGAGTTAAACACTATACTTTTTCTACGACCTCTTCTATGGCATTATAATAAACTTAAAAAAATATGTAAACAAATACTTTATTTTCAATTAAAAATTACAAAACTATAGATCATATTTAAATTAGTTATGACTTAAATATTGATACATAGAATATGTAGATCATGTGGTCGATGGCTTCAAATTTTCCCAAGATTTTGCTAAATATGCAAGCAGCGCAATTTCCGAATATGAATTTAAGATATTATTAGCCCTCTATTCAATGAATTTTACATAAACTTATTCATACCTCTTTCTCGATTTTTCTGATAATAAGCGCGCATAGATTTTCTCAGCTTGTTTTATTATTTGTGGTGGAGTATTGGGGATATCTAAATCACTTTAAAAAATCATGACAGAGCTACGAACAGCACAAACTGACGTGATTTAGGAATGACGTGATGCAACGACAGCAGGTAACTAGACGTACGTGAAAATTAGTAGGTAATTTTTGTCACTTGGGACGAAAGTTAAAGTTATGAGATTTTCTCCTACTGGAGATGGAAATCAAATTTTCGCTGCAGTATTCACTGACGAAAAGTGTCTTTTTATAAAGGGTCGTAAAAAAAATGTTTTTATGAATGGTCTGATAAGGTTCAATTAACTGCCTAATCATGTGAAACAATGTGAAAGTTTACATAGCTTTAAGGCCGCAGTTACAAGTTATGTTAAGCATGTACTGTAAATTGTCGTATAGATAACTGTTGCTAAATGAATATTATTATTATTATTATTATTATTGTTATTATTATCATTGTTATCATTATTATAATAATTATTATTATTGTATTGCCATTAAATTTGGCCAAAAATGTCTACCCGTACTAGATTTAACATTTCTGGATCGCATACTTCAGAAACATTCATTTTTGATTTGCCTTTCATTTAATAAAAACCAAAATAAATTTTGAGCACTATTGTCTTTGTAAAGTTAATCTAAAAAAAAATTACGGCAAATGACGTCATACCATAATATAAAATATTTAAAAAAGAAGAAAGGAAACAAAGCTTTCTTTTAAGATAATCACTGTATTTTATTTAGTGATTTTAACGCTGCTGGTTTTATAATCTTAATGTTAGTAAATTCAATATTATCATGCATTTCAGGGAGCTACTTAGTTTATGCCAGCTTAACTCTATTACTATTTCGAACGAAATAATGCTGGCTCTGATTTCCACAAATATTGGGTTGGATGTAGCAATCACAATTTGACTCCATTACTATAGTTCTTCATTACCCATAAAAATGATTCGATCATCTTCAAATTGCAATACTCATGAGTTCTCCTAAGTTAGATAAAATAGATTGGAGCCTTCTTCTAGGTTATAAAAATGAAGACCTTGCTGTACCGAGTCTTTAGAATGATCTTCATAAAGCTTTTGATCGGTGTGTACCTAGAATGAGATTTTCAAATCGTTATTATCCACCATGGTGTGATTAAAATTACCATCAACGAATGGAATCTGATATTGCCAATAATTCAAGGCTTTTTTGGTAATTTGTTAACACTGAGAGATTAGCACCTCGAATTTCTTTGTACAAGTGTCCCCTATCGTTATGTTCAAATGTTAGGAGTGTAAAGTAGAGTTCATTTCAAGTAACAAAGACGCAAAACTTACCTATCCATTTTTATTTGTTTCAAAGTTACAGATCTATGAATGTGATTGTCAGATCATGAAAAGGAATGTAATCCCAAAGTCAATACAAACCGATTTTATTTAAAAAAAAGTTATACAATTCAATAACAGGGCTGTGATTGTTAACGTCGCATAATAAAATGTTATCCTAAAATAAATAAACATGCGTCGTAGTGCATACAGTAATTTCTTGGAGATCTACAAAAAAGAGTACTGGAAATTGATTTATGATAAAGAAGGTTCTTATTTATTTCGTAAGTGCCGAACAATGAATATCATACAATAATCAAATGTTCAGATGACTGTTAACGTTGCATTTTTTAATAACGGATTACATTACGCTTCAGTTCATACAACAGCTTATTTGTGAGTGGACACGTTTTCTTTATTCAAAATCAAAATGCCTTACCGATTTTCTTCTCAAGAGTATGCGAACATGCATTTTGTGTATGGCTACTGTAACGGCAGTGCACGTCAAGCAGTTATTGAATACCGACATTGGTTTCCCGATAGGCGCATTCCTCATTACAGAACATTTCTGGAAGTACACAGACAATTTCAGGAATGCGGACTGCGTGATTATCTTTTCGACCGAGGAGTAAATTTGCCAGCAGACTAAGAGGAAGAAGCAGTAGCTATTGCTACACGGAATCCAACTCTCAGTGCACGTCGAATCGCAAGACAACTAGGAGTGCAACGAACGATAGTTTGGCGAATTTTAAAACGTGAGGGCTTATATCCATATCACTATCGCAGGGGACACGGTATGCTTGAGGCAGACCACTACGCCCGTCTAGTGTATTCTACCTGGATATTCAGACAGTCACGGCTTCATTTTAATTTCTGCAGAACAGTCCTCTGGACAGATGAATCTACGTTCACGAGAAATGGTGTTACAAATATGAGAAACCTGCACAGGTGGTCATCAGAAAACCCCAAAGCTATACGCCCATCTAAATTTCAACATGAATTTTCTATTAACGTTTGGGCGGCCCCAATCGATGACTGGTTGATTGGTCCTGTCCTGGTTCTTCCTGGGAGGTTAAATGCGGACAATTACCTTCAATTTCTTATTGACGAACTGCCAGGTGTTTTAGAGGATGATCTACTGAATGTTCGACGAGACATGTGGTTTCACATGGATGGGGCACCACCACATTTCGAAATTGCTGTCCGAAATTGGGTTAACGTCAATTATCCAAGATGGATTGGTCGAGGTGCTCCTGTTGCATGGCCACCCAGATCACCCGATCTTAATCCCCTTGACTTTTATTTGTGGGGGTACATGAAAAATTTAGTCTACGCGTTTCGAACACAAGAGAAGAGTTATTGGATCGTATTCACCTGGCTGCCGAGCAAATCTGACAAAACAAGTATGAAATTCGGATAAGTACTTTTTATGTTGGCTTATGGGTTCAACAAGGAGGTGGACATTTCGAAAATATTATTAAATGAACTGTTTTAAATAAAATCAGTTTTTATTAACTTTAGGATTACATTATTCTTCATGATCTGACAATTACATTCATAGATCTGTAACTTTGAAACAAATAAAAATGGATATACAAGTTTTGCGTTTTTGTTACTTGAAATGAAGTCTACTTTACACTCCTAAAATTTGAACATAACGATATGGGACACCTTTTATGTGTTTCGGAGCGCTGAGCCACCGAATATTTTTGTTTAATTATTTCGCAAGTAGGTTCTCAAAAGTATTAATTCTAACTTCAAAAATTGTTATATATTATCAGAAAACCATATTTGTCACTGCACAAGCATGGATTTATTCTTGTTACATCGACAGCATCTAATGTAGTCAGTTTTTCTCAGTACTTGTCCGCGACATTGAATGAACGCTAGCAAATCGTTGATCTGTACCGACTTTTCAAAGGCCTTCGATTGCATCGACGACATACTTCTTGTTAAATTGTATGCTGTTGGATTTTGTTCATCATTGGTCCAATTCATGTCTTCCTTTGACTAATAGAAGTGGCTATGTCTTTTATAATGGCTTTTCATCTGCTTGCTGCAAAATACGTTCTGGAGTACCTCAGAATTCCAAATTTAGTCCCTTCTTATTTACATCGATCGAATTTACTATTCCGCTCTCACATTTTTGGCCATATTTCTTCCACATATTTATCGTGTTCTAAGGCCATTGATTTTGCTATAAAATTGTACCTTGGTTTTAATAACCTCAATGCTATTAAAATGTTATATTATCCTCTTTTGGGAAGTAAATTACAATAAAGGTTTTTAATTTAACCTTTATGTGACTGGGAAAAATAACACCTTCTAATGACGACGTAGGTACCCCGGTACCCCACGTTGTATATACGTTGCAGCTACACATATACGGGAGACAGTGGTTGGGAGACATAAACTGCGCTGTTATGAACAAGATTAGACATGTCTGAAAATCAGTATCCGTCCATTTTTCAAAGTGCTCGTATATAATTTGTTCGCTACAATACATATTAAATATTTTTAGTGTTTTTGGTAATAACAAGTGCAAATTTTATTATTTTTATCGGAATGTGTGATAATACGCCTGGTCCTAGTTCGGGTTCATTTACAAAACCAAAATGGAGGAGAACTAGGTATGATATAGAAGTTAATATAATTACAAATCCTGTAAGAGTAAAAGTAATAGTAATAATAAGAACGTAATGTGATATTTTGTGGTTTTCAGACTGACATCAGTAGAATTACTAGCAGCAGCGGAAGAAGCATTAGAAGAAGAGCCATTTACTGCTTGGGATGAAGACGAATACATTCCGGCAATCGAATCTGATGCAGAAATAGAACCTGTAGTCGAACAAGAGGAACCTTATTCAGATGAAATTAGTGATGAAGAAGAAACGCCTGCACAGCCTACTGTTTTAGTTGCTAAAGATGGAACTCATTGAACTAATACTCCATTACCACAAGCGCAGACAATTAGCCGAAATATCTTGCGCAAAAAATGTAGCGCACCAAGTTTTAGTGCATTATATACTGCTAAAGAAACTTTTAAATCTATCATGTCCAATGAAATTTGTACCATAATTTTAAGGGAAACTAACAGAAAAAGCACACAAGTAACTGTACTAAGGCCCATCTATGAAACAAATAAAATCAAGATCAATAGTTGGGCTTTCATGTTAACAGGGTACATCAAAATCGCTCTACGAAGGATATAAAATTTAAGGAAATAAAACGATTGAGACGCGTAGCATGATTACAGGCACGCGGAGATGGGACAAGTTCTTAAAAATGAAATTGAAAGCAAAAAAAAGGATTTCTGAAGTCTAAATTGACAATTAACAATATGACTACAAAAATTAATCAAAATTGTAATTTTATCACTAAATAGCGTTGACCAACGATGGCATTTATAAAAAAAAGTACAAGGGAAGTAAAAATTATACGATCCGTTTAAACACTAAAAATTTGAAAAAGGTATATAACCCCTTACCACAATTATTAATCGTATCCTAAATACGTATTTCGACAACTAAGTTGTCATCATCAGTAGGTAAAACCACTAATTAAAAAGTCGCACATGGGACTCGTATAGACTCTATACGAGTCTATACGTGGACGCGGTGAAAAGTAGTTGGTGCGTGAGCGGTTTTCTACCTTTACGGTGTCCCATGTGCGACTTTTTAAATAGTGGTTTTACCTACTGATGATGACAACTTAGTTGTCGAAATACGTATTTAGGATACGATTAATAATTGTGGTAAGGGGTTATATACCTTTTTTAAGTTTTTTACTTAACCACAGTCTCCAAAGAAAGAATTTTTACTAAAAATTTGTATATAGTAATCTAAGTAAAGCTAATATTTTGATATACGTGTTTATTCAAAATGGCTTTCCTTTAGTTTTTTTACTAAAAATGATTGAATAAGATAATAAATTAAAGAAAACATTAGTTTCGTTATACAGTATGAAGTAATTATTTTTGTAAACGCACTTCAAGAACAAATCAATTTTATTTGGTTTCGTGTGCTCTAAACTTACATATTATTATTATTATTCTTATTATTCTTTATATACAGGAATTTGCTCGCATTTATTTTATAATAAAAGTTATAAAAGCCATTATGTGGCCAAAAAATTGTCCTGTAAAATAAATATCTATACCGGAGATATCATGTGATGCTTCACAACATTGCGATATTAGACTTATCGCAGTTATCTTTTGTTACGAATTTATTTAAAAAATGATAATGTAGGATTTCAAAGCTACAGTTGTGTACATGTAATAGCTTACTATAGCAGAAACTAAATTATGAAAAGTCAAATTTACTGAAATATCTCCAGTTTGCAGTGTGCAATATTAAACAAATACTAAATGCTAGTAGTCTCATTAATGGATGTAGCAGAGCGTTTGTTTGGTAAGACATAGTATACATGAAGTTAAAGTAAATAGTAGTAGAACATACGTAAGCTATACTGAAGAAATCTAGTAAAATATAATAGGACAGGACACAGCTCCGAGGTCTATCGTATTGATATAATGTGTAATAAATTTTTGACCTAAATATGTACTAATAAGTTCAAATAATGAGAAAATACGCCCATGAGGGCTTTCAGACATTTCTTGGACATTTGTATTGCGCGAACAGATTTAAAGAGCGGATTGATTACTTCTGTTTGTTCATTTATTAAAAACTTAATAATTAACTTAATAAATTGATAAACAGAAATAAACAATTCATCCTTATTAAAACAGTTTGTGGAATATAAATGTATAAGAAACATATAACAGCGCCGGACGATGAATTTCTCTAAAATTTGAACTTTTTAATATTTACGAGGTGCATTCAAGTTCTAAGGCCTCCGATTTTTTTTTCCAGACTGGAAAGAGATAGGAGCATGTGCATTGTTTTAAAATGAGCGTGCGTTCGTTGTCAATACGTTACAGAGATAACAGCACTGTACGGCAGATGGAATTGTAGCGGCAGCGTCGATAATGTGAACTGCTTTAGATACTTAAAATGGCTACGTTTTCCTTACTTGAACAGCGAGCAATCATTCGTTTTCTGAATTTGCGTGGTGTGACACCAATTGAAATTCATCGACAGTTGAAGGAGACATGTGGTGATGGAGTTATGGATGGTGTCGAAAGTGCGTTCGTGGGTGCGACAGTTTAATGAAGGCAGAACTTCGTGTGACAACAAACCGAAACAACCTCGGGCTCGCATAAGCCGGTCTGACGACATGATCGAGAAAGTGGAGAGACTTGTTTTGGGGGATCGCCGAATGACAGTTGAGCAGATCGCCTCCAGTGTTAGCATTTCCGTGGGTTCTGTGCACACAATCCTGCATGACGACCTGAAAATGCGAAAAGTGTCCTCCAGGTGGGTGCCACGAATACTGACGGACGACCACAAGGCTGCTCGTGTGGACTGTTGCCAAGCAATGTTGACGCGCAACCAAGGCATGAATGGGACTTTCTTTTCGTCGATTGTGACAATGGATAAGACGTGGATGCCATTTTTAAATCCAGAAACAAAGCGCCAGTCAGCTCAATGGAAGCACACAGATTCACCGCCACCAAAAAAATTTCGGGTAACCGCCAGTGCTGAAAAAATGATGGGGTCCATGTTCTGGGACAGTGAGGGCGTAATCCTTACCCATTGTGTTCCAAATGGCACTACGGTGACAGGTGCATCCTACGAAAATGTTTTGAAGAACAAGTTCCTTCCTGCACTGCAACAAAAACGTCCGGGAAAGGCTACGCGTGTGCTGTTTCACCAAGACAACGCACCCGCACATCGGGCTAACGTTACGCAACAGTTTCTTCGTGAAAACAACTTTGAAGTGATTTCTCATGCTCCCTACCCACCTGACCTGGCTCCTAGTGACTTTTGGCTGTTTCCAACAATGAAAGACACTGTCCGTGGCCGCACATTCACCAGCCGTGCTGCTATTGCTTCAGCGATTTTCCAGTGGTCGAAACAGACTCCTAAAGAAGCCTTCGCCGCGGCCATGGAATCATGGCGTCGACGTTGTGAAAAATGTGTACGTCTGCAGGGAGATTACGTCAAGAAGTAACACCAGCTTCATAGTTTTCGGGTGAGTAGTTAGTTAGAAAAAAAATCGGAGGCCTTAGAACTTGAATGCACCTCGTAGATTATAGAATTGGGCACTACGTACTATATAAACACCATGCCCTCAAAGTTTGACGAAGTTGGTATATTTAGTTTATTTCAAATGTCAAAGGAAGTTATTACGTGATCAAACAATTATTAGGTATATTAATTAATCAAATTAATTAATAAAAAAAACTTTAAACTTTAACTTTAAAAAATTTTAATAATCCAAGTTTTTATTATTAATGGATATGAACACGAATTTTCACCAAGTCTGAATAAACTCAATATTAAATATTCTTTTAAATGAAAGAAATAATATAAAGATAGTCTATATCAAATAGTCAAATCGCCAAAATAAAAAAAATCGTATATTATATATTAAAAAAATATATATTAGTATATTAGAAATATCAATAACAATTATAGATAAGATATTTGTTTTAAATTAATAAGCATTTCTCCCAATAATTTTATTATGAAAAGCTGTTTCTTTTGAAGGCCATTAGAGATTCCAATAATAATTTTTCGAAAATATTGGCATGCTGCATTCTTATGTATAGCCTGTAATTATGTGTAAAAAGCCAAAAATTTAGCAATTTGTGTGTATATTAATTACTGTTAGGTATGAAAATTAATTTTCATAAAGGCCGAAAGAAACCAATATTAAATATTCTTTTAATTCGAATATTAAATAATGAAATTAGGTTATACCAAATACCAAAAAGATTTTCATTACCTTCATTGCAGAATCCTTGGTCAATGGGTGGTTCCAATCACTCCAAACACTTTTATTTAATAACCGTACGCGAATGAATTTTTATAACACGTTTAACACTTAATCTTAGCTGTATTTAACGCAATGCACCGTATATTGACTTAACACTTAACTATTCTGCGACAGGATTCGACGTAGTTTTATTAGTCATCTTAGTTATGCGTAGTGTCACAAGATATCACTTTCTGCAACAAAGAAATTATAAAAATATAGTGGACAATTAAACATAGTAAATCTAAATCAAAGAAAATACTAAAAATATAATTACTTGAATATCTAGAAATATAAATATGAAAACATAAAAATTTATTATTTATTACTTTATTTGAAATAAAGAAGCAGTGTAGCAATAAAGTATTCAAATTGTGTAATTATCTAAATTAAATATCTATTCAAGAAACTTCTAAATACTTGGGCATCTCCAGCAGCAAACGCGCCGACTACTTCGAAAGCCAGAACGAAAATGCAGATGGACGAAAATAAAAAACTCTGATATTGGCAAATGTAAAGAAAGGAATTTGCAAAAAAATATATGTAAGTAAATGCATAAAGCTAAAATATACTAAAAGTAGTTTCAACCTTTTTTTGTGACTCAAGAAAAACATTAGACGGAGACACTGTAAAAAAAGCTCTCGGGTAAATTCAAGTCGAAAGTCTAGAAACGCATTTTACAATAACTAATAATAATTTAATAAATCTGTATTAAAGAATTGCTCGTTATTTCGACTTTTAATTTTTTTTTGTTTCAACTTAAATAAACAAAACATAATTGCTAGTATTTAAATAAATATTCCACAGTAAAATTGCAAATTATTTAATTCTTTATTAACTAAATTCAATCTACATGAAATGTGAATTGAATTTAGATATATGAAATATTGGTGAAGGGTGTAGTGTATTTGTAAGATACTGGACCGGTATACAAATCACAAGCTATCCTTATATAACTCATTATTAAAAATTGGAAACTCATCTCTTTCCTTCAATAACCATATTAGACTCTGAATTAATAATACTTTAAACAAATGTATTTCACATTTTTTTAATTTAAGTTCACTAATTGAATATAGGCGTAGTATCTTAAAACAAGATTAGAAGAGAAATAAAAAAAAAGGGTAAATAAGTATTTAATCGATCCAGTAAGGAGAATCACATATCTCTAGATTCTGATACTGTGACCAATAAATCCTTCAACTTCCAATAAATTATATGGAGGACACTCGAACTGCACCAAAAACGTGAAGGCTTATATCCATATCACTATCGCAGGGGACACGGTATGTTTGAGGCAGATCACTATGCCCGTCTAGTTTATTCTACCTGGATATTAAGACAGTCACGGCTTCATTTTAAGTTCTGCAGAACAGTCCTCTGGACAGATGAATCTACGTTCACGAGAAGTGGTGTTACAAATATGAGAAACCTGCACAGGTGGTCATCAGAAAATCCCAAAGCTATACGCCCATCTAAATTTCAATATGAATTTTCTATTAACGTTTGGGCGGCCTTAATTGATCACTTGTTGATTGGTCCTGTCCTGGTTCTTCCTGGGATGTTTAATGCGGACAATTACCTTCAGTTTCTTATTGACGAACTGCCAGGTCTTTTAGAGGATGTCCGCTGAATGTTCGACGAGACATGTGGTTTCACATGGATGGGGCACCACCACATTTCGGAATTGCTGTCCGAAATTGGGTTAACGTCAATTATCCAAGATGGATTGGTCGAGGTGCTCCTGTTACATGGCCACCCAGATCACCCGATCTTAATCCCCTTGGATTTTATTTGTGGGGGTACATGAAAAATTTAGTCTACGCGTTTCGAACACAAGAGAAGAGTTATTGGATCGTATTCACCTGGCTGCCGCGCAAATCCGGCAAAACAAGTATGAAATTCGGATAAGTACTTTTTATGTTGGCTTAAGGGGTCAACAAGGAGGTGGACATTTCGAAAATATTGCTAATTGAACTCTTTTAAATAAAATCAGCTTTTATTGACTTTAGGATTACATTTTTTTTCATGATCTGACAATCACATTCATAGATCTGTAACTTTGAAACAAATAAAAATGGATATACAAGTTTTGCGTTTTTGTTACTTGAAATGAAGTCTACTTTACACTCCTAAAATTTGAACATAACGATATGGGACATCTTTTATGTGTTTCGGGGCGCTGAGCCACCGAATATTTATGTTTAATTATTTCGGAAGTAGGTTCTCAAAAGTATTAATTCTAATTTAAAAAGGTATATAACCCCTTACCACAATTATTAGTCGTATCCTAAATACTTTCGACAACTAAGTTGTCATCATCAGTAGGGAAAAACTACTAATTAAAAGTCACACATGGGGCACAGTAAAGTAAAATAAACGCTTCCGCACAACTACTATACACTGCAACCCTGTAAAGACTAAATTTAACATGCCAATCTCAAACTACGAGACAAACACTTGCCTCCTACGAAAAGGTTTTAAACATGTGTTAAATTATCGAACAAAGGAACGGCAGAAATTCTTCTCTAAAGAAGGCGCCTACTAAAAACGATTTTTAAAGCTACGATGACCTACTATTAAACTAAATGAACCACCTTATATTTTCACAAAACACTAGTATATTTAACTATATGAATATTTCATGTGCATTGTACACATCAGTAGTTATATAAACGTATTATTTCGAGTACAAGTATAGTGACAAAATCTATTTTGGGTAGGGTGTAAAAATATTTTCCATTACAAATGGTTAAAAAATATGGTCGTATATTGTAAAAGCCGAACTCTCATTGCAAATTCTGAGAAAGACAAAATTAAGAAGGGGCGTTACATGTGAAGAAACAAGACATCCGACTGTGTAGTGTTATATTAAAGTGTTTGTCTCGTAGTTTGAGATTGGCATGTTAAATTTAGTCTTTACAGGGCTGCAGTGTATAGTAGTTGTGCGGAAGCGTTTATTTTACTTTACTGTGCCCCATGTGTGACTTTTAATTAGTAGTTTTTACCTACTGATGATGACAACTTAGTTGTCGAAATACGTATTTAGGATACGACTAATAATTGTGGTAAGGGGTTATATACCTTTTTAAATTATTATTTAACCACAGTCTCCATTGAAAGAATTATTAATTCTAACTTCAAAAATTGTTATATATTATCAGAAAACCATATCTGTCACTGCACAAGCATGGATTTATTCTTGTTACATCGACAGCATCTAATGTAGTCAGTTTTTCTCAGTACTTGTCCGCGACATTGAATGAACGCTAGCAAATCGTTGATCTGTACCGACTTTTCAAAGGCCTTCGATTGCATCGACGACATACTTCTTGTTAAATTGTATGCTGTTGGATTTTGTTCATCATTGGTCCAATTCATGTCTTCCTTTGACTAATAGAAGTGGCTATGTCTTTTATAATGGCTTTTCATCTGCTTGCTGCAAAATACGTTCTGGAGTACCTCAGAATTCCAAATTTAGTCCCTTCTTATTTACATCGATCGAATTTACTATTCCGCTCTCACATTTTTGGCCATATTTCTTCCACATATTTATCGTGTTCTAAGGCCATTGACTTTGCTATAAGATTGTACCTTGGTTTTAATAACCTCAATGCTATTAAAATGTTATATTATCCTCTTTTGGGAAGTAAATTAGAATAAAGGTTTTTATTTTAATATTTTTATTACAGATATCAGATACTTCCTATTGAACGTGTGCAAAAGTTTTATCTTACAGATTATCTGATCATCATCTTCACGTATTTGTTAAAACATATCTGTATTTATTGAAACATACATGAGTAGGTAAACCCTACCAGTTTTGTATAATACAAAGGTATTTTTAATAATATAAAATATTATTAAAAATCTGGTGTGAAGAACACAAATGCAGGTTCACTATTAATATTTTCTGTGAACGTGTCCGAATATATCCTATCCCCAGAGACGTAGATACGTATTTCGCTTTTCTACAAGCTCATCGGTACGCCTCTGCTAGAGAAAGGATATTTCCAGACACATTCACAGAAAAGAACCACCTCGCCCTATCACCATAATTATCCAGACCGAGCGCAGAAGTAAATTCGGCGCTACCTGTTGTCAGACAGCCTTCCAAAGGTTAGCACAGCCAAACTCTCTGAAAACTGCATTTTGTTTGTGCCTTCACTCGAGGTGGTTCTTTTCTGTGAATGTGTCTGGAAATATCCTTTCTCCAGCAGGGGCGTACCGATGAGCTTCTAGAAAAGCGAAATACGTATCTACGTCTCTGGGGATGGGATATATTCGGACACGTTCACAGAAAATATTAATAGTGAACCTGCATTTGTGTTCTTCACACCAGATTTTTAATAATATTTTATATTATTAAAAATACCTTTATATCTGTATTTCTTTACACAGAGCGCTCTTAAACATATACATATTATGTGTAAATTCTTAGATATGATGTCTTATTTTATATTAGCATTTTAAAATAATGATACCTAATTTGTTTAATGGTTTGTGACTTTATGTATTATTATTGTTACTATTATTAAGATGAAATTTTGTTGTTTTAAGTAATGTAATGGCAAAAGCTTTGTTTCGGTAATATATATATATATATATATATATATATATATATTACGCCGTCTTTCATTCTGTAGTAGTTTGGCAAACCAACATATGCGGGTGGACAGTTAACGGTCACTTGTTTATACCGCCCGCAGTTTCAGTCAATATGACCACTTTCAATTTCTAGATGAGCGTTGGTATTAAACGCGTGATTCATGCAGATATTCGTATAATATAACCAAATAGCTACTAACCGTTATGATTCAAACGTATTGTTTATGAAATATTTTAATTTTATAAATAAGAACTTACTCTCTATTATATGCGCAACTTTGTTTTCGGTGTTATGGGATTGTGTATACCATATTCACCCACGTACATGCACTATTATTAAGTAGGGGAGTTTACCGGTTGACTCTAATAACTGCGCTCAATCTCCAATTTTATCGAAAATTAGAAAACGTAGAATTCAAAATACTTGATATTTTTGGCACAATCATATAGACAATAATAATAATAGTAATATTAGTAATATTCAAAGATATATTCAAAAATCTACAGTTTGTAGTAGCATATAAATTGGTCGGTGACTATGTTGATCCTTATTTGACCTTTAACCGGTAACGTGCGATCTGAGAGACTCTAGTAATTACATAAACTGCCATAGATTCAACATATACTATAGTACACCGATTTTCATGTGGCCGGTTAGAAGTACCGCCCTTGAGATGCGCATGAAATTCATAGGTAGGAGAACCTCTAGTTTTACTTAATCCTAAGCCTTTCTACCGTTAAGTGTAGCTAGCAAAGAGTTTGCATTTCATTTTTCCGAATACTGTCTCTATCTAACACTGACCCTTACTTGACGCACGTACAAATTCTCCCACCGGCCACATGAAAATCGGTGTACTGTACACTAGGTACTACTACTACTACTAGATGGTGTTTACAGCTCAGGTACTTTCCGTACATGTATTATGTCAGTTACTGACGGTATTTAATTGTATTATCAAATATACCGGGTGAGGCAATAGTGCGTCGGCGGAGCTTAGCATGAAAACTAATAAAGTTGTGGCAATCAAATTTTACGTACACATGTAGTATGCTACAGTGCATTTTATATTTTTATTTATATATTTACAGGGTGTTCCAAGTTTCCGCAACCACTTTCAATTTTTTTTTTAAATAGATCGCTATACTTTCTCGTTATTATGATGATAGCCACCCAAATTATCTTTGGAACGATATATGACAATGTGCACCTACAACTGTTAGTTTTGGTTTTATTGCAAATTTTGTTAAAATCTTGACAGTTGCAGCGTCTAACATTTTAAGTCTTAGCCTGAAAATGGGTGCAGTGCCACACGTAACTCTTTTGTTACCAATTTATGGACTAACAGGTTATACGTTTTGAGGGTGAACAACGTGACAACATATACAGAATGTTAAATATGTCGTGCCAAAGTTATCGAAGTTTAAAGGCTATTTCCTCTTTTTTTTTTTAAATTGAACCTATAATTTTTTTATTAGTCAACAAAATTCCTTGTAAAATTGCCGTTAAAATGGTACGAATAACATAGTACTTATTTCTAGCATTTTCAATGTTATAATCCTTTAATGGGATATACCTATGTTTCTAATATTCAATATGCGGTGTTTTGGTTGGTTGGCCATGAAATGATATTAAGCAAAAATTGCTGTGTAACCAAACATCAAATATTTACTTAAAATTTCCGTATAAAGTGTTTTTCTGTAGTTTCTCTTTGCTATAATCGCGTTTAATTGTTATAATTTAAGTTCGGTTAGTTAATTATCAATTTCCGTTTGTTCGTTATTAGTTGTTATCTTGTTGTCAGTTATATCGTTTTGTTGTCATTATTTTTTATTTACATGCCGTAATAGTTTATAGTTGTGTTTCTTTAGAATGAATTTTTCGAAAGAGGAGCTAATTGTATTGGTATTTGTTCTTGGCGCTAGCAATAGAAATCCACTTTTAGCATCCAGAACATATGCTATGGAGTATCCTCACCGAAGAGCGCCAGATATTAAGACGTTTGAAAATTTGTTGACAAGGTTGACAAGGTAGAGAGAAAGAACTAAGACTATGGTTACAGAAGATAATGAAGTTACAGTCGTCCAGTTCGTTGTGGAAAATCCGCGCGTATCTACAAGAATAATTTCAAAAGAACACGGGATAGAAGTCACTGCTCTAAGAATTATTTTAAAAAAACATAAATTTCGCCCTTACAAAATTCAAAATCATCAAGGCTTATTACTAACTTTTCTAGATCATGTGATTTTCACAAATGAAACAACATTTGCTAATTGTGGAATAACGCACAGAAAAAATTCTCATTCTTATAACACTAGAAACCCTCATTTTGTGCAACCCATTTTATACCAACAAAAATGGAGTGTTAACACCTGGGGAGGCATCATAGGAAACACTATTATAGGTCCATTCTTTTTTAGTACTACTTTACATTGTGAAATCTACACAAATTTCCTACAAAATAATTTACCATTGCTGTTAGAAGGCCTATCAGATAACGTCATAAGGAGATTGTGGTACCAACATGGAGGTGCACCTGCACATTACGGTGCTGTTGCCATAGCACATTTAGATAGGGTATTCACCAATAGGTGGATTGGGAGAGGAAGCTTTATAAGCTGGCCACCGCGATCACCAGAACTAATCCATTGTGATTTCTTTCTGTGGCCTACTGTAAAAAATATAGTTTACGAAATATCTCGTAGAACGGCAGAAAACATGCAGCAACGAATCAGAAACACTTTTCTTCAATTAAGTGAAAACAACATGGCTCAAAATGTAAGTCTGTCAATGCAGAGGCGATTAAGAGCATGTATAGAGCAGAAACACATTTTAAATTAATTTTGTTTTATTATGGAAAAATTACAAAATGTAATTCTAAAACTTATAATAATAAAGAATTAAAAAACAGGTGTTTGTAAAAGTTACTTTGTTTGATATCATTTCATGGCCAACCAACTATTAGATGCACCGCGTATTAAATATTATAAACATAGATATATCTCATTAAAGGGTTATAACTTCGAAAATACTAGAAATAAGTAGTATATTATTGGTACCATTTTAACGGCAATTTTACAACGAATTTGCTGACAAATAAAAAAATTATAAGTTCAATTTAAAAAAAAGAGAAAATAGCCTTTAAGCTTCGATAATTTTGGCACGACATATTTAACACTATGTATATGTTGTCACGTTGTTCACCCTCAAAACATATAACGCGTTAGTCCATAAATTGGTAACAAAAGAGTTACGTGTGACACTGCACCCATTTTCAGGCTAAGACATAAAATGTTAGACGCTGCAACTGTCAAGATTTTAACATAATTTGCAAAAAAAACCAAAACTTACAGTTGTAAGAGCACATTGTCATATATCATTGCAAAGATCAATTGGGTGGCTATCACCATAATAACAAGAAAGAAAGTATAGCAATCTATTAAAAAAAAAAATTGAAAGTGGTTGCGGAAATTTGGAACACCCTGTAAATATATAAATAAAAATATAAAATGCACTGTAGCATACTACATGTGTACGTAAAATTTCATTGCTACAACTTTATTAGTTTTCATGCTAAGCTCCGCCGACACACTATTGCCGCACCCGGTATAAATGTCAACGATCTACTAGACCACACGTTACCATTTATGTAGATTTCATTTGGTAGTGTATTTCGGTGATTTCTTTGTATACTCTCACATTTTGAAATGGAAAGGAGCATATGTATTCTGACAATCCGAGATGACGATGCTGATATTGGAGAAAATACCTTAGAATCAATAAGCGAAGATAACCATCATTGCCATTGACCTACTCATTTCCAGACACCTATATCAGGGGTACCTACTATAGGGCGACTACCCTATGTGTAATTGTTGGTCTTACTTCCACTATGTACAAGTAACATACAGCTCTTGGTTTTAAACACCAGGCCAATAGCTCTTCAACTTCGCTAGAAAGTCTGTGTAGCCTTATCTGTCACTTTAACTAGGGTGTCTCTATTTAATTCAGTTTTGGATCAAGTGCTAAACATCACTTTATTGATTAGTACTAGCTTTTGTCTGACTAGTTTCATGATGTGCTGACCATTTAGTTCTCTAATGTTGGTAAAAGCTACCAACTTTTTTTGTGGATTAATTATCAGTATCTCATTTAGGCACCATCTTTCAACAATTCGCAGAACATTTCACATGATGCCCACTACTTGCCACCACTTATTGAATATACTTCTCAATTACTTTATTGATAAGTAAATTAATTACCTAACAGCTAATCGATAAACACGACTTATGGTACTTATAGTTAATTCGGTAAGTAAGTTAAGTTGTTTATGAAATATAATGGGAATATTATATTAAATATCAAGGATTCATCTAAAGAAGTATGTTTGTGCTTTTCATCAAAAAAAATATGTTTTCTTGTATAAATTTATATTTCAGTATTTCCATATATATGTGTGTATTTAGATAGATTGAGTGATTTATACTTTAAAGCGTAATCATTCACAGCTCTATAAACATCGTGTACATCACTTGTAAGAGCATATTGTTTAATCTTTCTAACATAAAATCTGGTAAGTTATTAGCATTGTGTTGAACCTATGCGGCTAATTCCGAGATATCATTAATCTCAATCTAACAAAAGCCGAATTTTACCGTATACATACATTTACAATCCATGAATGATTAAGATTGATTAAAAGTTTAACATGTTAAAAGATATTTATAACGTTTTAGTGCCGCAGATTCATACACTGTTACCGCTTGTGACACAAGACAGCATTTCCACATTTATTCTTGACAAGTGCCAGCAGAAACATAGAATAGTTGGATCCATCCAGTTTATAGAAAATGTTTTATTCAAATGCACGTATGACAAGCTATTTTACGAATACGGTCATGTGTTAATTAATCACTTCTGATGCCTCGATGCCAGTAAACAAGCGAGAAAATTTATTCATTATTAAAACTCACTCCCGAAAATCAAAATTCTCCATTTACTTTTACCAAAATATAACAGGAAACTTGCACGTATATCTACGCAAGAGGATATTGATATTTAATTAGCCACTATCAATCCCGCAGTTCATACAGTTACGGTGGCCATAGTAACAAGCGCCAATACAGGATTAATTAAAGTCGAGGACCACTTTTGTTACGAAGAGTACTGGAATTGGCAAAATTTGAATTTGAGAGAGAAGTTTAATATTTCTGTGCTGCTTTTTTTCTTTATATAATTATTAAATATGTATAATACTCATAGTAATAACTACAATTATAAGATTTATTATCCTCAGTATTATTACTGTATAATACTGTGATGTGAGTCATCCGATGATACATCAGGCGGACGGTATCACGAAAAGACTACGTCATAAAGTCTGCTGAACCTCCTAGAAAAGAGCTTGTGGAATACCCTCGAATAGGATATACACTATATAAGAACCGTTCTGAAGGGATTACGGGCATTCAACGAGTAATCGCCGTCGTGTGATATTATATAAATGTACATAAGTACTCATATATAAAATAAATACTCTTGTTATTAGTAATAGCTTTAAGTGTTATTTAGTGTATTTAGTTTTTATTGTTAATATACTGCGTTTAAATTACCGTTAGTTTTATTTAAGAACCCACAAAGACAAATATTTTACAATACTAAGATTCGGATATGAATATCGTCATAGAATTCAGTCAAGTAATTATGATAAGCGTTAAGAAAATAAAATTATTCTTTTGAGATCGTTTCTTCTCGGTCTCCGAGCTAGGACCACGTCTTTAGCCCTGTTTCCGTCATTGGTGGCGTTTGGTTCACTATCATATTCATATCACTAGCAATACTCTTGTACTTTATAATAGTGGATGACACTTTGACAAAAAAGGAATTACCAAGGACGCAGTTCTAGCAAAGAAACCGAGAACAAACTATGGACAACGGCCGTGTCTTTTTCTTCTTTAACCCTAGGATGAGTATTGCTGCGTTTCTTTCCAAAGCAAGATAAATTAAATAGAAGTCATAGAGTATGAATAGCAATGAAACTATCGATAGAATAAATTCAATACTCTTATGTGAAGAGATTTTGAATTATACTTTTGTAATAGCCATAAATGTAAGAAAATAGTTTGTGTATCAAATGCATCTGCATATTACGTGTCAAATGTTATTATTGTTTACGTTACGTTTTAGCAATATATACTTTTTTTTAATTTAGAAAATACATTTACATACCAAAATAATTGAAAAGTAAATCAAAGACTTTGTGGTAACATAAATCTAATCTAATAAATCTAATATATACCTAGTAAGTTTTTCTTTATAAAAGTATCCATTCTTTATTTATGTTATGGAGACACGTTTAATTTTAAATGGTAAGATTATTATTTGAAATCAAATGAAAACAAACTCAAACTTCGACAATCCTATGTTATATAACATACAGAAACATCCTGAAAGGCAATAGATTATAACCAAAGTAAACATAATATGAAATGTATTTTAATGACTAATTGATATACGTATGCAAACATCAAACGTTATATCTAATATCCATTACAATCAGATACAAGTCATCAATCAAGGATCGATAGTATTGACAAACTTTAAAAAGGCATCACAATGTTTAAAGAATGCTTTCTATGGTATTTGATATCTATAGAAGATGTGTATCTATTGTAAACAATATAAATAAAACAAATATCAAATTTAGTTATATTTAAAGGTTATATATCTCTAAGAACATATAATGTTTGGTGAAATTTTTAATAGAACAACGCGTTGAAGTGCAAGCGCATTTGACTTATTTTGAAATACGAGTTTTTTAAATGTGCCCAAGACGTGTAAAGAAGACTTGTGGAGTTTGTAAATGGGAGACAAAAAGTATGATAAAAATACAATATTTTTATTTACATCATACGAAAGCCCGACAACAAATGAAATGTACGTATTATAGTACTTCGCCATAGACCAAATCCAATTGGTTACAAGATGCAACAAAACATTCAAAATTGACAAAAGAACACGGCTTTTTAGCATGCAATTATACAGTTGAAAAAGGGAGAAGATTTTTCTACATCTGAAAAATTCTTTGGCGTTACCAACCATACAAAAGGGAGAAGACGTCGAAGAAATTTAATTCCTATAACGAGAAATGCTTTTAGTTAGTCTTCAAATTTACTTTCATCGTAAACTTTGTATATAGTCGTCAATTTTTCAAGCATTTTTAACTATTTGTAAGAGCGTTTATATTTTGTTTTATTCAAATTAATCGTTAATTTCATTATATAACTAATTTTCTTTTATTTTGTGATATCAAACGAAACATGTATCACGAAGAGTTTGATAACTTATATAATAAAGAATGGTCTGTATAGATAAAGAAATACGGTAAATCTTGAAGTACATAGATTAAACAATTGTGAATTTAAGCGTATGTGGATAAATTTGTAATCAATTTATCATATTTTTTGTTACACAACAGAGCAATAACGCAATATATCTTGGTGAATACGTAGGGACCTTGTGTGTATCTGTATTTTATTTGTAATAAAAGACTCATAAATTCAAAATAAAATTATATAGTGTTAAGATAAATATTTCATGATTTAGGGATTATTTTCCACTAAATGAATATTAAATAACACACTATTTTAGAACAACAATATCTGCAAATTAAAAAATCCATACAGCTTTAACTTAGTAAATTAAACAAAACAGTCTCGTAGCTTAGTATTTGGAGAGTTTTGCATCCACAAGGCTAAGACAACATACAAGTGTGTTGATTGCAAGATTTATAAAATCTGAAAAAGACTTCAATGTTATTTATATATATTTTTGACAATACCCAAAAATTTGATTTATGATTTGTGGTTTGATTTAAAGTATTAAACTACTCATAATGTTTGCTGAGTTCATAATTCATAAATGTATTTTAAAAATATGAACTGAATAAATGTATTTAATTTGATATCTTGGCGTCTTATTTATTTACCTTTCACATTTGATGCTAGCCCTAGTTACAAAGAATGCGAAAGCGAACTCTGAGACCTATTCTTATTCAAAGAGTCAAGCATTGTATATGCCCGTGTAACGATTTACACTTAATATAATTGGAGCCCCACTTCTTAGAGTCAAACCACACAGCAATATGTTGTACGACATATCTTTTTAGTGTTGCATATAGTCATCATATCAAATAGTGGATGGACTCAAAGTGGTTTTCAAAATATTTTCCACAAAAATTGATATACCTCTGCATTTATTAAAACCAATTTTTAAAGCAGTTATTCCAATCTTAAGTTGAAATTCAAACTTGCCGTTTTGATGGCATCTGCGGCTTCAAATCGTCAACTACCAATTCCATTTTTGATCTTTGTGTACGTAAAAAGTCGTTGGGGCTTATATCGAGACTATACGGAGGTTGATTTCATAATTCGATATTTTGGTGTTCCAAAGACTTAGCAGTGCGTGAACCCGCGTTTTTATGATGCAGGATCATTCGCTGTTGTGGGTTTTGTTTCTCGGAGCACCGCGATTATTTCTGACAAGCCAACGGTAGTGTACCAATCTGATTTAACCGTTCTTCGATATTGCAAAGAAATTGTAGCCGCATGACCTGATTTTGAGACAAACTTTGTGACCATCTTTTTCGACACACTTGGCGAACGGATAACTTTTTTCGGATTCTCTTCATATTGAAACACACAAAAGCAGCCTGACATTTATTTTCGTGTTCTTAGGAATAAATTTATGATTCATCGCCACTAACGATGGTATAGACGTTTTTTGAATTTCCATTATTGAACCTACAGAAAGTTTTTCGGCGAGCCTACTTTTGCTCGTCGCTTAAAAGACACGGAATCCAACGGGGGATAACTTTCTCACACCCAGTTCATCAGCTAGGATCGCTTATAGATTGAAGTCTGAAATATCCATAGATGTCTCAACGATAAGTCACATGTCTATCTTCCTTAATCAGGTCACGCACAACATCGATGTTTTTCTGGGTAACTGCTGTTCATTGCGGACCTGTCGCGAGAGCGTCACTGATACTGGTACGTCCATGTTGGAATTCAAAGTACCAACATGAAATAAATTGTAGATTGATGTGGTGCTTCATCTTCAAAAACAGAAATAAACTCAGAAAGACATTGTTGTTTAGTAAATCCTCTTCGACAGCTATAAAAAATTTTTTCGACTCTATTCCATTTTCGGTCAACTTTAAAAATTCGTTATAACTTAATCAGTTGTCATATCTTTATGAAACTCTAGATTTATGTTAACGAAAGATGGAGATTTATTTTGACATTTGATGTTTTATTACTGACGCCCTCTATGAGACTGTATGCAAAACTAAAAAGACATCCCTCTTACAACATCTACTTTTACATAAACAGGGCCATACGAGCTTATTACAAAATGTAGCAACAAATGTTTATTGCAATAAACCTATTTCATAAAAAACAGTTTTTATATTACAAAAACATCTCTCCTTAGCATCTTTTTCTCTTGATTGTTTCGTTCGTTTGGGTTGTAGGAGGATCAGAGATATCAATGATTTTTTTCATAGACTCCACAATGCTAAGTTGTATGTTAGGGTTAGTCGATCTTCCTGACATATAGAGGTATCGCCAGTTGATTTGTTAAATCTTTTAGAAAGATTCTGCGTTTGTGAGTGACACCAGCATTACAAGTCGGATGTTCTTTAGTAAAAACAATAAACACATTTAGTGTGGACACGTTAATTATATTGAAGCAAGACATCATAGGCCATCGCTTATTTTGCTCTTTACATGTGCATGTGGATACCATTTGATACATAACGTCGACACCGCTTTTTGTTTTATTGTAGTTGGAAATAATTTCTGGCTTGTCTTTAGCGTCATCATTGACGGCCATGTTAGAATGCTTAGTGCTTAGTAAAATTACGTTTGTTATTTTTTGTGTGCAACTTACTTTGCTTACGTCGTTTTTAA
The DNA here is from genome assembly GCA_935421215.2 of Melolontha melolontha. NCBI lineage: Eukaryota > Metazoa > Arthropoda > Insecta > Coleoptera > Scarabaeidae > Melolontha > Melolontha melolontha. The sequence goes on from OW285235.1 coordinate 215,528,211, forward strand.
AGTAAAATAAAGAAAAAGTTTCATCTTCTTTGGAATATCTCGCTTGACGCTTTGACGTAGCATACCAATAAGAGTTATATTTTTTTTCCAACAGGTACTCTGCTCATAGAACACTCAACCAGATCTTGCATCAGTAGTTTACTTTGCCGACGAATTACTATATCCTGTTTCGCTTATACTTGTATTTGTCAGTGCCACCACAACATGTAAGAATAAAATAAGAAATATAAAAAATTGCATACAAATAATTCCTTCTATTTAACTATATTACAAATGCGTCATAAGGTTATCGGCATATTCGACGTAAGCCTATTATTGATGTCTACAAAAAGAAAACATAGCAACAAAAAGACCATACGTGCAGCTGACTATATTGCAGAAATGCTTTAGTTAAAAAACAACATACACTATTTATAACATAACGTCTAACAATAAGTCTAAGTATTTTAGCTATTTCTTGGAGGTTCATGAATTTTAATCGTCAGTAGTATTTTGCTAAATGTAGGATAAACAAAGATATGGACCGAATTCAACTATATGTTGGCCCTAAAAATTTGAACATTTTTTATGCATTACAAATAAATTTATTTTTTGATTTTCAGTTAGATATTTATGTCTACATATTCTTCAGATGCACATAGCTTAAGTGCTATTCAGCGCCAACCCTGTATCTATATATAAATTGTACAAATAACTTTACAACCGCATTAAATTACTTGAATCACGGGTTAATGTTCAAAAAAGAACTATTGATGAATATCTGTATTGTATATGGACGTAAAGTAAATTTTGTAATCTGGTAAATGCGTTTAAACATTAGAGTTTGTTATCATTTCGATAATCAACCATAACATGTGTACTTCTATTCAATAATTAATATAAAAGCCATTGAAGTTCTATCCAAATATACTTACTATTCAAACAAAAGTGTTTACATTAACATGCAATTGGCAATTATATAGAGACAGGTATTGAAGAAAGAAGTTACCAATGTATTATTACGATTATTTTAATGATTCCGCAAGCCACACAAACAAATTTGTACAAAATACAAATATGTACACTTCTGTGTAAATAAATAATAGTAAAATGCATATATAAACACCATTTTGTTTGTTAACGTGTACAAAATGTATTGGAAAGTATTTAAAAATCGCGTCAAAGATCACGTAAAGTGGAGAACCTCGAGCTGCTAAATATTCCACAGCGACCTCTTTTGTACACTCCTTTCCAATTAGCAAAAGTGTGGTCGTCCCAGTAGATCCAATCACACATTAAACAATACCGACCTGGTAATTGGACATGCAGCAATCGTACGCTGGGGGTAATTTTTATTACGAATCGAATTCCCCTGAACAGTACGGTTTTTAGATGTTAATTTCTGCATATGACAAAAATAATTTTTGTTTCCATTTTGCCGACATCTCTCAAAACAAATTGATATTTTTTCATATGCGAAATACTGCCAACAATTTCGAATTAACTCCTTTCATGTTTCCAGTACCGTGTTTTTTATTATTATATCTGCTAGTGGTGCCACATCAATAAATCAAAAATTCCTGTGGCATTTATAAACTAGCCTCTTTGAAAAGAGTTTAGGCAATAATTGTAATTGTAAATTTCCTAGTATTTTCAAAATTACTGTGTACCTATATTTAAATCTACGTGTATAATAGACAGAAAAATATATTTAAAGAGACACACTTTTGAACCAATCTATGCCATGTGCTTATTTTTATATTTGTGGGACACCTAATTACACTTATTCAACTTCGTATATAATGGGCATTTAAAAAAAAATAAAGATATTAATGGTAAGACCATAAAAATCCGATTTACAATAGGAGCTACGTTCCAACCAGAACAGAGGTCTCATCATTATTATTTTACAGAGAAAGTACAAAATTTTCTAATGCTTTGCTATTGCAATATATATGTAGATATATATATATATATATATATATATATATATATATATATATATATATATATATATTGAACTTCATGTGTATGAGAATTAATAATTATTAAATCTCATTTTACATGCGATTGTCGCTATAATTTGTTGCATTTAATTGTATGTAAAATGTAAATTGTATGTAAATGTAAAAAACAGTGAAATATCGATATATGCACATTCCGCGCAGATAAGTTTTTCACAAAATTTTTCATATATATATATATATATATATATAATAACTTCGTGACCTTGGTATGATATGGTAAACCTAATCAGTAGGCGATTAAAGGTCTGTATATTACTTCAAAATATATGTATTTAAAAAACTCTACATGTTTCGGCTGTATACGCCTTTTTCAAGAGAATACAAAATATGAATGACAGGATATAAATGTCAAGTAATTAAGTTGCTATGGTTTAAATTATTCAAAGATACATTCTAGTAATAATAATAAATCATGCCTTAGTATTCCAAAAAATAGATAACAAGGTGTGAAAATATGTGTTGTTCGCTGCTAGCAATTTGTGTCTCCTTCTGGGTATGAACTTGTGTGTTGGTTGCTGCTGGCAGCTTGCGTCTCTCTATGGGTGTGTGGTTTTGTGTGAGAGCGTAAGTGTAGGGTTTTGTATGTCGGTGCGTTCGTGCGTGTGTTTAGTGATCGGTCGCATGAATTTAGAGAGGTCGGATAACCAGCCGTTGCGTAGGGCCGCCAACCCTTTCCCGACAACTTCTTTACAATTCCGTGCAGTACTTCGACGGTCTGACCCCCGCCCCAACGAGGCAAGGCGCAGACAGGCGAAGCGCACCCTGTACGGGGTTGCTCATCGCAACTAAGGGAACACTCTTAGTGGCTACCTCGGTCGACGATGGTCACACTTATGCCATCTTAACGTTTTCCGCCGAAGCGGGGGCATAGCACACACGTCGAACGTGTGTGTGCTGTTAACGGCAACCTAGCCAGGTTGTCGCCCAGGACCGGTCCTAGTGGTGTGTGCATTGCGCGGCGACGAGATAGCGCCGCGTAGCATGGTTCCTCACTCTTGCTGGAAAGGCGGAATGGCACCTGACTGCCCAACGGGCAGACCCCCCTAGAGTTTTGTAGCGCATATGCTAGGCTGCAACCCAGTAGAGGACCACATCAGCAAAAAACAGAAAACAGGGATAGGCAGGGAAAAGCAAGACATGAGTTATTATTACGTATGCGCCCGTGGAGCGACTTAAGATACAAAGTTGTCGGCATTCGCTCAAAACGAGAAGGAAAACCACGAAAACCTGCTCGGACAACTAGACAGGAATCAAAACACGGAACAGTCATCATGATAAGCAAAAGTATATGATATTTAAATGATATTTAAATAACATAAGGTATATAACAAAAAAAAATATAATATGATGGTAAATTGTAGATCGTTACAAAATTAAATTATAGTATATACTACTTAGATTTTTTATATCATTTCTGTTGTTAATTGAATTTTTTTCCTGTTTAATACTGATCATTTCTTTAATTTGTCTTTTCATTGTGTGTTGTTCTTTATCAATTATCTGTGTGTTTTCAAAATCGAAATGGTGATCGCGTTGTAGTTTGTGTGTAGACAATGCAGTTTTGTCTGTTCTAGAGTATTTGTGGGCTTGTATTCTTTTGTATAAATATTGTTTCGTTTGGCCTATGTAGTAACTATCGCAATCGCGACATGGTATTTTATATACGACATGTGTTTCTCGATTTTTTTCTATTTTAGGTTTAAGTTTTGAAAATAAATGTTTATTAGTATTACTAAGTTTATATGTTGTAGCTATATCATATTTTTTTAAAGTGTGTTTAATTTTTTCCGATAGTTGTGGAACATATGGAATTGTGATATATGTTGTGTCATTGTTCAAATTTTTATTGGTGTCTGCAGTGTTGTATATTTGGTGTACTCTTTTTTTAATAGTTTGGTCTATAAGTTGTGGTGGATAATTATTATCAGTTAGGATTGTTTTAATTTTTTTGATGTTATCTTTTCTGTATTTAGTATGTGATAGTTTTACTGCCCTATCAGTCAGATTATTTATAATCATTTTATTGAATACTGTAGGAGCATTTGAGTGGTAATTCATATATCGAAAAGAAGCTGTGGGTTTATTATACCAATTTGTATAAATAGTACCCTGTCTATCATAGCTCAAAGAAATATCAAGAAAATTAATACTGTTATTAAATTCTTCTTCAATAGTGAATTTTAATTTGTTGTGAAAACTGTTGAATTTATTTAAGAGATAGTTTATTTTGTTGGTCGGAATACATGTTATGATATCATCAACGTATCTTTTGAAAAGGCTAACATTGAAACAGGAATACAAAATTTACCACAAGACAAACAGAATGAAATACGTAACAAAATTTGTAATATAATCACTAACCATAAACATAAGAAAGTAAATAATAAAAAACATATATCAAATCTATATATGCATAAATTCATTAAAGAAACAAAAAGATTTATCCACGACAACCCTCATATTATAATAGCAACAGCAGATAAATCAAATAAAACAGTGATCATTCTTAAAGAGGAATATGATCAAAAAATAGAAAAACTATTAGACGATAAATTCACCTATAAAAAAGAAAGAAATAATCCAACAGAAAAAACTCAAAAAGAAAATAATAACTTAATAAATAAATGGCATAGACTTAACCTAATAGATTTCAACACTAAAAACAAACTTCGCATTTTTAATTCCCACCCTCCTTCAATATATGGTCTACCTAAAATTCACAAAAATAATATCCCTTTAAGACCAATAGTATCTAACATACAAGCCCCTACTTATAATATAGCAAAATTCCTAGGTGATAGCATATCTAAGATGTTAGGAAAAACTGAATATCATACTAAAGACTCATGGCAATTTCAAAATTTCATCAAAGATCAAAAAGTCCCAACTAATCACAAAATTATATCACTTGATGTAGAATCTTTATATACTAACATTCCTACAGATCTAGCTATAAACATAATAGAATCCAAATGGGATGAAATTAGTCCACACACATCACTAAATAAAAACGAGTTTATTAGAGGTATACACTTCTGTCTCGATAACACATATTTTCAATACAAAAATTCTTTTTATAGTCAAACATTTGGTATTGCCATGGGCTCTCCTTTAGCTGCTCCTATTGCAAATCTAGTAATGGAACATTTAGAACAAAACGTTATCAATTCATTAGACTTCCACCACATTTTTTTCAAAAGATACGTTGATGATATCATAACATGTATTCCGACCAACAAAATAAACTATCTCTTAAATAAATTCAACAGTTTTCACAACAAATTAAAATTCACTATTGAAGAAGAATTTAATAACAGTATTAATTTTCTTGATATTTCTTTGAGCTATGATAGGCAGGGTACTATTTATACAAATTGGTATAATAAACCCACAGCTTCTTTTCGATATATGAATTACCACTCAAATGCTCCTACAGTATTCAATAAAATGATTATAAATAATCTGACTGATAGGGCAGTAAAACTATCACATACTAAATACAGAAAAGATAACATCAAAAAAATTAAAATAATCCTAACTGATAATAATTATCCACCACAACTTATAGACCAAACTATTAAAAAAAGAGTACACCAAATATACAACACTGCAGACACCAATAAAAATTTGAACAATGACACAACATATATCACAATTCCATATGTTCCACAACTATCGGAAAAAATTAAACACACTTTAAAAAAATATGATATAGCTACAACATATAAACTTAGTAATACTAATAAACATTTATTTTCAAAACTTAAACCTAAAATAGAAAAAAATCGAGAAACACATGTCGTATATAAAATACCATGTCGCGATTGCGATAGTTACTACATAGGCCAAACGAAACAATATTTATACAAAAGAATACAAGCCCACAAATACTCTAGAACAGACAAAACTGCATTGTCTACACACAAACTACAACGCGATCACCATTTCGATTTTGAAAACACACAGATAATTGATAAAGAACAACACACAGTGAAAAGACAAATTAAAGAAATGATCAGTATTAAACAGGAAAAAAATTCAATTAACAACAGAAATGATATAAAAAATCTAAGTAGTATATACTATAATTTAATTTTGTAACGATCTACAATTTACCATCATATTATATTTTTTTTTGTTATATACCTTATGTTATTTAAATATCATTTAAATATCATATACTTTTGCTTATCATGATGACTGTTCCGTGTTTTGATTCCTGTCTAGTTGTCCGAGCAGGTTTTCGTGGTTTTCCTTCTCGTTTTGAGCGAATGCCGACAACTTTGTATCTTAAGTCGCTCCACGGGCGCATACGTAATAATAACTCATGTCTTGCTTTTCCCTGCCTATCCCTGTTTTCTGTTTTTTGCTAATGTGGTCCTCTACTGGGTTGCAGCCTAGCATATGCGCTACAAAACTCTAGGGGGGTCTGCCCGTTGGGCAGTCAGGTGCCATTCCGCCTTTCCAGCAAGAGTGAGGAACCATGCTACGCGGCGCTATCTCGTCGCCGCGCAATGCACACACCACTAGGACCGGTCCTGGGCGACAACCTGGCTAGGTTGCCGTTAACAGCACACACACGTTCGACGTGTGTGCTATGCCCCCGCTTCGGCGGAAAACGTTAAGATGGCATAAGTGTGACCATCGTCGACCGAGGTAGCCACTAAGAGTGTTCCCTTAGTTGCGATGAGCAACCCCGTACAGGGTGCGCTTCGCCTGTCTGCGCCTTGCCTCGTTGGGGCGGGGGTCAGACCGTCGAAGTACTGCACGGAATTGTAAAGAAGTTGTCGGGAAAGGGTTGGCGGCCCTACGCAACGGCTGGTTATCCGACCTCTCTAAATTCATGCGACCGATCACTAAACACACGCACGAACGCACCGACATACAAAACCCTACACTTACGCTCTCACACAAAACCACACACCCATAGAGAGACGCAAGCTGCCAGCAGCAACCAACACACAAGTTCATACCCAGAAGGAGACACAAATTGCTAGCAGCGAACAACACATATTTTCACACCTTGTTATCTATTTTTTGGAATACTAAGGCATGATTTATTATTATTACTAGAATGTATCTTTGAATAATTTAAACCATAGCAACTTAATTACTTGACATTTATATCCTGTCATTCATATTTTGTATTCTCTTGAAAAAGGCGTATACAGCCGAAACATGTAGAGTTTTATAAATACATATATTTTGAAGTAATATACAGACCTTTAATCGCCTACTGATTAGGTTTACCATATATATATATATATATATATATATATATATATATGGTAAATTCAATTTGTTGGCGATTTAAGGTCTGGTTTTACTTTAAAATATATATATTTAAAACAACTCTACATGCTTCGGCAAATGATGACTTTTTCAAGGAATATAAAATATAAATGACAGTATATCGCCTTAAATCGCCAACTAATTAAACCTACCATAATAAACGAAGGTCACGATATAATTATCTATATATATATATATATATATGTGTATATATATATATACAAAGGCATCTTTGCCGAAACATGTAGGGTTGTTTTAAATATATATACTTTGAAGTAATAAACCAGACCTTTAATCGCCGACTTATTAATACCATATATATATATATATATATATATATATATATATATATGCAGTTGATAAAGTATTTCTGTGCAGCTAGTACTACTCAAAGTGTGAACCGCAAGTTGTATTTTATCTCTTTCTAACACAAATGAATACACGTTGATCATTTTAAGCTATTCTTGTGCCTTAAATTTGATCATGTGACTGCAAAAAATACTTTATATATATATATATATATATATATATATATATATATATATATATATAGGAAGTTATTAAGCTTGAAAGGGAACGAGTTTTCCACGACAAATTGCAAACTTATCACCAACGACGTAATTTAAAAAGAAGAGTAATTGGAAATGGTAATTTAATTCATATTTTCCAAATATGTTTAAAATAAATTTAGTTTCATGTACAAGCGCCCAGTACGGAAATTGCGATTTGTGGCTTTACCCAGATGTTCATTTTGAATAATCGTTAAAAGTTACGCTCATTCCAACCACATTAATGGTTTCTATAAATAGGAATCGCTTCTGTCAATTATTTAATTATTGATTTTATGTTACTACTCATTCCAATTTTGGTAAATTTATACACAAAAAACATTCGACGTTATCAATTTGATTTGTCTTTTCGCTATACACGTCTAATTATAATTAAGCATATAATATCCATAAACATTATCAGGCGTTTATACAATACATATCGTTGTCCGTAAATTTCTTTGTGTTCCTCTAAAATTATATTTTTAGTTTGTAAGACCAATTTTATGCTATCAGTTATTTAAACCAATCTAGTGACAAAAAACGTTAACAACATGACAAAATAAAGCATCGCACTTATGACAATTGGAGAAAGGAGACTAACATTTTAATTCCTAACATTAACTAAACAATTTTCTTAATTAATTCCAAGTGATCTACAAAAGTTTTCCAATAGAGATTTCATTTTCAAAATTTACTATTTCTACCGCCTTTACAACCCTATTTCAGTGCCCTTACTCTTCTACGTTTATTCTGAGACATAGTCGCGAGCAAGACTTGAGCTGTAGGGTAGATATGCCAAGACCTTTAGCCCAGCTTTTACTAAATACTCGGTGCAGACGTTGATGTACGAGTGCATTCAAGTTCTAAGGCCTCCGATTTTTTTTCTAACTAACTACTCACCCGAAAACTATGAAACTGGTGTTACTTCTCGACGTAATCTCCCTGCAGACGTACACATTTTTCACAACGTCGACCCCATGATTCCATGGCCGCGGCGAAGGCTTCTTTAGGAGTCTGATTCGACCACTGGAAAATCGCTGAAGCAATAGCAGCACGGCTGGTGAATGTGCGGCTACGGACACTGTCTTTCATAGTTGGAAACGCCAAAAGTCACTAGGAGCCAGGTCAGGTGAGTAGGGAGCATGAGAAATCACTTCAAAGATGTTTTCACTAAGAAACTGTTGCCTAACGTTAGCCCGATGTGCGGGTGCGTTGCCTTGGTGAAACAGCACACGCGCAGCCTTTCCCGGACGTTTTTGTTGCAGTGCAGGTAGGAACTTGTTCTTCAAAACATTTTCGTATGATGCACCTGTCACCGTAGTCCTTTGGAACACAATGGGTAAGGATTACGCCCTCACTGTCCCAGAACATGGACACCATCATTTTTTCAGCACTGGCGGTTACCCGAAATTTTTTTGGTGGCGGTGAATCTGTGTGCTTCCATTGAGCTGACTGGCGCTTTGTTTCTGGATTGAAAAATGGCATCCACGTCTCATCCATTGTCACAATCGACGAAAAGAAAGTCCCATTCGTGCCTTGGTTGCGCGTCAACATTGCTTGGCAACATGCCACACGAGCAGCCTTGTGGTCGTCCGTCAGCATTCGTGGCACCCACCTGGAGGACACTTTTCGCATTTTCAGGTCGTCATGCAGGATTGTGTGCACGGAACCCACGGAAATGCTAACACTGGAGGCGATCTGTTCAACTGTCATTCGGCGATCCCCCAAAACAAGTCTCTCCACTTTCTCGATCATGTCGTCAGACCGGCTTGTGCGAGCCCTAGGTTGTTTCGGTTTGTTGTCACACGATGTTCTGTCTTCATTAAACTGTCACACCCACGAACGCACTTTCGACACATCCATAACTCCATCACCACATGTCTCCTTCAACTGTCGATGAATTTCAATTGTTGTCACACCACGCAAATTCAGAAAACGAATGATTGCACGCTGTTCAAGTAAGGAAAACGTAGCCATTTTAAGTATCTAAAACAGTTCTCATTCTCGACGCTGCCGCTACAATTCCATCTGCCGTACAGTGCTGCCATCTCTGTGACCTATTGACAACGAACGCGCGCTCATTTTAAAACAATGCACATGCTTCTATCTCTTTCCAGTCTGGAGAAAAAAAATCGGAGGCCTTAGAACTTGAATGCACCTCGTAATGAATCGAAGTGATGTCGTCTTAAAAAAGCAAGGTGCCAAGTCTCGATCGACGAAATGCGAGAATTTCCTCAAAAACTCCGCCACTGTGTAGCGACTGTTCCTTGTGTTTTCAGCACCACGGTAAAGAAGCTGTATATCAATTTCTTCTTAACAGATCGAGATATCCGTACAAGCACGGACGTGACTTCATCTTCAAGTAGTCAAATTTTGTTAGTGGCTTAGTGGACACGTCGTAGTAGTAAATCCAGGTTTTGTCACCTATTAAGAAGCTGTTGACATAACGGGATAATCCATTTTTACACTAACCAACCTGTTATTAAAAGGTTATGATCGAATAGGGCGTAGAGCACACATCTTACATGTTCTTTCAAAATATAATTTTTAAAAATTCACAAGTTGACTTTCAGGTTATCGAACTCTTATCATAACAAAACTTAGATACTATGTTATTATTTTTATCAATATAAACATTACCGCCTTTAAATACAATAGCGACATTCTGAATCCGTGTTATATTTTATATTTCTTCTTCTCGTAACAGACAACAACATTCACTAAAAATAATTTGTGGATTTACAGAACTGACATCATCTCATATGAATGTGTACAAAGCTGACTTTATACGAAGTTATTGACCTAAGCATATAAAACATCGACAGCTGTTATTTATGGTAGCATACGTTGCAGCATATGTGTTTGTGTGTATAACTTATTTTGAATTTATAGGCGGAACGTGATGTAATTTTCAGGGGATTTTTAATTTTCGTTAAATTTCGTTCGTGTCGTAATTGACAGACAATATTTTGGATTCATATTCTACATAATTACATCTTTCCTTTTTTCATACGTTGTCTTTTATTTCAATCACACCCTGTATATACATATATATATATACATATACAAGGTTAGTTAAATGTATGGATCCATTCCGAATATCTTTGATATGGCTACTTAGATTTTGATAAGACTTTCCACAATTAACTAATGTTAATCGAGGATTCGATGAGTAAATTTATATACGAATCAGAGTTCAGCAATAATAAGGTTTGGCATCCCTTTGTATAACAACGACAAAGATATTTAATTCAAACTGATATTTTAAAATCATGTATATGTTTAGTAAGCCATGGAATTAAAGTACAGTACTTGACCTAAACGACAACACCATGTGTTTATTCTCACTCCCACAACCTTTTCTACCTCTTTTCTAAGAATGACAAAAGACGGTATGGGGTGGACCGTTGTCTGAGTTAAACGTATTAAATTTATTTTTAACGATATGAATACTTTCATATGCGTCGAGATCTCTGGGGTTGTTGATGTTTTAACAAGTTTTAACCCTTTTACCGAGACGTTATGATCCCTGTCCAATTCATGGTTTGCCACCACGACTTTTCTGATATAATAAATTTAATATGTTATGTTTTATTTAAAACGGGTTATTATTGTGCGTTTCGTTTGACCTATATATTTAAAATTACAATCGTCGCAAATAATTTCGTATATACCTGATTTTAAATTCAAATTAACTTTATCTTTGGTATTACCTAGGAGAATTTTCATGGTGTCTTCAGACCGAAACGCAACTTGGAGGCCTTGTTGTTTAACAACTCTATTAACGTTTTTCGTGATTGGAAGGTATGGTAAACACACGGTGAGATATCAAACGTGTGGATTCGCCGATTGTCTTTTTTAAATTTGTTTTTCTAATTAATTTATTAATTATTCCTATATCAAAGCCATTATATATCGTGATGTTTTAATGAAATCTAGTTCTATTTTTTATTCTTAAAAAAGAGGTAGAAAATGTTGAGGGTACGAGAATAAACACATGGTGTTGTGGTTTTCTTAAGAGGGGTAAGTTGAGATAATTTGAGTTTGTGTATTTATTTTAGAGTCAGTGTTCGGGACATTAATTAGTGGTTTTACCTACTGATAATGACAACTTAGTTGTCGAAATACGTATTTAGGATACTATTATTAATTGTCGTAAGAACTTTTATAGAGTTTTTTTGTGAAAACCCAAGCTAGTTTGTGTTTGCATTCTTTGGAAAACGTCTGTGAAGGTATATGAGTCACTTGGACAACATAACTTTCCTATAACAATTTCTGTAGTCTTTTTTTCTAACTAAAACCCAAGATCACTTAACTTTTCGATCCTTTTAAAATCATGTTGCAGTTCCTTTATTTAACAAAGTTTTATCATTACTCGTATATTATTATGTTTATATAAATTTTCAAACAACGAAGGATATTGGAAAAATTTCACATAAAGACCATTAAAAGTTACATATTGGCTAATACTTTATGACAACAATGTATAAATATATATTTTAAGCAAACACCCATTCGACCCATTACTATAACTTTAAATCCTAGTTTAGTATTACCTAGATTATTGTGACAACGACTTGTCCGAGTTATCCGTAAATCAAAACACATAAAAAGCAATTACCGACTTGGTCTACCGTACACAATGTCAAAACGCAAATCCAGCTGACCGACAAGTTGATCCTTCTCGCCCTAAGGATTACCGAAGGATTCGTACCAAGTTCTATTCTCATGTGACGAACAGACGGTTTATCAATATTTGCTATCATAGACTACGACGATCTGCGGCATTAGAAGTTCGGTCAGGTTCTTTACCGTTCGTAAATTGCAAGCATTTGTCTTATTTAGTCTTACGTCATATAAAATAGTAATTTATAAGTAATTTGCTTTAAATATTTCAACATTTAATGTTAAATATTTATATAATGTTCCAAAGAAAACCTATATGTTAATAAAATAATATAATCACATACACTCCTAAAATTAAGAATTAAATTTACATATTAAATTGCTTATTTCTTAATTCCATAATGTTGTTTTATTTATCGCATATGCCGTCATATACTACTGATCAGAGCATTTCAGATTCTATTTGAATATATACATTGTTTGTTGTTATCGTATTAAAAAGAGGTGTTTATATATATATATAGCATTTTTCAAGTCATTAATCAGAGACAAATAAGAGCGATATTTCTGTAAGGTAAGTAGCATTTTGTTTCTTTTAATTCATTTTTGCTAGTCAGAGCATGCTAAGTAAATAAATTGGTACAACATTATTTATTGAAAAGCGTAACCGTATGTGTAGAATACTCGAGTACCAAGTTACCTTGGAACATTTAAATATTTTATAGCATTTTCGCTATTACTAATTGCATTACTAATAACACCACCACTACTAGTACTGGTAGTACCGGTGTTTGGCACACTAACATCTTCATCCATATGCATACTTTCATCAAAAAACGAATCTAAATTCTGTGAACTTTCATCAGAAGGTTCTTCACCTTCAAAATCACTGCAATCATCTCTTAAAGTTTCTGTAAACGAAGGTTTCCTAATTTGATTTCCTGTTGCACTATTAGGTGCTACAGGTTCTATCGGGGACATTCCTGTTGTTATATATATATATATATATATATATATATATATATATATATATATAATAACTTCGTGACCTTGGTATGATATGGTAAACCTAATCAGTAGGCGATTAAAGGTCTGTATATTACTTCAAAATATATGTATTTAAAAAACTCTACATGTTTCGGCGGTACGCCTTTATCAAGAGTATACAAAATATAAATGACAGAATATAAATGTCAAGTAATTAGGTTGCTATGGTTTAAATTATTCAAAGATACATTCCAGTAATAATAATAAATCATGCCTTAGTATTCCAAAAAATAGATAGCAAGGTGTGAACATATGTGTTGTTCGCTGCTAGCAATTTGTGTCTCTTTCTGGGTATGAACTTGTGTGTTGGTTGCTGCTGGCAGCTTGCGTCTCTCTATGGGTGTGTGGTTTTGTGTGAGAGCGTAAGTGTGAGAGTGTAAGTGTTTGTATGTCGGTGTGCTCGTGCGTGTGACCGGTGACCGGTCGCGAGAATTTAGAGAGGTCGGATAACCAGCCGTTGCGTAGGGCCGCCAACCCTTTCCCGGCATCTTCTTTACAATTCCGTGCAGTACTTCCACGGCCTGACCCCCGCCCCAACGAGGTAAGGCGCAGACCAGCGAAGCGCACCCTGTACGGGGTTGCTCATCGCTAACCAAGGGAACACTCTTAGTGGCTACCTCGGTCGACGATGGTCACACTTGTGCCATCTTAACGTTTTCCGCCGAAGCGAGGGCATACCACACACGTCGAACGTGTGTGTGCTGTTAACGGCAGCCTAGCCAGGTTGCCGCCCAGGACCGGTCCTAGTGGTGTGTGCATTGCGCGGCGCCGTGTTTGCGCCGCGCAGCATGGTTCCTCACTCTTGCTGGAAAGGCGGAATGGCAACTGACTGCCCAATGGGCAGACCCCCCTAGAGTTTTGTAGCGCATATGCTAGGCTACAACCCAGTAGAGGACCACATCAGCAAAAAACAGAAAACAGGGAAAGGCAGGGAATTATTATTATTACTGGAATGTATCTTTGAATAATTTAAACCATAGCAACCTAATTACTTGACATTTATATTCTGTCATTTATATTTTGTATACTCTTGATAAAGGCGTACCGCCGAAACATGTAGAGTTTTTTAAATACATATATTTTGAAGTAATATACAGACCTTTAATCGCCTACTGATTAGGTTTACTATATATGTATATATATATATATATATATATATATATATATATATATATATATAGATTGACTATAAAGTATTATCGACCGTACTGTATAAGTAAAAATTTCATTAACGGGTGAGCGGTCTGTCAAGTAAAAATAAAACTCCTTTATTCCACTCCATATTTCATAACGCATTGGTTACTTCATCAGGAGTGTAATTCAGAGTTAAAATTTAGCAAATAACGGCACTAAATATGTTAAAATTCGTCAACTTTAAAACATCACATCAATATGTTGTTAGTTTGTCGTCAACCTCTTAAAAACGGGTTCCTCACTCTTAATAAAACTATAATTGTTGAAAATGAAAGAAGTCGAAATGAATTATTAGAGCTGTTTATTAATGAACTTCATGATAATGAACTTACGAAAGGACAATTTGCTTTTTTGCAAGAATGTTTCTATACAAGAATTATTAATTTTTCTCCAAGATCTCCAGATTTGACAATATTAGACTATTTTATTTTTCTATATTTAAAGAATATCATTTTCAAGACCAGACATCATACAATCGAAGAGTAAATGTGAATGTAAATATTGCTGTCTATAAATTACAACGCATATCATAAGAAATTTTATTTGAAACATTTACGTCCACGTTGGGACTTGAACCCAAGTCTACGATTTGCCGGACCGTTGCTCTAACCAACTGAACCACGGTGGACATTGGTTTCAAGTTTATTAGAACCGCCTTATAAGGCACTGATGTTAATATTCAGATGTCAATTTGAAATCTTGAAATTGCTCATTTTTACTCCTTTAGCTATTATTACATATAGATAATTTCTAAGCCGTTCATTTACATTTTTTCATGTTTACATACACATCTACTTCGCAAATAACATACTAGTTTGGAAGTATTTAAAATATTTAATATGAAGGCCGAATCAAAATCAAAGTAATAAAATTTATTAGAATTAAAAAACAGAGAACTGTAACAATTATTACGTGCGTATAAGAAATCTGTACATATGCTCGTATTATCTGGACTATACGGTAAAAATCGGTATTGTGTAATTTTGCACATGTGTTTAATAACAATAGTTAAGGTTATGTATAATGCAACAGTGCAAATAGATATTAAAAGTTACTTAAAAATAAACACACAAAGGTAAGTTACATATAAAAGTTTTATAAAAGATTAAGATTGAATGAATAATTATATATATTTAAATAGATGTTTAGAAATGTTGAAATTCAAATATTATATTTTGATGCAAACAATGTTTGATATTGTGATGTGATATAAATTTAATATTAAACTTTAAATGATGTTCTAGGTTTTATGGGAAATAATTGGAAAGAACCTGGTATTTCTCCTGTGTCTAGGCTTGGATGTATTCTCTGGGCTCGCAATTGTGGAATAAATCAGAGTTCGTCTGCTCCAATGGAAGTCCGTGTCGGAAGCGATTCAATGTTGGCGTTCTCGGTACGATGTAGTTCCAAGTCCGAAAAGATGCTTCGTTCAATATTTATTATATTCGACGTGCTGCGGATCCAATTCTTCTATCAAAAGTTCGGCCTGATTACAAGGTATTAAATGTATATGGTTTTCGTAGGATTTTCTTGAATTTTAAATACTAATTTTAATTAAACTTTTTGTGATACAGAAAATGCGGCCATTCGTTGTAAATTTTAGTAACAGACGCCTTCTTCGGCTTTTGTTTTTCCCACAAGCCTGTGTTAAATGTCGGCAAAAGCCTCTAAGTTTATGCTTTATTTGCATCTAATATAATATGAACTTTCATAATATTATAATTTTAACATAATAGAAAAATTAATTAAAGAATTTACAAATGTTTATAAAGTGGTTTTCAATGTTAGATACGTTCAAAAATGCATCGTAAAAATCGCATTCGCGGGGTTCGAGACAATTTTAAATTAGTGGGCGTGGTTAACTCGCTTCGATATAAATCTTGATGTGGGTAAATTAAATACCTGTAATATGGCGCGTATGATTTGAATTTAAAATGGAAAAATATAAATATAAAAAGTAAGTTTAAAAATCAAAATAAGTTAAATATCAATTTTAAAGTAATCGTCGTATTAATTTATACACATCTCGAAACTAATTTCACAAATTACGTCCACTAATTCAATATTTATATATGTGTTTATGATATGTAATAATCTGCATTTCCTTTTGTAGAGCTGGAATAAGTGTGCTGGTTGAACCATAACAATATATATATATATATATATATATATATATATATATAAATATAATAACTTCGTGACCTTGGTATGATATGGTAAACCTAATCAGTAGGCGATTAAAGGTCTGTATATTACTTCAAAATATATGTATTTAAAAAAACTCTACATGTTTCGGCTGTATACGCCTTTTTCAAGAGGATACAAAATATGAATGACAGGATATAAATTATTTATATCCTGTCATTCATATTTTGTATCCTCTTGAAAAAGGCGTATACAGCCGAAACATGTAGAGTTTTTTTAAATACATATATTTTGAAGTAATATACAGACCTTTAATCGCCTACTGATTAGGTTTACTATATATATATATATATATATATATATATATATATTCTAATTATCTGTTGAGGCTATTCACATTTTAACTATAAATACCTACATTTTATTAAAACCAATATATTAGGAGTACAGTAACATAATATCGCTATGAAATTTGGCTCTTAAAAGTATATTCTGAATGTCAGTATCTTACCCATAATTAAATTTAAGAGGTTAATGGAAAAGTAATAAAAATTCAACGCAATTTACCTCGACGCACTTTAAATTACCATTTCAATAACCCACATCTCCAAAGTCAATATACGTTTCTTTTTTTTTCAATATCAAATATAGAAATGTATTATAACCATAAAAGTGAATTCCAGTATCGCAAGATATGAAATGCTAATCAAATATGTTGAGTGTTTTCCAATAAGTCAGCTGATTTATCCGTTTTTCTGTCAACGAAAGCTGAGAAGATGACGAACCATTCACCAAAGTAAATCCGATACTAAAATATACTATACAGGAGAGTATTTCAAAATAAAGTTTTCTATTTTATAGATGTGTATTTATATACATATGTGCTGTAATATGTTCGATATAGTCTTGAATATTAAATTTATTGATATAAGTATATGACCTACTTTACTTTGTGTCGATATCGAAAAATCTATTTTGAACTTGACGCTCAGACTTCTATTACTATTTAAATAATAACTTTTGATAATATAATTTCTGTCAAATGTACTTCAATTCTTAAAATTAAATGACAGCAATAAGCTATTTATTTCTGTGTTCGAACAACGCCAATATTGAAAAATGAAAAAATGCGTATCGAAATAAACTTAATTTTGATACTGTTTTGGGTTTCATATATACCGTGTGCACAACGTCGTGCGATCGATGGATATATAAGTAATGACTGGCCAACTGCAAGTATATTCGCCTTGCTTGAACACAATGAGCGACTGATAGGAATATTCAATGTGTTAGAGAGAGATTATTTGATTCGTACTTAGATCGTATGTAAAATGTGTTGGATAAAGAAATGGAACGCCCGTACAGTTAGACAGTAGAACAGATTGAAAATAGCTCTCTCAACCCTAACCACATAAACTCGCTATTCGTCTTCGTCTTACTACATTGTGGTAGATCAATCACTCCCCGGCGTTCATACGGTATATATATATATATATATATATATATATATATATATATGTATATATATATATATATATGTATATTAGTGTGGTCTTTAGATGTATGGAAGAAAAATTTTTTGAAGTTTTAGACCGTAACTCCCACTAGAAAAGTTTGTTTTTGTGTAAAAATACGGTATGCAAAAAATTATGCATATCGAACAAGGAAAAGGCGTGGCGCACCGCCTCTCAAGGTGACCCCTGTTGGTAAAATGAACAGAAGTATAATTTTTTTTATATATTTATATTTTTTAGTATATAATATAGCTATAACTTTATTATTATAACTTAATTGAATTTAGGGTAACTGCCACGATTTGTAACAAGAATTTGATATATATAAAAATTTAATTGGAATCAAATTTCAAATATTGCGGTGGCAACTAAATTATTTACATATCCTGATAATAGTTTACAAGCATATATTTTTTTTAAGCCAACGAGTTCTAAATATAGCCTTTTTATCACTTTTCTCGAATAGCCTTACGCGTTTTTGTTAAGAAAAGTTGGAATCATTGTGGTGTAGCATTTAAGAAAATTAGAAAGGGACTTCCCCTATAAAATGACAATTGATTAAAATTGTCAATTAGAAGAGTGTGTTACTTAACAGAAATAGTGTTAAAAATAGAAGCTTGTGTAAAAAGTGTAAAAAAATTATCGTAAACCTAAGACAGAAGTTATATTTAGTTGGCCATTATGAAAGTCAAATCAAAGTAAAATAAAATTTAAGATCAAGTGCCCACCTTGTCGAGAAGGAAGTAGAAATTATGTGGTATAAGGCTCGAGTTCCAACAAAGGGGAACGGATAAAAATATTATAAAAGTAGAGGCGTTATACAAAGAATGGAAGAAATTGCTTAAGTCGAGCAAACGCCACTCATCACTGCAGGAAAAACGCGAAAAAGAGTTTACAGACAAACTAGATGATTTATTTAATATTGCCCACGCAAATGTCTTAGAAAAAATGAAAATTGAGGAAGATAAGTTTTTTCTTATCAATCAAAGAAAGAAAGGACGTTCCGGAACAACGGGAGGTCCGATTGCGTTTTTCTCAGAAGTGAACAGAAAATAATTCTTCGGCAAGAGGAAGAGAAGCGTAGGCGTGAAATTCATGAAGCTAAATTGCATGATATGTATTAGGATATATAAAATAAAGTAAACTCTAGTGGTAAAATGTAAATGGTAAATGTAAAAAAAATAATTTTTAGAAAAAAGCATTTAATGCCTGTTTTTTTATTATGTACAAGCTATCAAAACATTTGGAAAATTTGTGTAAAAGTCACTCAAAAATAAAATATATTTTTTTAAAAGGCTTGGTATTCCAACGGACTTTTGAACAAAAGATCCAGAGGAGTGGGTAAATGAACCTAGTTTTAACGTTGGCCTTAATATCGTTGGAAATATGAATGTTGTTAATGACTCGGCAGAACGAGCAGTTAAGCTAATATAAGATTTTAATTTAGTGTTATCCAAAGATGAAGAAGAAAAGCAATTGATAGTGGGATTAGCGGAAACTCTACCCCAATGTGAACAAATATTCTCTTTTGAAATAAAATAACATATAAATAACTAAAAACAAAGCATTTTTATTTATCCCTTGTCAGACAGAGATCTTGTAACATTATCAAATCTGTGACCACAAGGAATAAGTGAATCTTTTATGTTTTTCCTATTTATTAACTGTTTTCCAAAAGTAAACCATTCTTCAATCTTTTTATTAATTTTTATTTATTTACAATCTAGTTGGGCGAATACTCAAGCGTGATATTGCTGCCATTCATCGTGATCAAGATATTTCGTTATCAACAATTTATCAAGCCATAAAAGGATGTGAATAGCATACCCTGCGTTAATTTGCCCATAAGTGGTCGACCAAGAATTTTGAGCTAAGTGAGAAAACAAGGAATGCTTGAAGCTATTAAGGATAGAGCTGGAGTTATACAGCGAAAAAAAGGTCGAAGATTCGGCGTTTCAAAGACCCCTGTTTTTCAAACAATTTCCCGAAATAACGTGGTGTTTCGAAAACGAAGGAAGGAACTAAAATATGGCGCGATCCTGTTAGAAAGAATACCCAGATATTGTCGTGCGCTAAGGCGCATCCATTTTGTCAATAAACTAATTGACTTCCTTTGGAGATGAAGAAAAATGACGGTTTTTATAACAACGACATAGAAAACCTTCCATACTATGTCAAATTCAAAGGTAAATCCAAATTTGAAGACAAAATTTTAGAGTGGTGTACCATTTCCGGGCCGCATTTATCTCGCGTGTACCGGGGCCGCATTTATCTCGCAACGGTACATTGGTCGTGCTCGATGAGAAGCCTTAACTTCACAACTTTACATTCAAAGATACTTTTCTAAACAGCTTCAGTTTTTAAATATACATCATGGCAGTGGTGATATCATATTTTGTCCTTATCTAGCTTTATGCCATTATGCTAGAGTTACTAGAGGCTGGTATAACGCTAACAACATAAACTTTGTTCCTAAATTAGACAATCCTCCCAATATACAGCTAGGAGCATGGAATTCCAGACACAAATAATTGTCTGCTGTACATATGCCTCTTTCATTTAGAGTTTTATTGACATTAGACATTTATTAATGTTTCATTGACATTTAAAAATATGCCTAGAATTCTTCTTAATGAAGGGCAAAAATTAAGAGCAATAGCAAAACTTGAGGAAGGATGGTCTTTAAGAGCTGTTGACATACACCTTAACAAACGTAAGTCTTGTATAGAACACATAAAAAACGCTGGGAGCATTACCACACGGTTTAAAGGACTACATGATCTGGTGGTCGACGTGTAACTAATGTAGGCGAACACCTCGTTTTAATTAACCCTATCAGAGAACATCTTTTCAGAAAGTTATGGAAGCAAAATCCCTAACACAATTTCCTAGATCTATGTGAATTGCTCAGAGAAGAATAAAGGAGCTTGAATTAAGATGTAAAATTTCAGTTAAGAAACCATTTTTGAATGGCATAAATAAAGAGGCACGTTTAGAGTTCGATAATTTCTATTTAAATCGTGACGAAGATTTTTGGAATACTGTTGTTGTCAACGATGAAAAGGTTCTTAGCTCTAGTTAAAATGGGAAATTACGTGTTAGCAGACCTGAAAATTCTCGATATCAAAAAGATATGTTCAGCAAGATCTATCAAGCGGCAGATTCTCTGATAACGAATGGGCATGAATAACTTCTGAAAGATTAGGGTTTTGCCATCAAATTGAAGAACGATTAACATGACTTGTATATAGAAATTTATTGGAAAGTATAATGGTACCTTCAGTCTTGGAAAGTTTTCCAGATAGTAACTTTACATTTCAACATGGTCAAAGCGCCTTAACTGTTAGGGTATGATTGGCTACCCAAAATATAAAAGTTTTGCAATGGCCTGCGAAGAGTCCAGGCTTGAACCCAATTGAGAATATTTAGGGATATATTGTCAAAAAGCTGTATAGAAATAATTTTAGACCGCTGAATAGAATGTTCATGCTGCTTGGCAAGATGTTACTGGAAATTATGGCACAAAAAGCTTAATTCAAACAACGAGGAGACGACTATAATTGGTATTAGATCATAACGGTACTTCAATAAAATACTGATACAATTGTATACTTATTTAAACACTAAATTTCTTCAGTATTTTGACATACAATTTTTATTGAATACTTTATGATTTACGCACACATGACATTGATACATAACCTAAAGCAACAAGTTACAGTAAAATACCCATTTACAATAGTAAATATTTTGAAAAAACTGCTATACTAGTTGTCTGGAATTTCATGCTCACGACATTACCTCAGGCTCGGTCAATATTGACCAGGAAAAATGTATGAAAATCGATGGAAAGCTCCAAATGAAGACCAATTCGGATGTCTAATTTTTAAAAAAATGCGAGAAATTGATTCTGGTGTTGACCAGAAGATGATGGAACAAGACAGAAGAAAACTAAGGACCATCGAAGATAATGGCCCACTATCAATAATTTAAAGAATAAGTATTTATTGTTAATTGCTGTAATATATCGCTTATATCGTTATATCGTTTATAAAGTAATTTTCAACATCTAAAATTTTTCAGAAAAGTTTCAGAAAATTATGTATTTCTCGTATATTATTAAAATATTTAATTTTTCTCGGAATGAAGCAAATTTAATACGTTTCCTTGTCGATGGGTATAACAATGTATTTATTGCGTCTATCGCTTTTCTGTCGTACGAGTTATATGTGCGCGATATATCGGACCACGCTTGGAGTTGATTTTGTATACCATCGGGTGACAATAGCATGCTCGCTCATACGGTATGTCGTTCATTGCAATCAATACCTCAATAATTCTTCTGCTATTAAACAAATTTTAAAATTCTAAATTGCTATTTGTTACATCTATATTATGGATTCTAAAATAATGTACGAGAATAGGCAGAAAAGTAATGCACACATGGTTGCACAGCGCGAACAAAAACAAATAGCAAGATTGGGCAAAAGCTACATTAAAGTACAATTCTTAAGCTTCAAAGTCTTATATTTATTTTTCTACATAGTCACCGTTAAAGCTAACACATTTCTCCTAGCGTGTAACATGTTTTTTCATTTCGTCACTGAAAAATACTTTTTACTACAGACTTTTCTCGAATCCCAAGATTTGACGGCTGCCTACACCTCATCGGTCGAGGTGTAATAATTACCCTTGAGGTCTCTCTTGAGTAGAGGAAAAAAATTAAAATCGCAAAGCGCAAGATCGGGGGAGGTAAGGAACGTCTGAAATCGGTTCAAACTTCAGGTTTCCCAGTGCCTCTGCAGTTGTGCGCGAGGTGCGCGGACGAGTATTGTCATGTTGCAAGATTATTGGTTTCAGGCTACTTCTAACACGGCATACTCGATATCGAACGTGTTTTAGAGTATCTATGTACCAAGGAGAATTTTTCGTTGCCCTCGTTCCAGAAAATCAGTCATATAAATTCGGTGGGCATTACAAGACACAGTCAAAAGAATCTTTTTTTGGGATGCTTGTGTTTTGAACTTTTTCGTCTGATGAGAAGACGAATGTCGATATTCAGCGCTCTATCTTTTCTCTTTTGGGCCGTAATGATGGACCGATAACTCGTTCCCCGACATAATATTCAAAAGAAAGTCGTCTCCTTCGTCACCGTAGCGCTCAAGTTACTCGCAGCATTCCAATCAATACTGTTTGTTCTCGTCTGTGAGCCATCGTGCACAGATTTTACGATATCCCAATTGTTTAATAATTAAGTCGACGCGTTCCTTGGATATTCCAATATGGTTCATGATACGCTTTTAAGTGAATCGTCGGTCATTTTGAATGAAATCGTCGACGAGTTTGCGATGTATATCTTCTGTGGCAGTGATCGGACGTCCGCTGCGTGTCTTAACAACAATTTTAGCTTTTCCAGGATCGCAATCAGGAAATTTTATTACTGCTCGATTTGCAGTAGACCAATCAACAGCATCGTCACCATAAACATCCATTAAACGACGATGAATCTCACTAGGAGTCACTTTTTCAGCAGCAAAAAAAATCGATAACAGCAAGCTATTTAACTAGCATTGTCATAGAACTAGAACATGTCTCCATACTTCTGCTTCTCGAAATACATTGGCTGAATTCAATGACCTCAAACTTATGCCCACGTATAGAGGGGGAATGTTGCTTGTACATTCCACATAGGGCGCTTCTGAAGGTCATTTCGTTCTCGCTGTACAAAAACATTTGAGAATTACTTTTCAGCCTAGTCTCGAATGTACTTCTCGAATGTAAAATTTACCTAAGAGTGTTAATATTACAAACGTAGTGTGTTCTTCTTTCAGATCGTTTCGTCTAAAAGAAAATCAAAATAACGCGTCGAAAACCGCTGTATAACTCAACAACAACGTTATCTGTGCCTTTATCCTAGTAATGTACCATGATCCTGACAACTTACAAATGAAAATTATTACTGCTGCCGAGCAAATGAAGTAACAATCATAAAAAATTGGTGATAAATGCAAGTATTTGTGAATAGTGTTGTGTTGAATTCTTTATAATTTTCTAATATTAAATGACGTTTACTTGAACGCGACTACTTACTCCGTTCAGCCAATATTTGTTTACCACCTATTCTGCTCTATTTATATTTAATTCGAAAAGGTATTATTAGCTGTTACAATATATTCTATTATACCTCGAATTTGGAAAATGTGTAACACTAAATAAAATATATTTGCAAACCATTGAATTTCGACAACAAATAAATTTTAATATTATTTTCCTATATATTTATTTCATAATTTAAAAGCAAATGAATAGAAAACCATATGCAAAATACTTTTGAACGGTACAAAAATAAATGAAATATGCAACTTTTATTTAATACCACTAAAGTAAATCGAATACATCAATACTTTTTTAGTTTCAAGTGTGGGAAGAAATTATCTATATAGGAAAGCCCTTATAAAAATTAAGGTGGAAAGGATTAGAAGTTTCTCCAAAGTTCAGTATACTTGTTTGATGGACATTAAGTGAGAATTCTAACCTAAGTTTGTTTTGAATCGTAACTAGTTGCTAAGTGGTTTAGTTAGAAAGTTTGTTTTCGGAAACACTTTACCAAAATGTAACTTCCACAAGAATATTTTTAAAACATTTTTACGCCTGTACATATCCGTATGAATTTAGTATATACAATATACACATATATACACACACACACACATATATATATATATATATATATATATATATATATATATATATATATATATATATATATACATATATCAATTGATAAATTCTTGGAGTTTTTCGGCTTTTATATGAAATATATACAAATATTGATAATATTTGGAAATATTTCATATAAAAGCCGAAAAACTCCAAGAATTTATCAATTGATATATTTAATGTACGGCTAGGAAATTATCTAAACACTTATATACATATATTTATAAGTTATATATATATATATATATATATATATATATATATATATAAATATAATAACTTCGTGACCTTGGTATGATATGGTAAACCTAATCAGTAGGCGATTAAAGGTCTGTATATTACTTCAAAATATATGTATTTAAAAAACTCTACATGTTTCGGCTGTATACGCCTTTTTCAAGAGAATACAAAATATGAATGACAGGATATAAATGTCAAGTAATTAAGTTGCTATGGTTTAAATTATTCAAAGATACATTCTAGTAATAATAATAAATCATGCCTTAGTATTCCAAAAAATAGATAACAAGGTGTGAAAATATGTGTTGTTCGCTGCTAGCAATTTGTGTCTCCTTCTGGGTATGAACTTGTGTGTTGGTTGCTGCTGGCAGCTTGCGACTCTCTATGGGTGTGTGGTTTTGTGTGAGAGCGTAAGTGTAGGGTTTTGTATGTCGGTGCGTTCGTGCGTGTGTTTAGTGATCGGTCGCATGAATTTAGAGAGGTCGGATAACCAGCCGTTGCGTAGGGCCGCCAACCCTTTCCCGACAACTTCTTTACAATTCCGTGCAGTACTTCGACGGTCTGACCCCCGCCCCAACGAGGCAAGGCGCAAACAGGCGAAGCGCACCCTGCACGGGGTTGCTCATCGCAACTAAGGGAACACTCTTAGTGGCTACCTCGGTCGACGATGGTCACACTTATGCCATCTTAACGTTTTCCGCCGAAGCGGGGGCATAGCACACACGTCGAACGTGTGTGTGCTGTTAACGGCAGCCTAGCCAGGTTGTCGCCCAGGACCGGTCCTAGTGGTGTGTGCATTGCGCGGCGACGGGAAAGCGCCGCGTAGCATGGTTCCTCACTCTTGCTTTTCCCTGCCTATCCCTGTTTTCTGTTTTTTGCTGATGTGGTCCTCTACTGGGTTGCAGCCTAGCATATGCGCTACAAAACTCTAGGGGGGTCTGCCCGTTGGGCAGTCAGGTGCCATTCCGCCTTTCCAGCAAGAATGAGGAACCATGCTACGCGGCGCTTTCCCGTCGCCGCGCAATGCACACACCACTAGGACCGGTCCTGGGCGACAACCTGGCTAGGCTGCCGTTAACAGCACACACACGTTCGACGTGTGTGCTATGCCCCCGCTTCGGCGGAAAACGTTAAGATGGCATAAGTGTGACCATCGTCGACCGAGGTAGCCACTAAGAGTGTTCCCTTAGTTGCGATGAGCAACCCCGTGCAGGGTGCGCTTCGCCTGTTTGCGCCTTGCCTCGTTGGGGCGGGGGTCAGACCGTCGAAGTACTGCACGGAATTGTAAAGAAGTTGTCGGGAAAGGGTTGGCGGCCCTACGCAACGGCTGGTTATCCGACCTCTCTAAATTCATGCGACCGATCACTAAACACACGCACGAACGCACCGACATACAAAACCCTACACTTACGCTCTCACACAAAACCACACACCCATAGAGAGTCGCAAGCTGCCAGCAGCAACCAACACACAAGTTCATACCCAGAAGGAGACACAAATTGCTAGCAGCGAACAACACATATTTTCACACCTTGTTATCTATTTTTTGGAATACTAAGGCATGATTTATTATTATTACTAGAATGTATCTTTGAATAATTTAAACCATAGCAACTTAATTACTTGACATTTATATCCTATCATTCATATTTTGTATTCTCTTGAAAAAGGCGTATACAGCCGAAACATGTAGAGTTTTTTAAATACATATATTTTGAAGTAATATACAGACCTTTAATCGCCTACTGATTAGGTTTACCATATATATATATATATATATATATATATATATATATATATAATAACTTCGTGACCTTGGTATGATATGGTAAACCTAATCAGTAGGCGATTAAAGGTCTGTATATTTCTTCAAAATATATGTATTTAAAAAACTCTACATGTTTCGGCGGTACGCCTTTATCAAGAGTATACAAAATATAAAATATTTTATATTTTGTATACTCTTGATAAAGGCGTACCGCCGAAACATGTAGAGTTTTTTAAATACATATATTTTGAAGTAATATACAGACCTTTAATCGCCTACTGATTAGGTTTACCATATATATATATATATATATATATATATATATATATATATATATATAAAGACAATTATTTCGTGACCTTTGTATGTTATTGTAAATTATTTGTTGGCGATTTAAGGTCTGGTTTTACTTCAAAATGTATATATTTAAAACAATCTTACTTGTTTCGGCAAATGTTGCCTTTTTCAAGAAATATAAAATATAAATGACAGTATATTAATGTCATACTTATACATTTGTAGTTGCCATGGATAAAATTATTCAAAGATACATTCCAGTTTAATAATAATAAATCATGCTTTAGTATTTTAAAATAGATAGACAACAAAAAACAGGGAAAAACAAGACATGAATTATTATTATGTATGCACCCGTGGAGCGACTTAAGATGTTAAGCTGTCGGCATTTGCCTTAAACGAGAAGGAAAACCACGAAAACCTACTCGGACAGCCAGTCAGAGATCAAAACACGGAACTGTGAGCATGATAAGCAAATGTTTAGATATTTAATTAACATAAGATATATAACAATAACAGCAACATATATTATGATGGTAAATTACAGATCGTTACATAATTAAGTTATACTATTATACTACTGCTTAAATTTTTTATCACTTCTGTTGTTAACTGAAATTTTTTCCTGTTTAATACTAATTATTTCTTTAGTTTCCCTTTTCATTGTGTGTTGTTCTTTATCAATTATCTATGTGTTTTCAAAATCGAAATGGTGATCGCGTTCTAGTTTGTGTGTAGATAAAGCAGTTTTGTCTGTTTTGGAGTATTTGTGGGCTTGTTTTCTTTTGTATAAATATTGTTTAGTTTGGCCTAAGTAGTAACTATCGCAATCGCGACATGGTATTTTATCGATGACATGTGTTTCTCGATTTTTTTCTATTTTAGGTTTAAGTTTTGAAAATAGATGTTTATTAGTATTTCTAAGTTTATATGTTGTAGCTATATCATATTTTTTTAAAGTGTATTTAATTTTTTCTGATAATTGTGGAACATATGAAATCGTGATATATGTTGTATTATTGTTTAAATTGTTATTACTGTTATTACTGTTACTGTTATTACTGTTATTACTGTTATTACTGTTATTACTGTTATTACTGTTATTACTGTTATTACTGTTATTACTGTTATTACTGTTATTACTGTTACTTGTTATTACTGTTATTAATTATTTCTTCAATAGTAAATTTTAATTTGTTGTGAAAATTGTTGAATTTAAAAGATAGTTTATTTTATTAGTCGGAATACATGTTATGATGTCACCTACATACCTATCTTTTGAAGAAAATGGGGTAGAAGTCTAGTGAATTGATAACGTTTTGTTCCAAATGTTCCATTACCAGATTTGCAATAGGAGCAGCTAAAGGAGAGCCCATGGCAAAATCAAATGTTTAACTATAAAAAGAATTTTTGTATTGAAAAAATGTGTTGTCGAGGCAGAAGTGTATACCTCTAATAAATTCGTTTTTATTTAGTGATGTGTGTGGACTAATTTCATCGCATTTGGATTCTATTATGTTTACAGCTAGATCTGTAGGAATGTTAGTATATAAAGATTCCACATCAAGTGATATAATTTTGTGATTAGTTGGTACTTTTTGTTCCTTGATGAAATTTTGAAATTGCCATGAGTGTTTGGTATGATATTCCGTTTTTCCTAACATCTTAGATATGCTACCACCTAGGAATTTTTCTATATTATAAGTAGGGGCTTGTATATTAGATACTATTGGTCTTAAAGGGATATTATTTTTGTGGATTTTAGGTAAACCATATATGGATGGAGGGTGGGAAATCAAATGCGAAGATTGTTTTTAGTGTTGAAATCTATTAGGTTTTGTCTATGCCATTTATTTGTCAAGTTATTATTTTCTTTTTAAGTTTTCTCTGTTGGATTATTTCTTTCTTTTTTATAGGTGAATTTATCGTCTAATAGTTTTTCTATTTTTTGCTCATATTCCTCTTTAAGAATGATAACTGTTTTATTTGATTTATCTGCTGTTGTTATTATAATATGAGGGTTGTCTTGGACAAATCTTTTTGTTTTTTAATGAACTTATTCATATATAGATTTGATATATGTTTTTTATTATTTAATTTCTTATGTTTATGGTTAGTGATTATATTACAGATTCTGTTACGTATTTCATTCTGTTGGTCTTGTGGTAAATTTTGTATTCCTGTTTCAATGTTAGCTGTATAGTTATTAATGGGTATTTTATTTGGTGGCATATTAAATTTGGGTCCTAGGCTAAGTATGTATTTAACATTATCTGGAATATTTATATTGATCAAATTGATAATCCATAATATATGTTGCTGTTATTATATATCTTATGTTATTTAAATATCTATACATTTGCTTACCATACTGACAGTTCTGTGTTTTGATCCCAGCATGGCTGTCCGAGTAGGTTTTCGTGGTTTTCCTTCTCGATTAAAGCGAATGCCGACAGCTTAACATCTTAAGTCGCTCCACGGGCGCATACATAATAATAACTCATGTCTTGTTTTTTCCTGTTTTTGTTGTCTATCTATTTAAGAATACTAAGGCATGATTTATTATTATTAAACTGGAATGTATCTTTGAATAATTTTATCCATGGCAACTACAAATGTATAAGTATGACATTAATATACTGTCATTTATATTTTATATTCCTTGAAAAAGGCATCATTTGCCGAAACATGTAGGATTGCTTTAAATATATACATTTTGAAGTAAAACCAGACCTTAAATCGCCAACAAATTGAATTTACCATATACATATATACATATATGTATATATATATATATACATATATGTATATATATATATATATATATATATATATATATATATATATGTTTTCTTTCAGGTTTCCGCGGGTAGTAGTATGTGTTGTAACTGGATTCCGGGTTTTCTTCCGCGTTTCCATTGTTTGGTCTTTGTAAAGACCGGTGCTGGTTTCTGGACGACGTTTCGGCAAAATCACATTTGCCATCTTCAGGTCTGCGATAACTGTCTGCTTCTGCTTCTGGTTACTCGTAAACTGACGTAGTCGATTTTAAGATGGTTGTTATATACCTGCTTAGCGTTCTGGTTGGTTACACTTGGTTGAGTATGTGCGCGACTCCGTGTCGTTGGGCCTGTAGCTGGTGTGGGCTGGCTGGGTTGCGGTGTTTTTGTTTGTTGTTTCTTGTTGACAACTCCTTTGCTTAATACTGGTTTCCATGCTGTTGGTAGCCTCTGGGTATCATCTCGCGAATTCAAATTGTCCGGACGTTTCTCAATTTCGATAGCTTCCCTGATAACTCTGGTTTTCATATGTTCTACGTTCGCCAATAATTTGGTATTGCTGAAGTCTATCGTGTGGGATGTTTCCTTTACATGCTGAGCCAAAGAGAGGAATCAATAGCCAAAACCTACTTACCCTATGTCAAAGGTACCACCGACAGAATATCGAGAATCCTACGAAGACACAACATTGAAACCACATTCAAGGCAGACAGAAAAATCAGCACAGTCCTTCGGAATCCAAAAACAAGAATACCTTTAGAAAACCAGGGAGTATATGAAATTCCATGCCTTGATTGTGAGAAGACGTACATCGGCCAAACAAACAGAAGGGTAAACGTAAGAAGAGACGAACACCAAAACTCCGTAAGAAAAGACGAGAAAACTTCATCTTTGGCTCAGCATGTAAAGGAAACATCCCACACGATAGACTTCAGCAATACCAAATTATTGGCGAACGTAGAACATATGAAAACCAGAATTATCAGGGAAGCTATCGAAATTGAGAAACGTCCGGACAATTTGAATTCGCGAGATGATACCCAGAGGCTACCAACAGCATGGAAACCAGTATTAAGCAAAGGAGTTGTCAACAAGAAACAACAAACAAAAACACCGCAACCCAGCCAGCCCACACCAGCTACAGGCCCAACGACACGGAGTCGCGCACATACTCAACCAAGTGTAACCAACCAGAACGCTAAGCAGGTATATAACAACCATCTTAAACTCGACTACGTCAGTTTACGAGTAACCAGAAGCAGAAGCAGACAGTTATCGCAGACCTGAAGATGGCAAATGTGATTTTGCCGAAACGTCGTCCAGAAACCAGCACCGGTCTTTACAAAGACCAAACAATGGAAACGCGGAAGAAAACCCGGAATCCAGTTACAACACATATATATATATATATATATATATATATATATATATATACATATATGTATATATATATAATATCTTCGTGACCTTGGTATGATAAGGTAAACTTAATAAGTCGGCGATTAAAGGTCTGGTTCATTACTTCAAAGTATATATATTTAAAACAACCCTACATGGCAATATGCCTTTGTCTAGGGAATACAAAATTTTGTATTCCCTTGACAAAGGCATATTGCTGAAACATGTAGGGTTGTTTTAAATATATATACTTTGAAGTAATGAACCAGACCTTTAATCGCCGACTTATTAAGTTTACCTTATATATATATATATATATATATATATATATATATATATATAAGTGTTTAGATAATTTCTTAGCCGTTTATTAAATATAGCAATTGATACATTATTGGAGTTTTTCGGCTTTTATATGAAATATTTACAAATATCAAATTAGAATGTATGTAATTGCAGAGTTAGTGGGGATGTAAACATTGCTGTCTACAAATTACAAAGCAAATCATACGAATTTTTTTTATTTGAAAAATATGGTCTACCTTTGGACTCGAACCCAAGTCTACAGCTTGCCGGGCTGTCGCTTTTACCACTAAGCCACAATAGACCCAGGTTCAAGCTATTTAGAAATGCATTATAAAGTAACAGTGTTAATGAATCAGATGTCAGTTATTGAATGTAGATGTCAAGTTGAAAGCAGAAGTCAGTTTTGAAAGCTCATGTCAGTTTTGATAGCAGATGTCAGTTAGTGAAAGCAAATGTCAGTTAATGAAAGCAGATGTCTGATTTGAAAGCAGGTGTCAGTTATGAAAGCAAACGTCAGATTAGAAAGCAGATGCCTATTTTGAAAGTAGATGTGAGTTATTGAAAGCAGTTGTCACTATTTTGAGAGCAGATGTCAGATTTGAATGTTGGAAATGCTAATTATTACTCCATAGCTATATGAGTGTTTAGATAATTTCTTAGCCGTTTATTAAATATAACAATTGATAAATTATTGGAGTTTTTCGGCTTTTATATGAAATATTGGCAAATATCAAATTAGAATGTATGTAATTGCAGAGTAAGTGGGGATGTAAACATTGCTGTCTACAAATTACAAAGCAAATCATACGAAATTTTTTTATTTGAAAAATATGGTCTACGTTTGGACTCGAACCCAAGTCTACAGCTTGCCGGGCTGTCGCTTTTACCACTAAGCCACAATAGACCCAGGTTCAAGCTATTTAGAAATGCATTATAAAGTAACAGTGTTAATGAATCAGATGTCAGTTATTGAATGTAGATGTCAAGTTGAAAGCAGAAGTCAGTTTTGAAAGCTCATGTCAGTTTTGATAGCAGATGTAAGTTAGTGAAAGCAAATGTCAGTTAATGAAAGCAGATGTCTGATTTGAAAGCAGGTGTCAGTTATGAAAGCAAACGTCAGATTAGAAAGCAGATGCCTATTTTGAAAGTAGATGTGAGTTATTGAAAGCAGATGTCAATATTTTGAGAGCAGATGTCAGATTTGAATGTTGGAAATGCTAATTATTTCTCCATAGCTATATGTGTTTAGATAATTTCTTAGCTGTTTATTAAATATAACAATTGATAAATTATTGGAAATTTTGTCGCATGTACAGCTTTTGGTCATCCAGGAGCTAGCTATAATATTCCGAATTAATAGTACGTAGATCTTGGAGAAAATCCATACAAACAGCGAAAAGCCGATAAAAAAAAAGTTGCCAAGACTTTTCCAGCTGATAACCTAGTCTTCGCTGTCAACGGAGCTCTTTCACCGCTCTTTTCCCACACCGTACTCGCCTGCTTTGACTCGGGAGTGTAACAATGCGCCAAAGTTTAGTCGCACGTTATGAGTCCATTCAAAAATGCCTCTCCCTTTTGCCGGAATCAATTCAACAGACGCTGACAAACCTCTAACGGATGCAGTTTCTGTTCATCCGATAGCACCCGCGGAACCCATCTTACAGATACCTTGTGGAATCGAAAGCTCAGTGTCACGATGTGCTGAGCACTCCCGTAACTAATGCAAAGTTCCTAAACAGTATCACACAGCGTTATGTGCCTGTCGTCCTTCATAAGTTGTCGACCGGCTTCGATATTGGTTTGGGTCGCGTTTGTCATCGGTCGGCGATTGTTTTTCTGGTTC
This sequence comes from Melolontha melolontha, assembly GCA_935421215.2. NCBI lineage: Eukaryota > Metazoa > Arthropoda > Insecta > Coleoptera > Scarabaeidae > Melolontha > Melolontha melolontha. The sequence goes on from OW285235.1 coordinate 215,561,938, forward strand.
TCAACGTTTTCGCAGCCTTCAGAAAGTTCCTGGTAGCATACAAAGCAAGGATTCGTGACGAGGTGTTGTTGCCAAACTATGCTTGTAATCTCAGCAAAATTTCTTCAAAAACTTGATAATTATCCGTTGCTACAGAGAAACACACTTGTTGCTCACTCATGGTTTCTATAGTACTAAGGTGACCTAAGAGGTTTCGAGTCGTTACTATCCTCTCCCTATACTTACACTTTAGTTAAAAGTAAGCCCATCCCGGGTCAGTTACTAGTGTAGAATTAAAAAAAAATATATTCCCGTTTAAATTTGAGATACCCTCGTATGTTATTACGGGTTTTCACATTTTGTAGTGGTTCAATTGCTGTAAATAATTTTTTTTGTGATTTCCAGCATTTTTGTTGGGTTCTTCAAAAGTTCCCGTTTTTCTGTGTCACCCTGTATTATATTATTTACATTATAAGCAGTTTATTGATATATCAGCTGTTATAAATACCTAAATTTATGCAACGGCCGTGCGTAAAGAAAAGAGTTATTTATTTAGTTAACTACAGATTCTTTGAAATGAAATTAAGAACTTTAATTAGTCTCGAACTCTTTTTGACTTTTATGTTTCATAAATGTTGGCAACTCCAAAGAAGTTGTTTGTTAATTTCCAGGCGTATAAACTTTTAAAAGAAGTTTGCTTTCCTTAATTTGATTGCAAAAATTGACCTACTTTTCACATCAAAATTTCATTCATTTGCGAAATGGAACTATCTTGTATTGTATATTTTTATATAGTTGAATAAATGAACTGTAATAATGTAAGTTTTAAATGTATGAAAAATATATTTTCATTTGTGTAAACATTAAAGTTAATTTGCTTCTGCAAATAATAGCGTACGTAATATTATCTTTATGCTGACTTGAGTGTAGAACCATAAAATTATGAAATAATTTGAGAAGATTCGTTGAACAAAACACAATATAAAATGGATTTACCAAGGAATAACAGATATAAACATAAAATCTGACATAATAGTTATTTACTTTATTAGTGGGATAGAAGTATTATTATACTACGAGTGTGAAAGATTGCAAATGACGAGAGCGTTTGCCCGAGCTTTATATGTAATCACTAGAGACTGGAAAATATGCACTAAAAAGTTTGCCAAATATGCATGCAATATGCACTTAAAAAATCCCTAAATATGCACTTACAATATGCAATATGCACTTATGATGTGCATGTATTTATTATGTTTTAGGAAATTAAAATTCATTTGTCGTATTTACAAATTGTATATTTATTTATTACAATAAATTGTCGTATTTACAAATTATATATTTATTTATTACAATAAATAACCACATATTTCTTTAAAATTTCCATAGTTGAATTTTGTCTACGATCTGTAAGTATATGTTTATATTGGGAAAATGTTCTTTCAACATCGCAAGATGTGATCGGTGCATTCTTAAAACTAGGTATTAATGAGGGGCTTATATTCATGTTTTCATTAAAATTGCCATTAATTACATTATTTATAGATTTTAATGTAACAAAACTTCCATTTTTGCTTAGAATTGCGGCTAATTTTTCTTTAATTCTTTTTCCATTCAATCCGTTAACTTTTCCAATTTTCTCTTCAATATCATTTACAATGCCAACACCATCATTTAAACTTCTAATCTAGTAATTGCCTGCTCAATTATCGCAAAATTAGATTTAATATATGATAGCTGATTTTGTATTGTCGAATTATTGAAAATTAATTGCTGAATCAAATTGAGTTACAACATTTTTGATGCCTTCGTAATTATCGGCAGAAACACAGCACATTTAAGCCATGTTCCCCATCTTGTTGAGATAGGTTCTGGTGGCAATGGAATGCCGGGAAGCATTTCGTTATATAATTGCACTCGTAAGGGCGCTTTTAAAAATACTTTTTTGATATTGCTAATTAAATTGTTTACATCTGGAAACTCTAATCTAACTTTTTCAGCAACCCTATTTAAACCATGAGCCAAACAAGTACAATGGATTAAATTGGGAAAAAAAATTTTCAGACTTTGAGCTGATTTTAACATATACGAAGCGGCGTCAGTTACCATTAACAGAAATTTTTCAAAAGGTACTTTGTCGGGTAAAAAAAAATTCGCTAAAGACTCATTAATAAACCTGGCTATGGTAACATGATTTGTTTGGTCTAAATTACCTACATTAATTAAATGTCTTTTAGATTGACTTGAACCATTTAAGGTTCCAATAATCAAATTAGCAACCTGACGGCCCTTCGTGTCGGTAGTTTCATCAACAGAGACCCAAAGATTTTGGTTTTTCAACTCCTTTCTAATACCATCGATAACATCTTCATAAATTTCGTTGATGTATTTCTTGCGTAGAGTTGAGGAACTGGGTACATAAATGGGTTTATCAAAAAAACCCACTTTGCAATAAGTTTTCAGGAATTCTTGAAATATCAGATTGTCCAATTTATGTAAAGGAATATTACAACCCTCAAAAGGATTACACAAATCTTTGGAAAATGCTTCTTGTGGATTCTTCGAATTATTGAGAAAACTTTCCTCCAAAAGTTGCTGCCGCGGTTTATTCAAATTTTCAGAAACCCTGTTCTGATGAAACGTTGTGTTCAAATGTTGCACTACTTGAAATTTCTTCTGGCAGGTAATCTGTGTAACAAATATATATTTTTAACATTCAGTTATAATAATTATTATTAATTACTATATTACTACAAAAACTAGAAAAATAAATTGTCTGGTTTTGTAATGTTCTCCAGTTGTTTAAATTTTATTGATTTTGGTTATTTTAGTGTTTATGACAAAGAAATATTACAAAGATATATTAGCATTAAAGAACATAAAATTAAACATATCTAATAATAATTTACTATGAAATTGTTTCATTATATTTATGAACACAAAAAAAAATTCTCATAATTGTAGAACTTGTTATTGACAAAATATTTCAAAATTCAACTTACCCTTTTGTCGCAGAGTGTGCACAAAACACTTTCTTCGTCAATAATTTTTAGTGCACTGCAATCACTTATCCAATTTTTTATTAGAGATTACTTCGCTTTAGCTATCTTCGGCATTTTCAAAAATTTTTAATTCACTTTTGTTTCACCAAATAACACAGACCTTAACACGTTTACGAATGAACAAACTATGAAGGAAATTATTTCTTTTTCTTAAATTGATATTAGTCGTACGGTATAATATACCTGCATTAATACCGACATTTCTGAAAAGGATTTCTTACGTAAGTTCTAATTGCCCTGTAAACCGATTATCAGTACAGTTAAATCCTATTTTTGGGAAAGTCCATCTCATTATTAATGAGATGGACTTTTAATAAGTCATTAATGCAAAGTTGAAGGAATGCTAATCCCTTCACGTTTACACAAACAAATTAAATATCTTTAAATATCAGATTTTATTATGGTTCTTATGAAAATGGCGAATATATGCATAAATATGCAAAATAATTATGAAATATATACGTGCATATGCAGTTATGGTAAGTAAAGTGACCAAATATGCATTATATGCACGAAAAAAATGGTAAAAAACGTATTCTGAGGGTAGAAAATGGATAAGTACACAGTATAGAAGGAATATACCAAAAAACAACAAATATGCATTTTGCATAAAATCCAGTCTCTAGTAATCACACGAGTTACTGTAATATATTCTAGCCCACGTGTGATGTACAAAATTTTATTTTCATGTACTTATTTAAAAAAAAACTCTAAAAAAATCTAAATCTATAATTTCAAAATAAATTCAAAATAAAAATCAAGGAAACTTCCGTAGTGTTATGGCAACCGCTCAAATTTGATGTAAACAATTTTTTAAATGTCTACGATTCTTGGTACAAATTGGACATTAATAATGTAATCCCCCTAATAATGATTTATTCGGTAACGGAAAATCTGCCCTTGGAAATTTAAGAAGGTGCTGCAAATATGTCTCTTCACGTTTATCAGACAAGTCGCAAGGTAAGTATCAAAATTGTTATAAATGGTTCACTAATTGGTGTAGATCCAAGGAAGTTAAGAATAAAGCAAAAGAACAAGTAATACTGGTAGTTTTTGAAGATTTATCGAAGAAGTATAAGCGCTCCAGTCTTTGGGCTTGTTATTCAATGTTGCGAGCTACTATCTCGTTGAAACGAAGTTTTGATATTAGTAAATTTAATCTTTTAATTGCTTCTTTTGACAAAGCAATCAGTGGGGCACTGGCCAAAGGAATCCAGAGTATTAACAAAAGAGGATATTGTAAAACTTTCAAAAAAAGCTTAAGATAAAGAGTTTTTATTAATAAAGGTAAAAACATTCTGGATGTTTCATATAATAACACTAATAACTTCATATTTAAGTTTGCCTTGATAATTGGACTGGGAGGCGCTTGCAGAATAAACTAACTAATCAGCAATTAGAAAATGTAAAAAAAGAGGGACGGCTGTTTCATATCTTCATATCAAATACAAAGACGAAAGTATCCCGAGAAATATTTATTACTGTCGCAGGTATCGAGGAAGTGAACATAGTTGACGTAATTCAAAAATACCTAGAGCTGCATCCTAATCATGCTTGTTTATGGCAGGTTTTTCGTTGCGTACAGAGATGCTAATTTCGTAAAGCTTCCCGTTGGTATTAACACATTTAGCACAATGTCAAAGAAGATTGCCAGCTTTCTTAATTTACCACAACCTCAAGAATACACATGGCTTTATTTTCGAAGATCGTCCACTTCACTCTTAGCAGATACGGGAGCATATTTACTAGCAATAAAGCTGATTGGCGTTCTAATAGTGTATGTGAAGGTTACATTGATACTTCAGTTGAATACAAGGAAAAAACATCCTCAAAAGTTCTTGGAGGAGAGATTACTGACAATGAAGCTACCACAAGTGCTTCTAACACTTTCTACCATGATTTTATTCATCTTGGAAGAGAGCTTGGCTATTTCACAACTTATAGCAAGTATTTCTCAACAAAATGTAAATATCATTAGCAAAAATTCAGATCAGGTGCTTTCATCTCCTGGCAGGATCACCATGTTATGTCGCCTGGTCCTAGACGTGACACCGTTGCCGAGGCAGATTCATTTAGAGGCCGAGTTTTCAGTAGGACAAATAACATTTTTGAAAACGGTATATAATAACGTTTAATAAATTAAATTAATGATAACAATTGCATTACAAGTCAAGAAGCGAACTTGCATAACAACGTAAGGTCTGATACACAAGACTGTCTACCTGACTGACTCCTCAGTCGCAATGTATATATCATCTGTTAACCTGTTTAGATATGACCTGGTCTACATATCTGTTTACATAATGACATATTGACCTAGATACGTGACTATGATGTTGAAAGGTGTTGTACTTAAGAGGACACGAGGCGTAAAACAAGGATTGCATTGAATGTGTAAAATTAGGTGACCTGTTTAAGTTATCACAAAGTAAATATTATTGTGCATTTTTTATTTTAATAAAATTGATTAATTAAAGATTGTAAATTTTTTATTGCACCGCTAGTTGTGTAATAAGGTTCATTACTCAACTCAAATTAATGCTATTGTAATGCTCGCATAACACAGATTTAGATAAAAATAGTAACGCAATTATGCATGTTTGTATAAAATGCATTGCAAAATTAATTTCCAAGACCAGTGCTTCCATTCTGAAATAAATTTGGCATCTATCTAACTAAATACGAGCTATTATTTTCTAATTTGATCTTTTTTATATAAAACAGCTTTTCATTATATATGTGAGCTTTAGCACGTAGAATCCTTCGAGGATTAGACAGTAAGTTGGTAATTGCTTCACAAATAAAACCAACGATTTTATTCGTCGCCTTGTTTTAGTTATTTTATACATTGCCAGTAAATGTCTGGGTTAATTTTCACGTATTTTGTATTTTCTAACAGTTAATATATATATATATATATATATATATATATATATATATATATATATATATATTTAGTGTTTATAAGAATTTTATTTTTCTTATTTATTTTATTGGCCGTGTCTTAATATTAAAAATAATAGACTTTTTATTGGTTTAGCGACCTTTTATTGAATTATGATGTTTTATTCTACGACGTTTCGACTTTTATTATTTTTCAGTCTTTTTCAAGTATCTAGAAACAAGAATTAATACAATGAGAATATGAGAATTGTGTTTGCTTTTGTGAGATTGAATTAACAATTAAATTAACAATTAAAATTAAAATTAGATTAAAGACTGAATTACCAATTAGATTAACAATTAGAGTTAAAATTTAAAATTAGATTAATAATGAGTAAGGACAATTAAAGTGATTACATTTGTATAAATGAATGGAAAAATTTGAATTAAACTACAATACAGTAAGGTAAATAGAAACAAGAATTACTACACTGAAAACGTGAGAGTTGTGTTTGCTTTTGTGAGACTGAATTAACAATTACATTGACAATTAGAATTAAAATTAGATTAAAGACTGAATTACCGATTAAGTTAACAATTAAAGTTAAAATTTAAAATTAGGTTAATAATGAGTACGGATAAATTACAGTGGTTAAATCTGTATAAATGAATGAGATGTTAAACTTTTGATGTTAAACTACATTACATGAACAATTAATGACAAAACTCACCGTTTCTTTTGGTTTTCAAAATCACGCATTCTGTGTAACATGTGTGTCGGGTATCCGAGACCTTTTTTTGTAACGAACCGATCGCACTGGTTGGAATATTGTAAGTGTTTGTGGCTTTGTTAAGAGAGGTTAATTTTTGTTCTGTTTTTGGAATTTAGCAAATTGATCAGGACCGTGTTTAGGGGTATGTAGTAAAAGTATTTACAAATGGGAACTGATAAAAAGTTTTTTTTTTTTTTTTTTTTTTTTTTTTTTTTTTTTTTTTTTTTTTTGGTTTGTGTTTGTGTGTGCGGGGGGGGGGGGGTTGATTTTATCTATTGTTTAATCAGTGGGTAATAGAGTTTAGACAGTCCATCAATTTCGTTCCTGTCGTTTATTGTTCTGCTGTTTTTGAAAATGTGGATCATTTCTAAGACCTCCCTAGCTTTTGTATTCTTTTTCTGTGTTATTACTTTGGTGTTATCAAAATCAAAATTATGTTTTAGTGTCAATTGGTGTTTTTTTAAAGCAGTTTGATTTTTTGCGTATTTGTGACCTTTCAATCTTTCTTGTAGTAACTGTTTTGTTTGGCCTATGTATACTTTGTCACAGTCTTTGCAGGGTATGTTGTATATTGTGTGTGATTGTTTTAGTGTAGGTGTTGAGTCTTTTAGTTTGGTGTGTAGGAATTTTAGGTTTTTACCGCTTTGGTGTGCTATTTTATAGTTAAATGGTTTAAATATATTGTCTAGTTTTTCGGATAATCCCGTTATATAGGGTGTGGGGATATATGTTAATTCATTGTTTTTTATGGTTTTGTTGTGGTCGTTTGTTGTGTTATAAATTTTATTAAGTCTTAGTTTTATAATTTTTTGTATAAATTGTGGTGGATAATTGTTATATATATATATATATATATATATATATATATATATATATATATATACGCAAACAGTAGAGTAAAATAAAAATGTCAACATTCCATAGTTAGATACATAGAGCAACCCACATACCTTTAAATACGGATGCCTTTAACGAAGAAATAATCTATATTAAAAAAAATAGCAGAAAGTATAAGTCCAATAAGCCCAATATGATATATGAAATGATAAAACAGAAAGAACAAAAGAATATTCAGAAAAAAATTCTTATACCCGGAAATAAAAGAATTAACACGTTCGCTGCCACGTCCACTCATATGGGTAGACACCGAACTTGCCAATTCTGCCAGCTTCAGATTTGTAGTTTATTCCATATTTGCCAAGCCTATATCTCCAGTTCTAGAAATGATACGGTAATCCTGTTGACACACACGGGCAGCGCCAACCCATAACCAGTTTCGTTCTATCAGGCGACACCAATTTAATCAGTGACATCTGACGGAAGAAAGCGACTAGGCCAGAAAAGGCGACCTTCCGCTCGAATAGCAAGGCTATTACAAAAAAGCGGAAAAATACGTATATTGGTGCTGTCCATTAACACGCGCCAGATGGCGGTAAATATACAAAAAAGGGATATTTATCAATACGTTTTGCCATGTTTGTCCATGTTTACAGTTACGGATATGTATTTTGCATATCCGTTTCATTATATAACAATGGTTTGTGGGTTTAGCTAATCTTGGGGTACGCACCCTTTCCTCCTCTACTGGAATATTTAGTACGGAATAAATTAGTTTTATAAGAAACTTCAGAAGGTTTGCTTTTGGATTTTCGTTTGCGTAGAGAAGATAAGCATTAACTACGGCAGTGCCAAATATAACATCATCGGAAACTTTATGATACCATCGTATGGATTTTCTTATTGCGGAGTGATAGGACGAAAGTTGATCTTGAGCCTTTCTTGAGCCTTTCATCGTATTATATTGCATAATCATTTCTCGTTTAACAATTTCTTCACCTTGACGGTTTTTCTTTCCTGTTGGTAACAGGTTTGCTGAAAATTTTGAAGAGGCAGCATATACTTCTCTCTTGTCTTTCCACTTCATAGCAACTACTCCTTTAGCATTTTCTAATGCTTTTATTTCTCCACGCTTTAGTTTTGCAGAAACTACTTCTTTAGGGAAATACTTTCTATTTTTCCGGAAGGTACCGACGAATGATGTTTTTTTGGACAATAGTGTGTGTATTAGCGGAATACTTGTGTAAAAGTTGTCCGTACATACTGTCTTCCCGGAATCTAAGTAAGAATTTAGTAGGGACATCACTACATTGGTAGCAAGACTGGCAGCTCCACTACTTGAATTTTCATTTCTTTTGCCTGCATAAATTTGAGTTTTGTATATATGGCCAGTTTGGTCACAAAGCTTGAAGACTTTTATACCGTACTTGTGACTTTTTCCGGGAATATACTGTCTAAAATTGAGCCTGCCGCGAAAAGGCACCATGGATTCATCAATTACTAAGTTTTCCCCTGAAGATTTAACCCGTTGAACCCGTTTTTTTTTCGATTAGGTCAACTAGCGGTTTTATTTTGCACAGTCTGTCACCCTCAACTTCTTCTCCAAAGTGCCAAAACCTTAGGATTAGCTGGAACCTATTTTTAGTCATAAACAACGATACTTCATTTTTGAATAGTTTGGCATCACTCCAGTATAATTCAATAGAAGGCATCCTAACACAACCCATCCATAATCGTATACCTAAAAATGTTCTCATTTCAGAGCAAGTTGTATCTTTCCAATCTTTCATGCGACTGCTCCTTTTAATTTGGTTTAAGGATAAATACTTGGTAGCATTCTTATTTGTTTCATTTACCATCAACTCTATAACTTCATCTGATATGAAAAGATTATAATAATCTATTGGAAGGGCATTCAAAGTGTCAAATGGAACTTCAATTTTTTCAGATCCAGTAAACGGAATATTCCTCGTATTCAACGTGCATGTATTCCAATCGTCTGCTAAATCTTTGTTCGTAGGTAAAGTAGTGTGTTCGTTTACCAGTTCCTCCTCGTCTTCTATATCGCTATCGTCTTCTGCATCTGAAGTTAGGTTCGTCAAAAATCTTTACTCGCGTAATCTTACTCTTGCTCATTTCTTATACAGTATGTATCACAATTTCACAAAATCACACACCTTTTAGGTTAAGATTAAAAACGTGATGAATAAATAAGCAAATATGAAGTGTCCACCCCAGTGGGTAGACAGGTAGGTACCTGTAAACTGCTACCAACACGTGATGATAACTTACAAGAGAATTAATTTGTACACCAAAAAAGGTGGACACGGTAATTACAGAAGTCTGTTTTAAAAACCATGTAAGCTTATTTCAACTTGTAGTGAGTAGATGTCGTTTAAAAATCCCTTGCTGTCCACCCAAATGGGTGGACAAAAGCAAAAACTTGAGAACTTGTGTCAACCCATATGGATGGACATGGCGTTATTGGCAAGACTAACAAATTTACATTGGCAGCGAACGTGTTAAATAAAACCATTTGGTATGCAATAACATATATCTCCCCTATCACAGACAAAGTAAACAAAATATTAAGAAAATTAGACATTAAAATTATATGTAACAATAAGACAAAATTAGGTACTGTATTAAATAACAACAAAGATAAAATAGGTAAATTAAAAAATCTAGAGTATACACCCTTAAATGTCAAGACTGTGAAGCTATGTATATATTATATATATATATATATATATATATATATATATATATATATATATATATATATATATGTATATAAATATGTCTCGTAACTGGATTCCGGGTTTTCTTCCGCGTTTCCTCTGTTTGGTCTTCGTTAAGACCGGTGTTGGTTTCTGGACGACGTTTCGCCAAAATCACATTTGCCATCTTCGGCTCTGCGATAACTGTCTGCTTCTGCTTCTGGTTACTCGTAAACAGTTAACGGAATCCCGCATGAAGCCGTGACTGTCTCTCTTGAGAAGAAAATCGGTAAGGCATTTTAAATAAAGAAAACGTGTCCACTCACTAATAAGCTGTTGTATGAACTGAAACGTAATGTAATCCTTTATTAAAAAATGCAACGTTAGCAGTCATCTGAACATTTGTTTATTGTATGATATTCATGGTTCAGCTCTTACCAAATAAGTAAGAGCCTTCTTTATCATATCAATTTCCAGTACTCTTTTTTGTAGATCTCCAACAAATTACTGTATGCACTACGACACGTGTTCATTTATTTTTGGATAACATTTTATTATGCGACGTTAACTATCACAGGCCTGTTATTGAATCGTATAACTTTTTTTAAATAAAATCAGTTTGTATTGACTTTAGGATTACATTTTTCTTCATGATCTGACAATCACATTCATAGATCTGTAACTTTGAAATAAATAAAAATGGATATACAAGTTCTGCGTTTTTGTTACTTGAAATAAAGTCTACTTTACACTCCCAAAGTTTGAACATAACGATATGGGACACTTGTATATATATATATATATATATATATATATATATATATATATATATATATATATATATATAATAATCTATTTCTTAGCCGTACAATTAATATACATATATCATTTGATAAATCTTGGAAATTCGGCTATACATTAAATATTTAAATAGGATGTTATTTCGCGAAGTAATATGAAAATGTAAATATTGCTATCTACAAAATAACAACGCTAATTAACGAAAGTTTATGAAAAATTTCGTCCTCGGGTGGGGCACGAATCCACAACCTTTATTCGATATTACCTCGCGCAAATAACATCCTAATTAAATATTTAATGTATATATATATATATATATATATACATACATACATTATTATTATTATTATTATTATTATTATAATTATATATACATTAAATATTTAATTAGGATGTTATTTTCGCGAGGTCATGTCGAACTAAAGGTCGTGGATTCTTGTTCCACCCGAGGACGAAATTTTTCATAAACTTTCGTTATTTTGTAGATAGCAATATTTACATTTTCATATTACTTCGCGAAATAACATCCTATTTAAATATTTAATGTATAGCCGAATTTCCAAGACTTATAAATTGATATATGTATATTAATTGTACGGCTAAGAAATAGATTATTATATACAGGTGTCCAGAAACTCTCCTGACAAACGAAGACCGGAGTTTCCTCAGATAATTTTAAAACAATTAAACCCAAATTCACCTAGTCCGAAAATGCTTCCTAAGGGAGCTAGAGTTCTTTGAAGATGGCGCCTTGTATTTATTTTTTTTTAAATTCCTCCAGAACGCTTCTATTTAGAAAAACAAGAACTGGTATGCTTATTTATCCTCCAGAGATGAATCGATTCCATCAATTGCGAATTTCTAGTAACGGTCCTAGGCGTCCGTTTTGGGTAGGTCAACGGTTATTTTAAGGCATAACTTTTTGTCTTTAACTTTTAAGCATTTGTGACACTAGATTATTAAATTTTCAGGTATTCCAGTACTAAAAGATACTCTTGCTTTAAGTCGGTAGGATACACCGTTTTCTAGAAAAATTGATTTGTAAATTTTTCGTTTTTTCTTCATTAAAGTTCAATTTTTTATTTTTTGCAATAGTTAACTCTGAACTGCCAACAGAAGTAAAACCTACTTTTTCATTGTCAAATTGTTGTCAGTTCGCGAAGTTTATCTTTTCATTTTTTACTTTGTGTTATTCAAACACAACGATTTCAATTTAAAAAAAAATGGTTTTTACTAATGAGGAATACGCCGATATGCATTTAGTTTATGGCGAAATGAGGTGCAACGCTCGAGCGGCGCAACGTAGATACGCTGAAAAATTTCCCAATCGTCAGCATCCCACTCACTCAAGATTTACAGCTCTTCATCAACGATTAAGAGAAACAGGTTCAGTGGTCCCAAAAAATAATGAAACAGAGAGACATAATGATGTAACAGCAGAACATGAAGATGTTATTTTAATGGAAGTTGAGGAAAATCCAGAAATTAGCGTTCGAAGACTATCTGCCATGTACCCCACAATTTCAAAATCTTCCGTAGGAAATATCTTACACAAAGAAAATTTATATCCTTTTCATTTTACAAAGGTGCAAGCACTGCTAGAAGGAGATTTTCCTGCTCGCGTAGAATTCGCTAGATGGTTACAAAATCAGAAAAATCAAGATGAAGATTTCTTCAGGAACATTTTGTTTGGTGACGAAGCTACATTCTCAAAAAATTGAATTTTTAATGTACATAAAGCACATTATTATTCGTACGTTGGTGACAATCCCCACGTTGTTCAAGAATTTAAGCATCAGCATAGGTTTAGCATAAACGTCTGGATAGGAGTAGTTGACGATTATCTACTTGGACCTGTGGAATTACCTGCTCGTTTAAATGGTGCTGATTACTTACATTTCCTGCAAAATATTTTACCTGATTTGTTAGATGAGGTGCGTTTAAATATTCGGCAAAACTTATGGTTTCTACAGGACGGCTGTCCGGCCCACTTTAGCAGGAATGTACGAGACTTTCTAGATAATAACTACGAAGACCATTGGATTGGAAGAGGCGCTCCAGTTGCTTGGCCAGCAAGGTCGCCGGATTTGAATCCTTGCGATTATTGTGTTTGGGGATACATAAAAGCATTTGTTTATTCCGTTCCGATACAAAATCGCGCACAACTCTGTCTAAGGATACAAGATGCTTGCAACGAATTTAGAAATAACTTTGGAATTTTTGCAAGAATTCGGCGTTCTCTAAGCAAAAGGGTAAACTTATGCATAGAGACTAATGGTCATCACATCGATCAACTTTTGTAACAATCTACCTTATCTACGTATCTACCTTTGATACCTGTTCTTTTTTTGTTAGTTTCGTTCCATTGTAATAAATAATTTGTTTTTAATTTATTAAATTAATTTTCATCCATACCTTGATAGTCCAAGCCAACTTCGTCGCTAAAAATAAGTAGGTACATAATAAATTGAACTTTAATTAAGAAAAAACGAAAAATTTACAAATCGATTTTTCTAGAAAACGGTGTATCCTACTGACTTAAAGTAGGAGTACATTTTAGTACTGGAATACCTGAAAATTTAATAATCTAGTGTCACAAATGCTTAAAAGTTAAAGACAAAAAGTTATACCTTAAAATAACCGTTGACCTACCTAAAACGGACGCCTATGACCGGTACTAGAAATTCGCAATTAATGGAATCGATTCATCTCTGGAGGATAAATAAGCATACCAGTTTTTGTTTTTATAAATAGAAGCGTTCGGGAGGAATTAAAAAAAAAATAAATACAAGGCACCATCTTCAAAGAACTCTAGCTCCCTTAGGAAGCATTTTCGGACTAGGTGCATTTGGGTTTAATTGTCTTAAAATTATCAGAGGAATCTTCGGTCTTCGTTTGTCAGGAGAGTTTCTGGACACCCTGTATATATATACACAAGTGTCCCATATCGTTATGTTCAAACTTTAGGAGTGTAAAGTAGACTTTATTTCAAGTAACAAAAACGCAGAACTTGTATATCCATTTTTATTTATTTCAAAGTTACAGATCTATGAATGTGATTGTCAGATCATGAAAAAAAATGTAATCCTAAAGTCAATACAAACTGATTTTATTTAAAAAAAAGTTATACGATTCAATAACAGGCCTGTGATTGTTAACGTTGCATAATAAAATGTTATCCAAAAATAAATAAACACGTGTCGTAGTGCATACAGTAATTTGTTGGAGATCTACAAAAAAGAGTACTGGAAATTGATATGATAAAGAATATATATATATATATATATATATATATATATATAGATAGACAGATAGATAATTATTTCTTGACATTAGTATGTTATGGTAGATTCAATTAGTTGGCGATTTAAGCTCTGGTTTTACATCAATATGTATATATTTAAAACAATCTTACATGTTTCGGCATATGATGCCTTTTTCAAAGAAATTTAAAATATAAATCTTGATAATTTCTGTGAGATAACGATGTCGTTCTTTTTTTGTGAATGTGTTTGAAGATATCCTTTCTCCAGTGGGGGCGTACTGATGATCCTGTAGAAAGGTAAAATACGTACCTGCGTCTCTGGGGAGCGATACCTTCTTCTTCTTCTTCTTCTTATCTGTTTTGGGTTGGACGCCACCACGTCCAGGCACTTGAGCACACTCCTCATTGTACTATCCCCAATAGATCTCTCAGTTCCACTCTCTTAGTCTTGTGTCCTCGACAAAAACCACTATCCTCCTCAGGGGAAGTTTGAGTACACTCGAAGGATCCAATAGGTCTCTCCCGAAATATTTCTGTCTGAGTTCCCTCAGTTCCTCACACGTGCATATTACATGAAGGCTAGTTTCCTCCTGTTTTTCACATCTCCTACACCAGGGCACGCTAACCAAGCCCATGCTGTACAAATGCTTCCTTAAAGGACAATGTCCGGTTATTAACCCGGTAATTATTTTAATTTCTTTTTTGCTACTACGAATTAGGTTGGCTGTTTCCGTCCAGCTCTCTTAGTAGTGTTTTGGTATGGAGTTGACCTTCCGTTAACCTCCATTTATTTTTATGTTCTTTTTCTAGCCATAACCAGATCTTGGGGAGGGATATGTACGGACACGTTCACAACAAAAGAAATAATAATATTGAACCTGTATTTGTGTTCTTCACGCCATTTGTATTGTACAAACTGATGGGGCTTTACCCACTCATGTATGTTTCAATTATTCTATTCTATTGTAGAACATTGTGAAAATTTATTGAAAAATCTTCCAGGTCGAACTGGCGAAATTATACTAGATAAATTTTAATAGTTGTACAATAAAGAATGGTGGTTTTCAAAAGTCAACAGAAATATCAACAATTTTATCATTATCATTATATTCGACTGTTAAAGACAATATTTTACATTTAGACTTCGAACATCTGGCGTCTTTAAAATATGGACCTATCGCTTCAGTTGAAGTCGAAAGCACGTTTTTAACATATAAAAATATAAAAGACAAAATTTTAGTGTCGAAAATCTAGAAAAACACTTAATTATTAATTAATACAATAATAAATTAAGTAGATCTCATTGCGAATGTGAATAGTTATTAAAAATAACTATACATATATATATATATATATATATATATATATATATATATATATATATATATATGAAAAAAACCACATCCGTCCAGAAACGTGCAGATATCGATATTTCACTGTCGTTACAGATCATCAGTACACGATATTCGGAGATAGACTTGATTTTTATTTGTATACTTTCGTGTATATATACGAATTATATTGAATTTAATTGGAGTGAGAAATGAGAATTATTAAAATCTCATCTCACATGCAATTGTCGCTAAATTTGTGCAATTGATTCTACAATCTGACAAGATTACTCCTGCCGAAGAATGTAGACGCAAACACGTCGCGACGTTAGCCATCCACCTGTGCGGATAATGAAAATTGTATGAAAAAAAACAACATCCGTCCAGAAACGTGCAGATATCGATATTTCACTGTCGTTACAGATCATCAGTACACGATATTCGGACATAAACTTGATTTTTATTTGTATACTTTCGTGTATATATTACGAATTATATTGAATTTAATTGGAGTGAGAAATGAGAATTATTAAAATCTCATCTCACATGCAATTGTCGCTAAATTTGTGCAATTGATTCTACAATCTGACAAGATTACTCCTGCCGAAGAATGTAGACGACAATTGCATGTGAGATGAGAGTTTAATAATTCTCATTTCTCACTCCAATTAAATTCAATATAATTCGTATATATACACGAAAGTATACAAATAAAAATCAAGTCTATGTCCGAATATCGTGTACTGATGATCTGTAACGACAGTGAAATATCGATATCTGCACGTTTCTGGACGGATGTGTTTTTTTTTCATACAATTTTCATTATCCGCACAGGAGTAATCTTGTCAGATTGTAGCGTCAATTGCACAAATTTAGCGACAATTGGATGTAAGATGAGATTTTAATAATTCTCATTTCTCACTCCAATTAAATTCAATATATATATATATATATATATATATATATAATGTGATTAGATCACTTCTTAGCCGTTTATTAAATATAACAATTGATAAATTATTGTTGTTTTTCGGCTTTCATACGAAATATTTTACAAATATCAAATTAGTGTGTATGTAATTGCAAAGTAAGTGGGGATGTAAACATTGCTGTCTACAAATTACAAAACGAAATTTTTAATTGAAAAATATTGTCTATGCTGGGACTTGAACCCAAGTCTACAGTTTGCCGCACTGTCGCTTTTACCACTCAGCCACAATAGACCTTGGTTCAAGCTATTTAGAAATGCATTATAAAGTAACAGTGTTAATGAATCAGATGTAAGTTATTGAATGTAGATGTCAAGTTGAAAGCAATGCTAGTATAAATTTCTAAATTAAAAAAAAATATATGTTTGCCTTTCAATATACAGAATTTTCATTCATAATTTAACTTTTTAGTTTATCATAATGTAATATATATAATTTAAAAATAAATATCAAATGTCTTAATTGTTACTGGGCATAATTTCCTTTACAGAGATAAAATATATTTTATTATTAATGTATAAAACAATTGAAGCGTTGAGTGGATAAAGGTGTTATATCACAATTTTCTATATTTTTACTTTTTTACTTTTTTGGCTAATTCCCCTCATTGTTTAAATATTTTATTAATTTATTACCCGAAAATACTGCCCTATACAGAAATAAATCTTGATAAACGTGCTATGTAGACAAGAAAAATTATATATTTAATTGATAAAGGTGTTATGGTAACATAACACCTTTATCAATTCCATATTACCCTAAAACGTCTTCTAATTTGGATACATAACACATTTAAGGCTTCTGTCATAAATTAGAGGTTATACTACTTTAATTAGTATAAGCTCTATTGTGGGAATGTTTAGTTCCTAGTTTTTATATTTAACCGACAATGTCTTCACGGGGAAAACGGCTAGTCCAACTAGCAATTGAAAAGTCCATGGCTAACGGAAAAGGTATCTATGCATAACATAAGTAGATATTTATGTATTTTAAACATCACGAATCTGTACCGACAAAGGTTAAGTTAGAGGTTTTAGATTATTTATATTACAGTTCGCACCTTTTTAAATACATGGACACTGAGTTATACGAATGCTAGTGTTATGCTTCATCTGCCTAGGTTGTTGATTACTAGGTCTATATATATTTACAGATAACAGTGATTCCAGGGATGAATATATGCCAATTGAGGAAGATGATAGCGAATCGGATTTGGAAGATGCCTTGCATGAAGAGGAAGTAAATAATAACCATACATCTCAAAAAAAGAGGGAGGCGAGAAAAGTATCTGATATAGATGATTCCAAAGATTTGTATGTGCCTGAAGAGAGACAGTACGAAGCGGATCGTATTAAGCACGTTACTGGAGAGAGTTAAGAGGAAAATATTCGAAATAAAAGAAAAGACTTCTAGGAAAAGGGATAGAGCACCACAGAATTGGAAAAGGCAAAAAGCTGCTAAAGCAAGAAAACAGGGAAAAGGCTACTTGTCACAAACTGGAAAGATAGTAGCACCTAAACAAATAAAGCATGGTACACTATGAAAAGAAAACTGCCGCCTTAAGTGTACCGAAAAAATCAATCTTGAAGACCGGAAACGTATTTTATAAAATTATTATTCTTTAGACGTGAACGCAAGGAATGCTTTATTATTCAAAAGTATTACAATTTCACCTATAGAAAGACACAGAACAAATGCTAGAAAAATGAAGCAGCACACTTTTCATTATTCCATTACTTACAATAAAAAGGTTGAATCGGTATGTAAAGAGGCACTTTGCTCTCTCTATCAGTTTAGCCGAAATAAATTGAAGTTATTAAAAAAAAACTAAAAGGTGGACAGTGTGCTCCATCGCCTGATTTACAAGGACACCACCTTCACAGACCGCATAAACTACATAGAGATGTAGCAAATTGTATTATTGAAAACATAAATAAATTTCCAACGGAGGCATCACATTATTCTAGAAACCACAATCCATACAAGATGTACTTGTCTATAATACTGAATATTAACATCATGTACCAACTTTACTTACAAGAGTGCGAAGTAGAACAACCTCCTGAGATATTCAAATGTAAACAATGTTCCTACCGCAAGATATTTGTAACCAGATTTAACTTAAGTTTTGGGCACCCTAAAAGTGACACTTGCTCCACTTGCGACGCTGGACAACAAACTGACGAACATAAATTAAAATATAAACTGGCATTTGAAACACAGAAGAGCGACCGAAAATTTGCAGGAGAAAATTCAAATGCGTGTTATATAATTATGGATCTACAGCAAACTATGCCGTTGCCAAAATTAACAACATGAAAAGCGTTTTATCTCCCGCAAATGTGGTTCTATAATTTCGGAATCCATACTATCACAACATCTGGAAATCAAGCATATGTTCTTCAACTGGACGGAGGACTTGGCAGGACGTAGTAGTATTGAAAATATTAGTTGTTTGTATAGATTTACGCAACTATTGAGAGATATGCATGGTAACAAAATTAGACATCTTTTAATATGGTCTGACTCGTGTGCTGGTCAAAATAAAAATTTCAATGTAATATCGCTATACCAGTATTTTTATTTTAAAAGGATGGTTCGAATTAATTGACCACAAATTTCCAGAAGTATGTCATTCGTATTTTGATTCGGACAGAGATTTCTGGAGAATTGAGCAAAAAATTAGAGTAGTAGAAAATATTTACGCACCAGACCAATACAGACAATTAATACTTAATGCAAGTCCAAAAAACAATGTCGTTACAGATATGAAAAACTATTTTGATAATACTGATATATTAGGCTCAAACCTTCACCTAACTAACAAGAAAAAAATACACTTAACCAAAAAATTAACTTTATAGATAATGTTAAATGGATTCGAGTTAACGAATTCGGAAGTTACCATTACAAAGAATCTTTAAATGAAGACGAACCTTTTATGGAAGTTAACTTACTCAAAACTGGAAGCAGGACTGTGACACAAGTTACTATGAATAATAAAATAATAAAAATAATAATAAAATTTGTTAAACAAGAATATCGCTGATTTTACGAAAAAATTTTACCTAAACAAACAAACGAATCCAAAGGCAAGAAAAGAAAGACTCTTTGAAAATTTAGTATATTATTTGAAAACAAAACATGATAACTATTATTAAGGAATTTTGTTAATTAAATGAATTTATTTATACGTATGTATTTATATACTATTAAAGTATTTTATTAGTTAAATGTATTTCTTTATACATATTGCTATGAACTGTGGTTTTTATATTTACTGTACCACCGTTCACGACAAATCTACCCAACTAGGATATTCAGTCGGTTTATTTCCAAAAAATGGGACTGCTTTCTCCTCAGGGTTCCAATCGGAAACGTGGTTATCTCTTCTACAAAATGTTTAATGCGCCAGTAAAAGAATTCACTAAAATGTATCTTTATATTTTCTGAGGTACTTATTTAAATGCAAGATGAAAGGTTAATTAAATAATAATCACAATATATAATTTAAATGAAAATTTAATACAAAAAAATCAAAAAAAGACAAAAAAACTTTATAAAGTATAAAGATGTGTAATAATATACTTATCACACTGAGGTAAAAAATTTCATTGATAATGACAGCTAAATGAAATAAAAACCCTCTATGACATCCGAACAAACTTAAATTAAAATAATAACAAAGATTATTATTAATTTCTCCCCAAAGAACAAAATAAAAATAGAAACAAACTTGACAACTCGATGAAATATCTAACGCATGTGCAAACATCACACATGAAAAAATAGCCTTGAACTTCCCAACGTATAAAATTTCTACAGATAAAACTTTTTTACTCAGAAATTTTAAAAATGCTCTTTGTCATCTATCTCAATTAATTAAGACTAAATCTCAATATAACAATATTAATACACTAGAAAATACAATATTCAAATCTTTTAAATATAATAATAATTTTATCTTTTAAATATATATATATATATATATATATATATATATATATATATTTACTTACATAAAAAATAATGTGAGACACGTTGACAAGGAAACGTTATTAAATTAAAAATTACGAGCATAAAACTCATAGAAAATACTGTAAATGAAATTACAACACCAACAACTAATTAAACTCAAAATCAAACACGAAGTTACTTAAAAATTCATAATTATAAATCTTTTTAAATAAAGTGTACGTTCTTTGCAACTATCAAACTGTGTCTAAAGGTATATCAAAATCGTCCACATAAAGCCTAGAGGCATTACACCACAAGGCGCATGACATGAAATATACATAGGAGTCCAAAACAATAGTACATAGATAAATAAATAAATTTTTAATATTGATTGGGGAAAAAACCATAGCAATATGTATTTGTATGGCACCTTTATCAAAAAATATCTCCAAATTTGTTTTAAAACTAATTTTGATAAAGGTGTTATGTACACAAAATATCAAAATAATATTGTCCAGAAAGCATTTTATAGGAAAATTAGTCATTGGATATTAAAAACTATTTCAAAGTTAAATTTTTAATGCACTTTTGTATGTTTATATGAAAGTTCCAACAAAAAAACTTTAAATTGCTTTTTCTTCAAACTGTATTTTTATGACATAACACCTTTATCCACTCAACGCTTCAATTCTAAAGTATTTGTCCAGTTTTGACTCACATACAAAATATGAATACTATCCAAGAAATATGTCATATCTATCTATGAACATACTTGACAATAACAAATAAAATAACTTCAAAATTTTAAAATAAATAATATATTTAAATTCATGTAATGGTAATAGTACCATGATAATACTCGTATATATATATAATAACTAGAGCAAACCAATTTCCGTGCGCGCCATGGGCGGCGGTATGGGAGTGTAATTCGTAATATATTACAATATGCGATAGAATAGGGACGCAACATGAGCTTTTTACCGATATAAGTATAGAAGTAGAGACATTTATTCTGTCAGAAACAATTAAATATACATTTGGTTTTCTGCTATTAAAGTAATATGCATAAACACGCGAAAAATAAGAATTGTACATATTATAGCAGCGTTGTATGTACCTATAAATAAAATGGAAAATGTATGAAATCAGTGATTGTGTCCACGACAGAGGATTTAAAACAACACTTACCGTTCTAAGCTTCTTCCAAGGATTGACAAACTGGAGAAACTCGATTGTATATTTTCAACATCAGGTGCGTTTCTAAGGTTATTTCTGGAAAACATGTCCGCCGTGAGGAAAAAATATGTTTATATTCGGAAAACGAGCTTTCCACATCTAGTGATGTTATATTCGCATAATCAAAATACTTTTTTAAGCAACTTAATGGAACTGTAGACGTGCCCTCACAAATACGTATTAAGGTGTAAAAATCTGCATTTCTGTCTAAAACACTTTCAAATTTAATTAGAACACTTTCACTTTTTGCGTCTTCTACAGCACACAGTTGCGCGTGAACATCTTTAACGATTGGCAGTGATTCCTCTAACGACAGCGACGAATTTTCTAACTTTGTTATTGCTTCTTCTAGTCCCAAGTAATTCTCACGAATACTTTGTAAATCCATTTTAATCTGGGCATATTGAAATTCTTTCTGGCTTGTATTGATAGCTGCACTTTCTTTCGGGTCGAATAATAAAACCACGTCCTTAATTTTTTCAAAATGTTCATGATAGTAAAACCCCGCCCGTAGCCATGTACCCCAACGTGTCAGAATCGGCTGTGGTGGCTCAGGGGTATGGAGACACAATTCGTGAAATTTCCGAATACATTTTGGAGATTTCAGGAATACTGCCTATGTACTCGATATTAAAGCATCTACCTCTGGATAACATCTACGAACCTGTTCTCCCACAAGGTGTAGAGCATGGAGTTTACAAGTAATATGTAACAAGTTAGGACAATATTTTCTAAGATACCGGCCTACAGAACACATGGTTGCGGCACCATCGGTCATAAACATTAATACTTGGTCTTTCGAAAGCTTAAATTCTTCCAAATTATCTAATAGCACCTCTGACATTTTTTCGGCATTACATTGTCCTAGTCGTCTGGATGCTAATAAAACTGAAGACGTTGGTTGATGTAGTTCCATATTACGCGCCATTACATTAACTACAGATTGTTTTTTTGCTGTCAGTTGTTTCGTCCACACATAAGCACAGTTTTTATTTTTCAGTTCGGCTTTGATTTTATTTTCAACCTGTTTACGCACCGATGGTAAATTCCTTCGTAACGTTGTCGTGCTCGATGTATGTTTGATTCGCGTATTTATTCCAAAATGAAATAAATGAATCATTACTTAACAAGGTAAACGGCAGTGTGCACACAATCATAGTTACACATAGTTCATGTATAAACTGTTGTCGATTAATTTTGTTATTATTGTGCTTCGAACTGCTTACGTGTTCTTTACAATGTGTTTTTGACCAACACATTAGATATGTGTTGCACACTAAGCTTTTAATTTTTGAGCCATCGTATATTAAGTCCGGGAAATCCATAATAAACTTATTCACTTCGCCTGACAACGGTCGTTTTCTCGATGTATGAGTCGACGACATTTTATTACGTATTCTTACACTTACATGCAGTCTAAGCAAGTACCAAACACATACTGAATGCTTTTTATTAGTTCTGATGCAATACAATCATCCTCACATCGGCGCACATGGCGCGCACGGAAATTGGTCTGCTCTAATAATAGCATAGAATTACATGTACGTAGTCAATAATTGTAACCTTTAACGATATCATTATGCAATGTTCTTATCATATATTATGTAATAGTAATTATTTTTTATCTATAAATGTAATTTAGACTACTTTTTGTTGTATTACTACTCGTTCATTGATTTCCAGTAAGCGAAGTACATCGAAAATAAAGTGCATAAAAATGCATAAATGGAACAAATGAAGCATATATTTAACATATTTTTGCATATTTAAAGCATTTCTTGTGCATAAAAATTCGAACTTGATTAATGAGGTTAAGATCGAAACAGCTAGAAGAACTAAGTATCCGAGAAAATATATATATATATATATATATATATATATATATATGTATATATATATATATATATATATATATATATATATATATGTATATATATATATATATATATATATATATATATATATATATTATAGTGGGATAAACCTCCATTATATTGATGAGCCATTTCTAATGTTATGTCTATAAGTTTTTTTTTTATTTTTGAAATATTAGCTACATATGCAAGAGATATTTTGATTTGTGTAAATTCGTTATAGTTGTCATATTTATTATAAGGTTGGATATATTTTTGTCAATATATTAGTTATATAAATGTTAATAGAGTTCAATCTTGATATATTTATATTTTAGTTTCTTACATATGGTAAAATTGTACAATCGTGTAGGATATAGTTAACAATCTTGTATAACAAAATAATACAAATCTGCATAAAAACAAATTTGTATCTGTATATGCATGGACACACAGTACGTATTTACCAGCTTTAGCTTCAACTACCAGACGCATGCGTTTCTGTGTAACCACCTTGTCAATGATAGATTTACGAAGCAAAAGACTATAGGTACACTTGCGGTCATATAGTAAGTTTTGTCCTATCCGAAGACATCAGATAACCTCATGCCATCTGACGGACAAAACCGACCACGCCGGTGCAAAGTGTTTCTTCTCGAATAGCAAAGCTATTACTGATAAAGAAGAAAAAATACGCATATTACTGTGAGTCCATTAACTCGTCGCCAGGTGGCGTAGTATAGCAAAAAAAAAAAGTTGCATGTCGATGCGATAATTCACATCAAACTTTGATACAAAATAATACAAATCTGTATAAAGTTATCTGTATAAGGTTATCTGATGTCTTCGGATAGGACAAAACTTACTACATGACCGCAAGTGTACCTATAGTCTTTTGCTTCGTAAATCTATCATTGACAAAGTGGTTACACAGAAACGCATGCGTCTGGTAGTTGAAGCAAAAGCTGGTAAATACGTATTGTGTGTCCATGCATATACAGATACAAATTTGTTTTTATACAGATTTGTATTATTTTGTATCAAAGTTTGATGTGAATTATCGCATCGACATGCAACTTGTTTTTTTTTGCCATCTTGTATAAATTATTGTTTAAATTAACTTATGCAAGTGAATTATCTCGACATTTATAGTTAAATGTCATTTTTATATTTGAATTTTAAAAGAGACTAACTAACTCGGATATATATAAAAGTATAGAAAATTACCATGACGATTGTAAAAAAATGATTATTATTATTTTTTTGACGGAGAAAAAGTAGAGATAAAATTTAGAAATTGAATTTGTCGATTTGTTATATATGTGTTATACTATTTGAAGAACGTACCGAGTACAATTGCAGAAGATTTAAAACTGCTTAGTTAGCAGAATGGGCTATATTGTATTGGATAAAGTTCGAAAGAACAATTTGTAGTATTTCTTGAGTCAGAGGTGGAGCAATAGCACATTGATTGTACAATAGTAGATGGAGTTATAATAGAGGTTTGCACGAGCCTGGTTACATCTTTACTAGTATCGTCACAGCTGGGATATTCGTATAGATCATTCGTTTATAATTGGTGCAAGTCTGGCGGTATTGGAAATACGTATAGTAATTGGGAGAGTAGCAGTAGGGACCTAGATCTGCCGATACATATCCAAGAATAGTTTTAAACGAAATACAATCGTGTGAGTAATGAATTAAAAATACTTATATCAAGATATTTCTTCTACATTGATAAAAATACCGTTTTAATTTTCACTATAACTATCTTGTATAAATTCTAATCGTTGGACCTTATATTTTAAATCCTTGCATGAGTTATTTTGTTTTATGCTTTATGTATTTGTTTTGAATTATATATATAGTTAAATTTGTTCATATAATAACATTAGAGATGGCCATATTAATTAAATGTTGAACTTTATCACATATTTTGAATAAATAGTTCATTTATTATAAAACAGTTTATTTTTTTGAAAAAAATATTAAGCTAGCTAGTTATTGTGAATCGCACCCTGTGTACAAGAGTAGATTCTTCTCTTTATTTGGAAGCAACACAGGCTTATTATAATATATATATATATATATAAGACACGGCCAATAAAAGAAAAAAGAAAAACAAAATTCTTTAAACACTAAACATATATATATATATATATATATATATATGTATATATATATATATATATATATATATATATATATATATATATATATGTGTGTGTGTGTACTAGAAAAACGGTGTTTTCAACCGAGTAGAAAAATATACTCTTTACCACTTTCAGTTCATTATCAATGTTGGCGATAGGAATATTGAGAAATGAGAATTCCCAATAAAATTACAAAAAATAATAAATTTACTGTATAGAAGCAAAAATGTTCTATAAGTAACTGAATTTATCTTTATTTAGTTCAAAATTCTGGACTTCAAGTAAATATTTAAAGTTTTCGAACTCTTATTTAAAATAAAATGTAAAAAGTAAAATGTCGTACATGACTTTAGACTACCAAGATGCATTATAAGTTTTAATAATTTATTATTTCATGGTGTATTTCAGTTGTCAGTTGAATATCTGGTATACGTAGCGAAATTGAATTCAAAATACTGAAATAAAACACGAATCTTCTTTGTGCACTACAGCTTGTATTCCAGGTGAAATATACGGCAACGAAATGAAAATAATGGAATGGGAAAACTGAGCAAGCGACGGCATTGTCGTATATTTTAATGATTTATAGGCGATATGGTAGAAAACCAATTAGAAAAGTACGAACTCATTGAATGCACGTTAAATGTAAATTACGAATATCCATTTGAATTAAGTAAGGTGCATGTAAATGCTGCTTTGCCACACGAGTCCTAACGTTTGTACCCACAAATCTTACTCATTCGGAGCAGCGACTCGTGAAATCAGACGATTAAATCCCTCCAAAGGAAGGGCATGCGAGTCAGCCCCGCTTGCTTGCTTGTTTTAGGACCCAAATGTAGGAGGACTAATTATCTCCCTCACTTTAATTAAATAACATATGATAATTCTCCTGAATGTAGGGCATATCTTAAAGTCTGGACGTCTACTTATTCAACTAACTTCAAAGCATTAATTAGTTTATAATAAACATGAATTACATCTCGCAATCGTATGTATAAATACAAACATCTGTTTGCTATCGTATTATTTCTAAGTGTGTATTCAAACAATGTGGAGTGTTAAACAAGTTTGATGTTTATGCGCCTTAAAACATTTTAGTGCGAGCGCCAATTGCAACTTAGATCATGTTAAATTTGTATAATTACACGGGATAAATAAAGACCACGGGCATTAAAAGGTAACATTCATTCAGATAAACTGGAAGATAGACATTTAGTACCATCATAAATTTAACACGGAAATAAAGGACTCTTATAAATATTTTTGACATATTATTTAATATGGCTTTAATATAATCGTACCAGCTAGAGGAAGGTATATTGTTACGACCTATAAACAAAAGCATTTTTGTCATTTTGTAATTAGGTCTTTTCTTATTGATTTTTCTTGCTAATACCTTTGTTATACAAGGTATTTGAAAAAGGTCTTTACAAAAACCTACTGTATATTCTGAATCGAAGTACCTTTTACTTTACGGAAATTCATAATTAACGAAATAAAAATGAAAAAACAATATTACTTAGTTTCCAGTTTATTGAGATAAAATCCCATTACAACTGCTTCTACACACCGTGTCTTCATCAAATGGAGTTGTATTGCAAACTAAACCTAAAGGATGTTGACAAATTTAAACTTGAAAATGATTATTTTGTAGACTTGTGTTTGTTTGCTACTACAACAAATACTCCTAATATTGATTATAATATTAAGCAGATTTCAGAAATTTAAGATTTATTTATTTAGAGTATGGCTAACATGGATTATACATTTAAAAGTTCAAATTTAAAGTCGAGGACATTGATCCAGCCTAACGCGGAGGCAGTTGCTTCAAAGAAGTCAGTCATCTCACCTCCATATGCTGTAAGGGGGTACTCAGCTGTAATATGGCGAATAGTCTGGCGAGGTTCTCCGCATTCGCAAGTTGGTGTATCAGTCAGTCCCCATTTATAGAGTGAGTCACGACAAATTCCATGGGACGTTCTTATTCTATTGAGTGTCTTCCATTCATGGCGAGGCAGCTCCATTCCTGGTAAGGTTAAGGCAGAATCAATGATATGGATCGCTTGAGCGAGTTTCAACACTGTCGAATACTGTCTCCATCTATCATTTAAGTTGAAATCTTCTGCTATAAGTCGTTCTGCTAGCAGTAGTTGAGGAGATCTCGACTTCAGTCTCGACAGGCCAGCATCAGGCAAATCATTGTGTACTGGAGGATGGGGATTCGATATTACTTTATTATATTCTCTTATCAGGCTTTCCTGTCTTCAGATGGTGGGAGGTGTAATATTTCTTAGTACCTGGAGCCAGGATAGAGGTGTACTTTTTACACAACCGCTAATTAGTCTCATGGTCTCGTTGAGTTTGATATCGATCTTCTTTGCGTGACAGCTGTTTAACCAGACTGGGGCGCAGTATTAGCTACCGAGTAAACAAGGCTAAGAGCTGACGTTCTAAATCTGGATGCGTTCGCACCCCAAGCAGTATCGCAAAGCTTGTATATTATGTTATTTCTGGTGTTTATTTTAGCTCTGGTGTTTTCTAGATGCTTTTTATATGCGAGTGTACGATCCATTGTTACTCCCTAATATTTTGGGAAAGGATTATAACGTAGTAAGTTGTTATTGAAATACTTGAAATACACTTGCGTCTCTAGATGTGCTTGTTTATTATTGAGAAGAAAACACGACGCCTCTGTTTTATTCATATTCGGGATTAGTCTCTAGTCGGAGAAGTATTTTCCCAGCACGGATAGGTCCTCTGAAAGTATACTATTAGTTGCCTCTATGGTTTTACTCCTGCATGCAAGAGTCAAGTCATCGGCATATCAAAACTTTTTGGACTGTGTGTCTAGCATGTCAGAAATATACAGAATAAACAGGACAAGTGCAAGTACCGATCCTTGAGGCAATCCATTATTAAGGTGTCTCATTTTACTCTTGCTCTCTCCTGTTATTATTTGGAGGAGCCTGTCGCAAAGCATGTTGTTTAATAAAGATGCTACCCGGCTGCATGGTACTACGTTGAGAAATTTGTAGAGAAGGCCTTCTCTCCAAACTGTATCATATGCCGCAGTCAAGTCAACATACACAACAATTGTCTTCAGCCGTTTCTGAAACCCTGCCTCAATGTGCGTTGTTAGGCTGAGCATCTGGTCAGCACAATTGCGGTTGGATCAAAAACCAGCCTGTTCAACGGGAACATGCTTTAATATAAATGTGCTAATTCGGTTTAATAGCAATATTTCCAGAAGCTTATAACATGAGCTTAATAAAGCTATCGGACGAAAGCTTTCAGGAAGTTTTTTGGGTTTGTTCGGCTTCAAGACTGCAATTACTTTGGATTTCTTGAGCTCTCTAGGGATATGTCCTGTCAAAAGGATGCAGAATTTACTCATCCACATCCTTGCATGTTTCCCACAGTTCTTAAGGAATTCGGGATGGATTCCGTCAAATCCAGGTGCTTTGCCAGATTTAGTATCACTCAGTGCCTTATCTACCTCCTCTACCGTGAATGGCCTGGAGTATTCAGGAGGGGCTGTAGTTATTTGGCGGCGGAGAGTCAGTTGCTTCTTAATGTCTGCATTCTGTTGTCTTATACATGGAACCTTAGACAGTGCTACAATTCAAGCAGCGATTTGATTATCTGATACTTCCAGTGGACCACAAGTGGGTGGGTTAGAGCTGCCTTGTTTCTTCAGGAGGTTCCAAGCTTTCCTACTAGATCTTTTGAAGTCCATATTACCTGTCGTTTCTTCCCATTTTTTTGTGAAGTTCTATGTCCAGACGATTAAGGAGTTCATCCGCTATCTCAGAGTCCCCGCTGTTCTGAAATTCCTGGTAAAGCTGCTCCGTCTCATTAATCCATCCTGAGATATATTCTCTACGGAAGCCCCGAGATACGAACGGTTTTGCTATTGCTAATATGGCTTTGATAAATCTATTATAATTGCTGATTTTTGGAGGGATCCATCTGACGACTTTGTCTAAGTACGCAGCGAATATTTATCCCATTGGGCCTTCCCATGATTCCACCTAGGCCTAGGTGTAGAGTGGATTATCGGGATGTCAATTCCAATTTCGAGAACTACCGGGCGATGTTGACTATGTGGAAACTCGTCTATGACTTTGTGCCAGTTGAACAAACTTTCTTCACAAATTTCCTCACACAGTTCTGAGTTGGTGTTTCATTTCTACCGAATTGTGTACGCAATTTTCAGCAAGTTTCGGCAACTGACTCACTACTTTGAAAATAAGTTTTAAATATTTCCCAACGTTGTGTTTGCATGCTCGAGAATAATTTTGTAAAAGCGTCAACAATTAACTGTGGACCTTCAAACACTTTATGATCATTGTTCATTTTTTTAGGTATTCTAGTCGAATACTACTTGGGCCGAATGAAGGAGAAAAATTATTGATTTCTCTACATCCCTCAAGTAACTCTTGTATGCGCAAGAAATTGTAAGTTTGCTGTCAATCCTCAGTCTGTTAAATTCGGTGTAGCAAGATGGAAATTTTGTAGTCTTACACAGTCTGTAATAATCCTTGAGTTTCAATTTTGAGATTACAATAGTAGTAAACCACGGTGGATAAGATGCTTTTTCTCTTGAAGTCACTGGCACCGATTTAGAACATGTTAATAATTATATTTAAATACATCTACAGTCATCAACCAAAGAATATACGATACAATTTATCTCAAAAAGTGTACAGTTACATATAAAAGGGCATTAGTTATTTAATAGAATTTTCAGAACAGTTAATGGTAATACTAAAGAGCAAAATATTAGTGCATTTCAGTTAAGCAATAGAAATTATGCGAAACAATTCTAACAAACAATTTTTATAATAAACGAATATAAAACATGTACAAAAAAAACGTTAAATTACGTAAAATCTAGGTGGAATAAATTTATAATACAAATACAAAAAGTAAACGCTAAGAAATAAGTAATTAAACTTCTAGTTTAAAAAATTCTTTTATTGTAAATACCACTACAATATTGTTTCGCCATACAATGGCTTCATCAGGTGGATGAAATACTGAATATGTACAATACAAGTTTGAATATTTATGTGAAAATTATTGGGGAAATGGTGGTGGAAATTTTTTGTAGAATCTTAAATTTAATAGAGGGGAGTTGTTTAAATCTAGTTGGTCATTTAAAGCTAATCCTAAACTATTGTATCTATTAATTTCTAAGTTTTCTAACAGGTTAAGTTTTTTACATTTTCTTGAATGTGTAAAATTTTGGAATCTATATTAAATCTATGATTGATATCTATACAATGACTTGCGAAAGTTGAATCTGTTTTCTTTTCAATATGGCTTTTCTCGTGTTCTTTCATCCTAATTTTGAATGTCCTCCCCGTTTGTCCTATGTATACCTTATTACAATCTCGCATGTTAACTTATATACACCAGAGTTTGATTCTTTGTCTATTTTATCTTTGTTGTTTTTAATAATGTTCTTTATAGTATTGTCTGTTTTAAATGATATATGTTCGTTATTAAGTTTTTTAATGAAAGTACCAATTTTTTCTTTTTTTTCCGAAAAAATTGGTACTTTCATTAACAAACTTAATAACGAACATATATCATTTAAAACAGACAATACTATACAGAACATTATTAAAAACAACAAAGATAAAATAGACAAAGAATCAAACTCTGGTGTATTAAGTTAACATGCGAAGATTGTAATAAGGTATAATAAGATTTTTCGTGTCAAGTAAGTTTTTTTTGTTACGATATATTTCTAGAACGTTTTGTATTTTCAAGGTTGGTTTTTATATACTTGTGGTATCGCGCAGGTTTAATATTTCGGTTTGACAGTTTAATTTGTTTACATTTTTGAGTTTATTTTGGGTGATTGAAAAAGATATCTTTGGAATTTATTTAGTTTTAATTTTGTTTCGCTAGTCATAAGAGGACGTTTAAATTTGCTTAGCTGTCACCCCCAGCAAATTAAGTTTACCTCTATGTGTAATTGTAATACACAGGTCTTTATACTTCATAAAGATTCAAATTTTGTTTAATTTTTTTTTGTTAGTAAACTTCAATTTAATTTTACTGTGACTTTATCTTTACCTTTGTGTGAACTTTTAATTCTGGCGCCCACATTAACATTTGTAGAAGAGAAGTATAGCACACGCCAATTAAGTTGGCGCGAGAAGGGGTAAGTTCGCGCAGGATTAGAAGTAGAAGTAGAAGTAGAGATTTGTATTTGGTTTTATATCAAATGTCAGATAATTCTAACCTCTGAGCGTGTATGATCCCCTAGCAAAGACATTACAAAATATGTTCTGTCAAATGTCAATGACAAATGTATTCTGACAATTACTTGAATAGTGAGGGTGGACGTTTTTAAACACGGCTTCTGCGCACCCCCTCCTCGCGCCAACTTAATTGGCGTTTGCTATACCACGTTTTTCCATTGGAAACCCTGAGAGGAAAGCTGTTTCATAATAGAAAATTAACCGATTGAGCATTAAAGTTGGACAGTGTTGTGGTGAATAGTGGTTCAGTCAACTACGAACGCACTATTCATAGCAATATGTATTTCACATGTTTTTAGGATTTTATAGAAAAGTTTGCGATTTCTGTAGCTGTTGGATTATATTTGTTCGCAAAATTCCTTTTACTTTTTTTTTAGTATATTGTTTACTTTTTTCTTGGCTTTTTATATTCACTATGTTTTCTTCACTTTAATAAATAAACAACATCGAATTCACATTATGCCATTTTGTTTTTTTTATACTGTAACAAAGACAGAATTTGTAATAGTATCCTGTAAAGTAAACTAAAAAACTTGTACCAATTGTCTGAACTGAAAATACTTTTTTCTTTAATTTAACTTTTGTCATAATTTACTTATTGCATAAATGGACTCAGAGTACATGGAAGAACATGGAAGTTTTGTAATATGAAATGTTGTTTTATCAGAGGTTATACTTCAAAAGCTGCATATTTGCATTATATTCTGGACGTACTTGGTCGCCAGTATATTAATCACAAAAAGTACGTATATTGTGAACATTTTTCAATAAAATATATCAAAATCGCTAAGTAAATAGCTTATAATAATATTTGATTTTGTATATGTAACAATTTTCTTATTCTTATCTCCGGGAAACAACTTCGTCTGAATAATTAATGTTAATAACGGCAAATTCGGATACTATATCAATTTATATTAATGAGATGTTTAATCTTTAAACGACACCACTAAATTTTCACTCAGAAATTCTATAAACTATAATTTAATTATTTGTTCTTTCAGCTATCTCTGTTTTATTATATTTTTTTATATTTTTTATATATATTTATATTTTTTATATTTTATTATATTTGTTGTTGAATATATTCTAAACACTCCATAAAGCTTTAAGGTCAGACAGTATTTTATAGGGAGCAAAAACCGTTAATCCATTTCCGAAAGTAATTCAGAATAAATTGAATTGATTGACCCACAAATTCTGAAAAGGATTTCCATTTATCATTTGAATTTAAAATTGGAAGCTTCATTTAATGGACCATTTAAAATGTCTAAATAAACAAAACTTTTTGAAAACTGATATTTTTGTTTCAATAACCGGTTATATCTAAATATTTAGGTAAATATAAAAACAATGGGTAAATCTAAAATGAACTAAGATTCTCAAACATTACACAATCTGATATATAAATTACACGATGGAAAACTTATAAATTATAACTAGGGACCGGACCCGAGAGGCCGATGCGTCATCGCCCACAGGCGTACTTTTGAAAATTTGTATTTTTAAACAGTTTTTAATTTTATTTATATAATTGAAAATCAAACGGGTGGTGATCTATAAAATACGAAATAAATTTTTATTTGTTCATTTTGTAGTTCAAGTTGAGTAAAAGAGTATTAATATTAACTAGCAATACCTTCTCAAGGTTCTCTTCTGTAAAATTTGTTCTCTTTGAATGAAATCCATCCTTGTAGATAGAAAACGTCCTTTCTACATCGCAACGGGTTATAGGTGCATACTGGAAATATTTTTTGATTTCAGCGTATTTAGCAGTTAGATTTTGAGGCATTGTTCTCATACACAATTACCGCAATGTTATTAAATTTGGATTTCTAATAAAAACTGCGTCTAACTTTTGCCGAGGGCCACATCCGAAGTCACTTGGAATATTTTTCAAATTATTAATAGACATATCTAATGTGGTTAATTCATCATGTAATTGGAGATGTTGATTTTCAAAATAAGTGATGGAGTTTTGGCAAATTTGCATAGTGTTCCTGGAGAAAGTAAAACCGATTTTTTAAATTTTGAATTTGTATTAGTTCCTTGCACTCAGGAATACTTTGAGTATCTTGTTTTAAACATATAACGAAATTTTGTAAACCGTCGAAGTTTCCTGCGTAAAAACTAGTAGCTGCCAACCATGTTCCCTATCCAGTTATTACTGGAGAGAGGTGCAGTGACAAAGATGGAAGTTTTTCCTTGTAAAATAAATATAAAATAGGTACAATCAAACCCCTGTTAACGGTGAACAAATGAATTTGAATTTTTAATTCTCGGAATTTAAGACTGGGATAGCCATACTGCTGTACCCTATATTTTTTTTCCCTTGAGAACTGCAAACATAATAAAATAAATTGCTTCAATATGGAAGATTTATAAAATTGTTTATCTTGAACTCTTGAAACGCCTGTCAAAGATCTACATCATTCAAAATTCTTTCAATTATGCACAATATGCTATTTATTAAAGATATATGCAAATATTAAAAAAAAATGTATATTATATGCAATATTTGGAAAATATGCGCTTTGCATATTTGGGTTATATTAGTGATGTCAAATATGCCAATTTCTTTAAAATCATACAAAGTAAATAAAAGAGATAAAATATAATCCATATGTTGTTCCTTTTATGATAGGTTTAAGCCAAATTTTTTTTTGCTAGATTCACTACAAGCGAAGTATAAAGAGTAAAATTGTTGAATGTAAGTTTTTTTTGTAAATAAACAAAAGCGCACTAAGGATAATTGCTTTCTGTTTTGAAATCCAAACATTGAATGCATATACAGGGTGCGGCATGGAAACTTGCTGATTTGAATTGGACGCCAATGAGCGAGGCGTGGTCAGAAAGGGGTGGGGAGGGTCTCATTAGAAAGAGGGGGTTCTGAAGTTTTGTTACCCTACAAGCCAGTTGTCGTCATGCGTTGGTCTAAGGAACAGCGTGCGTTCGCCGTCGAGGCCTACTTTTCCAACGGTCATTCGGTGGTCGCCACCCAACGTGCCTTCCGAACTCGGTTCAATATTCATCCCGCGGGTCCCGTTCCTGGCCGGCAATTGATTGTTTCGTGGGTGGACACATTCAGGAAAAGTGCGAGTGCTGCAAAAAAGGGCCCAGGAGGTCAACGGACAGCCAGAACTCCAGAAAAGTCGAAAGGGTGAGGGAGTCGTTTTTGCGCTCTCCCCGGCGTTCGGCGCGTAAGCACGCTGCTGCTCTGGGGATTTCTGATCGCACAGTGAGACGAATTCTTCACAACGAGCTCCAGTTTCATCCCTACAAACTTGCTGTGGTCCAACAGTTGAGTGAACGCGATTTCGCTTCTCGCCAAACTGCATGTGAAACGCTCAGTAACTTGCCAGACGACACTCTCGTGTTTTTTAGTGATGAGGCCCATTTTCACCTTTCCGGCTGTGTTAATAAACAAAACATGCGGTATTGGAGTGATGTCAATCCCCGCGAACTTCATGAGATGC
Source organism: Melolontha melolontha (assembly GCA_935421215.2). Lineage (NCBI taxonomy): Eukaryota > Metazoa > Arthropoda > Insecta > Coleoptera > Scarabaeidae > Melolontha > Melolontha melolontha. The sequence goes on from OW285235.1 coordinate 215,597,531, forward strand.
CACTTCATTGTGAACGTGTTACTGTGTGGTGTGCATTATCGAGAGTTGCAATAATTGGGCCTCATTTTTTCGAGGAAGATGAACGCGCTGTTACTGTGAATGCAGTTCGCTGCAGAGAAATGATTGAGACATTTCTTCTTCCACAACTTGAAGAAATGGAACTTGGGGACATATGGTTCCAGCAGGACGGAGCCACGGCGCACACAGCGAGAACTTCGGTGGAGCTTTTGAGGGAACACTTCCACAAGCGCCTTATATCCTTGAGGGGTGACGTACCGTGGCCGCCGCGCTCCCCCGATTTGGCAACCAGCGATTTTTTTTTATGGGGATATCTTAAATCCATCGTTTACAACGACAAACCCCGGACCCTGCAACACCTGAAGGACAACATCCGCCCAGCCTTCGCCAACATTCCCGTCGATATGCTCGAAAGAGTGGAGCGCAACTTCAAATCAAGGGTAAATCAGTGTATCATAATGAGGGCCGCCATTTGCCTGATGTCATTTTTAAAACTACTTAAAACAAAAACTCAGAATGGGTACTATACGATACAAAAAGAATTAAATCGATATGTGAAGTACTTTTTCTTTTATTGACTTTTCAAATCAGCAAGTTTCCCTGCCGCACCCTGTATAATGAATATAAAACGAACTTGTATAAAAATTCAAAGAATTTTAAAGAAAAGTATAATAAAAATACTACACATCATGATATTTTATTTTTATTATGGTCTAACGAACTCAACTATTGCCTTTGAAAATACAGCGAAAGCTTTCATAAGCGGACACTCATGGTCCCAGTGTTTTCGTCCGGCAATGGGGGATGTCCGATAGTATGTATACATGTATAGTACATAGATATGTACGTACATATATGTATGTACAATTGTACATATTGCTATGAATTGTGATTTTAATTGCTTATTGACTTATGTTCACAATCCACAGTAGTTTTGCCGAACTAGACTCAGTTGTGTGGGCACCTTCCTTGAGCTTCTTTATCTTCAGGGTTTATTCTCACGAATATCGTGGTATAGAAGAGAAATAATAAGGATTAATTTAAGAAATAAAACTAATATTAACGCCACATACATATAATTCAAAAAAGAAAGAAAAAAAAAATTCTACTTTAACAAGTATAAAGCAGGATTGTGACTTTATTACGTCGCAAACTTAGAGAAAAACTCATGTAAGATATGACTGTTACATGAGATAAAAAAACTCTTAAATGAATCCCGAACAAAGTTCTTCATAAATATAAACAAAATTTATTAGCTGTCATCAATTAGTTTATCCCCTCAAAATCAAACGTCAAATAGAACTTTCTCTATTTTCACGCGCATCCAAAATTAATCATGCGCAATAACTCCAGCATGTAACAAACAAGTTTTCCCGCTTCCTATCATACTACGATAACTTAAATGAACAAAAACTAAATTAAAAAAAAAGTCTAATACGTTTTGTTAATATTTGAAATGATTACAAAATATTACAAACTAAAATTATAAATTTAAGAAGCTTCAGATTTCAATAGAATTATCACTACAAATATAGATATAAATATAATATCAAAAATACATACATTTAGTTTTGTATACGTCACGTCACAAAAACTATAAGAAGAGAGACTCGAGATAGGTCATTTAATTCAAATTACAAGTCTTAAATACTCATAAAAAATACGTAATGAATTTTAAATTACATCAACACACTACCAAAAACACACACCGTAATTATTCAAAATTTAATCTTGCATAAAATTAAGTTTTATCCAAAATTCAAAAACACAACCTATCTGCATAAAAACTACTCAGTCTGTAAGGCATGATGAAGCCACAGGAAACAGCAAGACATCCCTACCTAACACAAAAATATAAATCAACATAACAAAAAATATATATATATATATATATATCTATATTATTATAACTTCCTACTTAGCGCGAACTACGAACATCAAAATAGGCCCGTGCATCCTACAGACATGGACAAAAATACACATTATAATTAATTAATTATAATAAATTGTTATATAAACTTTTAAATTTTTAAAGTTATTTCCCTGGAATACAAATATACATAAATACAATAATTTTCATATCTTCTTTTGTTTCTTCTGCAGGGAAAAATCCACTGCAATATGTGTATGAATATATTAAAAGTTTAAAAATAAATTTACATGAGTTGAAAAAATTTATTAATTTTCGTCTGTTGAAATTTGGCCTGCTTCCATTCCAACTGATGATTTTCAAAATGACTTTCTAATTAATTTCAGATGTTCAAATGCTATAAAATCATCTCTTGCAAAGCGTTTCAAACGGACAATTTACTTCAGCGCCTCAGCATATGATTTTATCGCTCAGGGGCTTGATCATCGACTTCGTCCTCTTCTTCCTCTGAATTTTTTATATCCATAATATTATTTTCATTTTTTAATTGAATTTCTATGTTGTGATCTTCAATGTGGACTGTTTCATCGATATTTAAAAATTCTTCCAAGTTTTATCACTTAATTCGACGAATCTGCCTTGTAGATTTAAAAGTGTTTACAATGGTAGTTCATCTTCAGCATCAAACTCTGGAAGGATGGAATTATCTCTTATGAATGCTGCTTTACGAAAGCAATTTTTAATAATCTTGATACTGAATTGGCTGCATCAATTTTTGATAATATGTGCTTCAAAATAAAGCTTCTGTAACGTTGAAATTTTGGATTATGCCCTGATTCAAAGGTTGACATACTGCAGTTGTGTTTGCAGTTAAAACAATTATATTAACATTCGTTAATTTCAAATCTCAAGGATGAAATGCTGCATTATCCAAGAATAAAAGAACTTTTCTTTTCTGTGAACTCATTTTCTTATCAAATACAAAATACTTGTGTATAGAAAATTTGTCCGGTCATAAGAGCTGTCCGCGAGTGAAGCTTTCACTGTATTTAATTTTACTTAAAAAAAGTTTATTAGTGAAACAGTTATATAATAAAATCTAAATTTTCGTATTGTAAATTTTTAATACGAAAATATTTAAAAACTAAGAACAGGCCTTAAGCATCTTTAAAACAAAATATTGTTTTAATTGGAGTTGTAATAATACGTCATTGAAAGAACTAGCTACCCTTTTTAAGAAGTGTAATTAGATTAGAGTAAATTAGTGCCATTCAACGTCAAATTAAAATTTATCGCTTTCGGAATCTATTTAGTTCTGCTTTCGTTTCCAACTTGAATGGACAGATTTCATTAGACTATTGTAAAGTTCTATAAAAGATTAATTTTATGCTTCAGTCTAAGTCTTAGTAAATTGCAGGAAATCGTCTTTTGCATCCATATTTAAAAAAATAGTCCTCTTAGTTTATGATTGTTGGATGTAACGGTTATCTTCATTACGAGTTTTCGTTTGCTTTCGGTTATTAATAATAATAATCTTTATTATCCAATAGATATATAAAGCCACTTAAAGGTAATATAAAAATACAAATACACAAACATATACTACATTGCTAATTATATTTACAAATTTAAATTAATCGAATAATTATTGTTATATAGGGTAAGTTGTTACATTGATTTCGGACAGTATATCAATTAAAGTTATAAAATGTTCGGTAAAACGCCATCTGCACAGAAAATTTGAAACTGTTAGCGCAGTTACAAACTGAACTAGAGAGTGACATCTGTTTTTCGGTATCGAAAGTAATTTAAGTGGTTCGAACTAAATCTCTATTAATTTGCAAAAAGGTAAGTCTTCCTTTAGATCTAAATTACAATATTCAAAGCGCCTTATGTGATTTATAATTTTATTGTTAACCTTCAATCAAAAACAACAAACTTTCTTAGAACCCAATCCAACTTAACCTATATTTTGTTAGTCGGGGCATATGGTTATATTTGGAATAGGGCACATTGTTACGATGTAACAATGTGCCCCATACATATTTGCTATGTAATATCTAGACTGCGGAAACGGCGCTATCCCGTATCTGTGATTCATCGGTGCCGACAATCTACAATCGATCAACTTAACAGTATATATGAATGTTATAGCGCTATGGTATTGATAAAAGTTGTCTGTTTGTATGTCTTTCAATGCAAACAGACGAAGTGTGAAATATATTTCGCCAGAGTCGTAATAAAGCCAATGAAATGTATATAGGGAAATTAATTTTTAGGAAAATTAATAAAACACTGAAGTTAAATGAATTTAAATTAACTTTAATTGAAATTAATTCAAGATATATATATATATATATATAAGTGTTTAGATAAAGTGCTTAGTTGTAAAAGCGACAGCCCGGCAAGCTGTAGACTTGGGTTCGTGTCCCAACATAGACCATATTTTTCAAATAAAAAAATTTCGTATGATTTGCTTTGTAATTTGTAGATAGCAATGTTTACATCCCCACTTACTCTGCAATTACATACATTCTAATTTGATATTTGTAAATATTTCATATAAAAGCCGAAAAACTCTAATAATTTATCAATTGTTATATATATATATATATATATATATATATATATATATAATATTTTCGTGACCTTGGTATGATAAGGTAAACTTAATAAGTCGGCGATTAAAGGTCTGGTTCATTACTTCAAAGTATATATATTTAAAACAACCCTACATGTTTCGGCAATGATGCCTTTGTCAAGGGAATACAAAATATAAATGACAGAATATAAATGTCAAATAATTAAGAAATATAAATGTCAATTATTTGACATTTATATTCTGTCATTTATATTTTGTATTCCCTTGACAAAGGCATCATTGCCGAAACATATAGGGTTGTTTTAAATATATATACTTTGAAGTAATGAACCAGACCTTTAATCGCCGACTTATTAAGTTTACCTTATATATATATATATATATATATATATATATATCAAGATAATTATTTCGTGACCTTTGTATGATATGGTAAATTCAATTTGTTGGCGATTTAAGGTCTGGTTTTACTTCAAAATGTATATATTTAAAACAATCCTACATGTTTCGGTAAATGATTCCTTTTTCAAGGAATATAAAAAATAATTATAATATATATTTTATATTCCTCAGACTGTCAGCCTGTTGTCTGACAACAGGCAGCGCTGAATTTACTTCTATTCCCGGTCTAGATAACTTCTGTGATGTGGCGATGTGGTTCTTTCATGTGAATGGGTCTGGAAATATTCTTTCTCCAGCAGGGGCGTATCGATGAGCCTGTAGAAAGGCGAAATACGCATCTACGTCTCTGGGGAGAGATGTGTTCGGACACGTTCACAAAAATATTACTAGTGAACCTGTATTTGTGTTCTTCACACCAGATTTTTAATAATATTTTATATTATTAAAAATACGTTAATAATATCCCAAATTAAGTTTAGCTAAAAGTTAACACGACATTTATTGACTGTTAGGCAGTACGACGTTCGCCAGGCCAACTAGTAAGTCATAAATTTCAAGTTAGCGACATTTACAACGTGGACGAAAATGGGCTCACTACCGTCCAGCGCCCATCTAAAATTATAGCTAAGCGAGGAGTAAAGCAAGTCAGGGACGTGAAGACACGATAATATAGTTTCCAGAGATACGGCGGTGCCATCTGATGGAAACACTTTGTTAGTTCTACAGTTGTTATGTAGACAGAGCTATTAGCTTCGGCTGTTTGCTAATATGCAGCGCTGAATGTAAATCTGCGTCCGGTCTTAACAATTTCTATGAGATAGTGAAGTTGTTCTTTTTTGTGAATGTATCTTTCCACAACAGGGGCGTACTGACGAATCTGTAGGAAGATGAAATACGTATCAGAGAAGGATACGTTCAGAAAAATATTAATAATGAACTTGTATTGTGTTCTTGACACCGGGTCTTTAAAAATACTTCTGTATTTTAGCTTTAAATTCTTTTCTTTTTTTTAGTAGGAGAGGGTCAAGGTGGATAATGATGTATATAGTTTACACTAAATTTAGGAACAGAAAGTAGGTTAAATACAGCATACATTAAAATCTATATAATGTTATAGAGACATGAAGTATTCGTGTGTAATTTAATAACTGTTTCAAAATTTTCAAAATCGATGTTATAAATCATTCAAATATCATTTTTGTTGCGATTGAAATATTTGTCACTAAATTGAAAAACACGCTACGAATATATGAAAATTTTATTTGGAAATGGCCCGAATATGAAACAAGAAACGTAGTCGAAGCTCCTTATTTTTATGCCACACCACGCCGTGGTAGTACTACTGCAGCGGCGATGCACTCCCCGGATACGTTTCCATCTCATTGTTATGCCTCCACACGCAGACAATAGCGGTATTCAAACGTGCTACTCCCTGTGCGATAAACCATTTAGAACATTTAGGTAGATATATAGACAGCCACCAGCAAATAATTTTTAATTAAAACTTTATAGTTGGCCATTAATAATAGAAGAAATCACCTATGACAGAAAATAATTCGTATACAATATCAGCTTTGGAATTGAATTATATTCACCTAACGATATCATCTATAACATTTTACAAGGCAAGTATAAGTATTTTCTGTATAATTTGAGGAATATTCTATTAATATTAAACTTACAGTGAAACGCAATATTTTGTTGGGAAAATTTAGTTACATTTTCTCAAGATTTACATTCAATGGAATCAGTTTTCAATTCGAGTTTCTGAAAATATCAAGACTATACGAAGAAGTATATCATACAAAGGTATTTTTCATAATATAAAATATTACTAAAAATCTGGTGTGAAGAACACAAATGCAGGTTCACTATTAATATTTTCTGTGAACGTGTCCGAATATATCCTATCCCCAGAGACGTAGATACGTATTTCGCTTTTCTACAAGCTCATCGGTACGCCCCTGCTGGAGAAAGGATATTTCCAGACACATTCACAGAAAAGAACCACCTCGCGCTATCACCGTAATTATCCAGACCGAGCGCAGAAGTAAATTCGGCGCTATCTGTTGTCAGACAGCCGAAGTACCTCGCATACCGTCCACATAATTAATGTGAAGCAACGACGCTCTTCCAAAGGTTAACAGAAAATATTAATAGTGAACCTGCATTTGTGTTCTTCACACCAGATTTTTAGTAATATTTTATATTATGAAAAATACCTTTGTATTATACAAAACTGGTGGGGTTTACCTACTCATGTATGTTTCAATTATTCTAAGAAGTATATGAGTGATAAGCCAAGGCACAACACAGAAAGGCAGGACAAAGAAAAAAAAATGCAAGAAATAACAAGAGAGGAGGTTGAGGAAGCAATAAACAAAATAATAACGGGAAAAGCATGCGGAGAAGATGAAATAACTCCGGAAATGATAAAATGGATGGGGAGAGAAGGAAAGGAATGGCTGTGCGAAATACGTAAGGAGGCATGGGAGAAACAATGCATTCCTAGGGACTGGGAAAACAACCTGATAATACCTATATATAAAAAAGGAGAGCAGACAGAGTGTGAAAACTATAGATAAAATATGTTTAGCCCAAGTATATACTGGAATAATAGAAAAGAGATTAAGAATGTGTGCGGAGCCATTATTGGAAGAAGAACAAGCTGCTTTTAGGTCAGGTAGGCAAACGAGCGATAACATATACACATAGGACCAGCTCTCAACGGGCCATACCCGGCAATAAGTGGCAACAGCGAATCACCCTCTACGCGCAGTAGCTTATATTACCATACATTGCAGAGTTATGAATTTAGTAAGACTTAAACCGCGCAAGGATATAGTCGTTTGCATAATCGTTCTGTATACGTAATTTGCCCATTTGTTTCAGATGTAATAAGGTCGTTATATCTCCAAGTTATTATTATTGTATTCTTAGCTGCTACGGAAAAGTAATTTTAAGTAATAAAAAAACAATAACGTTTTCTAAAAGATAAAAGTTAAAAAATCAATAATTCTGCAAAATAAATTTTAATTCTAAGAAAGTCACTAAATATAGGATTCGAAAATACCGCCCTCTCTCCCCAAACAATAGCCGAGCCTATTATAAAACTACCGCAGTAGAGGGACATAGCCGATTCTAGCACCTCCTCATGTTGAACCTCCTCATTGCCCTTGACCTTGCATGTGGCACAGCCCAAGGGCAATGAGGAGGTTCTACATGAGGAGGTGCTAGAATCGGCTATGTCAAGGTCAAGGCCAAGGTCATATCAAGGTCATATCAAGGTCATATCAAGGTTATATCAAGGTCATATCAAGGTTATATCAAGGTTATATCAAGGTTATATCAAGGTTATATCGAGGTTATATCAAGGTTATATCAAGGTTATATCAAGGTTATATCAAGGTCATGTCAATGATATCACAAGGTCAAGGGCGCGACAAAGTCAAGGTCACGACAAGGTCAAGGGTACGTCAAGGTCAACGGCACAACAAGGTGAAGGGTACGACAAGTGGAGGGAGTTTAAGGTGCTATTTAAGAAACGTGGAGAACGTATTCGCAAATAGTGTAATCCTTAACAATATTATGGAACTATTACATAGAAAATATATTTTTTCTGTGAGTGAGTTAACAGAAGAGGAAGAAGATGAAATAATACAACACATTTTGGAAAGTATTGGTGAAGATGAGGAAAGTGAGGAAGAAGAAAGTAATAATGAAGAAAATAATGATAATGAAGAAAATAATGATAATGAAGAAAATAATGATAATGATGAAGTAATTTTCGATGATGATGATGAAGTAATTTTCGACGATATTTTTGAAATAGAGACAGTGATACTTCTAGCAGAACTAGATAATATCAGTGATTTTGAATATAATTAAGATGACCAATTATTAGTGTTTATTTATTTTATTATTAGTGTTAGTTAAATACAGTAGTGTAGTAGTAGTACAGCGATGGAGTTGAAGATCTGATAAATAAATATAATCAGAACATGTTCCATTTACTTTTAATAAGCAGCAGTAGGTTCTATAAGTACATATAAATAAATTTGCGGAGGATAGTAGATGTAGTACAGAAGTTGGTTCTACAGTTAAAAGTAAGCTTGAGGAGGTCCCCACACTCGAAATCGTGCTAAAGCGCAGGTTTACCGATAAGAGGTTTATAAAGAGACAGTTGGTGTATGCCAGCAACAGTTCATTGCAGCAGTTCATTTCAAAGTGTTCATTTAAAGAAACTAAGATGTTTGATTGTGAGTATTGTGGTAAACAATTTTCTCGTGGAGATAACAGAAATCGACACATGTTAAGTTCTTGCAAAGGCAAGAGAATAAAAATCAGTGATAACAATCCAGACTTATGGAAATGTGAAATCTGTGATGTATACGTGGAGAAGAATTGTTATACTGCACATATTCGTAGTGCCACGCATCGAAATAAAGCGTTTGTAATAGTTGACGATGGTGTAAGAAGAAGTGTATCCACATTCGCAGGAAGAATAGTAAGTTATCAAATATCTGATTCGTCTCAAATATATGTTGATATTGAAGAATTTTCAAATAACATCAGAGAAAAGGTGTTGACATTAATAGAGAGTGTCGTACATGTACATAATTCGATTAAAATAAATTTTGAATTATATGGTATGTATTATTTGCTGACAAAAGATAATGTGGAAATCAAATCATTTAATACTATGAACAAGATCATAACGCAAGGAAGTGAATTATATAGCTTGTACAATGAGTATATTGATGAAATTAAGAATAAAATGAGCGAATTCCAGGAGCGTAATTCAGGTAAAATTGTATAAACTTATATTATTATAGTGATTTACGTCTCTCTGATTATATTTCAGGTTGGACTTTGAGCAATATTATACATTTGGAAGTGAACATAAATAAATACAATCCTATGAGAGGATCAAGTTATGTGGACTTACCACCATCAATAAAGAAGAAGAAGGCCATTATAAATATTCAAAATGTTGACAATGCATGTTTCGCTTGGGCGATTACTTCAGCGTTAAGAGTGCCAGGTGGACTTCCCCAAAGACCTTCTTCCTATCCCCATTATGATACCGTGGCAGATTTTACTGGTTTAGATTTCCCTGTCCATTTAAAAGACATTGTTAAGTTTGAAGAAAAGAATAATATATCTGTAAACGTATATGGTATCGAGGAGTATTTCGATGGTGCTGTGACGGTACATGATATAGTGGGACCTTTATATTTTACGAAACAAAGGAAAATGACTCATATTAATTTATTACTTCTTTCTGCGAAAGAAGGGAATTTACACTATTGTTGGATTAAGAACTTGTCTCGACTTGTTTCGGCTCAAAAATCAAAGCGTGGACACCAAAAATATATTTGTGAAGGATGTCTAACTTTTTTTACATCGTTAGAAAAATTACAAAGACATGAACATGAAGATTGTAAGCAGGTGAAGGCGGTGTTTCCAACTATGAATCTGAAAACGAACAAATATGGCGAAGAAGTTCCGGAAAATATATTAAAATTTGAAAAATTTGAAAAGCAGTTAAGAGTTCCTTTTGTTGTGTATGCTGATTTTGAGGCAATATTAAAACCTATTGATATGGTAGAACCGGATCATGTAAAACCTTATAGTGTGAAATGTTTCGAACATCAACCACATTCTTTCGCTTACTATATAAAATGTTCGTTCGATGAAAATTTGTGTAAACTGCGCACATACCGTGGACAAAATACACCTAAAACGTTCATGACAGAGTTGGAAAGTGATGTAAAATTATTATATAAAAACTATTTGAGTAAAATTGTGGAAATGAAACCCTTAACTGAAGAAGAGTGTTATAATTATGAGCAAGCGAGAAGTTGTCATATTTGTGAAAAAGCACTAGATGTGAATGATAAAGTATGCGACCATGATCACATGACTGGATTATATCGAGGTGCAGCACATATGATATGTAATATAAATTACAAAGAACCTCGCTATACTCCAATCATAATGCACAATTTATCGAATTACGATACACATTTATTTGTAAAATCCTTAGCATTGGATAAGGAAGAAATAGATGTTATTGCCCAAAATAAAGAAAAGTATATATCATTTTCTAAGAAAGTATATGTTGGTGATAGAATTGACTGTAATGGTAAGAAGAGGAAAGTCTTCCATAAATTGAGATTTTTAGATTCATTTCGATTTATGAGTTCTTCTTTAGATAAATTATCATCTTATTTAGAGGATTCTCAGTGTAGAGAAGTGTCAAGATATTATATGGGTGAAAAATTTAATTTATTACGACGAAAGGGCGTCTTTCCATACAACTATGTCACATCATTTGAAAGTCTATCTGTGACAGATTTGCCCAGTAAAGATAAATTTTATGATATATTATCTGATAGCGAAATTAGTGATGAGGATTATAGTAGAGCCGTTCGAGTGTGGGATTTATTCGAATGTCAATCTCTGGGGGAATATAGTGATATATATCTACGATCTGATGTTTTGCTACTTGCAGATGTTTTCGAAAATTTTCGAAATATTTGTATGGACAATTACAAGTTAGATCCAGCACACTATTTTACGGCACCAGGTCTTAGCTGGGAAGCGATGCTACGAATGACAGACGTAAATTTAGAATTATTAACAGATGCGGATATGTTTCATTTTTTCAAACAGGGCATACGTGGAGGTGTCAGTATGTGTTCTAAAAGAATAGAGGTGGCAAATAACGAATACTTATCACAATTTGATCCATCAGAACCTAAGAAATATATATTATACCTCGATGCGACGAATTTGTATGGTTATGCTATGACGTCCAAATTACCAAGCGGTGAATTTGAATGGTTAACGAATGAGGAGTTAATGATGCTGGATGTTCAAACTTTGGAAGACGATGGGGATAGAGGGTACGTTTTCGAAGTTGATTTAGAATATCCAACAGCTCTTCACGACCTCCACAATGATTATCCCTTCTGTCCGGAACACGTTATACCACCTAATTCTAAACATCCTAAATTGATTCCAAATCTTTCAAATAAAACAAATTACATTATTCACTATACGACTTTGAAACAATGTTTGAATAATGGTTTGAAACTAAGTGGAATTCGACGCGGAATTAAGTTTAAACAAAGTAATTGGTTAAAGGGATATATTGATTTTAATACAAAGAAACGAAGTGAATCGAATAATGCATTCTATAAAGAATTTTACAAGTTAATGGTGAATAGCATATTTGGAAAAACTATGGAAAATGTTGAAAATCACGTTAATATTAAATTGGTTTCCCATTGGGAAACAATTAGAAACAGATTGGGTGCGGAGGCATATATTGCAAAGCCAAACTTTAAATCCAGTAAAGTATTTTGCAACACGTTAACAGCTATCGAATTGGCTCAAGTTCGAGTAGATTATGTAAAGCCTGTGTACGTAGGATTCACAATCCTGGAAATAGCTAAAAAGATAATGTATCACTTTTTCTATACCTTTCTTAAGCCTTTGTATGATTCGGACATTACACTGCTCTACACAGACACAGATTCTCTAATTATAAGTGTACGAAATTATAATGTATATAATGACATAAAAAATAATTTAGATATGTTTGATACTTCAACTTTTACTGAAGGGAACTTATTCGGAATACCACGCAGTTCACCTAGGCTCGGTAAAATGAAGGATGAATACGGCGGAGGTATTATTGAATGCTTCTATGGTACAGGGGCCAAAGCTTATTGCTTGAAAGTCCAAAATAAAACAGTGAAGACGGCGAAAGGAGTCAAAAAATATGTTATTGATAAGAAATTGTCCGTTGCAGATTATAGAAGTGTAGTTGAAGAAAATGAAACTCTTATGCGGAAGATGTACGTATTTCGATCGGATTTTCACACGATTTACACCGAATTGCGAAATAAAGTAGCGCTCACATCAAAAGATGATAAACGATATATTCTCCCAGATAGAGCTTCCACCTTAGCGTGGGGACATTATAGAATAGAAGAATTAGAACGTGAAGCAAATTTGCAGAAATTGATTACCGAATTGATGGATTACCAACCTACAATTGACTTTAGCTCCTAATTTGCTTTCCTATCTATACTTTTTCCATTATGTGTACTTTGAACTTATTACTTATGTAAAATAAAACACTGTATTTGATTTATTTTTCTAATTAGCTCTCTCATATGTATGCTTCTTAAACTGTTCTACCTCATAACATGCATACTATGAACTGTATCATAACTTATAAGAAATATAATACTGTATTTATTTTTTTTTGTAATTAGCTCTCATAACTGTTTCATGTGTACTCTGAACTGTATTACTACTTCTTGTAAAATAAAACACTATAATTTATTTATTTTTTTATTATTTCCCTAATTTCATTCGAAAATTACGTTCTACAATACATTATCCTTAGATATCCAGGAGTTGTGTGATGCAGGCATACCCAACCATTTGACAAGGACTTGATTCTTTTTTCGACGTATAACTTTCTCAACCAGATAAACATCTGGATGTCGAACCTTTTTTAATTCTTCTTCATAAAAACCTCCGAGAACATTCTGCTTTTGAGAATCTTGCAATATATACGTTCTCGGATATGTATTCTGGACTTTGCTTATCGTGAATACTTCATTGGTCCAGTTCGGAGTATACATTTTAGAAAAAACGTGTCTATGCTTACTGATACGCACATGATCTCCCACTTCAAATTTACCAATTCTAGGGTCACCAATTTTTATGTGACTGTACACCGATTTTTGAATTGCTTTTGCATTCCTTTGGTTTACTGCGACAGGTTTGTATCCCGTTGTTCTGTGAACTGTATTGTTGTAAATGTTGACCAACTGTTGCAACATACCAACCCACCGGTAGTTACCGTTGAAGCTGAACTCCTTCCACATTTTATTTTTAATCGTTCTATTAAAACGCTCAACAATAGAACTTTTTAAATTGGAGTAAGTGGTGTAGTGATTGATGTTATACTTATCCATGATCTTCTTAAACTGCCTGTTAAAAAATTCTTTCCCTTGATCGCTCTGAATATTCCTTGGAATGTTTTTCTTTCCTGAGGAGAGTATGGATTCCATAGCCGCTGACACTTCTGCTGCTGTTTTATTTTTTATTGGAATCACCCACGCAAACTTTGAAAATGTATTTATGCATACGAAAAGATATTTGAAATTATCGTTTTCTCGAGCATAAGGTATCATTTCAACCAGATCGATCTGGAATAAGTCTCGTAGTCCTTTTATTATGACTCTCCGTCGTCTAAAATTTCGTCGCGCAGGTGCGTGTAGTTCATTAACGACATCCCTTTTAAGTGATGACATTTCCTTCGACGACTACTTCTGCAAACACTGGCTCTGTTTCTTTCGGTACAGGATATGGACCAATGTACTTCAATCGCAATTCCGCGTTGATGTCTATTGATACTGCAGGATGGATGAGAACGATGCTGTGAGCGTTAACGGATAGTCTCACTAATTCATCGTCGGAATACTTAACTGCAACAATCTTTCCACTGTATAGTTTATTCCTATATAACTGCGTTTGCTTTCGACGCGCAGGAGTTATAAAGTAATATGCGTCCTGCCCAATACGTCCATTACTCTGCAGTTGAAAAACATATTTTGAAGGTTCCCATATTGGAGGAGGAACATATAATATACGAGTAAGCTTTTCCAATTCCTTCTTGAATTTAGGGTGTTTTAAAAAATTTGCTACTGCATCTTCTTCCGCTAAATGTCTTCTGACGATATGTTTATGTATGTGTCTTCCAAATTTATCTATTGTCATCGTAATACTCTATCGGTGTCGATATACTAACTGCTTTATAACTATGCTGCTCAACCTATTTAATTATTTTTGATTCCTGCAATTCCTCAATTATTGAAGTGATTTCGTTATCATGACCAGTATGTCCGGCATCCTTGGACGCCATCAGTAACTTCAATCTGTCGCACAATTCCTTTACATCATCCCAATACTTATATTCCACAATACTCTTAGGAACAACGATCTTTCGCAACGGTAATTTTTTTGATAAACCCAATCCTGTTTTCCAAGTGCGGGTCCACCAAACTTCTGGTTTTTTACCTTGAACAATAGGTTTAATAATTGTCGTATATTTATAATATTTACTTGCTGCATATTTCCGAGCCGGATCGTAATCAACTCTAGCGGCGTGAGTATCATTTAAAATGAATTTATAATTCTTAGCGTCAGCATATTGAAACTTTCCCGGTCTCTTCATAAACAGTAGCTCTAGTAATCCCTTAGTAGCCCTATAAGTAAATTCACCGATTATAATGTTGGGTCCATCAAACCTAATATTTGCGTTTCCAATCATCAGGTCACCATCAACTTCGCGTACACCATACTTCTCATCGAATTCTTCTTTCTCATCCGTCATCAACCCCATAAGATAAGGCCGTATAGCGGGGTCATGATCTTTTAGGGCTGCCTTAACTACATCCGTTTCTAACAGAGTCTTATTTAACGACTTATTAGTAATTATTGACTTTGATGGACGCGTTTTCAAAAGCGATAGAGCGTGAGCCCTTGACTTATCCAACTCAAGGCTTTCACTAGAATCTAATTCATCACTTCGTTCCTCCTCTTCATCACCACCCTTTGGAGTCTCTGGCAATTGTTCCCCGATATATTCATCTTTAGAAATGTGGGCTGGCTGAATGTCTCAGACATTCGAATCTTTTTTTTCAAATCTGATGAATTTGTAAGACTGGTTTCTCGTGGAGGTGTTCCGGCGAGATACACACTTCGTTGTTTTGTCGGAGAAGAATGGGTGGATGGGCTGAACCATGACACGTGTCGTTGCTGTCGTTTACGCGGTGTACTTTGTTGTCGTAAAATTGACGTTCCTGGTATTGCCACATAAGATTTTTCTGATATGATGTCTGACCAAGATTCTTCTACTTCTTTAGAAGCGTCCGCAGAATCAGTTCGTCCTCGAGTTAAATTACTGGGAGCTAATTTGCTAGCGATTTCAAGTAGCGGTTTTGCTATGGGCGCATATAGAATATTTGTTTCTCTCTGAGATTGTGCAATGTCAGTCCGTAATGTTCTTAACTTTTGTTTAAGAGCTTCGCGAGCTTGTATTAAATCTCTTATGATTTTATTTTCCATGTACACTCTATAACGAATACCTGTAGACTGATATAAATATTCCAGTAATACATGTTTTAAACCCTAATGTACGTTACAAACTCCTCTTAATTAAAACTTATAAACTTAAAGCACATCAAATTGTATACGATGGGAAGAAATATGTCAACTCTTCTCAGCCTCATTAATCTGTTTATAGGTGTATGTAAGTATCAAAACCTAAACGATATCTTCCATCATTAAATACAGAATCATTATCAATAAACAGCATACCAAACGATTTCTTCCAACACATTCTACAGATGTATAGAAATTGTTCATAGCTTAAATCATGAATGTGATCATTATAGATATGTTTCAAATTTGTACCGTCTTGTCGAAATAGTATTAACAAATTGGTATTATCTCTGATAAGTTGCTTTGGGACCGCACTGTATGTTTGCATTAAATAAAAACAATCTAAATTTCGGTGTCTACCATAAGAGAAAAAATCTTTTACGATATTCAAGTCGGCAGGTGGTATATCATCAAAGATAACGACAGAATAATCCGCCATTTGGTTAGGAGTAGGCATGTGATTAACATCAGTATACTCGTGGTAACCAATTTCAGGAACATTTTTCAATATATTTCTTAAGTATTCATACTTTTGCTGATGAAGAGATCTACAGCAGATGTAAATACTTTTGAAGCGAAACCCGTTAGGATGAAGTAATAGGGTTAAAAGGGCATTTGTTTTGCCACACCCAGAAGGTCCCACAATTAATCCTCGCTTAGATGAGCCACTGAAGATGCTACTGTGTCGTATAAAACTCTTCGTAATTAATGTGGAATCATAGTTGTGCACTTGTAGGGATAATTCTTGAGGTTCCAATTGTACAATATTTGGTTCAACTCCACTCGATTCGACCGACATAATCGATTTGACTTCACAATAACGACTGAATTATTATTTCTCCGTGTGCGTTATATTATCTGTTTAGGATTATCTTAATATTAGAAATAAAACAAAGAATATTATTATTTTATTTTATTTTATTAATTTTTTTTATTTTTTTGTGCCGCCACTATTTTTTATTTTTGGAAGGTGGCGGCGTCTTCCTAACCGCAGACCCCCGACCCCCGACCGGCCGTGCCGACGCCTCCGATCAATTGTCCAGATCGGGGGACGCTGGGGACGCTGGGATGCCTGAAGCCCGCTGGAACGATTCGGCGAACCGTTGCTGCAGGGTTCTCCTCGGCGGTACCGCCTGCGGAGGAGTCATTAGACGCTCCTCGTACCTCGGTGGCGAGTCCGGGGAATCGCCGATGTCCACGTCCAACAGGGGGTCTAGCGGTGCTGATATAGTTATCGTAAGCGGATAATATGTCCTTTTAATCGTTATTTCAAGTTCCTGTAATAAGTAAAGCATTAAAGTTATTACATATCATGTAAACTATTGCAAAACAGTTATAGGTGTAATTTTGCAGCCCCTACCTTGTCTGGATAATTTTGTAGGAACTAGTACATTAGTATCGTGCAATGTGGGTGTTAACCAGGTCGATGCAGAATTGTTTACAATCGAATGTGATGACAAGTTAATGTATTAGATGGTTGAAAATGTTGAAAATAGGTTGTCCGATGGTTCGTATCGTATCAGTATAGTCTCGCTCATGAAACTTGACCAATGAAACAATTAATTATCGAAAATACAAATCATTGTGGTGGAAATGATTTTTGATAATCAATCATGTCTTCAATCAAGCTTCCAAGTCGATTCAGCAGATCCTTCCTTTCCCTTTGGCGGGTTACATATGAGTCATCGGATGGACTGACGACATTAGTTAGGAAATGAAGAACCTTGTCTTGCTCTAACGAATAACCGTTAGCCTGCCCCTTTAGCGAGATCACCTGCTGAAGGAAACTATCCGCTAACGAATTGCCCGCCAAATATCTAACACATGTGTTAGAAAACTGTTTACAATCCGCAGAGAAAGTTGCGAGTTCGGATGGTTGTTGTTGCCCACAGTGGAATTGTGAGGCAAACAACGACCCAGAAGCATTGGAAGGTGGAGCTGGAGATTCATTTGAAGGAGGAACTGGAGAAGCATTGGAAGAAAAGTGTTCAGGAATATTTGCGTTGGGAGAAGGTGTGGGGAACTGAGGAAGATCAGTTATTTCTGGAGCTGCTTGAGGAATTGCAGGTGGTTCAGTAAAAGAGCCGGAAACATTCATTTGAGGTTGGGACGCTGAAAAATGAGTAGTCTGAGACTGAGACAAGATTACTACAGATTCTGTGGTTAGATTAATCGTCTCCACAATCTGTGGTATTCTTGCCACCCCTCGTGTCACATTTACATCATCACACCTTTGCCTTCTTCCTACTGTATCGTCCGTGAGCAGTGTTCGCAGATTCGGCGCTCGAACCGCTCGAACACTAGGACTACAAGTTGTATAGGGTAAAGGTATATAGTTCTTTGTATTTTGCCCTCGTCGTATTTTGGTCCTCGTAGTGTGTTCTTGTCCTGTGGTAGAGATTGTAGAGTGTCTGTACATACGTCGTTGGGCAGTCAGTTCGCGTCGTTGTACCCTAGCCAATTTGTAGTACTCGTCCTTCGACAAATAAGGAGGAGGTTGCAAAGGTGGAACGGTAATTAATTGTGACACGAAAGCAGGTGGATTAACTTCTGCCGCAACACCTACTTCAACAGTATGCGGTAGGGGTCGTACCGCAGAAGTAGATGGAACTGCAGAAGGTAATTCAACTGACTCCGATTGTCGTCTAACGTCTGTCTGAAGGGATGATTCACCCAGTCGTCTTTCCTGTGACAACATCCATTCGAAGTCTACATTTTCAACATTTACAACATTTTCAACATTTTCTAAACAATTGTACAAATCATCGTTATTAGTCTAAAATAAAAAAGATAATTAACTATGACAAATGAATGTGAAGAATTTGTAAATTTAAATTATATTCTCTATGCAATTACAAAAACTATTTAAATTATTTTCTCACTGCAATAAATAATTACTCACACCCAGAAAATTATTTCAATGCTTAATGTATTAACCATACATCGTTCCGTATAATCGGAACATAATACAAAACTCAAAGTCAATTGTAGCTGTAATTTTAATGTTCTTTTGACATTAATAATAGGCAAATGATTGAATTTGTGTGCAGTTATATTATGATAAAAGAATAAATACAGGAATATATTGGATAATAATAAGTAAAAAGCATATACAAGAAATAGAATGTAATTATACTCACCATTATACTGCAAGAGATACGATGTGAATGATTATAAGATGAATAAAGGAAGTATATATATTAAAATCTCTAGGTCAAAACACGTCACGCTTTAAGAATAAAAATGTTTTATACGTATGTCTGCTATTATGGAAAATAAGTTTTTTACACAATTTGTGAAGGTTAATGTTTTTTATTTTATTTTTAATTTATTTTAAATTTTGGTGTTCTTTTTACATAATAGTGATATTACCAATAATATATTAACAATAGACAAAAGTTTGAATTTGTGTGCACTGTCATATTATTATAAAATAGTAAACGGAAGAATCTAGTGGATGTAAGCATTTAATTTGAACTGTATACATTATTTTAGAATAAAATACAAATACGTGTATTAATAATATTTAAAAATAAAAAGAAATATATATTTTAATTTATTTTTATTATTTACTGTATTAAAAGAAACATTATTTTATTGTACTTACCATTATGTTGACTATTTGAATTATTTTTAGGATGAATACAGGCTGTATATATATCAAAAATACCTATGTTAGAATACGTCACGTTCTTGAAAAAACAATTTTTTATACGTGTCACCTAATATGGAAAATTTAATTGTTTACAGAATAAATGAAAGGTTAAAGGTTTTTTATACGTCTGTCTGCTATTAATAAGTTGCTTACACAATTTAAAATACCTATGTTAGAAACGTCACGTTCTTGAAATAACAGTTTTTTATACGTCTGTCACCTAATATGGAAAAATTAGTTGTTTACAGAATAAATGAAAGGTCAAAGGTTTTTTATACGTCTGTCTGCTATTAATAAGTTGCTTACACAATTTGTGAAGGTTACGGTTTATTATTTTTTTTTTTATTTATTTATGTCTGTCTGCTAATAATATACTTTTTAAAATTAGTAACTATCGAGAATGTGTACAGTGCACATGAAATGTAATAAGGTGTTTTATTTAAGTGTAATAGTGCTGTTAATAAGTTGTTTACACAATTTGTGAAGGATTTTTAATTTTAGTTTCCATTTTTAGATGTGGTAGATGTGAAAATGTGAAAAAACAGATTTTTTTTTTTCGAAAAACGTAAGTTTTCTGCTATTCTAATGTTCCGATTTTACCCCTCCGCATTCCATTTTGTTCTCTATATTTTTCTTTATTTTTTGTACTCAATTTTGATTTTCTTACCCCATTTTTTTTGGTGGGGGTAATTTCCCCTCCAATTTTTGTTTTGCCCTTACTAACCGAAAAACAAAAAAACAAAAAAAGTCGATTATCTCGGAACCTACTCGGATTTGAGCTATGTTTGCCCCCCCCCCCCACAAAAACAATATTTTCTTTAATTTTATGTTTATTTCATTCTTTAATATATTACATCAATAATCGACATCATATTAATATTTTTACTTAATTATACATTTACATAATCTGCAATCTCGTCTCCTAATACAACCCTCCACGACATCACCCTCGTACAACTGATGTTCCATACATGGCCTGCATTTTATTAAATCTTCATCCAATTGATAATATTTCGGTAACCGATGCCAGACCATCTCCAAATCAATACACCTCACTTTTGAAATTAAAAATGATTTTGGAATGAACATTAAATTCCAAGCATTTATACCAACTAATGATCCTTCTGCTTCATATTGATGTATAACATTTCCGACCCTCTCGACACCATTCCGTACAATTCTAGTCCAAATACTGCCCATTCTGACTACACTATTTGTAAATATTTACCGATATCGATTAAAATTTTTTTCTCTCTAAACTGTGGTACATTAAATACTTATGCAATCGTTCCACATTAGTTAGTGCACAAACAACGGAATCGCCAACGTGAAAACTGCAACTTGGTTCTTCTTTTCTTATTTTATCGGCATCAATTAAATCTACTATTCGTTTATTCTTCAAAATACTCTTCAAAAATTCTAGCTTCTCCCTTCCTTTAACGTACACCACGTTCACGTCGGCACACAATCGTTTAATAATTCCTTCAAACTCTGTCGCACATATATATCCTTCTTCCCACCTTAACCCGTGATGACAGCTGTAAGCATATCTCGCGACACGTTTATCCTCATCTGTCAAAGCATTAAAACTTAGCACAGGTTTGAAAACAAAATGACTCTTTTTGAAATTATTGTCACATGTAGCCAACTCCTTCGGCATTACCCTATGTATTTCAGAACGATACCATTGAAAATCGATAACAATAGACTTTTTGCCACGTCTTGCAGTCATCATGTAACGATTAACTAACCAACTACACAAACTACATCACCTCAGTCCGCATCTCATTTAACAACAACATCCTACTCCTATTACGGTATCTATGGTGCCGCTAATATTTTCGTTGAACCACTTTATTAAATGGTGAATACTGATATAATTTATTATGCATGATCAAACAGTATAGAATGGTATCCTTTGGCACATTAGCCTTCGTTGTAAACTCAATTCTAACCTCTACGCCACTTTTATGTACCGCATCTTCTTGATGTGAACAATCGATACCTATTAGCGGACACAATTTAAACTGATTCAGTTTCATAAGCGGTTCGCTATGATCGTAACCATAGTAACTCTGTTGAAATCTAGCGTACATATTATATAAAACAGCTACGCGATTCTCGTCAAAATCAACACGAACATTTTCGTATGGGTATCTCTTCCCATTCAAATAAGCCATCACGTCCGTTAAATTAATTGCATCAAATTTGCTCATATTTTGAGACAGACTTCCTTTTTTCCCACTTTGAAAACCCAAAATTATATACCTCGGTGTTTCTAATTGTGGGGCAGTTTTGATTGCCCAACTATGTTTAGTTGTCTCAGTAATTCCCGGATTTTCGTGAATTTCCCAACCTCTAAAAAACATTTCCATCTGAGTATTTTTCGTTGTTAATTTTGTCAGGGATAAATCTTGTGCCATACCCACTTTAACATGGGGTACTCGCCATATTATACTATCAATAATTAATTTCATTTCTTCATCGGCAACACTGTTCATTATCGCATCGCTATCATCAGCACATCTCTTCAATATTAATTCTTGCGGCATATGCATAATAATCTGCTTTACGTCTTCTGCAAAACCTATTAACATTTTAAGTGGAATACAAATACTAAAATTTCCTCTAACATCTAAAACTGGAGCCTTCCCTGTAGTAAATTCCCAACCGCAATTTTCTAATTTATTTATATAACTCGGAGTATAAGAAAAATATCCCTTCATAGTTGATGTTATACCCACATTTCTAACTTCATCTACCTCCGATCCACTCATTACATATCTGATATTACTAAACATAAAAGCTCCGGCATTATGAATCAGAGATGCTGTAGCACTTGCTTTACTAACATCACTAGCTAATCGTAATTTCCCTTCTATTAATAATTCCGATTCGGATCGTAGAGTATATTTATCTATTTCTGGAACCACAATTCGTATTTCATCATTATTCCCATATTTTGGTGAGCCAAATGGTGCATGATTGTGGTATTCCAATTCGATAATTGAATTATCCACACGAACTTTTCTCAAAACATCTAACACTTCCATAATTAAAATAATTCTACCTCACAGTGACAATCAACTTCTCGCAACACAAATTATTCTTACACTGACAAAATATCCTCATCCTTTTTCTATAAATACTATTTTTATACTCCTCCGTATTTATACCAAAACTCTGTAACCCAAATTTTTCAAAAATTTTCTATTCTCACCTGATAAACCACCATATTTCACTATTCGCCCCATCCCGCTCCTCAATTTATTTGATGACTTTCCTGTAGATCGTCGAACTTGCTTCCAAAATTTATTGTTAGTATTACTTCTCATGTTGCTTAAAATTTGTTTGTAGTAGTCACTGTTTTCTTCTTAATCGTAAATAAACTGTTAACTCTTCACCTCTCAAATCAATTAATCGTCCGTTCTGATCGACGGCTCGAATTATAATATTCGTTAACATGTTCACATTCACGGGCATATAAATGTTCTCTTGCGGAACTTCTATTATCTTAAACCCTGGTGGAACATTCGGATGAAAATGATATAAAACATGCGACAACTCCCCGTTAATATATGAACCAGCAACTACATTACACATAATATCGATGGCACTCATTTTATTAATATCAACCACCTCATCACTGGTCCTCGGAATA
Source organism: Melolontha melolontha (assembly GCA_935421215.2). NCBI lineage: Eukaryota > Metazoa > Arthropoda > Insecta > Coleoptera > Scarabaeidae > Melolontha > Melolontha melolontha. Next base: position 215,620,992 of record OW285235.1, read on the forward strand.
TTTCCTTGTATTTTAACTTTTCCAAAGCCTAGTAGAGAACCAATTGAATTTTCTGCAGTAAAATCGATATCCACTGAAGACTTAATAGTTGCTTTCAAGGTATTATTATTTGCGCTTAAATTAAAAAAATTCTTATCATCTGTACCGAGACGCACTTGTTCTTCAATATACTTCTCTAAATCTGCTACGTCATAAGTACCCTGTGGAACTAATATATTCTCCCAATTCCCGGGCTTACCCGGGGCTATAGCATAATATCGAAATACATTATTCTCCGATGTAACATTAGAAATAGAATTATAAGTTTGCAAACTCAACATACACATTTCAAATTCACCATTTAAATATACAGGCGGATTCAATACACATGTCAACTGTGGTCCTTCTCCTGATAAAACAAAAGCCAAATTATCCGCACCTCCATCACCATCACGTTCCATTTTATATACATACAACAATATTAAATTATTTACTAAAAGAAACTCGTTCTCAACTAATGAATCCTTTCAAAAAGAATAAACACAAATGTCCACAATTCACAGTATTCAAGTCTTGATATCTCTTATAGTTATATCTTATAACGCCACCCGCATTCGATAATAAATAGTTTTCGACCTCAGTCGGAGGTCTTAAATCACCATAACTATCAAAATACTTTATTATATCTTCATGCTTCATATAAGCTACCCAATGAGTACCTTCTCCAACATTATCGTCCAAATTAACTATTCCCTTTTCTCTTTTGCGTATGATTGCTGGTAGGACATCTCTACTAAATATACCCCGAAAATTTCTTATTTTCCATCCTCTAACATATTTCCATAAATCGACTTCAGTTAGAGGTCTTCGGGGTAATTTGCTTAACCGTTTTTTGAAACATTTCCACTGGGTAAATATACACCACAACCAGATTTGTATGGTTTAATATATAACCCACTCCCAATTGATATTCCACACCCCGACTTATATGGTTTCACATATAAGCCGCTACCAGCTTTTGACTCCATAGCAGTATTGTGGCGTTTAGTTTCTTCTAATCGATCTCTTGCAGCTTTAGATGAATTAACTGCATTCGCAATTGCTGCAGCACCTCCACCTAGCGATCCCAGGGCACCCAAAGCTCGAGCACTTTTTTCTCCATTACCTTATTAAAATGTTCTTCGTTAGCACTCACAATTCTTAATTCACCTTCTTCTAAACTATCTAAACGATCACAGCCACACTTACGCTTCACCGTTCCCATTATATATACTGACTTCTTAACATCGCTGGATTTATATAGTAGCCCCTATGAACTGCCGCTGGCAAACACCAACTGCGTCTTTATAAACCTCTCATCGGTAAACCTGCGCTTTGATTCTAGCACCTCCTCATGTAGAACCTCCTCATTGCCCTTGAGCTGTGCCACAGGTTCACCTTATTTAAAATATATTATTTAAATCATATTTAATGTTTTAGTTTTTTCTTTTTCGCTATTCCAAATTTTCTAAATTGTTGGGTAATACTCTTTTTACAAACTGAGCAATTTCTCTTTGAAGGGGCTGGACCGTCTATTTGTTCCTCACCGGTATTATAGTGTCTAAAACACGGTCGATATTCTTCTAGTTCAATTTGTTTGTCAGGTGAAATTAAATGCCAGAACTCCTCTATCCATTCTGGGGCTACTTTCGTTTTAAATAAATCTATTGGAATATATTCTATTAGATTTGTTTTAATACCAGATAGATGACCATAATTTTCATAAACAAACTTGACTGCTTCTAATATTAATTCTAGGTGTTGGGACATTTTGTTTTAATCGCTGGTTTCAGTATACTAAGCTTCTATATTATTTTCAACAATATTTATTGGTGATCAAAGTCAATGAGGAGGTTTTAGAATTGTTTGGAAGTTAATGGAACCTTGATATAACCTTGATATAACCTTGATATAACCTTGATATAACCTTGATATAACCTTGATATAACCTTGATATAACCTTGATATAACCTTGATATAACCTTGATATGACCTTGACTTTGACCTTGACATTGACCTTGACCTTGACATAGCCGATTCTAGCACCTCCTCATGTAGAACCTCCTCATTGCCCTTGGGCTGTGCCACATGCAAGGTCAAGGGCAATGAGGAGGTTCAACATGAGGAGGTGCTAGAATCGGCTATGTCCCTCTACTTACCGCCTCACTCCCTCGAGATTTCTAGGGGTTATTGTCTCGAAAATTCTAAACAGTTTAACTTGCAACTGTTGCAACCTTTACGTTTGCACAGCTAGATACGAATGACGGGCAATCTATTGCTCTAGATCATCGGACTTATGTGTGCGCACGCGGAGTGGCATCGTACATTCGTTGCCACGTCACATTACGTTCCATACGTATATTGTTGCGTATGGCCCGTAGCGGGTTGGACCTATCGGTATATATATATACTGAGAAGATTGCTGGAAAGGAAGATAGAGGAAGGAGAAGAATTATATTTGACTTTCATAGATTTGAACGCGGCATTCGATACGGTAGATTGAGAGGAGATGTAGAAATGCCTGAAGGAAAGAGAAATACGCACAGAACTAATAAAAATAATAAAAAGCGTATATGAAACAGTAAGACGTAAGATACAGATTGGAGGAAAGAGATCCGAAAAATTTATAATGAGTAAGGGAATAAAATAAGGGGATAGTCTAAGTCTATTGCTATTCATACTGGCTATGGATAAAATAATTAAAAAAAAATAAAGGAAAAGCGAAAGCAAGAAATAATAATACGGTAAAGGAATTTGCAACCGGTCAGAATGAGTAGCCTGTTGTATGCAGATGACATAGTGCTGTTGGCATACTCTAAAAATAAAATGCAGAAATTGGTAAATATATGGAAGAGCGAAATTGGAAGAAGAAGAATGGAAATTAACGTGAGTAAGACGAAAGTAATTATAATTAACGAAAATAAAAATTATCAAAACAACAAGGAAGTTAAATGTGAGGAAAAAATATTAGAAAGGGTATCAACATACGAATATCTAGGCATAATGATATCAGAGGACGGGAAAATAGACGCAGAAATAACAAATAGAGGCAACAAAGCAAATAGACTGTATTACTCAATAAACAAAACAATATTGGACCAGAAAAATATAGATATGGAAATTAAAAGAATAGTACACAATAAAGTAACAGTACCAATAATAACTTACGCTACGGTGAGTTGGGTAATACGAAGAAAACACGAGTCGAAAATAGAGGCAATAGAGATTAAACACTTAAGAAAAATATCAGGGAAGGCGATATGGGACAAGTGTAAAAACGAAGAGATAAGAGAAATTACGAAATAAACATCAATATTGGGAAGAATAAGAAAGAAACGGCTAAAGTGGTATGAACATATAGTAAGAATGAGCCAAGAAAGAATTACAAAAAGAATAATGGAGGTGCGAAAATAAGGAAAGGGCAACGAGGGAGGCGAAGAATAAAATGAATAAACCAAATAGAGGAAATAGGAAGGAAGAAAGGGAAGATGATGGAAGAAATGAGAATGATGGCAAAAGATAGAAAGGAATGGAAGAAATGGGTAGAGGAGGACTGGAACTCCCAATCCGACACCTGAAAAGGCATAAAGAGTAGGACAAAGAAGATGAAGGAGAAGAAGAAGAGGAAGAAGAAGAAGAAGAAGGAGAAGAAGAAGAAGAAGAAGAAAATATATTTTTTGTATCTTGTTTGAGAATATTCACACCTTGAGCGAAGTAAAATGCATTTTCGGCAATTATCACTGACATGTGGAAATAGAGAGGGTGAAGTTCTAAGTCCGAGTCATAGATAAGAACTACTTATAGAGTGAACTCTAAAATATCATCAAATGAGGCTGAATTTGCCTTCTACAATGTAAACCTGAACTAATAGTTAAATGACGGGTTTTACGAATATATAGAAACAATTTTCTGAGGGAAGTACAAACTTTGCTCCCTAGAATTTAAAGTGTAGATGATACGCTTACAAATATACTGTAAAATTCCATTAAAAGTAAAGTATTTTTTACAGATTAGCTAGTTATAATATCTATAATTCTAATTCTAAAGAGTAATATTATATTTATATATGTAATATTAAAATAAAACACTTACTTAATAATATATTTTATTTACGTATAGCAAGCGCCAAATAAGATGGCGAGCGGAGGGGGTGCGCAGTAGCCGTTTTTAAAAACGTGCACGCCCACTTACTCAAATAATTGTCAGAACATATTTGTCAGTGACTAGGGGATCATAAAGTGATACACGTTCAAACGCGAGAAGTAGTTTTTAATGTTTAGAATTCTTTTTATAAATATGAAAGTACATCATTGCTATTAAGTGAAATAAATATTTATAATCAGAAATATTCGTTGATGAAACGGCAGAAAGTTTAATTATTAATGTATATAATGAGAGTGGCAGTGATGACGACAACTTCAGTTCCGAAGAAGATTAATTTGTTTAATCTATTGTACTGTTAAGTAGAAATCAAGGAATAAACCATTTATAAATTAAGTATTCTTTATACGTATGCAAGCAAAAATGGATTTGAGTTTTGCGATATTCTTAACTATCTGTTTGTAAATTTAAATCTCATTTCATATGTAAATTGTTTATTAATTATAACAAATTGCTTCCTCTGAAAATTTATACTGTTTTAAAAATATTCTTAAAAACCTGTTTATACATTACAATCTCATTATTAATATCATTTCGTTTGATAATGAACCTACAGCAGACCGATTTTCATGTGGCCGGTGGGAGAATTTGTACGTGCGTCAAGTAAGGGTCAGTGTTAGATAGAGACAGTATTCGGAAAAATGAAATGCAAACTCTTTGTGCGAGTCGTGCATTGGGACGTAGTAAGGGATAAATTCAGAAAATCACATTGTTGAACATGTTTATAATGGTTTGTATTTCACTAAATTAAGGCAAATAGAAGTAAAATAAAACGCATAGTTTCATGTAACATGTTTAATTAAAATGTCTTACCTTACCTACTAGCTAATAGCGTACTAACATCACATTAAGGGGATGACTGAATAAGATTGTTAGCTACACTTAACGGTAGAAAGGCTTAGGATTAAGTAAAACTAATTTGGATAATTAACTGAATTATTGGCAAATAATGTTTATGCTAATCTCTTTCTCATTATAATCACATTGTAAACTTTCTATATGTACAAAAGAACAGTATATTCTTCAACGAGCGTAGGTTGTAATAACATTATTTAATAGTCGTGGAGAAAAGAATATTATTAATACTCAACAATGAAAATAATAATTACAATAAGAAATAATACATAAATACTCAAAAATAATTATAGGAGAAAACAATAATGAACAATAACTAAGTTTCAAAAAAATTACGGTAAATTATACATATAATTATATAAAAAGTTATGCAGAATCACTATCACTGACTTCCTCTTCGCTCTCCGATTCAGAGTCTTCACCCAAATTAATAATGAACTGGTCTGTAACTTCGTCTATGAGAGGTTCCGCTTCCAAAAACTTTTGCTCCCACTTTATCGCGTGGTCACAACATTTATTCCATTCAGCAGCACTAACTAAATTCATCAAAAAAGTTATCACATAACTGTTAAACATATCTAATAGTGAATGATACATTTTTTTGTGCCACATATTGTTTAAGAGATGCCCATACTAACTCAATCGGATTTAAATCTGGGTGGTATGGCCGTAATTTTCAAAACATTATGGCCATGTTGTTTTAACATTTCATCTATCTCGAACGTTTTAAATGTTGGCTTATATACTTTAATAATATTATATAAATCGGGCTTGAGCATTGTCGAAGTAAATATTTTTAGACCTTAACCAGTCTATCATAACTGATTTCCTGCTATTAGAATTCGGTGGTTTATCTTTTTGGACATTATGATAAGGAGCATTGTCAATTACTAGGACAGCCTTTGGAGGCAGGTTTGGAATTAATTTTTCTAACCATTTCTTGTAATTTTCATAATTCATCTCGTGATGATAATCTCCCGTTGTGGTATTAGACTTAAAAATCAATTTAGCATTCGGAATGAATCCCGTCTCGCAGTCAGCATGAACAATAATTAGTCTTAGACCTTTTGATATAGGCCTTGCTAATCCTTCATTGGAATTGTCACTCCAACAAGACGCCACGGTATGAGAACTGTGGATGTAAGTTTCATCCATATATTTAATCGGTCTTTTTTCATTTATGTAGCTTTGAATGGTACGCAAATAAGACACTCTTAACTGACGAATGTCGTGCTTTTCCATTAACAACTTTCTGTTGGTTTTTGTTTTTCTCCAACGAAAGTCCATATCTTTTACTACTTTCCGAAGAGAATCTATTCCTCTAGTGTATCCAGTTTCTTTAAATTTTCTTAGAATGCTTGGCATTGTAGGCACAATTTTGTCAACAGTAAAGGTATTTAAAATTGTTCTACGCAGCACACCTTTATCTGCATCTGCATCGTCTAAGTCGGTTTTGGGCTTGCTTTTTTTTTATTTTTCTTTGGCGATGTAAAAGATGAACCGGCACCTGCGTTTATTTCACTTTTTGCTTTAACAATCCGTCTAATACTTCTCTCAGAAACACCCGTTGCGGCAATAACGCGTTCATATAACTGATCCAGTGGAATTTTGAGTACCCCTGAAGTTTTTCTTCTTGCATATATTTAAATACATTTGAGATCACTTCACGAGTTTGACTGTGTAAAACACATTTATTTAATTTACTTTTAAACTCCATTACTCACTACCTTAATACGGCACTGCACTACTGTGTTTATCGCTTAAAACGATGTAAAACACTGAATGCCAGAGGTTCCCCTACCTATGAATTTCGTGCGCATATCGAGGGCGATACTTTTAACCGGCCACATGAAAATCGGTCTGCTGTATATGCATATATGTCATTACACATATGTTTAATTGTTTTTGTAACGTGTAATTGATTTCACAATAACTCTATACTGTTGAAAAATAAGTTCGTATATATTTTACTCTCAATAAATTATTAATTTATTAAGTGATATATGTGTAGTTTACGCCGCTTATGGTATCTCGCAATTTTATGTAAAACCAAATACAAATCTCCCAACTTCTTCTAATGCTACGCGAACTTACTCCCACCGCTCGCCATCTTATTTGGCGCTTGCTATACCTATTTATAAGTTGAAAATGTATATTATTGTTAATACAAAAGCAAACACAATTAGATATTGATAAATTTATTGTCATTATAAAGTATACTGTCTTACCTATAAAGGGAATTCACTTCAACGAATACTGTCTTTTCAAAATTTATTTAAAACGTTTTGATTTCAAAGTTTATTTTTAACACAGTAAGAACAAAAACCCTAATTATATTAAAAAATATGGACGAAACACCAACTATAATATTGACCAATTGGCAAGAGCAAAATACTACCAAATATCTACTTCAGTTATTTATGTCAATTAATGCTATTATTTACAACTTACCGTAGCAATTAATGTTATTATTTACAACGTGCATGTTTCTGACTCTAAAAACTGCGCATGTGCAAATTTAATTAGAAATTGTATCGCCGCTTACCACATAAAGCAGAACTAAAAATTGGATTTCATGGGTGCCCATTAATCATCGCATCCCATGGTCGGAGTTATATGATGAAAATACAATTATAATTTAATGCCGATATGTGCAAGTGTTATCGTAATGTAATATGACTCTAGATTTTGACCGATTATCAGGGATCTTTTAATAGATTTGGCACACAGTACAGTTATATTCAAAATTAATTATATTACTACTTTCTCGGGCTATATCTTTAACATGTCCAGTGATAACAAAATAATTACCGATTGTCCTCTGGTTACCATTATTTTTAAGGACAATTATAACTATTACAGAACCAAAATCATTTTGGAAAGCCCAAACTGCTACTTTGTTGCAATAATAATAATCTGTTGAGTTGATGTTATGTATCCACCAAACTGTGTGCTTGGTGGATGCATTAAGGTATCTAACCGAGAATTTTCACAGTCCTAAGTCCTGGGTTGCTTGAATTGAATGAACAGTAATCTAATATTTATTCCCTATCATGTTGCTTACGATTAATGTTTTTTATTAGAAAGAATTGTCTTTGGCCGCCTCGTGCAAAACTTATCCTCCAAAAATGCGAAGGATGTCTTTCATGTTTTGCATACTAGGACATAGAGGGCGCCAATAATCAAATGTGAATATTAAAGATTTACCTCCACCTTTACTTAGCCTAAATCCAAACTTACAGTGCGATGCGTATAGTTGTAGCTACAACCAAAGTTATCAAGTAAGTCGAAAAATTAAATTAAACCGTGGAAATTCTTGCGCAATAATTTTTTAAAATTTTCGAAGATAATTCGTCCAACAAGAATGCCTCACCAAGTTGGTTTCTGTTTACGGTAATGAAGCACCACACCACTTAACAATTTCTCGTTGGTATGAAGAATTCAAGCGTGAACAGATTAGTCTTGGCGACGATCCAAGAGCAGGTGCACCAAAAACGGCAGTCACTCAGAAAAACCTCGATTCTGTGCGCAAGTTTATCAAGGAAGATCAGCATGTGACATATCGTGAAAATGAAGCATCACTGGCGATTTCGTAGACCTCAACTCAAAGAATTTTGCAAGAAGAATTGTTTGTAAGAAAATTTCCCATTGGATACCGCATCTGTTGACCGAAGAACAGAAAACAATTAGGGTGAATTGGTGTCAAAAAATTCTACACCACTTCAGCGCAGGAAGCTCTAGAAACATGTACAACATCGTGAGTGGTGATCTTGTCATACGTGCCACAAAATAAACGCCAGTTGTCTGTTTGGGCGTTCCAAGGTGAAGAAAAGCCGACAAAAGTCATCCGTTCTCGAAATGTCACCAAAAAGATGGCCGCGACATTGGTCTCAAAAGCAGCTCATGTAGTAACAATTTCAATTACAAGATCAAAGAATTGTGTCTGGCGATTGATATACAACCATTTGTTTGCCGCAGGTCATCCCTAAGTTCCGAGAAACCAACCCACAAAGACGAATCATCCTTCTCCAATACAATCCAAGTTTGCACCCAACTCACAATACAATTGAATTTTAACCACAACAAAAGGTCGAATTGTTAGTCTGCCCTCCGTACTGTCCCGACCTAAGCCCCAACGATTACTTTACTTTTCCGAAAATTAAGGACAGATTGCATTGTCAAACGTTCCAGTCGTAAGGAAGAGCACTCGATGCCTTCAAAAGCGCAATTTTGACTGTACCAACAAACGAATGGAATATCTACCTCCAGAGTTGGTTCGAGCGCATGCAAAAGTGCATTAATCTTTGTGGAAAATACTTTGGAAAACAATAAAGTCTTTAAAAGCTGTCTACTATTCTAGCTCTATATTCAAAATATAAGAGATAATAATCGCATTTTGTGAGAATTTTTGCGCAAGATGGCCAAAGACATTTCTTTGGCCGCCTTGTGGAAAAGGACGCGAAGCTTTAAACAGTTAGTGCTATATTAATAACTCTCTTTTCAAATCGCACAGTATTCAATTTTTGTTAACTGGGACATTTTCATGCACTAGTGCCGTTAACTGATTGCAGAGAGATAGCTATTGTTCCTAAAACTTTACTATTTACACCGTAGGTTTGGCGAATATGACCCAACACATGTGGAATATGCTTGAATATGTATAAGCTTGACGTTCAGAATAGAATATAAAATAAAATTCTTTGGTCAACAAAATATTCTTTTTGAGTTTCCTTCCCGTCATAAGTCAAATCTCTAATTTTGTACTGAGAAAAATGAATGTAGAAAAAAAAATTTTTATTATCTTTAGTTTCTGTGATATACAATAGATGGAATTATTTTATTTTAACGAATTAACAGAAAACGACACATATGCCAAGAACGTTGAAAGTGCATTTGAATTTATTTTTAATGACGGTTACAATCTAAGACTGAAATTGACAAAAGAATACCTGACAGGTGGTTGGGTATGAAGAGAATCATGTCGTGAGTATTTTTCTTCTCAAAAAAAGGAAGCAAATCACTCTGACGTTGTCTATAATGTGAGACCCTGATACCATGTTGGAAAAAGATTCCATTGCTATAGTATTGACCCTAGAAGTTCTGCCTTTTCCTTTAGCAAGTCAAGGTCTCGAATAAGATCACTCAATTCTGCTTGACTCAGTCTGTGCAGTTTATCATCTTTTTCTTCAAAATCAGGATCATGGGACGTATAAAGCTGTTTGGGTTCTTTCTCTTCTACACTGTCTTCATTTTCTACTTACAAGCTTACAATCTTACAGGCAGTTTGATAATGACATTGTATGTCGAAACCGCGGTCACGATTATTTGTGAATAAAGTGGTATATTTAAGAAAGTTATTGTTTTATTTTATTTTATTTTCAAAATGAATTACCACAAAGTTACGGCTACCAGTATTAATTAGCTTACAGTCTCATTACTTTGGGAAGGAGTAAGAATCGATAAACTATCTTAATGCGGAATAGGTCGAATATCACACAGAAGATTCAGGTATTGAACTGTTCCTCTTTACCTCATTCATAATCTTGCCTTTGTACGTGGAGTCAAGCAGAAATAATTATTGGCACAGAAAAAGTCACTTATCGTTTTTTTTCGCCCATTCTCTTAGCATAACTGAGCAAGACTTGCAACATATATGTGAAGCCATGACCTGCCCTGGTCCCCTGCCTTTATCCTTAAATAACGCTGATAGACAGTTTTCACAAGAGGCATTTCACAGATTGCGTTTCTGTGACGAAAATATTATTTAACCACGATTTTTCATTTTCATGACTTTTTGATTTAACAAATTTTACACTTCAAAAGCACTCTAAAATCAGAAATTCTACACTAATTACAAGAGAACCAATATGAATGTCATAGTCACAGCCACAGTAATTTCGTTTATAACCTACAAGTAGCTGGAGAACGATGTGTTTTCTCAGTTGACAGGTGTGACAACTCCAAAAAACAAAATTTCTCTTAAACTGAAAATAGATTTTCAAAAAATGTCATCTCACTGTATCTCTAAAGCAAGAGCTAATCGATCATTTTTATTATGATTTTTTAATTCAACAAATACATAAGAGTCATCTATTTTTTTCATTCTTGGTCAGTGTTGTTGGTTATATGGAGGATGTAGTTAATTCTTCTCACCTTTCCTCATATTATTTTCATTGTATGTCTCTAAAAAACATCAACCTTCCGTGGATTACTTGAAGTTGCTCAAATAATTTTGAAGTGAAAAAATTTTAGAAATAAAAACTTTTAAACTTTGTATCCACTGTTTCCATAACATGTACTGAAAACTATTTTTTGTATATAATTCACGCTTTTGTGAAAAATAACATATTGTATTCAGTTGCCAGATAACGAATTCAGAATTCCGCATGGAATACTACACAAGTCGTATATTATCCTGCGATGCATGCCTGCAAACAATTCGCAATTAAGCTTAAACGTACATTTTACGCTAGCGTGTGGGCAACTACCGCTTATTTCCCGACACTATACAAGTTGATTCCTTAACACTCTTTCGAATACACAGCGCTAATTGTTTCGACTAAATGTATATGCTGTAATTAAAGCATTATAGTTACCGTTATGCATACGCGATATTTGATATTTTAGCTAATGACGAATAATCTTCGATATTAATGCGATCCCGGCTATGTAACGTACCTACATATTTGCACAAAATTATGCAGACGAATTAACATTGTGAGAGATTAGTGCTAGTCAACGAGTCTTAATTTGCATATGGCGCCCGCTCATATATGCATATCAATTATTTGCAAGTGAACGAGAAACTACCGGGTCAGAACAGTAATTCTCTTAATTGGTTCTAGTGTTTTTTCCATGAGGATAAGTGCTAATTAATTGTTCTGAAAGCGATTTGAGTAAAGTATTTCATAGTGGAAAAACAGACAGTAAATACAAGACATTACTTGAAAGATTACGATAAGGTGTTAATTGATTGTTTATTTTTAAAGAACTGAAATTTTAAGATTGTTTAATTTGTATATAACAAAAGTATTTCTAATAATAACAAAATATTAAAAATCGGATATGGAGACCACAATACAAGTTTATATTTAAGTGAGAATATAATTTCCACAAAAATCAACCACGTAAATTCATTGTTGTTGTTTCTTATTAATAAAATAAGGGACAATACTGTTTTATTGTCACTGTGGTACACGCACTGCAAATCCATTACCATAGCTACTTCAAATACAACAACAATATCCGTCACATGCTGTGTATGTTACGCTCCGAATATAACCATATTTTAATTTATTTTTAAATAATATATTTCTTCTTTAAATATCTCGTTTTAAAAATATTTAACTTAAGACATTTTTCTGTACGTATTCGTTTGTAAAGAGAAAGTCTTTCTTTTGTTATATCCTTAACCGGGATACCCGTGGACTACATGACCCGGCAACAACCCTAATGTGGAATTTCTAGATACAATTCATTATATTGTTTTAATTTAATTATATACATCTTCCTTTATATGTTGTGTTTCATATCATTAGTAAGCTTATGTCACAAGCGTAAATTTAATAATATTTATGCCATCGATAGAACACCTCTTCAGGTCGCGCTTCTAATATTATTATTCAAGATATCGACCCCCTCTTCGACATAGGTCATAAAACAGACCGTTTCCTAAACCAGTGTTCTATCGACACAAAAACTATCAGCCTATCTTCTCTTTGGAACCTTCGTGAGTTAAACAACTCGTAGTACTGTCCAGGTACATGACACGATGCCGCCCGGCGTCTTTCGCTTCTAAGACCACGTGACCAACTTGGCAACTCAAAGGTAACTCTGTATTGTCCTATACAGAGGTTATTTTATATATTAATTAACCCTTAATTTACTGCTAAATTTAACGTTCGCTTCATTGTATGTTGTGTTGATTTTTAATTACTTACCGTAAACGTACCAGTTGCTGACAGTGGCCCGGTAGCTGACATTAATTTCAATTAAATGAAGAAAATAAGGTCTGATATTGTGTGAGTTTAGATTTTTTAAAACTAGGAAAATCTTTAAACTTTGGTAATGCTGTTAGCACCGCTGATTTCACTCAGAGACGAAAGTTGTAATGGCGGGATACCGTAAAATGTGAGTGTCTTCTTGTGATTTGTGCATTGTTCTGAATCCTTACCAGGTAAGCTAAGAAAGTGTATGTTTTTATTAGTCACTACACGGAAAAATTTTAACTCTTTGGATATATTGTCGTTTTTATATATTTAAACTAGCTTAAATAATGACTATAAAACACTATTTAACCTCCAAAATTTTTCTCTTTAATAATAAAGTCGCATGTCAGGATTGGGTACATTAAAATCGGTATGTCTCCTGAAGCTAATAGCTACATGTCAGGCTCTAGGACTTGCTATTAAAAACATACTCACATTTAATATAGAACTCTGTGAGGTTGATTGGTGATTTTTAACAAAATTAACATCATTTTTCCCATAAAATTCAAGGGACCAGAGCCTGACATCCGTTTTAAGCTTACACAGTTGTCTTTATGCATTTTTGATATTCCATCAGCTACTGAGACATCAGCTTTAGGTGCAAATAGTATAGGATGTATTTAAATGGCACATTGTTCATAAGAAAATTTTATTGCTAGCCCTTGTTAACACTTAATTTTTTTGCTAGAATGGAAAACAAAAAGATTTTGAAATATTCGGAGGCGGATATGCAGCAAGCTTTGGCAGCAGTTAGCAGTAGAATGGCGGTATCAACTGCTTCTAGAACATATAAAGTACCTAGACAACGTTGCTATATAAACATACGGGGAAGTACCCCGTAAAAAGAAAAATGGGCCCTGACACGGTACTGTCTGAAGAAGAAACGGCGTTGGTGCGATGGATGCTTTATATAGCAAAGGCTGGATTTCCTGCCACAAAGAATCAGTTATTAAATAGTGTTCAACTGCTGCTCAAAGAAACAAAAAAAGCGAATCCTTTTGTAAATAATCCCGGGAGGCACTGGTTCGAAAACTTCCATAAAAGACATCCTGAGCTATCTATGAGACAACAAACAAATATTTGTGGTTCAAGGGGTGTCCTAACTGAGGGTCAAATAGGAAACTGGTTCAAAGAAGTTGAGGACTTTTTGAAATCTAACGGAAACCTTGATGTCATTAAAAATGGGAATCGAATTTTTAATATGGACGAGACGGCATTTTTTTGTGCCCCAAGGTAGATAAAGTGATTGTGAAAAAAGGACAAAAGTGCATTTACAGTTTTAATCAAAACGACGAAAAAGAATGCCTAACAGTTCTTCTTGGTGGGAATGCTGTAGGTTTGCAAACACCACCAATGGTAATTTTTTCATACGAAAGAATTCCGGCAGCGGTTTCTTTGTTACTGCTAGCAAATTGGAGTGTAGGAAAAAGTGAGAATGGCTGGATGGTCAGTGCCAACTTTTATGAATATATGGTGAACATTTTTTACCCATGGGTACTCAGCCAAAATATCGAATTTCCTATAATTGTCTTTATTGATGGGCATAAATCTCATCTTACCATGCCACTAAGTGACTTCTGTAATGAGCATGGGATCATTTTAATAGCTCTTTTTCCAAATGCAATTCATATTCTCCAACCAATGGATGTATCTATATTTAGACATCTCAAATCTTCTTGGAAGAAATCTGTATTGGAATTTAGAGTTGAAAACAACGGCAGGAAATTGAAGAGAGAAAATTTTGCTTCTCTTCTTCAAAAAACCTTAGAACTTTAACAAGTAACACGTTCGTTAATGGTTTCAGAAAATGTGGTATATATGCCTTTGATGCAGACTCTGTCGATTACTCAAGACTCTTAAGAAATGTTGAACCAACAGAAGAGACTGGAAGTACAGAGACAATAAAATGTATAAATTTCATAGAGAAGAAACTTGGGCATAAATTACAACTATTTCAAAACTGTCAAGGTGGAATGTGGAACGGCAACATTGAGGATAAAGCGTTATATGAGTTTTGGGCAAGCTTACATGATAATATCAACTTTGGAAATTCTAGTGCTGAGGCTGAAACAAATCAAACTGACCCTAATGACAACATTGAAAATCAAGACCGGATGGATTTGGACACTTTATTAAATGATAACAGTATTGTAGGGTGTCAGATAGATGGGGAAGGTCATTTGATTGTGGACATAAATAAAGGCTGTGATGAAAATGCAAATTACAAATTATCCCAACAACTACCTGGTACCAGTAGTAGCAATACCAAGGCAGATGTTCAAACCAAAGATAAAACTCACACTGATCTAATATATCCGAAACGATGTTCTACAAATCACGATATAAATCTTCCTGGGCATGTTTTACAAAATAAAGATTATACTTCTAACAGTGAGAGAGAAAGTGTACCTGAAGAACATGCACTTGAATGTAGAACTCCCGAAAAAGCTCCAGAGGTCCCTGGTGAAGTAGATACCCATGCTGGTAACAAGAAACCGCAATTCCAAATTGATCCTTCTGTACCATCGCCATTTAAAAGATTCTTATTTTGGCATTCCAGCGAAACGAAAAATGTAAAGAAACGAAGAAAAGAAAAAATACCGTCTGTTGCTCCTTCCCAACAATGGAAGGATTATCATACGAAGAAGGAAAATGAGAAAAAGAAACTTGAAGAGCAAAAACTTGAAAGAAAGCGAAAGAGAGAAGAAAAAAACAGTCCTTAGAAAGTGTAACGAAAAGGAAAGAATTACAACGCAAGAACGTTGGCAGTGACTCAGATTCAGATTACTCCTTTACCAATGATAATTTGCAGGATAAAAGTAAGTTAGAAGGCTTAAAGATTTATGACTATGTAATAGTAAAATATGATGACAAGTATTACCCTGGTATTGTAGAAAAAATCGATAAAGGTGAAGTATTTGTAAGTGCAATGTGTTCAAGTAAGAAGCTCTGGAAATGGCCAAATCCACCGGATAAGTTATGGTATAAAATTGAGGACAATGTTATGGCAATCATAAATAATCCAAAGACTCTGGGTACTCGACGGCTATATATGGTACCTGAAATAAAAAAATACCTGTTACAAATAATATAATTTAATAAATTTATATAAAAAACATACTTACCTGTGTTTTTGTAGTTTGTAACTTATTTTGTGCATGTAAACTGTATTTTGATACTTTGGCTCATCTTTCTAACTAAATTTCAAACTCTTCGTCAGCTACTGGGACAATAAATGTCCACTACTGGATCAAGACATGTCAGCTACAGGTACATTAGCACTTTTTTTATTTAAAATTCAGTAAGAAAATTACGGTAGCTTATAGCGGGCTGATAACAGATATACCATAATTTACGATATATGTAGTTTTAATTAAAAAAAATAAGGTAAAAAACTTATGAACAAGGAAATTATAAGATAAAGTATCTCAGACTTGTGTTTAAGACCTCAGCTACTGGGACGTTTACGGTATTTACCGCTCCTCGTGTATATATTGCTTTTGTTTAATTACTTTTAAATATATAAATTTAAATTTCTTCTTATGTAAATATAAATACAAACTGTAAGGACAACGCTCCTGTGTTTTATTTAGTAAGTAAGTTATTGTATATTTATTTAATTAACCATCATCACGCACGTCCTGGCACTTTGATGAAACTTCACCAGCACCACTAATTATTTTATTATCAAATAATTTCATTATTATTAGCACGGCACATACACATCCCAATAACCAGCAAAGCCACCGTTCGTAATATGTATCTTTCTAAAAAAGATGGATTGAAAATAAGATAGATCTGAAACAGCAGTGAAAAGTTTGAAAAGGGCCAATTTTGAAGCACCCTGTATGAGCATCGACACAACAAGTTTAATGTTAGGATAGGGATATTTTTTACTATTTTCTGTGATAGGTTTAAGACAACAAAACAGATCGTGTTTGAAACACATCTATGTCTACTATTTAAATTCATATTCAATGTTCAATGTCATATAGATTATCATTTTTCTACGATTTAGTTTATAAATATTGAAATTTAAGAACATGTGATGCTTACCCAAATTTAACAGGATGTTTAGAACATTATAATGGTAGTAAAATTTAATAATCAACATTTAAAGCTTTGAAGATTTTCTTCGATAAATAAACATATTTTATTTTAACATTCAAGAAGTACGTTAAATCTTAGATAAAGGATATCAATTGAAATCCTAGAATATTAGGTATATATTACTATATAATACACTCAGGGACAAAAAAACACTTGTTTTATGTCAGAAATTGTTAATTAAAGATCTAGTATGTTATAAAATTTAATGGTTAAGAACTTTAAATGATAGAAAAATGCATTTAAAACAATGGTTCATGTAATTAATCATAAATACAGTATTAGAAAAAAAATCTTTTCGTCAAAACGGAAATGGCGTAAACCCAGTAACATCATTTTTCAGCTGTAGCTTAGATGTTTTGTGATTGTAACATTGAAGTCACATTTTTTAGTAACGCGTGTTACTCCCTCGGCATTGGATAACTGCATCCATACGTCTTGGCATGCCTTGAATCAGGTTAGAAATGGCTTCTTGGGGAATGTTTTCCCATTCTTTTAGAAGTGCTTCTCTTAACTCCTGTAAGTTTTCCGATGGTCTCTGCCGCCTCCTAATACGCCGTCCAAACATGTTAAACACGTGCTCAATGGGATTAACGTCAGGACTCCTTGCTGGCCATGGCAAAACGCGAATCCCCACTTCTTGCAGATAATTTGTGGTAACGCGAGCGACGTGTGGGCGCGCATTGTTGTGCATTAGAAGAAAATCATTGCCTATATATGAACCAAATGGCACCACATGATTCGCCAAACATTCATAGATGTACCTATCAGCTGTTAGATTTCCGTCTACGAAAACCAACTCCGCACGAGCGTGCATACACATTCCTGCCCAAATCATCACTCCACCATCTCCAAATGGCGATCTCTCGGAAATACAGCACTGCGAATATCGTTCCCCAATCCTTCTCCAAACTTTTTCACGTCCATTAGGTGAGCGTAAATTGAAACGGGATTCGTCTGTAAACAGAACACAGCTCCACTGTTCATTTCTCCAGGCTCTATGATTCTGTGCAATGCGCAATCTTTCGACGCGATGCATCTTTAGTAATCTGGGACCGGTTGCAGGTTTAGCTGACATCAGTCCACTTGCTTTCAACCTTCTTCTTACTGTTTTGGCCGATATTGGACGTCCATGCATGTTAAAAAACCGTTGGGCTACCATCGTAGATGGCAGGTTGCGCCCCCTAAGAACTGACAACACCATGCGCCTGTCTTTATTTTGCGTTGTGCATCGCGGACGACCCACCTGGTCTCCTGGTGTATTCTTGCGTCTCTCTAAAATGTTTTAAGGCATCATGAATGGTACTTATAGCCATATTCATGACATATGCGATGTAACGCACCCTGCGTCCATCATTATGTAAAGCAACGGCTCCAGCAATATCTTCGGATCTCATTGTGTAATAAGATAAATTGTGACTGCAGTCTTATACCCAAAACACAGATAATACTTGAAAATTAAACAAATAGTGATAATAAAGAATAAAAAGGCAGACACAAATTCTGCAGTGGCTGTGACTTTCGACAATTAAATGGCGTATCTCATAACAATGGCTTGTTTACACGTATCCATCGTAACAAAATTATCACAAATTGATGCATTTTAAATTGCATTATCTACAAAAACTCTGACTAACATACATCTCATTTTTCTTTTTATAAAATAAATGTCCGGGTTTTTTTGTACCTGAGTGTATATACACAACAAATTAGAGTAGCCTAAAAAAGACAATGAGAACTTAGAAATAAAACAAAACATGACGTAATATGTGTTTTAAAATTGACATTTTGTAATACCTACTTATAAGAAATAGTGCGGCATTCATTTAAAAATAGGTGTAATTAACCAAAAAGAGGATCAATAATATTGATAATACCTCAAAAGATTCCATAATAGATAAAACAAAACTTAAAATGATATCTGTTATCTATTAAAATAGGTATAGGTTTATTTCAACATAATAAACAATCTAGATGTCAAGACTGTGAAATTTGAAGGTTATGTTTGAATTACGAATCACATCAGATCGAATGAAAGACATAGTAAGCTATAGTCTATTTTTTAATGCTGCGGACCGCCAAGTAGCGCCATATGTACACTAAGCAATATATTATGACATTTATTTTTGACAAATTTATGCTATAGGTTATTTACATTATATTGTGTATTCGCAGCGATATGCATGCACTGTTCAATATTTTTACATCAAGATTTATGTATTCAAATATTTTCAGTAAATATCTGCAGTCACTTTGGAATATTTATATTAAAATATGGCAACAATATTTGCATTTTGGTTAAGGAAGTTAGTTATATACATTATACGTAAAAATTATCCAAGAGATTTATTTAATATTTTAATAGTTTTCCATGTTTACAGAGAACTGAAGAAGATATTTCTAAATAATAACACATAAGTAAAGTATATTTCCAATTAATAACACAAAAGTAAATTATATTTCTAAATAATAACACAAAAGTAAAGTATATTTTCTAATGTACAACTTTAAAAATAGGAAGTTATTTACAGTATACATAAAAATAATCCAAGTGATTTACCTAATATTTTAATAGTTTTTCATGTTTACAGAGAGAACTGAAGAATATATTTCTAAATAATAACACAAAAATTAAAGTATATTTTCTAACGTACAACAACTATAAAAATAGGAAGGTATATACATTATACGTAAAAATAATACAAGAGATTTACTTAACATTAACTTAATACATTCCTTAATCAGTATTTGAACTAACAAAACTTCGAAATATCATACATGGACACAGGTTTAATTACTAGTTTAGCTAAGAAAACTTCAAATTATTATTAATAATTAATTTATTAATCACTGTTACTATCTGTATCACTATCACTTGCAGTTGAAATGACAAATGGCTCCACGATATTATCAATTAAGCCATCTAATAGACACATTTTGTCTTCCACTTTAATTACATGTTCTATACACTTTCTCCATTTTGCACTGACAAAATTAGCTAATGCAATAAACAGTAATTGTGTGATGTTTGCCATTTTAAAATTTGTATTATTCAAAGCAACATAATTTTTTATTTCGGCCCATACCAATTCTATGGGATTTAGCTCACAGTGGTATGGTGGTAATCTCAACACGTGTTTGTTCTTTGCTGTTGCCATTTCATCAACAACATAATGGTTGAAATGATGGCGATGTTGTTTAATCAAATCCAGTAAAACTGGTCTACTCATTTCTACTTGGAATGGTATTTGTTTTGATTGTAGCCAATTCTGCATGTCTTTTTTTTTGGATGATGTACTTGGAACCTTTTCAACTTTGCGAGAATGGTAGGGTGCATTATCCATAATTATAATTGCATCGTCTGGTAATTTGTCTAAAACAGCACTATACCAATTTTCAAATACAGCAGAATTCATATCTTCATGATAGTCACCAGTTTTTTTACTTTGGAAAACTAACAATCCACCTTCAACAAACCCATATTCAGATCCTATGTGCACAATAATAAGTCGTTTGCCTTTTCCTGTTGATTTTTCAAACCTGTCGAGACACCATCTATAAATGCTTGCCTGCGGTTATGTACATTGATATCAACCCAAACTTTTGATCGTGTGTGCCCTTCATTTAGCCATGTTTCATCTAAGTAAAATATTTTTTTTTGTTGGGCTCTATACGATCTAATAGCTGTTAAATATCTATATATCCAAGTACTTATTTTACTACGCTCTATTAATAAACTCTTCCTGCTTCGCTTCATGTACCTATTATAATAATAATAATATATTTAATATACTCATCTTAAAAATAGATCTATTTTACTTGAAATTAATCTTTTTCATTAGTAGGTATAATGATGAACGGCTCATTTGAGGTATGTTGGAATGATTTTGAATTTCGTTAAAAATTTTATCAAGTGTAGGAGCTTCATTCTTATAAAAAAAAAAAAGGTTTGTATTACTTGACTTACAGCATTTTTTATATTTTCGTCAAAGTTGGCGACTAATGAGCGTCTACCAGAGCTTGGCTTGGGCTGAGTAAGCGCTCCCTTGGACTTATATTCCTTTAGAACTTTAAAAACTGTGCTTCTTGCAACGCCTGCAATAATAGAATATGGGTAACTTCCGAAACATAACACATAACCTAAGAAAATAAAATATTACCTATTGTGGACACTATATGCGATGCTATTTGCCTTGTACTTATTTTTGCATTTTCAATACTCAGCTTTTTATATGTATTGAGAATTATTTGCTTTTCAGTAAGGGACAAGTGACCAAAACGGCCGCGTTTCCTTGGTGGGGAAATAGGTGCGTTTCTACTTGTACTGGGCATTGGGTCCATGATATATTATGGTAGACACTAAATAAACGGTCTAAGAGTTTTTAAAAAACACTATTTTTGTTGTCTAAATACAATAACAGAGGAAACGAAGATATACAAAATGCAACTGTCAAATGACTAGAAATGACTGTCAATTAAATAAGGTGTGCGTCATTTGGGCTCGAAAAGAACCAATCGAATTGCCGCTTTTTAGCGCTAAATTTTAAAGGCGGTCCGCGGCATTAAAAAATAGACTATAGTCAATTAGAAAGAGAGATTTCAAATAAAACATATTGTGTGAAATTAGGTATCTCATGTGGTAGGGTTTGTTCTAGTCACATAAATATGAAATGGTACAGTTCTCTTTTAAAACACTACCATTTTGGAAGAACTGCTAATAAATCCATAAGCTTCGCTACTTTATAAATTTAAAATGGAAACACTATCATACCTTGGTGTTTTGAAGAGTATTACCCACTGGACTAAGGTGCTAAACAGGTGTGTTTGCAAGATTTATTAAAAATCAAACAAAGACCTTCAAAGCTATATATATTTAAATATGTACCTATTTTAATTATACATCAAGATTTACATGCTGAAATCAAAATATAATTGATAATGTATATCACGTTCTAAATTCATGTATATTTTACAAGTTGTGAAAAATAAATGTATTAAATTTGATATCTTATTGTCTTATTTCTCTCCTTATTATATTGGATGCCAGACCTAGTTGTAAAGAACCCTTTTTGAAAACAAAATCCCTGAGAACAATTCATAAGAGTCTAAACATTATATATGCATGTGTGACGATTTACGTTTGATAATTGGAGCCCATTTTAATCATTCAAATTACACAGAAATACATTTTTTTTAATAGTTGTAACTAATTTTCAATTATGCAAGGTAGGGGAAGGTAACCTGTGATAGCCCTGTGTCTGTGATGGCCCTATAATAATATTTAATAGACGGCATAATGGGATGCCTATGTTCGTCAACGATATGTGTAGAGCATGTTGGAGATAGTCCGTATACAACTTTGTAAGTGAGTGTATGGTTCCGCTTTATTATTGTGAGAGAAAAATGAATCTGGTAAGTGCCGATGTAATAGTAATGTAATTTTAAATGCATATTGTACTGGAATCTAAGCAGATATAGATATGATATTCAAACATTTATATTCGTGGGCGTTTCTGATGTACACGTGGTACATCAGTTTTGAGGTTAAAATGTCTTAACAGAAAATTTCTTCATAGTAGTAGGAAGTGCCCGTTTGCCTCTGATGGCCCCAAAATAATAGTTCTATGATAGCCCTGGGGCCATCATAGGAACCTGTTCGTTAGTCATAGATATTCATTACTGGCTTTGTTTTAGAATAAAAAGAAGGAAAGGCAGCTGTGGGAGGAAGAGAATATGGCTTCTGCAATTGAAGCCGTAAGAAATAAAGTTATGGGGTACACAATGGCAGTTAAAACTTTTAATGTTCCTCGTACTACACTACGCAGAAGACTCAATCAAAGTAATGGTAGTAAAAAGGGGTACCTAGGTGGCTATAAGCCTACATTTAGTCCTAACACTGAAGCAGAAATTGCGATGCATATTGTTAATTTAGAGACGAGATTCTTTGGACTCACGAGTGAAGAATTGAGAACACTTGTTTTCCAGATAGCCAAAAAACACCAAATACATCATCGATTCAACAGAGATAAAGGTATGGCTGGTAGAAAATGATTAAGGGGTTTCCTTGCAAGAAATCCTACCATATCGATTAGAACTCCTGAGCACACATCTCTGGCAAGAGCTCAAGCATTTAATAAGGAAAATAATAAATCATTTTTCAATTCTCTTCAAGAAGTTCTGGATAAATATAATATTCGTCCAGAGAACATTTTCAATATAGATGAAACTGGTATGAGCACAGTTCCAACCAGGGTTCAAAAAATTCTTGCAACAAAAGGACGCAAACAAATTGGAGTCACCAGTAGCGCCGAACGTGGACAACACTACACTGCCGTATGTTGTATGAACGCAATAGGAACATTTGTTCCTCCTGCTTTTATCTTCCCACGCAAACGTTTTAAAGCAGAATTAATGGATAACGCACCAATAAGCAGTGTTGCATTTTGTCAGGAAAATGGGTGGATGAATTCCGAAACTTTTGTGAAATGGTTCAATCACTTTGTTCAACATGTTAAGCCTTCGAATGAAAATAAAGTTCTTTTAATTCTAGATGGACATAGTAGTCACAAGGGGTTGGAAGTACTAGAGTACACTAAGAGTAACGGAATTATCTTATTTTGTCTCCCTGCTCCCATCGAGTACAACCACTCGATGTAGGATTTTTTGCACCACTTCAAACCTACTACAACCAACTACAACTACAAAAAGAAAAAGAAAACGTGGTAAAACAGGTGTCATCAACTCCACTCCGGACTTAGAAGTAATTAAAGAAAAGAAGAAAGAGGTATTGAACACAGACCGAAGAAAAACAGCAAGAGCAGCTAAAAGGAAAATTAATGAAAAAATAGAAGACAATAGTGACAAAGAAAGTAATGAACGAGATTTTAGTGACGAATCAGATTGTGCATGTTTGTACTGCAATGAAATTTTTCCTCGGTCTCGTTCCAAAGAAACATGGATAAGATGCCAGGCATGCACAGGCTGGTGTCACACCGAATGCGCTGGTGTTTCAAGATCAACTAAAATGTTTGTTTGTGACGTTTGCAAGTAGAAAAATGTTCCTTTTATAATAAATGTTTGTTTCTTTAATATATTTGTGAGTATCTATTAAGAAATCGCATCATTTTTCGAGATAAATTAATTACCTGTCCCTTTTATCGAGGAGGGCCATCATAGAAGGATGGGTGCCTATGATCGCCCCTTTGATCTTAAAAGAAAATCAATTTATCTACTGGTAAAATTTAACCATTTGAGAGTTCTAATCAACGGTCACTAAAGAAGCCTATGACCCCTTACTTTTAAGCCAATGAATGTTCTAAAATCTTAACTGGTTTCACAATTACAGTCGATTCAAGTTAGGGGGTCCGTCGCAGGTCACCTTCCCCTAATTGTCAAAATAAACGGTGGGGAGAATGCAACAGTGAAAAGATAGATAAATTAATAACCAAAAATATTCCATTAAACACGGAACAGCATCAAAGAAGTATTTGAAAGCAGTTTATTGAATTTTGTATAGCGCACGTCAGTACAAATTTGAACGAGATACATCAATTCAAATACTAGCTTCATATTTAAAAGATTATGCTTATAATATGTGAAAATCAAATGGCGAAGACTGCAAAGAGTCAGTCTTAAAATCTGTCTAGAATACAGTAGCCAAATTGCTGCAACAAAAATATTATGAAGAATATCAAATTAAATTTGATCCGTTTCATGATGTGGAATTCAAACAAGCTAGATGTGCAAGAGACTCCAAATGAAGGGAACTCCAAAGTGTTCCAAATAAAATTAAATTAAATACAGTAGCTTTTACAGCAAATGAATCGGAAAAAAATCAAAAGTGTTGGGATGAAGACAACCACGATGAACTCCAAAAGAAATTTTTTAATGTCGCTGCGACAGAATTAGTTTGGGGCGGCAATGAAACGTCGTTTGCAATGATGCATCACTTCGTCAGGGAAATAGATAATTTTGGAAGCGAAAGGGGCACATTTAGTATAACTCTATATTCAGTATAACCACGCAAGGAAGTGCTAACCGTTGTGCAGACAATAAATGGCACATTCCAAATGCAAGTAATAAAAATCTTTGCCCGTGCGATTGTTCAACAAATTATTTATTATTATTATAATCAATAAACCTTAAAATTACCCTACGGGTGTCAAGGTATACACTTAATTTACAATATGAAACTTAATTCTATTTTCTATTATAAATGAATTTTTCCCATTCTTTCTTATTTTTTTGCCGCAACTTCTGCTTCTCTCCATGTCATTCCACGTTTTTGCAGGTTTTCCGCTACTGTCTTGTCCCATGTATTCTTTGGTCTGCCTCTCTTCCTTTTCTGTATTGTCTTAGCTTTCCATACTCTCTTTGTCTGCCTTGTTTCTTCCACACGAACGACATGTCCGAACCATTTCAATTTCTGTCTCTCTATACTTTCGAGGATCGGTTCTATGTTTAGATCTTGCCTTATCACTTCATTAAATTATTAAATAAATGACCAGAGCACATAACTACGGAACGATTTGTTTTCTTCATGCAATTCCTTCTGGAGTAATTTATCCAGAAGATGGTAGAAAAAGTTTCCAGTAGGTGTGAATGTGCCATGAAATGCTGTGAAATGGACCAAACAGACAGCGACCCGTATTGGCATTGATGCGCAAAACAAGAAGATAACTAACCAGAGTTATAGATCAACTGCGGTTACCAAATTAGCAAATACCGGCATTCTAGAGCAACAATTTATGAAAATCACAGGCCTTATTAGTACCAGTTCTCTTCAACCATATTTTAACATAGAATCTGAGCATCTAATGCAAAATAGTACCCTTGAAGCTGAACATTCTGTAAGTACAAACTCAAGCATTTTACCGCTGTCCAAAAAAACCTTTTAGTGCAAGAAAATGTTGGTGCTATTTGAAAATTATACCTTTAATATTCAAAATTTTATTTGTAATGATTTTAGCAACTGCTGGTTGAATTTGTGCTCCTATTTATTGTTTATAGCATATTTTTTGAAAACATTAAAATAAAAATATAAATTTATCTTTGTTAATTAATGTGTATGTCTCATGTCTCTATGTCTCATTATATTCCTTTCCTAAATATAATTCGTGGTACGCTTAAGAACCGACAATTTTTTTGAAATGCGAACTCATCCAGCCCTAATCTTTAAAAAATACAGCTTGTATTTCGTACTCGTTATATTTTCGTCGTTGGGACTGAAATTCGTGGAATTTTAAAAAAATTGTCGATAATAAACCTACCAATTATTATATTACCCTTGAAGATACTTTTCCAGACATGCAGACATAGGTTTCATCTTACTTCTCCAGAATCATCAGTACCTAATTCCGGAAAGATAATTTTACAAGAAATATCCTTACTACACTACAAAGTCATCAAGACAGCATAGAAAAACATTTAGCGCCGCTTATTGGCTAATGTCAACATTACGATCGCCAAAACAACCAATAGCAGCCTTCATAACAAGTGCAAGACTTAGAACGGGATTTCCATCGTACAGTACAGGTGTAACCGACGGAAATTATATTAGCGTGCCTCCATTATGTAACTAGATCGGCACTCCGATAATGTATATAACAAAATAACTTGAAATATACTTGAGTTGGTAAAACATTATCATATACTGGCCTCCATAAGTAAACGAACACCCTGTAAACGTAGATATATTTTAATGAAATTTACAGGAACGACGTATTTTATTCGTATTAAGAAACGACGTAAATTTCAACAATATACAATTGTAGCAATTAATAATGAAACTAATAACGCGTAGGCCATCCACTACTTCTTACGCGTTCAACTATCGATTAGGCATACTTGAAATAAACGCATCTATGGTAGCCTGTGATATGATGTCCCAAACTGCTAAAATCCGTTCTCGGAGAATTTCTATACAATTTGAGGATGGCTGTAAATTATTCATCCCGCGTCCTACTATATCCCATACGTGTTCTATAGGGGATAAGTCTGGCGACAGCGACGGCCATTGAAGCATATCAATACTAGCATTATTCATAAACTCCATGGGAACCCTTGCGGTATGTGGTCGCACATTATCCTGTTGAAATATGGGATTTACCAGCTCTTGCCGATATGGGATTAACACTGGTCTCAACGCATGATTTATAGAACGATTTGCATCTAATGTTCCTTGAATAATTACTGAACAAAATCTACTTCCACCGCAGATAGCGCCCCACACCATTACACCTTGAGTTAGAGCCGTATGTCGTTGTTGAAAAAGCTGCAAGTTTCTTCTTTGTCCAGGACATCTTCTGACTATTCTGCGACCACCATGAGACTATAAACAAAATCGAGACTCGTCGCTAAAGACGACGCGATTCCATTCCTCATTCCAATGCTACCTATCATTAGCCCATTCCAGTCGTGCAGTTCGAAGACGTGGAGTTAGAGGTAAACAAAGAAATGGACGGTACGATCTAAGCCTAAAAGATGGAATTCTTCGACGCACAGATCGTATGGAGATTTGTTGATGAATTAAACCTCTCCATCTATCACCAATTCCTCTTGTTGAGGAAAAATGGTCTCTAAGAGCCACAAGACGAAGAGCACGGTGTTCACCAACGATGGTGAGTATGGGACGTCCAGGCCGTGGACGTCGTCGCTCTTCATTATTTTCTCTCCATCTTCGCCAACATAGAGCAATTGTAGCAACTCTGCGGCCCACATGATTAGCGACATCACGAATTGATAATCCGGCTTCTCGTATGCCGACTATTCTACCACGTGCAAAATCCGTTGATTGCTGAAAATTTGCGCGTCGTCGAATAGGAGGCATTTTTTTCCACTATACCACTAATTAATGCACGTATGCTTTATAGTGACACTTAAGTAAATAACGCCAAATAAATGTCAAAAGAAAACACTAGCTATTGTTTATTATTATTTCTATGGTACCTTGATTATTCTTCTGTTGCATCTTTATCGTTTCTTAACCCTCGAACTGCACATTGGGGTCAGGAATACCCACGTGTTGTTTATTTACTATCGCGTGCGGAAGATTTTTGTTTTGACGTCGAGCCAGTACAATGTAAATTCAGTTTAGGGTAGTATGTGTGCGTGGGGCAGGGCAGAACAACAATTTGTCGCTAGTAGGTAGGTCGTGCAATTTTATTTTAGATGCTCTTGTGTCATTGAGACCCCAATGTGCAGGATTAGGTTGCATTTTTACTATTACAAATTTTTAATGAATTTTGTTTTTTAGTAAAATGTCGAAGTCTAAGTGGAGCAAAACTCGTCCACTGACAGTGATTGAATTACAAGAGATTGTAAATAATTTTGGGAGCAGTCCATGGCTTATAAAAGACGAGTATATAATTTGTAAATGGGATTTAAGTAAAACACTTATACTAATTTCCAGTATATATTACACTTTATTATATGTATTAATAAATTGACGACATGTTTCGCTACGACGTAGCTTCTTCAGATCTTATATTACTACTGAACACGCTCTTCACAAATGTATGGCTTTTTTTCTAAACTATTTCAATGGTTGCACTTGTCTACATTAGAATCGTCTCTTACCGATATATCGTCTAAAGTTATTGTTATCTTAATATTTGATGAAACCAGTTTAAAAGTGGGGAATTATTAAGGTCTAATTGGTCATTTAACAATATATCTGAATATTTAAGTTTATTTATTTCTAAAGATTCCAGTAAATTTGACTTTAATCCTTTTTGTTGTGACTGTAAAATTTGGAAATCTTTATTGAAACTATGATTATTTTCCAACAAATGAAGTACATAATTGGAATCTGTCTTTTTGTTAATAAAACTTTTAAAATGTTCCTGTATTCTTTTCTCAAAACTCCTACTAGTTTGGCCAATGTATGTTTTAGGGCACTCTTTACATGTTAGTTTGTATACTCCGGATTTATTACTTTTGCTTGTCTTGGATTTATTATTTTTTATGAATTTCCCTAAAGAATTATTAGTTTTATAAGCTACATTTATATCTATTTTTCGTAAAATTTTTCCTATTTTTTCACTTATCGGTCCTATGTATGTTACTAATTTATAATTGCTTGGTTTATCTTTTATTATTGGGTACACATTTTCTATTGCTTCCTATACTTTTTTTTCGTAAAATTGTATCTACTATATTTGGGTTATATCCATTATTTTGCGCTATTTGTTTAATGATGTTTAATTCTTTAAAGAATATTTCATTATTTAAAGGTACTGATATTAATCTGTGTATCATACAATGGAATGATGCTAGTTTATGACTAACCGGGTGACAGGAACTATTGTGAATGATAACATCTGTGTGTGAGGGTTTGTGATATATTGAAAAGACATGTTTATTATTTTGTCTAGAAATTGTAAGGTCCAAGAAGTTTATGCTATGATCTAATTATTTTTCTATGGTGAACTTAATGTTTTGGTGTAGATTATTTATGTGTTCAAAAAATTGGTTTAATTGTCTATCTGTGCCTCTGAAACAAGCTAATACATCAACTACATATCTGTGCCAGTATATAAAATATTTAAAATTGGGATGTTCTTTAATTTGACTTTCTAAATTATCCATAAAATCTCTGATAATAATCAATATTTATATATAATTTCAATATATCACAAACCCTCACACACAGATGTTATCATTAACACAATAGTTCCTGTCACCCGGTTAGTCATAAACTAGCATCATTCCATTGTATGATACACAGATTAATATCAGTACCTTTAAATAATGAAAACTTCTTTAAAGAATTAAATATCATTAAACAAATAGCGCAGAATAATGGATATAACCCAAATATAGTAGATACAATTTTAAGAAAAAAGAAATATAGGAAAGCAAGCATAGGAGTTTTGAGAAAAGAATACAGGAACATTTTAAAAGTTTTATTAACAAAAAGACAGATTCCAATTATGCACTTCATTTGTTGGAAAATAATCATAGTTTCAATAAAGATTTCGAAATTTTACAGTCACAACAAAAAGGATTAAAGTTAAATTTACTGGAATCGTTAGAAATAAATAAACTTAAATATGCAGATATATTGTTAAATGACCAATTAGACCTTAATAATTCCCCACTTTTAAACTGGTTGCATCAAATATTAAGATAACAATAACTTTAGAGGATATATCGGTAAGAGACGATTCTAATGTAGACAAGTGCAACCATTGAAATAGTTTAGAAAAAAGCCATATATTTGTGAAGAGCGTGTTCAGTAGTAATATAAGATCTGAAGAAGCTACATCGTAGCGAAACATGTCGTCAATTTATTAATACATATAATAAAGTGTAATATATACTGGAAATTAGTATAAGTGTTTTACTTAAATCCCTTTTACATATTATATATTTCCAGCAAGTATCAGCCGATTCAATTAAATTTAAAAAAAAAAGAGTATATAATTCCTAAAAGTTCGAATGAACCTCCTTCAGATCCTCCAGTACAAGAAAAAAATTTACGAGGAAAGGTTCATTGTGTTTTTCTGCGATAGGAAAAGGCATAGAAAACCCAATATGTATTGTAGTATGTGCCAAAAATCATTTTGAAGTGAACACAAGGCAATGATGTGTAGGAATTGTGAGACCCATTTATAAGCTGCTGACTAAGAAAATATGTTGATGTTTTAATTTTTTCAATTACACACCAAAGAAGACTTATATTTAGATGAGACGCTATGTGTATTTAGAATTGGAAATTTTTTTTCTTATCAATTTTTTTTGATATTTTTTCGGTAACCATGAATTTTGTTGTTACCTTTTTTAAATGTGTGCCTTTTAGAATAAAAACGTTTATTTACAAAATTCCTATATGACATACACTCTTTAAAATAGCTACAATAACTATTTCATTGGTAAAACTATAAAAAAATATAACCAATCCGGAAAAACTGACATTTTTTGAGCGGGTTTTTGAGACCCCAGTGTGCAGTTTATGTCTTTAC
The DNA here is from genome assembly GCA_935421215.2 of Melolontha melolontha. NCBI lineage: Eukaryota > Metazoa > Arthropoda > Insecta > Coleoptera > Scarabaeidae > Melolontha > Melolontha melolontha. The sequence continues at coordinate 215,652,085 of OW285235.1, forward strand.
AAAATAACTGTGCAGTACTAGGTTTAATACGAATAAAATACGTCTTTCCTGTAAATTTCATTAATATATATCTACGTTTACTGGGTGCTCATTTACTTATGGCGGTCAGTATATTTTGTATAAAAAAAGAACATTTTTAATAATATAAAAGTATTATTAAAAATCTGGTGATATTTTGGTGGAAAAATATTTTAACACAAATACGAACTTGTATTGTGTTGTCCACACCAGAGAGAAAACTAGTTTCACTTTGCCGTGTGTCTAAATCACGAAGGTGTCGTCGATGTGACACAGCCACAGGGTTTGTCTGTGTAAATATTTAAAGCCTTAGTTTCAAAGTTGTCCATGAAAATGTTGACAGGTATCGCCGAAAGTGGGAATCCCATCTGTGCACCTTACACTAACAAATGTTTATTAGAAAGTGTTCTATTAATTTTATTGTAGGTGTAGACATTCGATACTTATGTCATGGTCTCTGCGATTGGCACTTGCGTGAATAAGTTGCGTTACAAAACTAACTACCAAGTCCATTGGTTACACTTCGTTAATATAATAAAAGCGAACGCAACGGATGCGCTAGTAGATATAGAAATCGACCCACTGTAATCTTTTAACTTTAAGTATATCTTGTTTCGAGTCTATTTATCAGATTAAGAAAAAATATATACTGTTTGAAAGATAATTAATATGCGTTTATATTTATTAAAATTGATTTCGACTTCTTAAACTTAGCATTGTGAAACTAATATAAGAAACAAATGATCTTTTCTAATTATTTAAGGAGGTATAGTTTCTTGACAATTATCTAAATTGACACTGAATTTTTAATAATGGGTATGACTCCTTCTTACTCTAATAACATCTCTCATACGATGAGGCATAGATCTAATCAACCTCGATGACGTTTCTTGTGGAATGTCAACCAACTCTCCTTCTACTGTAACAATAAGCTCTGGGATCGAGGTTGGCGCAGGAGGTCTAGCTTGAACTCGTCATTTTAGCTTATTCCATATATGTTCGATCGGATTAAGGTCCAAGTTGCCTGCTGGCCAATCCATAACCCGAAAACCGACTTCTGTAATGAAATCTTGTACGATTCTTGCAGTGTGCGCCTTAGTATTGTCTTACATAGAAATAAATTCGTCTCCAATGTAATTGACGTAAGGTACGGCCGTCCCTACGAATGAGAACTGAGTCGATCCGTGCGCCCACAGAAATGGCACTCCAGATCATGCAAGAACCACCTCCATATGCATTCCGTTCTATAATCCAGCATTCTGAAAATCGCTCTCCCGGTCCCCGGTACACTTTTCTTCTTCGGTCGCTGCCATGGAAGCATATCCTGGTCTCATCTGAGAATAAAACAGACCGCCACTGTTATTACAATATCTAATTCAGATGCAGAACGCAGGCGTGCTTGACGATAAGCTGCGGTTAGTTACGAAGTGCAGGTGTTTGACAAGTCAGGTTACGTCACTTTAGTTTTCGTCTTACTGTCTACTGACTAGTTACCACTTATTTTACGGAGCTGTTGCTGCACTTGAACCGCATTAAGGCTACGATTTCTTAATGCTTTTGACACAATAAAACGGCCATCGCGATGCGTTCTATATCGCTTTCGGCCGGTTCCAGGTCACCTATGAAAGGATCCACTCTCCTCATAACGTCGGTACATTCTTCGTACAGCTGCGCGTGTGATATACAGTCGTCGAGCAACAGCTCGCTATCTAAGTCCATTTTCGATTAAAGCAATCTTGGGGGGCTTTTTGCGGTGTAGTAAGCGTTAAACTAACACACTTCAAAACTAATCAAATTATGAAAAACGAATAATGTGCAAATTTCAATTGCTAAAGCAAAAATTTCAATCTGTCACAAGCTTGTTATTCTCGTTATAACCACAACATAAATATGTTTCATTTGTTTACCGGTTACTACGCATATAGGTGATAAGCACACTTGATATTTAAAATCATATCAAAACATATTAAATTGTATTTTGAATAGCACTTATTTTTTCTTGATCTGATGAATAGATTCGAAACAGAATATAGTTAAAGTCGAAAGTTTATAGTGTTTAGATAATTTCTTAGCCGTTCATTAAATATATCAATTGATAAATTCTTGGAGTTTTTCGCCTTTAATATAGGTCTTTCACGATAACAGACGAGACACGTGATAAACAGTTACTTCGGAACAAGTAACATTCAAATTACAATAATACCTAATAATCCTAGTATTTCTCTCTATTAAGTGAATATATTATGTTACCGTAACTGGGCATGGTTGCCGGCTTGAATTCCGTCAAATGTCATTCAAATAAGTTGTTTACAATTTCATATTTAGAAGTTCCTACCTATTTCATTTTATTTATAAATCGATATTATATATAAGATCAGCTATTTTCGCAATTAAATCATTCCTAGACCGTTAGGAAAACAAGAGAAAAAAATCATTCGATCATTAATATTTCGAAATAGAACGCGATTATAGTTAAGGGGCCATTACTCCCGCTCTCTGCTTGTGTCAAAAATGGGGGTTAAACCATCTAGTCCAAAGCGAAAACGGACTAAAGCCTGTCAAAGATATTGATGATTTTAATCAATATGCAATTAGAAACACAGTTTATGACATGTATAAAAACAGTAAGTTTAAAGTAATTTAGTACTTATATTTATAAAATAAATATTTCAATTAATTACAGAACAGCATATTACGATTTCATCTTTGAATATCCTCAACGAAAAGGAACTTTTTTCTGGTGGTAATACATCTTTATGGAAAATATTACATGGAATAGGTTTTCATTACAAGAAGGATGATCTAAAACGAGCATTAATGGAATTCCCACGTATTGTATTAAAACGTGTTACGTTCTTGCAACAATATGTTCATATGAAACATGAGCATTTATGTGAGTTTGGTTTCTTCGATTAAACCTAGGTTTTCCAAGATGGAACTATTTGCAAATCTTTACAAAATGAGTCAATATAAACAGTCAAAGCTACAAAAGAGGGTGGTAAAAGGTACAATCTATTACTAACAGAATATTATTAGTACATAAAGTGTATTTATCTTAACTGAATTGATTCGGCTTCTACTTGATGTAGATCCATAATTTAGAACTAAAACTATGGTTCAAATCTTCACTTTTTAATATTTAATCATAACACGACAATTGTTTCACCAGCACAGTGGCTTTCTCAGGTACTTACAGCTAAAGAGGACGTTACAAACAAAGCCACTGTGCTGGCAAAACAATTGTCGTGTTACGATTAAATATTAAAAAGTGAAGATTTGAACAGTAGTTTTATTTCTATTTTGTATTTATCTTGTAATAGGTACATTGTATTACATGCATGTAATTCTAATGGATTTATTCCTGAAGCTGAATTAATATTTACAACAAATAGACAGCATCTGGGCCACCACGGTGACAGGAACAGGAACAATTTCTTATACTGGTTTGAGCATCAACTTCTTGTGAATTTAGAAGAACCTTCTGCAATTGCTTTAAATAATGCGTTATCATAGTACTACTAAAAATAAAAGTGATATTCAATAAAAAATTCATTGGGTTTTCAAAGGCAAGACATATTACCATTTATAATCAATGAAAGTAATTCTGATTCTGAAGACAGCATAAGTGTTTAATAAAATTAGTATTTCATATTAATACTGTCTGTTTTTTATTTATATCATATGTTTATCACAATGTTACAAACCCTTTAATCTCTATGTATTTTGATTTTCTGTATATTATTTTTGTATATGTACTCCAAAATAAATAAATTCACATATCCATTTTTATTTTGTTTGTATTTTTTTGTATATATAATAACATAAAGCATATTATAAGTTGTATATATTTTAAAATGACATAAACCTAACCTCATATATTATTTACTAACAACAGCTGACTCAAAGCAATGTAGATTTGTCAACCCTGTTTTGTAACTATTTATCACGTGTCTCGTCTGTTATCGTGAAAGACCTATATGAAATATTTACAAATATTATCAAATTAGTATGTAGTTGCGAAGTAAGTTGAATGCAAACATTGCTGTCTACAAACTACAAAGCAAATCATATGAAATTTTTAATTAAAAAATTTTGTCTACGTTGGGACTTGAACCAAAGATAGACCTTGGTTCAAGCTATTTATAAATGCATTACGAAGCAACAGTGTTAATCATTAACACTGTTGCATAATTACAATATTTTTTATACACCCAGTATCCAAATCAATGTATTTCCGAGGAAGACAATAAATGTCGAAACGTTAAAATAAGTTTTTCATTTAATGATTAATTTAACAATAAGCTAAATTCCAAGAAATAATTAAGCACTGATAATTAATAGAACGGCTAAGAACAATAGAAAAAGAAATAATATATATACATATATACATATATATATATATATATATATAATTAATTGAAACGAAATTATCGACCGTGATATAATATCAAAAATTAATTTAAATTCGGGTAAGCGGTCAATTAAAAAACTCCTTTATTAAATATACCCTATATTTCGCAACAGACTTTGTCGCTTCTTCTGGGGCAAAAAATGTAGAGTAGCAAATAATAAAATTGACGTACAAAATATTTTGTATGTCAATTTTATTATTTTCTACTCTACATTTTTTACCCCAGAAGAAGCGACAAAGTCTGTTGCGAAATATAGGGTATATTTAATAAAGGAGTTTTTTAATTGACCGCTTACTCGAATTTAAATTAATTTTTGACATATATATATATATATATATAAATATATATATATATGTATATATATATATATATATAAAGGTTCATATTTACATGATTTACAACCTCGTCAAAATAAAATAAAAAATTATGTATAAAATGGTTAATAACTTGCTGTTATTAGAACGCAACCATAAAGAAATAAAATTTATAGAAGTTGCAGTCACTATAAAAGCGTTTAAATTAGTACAGCACGGAAACACATTTATTGACTTCTAAATCACTTCAGGAAACGAATGAATTCCGTTAACATAAAAGTTATCACGATGTAATTTCCATACGTCTCCTATATCTCGAGTAAATTTTGAATTTTTTATGTGTGATATACAATTTGTAAGGTGTGCAGATTTAAATTTAAATAATTTCACATTAACATAAGTAGACACAGTTGTTTGAAGTTCAGTTGGCCTTTAGTAATCCCAATTAACCGTAGAACACAATCATTTGTATCATGAGAACTAACAACGAAAAGTATTCACGCATATTTCAGAAATTAAGCGATGGATGTGGTTAACTTGCCATGACTTTTCATGATTTAGTAGTATTGACCAGTATACGAAAGCTGTTGCGGCTTGTGTCTTATAATAGTGTTATGCGTGCACGCATAATATCATTAAAGTAGTTAAAGCTTACGAACAATTTGTATTCATATAAGTATACTTCATTATGCCAGTTTAAACTGTATTGTTTTATTTGAATATCTTATTAGTGGTATGACATCGAATTAAAGTATTAAAGTAAAAGTCGAATAAATTGCAATAATAGAAAATGATATTGAAAAATATAATGAAAATCACACTATTCCTAAAAGAACTGCAAGTGAAGTTAGACAAAATATAGATCCCCTACCAGTTCCTCCTACTTATGGTGTAGCTTTTAGAACAGAGACATATTACTTCACGTAATCCTAACAGAGTGTTATCTTCAAAAATGAGCCTCATTGGAAAAATGGTCATCCTAAGAATATTGAATGTAAGAAATATTATACATATTTTCCGCCCTAATAAAGGTATAGCGAGGTATAGTTGTTTTCAAATTATAAGAATATAATTATGAACGGCTCTAATGCTTTTATTGCACCACCTTCTGTGATGATAATTATTATACCTGGTCTCCTTATTGAACGGGTACGGTTTACCTATTTGCAACGTATGAATCTAGGGGCCGTATTGATTATAAATTAGGGCCCTATAATATAATAATAAAACGCTGTTAATTTCAAGTATATAATAAAAAATATCTGTACATTTGCTTTATATACAAAGAAAAAATTACAAATCGTGTGGCAACATATGTAGTGGATACATATAGATATATAAAGCTAATTTATTTGTAATACACAAAAAAATTTTTATGTGTCACCGCATTTCATAAATCATCTGTGATTGAGTCGTCTGGCAAATCGGTGTCTGTGTCTGAATCGTATTGCAAATTTATAATCAAAGGTGCTACTATTTTGTACATGCGCATATATTCGTCCTCTTTTGCTATTGCGTGTTTAACAGCATTTTTTCAATTTACAGCAGTTATATATTCCATAGCATTTTTTATGTGTGTTACACTGCTTTCACTAAATTTCGGTGTTTGATTTGTTCGTCTTATGGTATTTTTCAGTTGGGCCCATAACAATTCAATGGGATTGAAAATGCAATGGTATGGTGGTAAACGCAAAATTGTATGTCCTGCTTCTTTGGCTCTGTTATCCACATAATAATCCTTTAAATATTCTTTTGTCTTCATCACCTCTATTAATTGTTTTTTTGTACAATGATCCTCATAATATAAATCATTTGCTTCTAAAAATGTTTAAATATCTTTCTTATTATTATATTTTGTAGTAACTTTGGTTTGCTATCGAGAATGATACGGAGCGTTGTCCATCACTATCACACTATCTTTTGGTAAATTTGTCAGCAAAGTGTCACAAAACTATTTTTCAAATAAAGATGAGGTCATATCTTCATGGTAATCTAAACTTGAGGATTTAACATTTTTAGCAGATAATAGCGGCTGTCCGTTCCATCCTTTTTCTGACCCAGCATGAAGAATCATTATTCTCTTCGCCCTCGAAACCGGCGCGTCCAACTGACACATACTTGAACTATCCACCCAACCTTTGCAAATTGTGTCATGGATGTCATACCACGTCTCGTCTAAATAACATATGAATCGTCCTTCCTGTCTATACCTTCTAATTGCCGTTAAGTATTCATATCGAAGTTTCTGTAACGTCGGGCTTTCCATAATTGTGCGACGTGTATCTATAGTGCCAAACTTAAAACCAGCTTTCTTTAGCGCCCGCCACAAGGTTGCTTTAGAACACTGAATATTTATAGGCTCATCACTGATTCTTTTATGTAAGCAGTCAAGTGTAGATACAACATTTCCTCTGTAGAAGGAGTATACTTGCTGCCTAATAGTATAAATTTAATACTCTTCAATTTTTCTCGGTGCTCCTTTGTCACTTCTTTGCTTTCGAGGCCCTGCGTTATTCTTAATTATATTATATATTGTTCCAAATGGCACCTTGGTTAATTGTGAAGTTCATTGAATGTTCTGGGTTTGTAGTTTGTTATTTTCTTCCATCAGGGTCTGATAGACATTGAAAATTATCTGTTTTGCATCTTCTAATATATGCTTTCTCTGTCGTGTTCCAACAGTATTATCACTATCCATATATAATAACTACATATTCAAATTAACAACTGTTGGTACTTATATTATTATTAAATTGTATTTCATCTAAATTGTAATTTAATGAATATGTAACTATATAGAATAACTATATATTCAAATTAACAACTGTTGGTACTTATATTATTATTAAATTATATTTCATCTAAATTGCAGTAATTACAATTTACTTAAATTTTGTCATTACGGACCTTAGCAGTTTGTTTGCGTAAAAGATAATCGTATTGAGCAGCCGTTATTGCCGCAGGTGGTACAATAAAAGCATTAGACCCGTTCAAAGTTATATTGTTATAATTTGAAAACATGTATATACTAAGGAACCAATAGATGCTTTTTCCTTTTTTACTTACCACTTATGCAAAAATTGTCTACTATACAAACCTAGAAATAAATATTAAATCAAGAAAGTATAAAACTATGAAAGTTACGTCAGGTAAAACTTCCAGTTTAACGAGTAATATTAGTTTAAATAGTTAATTGACGAAAGAGATACTTGTTGAAACTTCATTATAACGCTAAGAAATAAGTAATTAAACTTATAGTTTCAAAAATTATTTTATTGTAAATACCACTACAATAAAAGAATTTTTGAAACTAGAAGTTTAATTACTTATTTCTTAGCGTAATATTAGTTTGTTAGAAACTGATATTAATTTCTCGGAGCAGTGTAAATGAAGTAAAGTAGAAAGTTAATGTTTCATCTAATTTTAAAATCATTGGGAAAGTAATTTTTTACTTTTTTACATTTTTTACAAAAATGGAAGGCTGACTTCAGAAATTAAATATATTTATAGTAACCGTAGTAAGAATTAGAATTATATGATTTGCATTTACGTTTAACCAAAAATTTAAGTAATTATGTAATTAAGTAATTATGAATACGAGGACTGGTTTCATTTTGATAGAGATATTGCGGAGATCACTGAACATAAATTCAACACCAAAAGTTGTATAAGAAATGTCGAAACTTTTCTCCATCGGTTCAAGAAAATCCAAGTGTGAATTTTTCGATGAAAAAGAACACCAGTTATCAATCAATCGTCTGAGAATTTCAATACTGAAGAATTCAAGCTTTTTTCATACTTTTAATTGTTTTGCTTATATTATTATGTGCTTGTTTATAATGGAGAAAAGCCTATAAAAGCTGCTACCCGTATGAAGCAAATTGGTTTGCAAATGAAAAAGGTTGAGAAAAGGGCGAAAACGGAAGTACAGAGAGTAACTCCGTCCGAAGACTCTCTAGTATACGTGAGTATGTAAATTCTAGGTTAAGTCGAAAAACTATACGTGCATTTAATATATAAACGTCTTCCAAACGAGACTGCTTAGATACGTACTTATCGGCTCAGTTTAGCACATGAGCGCCTTTCAATTTCTCAGCAACATGTCGATATTGACATAAAATTATAATAGGATAAACTCATGTATAATTTAAAAGAATTATTAGAATAGCAAGACTGTTTATTGGAGAAAATTGTAAATGTTTTTGCCTTTTAGGACGCTATTCGATCGATCGCGCTAACAATAAGGAGGGAGATTTAAAATAACGAATAACGATCATGAGCATCATAGATCCAGGACGTGTATAGCATGCTGAAATAAATATTTATTAAATAAAACTTATTAAATAAAAGAAAACACAATAATGTTGTCCTTAAAGTTTTATTTAATATTTACATTAAAGAATTTGCGCTTTGAAATATATTAAAGAATGAAAGTTCTATTTAAAAGTATTGACGGATAAGTATTTACAAAAAGAGTTATTTCGCAAAGTAATAGCTTAGTAAATGAAATTAATAATATCTGTATCGAACAATACAGTGGTTATTTTTGAATGGTGTAGCGATCGAACATGTGTTAGAAAACGCCGAACAGCGCTTCACTGTGTATGCTCGAACGAGAAGTTATAGTTAGAGGTGAAGGTTTGAGACTAAATAGAAAGCTTGCTTAAAGAAAACCCATGGTAGACGCCCACTTTATAATCTAGTTTAAGGATAAGGAACAATATTTCAGATAGCGATGTCTAATAATTAAGAATTAATTAAATACGGGAGAAGTATTGTAATGTCAGTAATAATAATAATAATAATATTCTTTAATGTCCAACAGAAAAATTCTTATTCCAGAACAACACATAACTTAAATAAAGACATATAGTGTACCATAATATAATTAAATATAATATACTGTAAAAAAATAATAGTTTACTAAATAAAACACTTGGTATATTTGTTTCACAAAATGTATTTAAAATATCTCTGACATATGTTTCGACTTATTCAGTCATTCTCGAAGAGTCATGTAAACTAAGTAAAAAGTATACTCCTACCAATATTTATGCGTTATTTTTGAAAAGGTTTATTACAGCATCGATTGTGGGGGTGTTTGAAAAATCCAACTGCGTGTTTGTGACCTGTCTGTTGAGATTTGTGGCTTTTTTAATTTCTAAAATTTCTAAGAAGTCAAGTCTTTTACCCTTATTACAAGAGTAAAAGTTTGAAATTATTAGCATTAAACAAATGAGAATTTTGAATACAGTGTTCCGCGAATCCCGTAACCATATTGCCATGTAGAATAGAACTTCTATGTTCTTTGATACGTTCTTTTATAGAGCGTCCTGATTGGACAATGTATACCGCGTCACAATCACTGCAAGTTAATTCATACACCCCTGACTTATCACGCAATTCTGTTTTTCCTATATTGTTAACTAGAATATTACCTAAATTGCATTTATTTACTAGGATGACATTTAAACCTAACTTATTAAGTATATTAGAAACTTTATTGCTAACCCCAGGTATATAGTTTAGGGTGTGAAACGCTTTGTTAGTTTTTGTATAAGTATGTCCGGAGTAAAAATTTTTCTTAAGGATAGCGCGTTGTTTTTTGTAAATCATTTTGTCTACATTGGCCAATCAGGACGCTCTATAAAAGAACGTATCAAAGAACATAGAAGTTCTATTCTACATGGCAATATGGTTACGGGATTCGCGGAACACTGTATTCAAACTTCTCATTTGTTTAATGCTAATAATTTCAAACTTTTACACTCTTGTAATAAGGGTAAAAGGCTTGACTTCTTAGAAATTTTAGAAATTAAAAAAGCCATAAATCTCAACAGACAGGTCACAAACACGCAGTTGGATTTTTCAAACAACCCCACAATCGATGCTGTAATAAACCTTTTCAAAAATAACGCATAAATATTGGTAGGAGTATACTTTTTACTTAGTTTACATGACTCTTCGAGAATGACTGAATAAGTCGAAACATAGGTATGTCAGAGATATTTTAAATACATTTTGTGAAACAAATATACCAAGTGTTTTATTTAGTAAATTATTCATTATGTTTCACCAAGAGCCAACCGTAAATTCTATACATTATAAAAAAATAATAGTATGAAGTTAATATCGTTAAAATACTTTAAAACGATACCTATCATGATATGGTTTGGATAAAGTTTACAATAGTGATCTAAATGTGTCTAGAAAATTATGTCAACATTAATACGGGGTCGGTACAATTTCAACATAAGAAAAAAATAGCTCAATAATGAATAAAATTACTAATTAAGAAATAAGTTGTACGTTATTAATTATTAACTAACGCCCGGTTTCATAATACTGGCTAAAAAATTCCTTTGACTAAAGTAACTTTATCTTTTTAAAAATAATTTAAAGTAATTACGTTTTACAATGTTGTATCTGGGCAACTTTAACAAAAGTGCAGTTTATTCATTTTAAAAGAAAGTTGGCAACACAAAATAACATTTTGACATTTTAGTTATATAGGCAGTTATTGGTTAACGTCTCATTAGCTCCCATTAGTATTGTCTTATTATTTCATAAATTAATTCTAAAATAACAATGCCAATAATGGATAAGAAGGCAATAGAAGTAAAAAAAGATCAACGAAACAGAGGCACGAATTTCACAAAAGAAGAAGTGCTGGCTTTGCTGAATTTAACATCTAAATACTGCAAAATAATAGAATGCGAGAACACCAATTCTTGTTCTTATCATCAAAATGGCTTACTGCGTAGCACCAACATTGTTGCATAAAACCCCAAAGTAATTAAAAGTTTTGTCTCTGGCTTTACAGCACCGAACCTAAAATTTTTGTATATGTATACATTGGCGGCTAGCGCATAAGCGCTGCAGTGCTGCAGAGCTCCCAAAAAATTGGGCGGGCGAACCTGTATTAGTTATAACTAGTTTTCTTTTACATAATTTTTCCGACATTTCTGATGTTTATAAAAGCGTAACATATTATTGTGAAAATTCTCCCCCTGTATATCAAAAATTTTACATATTTTTCTACATCATCCTGTAGAGGACATCAAACCCTACAATTTGACACCTCAATCATCAAAATCCGACCAGTAGAAGCCGAGATATTCGCTTCCGAAATTCCAACATAATCGCCGGTTATTATCAAACAATATTCAATAGGCGACCAGTGGAATAACCAACCTAATTCGCGCGATCGCTCACTTGTTCCTTATCTGGTCCACACGAACGTGCTCTCAGAGCACTTTCAAACACCCGCGCGCACCCCGTTACCCCCGCGGCTGTTTAAAACCAATGCGTGATTTTATCAGGCCTTTTCGCTGCATTTAGTCAAGCGCGGAGGGCGATGTGTTCGCCACTATTATTACGGTGCGGCCAGTTTAACGTAAAAACAATAATATTAGAGTGCGCGTGCTTCTGTTTTTGTGTATTGTTGACAATTTATATAAACTCTGTGTATTATGGAGGTGGTCTTTAATTAATGTGAAGAGATTCTTTAAATATTCATACAAAGAAAAGATAGAATTAAAAGCAACACTAAATCGAATTAAGACGTTTCTCAGAAATTCAATGACCGAAGATCGTTTAACATCTCTTTCCATGCTATCTATCGAAAAAAAGTTTATCTCCGAAATAGACAATTTTAATGACAAAGTGATAACAAAATTTGCAAATCGAAAAGAACGTAGAATAGATTTAATTTATAAGAAATAATTTGTTAGTAAAGTAGTGCTTAGTGACTCTTATTTTTTGTGTGACAATTGACAATCGTTCCAGAAATCCATTACTTCAGTGCGGAAGGCGAAGAAAGCACGATAAGATCGATGGGAGACAACCTCTTACTGCCCGTGCAAGGTAAATTTTTTTGTAAAACTTGCAGAACACCTTAAAATTTTTAGCACGAGCCGCCACTGTATGTATACAATTATCATCACAGATACATTTTTAATCAATATTTTTATAAATGCTGCTTGTTTATTCGACTACTAATCCTATCTCTCAGATAATCTAATAATTCAAAAGCAACCGCTTTACTTAAACAAAATCTAACATAAAATTCTCCATCACTTCAACTATTAGAAGTAGTTCGAGGCATATATACTTTCAGTCGACGCATAATAATTAATTTATCCTCTGAACTACACTACTACTGGATGATGGATCAAGTAAAGAATCTGTTGAGGACATGATATTTGTTAAAGGTAATTCGTAATATAACATTATATGTGAATCGATGACAAGTATCAATATGTTCATGTCAATACGTTTTAAAGTTTCTTTAAACGCTAAAGTGATAAATATGAGTTATGAAACGCATTTTATGTTTAAAGTACATTTTAATATTTAAAGTACTCTTTTTAAAGTTGGTTATGAAACCGGACGTAAATTAGAATAATATAATATAAATTTAAAACGAACATTCGAGAATATGCTATTATGACATTTTCGGAAGGCTGAAATTAATGATCAGTGCGATGCAAAAGAAAGTTTTTCTCTTACAAGTTCGAACACAGTGTTATTCTCAGTAAGTGTTAAACATGTTTAATATTTAATAAAAAAAACATATCTAAAAAGTCCGCTTTGTAATTCTATTTTCAATTTTAAATTGTTTAATAAATTCGTTTTGGTACAGCACTAAATAGCCAGCTGTTGTGACGAGAGTAGAATGAACCCTACTAACATCGTTAATATCGCTCGTTCACTATTTGTCAATGAATCATTCTTTCTTCAATGAATGAACTTTTGTTTATTCATTCTTTGAAATGTGCAAGTGTTTTGTCTGTTCGGTCAATGTCACACAAACTAGTACAGGAGGACGACGTTTTTAAAATGATCTTTAAATAATTGGTTTTTATTATTTTTATTAAGCGCGAGAACATACATTTTCGTAATTTCTGTTTGTTTTCGTTTCTTTACATGTTCCTTAATATGTGTTTACGTAATAATTTAATATGATATTATTACTTCCCGCGGGTAGATCAAATAAATGTATCATCATGTAATAAAATTACTGTCGTTTTTTTTTAAATAAATGGATAACCTATTTCAAAATATACAAAAAGGTTTAAGCATATCAATACATTATGCACGTATTACGCATTTGTTTCAAATGAAACAGACATGCAATATACATATCTGTAACTGTACACATGGACAATACACCTCGAATTTTCAGCATTTACTTCTGCTTAAGACATGTGTTTCTGCCACCTATAGGCGTCATCGGTCAAGCTAGTGAAGCAATTTAATAGAAATGATACAAATCTTTTTAAGAACAGATTTGTATCTGTATATACATTTACGCTGAAATCGCCTACAAGATATAGCAAATTTCGTTCTATAAGGTGGCACTATTTAATAAGTGACATCTGACGGACGAAAGAGACTATGCCGCAAAAGGCGACCTTTCGCTTGACCAGCTAAGCTGGTACATAAGCTAAAATATACGTACAGGTGTAGCCCATTAACACGAGCCAGATGGCGGTGAATATACAAAAAGGTTATTTCTGTTAACCTATACACTTTAATTCGTCCGTTATATGATGATAGTTATAAAAATTTTTCATCACTTAAAATTATTTTATCCCATATAGTATTGCCAATATATTCTAAACAAAATCCCATTCTTTGTCCTTTGCAAGCATTTAAAAGGAGTGTTTTACTTGCTGTGGATAAGGAATATAGTCTACTGTTTCGTCCTACGACTCCCAGCATAGTAGCAGTAATTATATTTAGAAATGGATTATCAGTAATTTTAGTAATTAAATTGTCATAGTCGACTTGAACCAATTTTTGTACTCAAAACGCCTTCTTCCATTTATTTCGTATAGATTCTATACACTGTGGTCTTGCTAATGCCGAATTCTTCTGCGACACGTCTTTTCGACCAACCTACGTCTACTTTCGTGCAGATCCTTGCTTTGTCTATTAAACTTAGCATAATCCTTACTAAAGTTATAAAAATTATATTATAACTTTGACAAAAATAGTACTAAAGCATACGATGACAATTCATTATAATTTTAACCAAAACAATATTAAAAGCATACGGTGACAGTTCATTGCTATAGTAATTTAGGAGGTGAAAGCAAGTACTAATTAATATATGTAAATTAAGCCAAAATCACAATAAGACATGGCCCATTCTTTTTAACACGACAGTATTTATAACATACTCATATATAAGTTGTCTTTTTTTATGTCCACATCATACATCAAAGTATTAAATTACTTTGAATTCAACAGAAAAGTTAGTTCTCATTTTTAACGACACATTATTTTGTCACTACATTGTGTCATGTCCTATCTTATTTAATTAACACTTCAAGCAGTGAGAGTACCTAAACATCCCTTTGTGCAATTAAATGTAGCCTTAATTACACAGACAACAGACAATAAACACGCACTCACATAAACAGCTAATCAATCTCGGAAAATTTATAGCAGCTCCAGTTCTAATTTCATTAAATTATCTGCTTCGAATCCAATTGAAATAACAAAAATACTTGAAATAATCGTGAGCGACTATCAAATTAATATTTTAGAATTCCGGATTCGAAAGAGCTATCCGAGCAATATGGTGTGGTTCGGACATATTTTCAATGCTATCTGCATTCAATTCTTTTTTAGTTCACAAATACATGATGATTGCGATGTGTTTGAGGTTAATTTCGCAGCGCGTAATTTATTTTATTGTTTATTTTTCAATTAAACATACGTACATACCAACGTCATGTGCCAAGAGGGAATGTTTGATTTGAGTGAATGACAAATATGTACCTGTATTAATAGAACCTTTGTCATTTATAACATTATGACATTGTAGTTATTGAATTTAATCGAGCTATCTCTGGAATTTAAACAAATATTAATTAACAATATACGTTCTTCGATTATCATGTTCTCTTAATCATAAAATTTCTATAAAACAAAATACTGCAGTTATCGTAAAGGAGTATACTTTCTTAATTTTTCGTTTCATGTTAATATGTAATGATTGCATGGTGTAATGACAAAAGCAAATATCGCAAAATTTAAGGTTACTAAATGTATAGGGTTGCCTCGTAACTCTCCACCAATAATATTCTTACGCGTGATAGCGTCATTCAGCGTGCCCATTCAAATTAAAATTATTTTGACTTTAATTTTATCATTAGTCAAACAGGTATAAATTGAGTAAAGTAAATCACTGTTTTCTATAGACAAAACGATTTGTTTATGTACTATCGTGAGCAATTGAAAGTTAACACTTTATTATGTTGGCATGTCGAAATTTCAAAATTTATCTAATGTATACAGTACTTTTGAAGTGTCAGTGTCAGCATTTAATCATAACATAAATGACATTAGCTTGACAATTTGGTAAAATTTACGCAGCTATAATAGTGCGTTTACTTTCAATTGCTCACGATAGTACGTTCCTTAAATGTAAGCGAATTATCAAACCAGACTCCAAAATCCCTAAAAAGTTCCACTTTGTTCAAACGATCGCCATTTAAAGTGTAATATTAGTTCTGAACTGTGACTTCCTTCTTAGAAAAAGACACAGCCTTACACTTGTTAATATTTAGTGCCAATCCGTTATTCGCACACCAATCATTTATAATATTTAAAAAAAGTTGTTCACAGTCAGCGAATGTATTAATTTTACCATAAACCTTCATATCATCAGCGTACAATAAACAGTTTGACCTGAGTATAGCTAGTAATTCATTTATGTACAGTACAAAGAGTAGAGGACCCAAAACGGACCCCTGGGGAACTCCACTCTTCACAGGAAATCTATGCGGTCTAGTGCCCTCACATTCAACAAAATTAGATCGATCCCTTAAATAGCTGGAAGTAAACTTTACGTAATTGGGGCTAATATTAAAATTATTTAATTTAGAGATTAAAACGTGATGGGGAACTTTATCGAAGACTTTACTTAGTCAGTATATATAACATTCACTTTCAAGCGTTGATCAAGGGCAAGGTTACTAAATGTATAAGGTTGTCTCGTAACTCTCCATCAATAATATTCTTACGCCGAATAGCGTCACTCAGCGTGCCCATTCAAATTAAAATTATTTTGATTTTAATATTATCATTAGTTAAATAGGTATAAATCGAGTAAAGTAAATCACTTTTCTATAGACAAAACGATTGGTTTATGTACGATCTAAGCACATGCACTTACACAAAGCGTGTCGTCTTTTATTTCAAAATATTGCTTTAAGTAATGGTGATGACTGCAAATTATTGGCGTACCCATGGGTGTAGAAAGTATTTAACCCAATTACTACCAACGTCCTTTT
Source organism: Melolontha melolontha (assembly GCA_935421215.2). Taxonomy (NCBI): domain Eukaryota; kingdom Metazoa; phylum Arthropoda; class Insecta; order Coleoptera; family Scarabaeidae; genus Melolontha; species Melolontha melolontha. The sequence goes on from OW285235.1 coordinate 215,669,137, forward strand.
AAAAGGTCGGTACAGAAATCTTCTTTTTTGTACAAGTTAAACTACTTTCCGAAAGTTGGTGCTCCAGTCTATCACTAAACAGAGCATGTACAACGTCTTTCCAAGATTTTTTTACGTTCTGTCATGGACAATTGGAGGTAAGAATAATTACGTAATTACAAACATAACATTACTATTTCTTTACACTGATGGTTGATAACTTTATGGTTTTACACTTAGACATCTTTGTTTTTTGCTTCATTTTTGCAACATAACCTTACAAACACAACCGTCCTTTTAAAAGGACAATGTTAAAACACGTACTATTTTGTTTTCAGTTATTTGAAAAGACCTCTTATACTCCATGAGCTATTAGAAGAAGTAGAATACATTGATGATGTTCACAGTATACCAGACAATATAGCAGTGTTTCCTCCCGTTAACGCTAATGAAGAGGTTACCGATGAAGACTCCGGAGATGATGAAATTGTTACTATGAACAATCTTCCAGGTAGAATATTGAATACTCAATCTGAAGCTATTTTTGATACCGATCACGATAGTGATGATGATATCCCATTGTCACATTATAAAAAATATAAAAAAAGGCAGAAAAGTAATCATTGGGTTAGGGAAGACATTACAAATAATTTACCAAAATGGCAAGATGAAAGTACGGCAAATAATAATATGTCTTCCTTGGACTTGTTCAGTCTCTTTTTTGACGAGAAACTTTGGCAAATAATACTAAATTATAGTAATCTTTATGCAGTGCAACATAACAGAAATGGAGATATTACACTAGATGAAATAAAATGTTTTTTTGGAGTACTTATTTACAGCGGTTATACAAGTGTCTCAAGAAGATCTTTGTATTGGGAAAACACCTCTGATGCTAATCATCAAATTGTGTACACCGCAATTTCACGGAATCGTTTTAATTTTATAATGCAAAACCTACACTGTTGCGACAATACAAATCTAAAAGTTGGTGACAAATTTGCAAAAGTTAGTCTACTGTTAGAAAGATTAAACCAGAAATTTCTTTCTTTTGCCCCTATACAAGAAAACCATAGTGTAGACGAGTCCATGATTCCGTATTTTGGACGGCATGGTTCGAAACAATTTATCAGGAGCAAGCCCATTAGATGGGGTTTTAAATTTTGGATGGCCACAACTATAAACGGCTACATAGAATGTTTTGAACCATATCAAGGATCCACCACCAATCTTTCAGAAAAATACAAAGACTTGGGTTTGGGCGCAAGTGTGGTCTTATCATTCGTTGACAAAATAATCGCAGCAAAAGGTCAGCTGCCTTTTCATGTCTACTTCGATATTTTTTTTTACGTCGTTGGAGGTACTTTTGGTGCTTAGAGACAGAAATATAAAAGCTACTGGTACGGTGAGAGAGAACAGAATTCCAGTATCAATTATAAGGTCTGGTAAAGAATTGAGAAAAACAGAAAGAGGGACATTTGAATATGCTTTAGAACGGGAGGAGAATATAATAGTCTGCCGATGGAATGATAATAATATTGTTACCATTGCTTCCAATTGTAAATCTGTACTACCAACGACTAATGTGACTAGATTTTCTCAAAAAGAGAAGAAGAAAATATCTGTGCCTCAGCCCAAGTTGGTAAAAAAATACAATCGAAATATGGGTGGAGTAGACAGGGCAGATCAGAATATCAGTCTTTATCGCGTGAGTATCAGAGGAAAAAAGTGGTACTTTCCTATAATTTGTCATGGCTTGGATATGGCTATTCATAACGCCTGGCAACTTCACCTCCACTGTGGAGGGAAAATGGACCAGTATGGCTTCCGTCGATCTCTTTGTAAAGGTATTTTAGAAACCCATAAGAAAAACACTAAGAGAGGACGTATACGAACAAGTGTCAATGAAAACGAAATTTCGCGATTTGATGGTAAAGATCATTTGATTGTTTACCAAGAAAATCCAATCAGATGTGGACGGTGCCACAAGAAAGTCCAATTTAGGTGTGCCAAATGCAAAGTGGGGTTACATCCTAAACAATGTTTTGTTGATTATCACACGCAATAATATTTTTTTATGTTTATTATGTTCCAATATCAAATTGAAGATTGTATTTAAATAAACTTAAGTTTTTTTAAAGTTAGTTCTGATTACACCTTATAATGCCACTGTCCTTTAAAAAGGTCGGGCCTTATCTAAAAAACTACTAAAAAAAATAAAAAAGTTAAAATGAAAAGTTGTTGATTGGGTTCCAGTTAACCCATTCGCTGCGGATGATTTCAATTGGCGTTATTCGTATATGGGAGAATGACGCCAATTGGCGTCATCCGCAGCGAATGGGTTAATGTAGAAATAGACAGCAAATGTATTTTTTCAAGAAAAAAATAATTTGGGAGTATTTGGGTTAATGTAAATATTTTTGCCAAAAAACGCGCTTATAAATTATAAAGGAAATGAAGTTGGTTGACTCAATGAAACACCGTCACATATTAATTAATTTAGTATTCTACTGTCACAACCCAGTTCTTTCAATAAACTGACTGGTTTTCTTATAAATAACCGAAATAAAATTACAATCTTTATAAACAAAAAAAAATAATTGAGTTAATACATTACTTCAATTCACAAATTTTTTAGATTTTTTCAATATTTTGCTCTCACTATAAGGTAAAGCACTTGTAAATAGTCCAAAAAATTTATATATAGGCACATAGAACAACTCTACAAACACTACAAACATCAATCCAGGCCGGTCATTTGACAACTAGTCAACTAGACAAGAAACGCATGGGACGCCCGATGACGCGCAATATGGCGATCGCCATTAGTTATGAGACAACCTTACTTATTTACTAACCTTGCGCAAAACTGGCTGTCGAGAATTTACGCTAGAATGCAGCACCACTTCGGTAATCCAATAACTTACCTCTGTGGGTCACATGAATGACGTAGAGACTATAACCACCCACAAAGTGTAATATAAGGAAAAAAAGAAACAGGAAGCTACAACTACAGATCAAGACTCAATTGAATACATAATATTACAATGGCATTTATTATCAATGTTTTATTTTCCCTCCCAAAATTATTTACAAAGTGCCCGGGCATAAATCTGCGAACAAATCTGTATATATCTGTCAATAATTAAATTAATACTTTTGTGTAGTCTTTATAAAATAGAAACGATTATATATGTATTCAATATCTAAGGTAGACGGTGTAATATGCAATAGTCACTACAAAACTTTAAATAATTATTAATCGAAAAGAAAATAATCGGCAGGCTGCAAACAGGAAGTGAAAGATGGCAACCGATTAGGCCTGCTAATAATGCCTCCAAGATTTGAAATCACAATTGGAAATAAACTAAATTAAATGCAAGTCAGGTCTCAGCATAGCAATCGGTTACGCAATCCGACCACGTGGGCGATTCACTTGCTGCGTAAGCCCGGTAGAAATTTTAACCTGTTCAAATTCAGACTTCAAATTTATTGTAGCTCTAGGCTGACTCCCGAATAAATTGAGTCGAGATTAGGTCGAAGTCGGCGCGTCGAATAAAACCAACAAAAAGTTGTTGCCAAAAGAACTCGATATCGGATTATGTTGTGGCTTAAAATCTGATACAACGACAGCTTCTTAAAGATCTCAAAATGGAAGTGAGTGAAGTCAAATGATCGCCAACTTTTCCAACCCACACGCTGAAAAATCTCAGCATGCAATGCGCAAGGGCCGTCTTCCATCTGTCGAAAACTATCTCAATTTATAGATCTACAATGTATACGATGAAAATTGATAAATAGTCGTTACTCGTTATGTTATATCATAGATATTACTCAAGTAGCGTCCTAGGAACAGACATGTTTTGATTTGGCAGAGATAGAAAAAACCCTCAATTTGTCCAGGAAAGGCCTCCTTATAACGGTGGCGGTGTGATGGTGTGGGCCAGAATAAGTATCAGAGATTATACAGAACTGTATTTTATTCGGAATGGTTCACTTACTGTTTGCAGGTAAATGAATGAGACACTGAGACCCTTTGTTCTCCCATATGCAGGAACTGTGGGAGAACAATTCATTTATATGGATGATAGTACTCGTCCACATCGAGCAAACAGATAACAATTAGTTTTACGAAGTAGCAATCGATAGAATGGACTGGCTAGCCAATTCTCCGGACGCTAATCCTATCGAACATGCCAGAGATGTATTAAGAAATCGCATTGCTTCACGAAATCTAGTTGCAAAACTTTAAATTGCTCTTAGAAAAGAGTGGGACTACATTCCTCAAGAATTGTTTGATAATTTGGTTCACTCCATGCCAGCACGACATAAAGCCATGATGACCATCCGAGGGGATCATACGCCTTATTAATTTTCATTTTTTAAAACAATTACCAAAATTATAGTTCTATTAAGTATGTAATTTACTGTACTATTTATACACAAAAATGTTAAATAAAGGATAAAATGAAACTAAACGACAATCGTTATTTTTACCTATACTTAGTCAAATAACTGATTTAAGTATTGTTTTCATTAAAACGCTATTTACTTTAATATTTACAAAATTTTTAATCAAAATAATAAATATCCGCTAATTCATTTGAGCAGTATACCGGGTGTCTCAGTTATACTGTTCGAATGGCGTACCTCCATTATATATTATATATATATATATATATATATATATATATATATATATATAATAACTTCGTGACCTTGGTATGATATGGTAAACCTAATCAGTAGGCGATTAAAGGTCTGTATATTACTTCAAAATATATGTATTTAAAAAACTCTACATGTTTCGACAGTACGCCTTTATCAAGAGAATGCAAAATATAAATGACAGGATATAAATGTCAAGTAATTAAGTTGCTATGGTTTAAATTATTCAAAGATACATTCTTGTAATAATAATAAATCATGCCTTAGTATTCCAAAAAATAGATAGCAAGGTGTGAACATATGTGTTGTTCGCTGCTAGCAATTTGTGTCTCTTTCTGGGTATGAACTTGTGTGTTGGTTGCTGCTGGCAGCTTGCGTCTCTCTATGGGTGTGTGGTTTTGTGTGAGAGCGTAAGTGTAGGGTTTTGTATGTCGGTGCGTTCGTGCTTGTGTTTAGTGACCGGTCGCGTGAATTTAGAGAGGTCGGATAACCAGCCGTTGCGTAGGGCCGCCAACCCTTTCCCGGCAACTCCTTTACAATTCCGTGCAGTACCGTGCATCTTAACGTTTTCCGCCGAAGCGGGGGCATAGCACACACGTCGAACGTGTGTGTGCTGTTAACGGCAGCCTAGGCACACACCACTAGGACCGGTCCTGGGCGGCAACCTGGCTAGGCTGCCGTTGACAGCACACACACGTTCGACGTGTGTGCTATGCCCCCGCTTCGGCGGAAAACGTTAAGATGGCACAAGTGTGACCATCGTCGACCGAGGTAGCCACTAAGAGTGTGCCCTTGGTTAGCGATGAGCAACCCCGTACAGGGTGCGCTTCGCTGGTCTGCGCCTTGCCTCGTTGGGGCGGGGGTCAGGCCGTCGAAGTACTGCACGGAATTGTAAAGAAGTTGCCGGGAAAGGGTAGGCGGCCCTACGCAACGGCTGGTTATCCGACCTCTCTAAATTCACGCGACCGGTCACTAAACACACGCACGAATGCACCGACATACAAAACCCTACACTTACGCTCTCACACAAAACCACACACCCATAGAGAGACGCAAGCTGCCAGCAGCAACCAACACACAAGTTCATACCCAGAAAGAGACACAAATTGCTAGCAGCGAACAACACATATGTTCACACCTTGCTATCTATTTTTTGGAATACTAAGGCATGATTCATTATTAGAGCTGAGGATGTTTGCGGTATAACCATGGTTATACCGCAAACATCCTCAGCTCTATTCATTATTATTACTAGAATGTATCTTTGAATAATTTAAACCATAGCAACTTAATTACTTGACATTTATATCCTGTTATTTATATTTTGTATTCTCTTGATAAAGGCGTACTGCCGAAACATGTAGAGTTTTTTAAATACATATATTTTGAAGTAATATACAGACCTTTAATCGCCTACTGATTAGGTTTACCATATATATATATATATATATATATATATATAGTAAACATAATCAGTAGGCGATTAAAGGTCTGTATATTACTTCAAAATATATGTATTTAAAAAACTCTACATGTTTCGGCTGTATACGCCTTTATCAAGAGAATACAAAATATGAATGACAGGATATAAATGTCAAGTAATTAAGTTGCTATGGTTTAAATTATTCAAAGATACATTCTAGTAATAATAATAAATCATGCCTTAGTATTCCAAAAAATAGATAACAAGGTGTGAAAATATGTGTTGTTCGCTGCTAGCAATTTGTGTCTCCTTCTGGGTATGAACTTGTGTGTTGGTTGCTGCTGGCAGCTTGCGTCTCTCTATGGGTGTGTGGTTTTGTGTGAGAGCGTAAGTGTAGGGTTTTGTATGTCGGTGCGTTCGTGCGTGTGGTTAGTGATCGGTCGCATGAATTTAGAGAGGTCGGATAACCAGCCGTTGCGTAGGGCCGCCAACCCTTTCCCGACAACTTCTTTACAATTCCGTGCACTACTTCGACGGTCTGACCCCCGCCCCAACGAGGCAAGGCGCAGACAGGCGAAGCGCACCCTGTACGGGGTTGCTCATCGCAACTAAGGGAACACTCTTAGTGGCTACCTCGGTCGACGATGGTCACACTTATGCCATCTTAACGTTTTCCGCCGAAGCGGGGGCATAGCACACACGTCGAACGTGTGTGTGCTGTTAGCGGCAGCCTAGCCAGGTTGTCGCCCAGGACCGGTCCTAGTGGTGTGTGCATTACGCGGCGACGAGATAGCGCCGTAGTAAGTAATTTTAAATTTTAAATTTTAAATTTTAAATTTTAAATTTTAAATTTTAAATTTTAAATTTTAAATTTTAAATTTTAAATTTTAAATTTTAAATTTTAAATTTTAAATTTTAAATTTTAAATTTTAAATTTTAAATTTTACATTTTAAATTTTAAATTTTAAATTTTAAATTTTAAATTTTAAATTTTAAATTTTAAATTTTAAATTTTAAATTTTAAATTTTAGATTTTAAATTTTTGAATTGTTGAAAGCAAATGGACAACATTTTGAACATTTTCTTTAGCATATTTTCTGGCGCTCATGCTTCAAGTTTGTTTCCACAGATTCATCAATACCGTTTTTGTATAAATAAAATTAATAATTATAATATTTTTTGTGATTCATTTAACATTACTTTTCTGTTATTTGACTTTCAATAAAATGTTTGTAAATCACTCTTGTCTAAATAAATATTCTTTTTAACAGAGATCTTAAAAATGCATTTCTGAGAAGTGTATTTTTGCTACTTTAAATTCAAATACGAATTAATGAACATGCTTTTCACAATTTTCTACAATCCTAATTTTTTTATATTTAAAATGGAATTTCACCTTTATTTTGAAGTCTAAAAAATACAAAATGTAATACTTCGTGGGAAAGAGAATTTTCCGTAGAATTTAAATCTTGAGGAAAATATACAGAGTGCTATTGAAAATAAAAAAGTTAGGGTCGTGTCCAGTTAAAGCAGAAGTGAAAGAATATGAATATTAGGCTCAATCTAAAGAAAATTTAATGTATAAAAGATACGCCATTGGAACAACATAACTGAGACACCCGGTATATCAACGACAATAATAATAACATTTACGACGGATAAAAACTATCATACTCTCATCATATAGGGATCTTGCAACTGCATCTAAACACCTACGAAAATATTGATTTCTACATTTTACGATGCTAATTATTCTAATTTTTATATCGAAGAAATTGCTGAAGTTTCGAATACGTCGGGAAGCCTTAACTTGCATTAAGTAAACAGATGTTAATACAGTCCTAAAGCTTAGTGGCAGAGCAATGGTCCGGAAGACCACGGACGTGGTTCGAATCATGCTAGGGGTAATTCGAATAATTAGCGTCGTAAAATCTAGAAAGCAATATTTAATTCACATTACTTCGCGGAAAATGCAATTAATTTGCCACCTACAAAACAGTCTTCATAAAATTCAGTATTGAACTGATTTCGTATGTAAGCTAATAAATGTAAATCCATTCATATTACGTTTACGCTATGTAAAGAAACATGTCCACCTGTGCTAATTAGCAACTGTAATATCTCTCAAACCGAGGGCATGTAGTTAGACAGGAGACGCACATGATAGAGACATATATTCACAAACAGCAAACAATTAGGACTACTGAATTATCGGTAGAAAACTTAACCTTGATAACAAACTACTACTGTATAAAGCCATTCTGAAACCAATCTGGACACACGATGTCCAATTATGGGGTACAGCGACCATTACTAATATTCAAATACTCCAGAGGTTTCAGAATAAGGTATTACTGATGATCATCGACGTTTCTAAATATATCATTCAACGAGAATTATTAATTCCCTCGTTGCGATAAATAATTAGTGAAAATAGTGTAAAATACTGTGAGGGAATCAGTTGATCCAAACGTGTTAACCCAGTTTCTAAGTTAGTCTGCATGTCTGGAAAGCTATTTTCACCCAAATATTAACTTGTATCCACACCCGATTTTTAAAAACGTTTTTGTTTTATGCAAAAAAATTGTGAGATTTTACCCACTCAAGTACGTTTCAAATTGTTTTTGTTTTATGCACTGTGGAAGAATATAATATTTAAATACACTAAGATACGAGTATATTAACGCTAGAACTAAACCTTTAGATTGTCAGTTTCAAAGCTTCTATTTATTCTATTTCGTATTATATTGATATAATTGCTTAAAAAATTATTGTTTTATGTATACACATATTGCTGTGTAGTTTGATTCTAATAAGTTACAGTTAATAAGGCTAAAATTATAAAAACGTAAATTGTTACACACGCAGGAATCTATTTGACTCTTTAAATAAGTATAGCTCTCAGGGTTTTGCTTTCGGGTTCTCTGTAACTAGGTCTAGCATCCAATGTAAACTCAAAGAAATAATTCAAGATATCAAATAAAATTCATTCTTTCAATATATTTATAAATCATGAATTCCATACAATATTATAAATCATTTATTAACCTAAATCAAATTACTATCATATAAAATTAAGATTGTCAGGGGTACACATAAATAACATTGAAATCCTTTTCAGATGTTATATATCTTTCAATCAGCACACTTGTGTATTGTCTTCGTCTGATCAAAAACCCTTCGTACTCTTCTGATCAAAAACACTTCGACGTCTTCGACACAAATTGTTTTGTTTAATACAATAAAATATAAGCTTTACGGGTCTTTATAATTTACTGATATTCTTGTACTAAAAGGAGTGTGTTATTTAATATTCATTTTGTTTGTGCCTCCTTGTTTGAAGGACCGTTACATATGGCTCAAAGAACCGAATGCTGCGTTGTCTCGATTCTCTAAGGACCATATATATGTTTTGTATTTGACCCAACGCCCACAGGGCATAACTTCCGAATAAGCTGGTTATTTCGTTTGGTTGGTGGTAGTTCTATTGAAAGTTGGTATGTTTTCTGAATGTTTTTTTTCATTTTACAAAAAACACTTAACCCTAATTTCATAAGATAATTCTCACAATGTAGCACGTAATGTTAACTTAAACTTAATTCTTTACTGTTTTATTGTTGTAGAATGTATATTGTGTTCTATTCTGTATAAATGATTATGTTCTATATTCAGATTGATGATGTTCTATCTGCATGAATGATTATGTTCTAATATGACTGTTGTGTTATAAGTATATATAAAATATATCACTACCCCTACCTTAACGTAACTAAAATATGTGTGTGGTTTTTGCGTCATTGTGGAATTTACCTAATAATAATAATAATAGATTTTTATGATACATGCATATTTGGATATCTTGAGCCTATTATGTATATTAATATAATTAATAATAGCAGGTATAGAAAGGTCTATTGAAATTGTTCACTAATTACACTAGGCAATAAAGAAACGGTCTTAATTTATAAAGCAGGTAATAGAGATTAGTAAATGTAAATTTTTTGAATCTAAGAAAAATATTACAATTTCGAATATGGTAATAAAAATAAGTTGTATATAGTGGTTTATCCTTGAAAATGGAAATTGAATGTTTATAAAGTTTGCAATGTTATTCTTTAATTCTACTAAATTTACTAATATCTAAAATATATAAACATATACAATATAAAATATTTCGTTTTATGACAAAACACATTTAGTGGAAAATAATCCCTACTACCTACATAAAACACTAACAAATTCTTAAACTGATTCCTGATTCATGAATCTTTTATAACCAAACAAAACATAGATACCATTAGATCATTTGTGAGAGAAAGTCTGCGCCGTTATATTTATATAGACCTTAGTATAAGTATCAAATTATCGAACTCTTCGTGATACATATTCGATATCAAAATATAAACTAAATCGAATCGGATCAAAAGTAACGTTAAAATAATGAAAATAGAATGTATACGCATTGAGAAATAATTAAACTTAAAAATATCTAAAAAATGAACAATTATGTACAAATTCTATGATCAAAGTAAATTCTAGTGTGGTCAGAGCCGTTGCCCATAATAGAAAAGTATAGAATGTCTTTCTTCAACTTTCTGTGCCTTTATATGGCCTCGGTAACGATTCGAGTTTTTTAAAGCAGAAAAATCTTGTATAATGCCCTTTTTCACCGGTACACTTGCATCCTAAAAGCTTGCGTTCTTAAATCAATTTTAATTGTTTCATTACACTTTGTAACCAATCTAGTTCCGCATTCAACATCTTTTTCATGCTTCTAACGCATTTTAAAAAACTATAAGATGCACGTCTAAAAGTAGATCAACGACTTTCTCACACTAACACCTTGTTTTATACATCGTCCATATCTGTTTTTACCTTACTGTACATTTTTTAAATTCTTAACCTCCAAAGACAACTAAATCTGTCATTTTATTTTGTAAACATTGTTGACAACAAATATGTATCTTCTTTATAGATATCGTATACCAAATAAAGAATTATTTAAACATTGAAATGTCTTTTTAAAGTTTATCAACATTATTGACCAATGTTCGATGAGTTATTGTACCTACTTTCTGGATTTATAAGCGTTAGATTCAATGATTGATATTTGTAAACTTAAACACATTGAAATGTTATCAAAATGACCTTAAACAATATTCGCAATAGTTTAATTGTTTATTGTCATTCGGGTTACATTATACATGTTAAATATAAAATTGTTATTATATGGGTTTGTTTCTGGTTATTTTCGAATATAATTTGACAATTTAAAGACCAATCGTATTACCAGTACTATAGTAAACAGTAAATACTTATTTAAAGGAAAAATTTATTAATCGTACGTTGGCTAGAAATCTTTGAAATACCAGAAATGATTTTAATATCCCTTCATTTAATTTTAGTAGGTAAACATGCATTTTTACTAAATTGAAACTGTTTATATTGATAAATCGTAACATAACCAATTACCTATCGATGCTACACATGAAATATATTAGATATGTAATATATAGATGCATTCAAAACACAATCCATTTAATTACGTTCTGTGCTTATCTCTCTAGGTCCTGTTTATCGTAAGAGTATAATTCAAAATCTTTTTACATAATGGCATTGGTATATTCTGTACCAATTATTATACCGTGTGTATTTAAAATACAGCTCATTTTCAAGTACGTTTCATAGCTATTCATGTTCTATTTTATTTATTTAATTCTCATCAAAGTGAAATACACAGTAGTATGTGTAGATATCAACATATGTATATAATTGAATATTGTGTGAAAATGTACACATGCTTTAAGGGTGAATTCTTTTATTATTGTCATTATTCTAAAAAGAGGGTGTTGTTGTTAGAATGATATTAAACTTTCATGAACTATCCGCAAAACGGGGATTCTCCCCTTAATGCTGGTTTAACTAGTAGTTTATAATAATACCTACATACACTCCAAATCACGAAAGATGATCCCTGCGTCATTGATCTATAATTCTATCAACGACATTCAAAGAATAATCTCCACATCCGAATAACAAACAGTACCTACTTGTATGACAAGGATAGCTTGAAGGAAAGTATGTGTTTTCTAGCAAAGACATACGGCTCAAGCAATTTATTTGAGTAAGACAAAGACGGGATTATTACCTACTCCGTGATAAATACATACATTTCCGCCTAGTAGTTCTATCGTTAGTCGTTGACATTTGACAACATACATTCGTTGATATTTGATGGAATTGTTATTTATTTTCGTTTTATAAATACATCAATCAACAAACCAGAATTCGGTGTGATTCGATACATACGTGTTCGATTGCAACTTTCCCCTCCTGTTTAAATAAAACATGATTATAAATCCGCTGTAATCCCCTTTCCCCTCTGAATCCTTAATAAATGATGTTTTGTATGTTTACAATCATAAAAACTTAACCTCTTAACGTAAATACAAGGCTGTCAAGATACAATTTTCCGACCTGCTGTTAATGAATATAAAAATGAAAAAGGTAATTATCCAACATGAAAGTGGCAATAAATATCAAGTTTTTTTATCGCCTTACGAAATAGAAGAAGCTGAAACGGGTAAGTTAACTTTTAAAAATTTGTCAATAACAATTTATTTTTTGATGTCGATTTTTCAGATTCCAACTTCTATAATGAACTAACAAAGTATCATAAATTATACGAACAAAATATAATACATAGGATTGAAGATCACAATGATGAAGTTGCAGGGAATAAAGATCAGCAAACTACAATGTTTTCTGAAGACCTGAATGAAAATTATCATGTTGAAAAAGAATTGGATGAACGGCAAGATAATAGAAATAGCTTTGATGAATTTTGAACCGAACAAGAAACTTTATTTCTCATTAGTTTGTATGCAGAATACCAAGACGAATTGAAGCATGCAAAAAAGAAGAAATATGTGTGGCAGATAGTATCTGAACGAACTGTCAGTATCACTAGATGAGCTAGAAGATGATAAATCATCAAATGATTTTAAAGCCATTTCCTGAAATATTTCAATTAAAATATTATTATAAAATATACATAGTCTCCATTTCTCCATTTTATTTATATACATATGTCAATCAGCACTATTATAGAATCAAAGCTCTGAATACGACGTTCTTTTGCGACGTCGGATTAGTTACAAATGATTACTAAACACGGATTATGTTTACGTTAATCATAATCAAAATAAGTGCACAAACAAAAGCAGCTATATTCTTTGAAATTTATTTTTTCAAAACTATAAAGGCAGCAATCACGACAACTTGTTTTATATTCGTTGCAATATTTTGAACGAGAGAAAAACCATGGTGGTGTTAATACCTATTACATGAGCACATAATATATTTAGATTTTAATAAACCTTTTGTTTAGCGAGTGGCAGATGCATTGTGCTTGGGATTAGTTACAGTAAAACGCATTAAAGCTGTGTAGCAGCAGTTTAAATCGTGTACTTCACAATATTGGATTTAAATATAAAAATAATAATAATCATAGAGCATTAGTGGAACGATCCAACATTGCAGAGATAAGATTGACATTTCTTAGGAATTACATAAAGAATTTGAGTTCTGTTCAGAGAGAAGTGGTATTGCTTGATGAGACCCGGCAAGATAATAATCTGCAGAGTGAGGGCAAGCGATATGTTGTATTACATTGTTGGTCAAAATTATGTTTTATGTCAAATGCTTCTTTATTGTTTTCAAGCAAATCACAAATAGAAGATTATCGTGGTGAAATGTTTAAGAAATTTCGTCATTTTGAAGAATGGAGAAAACAGCAAAGTATCACTGGAATTAACGAAGAAGTTATGCTGGCGTATTTCCATATTTATAGAAGGAAAATAGCACCTTCTTCATTGTGGACGAAGTATTCCATGTTAAGAAGTACTTTGAAAGTGTATATGAATAGTGACATATCAAAATACGGAAAACTGATTTCCTATTTGAAGAGTGAGGCAAGAACCCACAAGTCCAAAAAGGCGAAAATCTTGGAGAGGCTACATATAGAGAAGTTTCTGAATGAGGCTCCTAACAATAAATATTTGATGATGAAGGTATTATTTATTTTCTTATATTTAATTCAAAGTATTTATTCATTATTCGTTCGTGTATTCTATGCAGGTTGCCTTAATAATGGGTGTATCAGGTGCGTGTCGTTGTGATGAAATAACTAAGCTGAAAGTTGATGATATAGAAGATAAAGGAGGATACTTGTATGTTTCGATAGCTGACACAAAGACAAACGTATCTAGAAGTTTCACTGTTATGGCAGAAGGATTTACAACAGATATTCTTGACCTCTACAGAAAATATGTCTGTATGAGACCAAAAGGTATTCCACATGGCAGATTCTTCCTAAATTACAAGAAAGAAAAATGCACTATCCAGCCAGTTGGAATTAACACCATTTCTAAGATACCTCAGAAAGTTGCATCTTTCCTGAACCTACCAGAAGCTCAATTATATACAGGACATAGTCTGAGATGTTCGCCAGCATCTCTTCTGGCAAACGCAGGAGCTGATATTACAACAGTTAAACGACATGGTGGGTGGAAATCGTCCACTGTGGCAGAAGGTTATATACAAGATTCAGTATCCAACAAAATTCAGTATCCAACAAGATTGATATAGCCAGAAAGATTCAAGGTTCAGACAGTCTAACGTCCTCGACTTCTGGTCATCAAATTTCTCTTCAGGATACTTCAAATACGTCTTCTAGTATAACTCTAAATTCGAATAACCTGAATGCAGAGTCAGATACAAAGAGGATTTCCTTCAACTTTAATATTAATGTTAATTAGTTGCTATTGTTTACCCTTTAGAATTAATATAAATGTGTTAAAACTATAGCAGTTTGAATGTCTCTATGCAATCTAAATTTCACCTTGTTTTATCTCACTAGTGAGATAAATTATGTTTTTAACTCACTAGTGAGTTATAAGCTACATAATTGATTTAAAATCGCCATAGTTATAGGTCTATTATTAGGAGGTGTTGGATAAAATACATTTACATTGTGAAATCAATGGCTTTATAATCAACATTGATGATTCAAGCAGCAGTGAAGATAGTGATTAACAATACTTCCTATATGACCACAGATAAAAAAAAACTGTTAGCTATCCCATGTTTTTAGTTAATCTATATTATAACCCAAGATTTAAGCCAACGTACGTGCTACACGTCGTTTTTAGTTCACGCCAAATATATCAAATTTTCTTGTCTTGGCAGTAAAAGTATCAAGTATTAGTATACAGCTGATTAGTTGTTTATGTAATGTTAGTTTATACTTTTAGTAACTGATTTTTTATGCAACAAATACAATGATATTAATACAAATAATCATACAAAATGTTACACATGCAATTGCCAGTCTGTGGCCACAATTTTTATCTAAATATGTCTAGAAAGGTAGAAAAATTACAGAAACAGAATTTAACAAGTAGCTAGATTTCCTAATGTACTAAGTAGAATTGATTGCACTCACATGCGAAAACAATCTCCTAGTGGTAATAATGCTGAGCTGTACCGAAACAGAAAGGATATTTATCATGGAATATTCAGGTAATAGGACTTTCTCAATTAAGAATTTGTGACATCGTAGCCAGATGGCCAGGATCTACACATGACCAAACAATTTTGAATGGATCGGCAATAAAAAGAAGCTAAGAAAATGAACATTTCAATAACCCAGTTATACTTTGTGATAGTTGTTACAATATTATAAAATATTTATTAAATATTTTTTATATTTCCATTTTTTTGTATATATACTCATGATAATTTTATTATTAAACAAATAATAAGGCAATTTTGTTAAATGATTATATATGTATATTAACTTATTAAACAATTATAATTCCCAGTTACATTGACAATTTAATATATTAAGTTTTTTTTTTAATTGGCTCCTTTTTCTTACTGCGTATTCTTTTTTGTTGCAATTTTAATATTTGGAGTTAAAAATACAATGCATATAAAAAAAAAATGTATGAATGTGTTTTCATCTTTTTGTAGCAAGTTTTTGCAAGGTACACTAGTGAAATGTGTTTCGACTGCCTTATTTGATTTGGTGTCCATCAGCTCTAATCTTCTGGTGTTAACTTAAAAATTTTTAATATACACAAAACAAATTCATACAATTTGATGAAAACAATAAATAAAATAACTATTGTTTGTATATATTATATAAATCTATAACTTATTGCAAGTAAAATTTTTTGAAAGTTCAATTACTAAACTTTTTCTTTCTTGCTCCATTTCATGTTCCTTTTTCAAAATTTCTTTCTGTAATCGTACAAGTTCTATTTTACTAGCAGTCAACAAATAATTTCAAAGCAAAAAAAAACATTTCACAGCAAATAAATTTGTATGAATATGTTTTGTTTATAATGCATACTGCAATTTCAAATATTTATACTGACCTTTGTGCAAAACTCAACTTATCTATTATGGCAGTGTTAAGTTATACTGCAATATATTCCAAAATTTATTTAAAATGAGGCACTGTAGAACGTTTAACTAATATCTAGGGTTATTCTATGATATAATTGGGAAGATAATGTTTATAAAACTGTCATAACAGTGAATATGTAATTACAGTTATACAAAGTAGATACTCTGGTCTATTGTATAATTTCAATTCCAGTAATAATGCTGTTACAACTAACTTGAAACTGTTTGGTTTTGCCATTCATTAAAATGATTAAAGAATTACATAATCTTATATGTTGACTTAAATGTTGTAAATTCTTGATAGTTCATTTTATTTTTCAAGTGGTGTTATAGTTTAATTTGATTTGCTGTTTACGCAGCTTTGTTCAATTTATAGTAATTTTAATATAACTTAAGATGTAATTCGATTATATTTGTTCATATAACCTACAAATTAGACCGACTGTGTCAAATATATTTGGCCCGGAAACGAAGTTAAGTTCCATATTCATTTTTCAATTTACAGTATTTAATATGACGCCGAAGTACTGATTTGAATCATACAATGATTATTGATGACGCAGGGATCATCTTTCGTGATTTGGAGTGTATATATTAATAGGCAGCTAGCTATAACCTGAGTTAATCCTAAAATCCATAAATAATAACCATTATTTAATTTTAGGACATACAAACTTAGAGAAGAAAAGACCGTTGAAGTGTACAAAGAAAAAATTGAGCGAGAAATGAGTAAAATCAAACAAAAAATAAGTAAAAACATAGAAACAGAAACGCTATGGAAAATAGTCAGAGACACAATAATGATAGTATCTGAAGAAAGTTGTGGGTATAGTAAAATAAGGAAACATAAAAAGCAAACAAAGTGGTGGAATGAAGATATAAAGCAAGAAATAAAACGAAAAAAACAAGCATGGAAAAACTACTTATGCAACAGAAATAATCAAACATACAACAAATATAAAGAACAGAGAAGAAAAGTTAAAGAACTGGTAAAAGATGCAAAACAAAGGACATGGGAAGAATTTGGGGAAGCAATGGAGAGAGATAGCAGAGGAAATCAAAAACTGTTGTATGGAGTACTGAAACGATTAAGGAAAGGAAATCAAGTTAAAACCTTATACATAAAATCAAAAGAAGGAAAAATACTAGAAGATGAGAACGATATTATGGCGAGATGGAAAGAATACTTTGAGGATCTACTAAGCACGGAAATTAACGACCAAGTAAACAAACCGGAAATATTGCACGAGTCGACTACAAGAAAAAAAGAACACACGGAACAGGACAAAATAACCATGGAAGAAATAAAAGATGCACTAAAGAGGCTAAAGAGAGGCAAGACAGCAGGAATTGACGGAATAACAACAGAGATGGTAAAGAATTTGGGAGAAAATGGAATAGAAGTATTAGAAATACTATTTAATAAAATATGGGTTGAACAGAAAATACCAGAGGATTGGGAAATGGGAGTTTTGTTACCGATATACAAAAAAGGAGACAACAAACAGTGTAAGAATTATAGAGGAATTACACTATTGTGCGTCATGCTAAAAGTTTACGAAAGAATCCTGGAAAAGAGATTAAAAACAATAATCGAGGCGCAACTTGAAGAATCTCAGAGTGGATATAGAAAAGGTAGAAGTGTACAGGACAATATATTCACATTGAAGCAGATGACGGAAAAGAGTGCAAACAGCACGATATACATAGGTTTTATAGACATAGAAAAGGCTTTCGATTGTATACCTCGAAACTTGGTGTGCAGGAGCTTAGAAAAAAGAGGAATAAATAGCAAACTGAGGAAAGCAATAGCAAGCATATACAAGTGTACAAGAAACGTGGTGAGAGCGTGTAATAGGCAATCAGAATATATATATATATATATATATTTAATATATATATATATATATATTTAATATATATATATATATATATATATATATATATATATATATATATATATATATATATATATATTATACTATTTAATATAATACTTGATGACGTACTGAAAGATATTAAAAACAACACTAAAAAGATACAAATAGGATATAGAAATATGGGGCTGGTTGAGGTAGCGGAAAACGCATTTGCTGATGATTTGGTGGTAGACGCAAATACCGAAAAGGACCTGCAAACAAACTTGGTAATTTGGGAAACAGCACTGAAAAAGAGAAACATGAAAATTAACTCAGACAAAACTAATGTGATGACGATAGGGAAAAACCATAAACAGTTAACAATTAAAGTAGGAGGAAAGGACATCGAACAAGTTGAAACATTTAAATACTTAGGAGTAAACATTCATAGAGAAGGGAAAGAAGACACAGAGATTAATGGCAGAATTGAAAGCACGACAAAGTTGTACTATACACTCAACAAGACTTTTATCAGAAATAGGGAAATTTCAACGAAGACAAAAATGACTGTGTTTAAAACCGTATATAGACCAATACTAACATATGGGTGTGAAAGCTGGATACTAAATAACAAAACAAAATCCAAAATACAAGCGATGGAGATGAGGTATTTAAGAGCAGTCAAAGGAGTAACACGCAAAGACAGAATAAGAAATGAAGTGATAAGGCAAGATCTGAATACAGAACCGATCCTCGAAAGTATAGAGAGACAGAAATTGAAATGGTTCGGACACGTTGTTCGTATGGAAGAAACAAGGCAGACAAAGAGAGTATGGAAAGCTAAGACAATACAGAAAAGGAAGAGAGGTAGACCAAAGAATACATGGGACAATACAGTAGCGGAAAACCTGCAAAAACGTGGAATGACATGGAGAGAAGCAGAAATTGCGGCAAAAAATAAGAAAGAATGGGAAAAATTCATTTATAATAGAAAATAGAATTAAGTTTCATATTGAAAATTAAGTGTATACCTTGACACCTGTAGGGTAATTTTAAGGTTTATTGATTATAATAATAATTTAATTTTAATTTTTCAGAATAAAAATAGTTTTGTTACACAGTTTAATTAATTTTGCTTTACGATTATTGAAGATAAATTCATATCACATTAAAACATTTCAATATACCCCTATGAAATAAAATATTTTCCTCTCCTGAATTGAAAACGGGAAAAACGTCTTGTCATGTTTCTTATTTTAAAGTGGTGACTGGCAGGTTTGAATTTATATTTTTGCCACGTGTTTTTCTGATAGCTTCTTCCATTGTTGCGTAATTCCCTCGCCATGATGATCCGGTTTTATATTTAAGAAGCTAGACGTATATACGACAATCAATCTTAATTTATTTTTATTTTGTAATTTGACAAATCCTCGACAATATAGTGATATACATATGTGTATCTGTGTATATAAAGAGACCCATATAAATATAGTATTTCTACATTATACAGTGTGGAATATAAATATAAATTCGTTAACTTTCTTAACCCTAGGCCACTATTATTGGTCAGCCCATTTGCGTGGGCTGCACATTAATACTATCAGGGGTTACGTGACGATATACATATTTTTCAAAGAAAAAATATTTAATTTTTTTTTTTTAATGAACGCACTTTTAGATACATTTTTAGCAAATATCGTATCGGAGCTCATTGCACACTGGTGCTGAAGACGCAAGCAGTCTTTGTTTTTGAATCTGAAGATCGTTCACATAAGGCACAGCGAGCTTGTTTCTACAGGTTAATGTTATTCGGCATATATTGAGGAAGTATGTGTCCAGTCGATGTTTTGATTGACGTCATTATTGCGTGCCATTATCACGGACATGGCCACCTGCAATGTATATATTCTCATTTTATTCAAAGCCTATTGATTAAACAAGGATAAAACTGAAATGAAAATGTGGGATTATCTTCGCCATAAGACCAATAAGATGGACAGAGATAACATGCGGTCATTCGGCCGCCATGACACCCCTGTACTACGATAGTGCGAAAAATAAAATTTTGACGTTTGTAATCTTACTTTGGTTTATCTTCGTTTTATTGCTTTTCTAATTAATTTTCTTTCTATCTAGAGAGTAATTGATCTGTTTTTAAAACATTTTCAGTAAGTATTATTACCACTAAGTTATTTATTGATTATAGGTTCACAATTTACATTTATTACAGATATGCTTGGAGAACCTCTGAATTCACAATCCCAGCAACTTGTGTTGAATATCGAACTTTTTTGGAAGAGAGAAACTAAATCAAGCACCTCTGATATATATAAATGCAGCTTTTGAAGTATTTATTATATTCTTATTGAACGTTATATATTGAATTGTTTGTTATTGTTTTGAAATAAATTAATTAGGAATTTCAAGATATTTTTTCAGAAAAATAACTTGAAAAATTTTAGGTTATTGCTTACTTACAAAAGGTTTTGCATAGTTGCCCGAGACCAAATTCAGACATAGCACAAAAGCATTTATTGAAAGTAAATAAAAGCAGATGAAATTGTCAAAATTTTACACAGTATCTAAATATAAGCCTAAATAGAATAATGTTAAAACACTGTCATGAAACATGAGTAAGATTTATCAGTTCATTTTCTTGACGAATGAACATCATAGATTGTGCTAATTTTTACAATATCCAGGCTGAATTTTATTTTGGTCTTCTGTTAGTGTCAATTAGTACACCTTAAAATATTATTTTAAGGAGACTTGATCATTTTAAATTTTCCACGCTTCTTTTATATTAAATAAGCTTTTATAGTAAATAAATACATTTTATGTGTTCTACATTCAAGCTGGCACGATTTGTTGTTGAATATTTTGGTTCATTGAATAAATACATAACCATGAGATGAATAATTGACATCAGGGAAAATTTCATTCATAACCATGCTGTTCTTGACGTTTTATTAAAATTCATTTTATTAAATATAGCTAATTTTAGCTAATGAATAATAAATGTTATAAAATTTAGAATATTTAGGATACAAACATAATACAAAGGTATTTTTAATAATATAAAATATTATTAAAAATCTGGCGTGAAGAACACAAATACAGATTCACTATTAATAGGTACTTCGGCTGTCTGACAACAGGCAGCGCTGAATTTACTTCTACGCTCTGGAAAATTTCTGTGATATGGCGATGTGGTTCTTTTTTGTGAATGTGTCTGAAGATAGCCTTTCTCCAGCAGGGGCGTACCGATGAGCCTGTAGAAAGGCGAAATACGTATCTATGTCTCTGGGGAGGGATATGTTCGGACACGTTCACAAAAAATATTAATAGTGAACCTGTATTTGTGTTCTTCATACCAGATTTTTAATAATATTTTATATTATTAAAAATACCTTTGTATTATACAAAATTGGTGGGGTTTTACCCACTCATGTATGTTTCAATTATTCTGATATAAACATAATCTTAAAGCAGTTTACTTTTAAATACAATTCTATTTTATAGTAATGAATTTGAGCCAGAAGTGTTGATTTGGTTCATATGGTTGAAAATTAATGGCAAAATCAAAACATCGAATGGATTGATACTAGTATTCTATTAAATGTCTGATTTCGTCTGTGAAAAATTGTCAGAATCTCAAATCAAAAACTGTATTGAGCATTTTTTCGTTTTCAAATGTTATTTAATAACAAATAAAAAGCAGTCATGCTTGAATGGTATTTTCAAAATTCTCAAAAGATCGTTGGATAATGAAAGAATTCCTTTCAAGATTCAATACATTTCAACATTTCAACATGAATTTCTCTACTTTTTTTTTATTATAATACTTTTCAGAAGTCACTTAATTGAATTTCTACAGCTTTTCGACAAACTGGGAGTATAGAACAACAATAAGGTAGTGGGCGACCAAAATTTCAGACAGAGAAAGTGATTAATAATGTTAGGCAAATAGTTACTGATATAAATGTGACGTATGGTGTATGTAGATTTTCTGTAACATTCTTGTTTAAAGTTTCGCGAAAATTTTCGAAATATTTATATTTTCTTAGTATACAGACTGTCCCGTAAAAAACGCCAACATTCATAATTCCGTTATTTATTGTCCGGTTTTATTTAAACAAAAAGTAAATTTAATAGCATCAAAAACACTATAAGATAGCAGTGTCTTATTTGTTTTCAATTGTTTTCATTAATGTCAAACGACAGTCAAGTTTTTTATTTTAAATGGCAACATATATATTTTTGGCTATATTCGGATTGGTTTTTTTTTTCTGAATTCAACGATGTATAACATGTTTATTTTTGATAAACGTTTATTGCAAAAAAAAAACTTTATAAATTTCATCTTTGTCTTATAAATTATAAATATTCGAATGTGTCATGAAACATTGGAAATGTAAGTATTATAAATATTATTATAAGAAACAAAACACATGTTCAACACATATCGCACATCTACTAATTACTCCAAAGGTCGCATTTAAAAGACAAGCGGCAGGTACTTCTTGACAAGTGTTAATAATTCTTTGTCTTAAAATGTCAACATTTTCTGGAGTTGTTAAATAAACTCGATCTTGTAGATAAGCCCACAACCAAAAATCGAGGGGCGTAAGATCCGGTGAACGCGCAGGCCACTCGATAGGACCAGATGTTCCTATCCACCTATTTCCAAATTGGGTGTTCAACGAATCAGTATTTACTCTGGCGTTGTGCGCGGGAGCCCCATCTTGTTGAAAAAATATTCTATTTAAATTTGCCAAAGGTAATTCATCTAAAAAGTTTTGGAGATTTTCTTGTAATAAAGTGTAGTATTTTTCTTGATTTAAGCAACCATCTATGAAAAATGGCCCAATTAATTGATCACCTAAAATGCAACACCAAACATTTACGTTGAAACGTCTTTGAAAATTATTTTCAATTACAAATCTCGGATTGTCTGCACTCCACTGTCGATGTATGTTTCTATTAAAAATACCGTTGTTGCTAAAAGTGCATTCATCAGACCAAATTATCCTTCTGTAAAAATTCGGGTCTTGTTCTAATGCATTTAAATAAAACCGACAAAACTGGATTCTTCGGACAGGATCATTTTGTTCTAATGCATGAACTTTTCGAGCTATGTACGGTTTAAGTTTGTGTTTTCTTAAAATACCATGAACTGTAGTTTTTGATACCCCAATATTATGTGCAATTTCGCGAATCGAAGTTCGTGAATTTTGCTATACTGCAAGAAGAACATCTAATTCCTTATCTTCGGAGAATTTCCGTTTTTGTGTTTTTGGTTTGGTAAATGATCCATAATTTCTTAAGTTCTTTTCAATTCTCTGAAATATTTTCGAACCTGGAACTTCTCTGTCCGGAAAACGAGCACTGTACCGACGAACAGCTTGAAGGCGATTTTTATTACATTCAAAGAACACTTGTAACATGTCCGTTAATTCATTGTTATTCATTTTTAACGAAAATACGCTTTTTGTTGCGGCAAAACGTTCAAACAGGATAATACAGAAAACTTAATAAAGTCAAACTGACACTTAAGGCACATTGACATAATGCTAGTGGACTGGGCCAAGTCTACTACAATGAAAGATGAAATTTATAAAGTTTTTTTTTTATTTTTTATTATTAGGAGATGTGCGATATGTGTTAAACAAGGTGGCGGGCAATTTCAACATTTATTGTAAAGTGTTTTGTTTCTTATAATGATATTTATAATACTTACATTTCCAATGTTTTATGACACATTCGAATATTTATAAATAATGGAAGACAAAGATGAAATTTATAAAGTTTTTTTTTTTGCAATAAACGTGTATCAAAAATAAACATGTTATACATCGTTGAATTCAGAAAAAAAAATACAATCCGAATATAGCCAAAAATATATATGTTGCCATTTAAAATAAAAAACTTGACTGTCGTTTGACATTAATGAAAACAATTGAAAACAAATAAAACACTGCTATCTTATAGTGTTTTTGATGCTATTAAATTTACTTTTTGTTTAAATAAAACCGGACAATAAATAACGGAATTATGAATGTTGGCGTTTTTTACGGGACAGTTTGTATAATTAGAAATAACGTTATTGTTAAAATAAAATAAAATTTATTTTAAATCTGTTGGTGTGTTTTAGAACTATAGATTGCGCAATTCGCACTCTATTCATATTACCCAATCCTATATATTATATAGTTTGAAAAACACAGTGAAATTATTCTGGTTGTTCGAATTTGCATATAGTTCTTCACACAAGGTGTGTTTCCTCCGCAATTTGTTAGAGATTCCGTATAGATGTCTAAGAGTTTTAATCTGTTTGTAGCAATGAATAAACTCTTAGGGCAATTTAACATACGTACATTACTTGCCAAAATTAATCGTCTATTATTATTAATTTCTTGCCCATAGAATGTTTGTGTGTTAATGCTACAGGTGCTATATTTTATATGTGTGATGTATCTGGCTTCTATTTTTAAATTTAATAAAATTTAATTTTATTCCAACAAGATAATGGATTGTTTCGCCTGAACATGCAGCGAGATTCTGACTTACATATCACCACATTCATTTCATTGCATTCATTTTAATTTTCGCATAATTAATTCATGGATTCAAATTACGTTGTACAGTTTATATACTTTATGGATATACACCATATGTGAATTATAAATTTTTCAATTACTGACTCTTTATTAACTATTGTGTATGTAAGAGAACCTGGGGGATTCTTCGCTCAATTATTAATTAAAAATACATGGAAGGATAACTTCACATGAAACAATTGTAACAATTTTACAAAATAGCAAAGGGAAAATACTACTATTTTAATTAACTTATGACCACATATTAATTGTATATATAGTAGTAGTACGTAAGTCATTTTAAATAAATTCTGGCTTATCGCGTCGATGGTTTCGGATTCTGTCTTGGGCTTGCTTTAAGATGAATGCCGACAATAAAATATCACTAGTCAACACAGCTTGGTTTTCTTATACACCAATCCGTGTAGTTTAATTGATATATATATATATATATATATATATATATATACAGTAAAACAACTTGAACTACGAAAGCCTATTGATAGGGGAAGGTAGTGGGAGGTAAAATTAAATGTATCCATTTTAGTATTGTCAACTTTTTATATGACAGGAATGTCAGTGGTTATGTGAAATACTTTAGCGAACCATCAAATTTTATCCTAATGGAATACACAATTAATGAAAAAGTGCAAATTATAAAGTGATTTTATGGAGGCCACACACTTTCATCAATTGTAAATATTTGGAGAACTACCTTCATTAATCGTCCTGTTCCATGTTTAAATACAATTCATCGAATTAAGCAAAATTTTGAAAAATACGGATGTGTCTCTCCCTCTTTACATAAAAAGCCCGCACATGATAATGCGGATCGGGATATCATGATATGCGCTACTGTTGAAGAAAATGAATACCAAACGTTAGGCCAAATTAGTGAAAGTGTCGATGTCTCCCGTGAAACTGTTAGAAAAGTATTAAAGAAGAATAAATACCGTTCGTATCATGTACAAAAAGTAAATGAAATATTTCCTGGAGATCATTATAACAGAGTTCAGTTTTGTTTGGATATAATTGAGAAATGTGGTGTGGATGAAAATTTTATTTATAATATTCTCTTTACTGACGAATCTTCATTTATTTTACACGGTCGACATAATCCTATGTTAATAAGGTATTGGTCAAAAGACAATAAACATAAATCGTATACAGCTCATACACAATACCCACAGAAATTGAATGTTTGGATTGGAATGTTAGGGGACAATATAATTGGTCCATTTTTTATAAACGGCGTGTTAAATTCACAAAAATATTTACAATTGCTGCAATATGACATTATTCCTTTTATCCAGAACATACCCAATATTGAAATAGGAAGTATTTGATATCAGCAAGACGGATGTCCTGCACATAACAGTGCAATTGTTCGTCAATTCTTAAGAAATACCTTTGGAAATAGAATTATTTCTCTAGGCGGTACAATTGAATGGCCGGCCAGATCACCAGATTTGTCCCCTAATGATTTTTTCTTGTGGGGGTATCTAAAGTCAAAAATTTACGGTTTCGAACATCAACGGTCAAATAATTTAGATGAACTACGTCAAAAAATAAGAAATTTCTTAGCATCGATTACGCCCGATATGCTGGCAAATGTTATACGTGGTTTTTATGATCGGGTGGCGTATTGTTTAGAAATTCAAGGTGCACGATTCGAACACGTAATTAATTAAAAGTATTGTTTATTAAAGTTGTATTATGATAATAAATTTTATTTTGTTGGACTTATTTTTTATTTGACGGTTCTTTAGTTGCAATTAGTATGCAATGCAATTTCAGTTTTCCCATAATATAAACTTAATTTAACAAACTCTACAAGTTTATATTAAAAAACATATTATAAGTAGCTAAATAAGCTAAATGAATACATTTAATTTTACCTCCCACCACCCTCTCCTATCAATAGGCTTTCGTAGTTCAAGTTGTTATACTGTATATATATATATATATATATATATATATATATATATATATATATATATATATATATATATATATGGTAAACTTAATAAGTCGGCGATTAAAGGTCTGGTTTATTACTTCAAAGTATATATATTTAAAACAACCCTACATGTTTCGGCAATGATGCCTTTGTCAAGGATATAAAAAAATATAAATGACAGAATATAAAATTTTATATTCTATATATATTCTTTATATATATATATAACGAGCCATCGAAAAAATTCATAATTGGAGTAGACTGTGAAATTGGATTGATACTTTAACCACCTCCACGTAATGACATTTATTATTTGACATTGAAACTATAAGTTTGTGTCAAATTTTTCAAAACTCTTATTAAGAAAATTGTTTGTGTTTAGATGTAAATGGACAACATTTTCAACAACTTCTGTAGCTATATGTAAATTTTGATTATGATTTCGATATTAAATAAATTATTTGTTTTCTTTTTTGTTGTAGTATCATTTCAATGCCATAACCTTTTTTTACAATGAAACCAAATGAAACTGTCAAGCATCAAGTAATGTGTTATTATGTGGAAGTGGTTAAAGTACCAACCCAATTTTACAGTCTACTCCAATTCTCGTTATATATATGCTCGTTATATATATGCCAGCTAGCCATGACGTCCTATTGACGTTATTTTTTGGCGATTTTTGGTCGCCGACGTCAACTGACTAAATTTTGACGTTCCTTTTTGGGCATGACAAAGACCAAATTATTGACGTGACTGTAATGTCGTTATTCTAACGTCACTTATTGGTTACAAAATTAAGGAAAGTAAATTTAATTTTTAATGTGAGCTTATTATAATTTGAGTAAATAATCAATTGTTTACAGAAAGGTACGCAGCTACGTACTTACGTAAAATAAATAAAACATATTTTATTTGTTAAAAGTATTTATATTGAAAAGTCATAATTGTCTGTCTTAAATTAATTAAAGGAACTGTAGTCTTCTCCAGTATTTACTCACAACTCTATTGTAATAATTATTTACTTATATCTCTTGGTATACCGTGTGTCCCAATTTCGATGCTCACCATTGGTATCTCGGTTATTAGAAGGTATAGAACAACGGTTAAATGGTGAATGTTTTGCAGAATTCAATACTCG
The DNA here is from genome assembly GCA_935421215.2 of Melolontha melolontha. Taxonomy (NCBI): domain Eukaryota; kingdom Metazoa; phylum Arthropoda; class Insecta; order Coleoptera; family Scarabaeidae; genus Melolontha; species Melolontha melolontha. Next base: position 215,697,236 of record OW285235.1, read on the forward strand.
CGGCAAATCTCATTTCAAATTTGATCTAACTTTTTAAATTTTTAAAATATTTTGAAAAATCGAAAATTTGCCGATTTCGTTATTCCTCAATAACTCGATAACGCTTAGTCTGACCTCTTTTAAAGTTTTACATTGTTCAGACACTTTTTTAAAACAAATTATTTGATACAAACAGAAACCCCCGATTGTCATTTGTTTTTAAGTTATTACCACTATCTTTTGTTTTCCATATGGCGGCCATATTGGATTTTGGGCTTGTTAGGTAGTCCTCAAAATGTGCTTTTCAACGATGTATAACATGCCTGAAAAATTTTTATTTATAAGGAAAATATTAATAAAAACGTAAATTAGTCTTTAATATGAAATTAGTAGGCTGAAAAATTAAACACCAATGTCAAATGAAAGTGAAAAGATATTCTAAGTATAGCAAACGCCAATTAAGTTGGCGCGAGAAGGGGTAAGTTCGCGCAGGATTAAAAGTAGTGGGGAGATTTGTATTTGGTTTTACATCAAATGTCAGATAATTCTAACCTCTGAGCGTGTATCACTAGCAAAGACATTATGTTCCGTCAAACGTCATTGACAAATGTGTTCTGACAATGAAACAAAACGTAAAACCTGTCAAAGTACAATTAGTGCTGCAGAGATAAGTTAATTAAAACTACTTGTAGTTAGTGATAAGTAATTATTGTCAAGTATTAAGATTCATAAGAATTTATAATGGCACATACATATTCAAACGAAGAAAAAGTTGATATGTTGGAAGTGTATTTCAAAGCAAATAGAAACACTAAAAATGCGTGCACGAGTTATGCAGAGCGTTTTCCAGAAAGACAACAGCCACACAGGACAATTTTTAGAAGACTAGTTAGCAAATTAAAAAACTTTGGAAGCTTCGAACAAAAACCAGCTAACTATGAAGTTAATGATGCTGATACACGTCTAAATAATATTTTGCAGAACGTTAGGAACAATCCCAGCACATCAGTTCGTCGTGTGACACGAGAAACAGGGATTTCAAAATCTACTGTTCACAGAACCTTGACGAAAAACAAGTATCACCCTTACAAACCAACAATTGTACAAGGTTTAAGTGATAATGACAATCTCTGACGATTACAGTTTAGCAGGTGGTACCTTCAAAAATGTGAATATGACGCTAATTTCCCTAGGAAAATACTATGGACAGATGAAACACGATTTACCAATTGTGAAGTGTTCAATAGGAATAACTATCATCATTGGTCTACTGAAAATCCACATTTGGTAAATCAAAGAAGATTTCAAGTTCGATTTGGTTTTAATGTCTGGTGCGGTTTAATTGGTATGACATTTTGTTTACATTTTTTTTTGTTTTCTAAACTCTTTTTTTCGTTTTAGATAATCAGTTAATAGGTCCTTTCATCTTTGATTACAATTTAACTGGTAACAGATATTTGGAGCTACTAACAAACGAGATAATGCCTGCTTTGAGGCAAATTATTAATCCCGAGAACATGCAAAACATCTGGTTCCAGCAAGATGGTTGCCCGGCCCATAACACTCGTAACGTGCAACATTTTTTGAGAGAAAACTTTAATGAGAGAGTTCAAATAATGGACCCGTGCAATGGCCTGCGAGATCACCCGACCTTACCCCGCTTGACTTTTATTTATGGGGTACCACTAAAAACGAAGTATTTGATTTTGAACCGCCAAAAACTCGGGAAATATTAGAACAAAGAGTACTAGATGTGCTACGATCAGTAAACGGAAACACGCTACGTAGAGTTTGTAACTCTACTCGAACAAGGTGTCAAAATTGTGTGGAACAGAATGGTTGTCATATTGAACAATTTCTTTAAGTGAATGTGAACTTTAAGTTCTGTATCTTTACTTTTTATTTCTATAATTTTTTTATCGTTTCCTTTGTTTACAGTATTACTTAGAATATCTTTTCACTTTCATTTGACATTGGTGTTTAATTTTTCAGCCTACTAATTTCATATTAAAGATTAATCTACGTTTATATTAATATTTTCCTTATAAATAAAAATTTTTCAGGCATGTTATACATCGTTGAAAAGCACATTTTGAGGACTACCTAACAAACCCAAAATCCAATATGGCCGCCATATGAAAAACAAAAGATAGTGGTAATAACTTAAAAACAAATGACAATCGGGGGTTTCTGATTGTATCAAATAATTTGTTTTAAAAAAGTGTCTGAACAATGTAAAATATTAAAAGAGGTCAGACTAAGCGTTATCGAGTTATTGAGGAATAACGAAATCGGCAAATTTCTGATTTTTCAAAATATTTTAAAAATTTAAAAAGTTAGGTCAAATTTGAAATGAGATTTGCCGCGAGTATTGAATTCTGCAAAACATTCCCCATTTAACCGTTGTTCTATATCTTCTAATAACCGAGATACCAATGGTGAGCATCGAAATTGGGACACACGGTATATACCAATTACAATATACCAATGTTTTTTTAATTAGCGCCGATACATAGATTATATTCGAGTATTATCGGAATCGTTCGTAACTGTGGCCCCGACGCGATTCCCGATGATGTATTCAATGCATTTGACTGCATTGACGACATCCGCCATTTGCATTTTTCTCATTCTCTCGGTTTCATTACGCCATTATCTGTGGATACATACACGATGGCATTTTTAGGCGTTGAGTTCACTAATAACGGTGGACTTGCTATTGTTAGCAGTGTCTGGCTGACGCCTCAAAAAAAGGAAGCATTTTGGCTACATTTAAAATTGTAGGTGCAATTTGATAAAGCGGTGTTGAAGGCCGAAGAACCGAAAGATGACGGGACATGGAAGCTATGTCCTTTAAAAAAATGTTATTTTGAGATCGGTAAGGATGTGATTTGAGATTGTATTTTCCTTTATTAAACTAAAGTGAAAATTATTTGGGAAAAAACATATTAATATCTATTTGCCTTTAGTTTTCACTTTATTTAAAATATTTGCACTTATGCAGGTTAGGTATGTAGGTTATAATAAAATCATTTTTATAGGTGACTATCAAGTTGCAACAAAGATTAAAATGTTTTAATGTAAATCAGATTGTGATACGGAAAGTATTCAAGAGGATATTGAAGAATCACGTCCTAAACGTATTCATTCAAAAAAAATAGTCTTCAGTGATGTCGAGACTGATGATGAGAGTGATACTTAGTCTGGCAGAAATGTTAATTCTTTGTTCATACTTTGTAAGTTATTATTATTTTCTTTAATATTTAGAATTATGAATGTTTTTATTTTTTAATAAAATGTAAATTTAAAACACAGTTTTTATAGCTTTATTTCCCTACTTGTATTGTTCCCAAAATATACGTCTATTTAACGTCAACATTAGGGCCTATATGGCGTTCATTTCAACGTCATATACACGTTATATGACAAGTCGGCTGTGTCATATTGTCGTTTTCTTTACGTAACAATCACGTCAAATCTTTTGGTCATATGACGTAATACCTGACTAATAGTTCACACGAATATCACGTGAGTATGTTACCTGGGATATAGTAGATTTAATTAGTTGGCGATTTAAGGTCTAGTTTTACTTAAAAATGCATATATGTAAAGCAATCTTACATGTTTCGGCAAGTGATGCCTTTCTCTAATTAAATCTACCATAACATACGAAGTTCACAAAATAATTATCTTTATATATATACATATATATATATGAAGGTGTAGTTTCTCGGGCTCTTGGCGGCGTGTGAGTTTTGTCCTGAAAAGGACTATTTACTCTACGTTTCAACGAGATCGCACTCGTCATCTTCAGGAGCTAGTCGGTCTGTCGCTGGTTAGAGCTGGAGATCGTCTGATGTGCGCCTAGCACTACCTCTTGTTATATGCTGCTGTGTCGGGAGGGGGCGTCCCACTATTGACGTTATGCGTGCGCGGCTTCGTATAATTAGTCCGAGTGCCTGTAAGTTCCCTGGTCGGTCCGTGTGTCTGTGTAGGGGTTGCGATCTGTCGGGATTTGGTTGTGTTTTTATCTGTCGGTGAGCTAGGAGCGGTTTCCATGTATGCGGCAAGCGCTGGCCGTCGTCACGTTTATTTAAGAACTTAGGACGCTTTTCTAATTCTATCGCTTCTCTTGAATAAGCTCACAGTTTCTAGGTTTTTAATATTTAAGGCCCAGATTCATACAATTATATTAAATTACTGGAACTCCAAGATTCAATTTATTAACGATTATCTTGTAAATATATTAGTATTATTTCAAACTATTGTGTTATATAAAATTTATATTTCTGTCGACCAAATTCCGAAAATTCCTTCAAACTAGGAGGAAAAATCAGTAGCTGCTTCGACTCTATTTTCAATGGTACTAGAACCAGATAACTGATTCGTGATACGGGAGCTGTGGTTCATTGGATTCGAAATTTTCATTGATGTAGTTTGTTTATTTGATATAGATTCGTCTAGGTAAACCTTTTAACAAGAAATATCTCAACCATTATCCACAAGAAGTGTAGCTGAAGTACGCCGAAGAAAAACACCGGCATATTGCGACGGACCTGGTAATTTTAAATAGGAAGCAATTTCTTTAGCTAAACTTGATATATTGTGTATACCCGTTACAACTTTTTGACATTTCCCATTCTGATATTTAATAAAAAATCTGGTCAAGACCTTTGGACGAAGAGCAGCATAATCTCTGTCCATATTTATTTAAAAGTCTCCGATTATAGTAAAGGAGCTGGCATTCTTTTTTTGGTATTGGGTATATTAACTAAAACTAAATTCCCTAAATCCTTAATGTTAATAACAATAGCATGCGTCAGTAATTCCAAAAATTAATGCAACCTAAAAAGAAGGTTTGGTGAAAATGTTATATTGCCTACTGACACTTATACGTACAGTCGGCGCCCTAGAAATGGGAACACAGAAGTTTTGTTGTATTATATTAACTGTTAGTAAACATTGATAAACTTTGAATTTTGTGTGACACAGACATATGCTTGGCAGGTAATACACAACGATCATAAAAATTACGGTTGCGTCTAAATTTGATGATTAGTTTTATCCTAGAAGTGGTCAAAAATAAACAAATGATAAATATTTTTACTAGAGGACAAAAATATTTATTATACCATATGAGGAAAAATTATTTAGATAGAGGATGGCCATGGTTAGAAGGATCACAGTCTTTGATAGGTTCAGCGTGTTGTCGGTTCTGCATGTTTGTTGGATGTCAGTTTCGACTTGAAGTTTTATTCGACGTGATTTAAATGTCAGTTTTTTTCGCTAACATAACCAAATTAATTAGAGCTACTTCAAATCAAACTGACATTTAATTGGCAACAACAAACTGAACTTATCAATGACAGTGATCCTCCAAACCATGCCATCTCTTATCTAAATAATCTTTACTCATATGGTATAACACAAACAAGAAATAACTTATCAATAGTCGAATTTAAAAAGCATATAATATCTTGTTATTGCTCTATTTTTCGAAGTCACTGCCTCTAATCGCTGTGGCATAGAATATATTACCTTTGCTACAATAGTCGGATCTAGATTTTCCCAATGATATAAAATATGATAATATTTTATATCATTGACAAAATCTTCGTGATAACGAAGTTCGTCATAATTCCTCAGATGAAAATTATTTTTATTCACTTTCTTCACCAATAACCCCAAAATACTTTTGTGATAACCAAATCGAGTCATGTATTGAACTACTTTTCTTATTCAAGGTACGACCCCGGTCTTGTTTCTATTGTATACAAAACACGACTTCGGTACGTCCAAATTACATACATATACGACCTCGATCTGTGTTACACTCTTTCACTACTTTGTTGATCTTATACTGAGGCCACTAGTCTAAATGAGGACACACTGAAGTATATAATGAGATCCATTAGATCTCAAGGGACAGAAAGACACAGAGAGACACACTGATTCCTAGAGAGTGTATTATAGAAACCTCCTTAAGACTAGTGTCTATTTGTTACTATGTATATTGTTATCGTTGTGAAGAATTACATTATGGCCGAAAAATTGAATTCAAAACCCTGTCACAAGTTTGTTATCCATCGTATACGAGAATATAGAAGTTTATACAAATTTTTTTTAAAAGAAAAGCCGCCTACCTAAAACGGAAAAAACATATTATATTTTTCATAAATTCACTTACGTTCATTGCATATACCGGGTGTTTCAAATTCGACTCTCACCATTGGGATCTCGGTAATGGTAAGAGATACAGGGTGACTTAAATTAGGGCAAAGTTGCGTATCGGCGAGTCCAATAATTTTACGTTTTAAAATTAAAGTTATCTTGACTACTTCCGGAAATTTGGCGGAAAAACTGAATATTCCGGTTTTCGTTTTTATTTTTGTACGACTTTATTTCAAAAGTTAGCCAAAATCTATAAATAGATCCTCATTGGAACTTTTTGGGCTTCATCTTTTGGCCAGGTCAAAAATCCCTTACGACGTTTCGTTTTTCTCAAACCATCATCAACTTTATTTTTTCTTATAGGCGCCATATTGGGTTTTTGCAGTTATGAATAGCCCGTTTTATTACTTTTTTAATGATGTATCACAAGTTACGCTTGTATTTCCTCAAATCCAAAATATAGATGAAAAACTTTTATACCAAGGTAAGCTTCGATTTTTTTCAATCTGTCACATGTAAATGACATTTTGATATTGTGAATCTCTGTGTAGTTCAAAATGGAGTTTACCAATGAAGAAAAACGAGATATGGTGAAAATTTATTACAAAAACGATAGAAACGGTGTCAAGACATCGGCAATGTATTTGAACATGTATCCCGAAAGACGACAACCTCATCGAACTTTGTTTAAATTATTGGATAGAAATCTCGCTGAGTTTGGTTCGTTTGAAAAACCAAGACAAAAATATGGAGACAGAATGGATGAAGAAACTAAGGACAATTTAGTCAATGAGGTAAAATTGACGTTAAATTATCGTATACTTTTCAATAAAAGTAGATATTTTGCAGATAAATATGAACCCGGGCAAATCCACACGCCAAGTTTCCTCCGATGTAGATGCTTCTTCTCATACGAGTGCTTGGAGACACCTAAAAAAAAGTGGTTTCAAATGCTACAAAATTCACATATCACAAAAATTACATCCAGGTGATTCCGAAAGGCGATTACAATTTTGTGGTTGGGTACAAAGGAGACCCGATTTTCCAGCTTTCCTAGAAAATGTGGTTTGGACAGATGAAAGCACTTTTACGAATTGTGGAATATTCAGTCGGAACAATGAACATATCAGGGGCGTAAACAACCCTAGGCAATTTCGAGAAATTCGGCCGCAAGTTCGATTCAGTCTTAACGTGTGGGCAGGTATTTATAAAGACAAAATTTTGGGTCCTCATTTCTTTAACGGCACTCTGAATGGAGCAACTTATCATCAGTTTTTGGCGACAACTCTCGAAGACTATTTAGATAACTTACCTTTGATCCACTACAACAGCATCTGGTTTCAACACGATGGTGCTCCACCTCACAACTCAAGACTGGTATCTGATTATCTTACCGAAAGGTTTAGTGACAGATGGATCGGGAATAATGGACCAGTAAGATGGCCAGCCAGGTCTCCAGATCTTAGTGTCCTCGACACATTTTTATGGGGTACACTTAAAAATAGAATTTACGGGCGGGGTGAGTACCAAAATATCGAGGAGCTCCGAATCAACATCATTAGGGAGTTTGGTAGATTACGGAGACGGGAAATACATCGCGCAGTGCACAACATAGAGAGAAGAGTAGAGTTCTGCTTGGAGAATCACGGAGGACATTTTGAGCATCTGTTGTAATTATTATTTTTATTTAGTCATTATTATTATGGTTAGTTTTTTCAATGTATTTTGAGGTCTCTCTCATCTATCTACTTTTATTGAAAATTATACGATAATTTAACGTTAATTTTACCGCATTGACTAAATTGTCCTTAGTTTCCTCATCCATTCTGTCTCCATATTTTTGTCTTGGTTTTTCAAACGAACCAAACTCAGCGAGATTTCTATCCAATAATTTAAACAAAGTTCGATGAGGTTGTCGTCTTTCGGGATACATGTTCAAATACATTGCCGATATCTTGACACCGTTTCTATCGTTTTTGTAATAAATTTTCACCATATCTCGTTTTTCTTCATTGGTAAACTCCATTTTGAACTACACAGAGATTCACAATGTATCAAAATGTCATTTACATGTGACAGATTGAAAAAAATCGAAGCTTACCTTGGTATAAAAGTTTTTCATCTATATTTTGGATTTGAGGAAATACAAGCGTAACTTGTGATACATCATTAAAAAAGTAATAAAACGAGCTATTCATAACTGCAAAAACCCAATATGGCGCCTATAAGAAAAAATAAAGTTGATGATGGTTTGAGAAAAACGAAACGTCGTAAGGGATTTTTGACCTGGCCAAAAGATGAAGCCCAAAAAGTTCCAATGAGCATCTATTTATAGATTTTGGCTAACTTTTGAAATAAAGTCGTACAAAAATAAAAACGAAAACCGGAATATTCAGTTTTTCAGCCAAATTTCCGGAAGTAGCCAAGATAACTTTAATTTTAAAACGTAAAATTATTGGACTCGCCGATACGAAAATTTGCCCTAATTTAAGCCACCCTGTATCTCTTACCGTTACCGAGATCCCAATGGTGAGAGTCGAATTTGAAACACCTGACCCATGTGCGCAAATCCAGACCCCCAGACGTTTACTAAGAATCTTCCGCTCGTTTAATACTGTTTCAAACAGATTGTTTCTTATAAAATTAATAAGATTTTCATCCTGTTCGGGAGTTGACACACGGATACCACCGGAGCCTCGTTTTCTATTAATAACTCCCCGACGCTGCCTTTTAATTTTGACATCTGAAATGATACTCTTCCCCACTAATCTTCCCGCTAATCTTCTAACTGATAATCCTTCTTCTAGTAACGTAATTATTTGAGTTTTAGTTTGAATATTCAAATGTGGCATATTAATATAATATTTTGACAAACTTGAATATGACGCTGACGGATCTGTAAACAGAAGCAAATAGATACTAATTTACTCTTAAAAAGCCATATTCAAAACAAACAAATTAAGTGTCCGATTTTTAAATGCCGCAAAGTACGTTTGAAGAAGCGAAGAAGCGTAATATTAATGAAGTTACTTACGTTCGCATATTTAATATAAGATCTACCCAACAGATAGCGCAACAGTAATCAAATTGACAGTAGTTTATATCTTATTTGACAGATAAGATATAACGTAACTAAAATACGTAAGCATAAATCTAAAGTAATAATGAGCGTTTACAATATATTCCAAACGGTTAAACATTTAAGCGTAAAACTATCTAGATTTAATAAAGGCTTAAAGCGGCTCTTAGTTTGGCAAAGTAATAATTTGACGCAAAAAAGAGAAGTGCACAGAGGAGATATAGAAGTACCAGATTGGTCAGAATATAGAAAACGTAGTGTTAAATCACCGACATCGAAGAGTGGTGACACTGCTGACTCCCGCAGGTTATTTACATATTTAATTGCTAGTTCCGCACTTGTTGCCGGCACCTATGCTGCTAAATCAGTAGTATTACATTATGTGAAATACATGTCTGCATCTGCAGAGGTATTAGCTTTATCTAAGATAGAAATAAAACTCTCCGAAATTCCAGAAGGAAAATCAGTAACACTTAAATGGAGAGGAAAACCACTATTTATCCGTCACAGAACTCTGGAAGAAATTAATACTGTTCGTAATGAAGATATTTCGATATTACGAGATCCACAGAAGGATGAGGATAGAACCAAGAAACCAGAATGGTTAGTGGTAGTTGGCGTGTGTACTCATTTGGGTTGCGTTCCAATTGCCGGCCTTGGTGATTTTGGTGGCTACTATTGTCCATGCCACGGCTCTCATTTTGACGCGTCTGGACGAGCACGGAAAGGACCAGCACCCTTAAATTTGGAGGTACCTGCTTATGAATTCCCTACGGAAAGCACTTTACTTGTTGGTTAAAATAAATGCAATTATTATATTTAAGTATTAATTGATAATTTCAACTACTTTTTTTTAATTTGCCGCAGAAATTTTCGATTTTATTTTTGACTTTAATAAAAATAATAGTTTCGATAAATAAATGTACATTTTTGTTATTGTTTTTTGAACCGAAATAGCCTTTACTTGCCTTTACTTCAGATATAGTATACAAAATTCATTTGAACTAAAGATAAAATCAAACAACTTAACCTCCCACATATTGGCAAATTTATTTTTTTTTATGTACAGTTAAGCAAGCTCACATAAAGACAAGGACAAGACAAGGACAGAAAGCGTACTTCCGATAATACTACCATAATCAAATTGTCTTACAATCATCTGTTATTTGTAATTATTGCGTTTATCAGTTTGGTTTTTGTTTGCTTTTACTATTATCCATCTAAATATTACAAAAATCTGTTCTTCTGAGAACGAAGAAAAATGCGTGACTTTAAGTTTTCGGTAAGTTATTAAAAATTAAAATAATAAATCAAATTGAGGTTAACATAAATATGTTTCAGAAAATGCTAGGAAAGCGCTTAAATTCATAAGCACAGGAGCTTGTGTTAAACTTTCTGAATTATTTTGAGAAAGAGAAAGATTCTAGATTATTTAAATTATGAAAAATTATAATTACATTTGACAACTGCTGTCACAAATTTTCAAAAATAAATTTGCACCTATTGTCGTCGGCTAGAATATTTTTGTACTGTGAAAAAACTCTCTCGTCATTACACGACACTGTTGGTACAAGTTCATATTTTACAATGTCGCTAGCTTTTAAATGTTCATTTTTTTCATTAAGGGTTGTTTTATTTCGCAATACCTCACTGATATTCTTCAGTTGTTGATATCCCGTGTTTTTTAGCAGCATTGCGTTCAATTTATTGATGAAACATTTTTTCTGGATTTTGCTAAACATTTAATTACTACTCTTTCTACTATTTCACTGCTGTTTTGTAAAGATGATCCTTTAGAGTCTAGTAACAGCAGCGTCGATCCATCTTGTAGTGATTGCCGCGGGTGGAAGTGGAACGTACTGTAAGAAAAATATTTTTCACAGACGATATCAGCATATTAATAGTAGTAAAGAGTACGAAGTAAATCAGCTACTCGGTATAAAGCAAGCTCTATACAAGTCACATGTATCATGTTTGGGTACAAAATCTGTAATCCCTGCACTGCTTTGCACATACCGTGTGTCCCAATTTCGATGCTCACCATTGGTATCTCGGTTATTAGAAGATATAGAACAACGGTTAAATGGGGAATGTTTTGCAGAATTCAATACTCGCGGCAAATCTCATTTCAAATTTGATCTAACTTTTTAAATTTTTAAAATATTTTGAGAAATAAAAAATTTGCCGATTTCGTTATTTCTCAATAACTCGATAACGCTTAGTCTGACCTCTTTTAAAGTTTTACATTGTTCAGACACTTTTTTAAAACAAATTATTTGATACAAACAGAAACCCCCGATTGTCATTTGTTTTTAAGTTATTACCACTATCTTTTGTTTTCCATATGGCGGCCATATTGGATTTTGGGTTTGTTAGGTAGTCCTCAAAATGTGCTTTTCAACGATGTATAACATGCCTGAAAAATTTTTATTTATAAGGAAAATATTAATAAAAACGTAAATTAATCTTTAATATGAAATTAGTAGGCTGAAAAATTAAACACCAATGTCAAATGAAAGTGAAAAGATATTCTAAGTATAGCAAACGCCAATTAAGTTGGCGCGAGGAGGGGTAAGTTCACGCAGGATTAAAAGTAGTGGGGAGATTAGTATTTGGTTTTACATCAAATGTCAGATAATTCTAACCTCTGAGCGTGTATCACTAGCAAAGATATTATGTTCCGTCAAACGTCAATGACAAATGTATTCTGACAATGAAACAAAACGATAACCTGTCAAAGTACAATTAGTGCTGCAGAGATAAGTTAATTAAAACTACTTGTAGTTAGTGATAAGTAATTATTTTCAAGTATTAAGATTTATAAGTATTGATAATGTCACATACATATTCAAACGAAGAAAAAGTTGATATGTTGGAAGTGTATTTCAAAGCAAATAGAAACACTAAAAATGCGTGCACGAGTTATGCAAAGCGTTTTCCAGAAAGACAACAGCCACACAGGACAATTTTTAGAAGACTAGTTAGCAAATTAAAAAACTTTGGAAGCTTCGAACAAAAACGAGCTAACTATGAAGTTAATGATGCTGATACACGTCTAAATAATATTTTGCAGAACGTTAGGAACAATCCCAGCACATCAGTTCGTCGTGTGACACGAGAAACAGGGATTTCAAAATCTACTGTTCACAGAACCTTGACGAAAAACAAGTATCACCCTTACAAACCAACAATTGTACAAGGTTTAAGTGATAATGACAATCTCCGATGATTACAGTTTAGCAGGTGGTACCTTCAAAAATGTAAATATGACGCTAATTTTCCTAGGAAAATAGTATGGACAGATGAAACACGATTTACCAATTGTGGAGTGTTCAATAGGAATAACTATCATCATTGGTCTACTGAAAATCCACATTTGGTAAATCAAAGAAGATTTCAAGTTCGATTTGGTTTTAATGTCTGGTGCAGTTTAATTGGTATGACATTTTGTTTACATTTTTTTGTTTTTTAAACTCTTTTTTTCGTTTTAGATAATCAGTTAATAGGTCCTTTCATCTTTGATTACAATTTAACTGGTAATAGATATTTGGAGCTACTAACAAACGAGATAATGCCTGCTTTGAGGCAAATTATTAATCCCGAGAACATGCAAAACATCTGGTTCCAGCAAGATGGTTGCCCGGCCCATAACACTCGTAACGTGCAACATTTTTTGAGAGAAAACTTTAATGAGAGAGTGATTTCAAATAATGGACCCGTGCAATGGCCTGCGAGATCACCCGACCTTACCCCGCTTGACTTTTATTTATGGGGTACCACTAAAAACGAAGTATTTGATTTTGAACCGCCAGAAACTCGGGAAATTTTATAACAAAGAGTACTAGATGTGCTACGATCAGTAAACGGAAACACGCTACGTAGAGTTTGTAACTCTACTCGAACAAGGTGTCAAAATTGTGTGGAACAGAATGGTGGTCATATTGAACAATTTCTTTAAGTGAATGTGAACTTTAAGTTCTGTATCTTTACTTTTTATTTCTATAATTTTTTTATCGTTTCGTTTGTTTACAGTATTACTTAGAATATCTTTTCACTTTCATTTGACATTGGTGTTTAATTTTTCAGCCTACTAATTTCATATTAAAGATTAATTTACGTTTTTATTAATATTTTCCTTATAAATAAAAATTTTTCAGGCATGTTATACATCGTTGAAATGCACATTTTGAGGACTACCTAACAAACCCAAAATCCAATATGGCCGCCATATGAAAAACAAAAGATAGTGGTAATAAATTAAAAACAAATTACAATCGGGGGTTTCTGTTTGTATCAAATAATTTGTTTTAAAAAAGTGTCTGAACAATGTAAAACTTTAAAAGAGGTCAGACTAAGCGTTATCGAGTTATTGAGGAATAACGAAATCGGCAAATTTTTGACTTTTCAAAATATTTTAAAAATTTAAAAAGTTAGGTCAAATTTGAAATGAGATTTGCCGCGAGTATTGAATTCTGCAAAACATTCCCCATTTAACCGTTGTTCTATATCTTCTAATAACCGAGATACCAATGATGAGCATCGAAATTGGGACACACGGTATATGGTACAGCATTACTACGAACTACTAGCACTTTTTCATATAAAATCCCAGGCGCCCACAATAAACTTAGAAAATCGTTGAAAAAGCAGCGACTGTTGAATGATTCACTTTGTTCAGCACTTTTAAAGTTGGCAAATATGATTTATCTTTTTCTTTGTTAAATCCTAATATATCAAATACAAAATTTGCTATGCATCTTTGTTCTATGTCGGTTGTTTCATCCAACGACACCTAAATAGAATGATTATTTACTTTTTCTCTTAATTTGTTCAGTCGATTCATCTGGAATATTTTCTTTGTATACTTCTTCGTAAGTTCCGAAAAACTTAATTCCTTAATTTAGATAACGGAATGTCAGCGCAAATAAAAGCCGTACAAAGGTCTTCAGCGAATACCCTATGTTTAGGTCCATGCTGGAGTAAATTATAAATTAACACCTGCTCTTCATTATGTCCCTATTACGATTTTTATTGCTTGCATGTTATCCGGTTTGAAGATGCTGAGTGCTTTGTGTGCCTTGAACCTTTTTCTTTGTCGCTGTAACATGGACTTTGCGGTATTTACAAAATAATGGACGTCCATCTGTTCTAAAATCATTATAATCTTTTACAAATTGACGCACTTACATACGAGGGTATATCAGATATAAACGAGACTGATTTTTTAATGACTCGTACAAAAGTTTTTTGAATCGGCGGAGTAGGTGACTATGTAGACAAAGCACTTAGGGTGGGAAGAGCAACGTCTGAAATTCCGTCGAGACCGTTCAGTAGTGCAGTGACTATGAGTGAGCAAGCAGTGCACGTTTCCGTGGAGCAGCGGATAATTATTAAGTTTTTGACCAATGAGGGGGTGAATCCAACAGACATTTTACGCAGATTGCACGCACAGTTCGGGGAGAACACCCTTTCACGACCTCGCGTGTTTGCATGGCATAAACAATTTTCTGGAGGCCGGGAGAAAGTTGAAAACCAGAGCCACGTTCGACGCCCACGGACGAGCGTTACCGAAGCCAACATTGAGGCTTGATTTTCTTCATGATCGCAGCACAATTAATGCCCAATATTATTGCGACGTTTTGGATGCCGCAAAATTGTCTTTCCGACGAAAAAGAAAGACGCAATCCGTTAAAAATGTCATTCTCCTTCACGACAACGCCAGACCACATTCGGCAAACATTACGAGGCAAAAAGTGCAACAATTCGGCTTAGAAATCTTGGAAAATCCTGCTTACAGTCCAGACTTGTCACCCTGTGACTACCATTTGTTTGGACCTCTAAAAGAATCTCTTGGAAGCCAGCGTTTCGACAGCGACCAAGCGGTAGAGACATTTGTGCTCCAGTTGCTGTGTGACCGGCCTAAAAGTTTTTACGATAACGGGATTAAAAACCTTCCAATCCGTTGGGAAAAATGTATTGCGCGGGCGGGAGATTATGTAGAAAAATAGTACATTTGTATTAACCTTGTTCAATAAAGCATTAATAGTTTTAAAAAATCAGTCTCGTTTATATCTGATATACCCTCGTATTTTGTTTCTTTTGGCATCTTTATGAATGTTAATACTATTGTAACTAGTACACAACTAATACAGATTACCCAGATAATCTCCCGTAATCTTCTTAATATTTCAAAATATTGTAGTTTCAAAACACTAACTATTGTATTAGCTTGTGATAATAAATTCAGCTTTAACTTACTATTCACTTTCCCTATTTATTCAATCTAGTATATTCTAGTATAAAGAGTCTGTTCGCCTTTGGTATTCAGTTAAGGGGTATTATTTTACAAGTATGCAAAATGTCTTAGTGCTAAGAAGTTTTAAGGAAAACTAACCAGTGGACACACTAGCAACAGAAATCGCAAAATTATACTAACCGGAACATTAAATATTTATGTGAAGTCATAGACTGTTAAACTATACTTTAATGAAATAAGTTCAAAATATGCACTTACACATAACAACTAAAATATGCATTTGCAAATGCACTTATGCAATTGCATAATTATCCGAAGCCCACTTATTAGTATTCCCTGATCGAAAGAAAACAACATTTAGCAAGGAACTTAACTACATCAAACGAATAGGCTATAACCATAAATATAGACCAGATATTATCTACAATATTCTTAATAAACAAAGTTACAAAAAAGTGAATAAATAAGTATACCCTCCAGACAATATTTAAATAAATAATAAACATAAATAGCTATTTATGTAACCAGTTATGAAATGGGTTATTTTGTGTAACGAAATGGAATGTTTGCAGGACGAGCGAGCGGAGCGAGCGAGATCCTGCAAAATGACATGAGTTACACAAAATAACATTTCATAACGTGTTTCATACAAGATTTTATCTAATTTTGACCAAAACATAGATTTATAATTTTCCAGTTGATCTGACATTAAACGTCATAAGTCGTATTAAATAATTAGTGACAGATTTCATGCTATTGATAATAATTCATTTGACTTGACAGGTGTTTGTCAATTTAAGTATAAGTATTTACTTTTATTAGCTAAATATTTCGGTGCATTGTACGAGTAAAAATGTCGGATTCAGATTCAGGTGGACTACCAAGCGATATAGAAGAGGCTGCACAAAGTGCATTATCGACTGTGATTCCACAAAAGTCGAAAGCCCAGTACGATTTGGCTTATGAAAAATTTGGGAAGTGGCTTAAAGACAAAAAAATTAAATGTGTTAATAAGAAGGTTTTATTAGCCTATTTCGAGGGAAGAAAGAATCAAAAAGCTTCAACACTCTGGACTCTTTATTCCATGTTACGAAGTGAATTGTCTTTGAAGAAGAATATTGATATTGCAAAATATGCCAGTTTACATGCATTTCTAAAGAGGCAGTCAGAGGGATACCATGCAAAAAAGTCTAATATTTTGTCAAAGGAAAACGTCTCCCGGTTTATGACAGAAGCTGAGGATAAAACATATTTAATGACAAAGGTCGCATTGATCGTTGGAATAGCTGGTGCTTGTCGAAAAAGTGAGCTAACTTTTCTACGTGTTGGGGATATTTTAGACGAGTTTTCTCATTTTGTAATAAAAATCCCTAATACAAAGACAAAAGTATCGCGCGAGTTTGTGATCACAGAAGGAAATATTGAAGGGCAAAATTTTCTTGACCTTATTAGAAAATATATTTCTTTGCGTCCACAAAACGTTAATCACGATAGGTTTTTCGTCAAATATAATAATGGTAAATGCAGGGCACAGCCAGTTGGCATTAATACAATCGGTAATCTACCGAAAAGAATTGCTCAGTTTTTGAAACTACCAAATCCCTTCTTATTTACCGGACACTGCTTCAGAAGGTCATCGGCTACCTTTTTGGCAGATTCTGGTGCGGATATTTTTAAGGTTAAACGACATGGAGGCTGGAAGTCCAATACCGTAGCTGAGGGCTATGTAGAGAATTCTATAGAAAATAAGAAAAGGATTGCCAATGATATTCTTGGTGAATCAAGCTCAAATGTCATTCCGTTTTGCATCATAACATCAGAGTACCTGCCATGAATTCTACGTGTGCAGGAATTAACCTCACCAATTGTTCACATTGTGTCATAAATGTTTATAATGCATAAAATAAAAATTTAACCGTTTGTGTCATTTAACGTTCCCCTTTATTAACTTGAGATGAAATGATTTTTTCAAAATATTTCGTAACTAGTGATGAAAAGAACTTTTCAACACTAGTTACGAAATATTTTACTTTTCGTAACTAGTTACGAAAAGTAAACCGTTTCCTAACGTTATACAGTTTTGAAAAATGTCACTTTATGTGTCAAAATTAGATAAACACTTACTTATACTGGCAACCTTATAAATAAAATTTCTAAATTTATTTCGAGAAATAATCTTACCATAGCTTCGAAAACCAACTCTTTAAGTTCAATTATTAAAAACAATAAACCAAAAATAATCAATCTGGAGTTTACGAACTTGTATGTAGTTAATACCCCAAATTTTACATAGGCCAGACAGGTGGATCTTTTTCTTAAAGAATTAAAGAACATGAACAAAGTTTGTATTAATATGTAATACGAATGATTAAAAAGGCCATAATTTTAACTATAACTTTAAAATTTTACATACAGAAAATAAATCACAAAAATTGAATGGAAATTTTGAAAAATAAAAATACGAACCTTTTACTTAATAAACAAACTGAACTCAGTAAGTCTCCTTCATTAAGTCTATTTCAAAACTAAATCTTTATTTTATTTTGGTTTTCCCTTTATTATGTTTGTACTCGGGTAAATGTAATTCCTTTGTTTAATTAAGGTTTAAATCTAGAACGTAAAGTTTCCATTATTAAATTATCTTTTTAAGTATTTCTTAATTACAAACAATTTGTTTAAGTTTAGGTATGTTAACACTATTTAGGTTTAGTTTGTAATGCAACTTCATCTAAAGAAGACACTATGTGCCGAAGCAATTATCATTGTATTTTACCAATAGAATGGAAATTAAGTGAAATTGTTTTTTTCATTTTTATTCCATCAATTTTTATTATTGAATAGAAATTAAAAAAGATACTTGAGCTTACTATTATACTGATGAGTTAAAATATATGGGAAACATTTACTTTTAATGTCAATGTGTCAATACCACTGACCGCTGTAAAGTTTCGGAGCGTTGCTTGTTCTATTTGGAAATGTTTTACATAGGGTCGAAAATAAATTACAAGGCATCAGTAGGAGAAAGAATGATGAAGACCTGCCAGTACCGTAGACCGCCTACAAATGGCGATAGGGGAAATGTTAATAATCATCCCTTTTAACAATTTACGTGAAATTAAATGGGGTTCTGTTGTTCTTGGTATTTCGGTATGCATTTAATCGCATTTTGCATTTGAAGATAAAATATTTGTTCATACTCGGTAATAAGTACCTGATATTTAATTAAGAAAATGCATTTCGTGGAACTGCATAAATGGAAACGAATATGTATTTAATACGCTTATTTCGAACTCTTTTCAACACAAGTGTAATATAAACTGAACTAGCATCTGAAAGAAGTTAGGAGGAAGTTAGAATAGTTATATATAGTTAGTAATAGTTACCTAGTTACTGAATTTGTAAACTAATGTAAATGTGCGAAAATATCTCAGAAATCCGGCGGAAAACGAATGATTTCATAGGGAATTTATATATGATACCCTGATATACTCATATCCGTTTAAAGCTTTAGTAAAACTACTAGTTACGTTATCAAATGTTTCACAATATGGTTCCTTCAAGGTGTATATACGAGTTACGTCTTTTATGTTTTGCATACTGGGACATAGAGGGCACCACTAATCAAATGTCAGTACTCAAAAATTAACTTCCATCTTTAGTTAGCCTAAATTAAAAGTTTCAGTGAGATACGTCTAGTATTGTAGCTAGAACGAACTGTCATAGTTGACAAGTTAGTCGAAAAATGGAATTAAACCGTGAAAATTTTAGCACAAAATTTTTTGATAATTTTCGAAGGCAATTATCTCAACAAGAATGCTTCGCCGAGTTGGTATCTGTTTTCGGTAATGAAGCACCCCATCAGTTAACAATTTCTCGTTGGTATGGAGAATTCAAACTTGGACGGATTAGTCTTAGCGACGGCCCAAGAGCAGGTGCACCAAAAACGGCAGTCACTCAGGAAACCGTCGATGCTGTGCGTAAGTTCATCAACGAAGATCAACATGTGACATATTATCAAATTGAAGAATCATTAAATTTCATAGACCTTAACTCAAGGAATTTTGCATGAAGAATTGCATGTAAAAAAATAGTTTGCCCTTGGATACAGCATTTGTTGACCGAAGAACAGAAAACAGCTAGGGTGAATTGGAGTCAAAAAACTCTATACCACTTCAACGCAGGAAACTCTAAAAACGAATGAGTGGTGATGAATCTTGGATTTACTCATACGAGCCAGAAAATCGACGCTTGTCGTCTGTTTGGGTGTTCCAAGTTGAAGAAAAGCCAACGAAAGTATTTCCAAAAAAGATGGTCGCGACATTTGTATCGAATTGGTGTCAAAAAACTCTATAATCTATACCGCTTCAATGCAAGAAACTCTAAAAACGTGTACAACAACGTGAGTGGTGATGAATCTTGGATTTACTCATACGAGCCAGAAAATCAACGCTAGTCGTCTGTTTGGGTGTTCCAAGTTGAAGAAAAGCCAACGAAAGTATTTCCGAAAAGATGGTCGCGACATGCGTATCGAAAGCAGGTCATGTAGCAACAATTTCTCTACAAAATCAAGGAAATATTACTGCCAATTGGTATACAACCATTTGTTTGCCGCAAGTCATCGCTGAACTCCGAGAAACCAACCCACATCCTCCACCAAGACAATGCAAGTTCGCACACAGCTTGCAAGACAATTGAATTGTTAATCCAACAAAACGTCGAATTATTAGACCATCGTCCGTACAGTCTCGATCTAAGCCCCAACGATTTCTTTACTGTTAAAAAACACGCTCTGGTTCGGTTGTGTTGGCGGCGTGTTAACAATAAAGCAAATTATTTAAAATAAATAATTGGTATGATGATGGTCATCAAAGATCGAGGACGTGTGTAACAATGCTGACAATAACTATACTATAAGTTATTAACTAAATAAAACATCACAACGTTGTCCTTAAAGTTTGTATTTAATATTTACATAAGAAATTGAACTTTGATATATTTTAAGCGACAAATAAGTAATTAAAACTAACATACAAAAATTATGTGCTGGAAAGAACGCTAAATAGGCAGTAAATTAAATGTGAATTAATTGTGATTAACTTAAAATAACCCCTGTAGAAACGAAGAAGAACGGAGGGCGTGTTACGTGCTGGAACAGCACGTGAGGGAAGATGTGCTTCTTACGAGGGTTACAAACAGCAGAAGGATGAATTCGATGTAAAAGAACATCAGTTTAGGACAAGGTTTGTTTTATTGCCTAGAGTTTGGAGAGTGATCGAAGTTGCTGATGTTCTGAATTAAAAATTAATCAAAAACATGAACTGAAAAGTTGTGATACCGATGAAACAAGTATCATTAGAATATCCTTTGTGAGACAAGCTATAAAATGATCTGCGACATCATATATAAGAGAGACGTACGTAATTAAATTAATAACTTGTTGATAAACGAACGAAAAACGAAATGTAAAATAGATTTCGTAGATTTCGGAAGTGCCGTCGGCTAGTGCAATAACAAAAGAAAGGCTTTCTCTTTGCAAACGAATATATTCAGAAAATGTCTATGTTGAACTAATATTTTAAATTGCAGATATATTTGTGAAGAAATATAATTAAAAATTAAATTAAACATTATCTTTTCGAAAATCAAGGACGCAAGGACGAACTGCGTGGTTAAAGGTTTCAATGTTAGAAGGAGCAGTCGATGCCTTCAAGTTATCGCTCAGCTTTGAGAAACCAGCACACAACGACAAATCATTCTTCACCAAGACAATGCATGTTCTCACACATTTCGCATGTCGATTAAATTTTTAACGGAACAAAACGTCGAATTGTTAGACCATTTTGCGTACAGTCCCTACCTAAGTCCCAGCGATTTCTTTACCTTTCCGAAAATCAAGGACGCACTGCGTGGTCAAAGGTTCCAGTCGTCAGAAGGAGCAGTCGATGCCTTCAAAAACGCAATTTTGACTGTACCAACAAACGAGTAGAATAACTGCTTCCAGATTTGATTCGAGTGCATTAATCTTCGTAGAAAATACTTAGAAAAACAGGAAAGTCTTTAAAAACGATCTACTGTTTTGTTCCAACTGGATATGCAAAATATAAAAGACAACCTTCGTACTTGAAATAATTCATTATTTGTAATTGATGCATGTTGTCATAAAGTTAAATAAAAATACATTAATGATTCAACGTATATTAAATCCAAAAAAAATGTGTCATATCTAATATATTTAAATTTACTAAATCATCTCAATAACAGTTTAACACATAAACATATATGTAACGAACATACACAACAAAAGGAACAAATTACTACTTGAATCTGTAGTGTCGAGAACTGAGAATGTACAGACTAATACTTAACCTATATTGTGTACTTCTATTGAATTTTTATATCTCTATTAACTACCGTTCCAACAAATTACCGTCGTAAAGTTGGGAAATATAGCAAACAAATAAATATTTTATGGAGGAAGCCGAGTGAAACCTTGTAACGATATTGAATCGCAAATATTTTTCTTGTCCCATGTATTACCTATTATATATTCCTCGAATCACAGGCAAGATTCCAAGATACCTAATATCGACTTATTAAAGACAGTTACTCATTTCTATATTTAAAATCGTGACATTCATTTTCCCGTTATCACCTAAATTCGGCAAAACTTACTTTTATGAATATTAAGTTTTTATTACAAATATGTATATATATATATTAAAATAATAGACTTTTTTATTGGTTAGCGACCTTTAATGAATTTCAATGTTCTTCTCTACGACGTTTCGACTCTTTTTATTATTAAGTCTTTTTCAAGTGACTAGAAACAAAAAATTAATACAACGAAAAATAAGAAAATATGTTTACATTTGTATGAATGAATTAAAAATTAAAAATTAAAATTAAAATAATAATAAAGTAAGGAAAATTAAGTGATTACATTTGTATGAATGAATTAAAAATTAAATTTAAAATAATAATAAAGTAAGGAAAAATTAAATGATGTAAAAAACTCACCGATTTATTCCGTTTTTAAAAACACATTTTTTGTAACACATGTGTGGTCGGACTTTGCCCGAGACCTTTCTAGGGACGACCGCGTTCCTTCGAATATTTTATGTGACTAAATGTAATTGTTGGAGAAATGAAGTTTCTTATTTCGTTTTAAAATTAGCAATGGTCAGGCAAATGTGTTAGTGGAAACATAGTATATGTATTTACAATGGGAAGCAATAATTTTTTTTTGTGTGTGTGTGGGTGGGGTTTGTTGGCATCTATTGTTTAATGAGTGGATAATAGAGTTTAGAAAGTCCATCAATCTCGTTTCGGTCGTTGATTGTTCTGCTGTTTTTGAAAATATGGATAATTTCTAAGATCTCTCTAGCCTTTGTATTTTTTTGCTTTGTTATTATTTTGGTATTTTCAAAATCAAAATTATGTTTTAGTGTCATCTGGTGTTTTTTTAAAGCAGTCTGATTTTTTGCGTATTTGTGACCTTTTAATTTTTCCTGTAGTAACTGTTTTGTTTGGCCTATGTATACTTTGTCACAGTCTTTGCAGGGTATGTTATATATTGTATGTGATTGTTTTAGTGTAGGTGTTGAGTCTTTTAGTTTGGTGTGTAGGAATTTTAGGTTTTTTCCGCTTTGATGTGCTATTTTAAAATTAAATGGTAACATACCCTGCAAAGACGGTTGACAAAGTATACATAGGCCAAACAAAACAGTTACTACAGGAAAGATTAAAAGGTCACAAATACGCAAAAAATCAGACTGCTTTAAAAAAACAACAGATGACACTAAAACATAATTTTGATTTTAAAAATACCAAAATAATAACAAAGCAAAAAAAATACAAAGGCTAGAGAGATCTTGGAAATGATCCATATTTTCAAAAACAGCAGTACAATCAACGACCGAAACGAGATTGATGGACTTTCTAAACTCTATTATCCACTCATTAAACAATAGATGCCAACAAACCCCACCCACACACACCAAAAAAATTATTGTTTCCCATTGTAAATACATATACTATGTTTCCACTAACACATTTGCCTGACCATTGCTAATTTTAAAACGAAATAAGAAACTTCATTTCTCCAACAATGACATTAAGTCACATAAAATATTCGAAGGAACTCGGTGTTCCCTAGAAAGGTCTTGGGCAAAGTCCGACAACACATGTGTTACAAAAAATGTGTTTTTAAAAACGGAATAAATCGGTGAGTTTTTTATATCATTTAATTTTTCCTTACTTTATTATTATTTTAATTTTAATTTTTAATTCATTCATACAAATGTAATCACTTAATTTTCCTTACTTTATTATTATTATTTTAATTTTAATTTTTAATTTTTAATTCATTCATACAAATGTAAACATATTTTCTTATTTTTCGTTGTATTAATTTTTTGTTTCTAGTCACTTGAAAAAGACTTAATAATAAAAAGAGTCGAAACGGCGTAGAGAAGAACATTGAAATTCATTAAAGGTCGCTAAACCAATAAAAAATTCTATTAGGTATTTTAATATTAAGACACGGCCAATAAAATAAATAAGAAATTTAATTCTTATTAAACACTAAATATATATATATATATATATATATATATATATATATATATATAATATACTGTCACTTATATTTTAAATTCTTTGAGAAAGGCATCATTTGCCGAAACATGTAAGATTGCTTTAAATATATGCATTTTTAAGTAAAAACAGACCTTAAATTAAATCGCCAACTAAGTAAATCTATCATATATGTGTATATATATATATATGGTAAACTTAATAAATCGGCGATTAAAGGTCTGATTTATTACTTCAAAGTATATATATTTAAAACAACCCTACATGTTTCGGCAATGATGCCTTAGTCAAGGATATAAAAAATATGAATGACAGAATATAAATGTCAAATAATTGAGTTGCTATGGTTTAAATTATTCAAAGATACATTCCAATAATAATAATAAATCATGCCTTAGTATACCAAAAAATAGATAGCAAGGTGTGAACATATGTGTTGTTCGCTGCTAGCAGCTTGTGTCTCTTTCTGGGTATGAATTTGTGTGTTGGTTGCTGCTGGCAGCTTGCGTCTCTCTATGGGTGTGTGGTTTTGTATTTGTGTGAGCGCGTAAGTGTAGGGTTTTGTATGTTGGTGCGCGCGTGCGTGTGTTTAGTGACCGGTCGCGTAAATTTAGTTTACCATATCATACCAGGGTCACGAAAATATTATATATATATATATATATATATATATATATATATATATATATATATATATATTGTAGTAGGTCAGAATTGAGAACTAAAAGAAACACAAAATGAGTAAAAATGTGACACATTTTAATATCCAACAAGGTAATAATAATAGAACACGGGGAAACTAATGTAACTAAATTCTAAAATCCAAATTATCTTTTTAATCATGATACCGGGATTCATTGAATTCTAATTTACATATTTATTTTATTCAGCCATTAAAGCATTAAAGCATTAAAGCATATTTATACACCTATCGCTTTAAATCAATTCTAAAGCTAATTACGATTAAAAACTTAATATTCATATATTTTGCACACTAGTGTATATCGACTTTTGAATAACCCTTGTTAATATTTACAAACACCAAACCACGTGATAGGTACATGTTGAAAATTATGTGAATTAAAATAGTAATTCTCATCAAATCCGGAGCCAAATGATATGGTAATTTGAAGAAAATTAAGAAAAAAATATCCACTGAAGAAAATTATTTAAATTTTAGCTATTATATTTAGAAAATGTAAAAGAAAAATTAATCTTTGAAAAATTTTTACCGTTGTCATGGAGAAAAAAAATGTTAGAAGAATATTTTTTCAGGGCGGTCAAAAAAGTACGCATTTTTGGAATAAGTAATTTAGAAATTTATTAAAAAAATTAAAATAATATTAAATATAGAAGAAAAGGTATATAACCTGCATTTAAGCAAGGTTTCGATCCAGAAAAGTGTTCAAATATAATAATTAGAAAACATCGGGTATTGTTCATACGGTAATCAATACTTGTAATCATCATCAAGCTGAAAGGAATTAAAGTTTTAACGTTAGGAAAGAAAAAAAATACCAGAAAGTCTTAAATATATAAATTGGTATATTTTATCTGTTTACTTTTATCCTGAACGTCACGAACAAAAATTAAACGGATTTCCGATCCAAAACCAGTATTCCTGATTATTTTCCTTTCCAATCAACTACAGGCCGCTATTCTAGAGAGATAGACCGGGAAAACAGATTCAAAGACTAACAATTCTAGCAGGTATTTCATTGAGGTTGTAAACCATTCAAAACATCACTAATTCACGTAATTTAAAGTATACAAATTGTAAATGAATAATGTTAAATATCTATCGTCACGTAATTTGTGTAGAAAGTGCAAAATAGTAACATTTAATCAATTATAATTTTATATGTAAAAGAAACAAATGTCAATTTAATCACTATTAAGTACGTAAATAAATATAATAAGAATATGCAACTTCATATCCAGCTGGGTAATCACACATTGATATAGCTATTTTTGAATAAGTAAGCAGCCACTTATACTTTAATATATAGAGGGTTGTATTACATTTTCTTTATTTGTATGTTGAAAATAAAGTTCAAATAGTTAATTGACGAAGGAGATACTTGTTGAAACTTCATTATAACGCTAAGAAATAAGTAATTAACTTCTAGTTTCAAAAATTCTTTTCTTGAAGCCATTGTATGCGAAACAATATTGTAGTGTATTTACAATATTGTTTCGCATACAATGGCTTCATCAGGTGGATGAAATACTGAATATGTACAACACAAGTTTGAATATTTATGTGAAAATTATTGGGGAAATGGTGGTGGAAGAATTTTTTTTACAATCTTAAATTTAGTAGAGGGGAGTTGTTTAAATCTAGTTGGTCATTTAAAGC
Organism: Melolontha melolontha; assembly: GCA_935421215.2. Taxonomy (NCBI): domain Eukaryota; kingdom Metazoa; phylum Arthropoda; class Insecta; order Coleoptera; family Scarabaeidae; genus Melolontha; species Melolontha melolontha. Next base: position 215,723,675 of record OW285235.1, read on the forward strand.
TAATCCTAAACTATTGTATCTATTAATTTCTAAGTTTTCTAACAGGTTAAGTTTTTTACTTTTTTCTTGAATGTGTAAAATTTTGAAATATATATTAAATCTATGATTCATTTCTAAACAATGATTTGCGAAAGTTGAATCTGTTTTCTTTTCTTAATGGCTTCTCTCGTGTTCTTTCATCCTAATTTTGAATTTCCTCCCAGTTTGTCCTATGTATACCTTATTACAAACTTCGTATGTTAATTTATATACACCAGAGTACCTGATGAAGCCATTGCATGGCGAAACAATATTGTAGTGGATTTACAACAAAAGAATTTTTGAAACTAGAAGTTAATTACTTATTTCTTAGCGTTATAAAGTTCAAATATTTATTAGAAACAAAGATTCTTTTATTTCAAGGGTATAAGCATAATAATTGTATGTGGTCTAGCACCTACTTCAACTAGGAGATTAAGAGATCTTATGTTCATTTTAAAAGACTTATAAGTAGAGCTGAGGATGTTTGCGGTATAACCATGGTTATATCATGTAACCATAGTAATTTACTATGGTTACATGATATAACCATGGTTATACCGCAAACATCCTCAGCTCTACTTATAAGCTATATCGGAGCAAACATTTAATGTAAGTATATATTATTATTTTTATTCTACTCAATTCAAATTAGAATCTGTCTATCATTCACGATTGCTAATATAACAATATATATATATATATATATATATATATATATATATATTAATGTGATGGGGGTATATATAAAAAATATATTGTTTAGAAGGAAAGTTGTATTAATACTGAATATCAATATGATCAATTGCAGTTAAGTTGCAATATTAAATAGACCTCTTGTTATTCTCTTAAATTGCAGTATACTTGTTTACCTATCTGAAAGGCTTTGTCTATTTTTAACATTGAACGATTAAAATTGGAAACAGACAGGTTAATTTTCAAAGAAATGTATTTTAAATCTCTTTAAATATAGTTGTGAATAAAACATATAGAGGGAGTGGTTTTGAATATTACATATGTTGCATGAGTGTGATACAATTTAAAAGTTTTCGTTTACAAACGAAGTATACATAACCTCAACAGGTGTACATGTGTTTATTATTTATTGTTTCTTTCTTCTGTGGGCTCAAAATTATGTGTATAAATGTCCAGCTTTTAAGAACATAGAGACTCTTGTCTAGAAATTGATTATGTCCAAAATAATAAATTATGGTGATTTTGTCTAAATACTAAGGATAATTCTACAAAAATGAAACGAGTAAGTACAGGAATAAAGTAAATGCTTTAATGGATGATATTGTTTCACAGGTAAGTTAAACAATTTAAAATAAGTACTTATTAATATGCATCATGTCACGTGATTATCTCTACGTAAACTAAATGTAAGGTTAAATTAATAAATGTGACAAATTTTACTTTAATTCTTAATAAACATAGATGCTTCTATTAAAATTTAATGGATTAAAATATAAAAAACAAAGAATTGAGAACTGAGAAAAGAGCAAGTTGAACTGTATTCTTCGTAACTTAAATTACGTAATACTTAAAACTAAAAGTACCCATTAGGTATATTCATTTAAAAAAAACATTAATCAAAGTTTTACTACGTGAAATTAATTAATATAATTTTCTCAAAATTTCAGAGGAGATTTCAAAATACTTAAGTGACCAATAGATGAGGCAGGCTCTTCCAGAAAATCTTCTCGTTTCCACAAATGCAGGATACAAGTTTTGCGTGTGGTTGAATGGCGTCACCTCTATAGTTCGGGTCTCGTAAGATGCTCTCCCCGGTGAAATGAAATTTCCGTTTTGTCAGGAACTGGTTGAAGTATCGATTCCCAAAAGGCGTTAAAATGTTGCTGGATATTCTGGTAATCTTTTAAGATGTGTGTTGTATAGTTTTCTATTTAATTTACTACGTTTTTTTTTCTATTTTCAGGCGGAGCACTTAATTAAACGTCGGCGTGGTTTTCGGAGAATTTCAACTTAATGACGCCCACTATCTTTTGTTTTTAATCCTCGTTTCTTATTCGTTCAATTAGTATTTGTTAATTTAATCTCGTTACTTTTTTTAATGAAAATGACAATTTAATTATTTTAACCAAATGGCTACTTTACAAAAATTATATACATTGTTCTTGTGAATAAATAATAGTTATTTGTACATACAAGTCTTATTTCTATGCTGATTTATAGTCGAGATTTTTCCAACGGTTATTAATTTGAAAATGTACAGCTTTCTCTAAAGTATATGTCATTGATAATCGATCAATTAAGTTGAAATGTTTTAGGTAATTCATGATATATAAATAAAATGACTTAGGCAAAAGAAAAGACAAACATAAATGATAATGTAAATTAATTTCTAACAATTAAAACGCGAAATCAACTTTATTGATTTGACAGATGAAGAATTCAGTTCAAAAAATTATCTTAATTTCTAATTTTTACATTCTAACTAATAATCTGTATTTTAACTAAACTAGGGATTCTTGTGTGTGTAGGCTTGACCTACCTCAATATATATATATATATATATATATATATATATATATATATACATATAGATAATTATTTCTCCACCTTTGTATAATAAGGTAGATTTAGATATTCGGTTATTTAAGGTCTATTTTACTTTAATATGTATATATTCAAATATTACCTTTATCAAAGAATTATAGGTAACAGTATATTAATGTCAAAGTTACATAAGTGATGTAGTCATGGTGAGAAATACTTATTAATAAATACATTCTACATTTAATTCAAATAATAATAATAATTAATGACCTAACACAGCTTGACGCTAAATACAAAGGAATTGGTAAGTCATGTCACTTATACAATAATAAATAATGATGAAATTCTTGCATGGTTTCATTTAAGCGGGTTTGTAAATGAACAAAATTACAGAACATAGTCGATAAATAATCCAAACAATCACATCGAAGTTTGGTATGGTACATTGAAGTATGGTTAGTTGTACCTCGTCGTAGAAAAATAGGATCAATATTTTTTCGCAATAAAATTAATACCCAACGATACCTACCGAGAACAGTTATTAACACCATTTTTAACTCAAGTGCAACGAGACAAATTCAATGGGAGTTACTTCCAGCAAGATGGGGGGTACTGCACAAACAACTAGTAAAAATTTAGTTTTTTTAGGATATTACTTCCCTCGTGGAGTTATAAGCAGGTGTTTGGCCAGCAAGGTCACCAGATATTACTCCGTTAGATTTTTCTATTTTCGGATTGCTAAAAAAATGAAGTATATAAGACAAGAATGAATAACTTAGATAATTTGATGAATACAATTACAATTTAATGTAATAAAATAACACCAAACGTATTGCAGAATATTTTTGATAACATGAAACGTTGTATTGCATTATGCATTCAACAGAATGGTAATCACTTTAAAGTTTATACAAATTAATTATTTACCTTGGTTGTTTGATTAATATCCCTTCTATAAAGTTTTCCTATTAAATAAATTAATAATCTAATTGTACTTGTTATTAATTTCATCACTATATCTCTCGATGATAAATTTTGACAGTGACAGGTAGATAACCTCCATACAATTTAATCAATATCCGCATTTCAAGGATGCAGAATATCATAACTTATAGGAGAAACTCATGGACAAAAATTTTCAGAACATTATTCCTAATATATTTAATAAAAATAAAAAAAAACATTTTGAAATACAAAAAGGTATTTCGGAAAGTTAAACATAGAGTCTTTAGAGGATCAAACAACGAAATGACTGTACAAAAAAAAGCGACTAGAAGAAAGATTCAAGACAAATCCGGTAGAAAAGGAGGGAAATGTAAATGAGATCTGGGAAAAAATAGAAACTAACATATCACAAGCTGCAAAGGAAAGTATAGGAGTCAGAAAAATTAACTTAAATGCGGCAAAAACACCAAAACCATGGTTCAACAACGAAATCAGAGATCTGGCGTACGAAAAAAGAAAAGCATATCTACAGTATTGCAGTCATAAGACACCTAATAATTATCAGCAATATAGAGACACACGAAATCGTATAAACTCTATGATAAGAGACCTGAAAAGAGAGTATTGGACACGGTTTACCAAAGAGATGGAACATAACCTCTATGGAGCACAACGTAAGGTGCGGAAGATACTTAAAGGGAGAAAAAACCCATTAATGAGGTGCTTGCAACCGACCTCGACTATAGAGTGTGTGCTATACCTGGGAGTGTTGCTTGCGATGCGAATCCTGTAACGATGAATTCGAGGTGCGCCTCTCTGCAAGTCTTGCTTCCCGGGGAAGAGCTATACCTGGAAGCTGTCTAGACGTGGCAGTCATTCTGTAACGGGGAGTCCCGAGGTGCTCTTCATTTGGGGGGGCCAAACTGCGGCGGCGGTGCTTTGTACCGCTTCCGACTCCCTCGAGGCTGAACGTGAACGCGACTTTGAGCGCCGTTGGGCCCGGTCAAGCCCTGGGTTGTGGTAAGCCACTTCCAGCTGCGCGACTACACTTCGGACTTCGCTCCGCTGCGCTCCGCTCAGTCCTCGGGCCGGCGGTGGTAACTATGACTCTCTGAATATAAAAATCTTAGCAAAATAGAAGGAGGAAAATGGACGGCATATATCGAAGAGCTTTATAAGGAAGGGAGTAACATACATACGGAGGAAGAAGAAGGAGACAGCGATAATGAACAAAGAATAGAAATTGCAAAAGAAGAACTCAGGATTACCATAGAGAAATTAAAAAACCGAAAAGCCCCAGGGCCCGATGGCATACACAATGAACTGCTAAAATGCGGCGGAGAAACAATAATTGACAATATCGCATTACTCTTTCAGAAAATTTTAGATACCAAGCGTGTACCAGACGAATGGAAAACGAGCATTACAATACCAATACATAAGAAAGGAAATAAGAACAATCCTAGCAACTACCGTACCATCACCCTACTTAATACAACACTCAAGTTATTAACGAAGATATTCGCCAACAGGATCACTAAACAATACACAATAAGTGAAGAACAACAAGGCGTCCGACAAAACAGATCAACAATAGATGCTATTTTTATACTAAGACAGATAGTTGAGAAATCAATTGAATACAACAACCCTGCCTATATGTGCTTTGTAGACTTGACAAAGGCCTTCGATCGTGTCAGACTGGAAGATGTGCTGAAGTTATTAAAAGAAGAAAACCAGCCCAGTGGATTGGTAGAGATAATTAAAGACATAAACACAAACAACAAAACTAAAATTATGATCGAGAACGAACTAACATCGGCAGTAGACATCAAATCTGGAATACGCCAGGGAGATAGTCTAAGCCCACTACTGTTTAATCTAATAATGGATAAAATTATAGGAGCAGTAAAAAATGTGGGACAAGGATACGGGCTTGGAAGAAAACAGATAAAGATTCTGTGTTATGCAGACGACGCAGTCCTGATCTCAGATACGGAAGACAATTTACAGCGTATGGCATACACTTTTAAAACAGTGGCGGAAACCTATAACATGCAGACATCAACCTCTAAGGCAAAAACTTTAGTAGTGGCAAGGGAGACCAGACGATGTAAAATCGCAATTGGGGATGAGATAGTCGAACAAGTTCCTAAGTTCGAATATCTAGGAATAGAAATATCCAGCTGCGGAGACCTAAGAGACAGTGTTCGAAGACAGGCTAATAGGGCGGCTTATGTTTCGGGATGCCTGAGGGATGTTATTTGGCGGAATAAAGATATGAGACTGGACGGGAAAGTACGCATATATAAGGCATGCATAAGACCAATACTTGCATATTCAATAGAAACGAGAGCCGACACAGCAGAAACAAAAAGGATGCTTAGAACAACGGAAATGAAAACATTGAAGTCAATAGCGGGGAAAACACTGAGAGACAGAATCCCGAACAATCAAATACGGAATCAATGTGGTATACAAGATATCTTACGGTGGGGCAGACAGAGGAGACGGGAGTGGAACCAGCATGTAACACGAATGGATTGCGAGAGATTAGCCCGAACAGCAAGGGATATAAAGCCAATGGGCACCGGGACCACCGGGAAGGCCCTTCAAAAGATGGCGGGATAGTTGGCAGTCTACGTCACAAACATGACTGCAGCACTATGAAAGCGATCGGATAAGAACAGGGCTAAGGCCTAATACAAAAAGAAGAAGAAGAAGAAGAAGAAATACAAAAATAACGATCATTTTATAAAACCAAAATTGTTCATTGCTTTACCTATGTGACTACTTAAACAACAAAACATAAGAAATATTCCATAGAATTTTCGCTGACAATTAATAAATCAAATGTAAATTACAAGAACATGCACCGAACATAAAATACGTTAACATAAATGGAGGTATTTCATTTCAATCATTAGAAGAATTGGCGACATATTTGTTGGTCTACTCTGACGTGTTCTCTCTGATGTGAACCGAACGAATTATCTATACGGTATAAACAATACGTTCGAGTGATGTATATCCAAAAAAGTAAATTTGGACATCAATTAAAAAATAAAATGAAAGGAGCACTTAACCGAAGTGATTCCAAATTGCTGAAACGTGTATAAAACGAAGTACCTATACACCAATCGATATTTAATTTTTTTGTCTCAAACAGAACACTAAATAGCTTTAAACACTTGATCCATTACTTTTCAAGTCTTCGCTTCACTGCAAATATATTAAGAGAATTTAAAAAAATATATCCTTTGTTAGTTGTTATGTGTTATTAAAATTTTTCAGCGATTATTCTGCAATTTTCAAAAGAGTATATACGTGATTTCTCTTATTTGATTTACTTATCGCTAACTTTGTTGGGTTTAATATACTATTTTTCTTTATCTAATACTAGACCAATATTAAAGATGATTAAAACTAAAACTACCCTATATAAGTAAACAATGTGATTTAAAATTACAATTTTAGTAACATAAACGCCTTCGCAATTACATAATATTGAAGTAAGCTTTTTTAAATAACACACTAAGGATAAAAAGTTAGTTGTGTGAATTATAATTAATTATATGGAGCATTCAAGTGAAACAAAACATAGTTAAATTGAGATGTGTTCTTTCTCATATACATAAATTAATACAAAGGTATTTTTAATAATATAAAATATTACTAAAAATCTGGTGTGAAGAACACAAATGCAGGTTCACTATTAATATTTTCTGTGAACGTGTCCGAATATATCCTATCCCCAGAGACGTAGATACGTATTTCGCTTTTCTACAAGCTCATCGGTACGCCCCTGCTGGAGAAAGGATATTTCCAGACACATTCACAGAAAAGAACCACCTCGCCCTATCACCGTAATTATCCAGATTGGAAGGGCGTCGTTACTTCACATTAATTATGTGGACGGTATGCGAGGTACTTCGGCTGTCTGACAACAGGTAGCGCCGAATTTACTTCTGCGCTCGGTCTGGATAATTACGGTGATAGGGCGAGGTGGTTCTTTTCTGTGAATGTGTCTGGAAATATCCTTTCTCCAGCAGGGGCGTACCGATGAGCTTGTAGAAAAGCGAAATACGTATCTACGTCTCTGGGGATAGGATATATTCGGAAACGTTCACAGAAAATATTAATAGTGAACCTGCATTTGTGTTCTTCACACCAGATTTTTCGTAATATTTTATATTATTAAAAATACCTTTGTATTATACAAAACTGGTGGGGTTTACCTACTCATGTATGTTTCAATTATTCTGATACATAAATTAATTCAGTGACATCTGACTAGTATCAGTCATAAGTAGAGACTGGAAAATATGCACTAAAAAGTTTGCCAAATATGCACTTAAAAAATCCCTAAATATGCACTTACAATATGCAATATGCACTTATGATGTGCATTTATTTATTATGTTTTAGGAAATTAAAATTCATTTGTCGTATTTACAAATTGTATATTTATTTATTACAATAAATTGTCGTATTTACAAATGATATATTTATTTATTACAATAAATAACCATATATTTCGTTAAAGTATCCATAGTTAAATTATGTCTACGATCTGTAAGTATATGTTTATATTGGGAAAATGTTCTTTCAACATCGCAAGATGTGATCGGTGCATTCTTAAAACTAGGTATCCGTTGACTTTTCAAATTTTCTCTTCAATATCATTTACAATGCCAACACCATCATTTAAAGATAAATTCTATCTTCTAATCTAGTAACTGCCTGCTCAATTATTGCAAAATTAGATTTAATATATGATAGCTGATTTTGTATTGTCGAATTATTGAAAATTACGTTACACTTTTCTATGGCAAGACTGGTTGCTGAATCAAATTGAGTTACAACATTTTTGATGCCTTCGTAATTATCGGCAAGAAACACAGCACATTTAAGCCATGTTCCCCATCTTGTTAAGATAGGTTCTGGTGGCAATGAAATGCCAGGAAGCATTTCGTTATATAATTGCACTCGTAAGGGCGCTTTTAAAAATACTTTTTTTATATTACTAATTAAATTATTTACATCTGGAAACTCTAATCTAACTTTTTCAGCAACCCTATTTAAACCATGAGCCAAACAAGTACAATGGATTAAATTGGGGAAAAAAATTTTCAGACTTTGAGCTGATTTTAACATATGCGAAGTGGCGTCAGTTACCATTAACAGAAATTTTTCAAAAGGTACTTTGTCGGGTAAAAAGAAATTCGCTAAGGACTCATTAATAAACCTGGCTATGGTAACATTATTTGTTTATCTAAATTACCTACATTAATTAAATGTCTTTTAGATTGAGTTGAAACATTTAAGGTTCCAATAATCAAATTAGCAACCTGACGGCCCTTCGTGTCGGTAGTTTCATCAACAGAGATCCAAAGATTTTGGTTTTTCAACTCCTTTCTAATACCATCGGTAACATCTTCATAAATTTCGTTGATGTATTTCTTGCGTAGAGTTGAGGAACTGGGTACATAAATGGGTTTATTATCGACTTTGCTATAAATTTTCAGGAATTCTTGAAATATCGGATTGTCCAATTTATGTAAAGGAATATTACAACCCACAAAAAGATTACACAAATCTTTGGAAAATGCTTCTTGTGGATTCTTCGAATTATTGAGAAAACTTTCCTCCAAAAGTTGCTTCCGCGGTTTATTCAAATTTTCAGAAACCCTGTTCTAATGAAACGTTGTGTTCAAATGTTGCACTACTTGAAATTTCTTCTGGCAGGTAATCTGTGTAACAAATATATATTTTTAACATTCAGTTATAATAATTATTATTAATTACTATATTACTACAAAAACTAGAAAAATAAATTGTCTGGTTTTGTAAAGTTCTCCAGTTGTTTAAATTTGATTGATTTTGGTTATTTTGGTGTTCATGACAAAGAAATATTACAAAGATATATTAGCTTTAAAGAACATGAAATTAAACATATCTAATAATAATTTATTATGAAATTGTTTCATTATATTTATGAACACAAGTAAAAATTCTCATAATTGTAGAACTTTAAATATCAGATTTTATTATGGTTCTTATGAAAATGGCGAATATATGCAAAATAATTATGAAATATGTACGTGCATATGCAGTTATGGTTAAGTGTCCAAATATGCATTATATGCACTAAAAAAATGGTAAAAAACGTATTCTGAGGGTAGAAAATGGATAAGTACACAGTATAGAAGGAATATACCAAAAAACAATAAATATGCATTTTGCATGAAATCCAGTCTCTAGTCATAAGTAAGTACTTTAATATTACACTTAAATTTCTTTCTTCAAGGGCGTAGATAGAAGCGTGAGGAGTTTCTATAATTGATTTTATTTATTAGTTAATATTTCATAAGATAAATAAAGTACGTTGAGTTAGTTTCCCTTTTTCATTGTTGTAACTGTTAATTACCATACTACGTCACTCTTCTAATAGATCCTGTTTAATATCGCTTCATCATCGAATCTACTTCTCCCATTTATTTTGACGTAAGTGTGGCAATCAATTTCGTTAGTTTAATTAACTTCATTTATTTAGATCTAGAACATTGTTTAAGTTACTTTTAAGATATGATATGGAACAACGTCGAGAATGGCATAGTGAAACAATGGCGAGTTGGATTAATGGCCATACTGATTGTAAATATATCCATTGCCAGTGATTACGAAATTTATTGCAAAGTCTATAAAATATCCTTAAAAAATTCCAAGAAATCGCACGTAAAACGTCACTTAGCATCGCAAACACAACAACATATTAGACCCGTTGGAATCAGACAATTTTAACGAAGAACTTTGTGAAACTTTAATGGCAGCAAATATTCCATTAAATAAACTTAACAATTTCACCTTCAGAACATTAATCCAAAAATACACTGGTCGAAATGTTCCTGATGAATCCACCCTAACGCAAATATTGTGTTTCTAAGTGCTACACGATAGCAGTAGAACGCACTAGAAGCCATATGTCGTATGTAGCGCATCAAAATATAAAATACCTGATAATTTTTTGGTGGGCTTCGTTTGAGTTCGTTGATTAATTGATACGTTCGATATAAGCAGTAAGTTTTCATCATAGAGAAAATAACTTGTTTTAATTTTTAACTCATAAGACTTCCATTACTTTCATTTTTCAATTACAGTGTGGCATTTTCTTATTTATTTCCTAATTTATTTATTATTTTATTTGTATACGTATCCAGTAGCTAATAGAGACATTTCCTTAAATGAATTAATTCCATGCTTTGACAAATGTGTAGTATTTAACTCATTATTTGCAAAGAAGGATATACCATATATCATAGTACCCTAATTGGCGATGATTACAAATGCTATGCGACCATGTTCATACATTTAACAGTTTTTGTTAGAAATGAATACTAGAAATTGAAAACACTATGTACTAAATATGTTATCATATCTAAGTAATTATATAACCATAAACAGTGCTGCTAAATTTATAGAATCTAAATGTAAGCAAACGACGCGATATTTTTATGGTAATAGTGCGTGATATTATGTGGGAAAAACTTATTCGTTACATATGTTAATTATGAATCATATTATATATAATGAAGACATATAGATAAATATATTGGCTGCGTAAATTCGTAATGTTCGTATATTTGTCATTTGATTGTTATTGTGTAGACCAATTTTTCGTATTGGAGAACATTAAGAATTACTTAAGGCTTAACTACAGAAGTCACGCGATTGTCCTTTGATTTATACACTATTCAAACAAAGAAACGAAAACAGAAACAAGATAAATATATTTCTCCAGGCATGATTAAAACTCATGGTTTTGTGAATAATGGTAAGTGTAAAAGCGTTACATTATACATAAAATATATTTTTAAAAGTAATTTCCTACATTATTTCGAAATTAAGAATTTCCAAGGTATTATTAACACATAATATTCAATTTAAAACATTTTATTAATGTAACTTGTGAAATTATTTTGGTTAACACTTGTATAATCCATAGTAATATTCAAATTAGCTATATCAATATCGATACCATTTTTCATTTTCTAATTTTCTAAATAACTCATTATCCTTATTTCAATTACTATTTATAGTTTATTTCAAATTATAAGAATATAACTCTGAACGGCTCTAATGCTTTTATTGCACCACCTTCTGTGATGATAATTATTATACCTGGTCTCCTTATTGAACGGGTACGGTTTACCTATTTGCAAAGTATGAATCTAGGGGCCGTATTGACTATAAATTAGGGCCCTATAATATAATAATAAAACGCTGTTAACTTCAAGTATATAATAAAAAATATCTGTACATTGGGTTTATATACAAAGAAAAAATTACAAATCGTGTGGCAACATGTGTAGTGGATACATATAGATATATAAAGCTAATTTATTTGTAATACACAATAAAATTTTTATGTCACCGCATTTCATAAATCATCTGTGGTTGAGTCGTCTTGCAAATCGGTGCCTGTGTCTGAATCGTATTGCAAATTTATAATCAAAGGTGCTACTATGTTGTGCATGCGCATATATTCGTCCTCTCTTGCTATTGCGTGTTTAACAGCATTTTTCCAATTTACAGCAGTTATATGGTTCCATAGCATTTTTTATGTGTGTTACACTGCTTTCACAAAATTTCGGATTGAAAATGCAATTGTATGGTGATAAACGCAAAATTGTATGTCCTGCTTCTTTGGCTCTGTTATCCACATTATAATTCTTTAAATATTCTTTTTGTCTTCATCACCTCTATTAATTGTTTTTTTGTATAATGATCCTCAAAATATAAATCATTTGCTTCTCAAAATGTTTTAATATCTTTCTTATTATTACATATTGTAGGAACTTTGGTTTGCTATCGAGAATGATACGGAGCGTTGTCCATCACTATCACACTATCTTTTGGTAAATTTGACAGCTAAGTGTCACAAAATCATTCTTCAAATAAAGATGAGGTCATACCTTCATGGTAATATATACTTGAGGATTTAACATTTTTAGCAGATAATAGCGGCTGTACTATCCATCCTTTTTCTGACCTAACATGAAGAATGATTATTATCTTCCCTCTCGAAACCGGAAACCGAAACCTGTTGTGTGTCCACCGTCCATAATTAAATTATGTCAATTTAGAAAGCAATCCACATTAGAATATGACAAGTGTTATCACAAAAGTTCAATTTAGAAATTTTTAATTAACTAGAATACAAACTATTAATTAATACAGATTATTTAAAAAAATAACAAGCATAAATAATATTAATTTAGATATGTAAATATAATGCCATGGAATAACAAAATCAATTGACGGTTGGCGTCCTTTTGCACAAAACATTATAAGGTATAACTTTTGTGCTCCGTTTTAAAAATTCATGAAGAAAGAATGAAATGTAACTAGCAGATACTTACAAATGAAACAGACATGCAATAATATACACATCTGTAACTGTACAACATGGACATACATCTCATATTTTTCATTTACTTCTGCCTAAGACACGTGTTTCTGCCATCTACTATCAGGCGTTATCAGTTAGGCTAGTGAAGTAAGTAAAGCTTAAAGTTTCATGGGTCATTTGAGTTTTTCTTGTGGTCGAAGTAAACTCCATTTCCTCTCCATTGTTTCGTATTTCCCAGGGTTCTGACGTGTTTGTTTCTGATTAATAATTAATCGTGTACTGTTGTGAGTATTTTGTACGGTCCTGTGTTGCGTGTTTCTGTGTGTTTGTCGCTTTTTTGCGTTTAAGTCATGTATGTGTTTACTGTTTGTTGTTGCAAGGTGTGATTATTTTATCTGTTTGTGTTACGAAGTCTTGTATATGTTGTGTTGTTGCGTTTGTAGAGTGCAGTGTTAGGCACGTGCGAGTTCGTCATTTGTGTTTCAGTACAGTGTTGATTATTTAAAATTTGGTTTTCTTGCATCAAAGGCAGACAAGCGATTGCCAATATGCCTTTTATGCAACAAAGGTTTGAGCAATGACTTTATGAAACCATCGAAGCTCGAAGACCAACTAAGAAGGTGTCATCCGGATAAAATAGGTAAAGATTTGAAATATTTTCAAACATTGAAGAAAAAATATGAAAAGAGTACCCACAGTGCACAGTATGTTCGCTTCAACGTCGGAAAGTAACGATGATGGCTTGCATCTTACAATATCTCATTACTTATAGCGAAATCTGGAAAATCGCACACCATTGGACAACAGTAAATTTTACCCGTTGTTGAAGAGGTTTTAAAAACTGTTCTGCACAAATCTCCATTTGACATACTCAAAAGAATTCCTTTGAGTAACAACACTGTACAAAGACGTTTTGATGAAATGTGCTCTGATATTGAAAGTTTCTTGTGTAATTATCTGCAAACAACTCATTTTTCTATTCAACTGGACGAGTCAACTTTACCTGGTAATGAAGCATTTGTTCAAGAAATTTAATGACATTAACTTACAAAGGGTCAGCCTCAATTTAATAAAAACAAAGGGTGTAATTTCAGCTTTTCTTGGTAAATTAAAATTTATGAAGCAAAATATTAATCGGCGCGAATTTTCCCAGTTTTCAAACTTGTCACAGGTAGAATGCCTTGATGGGGATATTCACACATACGTTCAACATTTAATTGCTCTGCATGATGACCTTAAAATCAAATTTGAAGATATTCTGACGATGGAAATACCACCATGGATCATAAATCCACTTGATGAAACGGAAGTGGAGAATGTGATATTACAAGAGGAGCTACTCGAGCTTAGCACTAATGAGGAACTGAAGGTGAAATTTAAAAGAGGGTATCAAACATTTTGGCTGCAGGCAGAAATACCCGAAAAATATCCTGGACTGTGGGGAATTGCGAGAAAGTTTTGATAGCGTTTCCCTCGTCATATCTTGTCGAGAAAAGTTTCAGTGTCGTTACAAACCTTTTAACAAAAAAAAAGGAGCAGATTTAATATCACAGAACGGGGAGATTTGCGGTTATTCCTAACAAAACTGAAGCCAAATATTGATAATTTGTTGTCAATCCATCAAGTACATCCCTCCCACTAAAATTATGAGTATTTTGTGATTGTCATTGTAGAAGTTACGTTACGTTATTAATATTTAATTTTAATTATATTACGACTGTTATCACATTACAATGTAATATGATAACAATAATAATTAATAGTGTAATAATTACATATTTGAATAAATACAACACAAGTAAATATACTATTTTTCTTTTTATTTTTACCACTCCGAATGGGGAGTTTTCTAAATAAAATATGTGAGAATTGATTGGTTTCTTGTGCTGTGAGTAGATGTCAAAGGAGTAAAGTTGGATCGAATCACTTTTTTGATTGGCTAACTTTACTTTTTTGACATCCACTCACAGCACAATCAATTAATTAATTAACCAATAACTCAGCCGCAACGCAAATTTCCATAGTTAAATCTAATCTTCACATTTTTTGTCGAGTTTTGGGAATATGGTAGAAATGTAGCTGCAGGGGGTACGCCGGAGCCAGCAAAACTTTCAAAGTGGTCTATGAGAAAAAAAGTTTGGGAGCCTCTGCTTTAGACGGAAGGAAGATTTTATTTTATGTTGGAAATTAAACTATTTACAAGAGGAAAATGTTTCCTAATCTCTTCAGCAGCATAAGCAAGACATGTTACATGTATCAAGTTCGAATAAACGATTTTAAAATTTTGCCCGGCCTTTACCATATACGCTGCTGCATCAGACAAAATGGAGCAAAAAATTATCTCTAGGAACAGGCGTAGGAAGAAAAGATATTGATAATTCCTCTTAAACAAATCTGGCCATTGTTAGTGCATTAGCTTTTTCTAACTCTTTAGAAGCATTGAGGTAAGGTTTTGGCAGAATCTCGTCGCTAAGAACACCAATCAATAAATGAGAAATACAGCGTCCTCTTGAATCGGTGGTTTCATTAATACATATTACTAGAATTGTGATGTTGTACTTTTCTAATTCACAATTCACAACCAATCTGTTCAGCTAGTATACTCAGACGGTTTATCTACAAAATGAAACTGCTTTTCCCTTAGGGTTCCAATTGGAAAACGTGGTTTTATTTTCAAAATGAAACTGCTTTTCCCTCAGGGTTCCAATTGGAAAACGTGTTTTTTTTCTCTTCTACAAAATTTATCAAGCGCCAGTAAAAGAGTCTTTACAAATGATTTAATTATATTGCTTTAAGTTACTTGTAAACTTCTTGAAGTAATGTTAAATAAAAAACACAATAAACTTTAAATGAAACTTTATCTTTATGAAGTATAAAGATTAATATTGCATCATTAAACAATATTATTAAGGTAAAAATATTATATGAAAATGACCGTAGCATATAATAAAAACGTCCTCAGTGACAACCGAGCAAAATTAAAACTAATAAATTCCAAAGAAACTTCTTAATTTCTCCCTTAATAAACAAAGTAAACAACCAGATAATGACAGCTCGAAACAAACTTCTAACGCATGTGCATGCCACATGAAAAAAAGCCCTTGATATACCAACGTATAAAATTTTAAAGTTACAGATTTTTTTTAACTAGAAACTTTAAAAACCTTCTTTGTTATTTATTTCAAATAACTAAGATTAAATATCAATACGAAAATAATTATACATAAGAAAATACAGTATTAACTATTTTAAATATGAAATTATCTTTTAAATAATTTACTTACATAAATGAAAAAATATATATTTTTTTCGAGACACTGAGTTAGAAAGCCTAAAAATTAAACAATTACGAGTTCCACACACTCGTAAATAAATCGGTATTGAAATCAAACACCATCACTAATTAATCAAAAATCAGGAAGCTACTTAAGACAAAGATAAAGATTTATCTTTAGAAACACGACCTTCTAAACTCAAGGAACATTAGTGTCTGATCACGGATACAGCAAATTCGGCGTGCTTCAACTACACTAGCCAAAAATAAATATCAGTTCAAAATAAAAATACATTCAAAGATAATATATTTCAAAAATTAAACCCTGGCATCCAAAATAATTGTACAATCATAAAATTATAAAATTTTTCAAAATGTTTGCGGGGAAAAGTCCACAGCAATATGTAAAAATGTTTGTTCCGAATTATAGCTTTAATTTCCTCCGAATATAAGGAACTTATGTCGTTTCTTCGTAGTGTTATTTCACTTGGGACATTAAATTTGCCATACTTCTGGAGGAAAGAAGTGAAGTTTGGATTACGTAACTTTGACAAGGGAATATTTGACGTCATCATTGCATGACATAGGTTTCGGTTAATGATGTTTTATTCGCTTAGCTTTTTGGACATTGGCTTGAAACATAGCGTAATGTGGGTTGTACCACGTCTCCAGATTTAATCTTACCCAATTTAGTAATATGAACAGAAGTTTTCACGCGTTGGTCTATCAGATATTTTTTATCGCATGGTATCTGCATTGAAAAAAAAATAAAAATTGACATATCAAATTGAAAAGGAATAATATCAATACATAGATCTAAATCCCTAACAAATAAGTTCAAAATATTAAGCGAAAAGCCCCAAGTGTCCAAATTCTGCGAAATCGGTCGATATACTTAGGGTTCCGTATAAAAATTAAGTTAATACTGATAGAGCAAAACTGAAATGCTCTGTACATTTCTCTGTATTTTCATTGTGTACGTCCCTCGAAAAGAATGTAATTTGCTTTTAACTTTTTTTTGTATCTCAAATAGTATATTAAAGTACAAGTTGCATAAGACATGATTTTGGTGCACGCGTTCAAGAACAAGTGCACTAAAATGTCTTATGAAACGTGTATTTTATACTATTTTTTCTATTTCGGACATTAAAAGTTCAAAAAGACTTAAAATAAGAGGCATGTTTTGTACGAAAATTGTAGAAATTTTCTTTTTTTGAAGTTGGTAGCATTGATGTTTAACTAGAGCATTTTAAATATTTGAAAATCGGCGGTGTTATATGTCATTTTAAGTTTAAAATTTAGATTGATTTATGCAATGACCAACCTCTAAAACCAAAATTTTGCGAAAAAGTAATACTTTATGCAACCCAAACGGGTGTCGAAAAGTGCACTTTATAGCACCGAAATAGAAAAAAATAAATATCGACTGATTTCGCACCACCTTCTAAATTTAATATTCAAAATTATACTTACAATTTTAACGCACGCAGAACAGTAGACTTTTTCCATATCTATACGTAGTTCTTTGTATGATTTAACCCACACCGACGCTCTTCTAAATTTGGACATTTTACTAATAAAAATAAATAAACTACCACAACATCACACAAATCGATGTTATCTCTTCAAAAGTATAATCAGAAATAAAATTCAGGAATATAAATTATTATTTACCTATTTATGTAAATATAGATACAATAAAACCCTTGTTAATGGTTTAAAACGACCTATTTTAAATTCTTGGAATTTAAAACGGGAATACCCATACTCTTGTACCTCATAGAAACTTTTTTTATTGAGAACTGCAAACATAATAAAATAAATTATTTTATAATAGAAGATTTATAAAATTGTTTATCTTGAACTCTTGAAACGCCTGCCAAAGATTTACATCATTCAAAATTATTTCATTTATGCACAACATGTTATTTATTAAGAATATATGAAAATAATCAAAAAAATGCATATAGTGTGCAATATATGTAAAATATTCGTTTTGCATATTTGGGCTATATTAGTCATGAGCATAACCTGCGTACTTCAAACTAGCTACTACCTGATGTAAACTTTCAATTTATCAGAAAGGAAGTTTAAATTAACTTATATAAATTAGATAGCACATTATCAAGAACACAAAACTTTAGTCAACTAATGTGGCCTTTACTTGGTGAAAATCGTAAAACTTAATACAAGACACAGTTGTGTGATTTTCACAAATATATTATACTTATAGTAATAATTACAACACCAACACTTCTGGCTTCTTCAGGCTAATAAGTAAATCTAATTACAGGACGGAATATATTCTAGTCAGCTAAACTAATTTAACGGTGACAGTGTTGTACAATTACATAAGAATAAGGGGAAAATGGGGAATTATTCAAGTCTACTTAATCATTAGATCATTTATTACATTTTTAATGTCGCTGAATATCATTCTATGCTCTTGTCTTAGTAATTTCTCTGATATATCTAAGTTGTTGTTTTGCGAACGCATCTCTCTCCAGCTGGGGCGTCCCGACGATTCTGTAGAAAGATGAAACACGCGTCTACGTCTCTGGATACCTTCACAAATACATGAAATTGTATTGTGTTCTTGACACCTGATTTTTAATAATATTTTATATTATTAAAGACAATTACATCGTTCATTCGATTATTAAACTTGTGAAAAGTAATTTTAGTTTCACTTTCAATGGTTTCTCAGTGTACAGGCTTTAAATATAAATTTAAAATTTGTAAAGCTTTTGATAGTGACTTGTAAAAGTAAAAGTTAGTTACGTAGAGTAATAAATAAATTTGTGATAAAGCATATTTGTGTCAAAACTATACCTCAAATTTTTGATTAACTGGACTGATAATTTTTTTATATAAAAATTAAAGTACATCTTGAACTAATTATGAAATTATAACGCTGCATAGTTAAATTTCCTTCTAAAATTAATTACTTTAGAGAGAAATCGTGGTTATCCGAGCCCGATCACGAAGTAAATTTAATATTAGCTCCAGCGGTCGTAAAATTTAATTTTTTGACAGGCACGCTATTGCACAAAGCAGAATCGCAAATTAATTCGGAAGATTTTAGCACAGTCGTAAAAAGTTTAAAATCGCGATAACATCGAAACGATATTCTTTTTTCTTATCTCATTGTTCCTAAAGTCGCGCAACAAAATAGCCATGTTAGCACAGCTACCCACCGTTAAAGCCAAGAACAAAGAAACCCCGCATTCTTATTTCCCTCAGTTTCCATTTACTTCTAATTGAGGTTATGATTGCGAGTTAAGAAGGGTTGCTTGCAAAATACAAGCAATTAATGTACAATAAGAAAATCAGGTATTTATATTTCGACGACAATTAAGACGATAAAGGACGATAAGAGAGATAATTATTAAAACAGAGAACGACCGGAGTCTAACTCATCTGAATCCAGAACAGACGTTCGTGTTACAAAAAAATTCTGTCTGATATTTCACCTCACGGACCGAGACAACGGTTGGGGAGGAAATACACGCAAGACCGATGCGGTGACATGAAATGAAATGTCCGCTATGCATACACGAGAAGTGCACGCATACCATTCGTAAAAGGTGGAATTTTTTCGTTAAAGGACGGTAAAGGAACTATCTACATGAAGGCATGCAAATAACCGGACGTTTGACAATTTATTCCATATAATATATGGTTCGGTTCTATTAGTTGTTTTACTTTAAGACATGAAATAAATAAATAGTTAATTGACGAAGGAGATACTTGTTGAAACTGCATTATAATGCTAAGAAATAAGTACAGTAAAACCTCTAATTATGGACACCTCCGACAATCGGACACTTCTAAAAAATGGACATTTTTTGTGGTACGAAATTTTATAATGGGTTTTCTTAACAATAGTCACTCCTAATATTGGACCCTCCATAAATCGGACGCGGACACCCTTTATTTCACCGAAGCAATAAAACATCTGTAAATATATCTCTTAATTAAGGACAGACAAGACGGGCGGCGCCGAATAAAATTTTGCAATTATGTATGTATGTATGTACTTTTATTGCTGCACACGTGGAAGTATATCTACTCGGGTTTTTCCCATAATACATATGTATGTACAAAGTGCACACGTGGAAGTATATCTACTCGGGTTTCTCCCATAATACAAAGGAACGACGGTTTACCACTGGCCTACTCGTCAGGTGATAAGTGGAGTGATATGTATTTTGAATCAGTTTGAACTAGCCTTTGATAGTGTCAACATGGATTCTAGTAAAAGAAAGCGGTTAACAATCCAAGATAAAATTGATATTATTGCGGTTAGTGAACAGCAAAGCTTAAGTGTCCGAAAGCTCGCGGAAAAGTTTGGTGTCGGAAAGTCGCAAATTAGTGATATAGTGAAAAACAAAAGTGAAATAAAAGAACTTTTCGAGAAAAATGGAAACCTAGCTCAGAAAAGGAAGTTTCCAAAAACTAGTGGTTTAGCAATCGACGGAGCAGTGTTCAACTGGTTCTGTAAGGTGCGAAACAAAAATATACCCATGTCAGGACCCCTACTCAAAGAAAAGGCGCTGGAAGTAGCACAAAGTTTACAACTCACCGAATTCAAAGCGTCTAATGGTTGGTTGTAGAAATTTTGTCAAAGACATAAAATATCATTTAAAAGTGTGTGTGGTGAATCTGCCTATGTAAACATGCAAAATGTAGACGATTGGAAAGTCAAGTTGCAATCAATATGCAAAGATTACTCTCCGAAAGATATTTTTAATGCTGATGAAACCGGTTTATTTTTCCGCGCCCTTCCGACAAAAACATTTGCGTTAAGAAGTGATAAATGTGCCGGAGGAAAATCTGCAAAAGAACAACTAACTATATTGTTGTGTTCAAATATGGAGGGTGATAAGGAAAGGCCGTTAGTCATCTGTAAAAGTAAGAAACCTAGATGTTTTATAGGAGCTCATGTGGATAAGTTGCCGATAGGATGGATATCTAACAAAAAAGCGTGGATGACTTTGGATATTATGTCAGCTTGGTTAAAGAACTTTGATAACAAAATGAAGAAAGAAAAAAGGCATGTAATTTTGTTTCTTGATAATGCCACTTCTCATCCGAAGATTTCATTGGAAAACGTAAAATTGGTTTTTCTGCCTCCAAATACTACCTCGCATTGTCAACCTATGGACCAGCGTGTGATTCAAAACTTTAAGGTAATTTACCGGAGCATGCTTGTAAAAAGGCTTTTGGCGTTAGTGGATACTGAAAATTCACTAGAAATGGTAGAAAAAAACATTACGGTAGTCACTGCATTAATATGGATATCAGCTGCTTGGAAAAAACTCTCGCCTGTGACCGTAAGAAACTGTTTTCAAAAATGCGGATTCAATCAAAGTGACAGTGATCTAAGTGCAGAGTGCGATATAGAAGATAATATACCATTAGCATTTTTATTTCCCAATTTTAACATCACTAATTTAGATTTAAGCACATACGCATTAATTGATAATGAGTTATTTACTGAAAATCCTAATGTTTCCATTATAGATTGTATCGATGAAATTACTGATATCAGTGATGAAATGGAAAATGAGATTGAAGAGGAATTTGTAACTAGTATATCAAATATTTCAGAAGCCCATCAAAAATTAAAAGATCTTGAGAACTATTTCTTAAGCACTAACAGTTTTAACATTGCTAACAATATTTCTCAAGCTCTTCTTGAATGTGAATCTGAGATATTTAAACATAAAATGAAAAAAGCAAGACAAACAACAATTAATGATTATTTCAAGTAAAATCTAGCATAAAATATGTATGTATGTATGTGTATTAAGTATTGTAAATTTTTTTCGACTTTCGTCTTATTATGTGTGATTAAATTGATATGAGAATGAATATTTTTTTCGTTTTTTTTTTCACCTCCACATTTTGGACACCTCCATATATCGGACATTTTAGGATTCCCCGTCAGTGTCCATTATAAGGAGGTTATACTGTAATTAAACTTCTAGTTTCAAAAAATTCTTTTATTGTAAATACCACTACAATATTAATTATATTCAGTATTCATCCACCTGATGAAGCCATTGTATGGCGAAACAATATTGTAGTGGTATTTACAATAAAAGAATTTTTTGAAACTAGAAGTTTAATTACTTATTTCTTAGCGTTGAAATAAATAATTTAAACCAACCGGAATAAATATATACTCGTAATATATCAATGTTTGCTTTGATTACATTTGCGTTGAGCGTACAATAAAACATCGGTGCCCTTTGAAGAATGTTTTTCTTCTAGCTCCAGAAAGGCGAACTGCTAACTGTTCTTGAAGCACGCACATCTACAATGTTTTTGACAAAATTAACATCAGATAAAGTATTGTTTTCGACGCGTCTCATTCAAATAATATTAATAATATATACAAGCTGTCCCGTATCGTTCCAATGTGAATCAAACCATGAAAGTTAGTTACCTCAACTGCTTTAATACCTGACATGAAAACATGCTCGATTACTTCGAGAAAAATATTATCGCATCTTGTTCTACAGTAGGTATCCTGGTAAAGATGCATTTTAGGTACCTTAGGCAAAACATTATACATGAATTTTATGACAAATGAAACGCGATTACCACTCAACAGCGTTGCCATATGTTAGATTATTTGAATAAATAATTTCAAGACAGATAAGGTTATAAAGAAGACAATATTCAACAAAATATTAAAAATCCTGGTAATTAAATGCAACTATCTATTTAAAAACTATATATTTTGTAACATTATTACATATCACAATTAGTTTGTAGGAACAATTATTTGATCGTTGTATTAAAATTATATACAAGATGCCCGGTATCGTTAGGTTCAAATTTTAGGAGTGTAAAGTAGACTTCATTTCAACTAACAAAAACGCAATACTTGTATATCCATTTTTATTTGTTTCAAAGTTACAGATCTACGAATGTGATTGTCAGATCATCAAAAAAAAAAATGTAATCCTAAAGTCAATACAAACTGATTTTATTTAAAAAATTGCAATTAATAATATTTTCGAAATGTCCACCTCCTTGTTGAATGCAGGCTTGTGATCGTAAGCTAACAGAAGAAGTACCTATCCGAATTTCATACTTGTTTTGTCGGATTTGCTCGGCAGCCAGGTGAATTCGGTCCAACAACTCTTCTCTTGTGTTCGAAACTTGCGCGTAGACTAAATTTTTCATGTACCCCATAAATAAAAGTTAAGGGGATTAAGATCGGGTGATCTGGGTGGCCATGCAACAGGACCACCTCGACCAATCCATCTTGGATAATTGACGTTAACCCAATTTCGGACAGCAATTCCGAAATGTGGTTGTGCCCCATCTATGTGAAACCATATGTCTCGTCGAACATTCAGGGGGACATCCTCTAAAAGACCTGGCAGTTCATCAATAAGAAACTGAAGGTAATTGTCCGCATTTAACCTCCCAGGAAGAACGACAGGACCAATCAACAAGTCATCGATTAGGGCCGCCCAAATGTTAATAGATAATTCATGTTGAAATTTAGATGGGTGTATAGCTTTGGGATTTTCTGATGACCACCTGTGCAGGTTTCTCAGATTTGTAACACCACTTCTCGTGAACGTAGATTCATATGTCCAAAGAACTGTTCTGCAGAAATTAAAATGAAGCCCGTGGCCGTCTTAATATCCAGATAGAATAAACTAGACGAGCAAACCATGTTCCCTGCGATAGTGATATGGATATTTAAAACGTGAGGATAAGCCCTCGCCAAACTGTCGTTTGTGGCACTCCTAGTTGTCTAGCTATTCGACGTACACTTCCTCTAAGTTTGATGGCAAATTTACTCCTCGGTCGAAAAGATAATCACGCAGTCCGCATTCCCGAAATTGTATGTGTACTTCCCGATACGTTCTGTAATGATCAGGAAACCGATGTCGGTATTCAATAACTGCTTGGCGTGCACTGCCGTTACAGTAACCATACACAAAACGCATGTCCGCATACTCTTGAGAAGAAAATCGATAAGGCATTTTGAATAAAGAAAACGTGTCCACTCACTAATAAGCTGTTGTATGAACTGAAACATAATGTAATACTTTATTAAAAAATGCAACGTTAACAGTCATCTGAACATTTGTTTATTGTATAGTATTCTTGGTGCAGCACTTACGAAATAAGTAAGAACCTTCTTTAACATAAATCAATTTCCAGTACTCTTTTTTGTAGATCTCCAAGAAATTACTGTATGCACTACGACACGTGTTTATTTATTTTAGGATAACATTTTATTATGCGACGTTAACAATCACAGGCCTGTTATTGAATCGTATAACTTTTTTTAAATAAAATCAGTTTGTATTGACTTTAGGATTACATTTTTTCATGATCTGACAATCACAATCATAGATCTGCAACTTTGAAACAAATAAAAATGGATATACAAGTTTTGCGTTTTTGTTACTTGAAATGAAGTCTACTTTACACTCCTAAAATTTGAACATAACGTTACAGGACACTTGTATACAGGGCAAATATATGAATCCATTCGAATATCTTTGATATGGCCACCTAGATTTTAATAATACTTTCCACAATTAATTAAATGTAAATCTGGGAGTTGACGAGTATATTTATATTCGATTCTGACTTCCGGTTTAGCCGAAAACGATGTTACTTTTTTATTCTAAATGAATCACCCTCTACATTTTTACGAATTTCAATAGAGCTCTGCTTTAGAAGTTCAGCAATAATAAAGCTTGGCACGCTTCAGTTCAACAACGAAGAGATGAACAAGAGAACAACAGAGATATTTAATTAAAACTGATGCTTTAAAGTCATTTAGTAAGCCATGGAATTAGAATTCAGTACTTGACTAAAACTACCAGAATTAACTTTACAGACGTCCAAATATTAATAATGGTTCAATTAACTGAAAAAGTACGTATTGAAATTCTGATGATCGTTTTTGGTGGCAGAATTCATGAAGAAGTATGCGATTTATTTAACAATTTGCATTCAATCGGCATCCAGTATCGCGAACTGTCGTTGACAGAACTTTTAGAAGCTATAACTTGACCAGAAATATTAGAAATTTACCGAAAAGCAGACGACCGAAAGCCGCAACTAATGAAGTTATTGCTCAAGAAATTGCTATAGCATTAGAAAGATTACCACAAACTTCTACTACCTCCCTTATATGGTATAAGTTGCCGATCAGCAGTTAGAATATTGCAGAACGAAAAATATCATTCGTATAATCTACATTTAGCGCAACAATTATTGGACGGGTATTATGATCGTAGAATTAAATTTTGGGAAAGAGTGATGGAGATTTGTAAGAATGACCAATATTTTACATACAATGTGCTGTTTTCCGACGAGGCTACATTTTGTTTGAATGGTACCATTAATCGCCATAATTGTCGATATTGGTCAATAGATAACTCTCATTGGATGCTGGAAGCGTATACACAACATTCGCAGAAATAACCCGATTGGGCCGGTATTTTAAGAAGCCGTATTATTGGTCCTTTTTCATTTATGATACACTAACTGGACAAAGATATTTAGATCTTTTACGTGATCTGCTTGTTCCTAATATTGAGGAAGATGCGTAATTACTAGAGAACGGGCACGCTTACCACATGACGCAAAGCCCAGTGCAGTACTGGCGAAACGCTGTATTTCTAAAATTTTTAATTTTATTTATATAATTGGAAAACGAACGGGTGGTGATCTATAAAATTACGAAATACATATGTATTTGTTGAAAAGTTGTATTTATAAAGTTTTTAATTTTTTTTATATAATTGGAAAACATACGGGTGGTGATCTATCTATCTAAAATTACGCAATACATATTTGTTAATTAATTTTATTTATATAATTGGAAAACAAACGGGTGGTGATCTATAAAATTACGAAATACATATGTATTTGTTGAAAAGTTGTATTTTTAAAGTTTTTAATTTTATTTCTATAATTGGAACATTTTTATTTGTTCATTTTGTCGTTCAAGTTGAGTAAAGGAGTATTAATATTGACTAGCAATAGGTTCTCAAGGTTTTCTTCTGTCAATTTTGTTCTCTTTGAATTAAGTACATCCTTATAAATAGAAAACGTCCTTTCTACATCCAAACTGGTTATAGGTGCATACTGGAAATATTCTTTTATTTCTTCATATTTAGCCGTTAGATTTTGTGGAATTGTCTCCATACATAATTGCTGCAATGTAATTAAATCTGGATTTCTATTAAGAATTGCTTCAAACTTTTGCCGAAGGCCACATCCGAATTCACTTGGAATACTTTTCAAATTATTAACAGCCACATCTAATGTGGTTAATCCGTCATTTAATTTGAGATTTCGATTTTCAAAATAAGTGATTAGTTTTGGCAATTTTCCAAAGTGTTCGTGAAGAAAGTACAACTGATTTTTTAAATTTGGGATTTGTGTGAGCTCCTTGCACTCACCAATACTTCTAGCATCGTCCTTTAGCAGTGTTACGAAATGTTTTAGACTATCGAAATTCTCAGCATAATAACTAGTAGTTTCCAGCCATGTTGCCCATCAAGTTATTACTGGAGTGGGAGACAGTGACAGAGATGAAAATTTTTCCCTGAAAAGAGCTACTCTCAATGGTGCTTTTCTGAAAACTTTTTTAAAAGCTGATACAAGTCTATCAACTTCCGGAAAAGCATCTCTGATATATTCACAGATTCTGTGGAGAGCATGTGCTACACAAGTAATATGCAGTATATTAGGATATGTTTTCTTCAATAGTCTGCCTGTTTTTAACATATACGCAGCACTATCACTGACAAATAAAAGTATTTTTTCTTTGTACGTGGCGTCCGAATGAAGCATTTTTTGCATATTCTCCTTAATGGTTTCAGCAACTGTTTCCGCATCAACTCTATTTATAACACTTGTTGCTATTACATATGAGTTATAGGGAATAGTTGGATGTAGTACACCAGCTACAACATTTACCACACAGCGTCCTAACATATCCACCGTTTCGTCGGCGCTTATCCATATGTGTTGATTTAAAAGATGGCTTCTAATGCGTTCTACTGTTCTCGTATAGCACCTAGAAACATAATATTTGCGTAAAGTTGATTCATCAGGAACATTTCGACCAGTATATTTTTTCATAAATGTCTTCAAAATTGGATTGTTCGATTTAAATAATGGAATATTAGCTGCCATAAAAGTTTCACAGAGTTCTTCGTTAAAATTGTCAGATTCCAGCGGGTTCAATTTTTTTTCGTGCTTTAACGATCCTACGTGACGTTTTACGGTTGATTTATTGCAATTTTTCAATAACGTTTCACACATTTCACAATAAATTTCGGAATCACTGTTAATGTACATACAATCAGTATGGCCCTCAATCCAACTCGCCATTGTTTCACGATGCCATTCTCGACGCTCTTCCATTGTCTGAAAAAGTAAGAATATTCTAGATCCAAATAAACGAAATTAAATAACGAAATTTTATGCACACTTACGTGAAAATTATTGGAAGATGTTGCTTAAATGAAAAGAAAAGAAATGTACGTGCTATTTCTCTTACTAAATACGATAAACTTATTTATTTTATCTACGAACACGACACCACTGACCAACACTATATTCTCCGAATACAATAGCTGGGTTGTCCATTGTTATCGCTGCGAGACCAGGTGGCCGAGTAAGTCAAACAAATACTTCATTGAATTACGCCGGGATGTACTGAGCGACGTTATACACAATTCCAATTGCCGATTGCGTTTTATGGAAATTGCATCCGTTTTCTAGTAATTACCTGTACGTGTTTGGTTCCAACAAGATGGAGCACCTCCTCACTAAGCTCTTAATGTTAGAAATTCTTTAAACGAAACATTTCCAAATCGATGGGTTGATCGTAGAGGATTCATTTAATGACCGGCACGGTCCTCAGATTTAAAGCCCCTGAATTTTTGTCCTGTGAGGGTCATTTAGAATCTTGTTTATACTAGACGACCGCATAATCTGGACGAGTTACGGCAGAGAATAATTGAGAAAGTGCAATTAATTCGTGAAGAGGCTTTGGAAAATTTCGTTCAGGAATTTGTTTACAGTCTTGCATATTGTCAAGAAGTAAACGGTCATCATTTCGAAAATTTTCTTAACTGGTATTGATTTTGGTTATATTTTTGTATTCATTTCTCCTGTTCTCAATGAAATTTGCATTAATAGATTTAATTAAATATCTCTGTCGTTTTTGAACAAAAGTGTACCATACCTTTTTATTGCAGAACTCCCAGAGCAGAACTCTATTGAAGTTCATGTAAAAATATACAGGGTCATTTATTTAAAATAAAAAGTTAACATTTCTAGCTAAACCGGAAATCTGATTCAGATATAGATATACTCCTCGAATCCCTCTACTTGCATTTATTATTAATTGTTGAAAGTCTTATTAAAAATCTAAGAAGCTGTATCAAAGTTATTCGAATGGATACCTAAATTTGCCTAACCCTGTACATATAATTAAATTCCTTTAGTACCGAGAGGGTGTAAGGGTTACAAATTGTACTAGACACTAATTCTTTACAAACTGTTCCAAGTATTATATGTTCTGAGTGAGCTTCTTGGTTCCGGACCAAGTATTGGTTTCCTTCCTTAAGATTTTTTCGATTGTACTAACCCAAGTTTCTTTTAGCCTACCCCCCTTTCTCTTGAACGGTGTCTTACATTCTCAAATTATCTTCGCGGGTATTGAGCTGTTCAATCTTTGGAGGTATCCCCACCATTCAGGTTGTCGATTTTCTATGAATTCTTCAAGTAATTCTATTTTGCGATCTGTTCTAACTTTTTCGCTATTTACTTTATCTCCAGGAACGAGCAACTAATTTCTTACGATTACGATGCTGAACATACACCTATTCCAAGGAAGATAGAAGTAAAAGATCTAGGTGTTTTATTTGATACACAGCTTAAATTTACTGGGCACATACAAGCAGTCAGCAACCCTGCTTCTCGAGCTTTAGGCATCCTTATAAGAACGTGCAGAAGATTTTCTAACGTGCGTACACTAAAAACGTTATATTTTAGTATGGTCAGGTCTAAACTGGAATATACCTCTGTAGTATGGTATATATATTTACCAGCAAATGGGTTTGGAAAAAATTCAAAGGAGGTTCTTGAAATATGTTTCGTTCAAGACTAGTGGAATATATACACCTCGTTGTGTAGACTACAATAGCCTTTTAAGCGAGTATGGCATGGAGTCGTTGTCGGAACGGAGAAATGCTTCTAGTGCCAACTTTTTAATCAAAGCTGTTACCAATAAAATTGATTCTCCGTCATTACTCAGTAAAGTACAGTTTCTTGTACCGAATTACGGCGCGGGTTCATCGACTACATCTTCAGTTCCACGTGCTAGAACTAATGTTTTGGCTAAGGCGCCAATGGTCCATATGGCAAAAAACGCAAATAGGTATTGTGAAGATCCCTTTACTAAATAAATAAGTTAGTATGTCATTTTGTTTATTTTAGAATTTAAATGTGTAAATACCCGACACCCCTAAGGGTATAAGGGTTTTCTGATAATATATATATATATACAGGGTCCGGCAACGAAGCGGGGACGGAAGATTACACGCGGATTTGAAAGTTAGTCAAATATTTAGTCATCGGATATCCTTCCGTACCATCGAGCGCACGTTTTAAAAATATTTTGTTTTATACAGGCTGTTCCAGATGGAAATGCCAGACTAAAGTTGCATTTTTTTAAATGGAACACCCCGTATATTAATAGATAAAATGATCCGCGCTTGAAAGCTGGTTACATCGATATAATGTTGTGTGGGTCTAAAGTTGATAGTTTTTGTGTAAATAATTATTTTACTTGATAAATTGATACATTTGAGTAGGCTATTTTGCATAAGGAAAATCAAAAGATCCGAAACCAATAGAACAGAATATTTTCTACTAGTATGCACTTTCGTTGCTACGTGAAATAAATTCTGCAACTGCTCGCGTTATACAGGGTGTTCACAATTTTGCAAAATCGAAGAAATCTCGTAATTTTTAAATGGAACACCTGTATATTTTTAGCTCATTGAAAAGCTCTTTTACTACGCTTTCTATTGATACCTCATTTGATGCACCTAGGATGGATCATTTGCTAATTATTTCTTTTTAGAGTTGAATTAATGAAAAATGCTTGTATTTTTAGTAGCTAATTTGCGCTTTTAAACCTTCTGTAAGATCGGATATTCAACAAATTATCCATAAATGGTCTATAACAAGAAGAAACCCCATTAAGTACGAGAAACAGTTGATTTTCACTCAGCGGTGAAAGCAAACATTAAATTAATATAAAATAGCATTTTCAATAGATTCACTGCTGATCAAGTTATCTGGTGTCAGTTTTAAGCTTGTATACTTAATAACTAAGTTGTCAAAAATTTCGTTCCATCTTACACAGTATTTCGTTCAATCTTTAAAAGAAATTGCTATAATGACTAATTTTAGTATTCAAGAAATGGTGAATATGATATTTATTCTTGGGGAGTGTACAAGAAATTGTCTCCTAGCAAGTAGAGTATATGCAGAGAGATTTCCAAACCTTGAAAGAAAGCCAAGACCGGAAGCATTTGAAAGGTTATTAGAGAGATTTACAGAAACTGGTAGTGTAACCTACAAGAATAGAGAAATAAATAAGCCGGTAATCAATGGAAAAAGCGAATTTGCCGTATTATTAACAATACAGGAAAATCCACATATAAGTATAGACGGTATTTCAAAGGTAACAGCTATTGAAGATAGGGGCGTTCGAAGAATTTTAAGAAGTTTATGTGGAAGTTCCTACAACAAGGGAAAATATGATGGAACGCATAAGAGAGGCATTTAGAAATGTTCGCCAAGAAACATTACAGCATGTTCAACAGAATTTCACCAGGCGGCTTCATTTATGTATTGAAAGACATGAAAGGACATTTGAAAGTTTTCTTTGATTTATTTGCATTTACTATTTACATTTACTTTATTTTTATTTACTGGGCTACTACTTTTGTTAATTAAATTAGATGTTGTGGTTAATATAATTAGTATTTATTTAAAATAGTGCAAACTTTTAATACTACTCGTACTTGATTCTTTCCTCCTACATGATTTCAATTTATATTAAGCTAATTAGGTATATATTGTTTCATATTAGGTATTCGTAAAATAGTTGATTTTACAACATTCTTTAAAATAGAAATTAATTAGTGCAAATTTTTTATTAAACTAACACCGGATAACTTAATCGGCAGTGAATCTATTGAAAATGCTATATTACTTTATATTAATTTAATGTTTGCTTTCACCGCTGAGTGAAAATTAACTGTTTCTCGTACTTAATGGGGTTTCTTCTTGTTATAGACCATTTATGGATAATTTGTTGAATATCCGATCTTACAGAAGGTTTAAAAGCGCAAATTAGCTACTAAAAATACAAGCAATTTTCATTAATTCTCTAAAAACTCTAAAAAGAAGTAATTAGCAAATGATCCATCCTAGGTGCATCAAATGAGGTATCAATAGAAAGCGTAGTAAAAGGGGGTTTCAATGAGCTAAAAATATACAGGTTGTTCTATTTAAAAATTACGAGATTTCTTCGATTTTGCGAAATTGTGAACACCCTGTATAACGCGAGCAGTTGCAGAATTTATTTCACGTAGCAACGAAAGTGCATACTAGTAGAAAATATTCTATTCTATTGGTTTCGGATCTTTTGATTTTCCTTATGCAAAATAGCCTACTGAAATGTATCAATTTATCAAGTAAAATAATTATTTACACAGAAACTATCAACTTTAGACCCACACAACATTATATCGATGTAACCAGCTTTCAAGCGCGGATCATTTTATCTATTAATATACAGGGTGTTCCATTTAAAAAAATGCAACTTTAGTCTGGCATTTCCATCTGGAACACCCTGTATAAAACAAAATATTTTTAAAACGTGCGGTTGATGGTACGGAAGGATATCCGATGACTAAATATTTGACTAACTTTCAAATACGCGTGTAATCTTCCGTCCCCGCTTCGTTGCCGGACCCTGTATATAAATGTGTAAATGAATTTGCACAGCAACATATTTTTTTTGTTTTTGTAATTTTATATTATCCTTTAAGTGGACTTTAGTGGTTGTATCTTTGGGTAGTAAAGACTATTATTCTTATTATTATTATCTAATTTCGTTTCTACTTGTACTCTTCTTAAGTATTTTATTTCCGCTACCCCAATCGTTTTCCTAGTTTTCTCTGACAGCGCCCATAATTCACACCCGTACGTCATTCTGACGTGCGGATATATAGACCTACATATTAATTTATTTACTTGCATCTTTATCTTAGAGGATAATTCTTTCTTATGCACTTTATGAGGCACTTAGTCATTGCATAATAAACTCTGTATGCTTTTTCTATTCTGTTGTTTAACTCGGCATCTTATCTTCCTTTTTTGGTTCAAAGTAATCCCTAGGTACTGGAAGCTATATACATGTTCTATTAACTCACATTCTATCTCTATCTGTATTTTCTTATAGTTCTCAGATATTGCCATAGTTTTGCTCTTACTGTTATTCAGTTTCATGCCATTTTCAGTTAGCACTTCGTTCCAAATATTCATGTTTTCTTGTAATTTTTTTTCGCTTCCTGCTACTATTGCAATATCATCCGCAAAGGCACACTCAGAGATACTAACTACTTCCAGATTTCTATAACCCACAAGCATTGGTTTTATTGTTCTTTGGGTCTTTTTGACCAATCCATAAAGGCAATGAACAGCAGTGGGCTTAAATTTTATCGTTGTCTCACTCCTTCGCTAGTGTCAAACTCCTCGAATGTCAGGTTTCCCTACTACACAGTTACTCGTTGCTTTGTATTATATAGTTTGTGGAAAAATGGTGTGGAAATTTTCGAACGTGGTTTAACTTGCAATAAACCACATTTGAAACCAAAAAAAAAATCGTGCATCGATCGAATTTTTTTAGCTTTTTGGAATGAAGCACCACCTAAAAACAGTCCTTCCAGATGAGAGAGAAACTTGGAGAAGAATTGCAATCGGTTGCGCCATATTGCAAAAGTTTTGCACTGATTTATATGGAATCTTTCCTGGGGATAGCAAATAATTAACCAAATTTTAATTAGTATTAAATATGTCTTACAGTCTTTAATCTTAACAACACTTATTCACTAAACACCACCGCTAAACAATATTTTGTTTTAATTAATGTTCGAAATATGCGAAATATTATAAGTGGCTTTAGTTAACAATCCCTACTTATTTAATACTTCGACAGTCCAGCTGGCGGTAGCATTAGACTAATAATATTGCATATATCTGTCTTCTATCAAACTGGTTTAAAATTCCGATTATTCACGGAATAATAACATAATTTAATTATCATTTAAAGATAAGATATTCTAAAAAATAAGAAACCTAAACGTAAATTTGTTTCAGTACCGCTGAAACCTATCATTAACTAATTTATTTACATGGAATATTATTTTGTATTGATTTTCTTTCGTATCTAGCTTTTTTTGACAAAACAATGACATGCAAAATACAATTTAAGCAGTTTTAAAAAGAGAACAATAGAACTAAACTCATCGCGAGTCGAACTTTTGCTTCGGAGAGAATTTTTAGTCTAGACTATGTTAACTTCCATGGTGATTGAGTCGAGATAGGAGTTTCAAGTTTGTTTATCATCCTAAGTTAATTATGTCTAGTTGCTGGCAGAAATTTCCGCGTTCGATTTTCTGCTGTTTTACATCTTTATAAGATTTGCCACTAATTCTGGATTTTAGCATGTAACGGATAGAATTAGGTTCCGAAGTCATCTCGTTTATGGGGCGCACTGAAAATTTAGTTAATATTCTTGTAAGTATAGGCAAATTATTTTGGCAAAGGTAAAAATAAACATTTTAAAAATACGGACTGTTCAAAACTATTAAAGAACTTTAGCAAAAGTAATTATTTTATACAATAAAGAACAAAAACCTATTAATTTAACTAAATTCTCTCTTATTATAATATAGTTTACAGGATATTTTATTTTTTTACAAAATAATGATATTTTCTCTGAAAATAGATCGCAATTTCATAGTTTTAATATTTGAATTAGTAGTTAGTTCTTAGGAATAATATTTCCAGGGCATTATTCGGACTAAAAGCACATAAAGGAACAAACAAACAAAACAAAAGAAATGGGATATCGTTTAGCATGAATTTGTTTTTTCAATGACAACACTAATTTAAACTTTCTAACAAATTATCACAACAATTTCGTTTTAGAAATCTTCTATCCTTAATTTGAACCCCAACAAGCACCTAACGACTATTTCCTATGAATTTTGGCAGCAATGGTTTCCATTACTGAGATTTGCAAACGATAAATTGAAAAGCAACATTGTTGATTAGAATAAATTACTGGCAACAGAATATTATAAGAGCGGAAGAAATAAAAGTAACTAAGACGAAAGTACCTCATATGACTCAGACGTGTTACTTAGCAAGAATTTTCTCTTTAACCACATTAAACAACGATAAATTGAAAAGCAACATTGTTGATTAGAATAAATTACTGGCAACAGAATATTATAAGAGCGGAAGAAATAAAAGTAACTAAGACGAAAGTACCTCATATGACTCAGACGTGTTACTTAGCAAGAATTTTCTATTTAACCAGATTAAACAACGATAAATTGAAAAACAGTTTTATTGAATATATACAGGATGAGTCGTGAGGAATCGACCAAACTCAAGGAGTGTATTCTACTGGTGAAAGTAATGTAAAAAAACTCAAATGTTATTATCCGATTTTTATTTGTTTTCGAGTTATAGCGTAATTAAAAATGTAGATTTAGTATACCATGTTTATGTATGTATTCGTAAAAACAGTGAAACCCCGGTAGCAATTCATTATAGGGAAGTCTTCCTAGCTGAAGCGCTACCTGTTCGTGGTTTCCCGAAATAGCGGTAGTGACATTGAAAGCAGTCGAGAAATAGTGTAGAGTGGTTTGTATGCCTAATGCGTCTAATGTCACTACCTCTACTTCATCGTTGATATAGTGAGGGCGCTGCCATCATAAAAAATGTTCCCTATACCTTGGAGTAAATTATAACATTGTGTTCGGGTATTGTGACATTGACTTGACGTTTGTACGACTATAGTGTAACAAACTAAAATGCCACACACTTATTCTAATTTAGAATATGCTAATATGGTGTTTGTTTATGGATTTTGTGATGGGAATGCTACAGCTGCTGCTAATGAATATCGTCAACGGTTTCCACATCACAGACATCCTAATAAAACTGTATTTATTAGTGTATTCAACACATTGTGCGCGACCGGAAAGCTTCCCAGTGTAAACATAATATCTGAACGAGGCAGTCGACAACAATTACAAGAAGTAGAAGATATTCTGGATGTAGTAGAAGAAGACGCAACTACCAGCTCACGGAGAATTAGTATTCAATTGGGCATTCCACAAACAAGGGTGATAAAAACACTCCACGAGCATGGCTTACGTCCGTGCCATGTACAAAGAGTACAGCACCTACAACGAGATGATAATCGTAGACGTATGGAATTTTGTCGATGGATAAATGATAATTCCCGTTTTGTATCGCGTATACTGTTTACGGATGAAGCGACATTCACCCGTAACGGTATTAATAATTGTCATAACCAGCATGTATGGTCAAACGAAAATCCACACGCAACAGTCGAAAGTAACTTTCAACATAAATTTTCGGTAAACGTGTGGTGTGGCACGATCGATGGTTTTTTAATTGGTCCTTACATTTTTGAGAATCGCCTCACGAGAGATACCTATTTACATTTTTTAGAAAATGAACTGCGCGGACTGCTAGAGGATGTTCCCCTAAACATCAGAATCCAAATCTTCTACCAGCACGATGGAGCGCCTGCACATTACGCTCGTGCAGTCAGGCAACATTTGGCTGAAAGGTTTCCAGGGAGTTGGATTGGACGTGGTAGTCACATTGGTTGGCCTCCTAGGTTTCCAGACCTCACGCCACTCGATTATTGTTTATGGGCCTGGTTAAAAAATGAAGTGTATCAAGTAAAAGTGGACACTCGTGAAGCACTAATTCAACGGATTATGAATGTTGCTGACAATATCAAGCATCAACCTGACGCAATCAGGAACGCAACCAGCGCCCTTGGTAGACGATGTAAAAAATGTTTTGAAATGAATGGCGGTATTTTTGAAAATATATTATAAAGAACGATAATACCAATAAAATACAAAAACTTCAATGTATGAAATTTTGTTTATTTTTAATTACGCTATAACTCGAAAACAAATAAAAATCGGATAGCAACATTTGAGTTTTTTTACATTACTTTCACCTGTAGAATACACTCCTACAGTTTGGTCGATTCTTCACGACTCACCCTGTATATTGCTACGATAAAAGTAGTGCTCGACGCACTCTTCGAAATTTGCCGATGTGCGCCAGACGCTAAACCTTCTTACCTCCTAAATTCCACCTACCTTATATCCTGGTATCCTCAAGACTATACGGCTAACTTGTCGAAGATGGGCGGGGTATTGGTTAAAGTTTAAAGATCTAATTCGCAAGTTAAAGAGGCGCCATCGCATTGTTTAAAGTCTTTCCACCTATTACGCATGCGAAACGCGTAACTAATATAGGGCGTTGGAATTTTAAGAGAGAAAAAAAATGATACAGAAAAAGAATGATAAGAAAACTAGAAGTGGTAGTAATCTCAGCTAAGCAGCTGTATTTTACTTATAAAGAGATCTTGGTAGTATAATTTAGTATGGTTTCCTAGGTATAATAATAATAAAAAAAATGTGAAATGTCTAATTACAGACAAACAAAAAAAAAACATTGCAAGTATCTTGTCAAAACCACCAAGGGCGATTACTCAGTATAATGATTATACAGCATAAAACGGTGATATTTCGAAATATCTTACATACGAAAAACAATCTTTAAATCGGTAGCAGGTGTCTTAACAAGTTTACTTAATTTTTTTTTACAAGTGATATAAATTTAGGTAATTGATTATTTAAATGTTATTACAAATTACTAACACGTAAATCAATTTTTTTTAAAGAATCAAAGAATTTAATATGTAAAAAAAAACTAAAGATACTTAAGTGTCCCAAACAGACCTGATGTCTTCATAAGTACACTCACAAAACTGTCCAGATGTGATTGTCGATTTATGGTCGTCTGGCAATTATTAGATTTCCTTTTTTTTCCCACTCCACGCGTCGTGAGGTATTACTATTTCCCTATTATGTAAAACAAAAGGCGAAAATCAGCTTCCATATAATAAAAAAAGGAAGTCTACCATAAAACGTAGACACGTTGATAGAAAATTTAGAAAAATAAAGAACAGAAAGAATTTGCACAATATAAAATATGATTCGTACGTAAAGTCATTATTTTAGAAATATAAAGTAACTTACCCTTGAAGAAGGGGGTTTTCTCTTTTTGTTTTTTTTTACGGCCCAAGCATATATGGTAACGAAATCGTCTATTACAATAGTTTTATCCGCTTAACGGAATTGTATTTTCCACAATAGGGACTCTTATCCCAATAAAGATACAATTTTATTCCTTACTATCCTTATATCCGTATTTTCGACGCTATTCCACTCGGATAAGAGTAGGATAATGAAGGCTTTGAAATAGGCTACAGTCGAAAAACCAGACACAGCTCGAACCGAAACAATGGTTAACGGTAAAGTGGAAAAATAATGAGAAATGGCCAGACCGCCTGGGTGACAATAACGAAAGTCGGTTTGACTTGCGCGAAAAGATATGTGCAAGAGCACAGCGCATTTTTAAAAATTCACGTTCTTAATTTATATATTCAGCGTGGTCCATTTAAAACGTAACAATATAAATAAATAAATTATGATTTTTCAAATTGAAAACTCATTATATGAGTATTAAAAACGTTGTAAATAGCTTACTATCATTATTTAAACAAAGAAATCGATAATAAATTTATACAAATGCAAAGTCACTTGTCATATTTTTGAATTTATTATCCATTTCGATTATTTTTTGAAATACTCTCTCAGAAATCAGAATCAGCAAAGTTTCATCTTGCCTTATAATATCTGTAATAATTGTTTATATATCCCATTTAAATATTAAATCTATTTGTACAATAAACAGAGGTTATAGTAGAACATCATCTTTCAATTTTAAATTAATTTAATATCAAAGCACTTCCAACCTTGTTTAAAGAAATATCTACTTACTCATATATACTCTTCTTCCTTTTTGAAGCACACCCGTTAGATAAACACAGTTTTATTTGACTTTTCGATTGATTTAGTATCAGGGCATTCATTTATTCATTCGTTCATTCATCCACTTTTAATTTTATGTCAACAATAATGATTGTATAACATCGATCGATATAGTAGCTTAATTTAATTCTAATTTACACATGCGAAATCTTTTATTGGCGCGAGATTTTTAAAATAACGAATTCAAACTCTAATACGTGTTTTTTATCATTATTATGTTAAAATTATTTTACAAACTCCTTTAAGTTATAGTTAATTATCAATTTAGCATTGGAATCGTGAGCTAATATACAGTGTGTTTCTGAATTTATACGAAAGATTTCAAAGGGTGATTCTTTAGCAAAAATTAAGGGGGGTCTTTTATATAACTTTTTGTTCAACACCCTTTTCCCTCCAAGTTACAGTGCTTTAAAATTAGGTAAAAAAATTTGTTTTTATTTAATATATCCACTTTGGAAAAATTTAGAAGAATGAAATTTGGCAGATAACTGATGCTAATAAAATGTCAGTTTTTGAGTGTTTTTGTTACCCTAAAATGTAATCACAAGGGGCTGAAAAAAACAACCCCTATAATATTTTGCATTAGAACTTTTTAATGCGCCTATATTTTCCTATTTAAAAAATTGATTTAAAAAGACAGACTCAATCTGCAACTTTTTTATGTCTTGACTTTTTATCATAAAATTGTTAGTTTGATTGACAAAAAAATAAAATACTGCTCAGACTCTTTTCCCATAAATTCACAGAGAGGTTATTATTTATTAAAAAAAAATCAAGTAAGCTGCTGTCAAATGAAGTCATAGGACAATTAGTTTTATTGTCCTGATTTTCTCTAATTTCTAGACAACAACAAAATTTATTCCAACCGCTTGACTTGTGCATTTATTATTAGCGTATTTAATAAATAAACGTCGATGTCTTATATTAGATGGACGTATATTAGATGCTTTGTATTTGCGATACAAGTTTATATATGAGCCAATAACGGTAAATATTCTTTGAGTATTGGTTTTAGTATCTGGTATAGTAACTACTAACACATTTCCTCTATCTTCAATGTCATCCACAGTCATACGGCATAACTCTTCCCGGCGACAAGCGCCAAATATACCCATAACAACAGCTACTTTGAACAGCATTTATTTTTCATCTGATGCTTCAGAAATAAATCTATCAATTTCTTGTCTTGTCAATATTTATGATTTTCTTGGTCGGTAACCTTCTCCTTTCCGTTTCAAAAATGCAATAAGTTTATAATATTTACTAATATCATGGTTGTCTTTTATATTTAGCAAAAGTTTTATCATCGAAAAATGTGACCAAAGAGTAGAAGATTTCCAAATTTTAGACCTTTCTTTAAAATATGCTAGTAGAACATTTTCGCAAAATTTACCTATCACATTATTGCATCTGCACCATTCCATAAACCTTTTGTACGCAATTTCATATTGTTGCCTAGATTTTGAGGGCAACAAATCTAATGTCGCTTTATCAGCGGATTCAATTATTGCACTCGGTATTACTTCATTTTCTTTATTAATACACGAACTCATCTTTTGTACAAATTGTGACAAATTAATTTGATGTAATTTAACGGTTGCGTCCAGTTGTGTCAAAACGTATTCATGAGCTGTCAAATTTGGTCAGTAGAGTTTCATTATATTTTATAATAAAAATTGTGTTTGTAGACAAAATATTGTACGATACACATGTTAAAAATGCTATTTTATTTCACTCGTAAATTGCGACACTCGCTAACGCTGGTGTCGCAAACTTATACTCGTGAAATAAAATCGCACTTTTAACACTTGTATCGTAAATAACTATTATTATTATTATTATAATACTATTATTATACTAAACACTTTGTATATGTTCAGGGGCTATTTTTCTTGCAGAAGTATGGTCACATCGAGTTATGTCAACTCACAGAACTACCATACTTGGTCAACAGATAAAGTCATAATTTTTTGGAAACAGACCTTCATCCGATCAAAATCTATGCTTGGCTTGTAACTAGCAAAAGAACATATTATAGGACCTATTTTTTTTTACTAATACGATACTGATCATTATAGAGAAATGTATCTAGAGCTGTCTAATAATCAGTTGCATGATGATGAAATAAAAATTTTATCCAGTTTGTGTGTTCTCCATAGTTTTCCAACAAAAAGGAGCTCCACCACACAGTAATTTAGCTGGCTATCGAAATAATTTCTAAAAAGTATAGCAATCCATTTAAACTGAAAAATCTGAAGGTTGGTGCGGGAATGTGTAACACCCCTGTACATTCATAAATAATTTTACAATGTCCGCTGTGATATACTATCTACATACAAAAATCGCACGTTCCTGTCTTTACTAGTTTTTACGCCAAACTTTGCTGATACACTAATGACGCACTCGGTATATCAAGCCATTTAAATCTCTATTCCATTTCGAGTTTTATAATAATATATACAGGCTGGCCCAAAATGACCGAAGGGGTTTTAATTCCTTATAACTTTTTTATTATAATTTTTTTTTTGTTTTCAGTATTTTGTAAAGAAGACTTGGGGAATTTAAAATGGAACAGTACACAATTGAACAACGTGCCAAAATCGTTGAACTTTATTTCTCAAATCAACGATCCATTGTTTTGACTCAGCGTGCATATCGTCGTTATTTTAATCTGCGGGTTGGACCCTCAGAGTCAACAATAAACCGTCTGGTTGCAAATTTTCGAGAACAAGGGGCAGTAAGGAACATTCCTGGTGCCGGCAGACGACGAACGGTGCACACGGATGACAATATTGAACGGGTACAGGAGAGTATTCGGGAAGATGGGAAACATCAACCAGGAGACATCAAAAAGCAGAAGAAAATCATGATTTTATTCATAATTTAATTATGAGCGACGAAGCCCATTTTCAATTAAATGGGTTCGTTAATAGGCAAAACTGCAGGATATGGGCTACGGAAAATCCAAGAGCAGTTCAACAGCGAGAATTATACCCACTTAAGTGTACCGTTTGGTGCGGTGTTTCGTCGGAAAGGATAATTGGCCCATATTTTTTTGAAAATGAACACGGTGTCGCCGCTTCCATCACTGGTGTTAGATATCGGACAATGTTGGAAAATTTTCTAAGGCCAGCCGTGGAAAACCATCCGCAAGTATGGTTCCAACAGGATGGAGCCACAGCGCACACTGCGAGGGACACAATTGCTCTTTTACGCGACATCTTTGGTAAACGAATTATTTCCCGTACAAGCGATTTTAATTGGACTCCGCGTTCACCGGATTTAACCGCTTCAGACTGTTTCCTTTGGGGTTATTTGAAAGGAAAAGTCTATATTAATAAGCCTCGAACCATACAGCAATTAAAAAATAATATACGCGACGAAATCAACAACATAGCACCTGAAGTTTTGCGAAAGGTCATGGAAAATGTTTTGGAAAGAGCACGAATATGCGAAGCAGAAAATGGCCACCACTTGCGAGATATAATTTTTCATAATTAAATTAAAAATATTCTCCATTAATATACTGTATTTAAAATAAAAAAAAATTAATAATTATGTCTTAAATAAGAAGTTATAATGCACTCAAACCCCTTCGGTCATTTTCGGCCACCCTGTACAGATGCCGCAATAATATTTCAATCTTCATTTCCAATTATAGAACTGGTATAAAGAAAATTATACTTTTTTCTACAAATACAATGGTATAAAAAAGCATGCGTGAAGAAAAGCACCTTGTCACTTCAACGCACGCACTATTAAGAACACATGATATTCCTTTAGATGTCCGATTGTCCAGTTTTCCCAGCTGGCTATTGTATTATTAACAGGGGTTATAATTTTAGTGAGACACTGTAAGTATAAATGGGACTGTTTCCCATTGCATGCTCAGCCATAAAGATGATATACCCCTGCCTACGTCAAAGCAATACGTGCCCCTTTCTAGGTTGGTGTTATGTTATAATAATTATAAGAGGAAATTAAACATGCGTCACGGTTGTGTTTACTCCGCCGGAATTACCTGAGATATGTTAAATTACAAACAATCCCTTGTGCAGAAATATAATTCGTTATATAAACACAAATATTCAGTACACAATTTGCGTGTTTGCTCTCAAAACTAATAAAATTTTAATAAAATGTTTCCGCATGCCTTCACGTTAATAATTGTTTTAGATTTCGAAATTGTTTGAATTTTGTAATCCTACTTAATGAAAATAAATACAAAAGAGCCAAATTTTAACCGTTACGATCACGCTACAATTTAATATCGGTGTAAATTAAAATTTGTTTATAAAATCGTATTTTTCTATGTGATTTTCCAACATACTAGGTACAACAGAAATGGTGCGTAGATTCTTCCATAAATTCCTGATATAATTAGTAGAGAAAGGAAACACGAACGAAACTTTACTTTACTTTCTCATAAAATTTCGTCTGATTCTCGTCAACTCATTTGTTACAAAAAATCAGCCATTTGTGTA
This sequence comes from Melolontha melolontha, assembly GCA_935421215.2. Classification (NCBI taxonomy): domain Eukaryota; kingdom Metazoa; phylum Arthropoda; class Insecta; order Coleoptera; family Scarabaeidae; genus Melolontha; species Melolontha melolontha. The sequence goes on from OW285235.1 coordinate 215,766,662, forward strand.
GTCATTTTAAGAATTCAATGTCTGCCATTATTATATAATTGCAAAGTTTATTTATAGTTGTACGGCTGCGTTTATTAGTATAAAATTCAGCAAGAAATGTTTCATATTCAACTTTTCGTAATAATAAGAAATAAAAGATGTATCCGCCTGTATTAGTTAGTAACAAGAATAGAGCAAATATTAAGCAATATAATGTCATGCTTAGACGAAAACGAAATTCCAAAAGAGAAGAAGACAAAACCCCAACATGTTCAATGAATTTACCTGTGGGTGTATCGCTTGTTCAGTTATACGGGATAAAGTGTTGTTGCCATCCTGCTCAGTGGAGATAGTCGTGTCGGTTGTTCAAAAACACGCCGTAAGTTGGACGTTGAAACCAGTAGACCTGAAACTCATTCTAAATAGGGCAAACAAATATCTCAAGGTAAAGATACACACATAGAAAAAATATTAAACAATAATAAATAAAAGAACACAAATAAACAAATAAGATAAGATAACTTATCAGAGTTACTAAAAACAGAAGACGGAAACATGTTCTTGGTATATTTTTCTTCGATTATTACATGTACTGTGGCGACCCCCAACGGTATACAGATGACACGAAGAGACTGTATAGAAAAGATCTTATGCTTCAATTGTTGGGGAAACACGACTTCATGAGGTTTTGGAAATATCTGAATTTAAATGAAGCAATTTATTCCGTCGCTCGTGCCTGGAATAGTGTAAAGGCAAGTAATATTAGAAATGCATTTGATAAAATAATGATATTAAAAGATACTGCAGTTGCGAATGGAGATGATATCAATTGAAAATATAACTTCCATAGGATAGGCAAAGAAGAAGTACAGGAATGGATAGGATGTGATCACGAAGAAAAAGGATACCAGATTATGGGTGATGATTAGAGAATACAATTCTGCGATCCCGGACGGGTTTTGATCCCGTAAATCCCGGGACTGTACTTGGCTAACCTCGGCATTTTCGGGATGGCCAGTTTGCATTCCGTAATCCGTTGCGCCCTGACAAAGACCTTACCTAGATTATATTAGGGGCACTTATTACATAAAGACAAAAAATCAACCTTAGGTATGCCGTACGATAAAAGAACTACACAGGTACAGCCCAAATAATAAGTAACTTAGAAGGGACTTCCCCGCCCGGCATACTTCAATACAATACTATTAAAGAAATTCCCCAACGGACAAACACGGGAATCACCCGATCACCTCATATGATAGATATATCATAATATTGTTGCGAGGGATTCCCCGTCGGGGATTCCCTGACGAAAGTATAAATACTCTTATAAGGATTTACTTTTTTCATTTATTAGCGACAAGGTTACGCAGGTTACGTCATTTAAATTTAAAAGTCAATTATCTGAAAAAGTTATTGGCGGGAGACTTTGTTCAACATAAAAAAAAACAGTGATAAGTCGTCAGCGTGGAGTTATTTTTAGTTGCGAGAGACGGAAATAGTGCTAAATGTAAGCGAAGCCCTGCCATTCTCAAGACTTTAGGTGGATCGACTAAGGGATTACATACACATTTGTCATCAAAACATAACATTAAGATTTTAGCTGACGTTAATCGTTTAACAGCTTCAACAAGTCAAGATCCTGAAAATCTGAACACAGCACCGCTACCAGCTAAACGAAAGTTATAAAATTATTTTACTAAAAGTTCCGACGATAGTCTGGATGATGTTTTGGCATGAATGATTGCATTAAATGGATTTCCATTCAGTTTATTCATAACTTCAGACGATTTGAGAAAATTGCTCTTAGCGAAATACATACACGGATTTACCAAAATCAGCGGTCACAATTCGAAAGCGTGTTATGAATTAGAGTGAAGAAGCTGCAGAATTAAAAAATTTGAAAAGTGCAGGTGAAAGATTCAGTCTATCTTCCGACGAGTGGACATCAACGTCCAATAAACGATACATGGCTGTCAACGTTCATTCATTTAAAAAAATTTGGAACTTAGGACTCGATCCTATTCATGGTAGTATGACGGCTGAAAATTGTCTTCGTATATTGAAAGAGCGTCTAAATAAATGTGATATTTCCCCGGAAACTGATATCGTGGCTACTGTAACCGATGAACCGAACGTTATGATAAAGGTGGGACAGCTTGTTTGCACTGAACAACAACTGTGCCTCGCACATGATATCAATTTGGCCGTTTGTGATGTGCTTTATAAAATAAAGAATTATTTCCAAGACAGGCAAGACAGCCCTACCTCAGACAAAGATGATACTATAAATGAACCAGCTGTGACTGCTGATTATATGAACGGTAGCGATGATGATGACAATTTAGAAGGCTTAGACTGTCTAGAATCAGGTTTAATATTAATGTCACAAAATAAACTTGCGCGAGAACACTTACCAGAGTTAACGAAAGATGAAAACATTAATGAGCTTATAAAGAAAATCCGCAAAGTTCTAGTGTATTTCAAAAGATCACCACTGAAATATGAAACAGTACAATATGTGAAGATTAAACATGAAAAAAGAGCTGTCACTTCTTTTGGACTGTAAAACCAGGTAGAATAGTCTTTTAACCATGCATTTTCTCTTTTAAAAACCTGCATTCAAAAAGATCTTATAGATCTCAATGATCCAGTCCGTTTTGAAGATGCTGATTTTGACTTGGTAAATAAAATTGTTCATGTGCTGACCCCAATTAAATTAACAGTAGAAGCAATCTGTCGACGAGATGCTAATTTATGCACAGTTGACGCCGCTTTGAAATTTTTTATAAAACAATTGTCTAGCAAAAACTCAGCACTCGCCAATAAAATTAAAACATCCTTAGTGGAACGTATAAAGTAACGACGAAATAATCATTTAACTGGTGTGTTGAATTATTTACAAAATCCACGAAAAATGATGAAAATCTGTTATTATCGGATTTGAAATGGCTTGACTTATTTCCAGTTCCTACACAGGCTTTAGTGAGGGCGCAAATAAAGAGTATTGTTAAAAGACTAAATAGTCTTATAGATGACAAGGAAGAGGAAGAAAGGTCAGGATCACAAACCCATGATGAGCCAAGGCAACAAACCTCCCAACCCCAATTGACACTAAAGGAAAAGTTACAGCTGGAAATTAATAAAAGCACGGAATCCCCGGATCCTGAAGTACAAAATGGCTCGGGGTTGGTAAATAGTATTAGACGCGAAATGAGCCTGCTCGAAAATGGAGGAGTTCGCGGATATCACTTAGAATTAGCATATAAATATCTATTGTCTATTCCTCCAACAAGTGTGGAACCTGAGCGAGCGTTTTCGGTTGCTGCTTATGTTGGAAATAAACTGGGAAGCAGGCTTGGACGTCAAACATTGGATTCTTTGATATTTCTGCGATTGTTTTCGAAATTCTAAATAGTTTTTTGTATTGTCTTGTTTGTTCCTTATTTTAATATATTGTGTATTGTGTTGTGCAACAATATTAATAAATAATTTTTAAGAAATTACTTAAGTTTTCTTATATTTGAGCCCATTCACAAACCACATAGTCTAATCCCGGATTAATCCCGGGATCCCGAAATTACGCTTCAAAAATCCCGTAATCCCGTGATTGAAAAACGTGCTCGGGATTGTATTCTCTAGTGATGATGCCGAGCCTAATAATACTCATGCAGAAATAAGTTCCTATACAAAACCAATTCAAGATGCTGAAACAGCTACTGAAGTTAGCTTTGAAATATTTCGAATAATAGCGAAAACTTGTCGGCCTTTTAAAGATGGTGAGTTTGTTAAGCAGTGTTTAGATATCGCCGCAAAAAAATGTGTCCGAAAGATGCAAAGAGGTTTGAGAAAATTCAACTAAATCGGATAACTATTCAAAGAAGACTTACCACATTAGCAACTAATATACAGGGTGGCGCAGGGGAACGGGAAATTTTGAACGTTACAGTTGTCAGCACCGTAGAGCCTGCAATTGTTCGTAACGTCGCACAATTGTTGTGAACGCATTGCCATTTAGTAATCATGGATCGTTGGACTGGTGAGGAACGTGCAGTAGCTGTGAGAGCGTTTTATAAAAATGGTGATAGTGCGACTGCCGCGCAGAGAATATTTCGACAGCATTACCAGCTTGGACGTCATGGACGTGTCCCATCTGCGCATGCGATTACAACGTGGGTGCGTAATTTTGAAGAAACAGGATCTGCCTTGAAAAAGAAAGCTCCAGGTGGCATTCGAACGGTACGTACCCCAGAGAACATTGAAGCTGTTAGAGCTGCAATCGAGAGAAGTCCTCGCCGCTCAGTTACATTACGAATTACATTTCCATCCCTATAAGTTGCAGATTGTGCAACAATTACATGAACGAGACCCAGCGTCACGTATGGAGTTTAGTAGGCAGATATTGGCTAAAATTAACGAGGACGCGAATTTCATTGGTAACATATGGATATCAGACGAAGCACATTTCCACCTAAACGGTATCGTAAACAAACAGAATTTTCGTTATTGGGCCCAGGACAATCCTTGTGAGTTACACCAGCGACCACTACATAGCGACAAGGTAACAATATGGTCTGCTGTATCATGTCATGGTGTTATCGGCCCTTATTTTTTTACAAGTGAGAATGGTAGTGCAGCGACAGTAACATCCGCTCGATATGTTGAAATGCTTCAAACATTCTTTACACCGAGACTGTACGAGCTTATCTTAACATCGAAAACATGTGGTTCCAGCAGGACGGAGCCACGTCACACACTGCTCGACATTCGATGGCAGCAGTTCGTCAATTGTTTGGAAGACGCATTATTTCACGTAACGGTGAGATTGAATGGCCTGCGAGATCCCCTGATCTTAGTGTGTGCGACTTCTTCCCGTGGGGGTATCTTAAAGGCAAGGTGTACCGTACACGTCCTGCAACAATCCATGAACTGAAGGAGAACATTCAACAAGAAATCACTGCCATTCCCCAAGATTTGCTACACCGCGCATTCCAGAGTTTTCATAACAGGCTGTTAGAGTGTGAACGCCGAATGGGAGGACATCTTTCCGATGTCATCTTTAAAAAGTAAAGAGACACTTTTGAACATTTTGATTGTAAAAACATAAATGGCATGCTGCATACATGCACTTTCGTTAATAAATTACTAGTTTTATGAATTTATTCGTGGACATGACGTTATTTCAAAATTTCCCGTTCCCCTGCGCCACCCTGTAGAAGAGCAATTAGAAAAGTTTTGAGTATTTTTCTATAGCACTCGACGAATCTACAGATATAAGTTCCACTGCTCAACTCTTAATATTTTTACGAGGTGTAACGCAAAATTTTGAAGTGAGTGGAGAACTGATTGGTATGAGTTCTTTGAAAAGTCAAACCAAGGGCAGTGACATGCTCAAAGCTCTTCTGGAAAAAATATTCTATAATGAATTTGGATTTAACGAAATTATCTGGAATTAAGACTGACGGAGCACCTTCAGTGGTTGGAAATAAATCTGGGATAATAACTATAGTAAAAGAGTATTTAAAACTAAAAACGAGATACAAAGGAATTAATGCAGTTTCATTGCATTATACATCATGAGGCCTGTTCAAAATTATTGGGATATGAAAATGTGATGAAAGTTGTAGTCCCTACTGTAAACTTATTAACTTATTAAACACCTCTATTAGGTGTAACGCAAAATTTTGAAGTGAGTGGAGAACTGATTGGTATGAGTTCTTTGACAAGTCAAACCAAGGGCAGTGACATGCTCAAAGCTCTTCTGGAAAAAATATTCTATAATGAATTTGGATTTAACGAAATTATCTGGAATTAAGACTGACGGAGCACCTTCAATGGTTGGAAATAAATCTGGGATAATAACTATAGTAAAAGAGTATTTAAAACTAAAAACGAGATACAAAGGAATTAATGCAGTTTCATTGCATTATACATCAAGAGGCCTGTTCAAAATTATTGGGATTTGAAAATGTGATGAAAGTTGTAGTCCCTACTGTAAACTTTATAAAATGACGAGGTCTCAATTACCGATAATTCACACAATTTCTCGAGGATATTGAAAGCTAATATGGTGATCTCCTGTTTTACACTGAAATAAGGTGGCTAAGTCGTGGGTTGTCACTAGAGCGGTTTCTTAACTTAATTGAAGAAATCAAAATATTTCTGGCGGGAAAGAAAAAGGACGTGTCCGAACTCGACAACCCTGATTGGCTGTGTGACTTAGCGTTTCTTGTAGACATCACAAATCACTTGAATGTCTTAAATACGCGACTCCAATGCAAAGATCAATTGATTTCGCAGTTATACTAGCATGTTTCGTCCTTTCAATGCAAATTGAGTCTTTTCAGGACACAAATCAATTCAGCCAATTACAGCCATTTTCCGAACTACAAAAGAATTATGGAGAAATTCAATAAAACTGATGTCAATTTCGTTTATGTTGAAAAAATTGATATTTTAATACAAGCTTTTCATGATCGTTTTCTAGACATCAAAAAAGTTAAACCTCTATTAGACATTTTCAGCAATCCTTTCAACATTTCACCCGAAAATGCACCGGAATCAATACAGCTGGAATTAATAGACATGCAAAATGATGATAATTTACGAAACAAGTTTAATGAAGGTAACTTATTCAACTTTTACCGTTGCGTTGACAAAATCGCTTGTAAAGAGTTGCGAATAAATGCATTGAATGCGCAAGCGTATTTGGATCGACGTATATTTGTGAGCAAACGTTTTCAGTGATGAAACTTAACAAAACAAAAAATCGAAACCGTCTGGCAAATGAAAATCTGGAAGCAATTTTACGTGTGGCGACAACTAATGTGGAGCCAAACATAAACAAAATTGTTAGGTCAATGCAATGTCATGCATCAAAATAATAAAACATGAAATATTACATTGTAATGATTAGATTACATTACGATTACATAATTACAACAAAAATTTTTGAATGCTTTTTTATTTTTATCATTTGTAGTAATTCATACAATTTAAAAATTAAAATACTTGTGTTAATAAGTATTCTTTGTAGTGGCCCGTCCTTGATTTATAATTTTCCCGAGTGGCCCCTGTTCCCTATTAGTCTGTGCATTCCTGCGCTACTGTATTATAATTAGTGCATTTTTTGTACAAAACTAATAAATATTGGTAATGAAGCAACTGTGTTTTTCGTATCTTAATGAAAAATTCCTAATACAGGTATTAGGCACAACGTATAAAAAATACCGAATACCGACATTGTATTTTTGGTCTGGTATTGCAATCACTAACAGCAATATGTTATAGCATTAGTGAATATATATTATACTTAAATATATGTTTAAAGCAAAAATATCGAAACCGAAGATGCTTATCTATCAGTATTTATATAAACAATTAATTATACTATCATACTAATTACGTTGAATGTATATTTCACAAAATGACATGATTGGTTTTACGTTTAATAAATTATTCAGTGGAAACACGTAACCGCTAATACCACGAACTTGCGACGAATAACGAGACGAACAATAAGCAACTTACTTAAACATGAATCGTTTTACATGCAGGAAAAGGACAAAACGGGAACTGCTATAATAGCGATGGTCCGGGCGGATTTCTCTTTCAAACTGAAAATTCCGGTCGTTGCTCCGTATATTTGATTGTTCGCGGCCCGTCGGTCTCCCAAAGCATCCTACTGAAATGCTAATTTATAATTTAGACTCGCCATGTTCTTTGTAAATGTCCCACGTTAAGTGAATGATTTAAAGAGCAAGAGAGTTCGAAAAGAGATCATCCATATGCTCTTCTCTTCCCCACCTCATTCCTTTATGATGTTAATCCACATCACGTCGTACACGTATACTAAAATATTGTCTTCAATAGTATTGCGGCATAAGTAAATCATTTCTAATTTGCTGTATACTAAGGAGAATAGCAAATTGGATTGCCATGTTTAATATTTAGACAAAGGCCTGTGCCACCCTCCATTAACGTTTTAATGAAATATTGACAACTCTTCCGTACTAGTTGAAGATTGTTTTGCCGCCGATGCGTGATATTGGAATTTCAAGTTATTTAATGTAATTAGTTAATTGAATAATATAAATTCAAATGTATAATTTTAGTGAAATATACAAGATATATTTGAAATGCGTCTGGCCTTTTTAACCAAAACATAGGGGAAAGGTCGTCTAGTATCGGACGCATAAGCTTTTTCGCAGACTGTGGGTTTGATAATAACTCAATAAAACCAAACTCTGCGCCATAACTAACCTTAAAAGGTTATTCGAAAACCCTTAAAAACGATTATCCCGTGGAAAATGGTTTCTAAAACCTATTGGGATTTGAAAAATACCTTACATTTTGCTATCACTGAAAGTTAGAGGGTTCTATCGGACATAATGTAAAACATAGAAAACAAGTTATTATTAGTCGTAAAACAACTGTTTATTACGCAAAATGAATAAGACAAAGTACATTAGCGTTAGGTTAAGCCTGAAAGATTCGCAAATACAAAACTCTACATATATCAGCTTCTAGCTTCTCGAATAGTTGTAATGTAAGATAGCCATGTGAGGTCGGTTCACCTAACGAGAGGTAGGGTCGCCATGTGATGTCCCCTGGTCCTGGTTGTGATTTAGTTTTCCAGGTGGACTCATTAGAGACCGAGTTTATCGGTGGTATAAAATTAACTCACTCGGGAACGACTGAATAATAACGTTTAATTTAAATAAATAACAATTACAAGTTACAACAGTCACTAGTATAACAACATTATGATCTAATACACAAGACTGACTGACTGACTGACTGACTAACTGACTCACTCAGTCTCAGTTTATATATCATCTCTACTTCGATTAACCTAGTTAATGTGACCTAGTTTACATTCTCATATACTTAAATGACATGGTAACCTAGATACATGAACTAAAATTTAGAAAGATGTAGTAACTAAGTAGTACACTGAATTTGTGGAAATAAGTGACCTGCTTTGGTTATCATATTGTAATTTCCTTCAAACGAACTTTTCCAACAGCCTGCTTCATATTCTGTACTTCCCACTTATGCCGCTGTTTACCCATTTTGCACGCAAAATAAAGAAAAACTTAGAAATTGAGTTTTATCGGTTTTAATATTGTCCGATACAACCCTCGACGTAACTGTCAGATACAACTCGACAAACACGAGACGCAACTTTCACTATAAATCGTAAACTATTAAGCCGAAGAAGATTTATTGCTCATAACTTACTGTACAATAACTCTTATTTCTACCAATACACGCAAAACATCATTGTACTTACTTTCATGAAAGATATTACGCTTCATTACATTACCGTGCACTCAAAACAACACGAAAACAGAAAATGAAGAGTCACTACTGAACACGGTGCCGGCGAGATCCAAGATAGCATGAGCAAGTCTGTCACATTCTCCTCAACACTGCAACGGCAGTACAAGTGCTACCATAAGCAGCAGCTGTCCGTAACACGGCTTGTGCGATACTAGACGCTGTCCGATACTAAACGACCTTTCCCTATATTTCGAAGCAAAAAAAAATAATTTTTCTACAAAATTTCCCTGCAATTCGATACATTGGCCCAAATGTGTTCTTTCCATCACTTCAAACGGTCAAACCCAATCGGAAATCCAAACCGGAAAAATAGTGATTTTCAGCGTCTTCAACGTCAGCATTTGACCCATATTTTTTCCCTCCAAGATAGTTTTTCAAATGAGGAAACAGGAAAAGGTCGCTGGGAGCTAGATCTGACGAATAGGGTGGATGCGGAGGCAATTCAAACTTTAATTCGTTCAACTTTGATATTGCAACCATATACGTGTGAACCCGAGCACAATCCTGGTGAAACAGGATTTTCTTTTTTGCCAAACGCCGACATTTTTCATAATTATGGCCTTCAATTTATCTAGCAATGCGCGTGGCACTGTCCGTTAATTGTTGAACCCTTTGCAAGGTAGTCGACAAGAATTATTCCTCAGCCATCCAAAAAAAAACTGTCGGCATCACTTTCCCTACAGTGAGAATGAATTTTGTCTTCTTCGGAGTTGGCTCTCCTACCGCAATCCACTACAATGACTGATGTTCGATCTCGGGCATATGGCGATGTATCCAGGTTCCATCGACGCTTATCAATCGCCGCAAAAGTCACCCCGGATTCTTTTGATACAATGCGTATGCGCTTTTGGTCGATCATCAAGAAACACGGCATCCATCGCGCAGATAATTTTCTCATATCTAAATCTTGATGTAAAATCTTGTGCACTCGCTTAGATAATACCCCACAAGCCTTATCTACATCCACTATAGTCAATCGACGATCTTCCATAACAGTTTGATGCACTAAATCGATCATCAGTCGTAAATGTTTTCGGAAGTCCGGCACGTTTCTCGTCTTAAATGCACGTAGGACCACGTTTGTACAGAGTCTAACTCATCTTCTATTTCCTAAGTCTGTTTCCCTTTCAAATGAAGGAAGTTTTTCATTGCGCGATACTATAGTTTCTCCACTGTTGAACGATAAGGTGAACTGACAAATTTAGAAGCCTTTCATAGATAAACTATGTACGATTTGAAATTTTGGCAATTTACATATTTCGGCGCCATCTATCGGACGACCCATTCATTAAAAAACTCGTGGGTTCGCCACTCGGTTTTTAAACTTGAATTAGTGCTTTAAAACGTATCTTAGAAAACTTGTTTTTTAATATGCTATGACATATTTCAAATCACTATATTAACTTATTTGATGTTTTTCTATATTCTATAGGTTGATCTGTGAAACATGTGTTTTAAAAATTTAAATTTATCATTCTATAAAACTACTGATATTTTTTTTGTTCCTAGGCTAATAGAACTGAACAATACAACAATACATACATACAGACATACATACACACATACATACATATATATATATATATATATATATATATATAAGAAAATTGGTCTCGGATGTCCAACACATGTGTCACATGAATGCGTACCCTTGTAAAACAAAACGAACAACAAATGTGAGTTTTATTTGTCTTTTCTTTGTTCTCTATACTTATTGTAGTGTAGTGTAATTCAACTTTCCAATCCTTTCATACAGTTGTTAATCACCTTAACGTCTCCCTACCTATTCATTTTAGCTATTTTTATTTTTATTTTATGTAATTTTAAACGTTAAATGTTAACTCAATTTGTAATCATTTTGTAATCAATTTGTAGTCATATATATTTGTAATCATATTTTTTAATCTAATTTTAAACTTAAAATTGTTAATAATTGTTAAGTCTCCAATTAATTCATACAGATATTAATCACTTTAATGTCCCCCTACCATTCTAAGCTATTTTAATTTAATGTTATTTAATTTTGAACGTAAAATGCTAACCTAATTCATAATTCATTTCTTAATATAATTTAAAATTTAAAATTGTTAATTTAATTGTTATATCACACGAAACAAACACTGTTCTCATGTTCATTGTAATGATTCTTGTTTCCAGATGCTTGGAAAAGACTGAATTGATAAAAGTCGAAACGTCGTAAACAAACATCAAAACTCAATAAAAGGTCGCTAAAACCAATAAAAATCTATTATTTTTAATATTAAGACACGGCCAATAAAATAAAAAAGAAAAACAAAATTCTTTAAACACTAAATATATATATATATATATATATATATATATACATATATATATACAGAGTGAGTCGTGAGGAATCGACCAAACTGTAGGAGTGTATTCTACAGGTGAAAGTAATGTAAAAAAACTCAAAAGTTGCTATCCGATTTTTATTTGATTTCGAGTTATAGTGTAATTAAAAATAAACAAAATTTCATACATTGAAGTTTTTGTATTTTATTGGTATTATCATTCTTTATAATATATTTTAAAAAATACCGCCATTCATTTCATCGTCTACCAAGGGCGCTGGTTGCGTTCCTGATTGCGTCAGGTTGATGTTTGATATTGTCAGCAGCATTCATAATCCGTTGAATTAGTGCTTCACGAGTGTCCACTTTTACTTGATACCCTTCATCTTTTAACCAGCCCATAAACAATAATCGAGTGGCGTGAGGTCTGGAGACCTAGGAGGCCAACCAATGTGACTACCACGTCCAATCCAACTCCCTGAAAACCTTTCAGCCAAATGTTACCTGACTGCACGAGAGTAATGTGCAGGCGCTCCATCGTGCTGGTAGAAGATTTGGATTCTGATGTTTATGGGAACATCCTCTAGCAGTCCGTGCAGTTCATTTTCTAAAAAATGTAAATAGGTGTCTCCCGTGAGGCGATTCTCAAAAATGTAAGGACCAATTAAAAAAACCATCGATCATACCACACCACACGTTTACCGAAAATTTATGTTGAAAGTTACTTTCGACTGTTGCGTGTGGATTTTCGTCTGACCATACATGCTGGTTATGACAATTATTAATACCGTCACGGGTGAATGTCGCTTCATCCGTAAACAGTATATGCGATATAAAACGAGAATTATCATTTATCCATCGACAAAATTCCATACGTCTACGATTATCATCTCGTTGTAGGGGCTGTACTATTTGTACATGGCACGGACGTAAGCCATGCTCGTGGAGTGTTTTTATCACCCTTGTTTGTGGAATGCCCAATTGAATACTAATTCTCCGTGAGCTGGTAGTTGCGTCTTCTTCTACTACATCCAGAATATCTTCTTCTTCTTGTAATTGTTGTCGACTGCCTCGTTCAGATATTATGTTTACACTGGGAAGCTTTCCGGTCGCGCACAATGTGTTGAATACAGTAATAAATACAGTTTTATTAGGATGTCTGTTATATGGAAACCGTTGACGATATTCATTAGCAGCAGCTGTAGCATTCCCATCACAAAATCCCTAAACAAACACCATATTAGCATATTCTAAATTCGAATAAGTGTGTGGTATTTTAGTTTGTTACACTATAGTCGTACAAACGTCAAGTCAATGTCACAATACCCGAACACAATGTTATAATTTACTCCAAGGTATAGGGAACATTTTTTATGATGGCAGCGCCCTCACTATATCAACGATGAACTAGAGGTAGTGACATTAGACGCATTAGGCATACACACCACTGCACACTATTTCTCGACTGCTTTCTATGTCACTGCCGCTAGTTCGAAAAACCTCGAACAGGTAGCGCTTCAGCTAGGAAGACTTCCCTATAATTAATTGCTACCGAGGTTTCACTGTTTTTATGGATACATACATAAACATGGTATACTAAATCTACATTTTTAATTACGCTATAACTCGAAAACAAATAAAAATCGGATAATAACATTTGAGTTTTTTTACATTACTTTCACCAGTAGAATACACTCCTTGAGTTTGGTCGATTCCTCACGACTCACCCTGTATATATATTGTCCTATTAGTGGATGTAACCACTTATGATTATTATAATTACTACGGAAATAAAGGGATAATCCAATTACCTTTTCCATGACCTAGTATATCTTGGTATATAAAAATATTGCAATGCTCTTTATTGCAGACAACTGAAAAGCATTGAACTAAATGACCTGAAATAAAATTTTGATATATTATTCTAGCGATATGCTTTTCACGACAAGTAAAGTAATTTATTTCTGGTAATCTAGAAAAGCAAATTCAGTCAAGGTATTTTAAAAATTGTTTGACAGAGACATTAAGAAATTAGATGTTAGTTTCAAAAGTGACAGACGTTATATTTGGTTAATGATATTTCCTATTTTCAACTAGCTCAAGTCTCGAGTCTTTACGGGTGCTACAAAACTTCATCGATATTCACAAGACGTTGACCGGCAACATAGAAGTTGCATAGCGTGCGAACTTTCCCATCGTTTCAACTCGATCACGTTTAGAAAGATAACACGCAATTGTTTCAACGCCTTATTGATATCTCAATTTCTAACAAAGTTGGTTGGTTTAAATCAGTGTTCGAGGATAGTGCAGTCGTGGACGTCATAACACCAAAGCCGATGAATTATTCAAACGGAAAATAACGCTTCTCGCCCTTCATTGTCTACATCGCGTTCCATTTTTCCTGCGATCGAATACCCTCCCGCTACTAAAAGTTTGTATTCGACAGGAATTGCTACTAGCTTATCTAACGAGAACAGCCGGCATATAATAAACAAGTCCCTCCGATTTACTTGCAACCTAAATGCATTAATAACCGTATCGTTTTGGTCAATTATTAAGTACCGTATTAAATATTCTATAGCTCATTTAGAAATATAATTTAGGGATTATCTATTGTACTTATATACAATTGTCTATATACTTTATATATATATATATATATATATATATATTGTTGTGGGGCAAATTGCACCGTCATTCCAGCTAACTGCAAAGGGAAAGACAAAAATTAACATAAAAAGTAACATACAATAAAATGGTTAAATTGGCGGACATAATTTGTAAAATTAGTATCGAAATGTAAATAAATTAATATTACGATAACTTTGAATATTTCAAATTAACTTATATTTATTTCAAAATTTACTTTTTATATTTATTTAAATTGTCATTTTCATAATTAAAATCATTAGCGCGAAAATTACAGATAGCTAATTTATCTACATTAAAATTTTGGATCGATACTAATTAGACACGCCCACTTTTTAAATTTGTAACAAACCCGCGAATACGTTATTTTCTTTCTACGCATAAAACATAACCCTACATTCACAAACTCATAACAACTATTTGAAAAATACTATTTTAATTTTGTTTTCGTGTTTAAATCAATATTCTATTTATATTCAAATTATTATTACATGTAATTTAAAGTAAAATTCGAGGCTATTTCATAAATGCATACTAGGCTTTGAAAGAAATAATTGGCATCAAGGCGTCAGTAGAAAATTTAATAACGTATACCAGGAAAAAGTGCTACTCCAAAGTTTTAAATTAAGTAAAATCTAAAATACCTGAGTTAGAATTTTAAAAGTGTCCGGAGAAGGAACACATAAATTTGGAGCTACTTTTAAACCATTTTTGAAGGCGATAACATCTAAGAACGGCCAGTAATCTTTTTGATTGGAACACCGGCCCGAGAAAAACCAACGCCGTCGAAACACGCCAAAGCCGGCATCGCAGTATCGAAGACTCCGTACTTGAACCATACTACGAATTTACTGATCTACGCCAACATCACTCAAGATACCTGCCCTTATTCTTCGAGAAACAGGTTTTATTAATGTAAATTATTTCGAAAAAGACTTATTAAAACACTTTACAACTAAAATAAAATTTTACTAAATCAAAAAAAACTCATAATTTTACTTTAAAAATTACATTTTCAACATTACTCATAATTTGTGAAAGAACTTTTATTATTAAGAATTGTAGTACTCACCTGAATTTGTTTGTCGATGTATTTATATTATAATTTACATGAAAATATCATGACCATTGTAACATAACATTTTTCAATTCACGCATGCACTTAATTTTAATTCTATAATTCGTCGTTAGGCACGTTTATTTGTTATTGTTTACAGAAATCTTATTTTAATAAATTTTTATACATATTTCTTTAAACTACTCTTTTATTTATCGGTGCTTGGCTGGAGATAACTAAGTTTTTTTAGTAAACTATTTACTTCCATACACATAGGGATAAAACAGACCGACGAAGATCCTAAGATAGTCAACTTTGCAAAATACATTACCTGCTCTCCGACATCTAGCCGCAAATACAGAAATTATATGAGAAGAGCTGGTGAACTTGTGTAATAGGTTTTTCTATACAAGACAAGGCGCCCAACCATTACTATTCTATTAATACTATTCAATTTATATGATTATTTATATCAATCAAAACGATTATACATTATTACTTATTATTATTACATTCAGCACATCAGCGCATCTTATTAATATATATATTGTTGTGGTGTAAATTACCCCAACAACAATAAATAATAGACTTAAATTTAAAAATAAAATTTTGAAAACTTTTACATTTAAAATATCTTAGGCTATCTTTGAATTTTTAAAACTTAAAGATTTATGTTTCATAAAAAATATGTTAATGTAAAATAAAATATGGTAATATAAGAAAAATTTGAATAGTTTTTAACATTTAGTTTAAATATTTATTAGTTTTAAGTTAATTTGTCTCTCAAGGAAATGGTAATGTTTAAAAAAATGAACAGAAAATTTATCTTTCGTACCGTTTCACATCCGTTGTGTTATTCTGACCAATGGGATGTGAGATAATTTTCAAATTTCGTCTTTTGTGGATACAGCGTCCCCAATAGTCGTTGTCCATATTCCGTATGTTACGGACGCGATATTTCAAAATTTCCAAGCGTCTTCTCAGCTCCGAAAATTTTTGAAATCGATCTAAGATTATATACAACGACAAAAAGTCCTCAAAAATATTTCTAAAAGTTTGCATTGAATATTAGCTATTCATTTTAATTAATTTAATCGACTTCGACAAAGTACGTTCCGATATATTTGCGAAAGCATCATTTTCTTTGTGAAAATTCAAAATGGCGAACCATTGATATTTGGAATAAAATGGAATTTATTTTAAAAGATAACAACAACTTTTTATCTGAAGGGGCATTTTTATTAATGCTGAACATCGAGCATTTAATTCAGATCAGTTTTTAACAAAACCGAGAAAACCATCTCAGAACAGTTCGTAGGATTCCCTTCCTGAACATTCTTTAATACCTGAACTCCAGTTTATTTAATTAGAAAGGCATTGCAAGCGCTAGATAAGTTGGCGAGGGGAGGGGTAAGTTTGCGCAAGATTAGAAGTATTGGGGACATTTGTATTTAGTTTTACATGAATTTGCAAAATGCCATAGGTGGCGTAAACTACGCATCTATCACTTAATAAATTAATAATTTAATTAATTAATAATTAATAATTATTAGAGTAAAATATGTAACGTGGTTGTTTATAAAAACGGCTTCTGCGCACCCCCTCCTCTCGCCATCTTATTTGGCGCTTGATATACCTACAATTAACATCAGTACTAGTAATATCACCATTTATTTAATTTAATCATATTTATATCATTAAACTTGATCGTAAACCGTACGATACGATTAAATACTATTCAAATACTCACCGTATCAGTATATCTTAATGTATTAAAAATTCTTATTCATAGAAAACTGATCTTTTAAATACTAAATCATTCATAGTCATATAGTTTCATTTGGTATAACCTTGTGAAGATATATGACTTTCCCATATCTTGGATTTTAGTTCTATTTGTTTTACATAAGTTTTTTGTACATATAATTAGGCCCAACTGCTTATATTCCTTTGGCAAATCTTAAAAAGGAAACCATTCCTGAAAGACATCAGTGTATTATTATATTTTTGTAAATATTGTTCTTGTACATAAGATTTCCATAGCACTTACCTAGTGTTAATCAAACTTCAATTTACATCCGTTAATATTATTATGTCCTATATTGTTTTACCATCTAATAAATGTTATTTTGTATTTTTAAACAAAGTGTTGTTTTTTAATGTCGTTTTGTCTATCGTATTTATTGTTAAGTTAAGAAAAAAAAAATAACATAAATATTAACTGTATTGCTTGCTTTAGAAGTTTATGCTATCCTGATATAGATATCAGGCTATATAACTCTAGTTTCGACTAAATGGTATATAAGCCCTTTAAATCAATAAAATAAGAATTTGAAAAGTATAAGATCCGCTTTTTATTTTCTTAAGTTTTACCACGAACCAATGACATGATCCTAGAAATATATTAAAGAATTATAGTTTAATTACACCGTTTATATTTTGAATAAAAATTACATTTACAATTAACACATTTTTCTTGTATTTTTCTTTCTTTGTGTTGAGGAATTTTCTCCAGGTTGTTCAGCCCTCAAAAACATATTGATACGAAGTATAGAGTAACAGATGATATTAAAAAAATACTCTAATTATATTTAGAAATTGCTTATATTCGGCAAGCTCAAATGTTTTTAATAAAGACTCTGCAGGTTCAATGCAGGATCCGTGTAAATATTGCTGTTTATTATGTGAATAAGCTACTAAACTAATGATTATTTTAACATAAGTAAAAGGACAGGAGAAATTTCAGTTAATAAAAGTATTTTTTTTAATTTGAAGTTAGGAAATATATTTGCTCACAAGTATTTTAAGTACCTTGTTATACCATTAAAATGATCATACTAGGAACCTAAATTGCACTGATTAATTGCACATACCCACTGTCCATTTACTAATCTACCAGTTCTAAACTAGCTTTCATCAATAAAAACTTTGTGTTGTACAGGGTGGCCCAAAATGACCGAAGGGGTTTTAATTCCTTATAACTTTTTGACAACAGGGGCGTACCGACGAACATGTAGAAATGTGAAATACGTACCTACGTCTTTGGAGAAGATACATTCAAAAATACATAAATGAACTTGTATTGTGTTCTTCACACCCCATTTTTAATAATATTTTTTATATTATTAAAAATACTTTTGTATTATAACTTTTTATTATATTTTTTTTTTGTTTTCAGTATTTTGTAAAGAAGACTTGGGGAATTTAAAATGGAAAAGTACACAATTGAACAACGTGCCAAAATCGTTGAACTTTATTTCTCAAATCAACTATCCATTGTTTTGACTTAGCGTGCATGTCGTCGTTATTTTAATGTGCGGGTTGTACCCTCAGAGTCAATAATAAACCGTCTGGTTGTAAATTTTCGAGAACAAGGGGCAGTAAGGAACGTTCCTGGTGCCGGCAGACGACGAACGGTGCGTACGGATGAAAATATTGAACGGGTACAGGAGAGTATTCGGGAAGATGGAGAATATCAACCAGGAGACGTTCGACACAACTTGGCCTCTCAAGAGGGTCGCTGCAGAGAATTTTGCATACAATAAGAATGTTCCCATACAAAATTCAGCTTGTCCAACAATTGAAACCGACAGATTAGCAGCAACGACTTGATTATGCAATTTATTTTCGTCAAAAAGCAGAAGAAAATCATGATTTTATTCATAATTTAATTATGAGCGACAAAGACCATTTCCAATTAAATGGGTTCGTTAATAAGCAAAACTGCAGGATATGGGCTACGGAAAATCCAAGAGTAGTTCAACAGCGAGAATTACACCCACTTAAGTGTACCGTTTGGTGCGGTGTTTCGTCGGAAAGGATAATTGGCCCATATTTTTTTGAAAATGAACACCATCACTGGTGTTAGATATCGGACAATGTTGGAAAATTTTTTAAGGCCAGCCGTGCAAAACCATCCGCAAGTATGGTTCCAACAGGATGGAGCCACAGCGCACACGCGAGGGACACAATGGCTATTTTACGCGACATCTTTGGTGAACGAATTATTTCCCGTACAAGCGATTTTAATTGGCCTCCGCGTTCACCGGATTTAACCGCTTCAGACTGTTTCCTTTGGGGTTATTTGAAAGGAAAAGTCTATATTAATAAGCCTCGAACCATACAGCAATTAAAAAATAATATACGCGACGAAATCAACAACATAGCACCTGAAGTTTTGCGAAAGGTTATGGAAAATGTTTTGGAAAGAACACGAATATGCGAAGCAGAAAATGGCCACCACTTGCGAGATATAATTTTTCATAATTAAATTAAAAATATTCTCCATTAATATACTGTATTTAAAATAAAAAAAATTTAATAATTATGTCTTAAATAAGAAGTTATAATGAACTCAAACCCCTTCGGTCATTTTGGGCCAGCCTGTATTTCTGACATGATAATAAATAATCTAATTGATAAGACAACATTTAGTAAATTGTCTGGACTATGAGAGATGTCAAAATTTGACTTTCGAAAAACCTTACTGTTCTACAGTTTTCCCAAATTTATATTGAAATCATAGGCTACTCTAAATGAAAATTTAATGAATTTAACTGCCCTCGTATATAATTTTGGTGTAATCTGTAGTATGTGTTTGTTAACTACTTGACCACGCCAATGTTTGGCGAAACAATTGTAGTGAATTGAAATTATTTTAAACTTTAAATCTCCATTTTAACTAATTATTAAATTTCAATTATTATATTTCATTATTATATTAAATATATTAAAACAATTATGCACTTCTAAACGAATAATTAGGATTTAAAAAGGTGCGATAATGAAGTTCGAACACAGTTGTAGTGCACAATCTATCTACGTAATTATGATTAATGAGCAGTACTTAGTGTTGAAGAGAAATGGCGAAAGAGTACTACGAGTTTTGATGTATATCTTAATTTTATGCGTTAAGTGAAAAATCAGTAATTTGAATCGGAGAGACGGCGTCCGCGGCAAAAGGTGCCAGCGGTAGTAGCACCCGTGTTCACTCGCAATAATTACATTGAATTTTCATGCTTCTGGTTCGCAACTAAAGCACGAATTTGGTATTTATGAAAGAAAGCTTTCTCAGATTTGAAATGCCATTAGAAGCGTTATGGGGCGTTAAGGAGAATGTATTGCGATTTTGTTACCAAGTCCACCCGACTTGGCAATGGTGTTCCTGTTACGTAAATGGATCTCGGAATGCTATTCAAGTGCGGAGTGACCTCATCAGCAGCGCTACGAACTACGGAATGTAGTAAATGTAATTTTATTGTGTCCAATTTGAGTTTTCCACTGCGCTGATCATGTCGCGATTGGCGCCCTTAATCATAGTTTTTCATCATACACTGAATACGTAATAATCTCCACTAACAAACAGAAATTTGTTTAGAAAATTATACGGTCTCTGTTAATTACCATAAAATAAGCCAATAGGAAAACGTCACTGCAAAAAAAATATGGTTGTCAAGTGTTGAAGTACAATAGAAACATGAAATTTACTGAATTATGATACATTGTTGGCGGTATAAATAAATGTTGTGATTAGAATTTTAAATCGTATATAATTAAACCACATTAAAATCTAAGTAAATATTTAACAAAAATACGTCATAAGAAATAGTCATGTCGATACTGTATATTCTATCAAATTTGCCTGCCAAACTAATACACAATTTTTAACGAAACGTATTTATTTATAATTTTTCAGAGTTTCTCCATAGTCAATGCATTTCTGCATCCGAGAAAATCGACGTTCTAAACATTTTCACCACGTCGATATCTCAATTAATTTTAAAATGCGTTAACCACTTCCTCGGCCGATGTAAAATGGTTAATAATTTTTTCGGAATCATAGCATTATACGTAAGTTTAACCATGTTTAATGTTGTTGTACACTAGATGATATCTATACACAGTCATAGTGTGGATCAGCACTAACTCATACGGTCTTATTTTTAAACTGTAAAATTATGGGGGAATCCATAGAACAATTTACTTACCTTCAAATCTTTGTGTTAGACGGTATTAATTACCTTTCCGACAATCTTTAGGGTAGCTTGAATAATCATTTCAGTAACTTCTTCAATCATATCCGGAACAAAATATGCTCTTCGGTAACGGCTATTTCGGCCTAGGTTCTCGAAACGTGTCTTCTAAGCAAGATCATCTACGTTAAAAAATATGATGCTTTCCTCAAATCGTTAGGTATATGCTTATCAAATATAATACAACGGAGTGAAATTGTGATTATTGCAAATCACCTGTGTTGATACGAAACTTGTTATCAAAACTTATTTGATAACTTGTTGAGTATTTAAACCATGTGATATTCGCGATTTCCAAGAATTGTATTCATCAGATTATACAACGTGTTTCAGAAAGAATTACATCTAGTTATCAATGAATTTCTGCTATAAATAATGACGTTAAATGCTGATATATACTAAGTGGTATGAAGGTTATTTATGTCACAGTCAAAATTCATGAATGAGCAATATAGTGATGAAATTAATAACAAGTACAATTGGATTATGAATTTGTTTAATAAGAAAACTTTAAAGATCGGATATTAGTCAAACAACCAGTGTAAATAACTAGTTTGTAGAAATTTTAATTATTGTAATTTATAACAAGTGTTCAAAATGGTCACCATTCTGTTAAGTACATACTATAATACGAAATTTCACGTTGCTAAAAATGTTCTGCAACACATTTTGTGTTATTTCATTACATTTAACTGTAATTGTATTCATCAAGTCATTTAAGTTATTCATTCTTGTCTTATATACATCATTTTTTTAGCAATCCGCAAATAGAAAAATCTAATGGAGTAAAATCTGGTGACCTTGCTGGCCAAACACATCTGCTTATAACTCGATAAGGGAAGTAATATTCCAAAAGCGCTAAATTTTCACTAGTTGTATGTACAGTAGCCCCATCTTGCTGGAAGTAACCCCCGTTGAATTCGTCTTGCTGCACTTGAGTTAAAAAAGGTGCTAATCACTGTTCTCGGTATTGTTGGCTATTAATGTTGTTTTGAAGAAATATTGGTCCTATTTTTCTACGACAAGATACAGTTAAACATACTTCAACATTAAGAGGATGGAATTAAATGAAAGCATGCTTCATCAACAAAAAAACTTAGATCAAGAATTTCGTCCATAAAATTTTCTTGAAAGAATTTTAAATAATTAAGCCTACTAGTGTGATCTCTAAGTAAGATCTGTTAAACAATTGATACCTTGTTTGGATACGTTACTAAAATATACGTTCGTTTGAACTGATAAATGATGAACTGATGTATGTGGGTTTTCTCCAACGAGGTTTTCTATGTATTCAACAATATTTTGCTGTGTACGTGGTCTATTAGAACTTTTGCCTTTTAGCACAGATCCTGTAGCCGAAACTTCTCCACGACTAGACGAATATGATGACGTAATTTTATTAGGAAACTGCAGAAATTGTCGCTTACAATCCGCGTAGGAATATTACCATTCTCCATTAAGAAATTGTGCATTTCGAAATAATGCTTCAACAATAAAAATATTTTCTTGCAATGTGTACATTACTTAGTAGTATTGTTTATTGTAGTAAAAAAAATATTTTTAAGAAAAATTATATTGCTAGTCACAAAATGGAAAATTTCAAAATGACATTAGATAAATAGTTAGTTATAAATAAAAGGCAAGTGGCTTATAATAATTTGCAAGTATGTACTAGTTACTCAGAGCCTACTGAGATAAAGCTCGTTTTGCAACACGTTGAACACCGAATAAGATATTATTGAAAAAATAAGAAACTAGGTATTTATATTAAAAATTAAATGTACGATTATTATAAGTAATGCTACAATTTCTTTGAGTTGAAAAGCCGTATTTGTCCATGAGGTGCTCAATGAGTTAGATGTTGAGGCGTTGCTTTTCCTTAACGAAGAAATTATCTTAACATGATGTCTTTTGTTTAATTTCATGTATGGCTCCAGAGAACTCGTAGTTGTATTGCCAGTTGTTTTAATTATCTCTTCTAAATTTACCCCAACTTTTGACAAATTTCCAACAGTTGATGTCCATTCGAATGATTAGTGATCTTTTTTCTTTTCTGTATCGAGTCCATTTTTTTCTGCCCCTAGACGAGTTGGTTTATTCCAATTGGTGTGTTTTTATACTATACAGAGTTAATCCAATCTTTGTTTGCAGTCAAAAACAATCTTGTGGTTGTTATGTTTTCGATTCCGTTCGAAAACATTTTTTTTAAACAATCTGACACAAAAGACACAAATCTTGATTTTCTTGCTTGGGAATGAGCCATTTGCTCCTTGTCAAACTTCTATTTCCTCCTTGCACCGTTTTGGAGAACACGGTATTTTATTCTATGTATAAGAACCATCGTTGCCAGTATCTTTATTAAAATAATCTAGAAGATAGGACGATGCTTCATTTCTCCACCATGCTAATTCAGTCCTTCCGGAGTATCGTCATCGTAATTCAAGGCAATGGTCCAAATTTCTTTTACAGTTAAAGCTACAGTACTTACTTTCCGATTGAAGTTTTTTGCGTTTTGTCTCTTTCTCAAATCGAGCCTTCACGAAAATGTCCTCCTTAAAGGGATTTATAGAACGTTTGTGGTCATTAAAATATTTTCTTTGTAATAATTTTTTTGAATAACATTCCATATGAGTTTCACCACATTTTCTTTCTATTCCGTTCCATCCTTTTTTCACATATTCTATGTCGAATCTTGCAAGATGTATGCCAGTTTTTCTTCTGTACGATCTTGTGACAATCTGTATTTGCTTGAATACAAAATTCCATAGACTAACGTCATATGTAACTTTCTGATCCCACAGTATTCCTGGGCTTGTTATTTCTTGTGTATTCTTCGATCTTTTTTTGTAAAGAAATTGCTCCGAAACATGAGATATTTATTTAATTTTTCGAAAATGTAATGATAGTGTTTTTTGTTTGCGGCAAGGTAGTAAAGCGTAACTATAGTAACGCGGACGATGTGATGCTAGAAACTTGTCATTTCCACTTATTGGGAAAATGCTTATCGCTAGCTAAACATCAACAATAATAGGGACTTAATATATTATAATTTGTATAATCTAAGTTAGATCATCAAAAATAATTTTATGCAAGTGTATTATATCGGATTTTCTATTATCAAAAGATAACACAGGCCTGCATTTCTCAACACATTGAATGTTGATTTAAAAATTTTAACTGTTTTCTAGTAATTGGGTAGCGCTGATTTCAAATCTGCTTTTATTTTTTTTGCATCACGTAAGGTTATTTTTCAAACCAGTAAAATAAAAAAATATAGAAAAATCACGATTTATTTCATTTATAAGCTAGTTTTATATTATATTAAAAAAAATACAAAAATATACACATATAAACTATTAGAAATAGTTATTTATTCTTTATGCTTCTTAAAAAAACGGTTTCGTTTTTCAGAAAAACTTCGTTTAGTTGTTTTTCTGTCATATTCAACTAA
Source organism: Melolontha melolontha (assembly GCA_935421215.2). Classification (NCBI taxonomy): domain Eukaryota; kingdom Metazoa; phylum Arthropoda; class Insecta; order Coleoptera; family Scarabaeidae; genus Melolontha; species Melolontha melolontha. The sequence continues at coordinate 215,791,484 of OW285235.1, forward strand.
AGGATGATCTCTTCTCAATGTCCAACAGTAATCGGCCATCATTTCTGTGTCCCAGCGCCCTTGGTATCTTTTTTCATCTCTTTAATATCCTGGTGAAATCTTTCTCCTTGCTCTTCACTCACGTCCCGAAGGTTTTCTGGGAAATAGTCCAAATGGAAATGTAAAAATTGAATTTTTATGCTCATATTGCAACCAAGAATCCTGAATTTTTCCAGCATATTTTCAACGATCTCAAGATAGCTTGTGTCTTTATAATTCCCTAGAAATTTATGTATAACTTCGTTAAAAGCATGCCATGCATGTTTTTCCTTATCTTCAATTACATTTTCAAATTCTTGATCTATAACCAAGCTCCTAATCTGCGGGCCTACAAAGATTCCCTCCTTTAATTTTGCCTCTGACAGAGTCGGAAATGTTTTACACAAATATTTAAAACAATTTCCTTCTTTGTTTAATGCCTTAACAAATTGTTTCATAAGTCCTAGTTTTATGTGAAGCGGTGGAAGTAACACTTTTTGAAAGGGTCAATAAGACTTTCGCGAAATACATTTTTGGTTCCAGGTGTTAAAGTCACCCTTTGTGGCCAGTCTCTTTTTATCTAATGCTGTTCTCGATTTCTGCCATCCCACTCGCACAGGAAACAAGGAAATTTAGTATATCCAGACTGCTGACCCAAGAGAAGGCATCAAATTTTTAAATCTCCACACACTTCCCAGTTGTGATTTTCAGATTGTATTCTTAAAAGTAATTCCTGTAAATTTTCATAGTTTCTTTAAATGAACAGAATGGCCGACCGGAACAGAAGCAAAAACATAGCCATTATGTAAAAGAACAGCTTTAAGGCTCCTTTTTGAAGAGTCGATGAAAAGTCTCCAGTCAGAAGGTGTGTACTCAGGAGCTCCGAGGAAAGTAAGTAGATCAGCAATTGCTTGGCAGTACACGAGTGGTCCGTTTTGTGCAAAATATTTCACAAATCCAGCCTCACGATTTCTATACCAAGAGAAGGTAGTTTCTGGGGCAAGCAATTTTTTTTGTTTCAACCTAGACCCCAGTACTTCAGAAAGATCTTTTGATAGTCCCAAATCTCTTACTAAATTATTCAGATCGGCTTGCGAAAATAGCTGAGGTTGGTTTTGACCTGAGGTTGGTGGTTCAAAATCACTATCCATCTGTACGGAGCCGGAAGTTGAAGAGGTTTCAATACTTTCTTGTAGTACTTTGGGGGGTATAGGTATAGGTACATGATCACTGTGAGGAACTGGTCTGATAGCTAATTTAATATTGTTTGGGTACAAAATATGTTTCAAAGTTTTTCTATTATGCCCTTAATATCACAAAGACAAAAGTAGCAATCTTCATGATGATTTTGCGGTTCTCTCCAAACAATCAGTATTCCAAAAGGAAGGCTTTTTCTATTCCCTTTGGTCCAATGTCTTAAACCTTCTGCACATACCTTACAAACAACGTGCGGTGCCCAATCTTTATCTTGATCTCCTAATTTGATTTTGAAATAAGCATAATATGCATTTTTCACAAATTCACCAATTGGTCTCTTAAACTTTTTCAAGACGAAATATCCGCAAATATAACAGAAATCATCTGGTTTGTTTTTGCAACACCGGCTAGACATATTTTTAAGCAATGTTTATTTATCAAATACCACGCACAACACTAAAGACAAATTAATTTTGTTTACTGATCGACACTCAGAGCTATAATGAAGTAAATGACATTAAAATATACATTTTGTTTGGAGTGATAAACTTGAAATCCTTCTTCGCAGTACTAATAAAGTGAAAGCATAATAAATAGGATTTAGCAGGTAAAAATTCCCGGAAATCTTGTCCAAAATTAATACATGTAATAAAAGATTTACATCAGGTAATGACAGCCTATTTAACAAATTTCTTTAAAACGACAACAGAAAATCATTTTTGGGTTAATACCTAGAATTTGAAGTAGTACATTCATTTTAAAATGTATTAAAACGCCTATTATAAGATTTTTTTATATTTTTTTCTTTTTCTTTTGTGCAAAAAAAAAATCTGTGGGTGGTAGAGACAAACTGTATTTTAATTAGTTATTGCTATATAAAAACTGAGCTTAATAAACAAAAATCACGTCATCACAAATTTTATGCAGGCCTGTGTAATTTACTAACAGTAATTCTTTATAACAAACAACTAAAAAGAGTAAATATGATGCGCCATTAATTTAAAAGATTCCATTATAAATGATGAATTAAGAGTACTAATAGAAAAAAATCAATGCTTGCTTGAATACAATGAAAGAGAATTTAACTCCCTCATTGTAAATGACCCTCCATTCTCAGGCACCCCAGTATTGAATTCTTGAAACATTTTCCATTTATTGCACTTTTCTAAACAAAGTGTTATCATTCATTGGCTTTCATGTATTTGTCAAAAATGAAATAATCTCTATTTGAAAAGCTATTTACTAGAATGAAGCACTTTAAAATCTATTGGCACAAACTTTTCTCGCATGATTAATTTTAAAAGCGTAGAAGTACCTCTAAAATTTTATCAATTTATACTTTTCTAGGACTTTACCTTCATATAAACACTTCATATCAATATACGGGGTGTGGCTATAAAATAACGAGAGCGATGCTGTTTTTTCTTTTAAAAGTTTCCCATTGTGCAAAAGAGTGTTGTGCACCTTCTGTGAGCTAGTTCATGACGTGTACCGCCTTTTCTTATTTCAACAGTTACAAAAATTATTCCTTTTAATGCCAGGTCATAGCGGATGATCTAACACTGGGATGTTATACTTGGCTAGAAACATCTTGGCAGACACTGTAGTGTGCGCTGGTGCATTGTCCTGATGAAGAACCCATGACATTCACATTTCAGGTCTTTTTTTATTCTCTCACAGAGTTGAGCTTATGCCCCAAGGTAGTTATGCTGATTAACAGTTTGACCTTCAGAAACCCAGTTAAATTATACAATCCTATGGATATCGATAAAAACAATCATCATAGCTTTTAATTTTGATTTGCTCATACACGCTTTTCTAGCACTCGGTAAAGTTGGACTCTTCCAACGCTTAGTTTCTGGATTATAGGCGAAAAACCAAGATTCGTCACATGTTATCACTCTTTCCAAGAAGTTTGAGTCATTTTCAATGGCACGAAAAGTGTCAGTACAAATATTTTCACGTTCTGTTTGTTCGATTGTAAAAATTGCCTCCACCATCAGCGCATGCAGCTTTGCATGTTTAAATTTGTATGACTGTAGTAGAATCTGTGTTGTCATTTTATAGCCACACATTGTATACGTAAGTCACCACATTATTATTGTGCACTCACAAATTAAAAAGAGATCTTTTAGCTTACAAAGTATTTACTAAATTACATTAATTACAGGTATTGATTTCGATTTTTTTAAATTTTAGTTTATATGTCGAACATGATAGAAGAAATCGTTTATCATTTATAATAAGTAACACGGAAATTAGGAATAAAGAGCTATATTTTAAGTATTTTTAAATATTAGTCATCGTTCAGTAGAATTCTTAAAAAAGAAAAATACCATCCTCATCATAATTTGCACTGTACTATCCATAGATATAACTGTCGGTATTAGGCACAGAGTAATCCTCAATGGATAAAATAGGCGCATACTCAACACGCTAGTGTCACACTTCGTGTATAAAAAAATGTTGAATTTAATTTGAAATTATATTTCTTCAAATATATTCCCAATTAAAAATATTAATTCATTTAGACATTTTCTATGTATATTCGTATTTACAAGTAGAAAGTCTTTCTTTTATTATTGCACTAGCCGACCGACCCTTGGACATCTACCTGACTTAAACGGTCAAGTCATATCTAACGTTCGTTTACAAATATTTTACATTCGTATTTATACTTAAGTTATTTAGTTTAATTACGTACTCTTCTTTATAATGATATCATGTCGCATATCATTTTAAAGCTTTCTTCACAAGGGATATTTTAATGATATTTGTTTCATTGATTTCACAACTTTTTAGCTCGCGCTTTGGATTAATTCTTAATCCAAGACATTGGCAACTTAGATTTACCCTCTATCAAAAACTGGGTCATAAAAACCAGTATTCCCTTCTACACAAATTTCTTCTTCGGCGTTCTTTGTTTCCACGAAATGTTTCTAAGGTACTCTGTACGGTTCTGTAGAGATTATTTTATTTTACTTGCATTCACATCAATTGATTTCTTTTCAGAGTAGTTTTGGCATATCACTCTTAAATTACTTATTCGATCTTCCTTGTATATATTAATTTTATTTAATTACTTTAAAATATATCAACGCCCAATTTATTTCTTGTAAATACTAAATAAAAACTTTAAGGACTACGCTGTTGTGTTTTATTTAGTTAATAAGTTGTAATATATTTATTTCAGCATTATTACATACGTCCTGGACCTTCGATGCTCATCATCACCACCATTTATTATTTAAATATTTAGAGCATTGTTAGGACGCTCCAGTTAGCCCGAAAATAATCAACACGAGACACAAGCGCCCATTTTCTATCAATTTGATGCTTCCGCGTGCTCAAATACACTAATACAATAGACACTTAACCCTATCTAGCGTCCTTTTTAACACTAGAAATTGAACGTTTGTAAAAGCAGGATAATAAGGCCTTTTTTTATAGAAGAAACTCTAAATGGTTAAAAATATTTAGAGCTTCTAATAACCAGACAATTCCTGCATTGGAAGAAAACGCCAAAATTCCACAAAACTGGTTTCATCAGGATAGACACCCCCTCCCCTATTCAGTTATCGTCCGAGATTGATTATATCGAACCTTTGCCCGTAAATGGATTGAAAGGGGAGGTGATATTGAATGAGATTACACTCATTGTGGGGCTATCTAAAGCAAAATGTGTATCTTACCAGACCTAGAAACTTGCAAAATTTAGCTGACAGAATTTTCAAAGAGATACAAACTCATAAAAAGGGTTACAAGAGAATTTACAGACAGCTAACTGTCAGGAACTAGGTGGCGGCCATTTTGAAATTCTCATAAATTAAGTTTAACTTTGTTTATATGACCAGTTTATTTCCTGTTTCTTACAATTAATAAATAAAAAATGCTTTAGACGCCAAGCGTTATAGTTTGTTGAAATCGTATGATCGAGGAGAATCAAGAAATATAAAAAATACAGAGCGTTCAATTAAAAAAAGTATAACTATAGTACGCTACATATTTTGAGCACTCTGTATATTTAAAAAATACTTCATCCCTTTTTCATCACCATTTTTTAATTTAATAGATACTTACATGGTTCCACACATTTGGCCATTCATGTATGTAATACGTGCAACGTATGCATCAGGTACATATTCTATGTACTTACAAATGTATACAAACAATTTTTAAAATAATATTATAAATATATTAGCCTTTTGAGTAAGATGCCATGATATATTGTACCAAAAGCACTTGATAAGTCAGTGTAGATGATATCAACTTGTCCTTGAGAATCAAGAAATTCATTGATATATTGGGTGATGGTAATTAAGTAAGTTACATGTGCTGGATTACGGAGAGATGAGATTTCATATTAAAAAGTATGCGCATGCCCGAAAACTTTTGCGAGATTCGACTAGATACAAATAGATCTATAATTGCTTAGCAATGAAGCATCATCTTCCTTATAGACAGGTATCCACCTAGCCCTCTTCCACAGATTAGAAAAAGTCTCAGTACAAATGAATGTAAATTGATAATATGTACTAAAGGTTTCGTAAAAGCGAATTTAAAAACTTGGAAATTAGTCCTTGCCAGCCGTATACTTTTCACGAAGTGTTAACATTACTTTGATCAGCTCATCTTCAGTTCCATATATTAACGAGAAAATTAAATAACTACTACATTCATTTCTTACTTTTTATTTTTTCGTCTCCGAAGCCACCTCAAATTCTATCAGCCCAGTATCGGGTCAAGTCCAAAACATTATCTGCAGCAAGCAATAAATCTTAGAGAGTTTTAGCTCTTAGTTCTTACAGGTTAGCAGATGTTCCATATTCGACAATTCCCCGCAATCGCATTTGCCTGTCCGTTCTATCACTAGGTACATTTTTGTGTGGGCGACTCCATTCTGGGGCTATTGATAGTTTTCCAACTTTTCCAATCCAAAATAGCATCCCGGAGTAGGCTCTTGGCGTAGAGTATAGATGTCCGGTGGCCGCTTCCAAGATTTTTGCCGCCCTAGTCCGGTGCATTATAAAAAGGAGGAGGTTTATCGAATGATTGCTTACATCTTTCAGTATGCTCAAAAGTTAGTCTGTGCACTTCGAGAGCCTCGAATCAAGCCCCTTTATAGAAATGTCCTAGTGGTATAACCCTCATATAACCAGTCATAAGTCGGCATGTCTCGCTAAAGGCAACGTTCACATGTCTAGCATGTGTGGGTCTATTCTATACTGCGCAAGCGTACTCCGCTGTTGAGAAACATAATGCTTCAACTGTAGATTTGATCATAAGGGGTTAGCTCCCCATTTACTTCCCGTCAGTTACTTCAGGATTTGGTTCCTGGTCGATATTTTTTGCCAGGTCTTCTAATAGTGGAATTTCAACGTTAAGGAGTTATCCAGTATGACTCCAAGATACTCTGGTAGTAGTTTTCTCCTGTCTGCTTTTGGATTCAGATGGAAGTCATAAACGTGGGTCTTCGATAGATTGAACCTTAAAGAGTGTGTTCCGTAGTAGATTGACATCTGTGATTAGGCATTTTGTAGTTTGTCTTCAACTATTCAAACATTTTTCCCTTGAGCCGCGATGGCCAGATTATCGGCATAAAGGAAGGGCTCTGTGTCACTAGGGGTGGGCTGGTCGCTTGAGTGTATGTTGAACAGCATTTGTTATTGTCTCTTATATTCTCCACCTGCTTTCCCTGCCCTCAAAGCTGACATATTACCTCCTGTTTTGTAGCAGAGATTCGATTATTTTGGGTAATTACATGCATCAATATGAGAAAGGTAACTACTTTGTATTTGCATACTCGAGAATAACTTTGAGAAAGCGTCAATAATTAACTGTGGACCTTCAAATTCTTTATGACTTTTTCTGTAGTTCAGTGTATTTACATTTGATAATGACACTCTGTGAGTCGAAACTCTAGTCGTTTAAAAATAACAGTAGGCTTGTAATGGATAGTAACTGTTTTCTTTTCTTTATAATTTCAAAGTTTATATTTACAATAAATTTAAAATATAATTTTATACACAGCCAGAGGTATTGTGTGCAGATGCCTTGTTGTAATCAAAAACGTAATTAAATTTGCTCTCAGAAATAATACCGGATTTTGTGACAGCAAATAAAACGTACGAGGTTTAGTAAAATCGATTTAGGGAAGATTTAAAACTAATGACACAGAAGATACGTGATACATGAAAAATGTACACACGTACAGAACAATCACACAAAACAAAAGATTCTCTTTATTCATTCCATAGATGATATGTAAATTAAATGATGGCCCCCATTTCTTCAACACGTATTGTTTATTAATGAAAAGCGGAAATAATACATAATACAATAACATTAACAGCGACTAAAGAAGCAATCATCAAAAATCAAACGACATAGGTACAAGAATCATTTGGTTAAGAATGCGATGATTTGATGGGATGTGAAATAAAAATAAAATTGTAACATTAAGTTTTTTATTATTTTTCAACATATTTACTTTTGAAACACTTCGCCCAACGTTGCAGAAGTGCTGTTATGTTTTTTTTAACATATAATAACCATTCTCAAGATCCTCCAAATCTTGCTAAGTTGCTGAAATAAGTTTCTCAGTCGACCGAAGCTTCTTTCAAGGAAAGAAAAGTTTGACTTTCGGAAAGAAGTGGAAGTCACATAGGGCTAATCTTGCGAATAGTGTAGGCTGAAACGCAATTTGAAATTTCAATCGCACCAATATTTTATTAACAAGTCAAGTTGTGTGAGATGGCGCATTGTCGTGATGAAAGAGCACTTCATTATATACAATTTCAGGTCGTACTTTATAAACCATGTCCAGGAAGGTGGCATAATCAATTTATCTCTTTATAATCTCAAAAAATCGTATCCGTAACGGCTACAGCTAGTTAAGTCACCTAGCTCGTTAGTGGAATTATCTTGGGTTTGTTTGGAATTGGTTTACAATAGGTGTCCGCTGCTGACATCGCTGTTTGGATTTAGAAAAAAAGTGGTCAGGTACCGATAACAACTTGATTCTTGTGAGATAAATTTGACCTTCACATTCTTCCCGATTTAGTTACAATTTAAGATTCGCGGCATCCACCTTGTTGACAGTTTGGATATGCCCAATTTTGCATGAAAATGTGAGGCACGCAACAATTCACTAGCTCTTCAAACCAATATCATTGGTTCGTGCACTTTAGGATAACTGAAGAAGGAGAGACTGTTTTCGGCAGAAATTGGATAAAAATGTCCAAAAATTGAAGAAATTTATTTTAGTTTTGATACTAATAAGTGTATACAAATCTTATAACGAGGACGTAACACAACTTTGGAACAAAAACAATGGTCGAAAAATCTTCGCTCGAAATAGATTTCAAAATATACTTCGTGTACTTAGATTCGACGATGCAGCGGAAAGACGAAGAAGAAGGAGTGGCGACAAAATAGCACCAATACCATGCACCAGATGTTTTGAGTTATGGAATAATTATTTACGAGCTGCGTATGTACCAAATTGGTGTATGACGGTTGATGAACAGCTTGTATCTTTCAGAGGCAGATGTCCCTTTAGACAATATATTCCATCAAAACCTGGACGATTTTTTTTTTATATTATTATAATCTATAAGCTTGTTTACCCCTAGGGTGTCAAGCTAATTACATTTTGCTTATATAACTATTCCTTATATATAAATCTTGCCCATTCCTTTTTGTTTCTCGCTATTCTCTTCCCTTCGTACAATGTTACTCCTCTTTTCTTTAAATTTTCCACTATGACATTGTCCCACGTTTTTTGTGGTCTTCCTCTTGTTTTCTTCTGCGTTGTTCTTGCTAGCCATACTCTTTTAGTCTGTCTTTCTTCTTCCATTCTTACTACATGACCGAACCACCTTACTTGTTGTTTTGCGATTTCTTCCATTATGGGTTGTACATTTAATTCTCGTCTTATTACTTCATTTCTTATTTTGTCCCTTCTACTAACTCCTTTCACCGCTCTTAGGTATTTCATTTCTACGGCTTGTAGTCTGCTCTTCATATGCTTATTAAGTATCCAGCTTTCGCATCCGTACGTCGTTATTGGTTTGAACAATGCGTTATATACTGTGATTTTTGTTTTCTTCGTTATTTCCTTCTTTCTTATAAATGTGTTGTTTAGTGCACAATATAGTTTTGTTGCATTTTCTTTTCTGCTGTTTATTTCCATATCTTCTTTTCCGTCTTTATGTATGTTTATTCCGAGGTACTTGAATGTGTCTGTCTGTTTGTTCTATGTTTCTTCCTTCTATTTCAATTTTTACTTTTAAATCATTTCTCCCTATTGTCATCACTTTTGTTTTATCAATGTTTATTTTTAGATTCCTCTGGACGATATGGAATAAAATTTTGGGCCATTTGTGATAGAGTAACAACCTATGAATGGAAACTGGAAATTTATCCTGGAAAGCAGGGAGAGGAAAAAGACAAAAATCAAGGCGAAAAGGTTGTAAAACGTTTAGTAGAAGAAATTGAAAACTCTGGAAGGAATGTCACCTGCGACAATTTCTTTACTTCGTAGAATCTTGCAAAGTACTTGTTAACAAAGAACCAAACATTAGTTGGAACGATCCGTAAAAATAAGCCTGAATTGCCATCTTCATTTGTGGATCCAAATAATCGTCAAGTGTTTTCCACACAGTTTGGTCTGACAGACGATGCGATAATTATTTCGTATTGCGCAATGAAACGCAATCTTGTAACGTTGCGGAGTACTCTGCATAGTAGGAAAATTGTTGATAATGGCCAAAAAAAGAAATCTCAGGTAACCCTGGACTACAATAAAATAAAAGGTGGCGTAGACAACATGGACAAAATGACACGATCACATACCGTGAAAAAGATGACGAAGAGATGGCCTCTTGTAGTTTTTTATAACTTGATAGGTATCAAAGCCATGAACGCATACATACTATGATAGCTCTTTAAACCTAATTCAGATTTTGATTTGAAAAAGAGAAGAAACTTTCTAATTGAGCTAGGAAAGGAGCTAGCAGAATACAAGGACCACGAAACACCAGAAGCAGAAGAAGAAGCTGAAGCATCTACTAGTTCTGAGATTCCAAGAAAGAAGAAGTGATGCGATGTTTGTCCATCTTCAAAAGACAGAAAAACCGGAACAACTTGTGCACGTTGTAAAACCAATGTATGCGGTGACCACTCAGTAGTTATATGTAGGAAATGTGTTTAACCCACTTTTACTTTTGTGTAAGTCATTTATATAATTTATTTTACAATATATATGTCTTATTATTATTACTGCTTCGGTTTATTCTAATGGTCTTTTCTTATGTTGAATAAAATAAAAGTCAAATATAACAATGCTTACGCTATATTGAATTCAAAATAAGGACCACGAAAAACCAGAAGCAGAAGAAAAAGTTGAAGCATATACTAGAGATTCCAAAAAAGAAGAAGAGATGTGATGTTTGTCCATCTTCAAAAGACAGACAAACAAGAACAACTTGTGCACGTTGTAAAACCAATATATGCGGTGAACACTCAATAGGTATATGTAAGAAATGCGTTTAACCTACTTTCACTTTTAGTCATTTATATATTTTATCCAACACCTCCTAATAATAGACCTATAACTATGGCGATTTTAAATCAATTATGTAGCTTATAACTCACTAGTGAGTTAAAAACATAATTTATCTCACTAGTGAGATAAAACAAGGTGAAATTCAGATTGCATAGACATTCAAACTGCTATAGTATTAACACTTTTATATTAATTCTAAAGGGTAAACAATAGCAACTAATTAACATTTACATTAATATTAAAGGTGAAGAAAATCCTCTGTGTATCTGACTCTGCATTCAGGTTATTCGAATTTAGAGTTATATTAGAAGACGTATTTGAAGTATCCTTAACAGAAATTTGATGACCAGAAGTCGAGGACGTTAGACTGTCTGGACCTTGTATCTTTCTGGCTATATCAATCTTGTTGGATACTGAATCTTGTATATAACCTTCTGCCACAGTGGACGATTTCCACCCACCATGTCGTTTAACTGTTGTAATATCAGCTCCTGCGTTTGCCAGAAGAGATGCTGACGAACGTCTCAGACTATGTCCTATATATAATTGAGCTTCTGGTAGGTTCAGGAAAGATGCAACTTTCTGAGGTATCTTAGAAATGGTGTTAATTCCAACTGGCTGGATAGTACATTTTTCTTTCTTGTAATTTAGGAAGAATCTGCCATGTGGAATACCTTTTGGTCTCATACAGACATATCTTCTGTAGAGGTGAAGAATATCTGTTGTAAATCCTTCTGCCATAACAGTGAAACTTCAATATCGTCAACTTTTAGCTTAGTTATTTCATCACAACGACACGCACCTGATATACCCATTATTAAGGCAACCTGCATAGAATACACGAACGAATAATGAATAAATACTTTGAATTAAATATAAGAAAATAAATAATACCTTCATCATCAAATATTTATTGTTAGGAGCCTCATTCAGAAACTTCTCTATATGTAGCCTCTCCAAGATTTTCGCCTTTTTGAACTTGTGGGTTCTTGCCTCACTCTTCAAATAGGAAATCAGTTTTCCGTATTTCGATATGTCACTATTCATATACACTTTCAAAGTACTTCTTAACATAGAATACTTCGTCCACAATGAAGAAGGTGCTATTTTCCTTCTATAAATATGGAAATACGCCAGCATAACTTCTTCGTTAATTCCAGTGATACTTTGCTGTTTTCTCCATTCTTCAAAATGACGAAATTCTTTGTCGTAATTATCGTTCGATTTTTTTGGCAGTAATTTATAACATGCTGCTTGAGCTTCTTTCTTAACTTCTAGCGGAATGAAAACAGCCTCTTGCAACTCTTCCATTACCATCAACTTTTAACTGCAGTATTATTAATCAATCACTAATTTTGTTTGCTTGTTGATTTGCATTATTTATTCTCCATAGTAACTTCATTACTGTATATGAACTTTTTGCATTAGTCGTTTATAATTTAAATTCGACATGGAACGTCAAATTTATAAAACATTAAAAGCCATTTTGAACGGATTTTAAGAGGTGTTGGATAAAGTTTTGTATTGCACACGTGTGTTAATTACAAATAAGTCACTTGAGAAAAGTAGCTCACTCGTCCTAGCGGACTCGTGAGCTAAACATTTTCTCACGTGACTTATTTGTAACATAACACACTTGTACAATAAATAACTATTATTTTAAAATATTTATATCTTCTTATTATTACTGCTTCAGTATATTCTAATGGTCTGTTTTTATGTTGAACAAAAAGTGTAATAACGCTTACGCTATATTGAATTCAAAATAATCGCCGAATATTAGCTCAAACTCAGCATATAGTAACACGGAGCCAATTGACCCGCGCGGTAAGTAGCGATAGGCCGAATTCGTGGCAGTCCTAGGGTTAAAAAAAGAAAATGCAAGTGTATAGAAAAACTATTATTTTCCTATTAACCAAAGCTTCCCACTTTGCATTGTTTGCAGGATCCAAATCTCTTACTTGTTGGTAATACCTGTAAATACTCAAACTTATTCAAAAAACTTTCATGACTGCATAGAACTGGAGAGTTTTCTATTAAGGACAACGCCCTGTGTTTAATTTTCAAAATTATTTGTAAATCTTTAAATATTTACTTATGTAAACGGTTTTACTCTAAAAAAAAAAAATAGTAAATTTTAATTTAGGACAAGTTTCGTTCACCACATTAAAAAATTTAGTTATGTTGTACTATTTATGATAATTGATTGCTTATCGTAGGTTTACATTAAAATAAAAGGCTATAAGTCATAATAAAATTATATACATGAATTGTCTGCGGTCAAAGAATACCGATTGAATAATATAGATTGTGGACGGTTGTCGATAAAAGATAACTAGGACAAAATTGTTTCTTTTAATTATTAATTATGCTTTCGCTCGCAATATCATTAATCAATATTTAATATTAACAGTAATGAAAAATTAAGGTACTTAAAGAGGAAGGGATATATATATTTGCTTCTTCTTATTCAAGTTCGCAAAGATAATGAGGAATACAATATCCATTCATGGAAAATAAACGAATGAAGTCGTAAATAATTCTAACAATAAAAGTTTAATGTTTGAATCGGTAATAATAATTGCTCATAACAAATCAGACACGTAAACAAATCATTACTAAATTATTAGGTGACTTTTGTTTGGATTTTATCAATAAATCGATTTTCAATTATAATTAATATTTTGTTGATTATAGATAATTTAACTTCTATTTTCGAATGTCTTGTTCATTAAGTTTAAGTATGCATACATTCACATTTATCTTTTCTAAGCCTGCTAACTGGAACAGTGATTTTTATTACAATTTTCTTTCTTTCTCGTCCTTGCTTATACTACAGCACTGTCCAACACGATTTTGCTGACTTCTAAACGAGACTTGTTTTTTTACTAATTCGGATGTGTGAATGGGAAAATCATATGAGTTTTTGCGTGTCTCGTCAAAATTAAACTGCATACTGTACTTATGCTCTTTGAAGAATTACTAATGCAGCTAGGTAGTTACTCACATAAGACTTGTTACGATATGAAGAAAGTATAAAATTTAATAATTAATTAATTTATTTCAATACAATATTAGTCATGAATATAGTCAATACAATATTAGTCATTAAATCATTAAAAAATTACAAGAATATTCGTAAATGAAAAAACAACAATCAGGGAATTAATTTTCGTTTGTAGCACTTTTTGTTCTGTATTTTAGTTTGGCAGTCCCTATCAACATTCCAACAGTAGTCGGCCATCATATGAGGATCCCATTTTCCTTGGTACCGGGTTTCCATGATTTGAAATCTTGACGAAATCTCTCGCCTTGTTTATCGCTTACAGCACCTAAATTTTCGGGAAACCTATCAAGATGACTATGAAGGAAACGAAGATTTTTGCTCATGTTACAACCGAGGCGATGAAATTTTTTAAGCATCGATTGCACTAGATCTTTATAATTGGAGGCTTTTTGGTTTCCAAGAAAATTGTGCGCGACCATCGTGAATGAAGTCCAGGCTTCTTTCTTAGCTTCGTTCATAGAGTGGATGAAATTTGGATCTCTCATTAAAGTTTAACAAATTTAAGGTCCTAACCCAGCTTCAATTTTTTCGTAACTTAGTCCTGGGAACTTTTCACATATGTACTGGAAGCAGTTACCTTGCAAATCTAGAGCTTTAACATGTTGCTTCATATGGAAAAATTACTTTATAATAATTTATTGTTCAACAGACGAATTCCATAAAAGGATAATACAAATAAATTAATTGTGCTGTACGGGGCGAAATTAAACATAAACCTAAATTTGAGGCTAAGTACACAAATACAGAATGTATGAACACCAAATGAATAATATATTTGCAAATGTATGAATATTACAAACAGTAAAAATATATGCTAAAGAAATGAATGGAATAAGAAAGGAATAAATTAAGGGAACGTAAAGGTAAAGGTTGACTATACATGGAAGAAATCAGGAATATTCGCATTTTTAGACATATGAGTCAGTGGCGCCTTGATTAATATATTTGTTCTAGCTCTGGTCACTGAGAAGTTATCTGTAGAACGTGTAGCGTATGTCGGTACTAGAAAATTCACTGTCGAAAGAAGATATGCAGAGTATATTCGGTTATTCACTAGTTTCCTTAGAAATACAGCACTAGCTATCGCCCTTCGCGATGTTAAACTCTTAAATTCGTGCAGGTGTAGTAGGTATTCATAGTAAGTTCCACGCGGTGGATAAGTACCACTGACTCTGTATGACATGTATTTTTAAAATATCTTCTGCGCTCTTTCCAAAGCCAGCTGTAAAGCATGGCTTTGGAAAGAGTGCAGAAGAGATTTTTTCTTTTGTTTCTTTTAATTATTAATTATGCTTTCGCTCGCAATATCATTAATTAATATTTAATATTAATATTAATGAAAAATTAAGGTACTTAAAGAGGAAGGGATATATATTTGCTTCTTCTTATTCAAGTTCGCAAAGATAATGAGGAATACAATATCCATTCATGGAAAATAAACGAATGAAGTAAATAATTCTAACAATAAAAGTTTAATGTTTGAATAGGTAATAATAATTGCTCATAACAAATCAGACACGTAACCAAATCATTACTAAATTATTAGTAACCTTTGGTTTGGATTTTATCAATAAATCTATTTTCAATTATAATTAATATTTTGTAGATTATAGATAATTTAACTTGTATTTTCTAATGTCTTTTTCATTAAGTTTAAGTATGCATACATTCACATTTATCTTTTCTAAGCCTGCTAAATGGAACAGTGATTTTTATTACAATTTTCTTTCTTTCTCGTCCTTTCTTATACTACAGCACTGTACAACACGATTTTTCCATAGCCGCATAGGTATTCTGTTAATAAAAATTTACTGTGGAAAGCAAAATAAATGGCTTTTCGTACATATCTAGAAATCCGTCAAAAATTTGAATACAATTGTAGTTATAATTTTTTTTTAAAGATTTTCAATTTATTTCTCCTAAAATACCAGAAGTAATGAAATAATTTTTTGGGAATTGATAAAGTGCTTTAAGATGAACTGAAATGTGCAAAAAAGTACAATCTGTCTTAATTAAAAAAATGCTTTAATATGGTCATACTTATTGTACACTCAAATATATTTTCCTAAAAAAGAGTCTTACAAATATAATAGATTTATATATGAACGAAATTCCTAACTTTATTGGTATAGGAGCTATAGACCGACGCGCGCTTAGCTGACTGCCCTGTATATTTGTCCTACGTAGATAATAATTTTAGAGGAAAGTTCACAGTTTAGTTCTTGCTATAGAAGTAAATATATTTTGTACTAGTTTTTTTGGAAATATTTCGCAAATTACGAGAGTATTTGCAATTTTTTAATCGACTTGATAGAGCTACTAAAGCCTTCTATATTTAGCACATAAAGTGAAAGAGGGAATCAATGTGCAAAAAGTTGTTTTTTCGGGATCGGTATTTACTCCGTTCGTCCTTATCCGTCTGTGAAAAAATAACAATTCTTTCTTGTTACCACGACGAGATGGAGAAACAAATCCATACTTGCGTAGTAATTTATTTAACTAGGGCATAATGTTGACAAGTTTCAACACTTTAAATATGAATTAATTACACATCGTATTTTTGTTTGCTCTTCACTTTACGTAGGTACATAAAAATTAGTGAGAAATGAAAAATTGAACAATCGATTATTTACTCGAACATATCAATTAGGAGTTAAACTAAAAAGAGAAAACCAGAAAGTTAAGGATAAATTTTTAACAAGAACGACCTTCAGTACAAACTAATGATTTATAAAAGTCTCAGTGGATTAACCGAATGGTCGACTTAAGTTCTATCGCGTGATTAATTGTCGCTGTAATTTATAAAAGCATTAATTGAAACACAACGGCACCATACAAGGTGCTGTTTAAGTGCAAATTATTACACATAAATATAGGCTAGTGTACTATTGCGAGGTCGCGGCTTGAACGCTAAAATATGGTTGACATGCAAAGTAGCACTGCAATATAATACTAAAACGATGAATATTATTCTCCTTGAGTAAATAGTGTAATCGTTTTTTTTGGAAAAACGTAATAAATGAAATCAACAATTACCCAATAATTAAATAAAACTACATTTCTGTTTGGAAATCATTTCTACGAATAAATTCATTTTACTTGATATATAGGTAAGTCAGAAATGAACTTCTTCCTTTCTGGAAAATGAAGCAGTAAAATTAATCTTGAAGTATAAGTAAAAAATTGGCAATAATTGATATATCTAGTGTTTATGCCAGAAACTAATCTATATGTCAAAAATCAAAAACATTTCATTTGTTCAGAATAATTGAAACATACGAGAGTGCTTCTTTCACTTGAGCAGATGCTATTGAGGAGCAAGATTCAAATGACCACAATATTTTACTCAAGCCGAATTGAATGATTTAGTAAGGGATTTGGCCCTATCAATGGATCACTGAAACTGCTAGCTTCAAAATAAAATTTACAGAACTCACTCGAGAAAAGTACTAAGATAACTTTTTATCGTAGCAGGGAACGTGATCTTGTGCAATATTTTAAAGAAGAGTGTGAAGCCTCAAGTGTGTCCTAGTACACAGCGGGAATGTTTTCGGTTCAATTCCTGTTGGATATTCCGCTCAATCCAAGGAAATATACGACGACATTGAGAAGGTTATAATGTTACTAAAATATACAGACCATAATTTGAGCCGTTGAAAGCGAAAGTGGTGTAAGTCAAAAAAATAAAAATTTTAAGTTTGCTTCACAAATAGCTAAAATTCGTGACTGTAAACTAATTCATTCGGCTACAGATGTCGCTATGTCTTCATGCAGATAACTACTAACTTTAAAGCTTACAAGGCAAAGTGGCGCAAGTCAGACTTACACCACTTTACAAATTAGTACTTATCGAAGGAATATAAAAATAATACGTATTACTCGTAAATGAAGTGTTATTATAAACTAAAAATGAGTGAAAATAGTGAATCCGAAGCATCAGAACCTTTCTTAGATTCTGGATCAGAATATTAATTGTCGGGAAGCAGTAGCAGTGAATCAGGTATGTCCTTTTTTTCTGTTACCGTAATAATAACCTCACTTTTTCATTGAATTCAGAATACAACAATATGCATCCAAATGCTGATAAACAATCAGCAAAACGAAAAGGTAGGAAAAGAAACAGCGAGCCTGACAGTCATCCAGCTGCTACAAGAAAGAGAAATCGTATCCTCGATTTGCAGTATATCAATAGAAAGGGCAATACAGTAGAAGCGAAAACTTTTAAACACGTAGACTGCAATTGCCGCATGAAGTGTATTAGTAAAATATCTGAAAATCAAAGAAAAGATGCATTCGAGAAGTTTTGGGCAATTGGATCTTTTACTACACAAAATGCTTACATTTGTGGGCTGGTAAAACAAACAGAAATAAAACAAGTACGTCCAAGAAACAATTCTAGAGTGCCTAAGACCCACACAAATACATTTTATATTCAAGCTGGTGCGTACTCCACTAAAGTGTGCAAATCATACTTTTTAAACACATTTAACATATCAGATGGAAGATTGTATAGAGCAATTAAAAAGGCTAGGTGTACATACCCCGGAGAAGATTTACGCGGACATCACCCCCCTATTAATAAGACACCAGATGAGATGGCTAATAAAGTCCGCGAACACATATCAATGTTTCCTGCTTACCAATCTCATTATACTAGACAACATAATCCCAACAAGAAATATTTATCAAGTAATTTAAATATACGGTTAATGTACAGGCTTTATATTAAAGATTGTAAAGAAAAAAGCATACCAAATGTTAGCGAAGCTATTTATCGCAAGATTTTTACCTATGAATTTAATCTCAGTTTTCACACTCCTACTAAAGATACATGCACAAAGTGTGATGCATTCAAAATTAAAATAAACCCCGAAAGAGATCCACAAATAAAGCGGAAGGCAGAAGTTGAGCATGAGCTTCATTTGAGGAAAGCAGAGAAAGCACGAAATAGCATGAAGGAGGACAAATATAAAGCAGATCTTGATGCCAATAAAATCTATGCGTTTACATTTGATTTGGAGAAGGCTTTAGCATATCCACAATTGACTTGCTCATTAGCATACTATAAGAGAAATATATACGTATATAACTTAGGATGTCACAACCTTGCTACTGAGCAGGGGTACATGTATGCTTGGGATGAAACTATGGCCTCAAGAGGATCCCAAGAAATAGCGTCTTGTTTGAAAAAACTCATTTCAACTTATGCTTCAAATAGTCAGCACATAATTGCCTACAGTGATGCATGTACAGCCCAAAACAGGAATATTAAAATGAGTTTAATGTGGCTTATTGGCGGATTCAGAAAGCATTGCTGTCATTGACCATAAATTCCTGGTATCAGGACATTCGTACTTACCCAACGATAGAGATTTCGGCTCAATAGAATGTTATGCAAAAGGAAAAATTATTTATGTAGCCGAAGATTGGTACACTATTATACAAAAAGCAAGAACTAAATCTCATTTTCCCTTACACAAAATGCAGCAAACAGAGTTTCTCTCAACAAAAACAATGGAAGAACTCATTACAAAAAGAAAAGTGAATGAAGAATATATTCCTGTAAACTGGCTTCACATACAGTGGCTTCGTTTTAAAAAATATAAGCCGTTTAAAATTTTTTATAAGGTATCACTAAATGAAGACTTTTCTTTTCAATGTATCAACTTGTTGCCTCGTAAAAAAAGGTAGGCCCGTTATGATGAACAACACTTGAAAAACTATATAACGATCATCGACCTGTTTCTAAAGAGAAAAAGAAGAATATGATGGAATTGCTACAGTTTATTCCACCTATTTACCATCAATCCTTTACTAATTTACAAACAGCTGACGAATATGTTGAAGATATAGGACCGTTAGAGCTACATGAAGATGAAGCATAAGAATTAATAATAATATAATAAGTTCTCACTTGTACCTACTTGATTAAAATTGATATTCTCTTTGCATAAATAAAGTAAAATCTAAAATCTTATTTTATGTCAACAAAAAACCCATGCAACCTTTTTATTACTTTATAACTTGGTGTAAAGTGGTGTAAGTCATTCAAACAACAAAAATAAGAGCAGCCACTAATTTTTTTCATTATTTTTGGACCGGGTTAGGCAAATTATAATATAAAAGAAAGAACAGTAACAGTAATTAATATGTGATCATGATTTTTTAGAGATCGACACAGAAGGCCAAATTTTAGCCTTCTGTGTCGATCTCAAAATGGTAAACTTTTTGTGCCTCTGGGATAGTCGAGTTGAAATCAACCCTGGATTCAGAAACATTGGTGTCCCAGAACATCCCTAGATATTTGAGAAAAGAATGTTATAAGTAAACGTTTAATCGATAGAGATAAATTGCAGAGTGGTTGTCTACGCGGATGACCTGAAAATATTCTCGAAAATTGGTGATGCGTCTGATTGCCGTGCCTTACAAAAGAACCTTAACACTATCAGCAGCTGGTGTACTGATAATATATGACTACTCTTTGGATGTAGTATCTATACCAAGACGTGATAGTTTTAGGGATCTGGGTATTTGATTTGATCCTCACCAATCTATTCACCAATCATATTAACGCTGTTTGTGCCTCAGTATCATCTATTATTTGGTAGCCATGCTTTACCTATCAACAGCTGACCTTGGAAAGAGTGCAGAAGAGATTTTTAAAATACATGTCACACAGAGTTAATGCTACTTATCGACCGCATGGAAATGACTATAAATACCTACTACACCTGCACGAATTTAAGAGTTTAACGTCGCGAAGGGTGATAGCTAGTGCTGAACTTCTAAGGTAACTATTGGATAACCGAATATACTCTGCATATCTTCTTTCGGCAGTGGGACTTTCTAGTACCAACACGCTATATGTTACACAGATACCTTCTCAGTGACTAGAGTTAGAACAAATATATTAATCAAGGCGCCATTGTCTCATATGTCTAAAAATGCGAATATTCCTGATTTCTTCCATATATAGTCAATCTTTACCTTTACGTTCCCTTCATTTATTTCTTTCTTATTCCATTCATTTCTTTAGCATACATTTTTACTGTTTGTAATATTCATACATTTGCAAATATATTATTCATTTGGTGTTCATACATTCTGTATTTGTGTAGTTAGCCTTAAATTTAGTTTTATGTTTTATTTCACCCTGTACAGCACAATTAATTTATATCTTTTGTCCTTTTATGGGATTCGTTTGTTGGACAATAATGGATATTATTATTATAAAGTAATTTTTCCATATGAAGCAACATGTTAAAGCTCTAGATTTGCAAGGTAACTGCTTCCAGTACATATTGCAGTGGATTTTTCCCTGCAGAAGAAACTGTAGAAGATATGAAAATTATTGTATTTATGTATATTTTATTCCAGAGAAATAACTATAAAAATTTAATGTTTTATATAACAATTTATTACAATGTGTATTTTTGTCCATGACTGTAGGATGCACGGGCCTATTTTGATGTTCGTAGTTCGCGCCAAGCAGGAAGTTATAATAATATAGATATATATATATATATTATCGTTATGTTGATTTATATTTTATTTAGGTAGGGGTAGCTTGCTGTTTCCTGTTGCTTCATCATGCCTTGGAGACTGGGTAGTTTTTATGCAGATAGGTTGTGTATTTGAGATTGGATAAAACTTAAATTTATCTAATGAAAATTTTGAATAATTACGGTGTGTGTTTTTGATAGTGTTGATGTAATTAAAATTCATTACGTATTATTATTATGAGTATTTAAAACTTGTAATTTGAATTAAATGACCTATCTGGAGTCTCTCTCATAATAGTTTTTGTGACGTGACGTATACAAAACTGAATGTATGTATTTTTAATATTATATTTATGTCGTTAGCGATAATTCTATTACAATCAGAAGCTTCTTAAATTCTTAATTCTAGTTTGTAATATTTTGTAATCAGAAAAAAATATTCAGGAAAATTATCAGATGTTTTTTTTTGGTTTGTGGTTAAATAAAATGTTCTAAGACGATAGGAGGCGGGGTTAGTTTTTTGTTTCATGTTATTCGTAGGCATGAATTTAAATTTTAGATGCGTGCGAAAATAGAGAAAGTTCTATTTTGACGTTTGATTTTGTGAGGGTAACGTAGTTGTTGACATCTGATAAATTTTGTGTATATTTTAATTTTAAATATTTGCTCGTGGAAATTCAATTCGAGGTTTTTTTAAAACTTTTACTTTCATATGGTATCAAAGTTTTTTTTATCCTCTTTGCTGAAAATTGTGTCAGTTCAATTTTACACTTAGTAAAATTGAGTTTTTTTTTTATTTTTTTTTATTAAATATGTAAATTGGGAAATGTTTGTTTAAATGACTTATACCTATTATTCTCTTCTATACCACGATATTCGTGAGAATAAACCCTGAAGATAAAGAAGCTCTAGGAAGGTGACCCAACTGAGATCGTCCGTCAAAACTACTGTGGATTGTGAACAGAAGTCAATAAGCTATTAAAATCACAATTCATAGCAATATGTGAAAAGTTCCCAGGACTAAATTACGAAAAAATTAAAGCTGGGTTATTTGATGGACGTTAAATTTGTTAAACTTTAATGAGAGATCCAAATTTCATCCACTCTATGAACGAAGCTAAGAAAGAAGACTAGGCCTCATTCACGATGGTCGCGAACAATTTTCTTGGAAACCAAAAAGCCTCCAATTATAAAGATCTAGTACAATCGATTCTTAAAAAATTTCATCGCCTAGGTTGTAACATGAGCAAAAATCTTCGTTTCCTTCATAGTCATCTTGATAGGTTTGGCAAATATTTCTACATAATAATGTTCATAATTTTTCGATTAGTCGTGCTTGGGGAACTTTGGATGGATTATTTTCTCTGGGCACAAATGAAACATTGTTGACCTGAAACCATTCTCTACTTTCCCTGGCATAATGGCAAGTCAGGTCAGAACATAATTTCATCATTATTGTGACGTTCGTTTATAAATCGTAACAGTTTAGGCAAACATATTAGTATATAAAGAGATGCAGTAACGGCTTCTCCTCTAACATGTCTTACTTATGATTACGATGCACCTGCCGGAGAAAGCCGCACCACACCAGAATTTTATCCAGTGTTACCAAACAAAGTAATGATATAAAAACTAACCATTCGTGTTTAAATTGCTGCAAACCTTATTTTATAGAACGTAGAGCTAGAATATTTGGTAATTGTGAATCACATATTTAACATCTAGAATAAGTAAAGTTATGTGTCTTATGTCAAGAAACATTTTTTGTTTGTTTAAACTCTAGTGTATTTATATTGTTTTTGTTTATATTTTTAAAGGTGGTTTATTCAATTTTGTTCCCATTGTTCACTATGTAAAAACGTTTTAAAAATGTCAATAAAAATCTAACTTATCAGCTAAAAAAAGGTTTGAATGTAATTCCATCTTATGTTTGTTACAAAATGTCAGTCGACAGAGAGTTTAGAAAGTGTTGTATCAATAGTTGTTTTGAAAAGTGTGTCAAAATGTACGAATATACACAAGACATTGCCGAATTATTCTTACATGTTCAAATATGAATCAGGCTTCAAACGCCAGGATACACGCACGTGGATGACTGAAAATGGGACCCTAGGTTTTATTATGTAGGTGTCTACATGATAATTATATTTGGTGGACAATACTTGATGCAAAACCGTCCTAAATTCGAATTAAGAAGTGTATTGTCCCTTTGGAACACTCTATTGGCCACATTTAAAATCATGAGTGCTTGTAGGACAGTACCTGAATTTTAACATACACTTACTCACCATGGGTTGTATTATACAGTGTGTATATTTTCATTTATTGAACAAGACCGTGTTTCGGGATTTTGGACTTGTTTGTACTGAGTATGGTGCCTGAACTTGGTGATAGCACCTTCATAGTATTAAGAAAACAACCATTCATCTGTAACAAACATTCATTGGTACCATCACATAACAGTTTTGTTATATTCATGGTTCAGTTATACCGAGTATACTTCTAGTGCAAGGTGGTTCATCGTAATGAACTATTGTGTACATTCTGTGATGTATTATTATTATGCCTTACGAGCAATGGGTTGCAACCCTCCTAGGCAGATTGCAATGTTTATTACATCATTGCAATTGTTACAAATGATAATTGGTTGTGCTGTGAATATATGGACACATCAACTTTTACAAAAAACAAGTTGAATGCCATGTTTCCCTCTTTAACATTAAATTGTCAATAGCCATGTATTTCAGTTACTTTGTTTTATTTGCAAGATTCTTCCATAAAGCTTACTTTTCCAGTGATAGAAAAAGGAAAACTAGAAGTCCACCAATTACAGCAGATTATCCATAGCTCAAATTAAAAGTACATTAGCATTATTACATTTTGGGTATAATCAAGATTACATTCCTTTAGTTATAATTGGGCTTTTGATAAATAGCTGATATTTATTATTCATTGTCACCTAACATAAAAAGAAATACATGAACATATTAAAAAAAAAGTAAAAATGTTTATTTTTAAGTTGGGGTCCGCAAAACCCCAAGATTCAGTCTATGTTAAATTAAAATGGGGGTTCAGGTACAGGGTTAAAAATGTTGAACCCTTAGTGTTCGACAACACCGTGAAATTCGCTACATCTGTGCAGCTGTGCATCTTGGTCATTTTCTTCTTTTCCTATATACACTGTTGGAAAAAAGTGATGAGCACACCCTGTATAATCTGAAGAAGTGGTTCTAACGCAATGAAATTCGGTATGGAAGTAGTACTAACGAGGGATGCATTAATCGCGGCAGCATCCCACGCGAGCGGCGCGTACCATCGCTACACGACGAGGCATGGGGTCAATAAGTGGTTGTATGGTAGCGGGAGGGATGTCCAACCATGCTGCTTCAACTCGCCTTCACAGCTCCTCAACGTTACCCGGGGGAGCCGGATAACGTTGAAGTCTCCGACCCATCATATCCCAGACATGTTTGATCGGATTGAGATCCGGAGAACGTGCACGCCATGGAAGCATCCGTATATGGTTCTCTTCTACAAAGGTCTGGATAACACGTGCAGTGTGCGGTCGGGCGTTGTCGTGCATGTATAGAAGACGTGGGCGCCGTCGAACTTAGGGAAGTACAACGAGCCTTAGCACTTCATCTACGCAGCGGCGAGCCGTCATCGTATGCTGTATACGCAGCAGACGCGTATGTCCACCGTATGTAATAGCACGCCATACAATAATGCCCTGCTGGCGGTGGATAGGGCGTGGTTGGATGCACTCCTCGTGGTGACGCTCACCACGTCTCCGATGAACCAAAACTCGCGCGTCACCGGTGCTCAATTCGAATCTTGATTCGTCGGAAAACAAAATGTGCCTCCACTCGACAACCCACTGATGTCTAGCCTCCACCTATGCTAGTCAGTGGAATCCGCTACAACGCACAGAGCGCTCGCAGTCCACTTTCTAGAAAACGACACCGTACAGTTCGCGTAGTGAGTACGCCTTCCCTTCGTGCTGGCCAAACGGCTCCAAGTTGCCTTGAGGAAGATGCACGCGACGCTAAACCGTTGTGTACAAGGGCGCGATCCTCGCATGCTTTGCTCGCGCGGGGCCGTCCCGCTCGCACCTGTAGGCGCGTACGTCCTTCCTTCATCCATTCTCGCTATGCCCGCTGCACTGCCCATAATGACCACTCGACCAATCGGCGCGCGTTATCACGGAAGGATACTCCTGACATGTGTATCCCCACAACTATTCCTCGCTCAAACTCACTCAGATAACGCGAAAAGCCTTCTATCACGCACAAAGTACGACTACAACTACCCGCTTCTTCCACACTAACAATAACCGGTTTCTCCATCCCCGCATCGGTCCCCATGGAGACAACATATTGCAGCTGTCAAAGGCACTCAGTAAAAAATGCAGCAATAGAAAAAGTCAAAACTCGTTTCGCAAGCTCGTCTAGAGAAAACCTTAATGCTCCGCTAGATCTACGCATTTATCTTGACACGTTCGGATTATACAGGGTATGTTCGTAACTTTTTTCCATCAGTGTATCATTTAACTTCTATTAATTTTCCGATGTGCAGTCATCTGTGATATTGTTTAGCGCCTTTCTAATCTTCCCGTAGATACACCAATTCCTTCTTTTGCACATTCTCTCAGTCTACCCGCTCCGATATCAGTCAACACCCGAGGCCATCCACTTTTTGGTAGGTTAGGACAAGGTATTCCTTACTTAGATTCCTTTACTGTTCGTTAAATTGTTCCGTGAGAGACAATAGGTCTTCGAAACATATTTACAATATCCACTTTTTGCATTCAGTCAACTAATACCGTTCTGGAAGATAGTTTTTTTACAAAACGATACCTACTTTCCCGGGCTAGCCTCGTAACATGAGAGCAAAATGAATTGAGGTAGTAGGAGGCTGCGGTTCGCTGATCGTATTTCGTGAATTATAAAGTAAATAAATCTTACTGACAGCACTTAAATGTCTCCTTGATACAAATTTAATTTACAACTTAAAATATTTATAAAATGTCATACAAATGTCATGTTTCATATTTTATTGAAAAGTTTACAATAATTGTTGAAACTGTTGTCCCTCGGCATTCAAACATAAATTTACGCGCCGCTTCATGTTTTCAAAAACCTTTTGTAAAATAAATCCGTCTACTAACTCGCACTGTCGCACGATATTGTTCCGTAAATCGTCTATTGTATGCACTGGATTTTTAAAAATAGAGTTTTTTAAGTATGGAAATAAAAAGTAATCCAGAGGAGTTAAGTCACACGGTCTTGGCGGGAAACGGTCAACACTAATAATTCTTTCATCAAAAAATTCACGTAAATAATTTATTGTTTCACGGGCAGTGTGTGGTCGTGCGGAATCTTGCTGAAAGAAACCTAACTGTAACTCGTCATCATGCAGTTGATTTATGAATGTTTCCAGTATATTATTGCGATATCTTTCACCATTATAGTTCCTTCGAAAAAGATCGGACCTATAAGCCTTCTACGTGACATGGCACACCAAACCCCTATTTTTACAGGATGCAACGTTGTTTCCCTATAATAATGCGGATTGTCTGTTGCCCACATACGCATATTCTGAGCGTTTATGTAGCCGTTCAGGTGAAACCACGCTTCGTCGGTGAAAAACGTTTTATCCAAAACATCGTCGTCGTTAAGGTTTGCATTAAAGAAACGACAATAGGCAACTCTTCGGACGTAATCTGGCGGCAATAGTTCTTGATACAATTGAACCTTGTGAGGATGCATACCAATGTCGCGTTTAAGAATACTGCGGCAGGTTCCATAACTTATATCCAACTGTTGTGCCAGTCTTCTGACAGATGTTGTAGGTTGTTCTCTAATTGCGTTTCTTGCATTATTAACAACATTTTGGGTCCTAACTCGAGAAGATCTTCCCCCTTTCCATTGTCTTTTTACAGACCCAGTTGTTCGAAAGTTATTTATAATTCTCAATAGGTCACGAGAAAAGTTCTTATTTTCTAAAACAACTTCAGGAAAACGTTGTTGGAATTCTTCCTTGCACATTTCTATTGAATAATACCATTCGCCGTTTGGCAAACGTCGACCGTTACGAAAGTACCATTCTAAAATGAACACCATTTGTTCTTGAGTAAACATTCTGAATGTGATTATACTGTTTTTTTTTTAAAAAATTGTATTGAAAGAATTAATAATTCACACTAATAGTCTGTCATTAAATGTTTGACAGAAAAATATTGTGAATATAATTCACGAAATACGATCTACGAACCGCAGCCTCCTACTACCTCAATTCATTTTGCTCTCATGTTATATAGCAAGCATATAAAATAATACCAATGTAAATTTGTGACTGCTACAGCTTTCCTATTTTGTTTATTCATATTTATGCATTCTCATTTCAAACTTTAATCGTTTTTAATTTTCTATATAATTTTGAATATTTTCTTATGCAAATATGTACTCGCAATATGGTGCCTCTTAATCCCAACATGATGTAGAGTACGAAAATAATTAATAAAAGTGCGCAATAGGTTCATTACAAACTTTTGTATAAGTGATCTCTCCAGGCAAATTTGTATGAGGAAGCAAACATGAAGTTTATAATTAACAGTCATATTCTAAAGATGAATGTAATGTAAACTAGTAAAGTATATAAGCTGCATAACAGTTTGTTAATAACGTAACTACGGGACAAAATTCGCATTGAAAATTCTATAAGCGAAATTATTTACACTCTGACTTAAATATATTGTTTCAATATGAACTTGTGTATATATTGTCTTAAGCCTAAGTTTTCTCGCAAAATCTCATCGTAGGAACATAATCATAATAAGCTCTTTCATTATTTTCACGTGTCAAAACTTCACTGTGCATTGTTACATTTCCTCGCCCTCAAAACAACCATTAGCAGGATAGTTACGGAAGTTATAATTGGATGCTGTATAAAAGTGAGCCACTTTCTGAATAGAGGTTTCAGCGATACAAAACACATACACACTACATAATAAAAGAGGAACAAGCTGCATCGTCACTAGACAATTCCTCATTGAATGTGCATTGTCGGTGTCATCTGGGCTGTAGAGAGTTCCGTAGACCAAAAAATTGCCTTCGTTTCGTGACAAATCTTTTCATATGGCACAGAGCCGCAAGCGTGAAATACAAGCTAGGCACAGACGATAAAATATATAAGAATACCCATCCTCAGCGGTCGACTCAATGGAACTCTAGAGGAAACAATTACTTTGGCTGTGAAATAACACGCAAGAAACGAATTTATAACGATATATTGATTTTAGTAACATCTGAAAGTCATTTCCATCGTTCGTATGAATACAAAATAAAGCATATTCGTACATGGCGATATTAAGATACTTACAAGAATTTACATTAATAGTGCCATACATATACAAGTGTCCCGTATCGATATGTTCAAATTTTAGGAGTGTAAAGTAGACTTCATTTCAAGTAACAAAAACGCAAAACTTGTATTTCCATTTTTAACGCTAAGAAATAAGTAATGAAACTTCTAGTTTCAAAAATTCTTTTATTGTAAATACACTACAATATTGTTTCGCCACCTAGGAGTGCCACGAACGACAGTTTGGCGAATTTTAAAACGTGAGGACTTATATCTATATCACTATCGCAGGGGACACGGTTTACTTGAGGCCCAATGTTCGTCTAGTTTATTCGACCTAGATATTAAGACAGTCACGGCTTCATTTTAATTTCTGCAGAACAGTCCTCCGGACAGATGAATCTACGTTCACGAGAAGTGGTGTTACAAATCTGAGAAACCTGCACAG
The DNA here is from genome assembly GCA_935421215.2 of Melolontha melolontha. Classification (NCBI taxonomy): domain Eukaryota; kingdom Metazoa; phylum Arthropoda; class Insecta; order Coleoptera; family Scarabaeidae; genus Melolontha; species Melolontha melolontha. The sequence goes on from OW285235.1 coordinate 215,820,646, forward strand.
GTGGTTATCAGAAAATCTCAAAGCTATACGCCCATATAAATTTCAATATGAATTTTCTATTAACGTTTGGGCGGGCCTAATTGATGACTTGTTGATTGGTTCTGTCGTTCTTCCTGGGAGGTTAAATGCGGACAATTACCTACAATTTCTTATTGACGAACTGCCAGGTCTTTTAGAGGATGTTCTACTGAATGTTCGACGAGACATGTGGTTTCACATGTCAGAATTCAGAATTGCTGTCCGAAATCGGGTTAACGTCAATTATCAAAGATGGATTAATCGAGGTGGTCCTGTTGCATGGCCACCCAGATCACCCGAGCCTAATCCTCTTGACTTTTATTTATGGGGGTACATGAAAAATTTAATCTTCGCCCAAATTTCGAACACACGAGAAGAGTTGTTGGATCATATTCATCGTTGGCTTACGGACACAAGCCTGCATTCAACAAGGAGGTGGACATTTCGAAAATATTATTAATTGAACTTTTTTAAATAAGATCAGTTTTTATTGACTTTGGGATTACATTTTTTTCATGATCTGACAAATACATTAATAGACCTGTAACTTTGAAACAAATAAAAATGGATATACAAGTTTTGCGTTTTTGTTACTTGAAATAAAGTCTACTTTACACTCCTAAAATTTGAACATACCGATACGAGACAGCTTGTATACATACGCGTAAATAAGAGATCTCAAGGATGTACTTAAAAAACATTTCTGCTATTATTATTAACCAATTACTATTAATAAATTTTCTCTAAATAATCGACTGGGAATACATTAAAGACCGAAACTGGTGTGAAAATAAGCCAGTTTTAAGATTTTTGACACAGAAAATCGCGAATTTTTGAAATGCGTGGTGGCAGGTATGTATAGTTGGCAGTACTGCGAAACGTGGCCCTAGTAAACAATCTCGCCATTTAGTAACCATGGATCAGTGGAATCAGTGGTTTGCTAATTTATTGGTATTAATAGAATTTTTAAGTACGAGTTATAGCTTTAAAATTTTGCCAAAAAAATATTTTAGAAAGAATGGTTTTGGCAGAATAAAAATACTTTCGCGATTTAAAAACCGGGTCCGTTGGACCCATATGTCGGTGACTGTATAAATGTAGGGAAATCGAATGTGTTTTACAATGATAATGGTTCACTTATAAATTCCGGACTTCCCCGCTGCTGATTAACCTTTCTTGGCATTCCCCGATGTATACAGAAAGGGGAAATCCCTTTATCATGCGGATTTTGGTGACTTTATTAATTTATAGATACACTCCTTTAGCAAGAGTCTGTCGAACGCCTTTTATTATGTATAATTAATACTAATAAAGTTTTAGCAAATGTCTCTAGTATTCTCTCTATAATTTTTATTTACTTTTTTGTCACTGTCAAACGTTCATATCTAACCATATCTAACTTTTAAAACGATTTAGTTCTATGATTTAGTTACTTATTACACTTGTGACCAACTTCGAAAAAAAAATTAGAGTGCGGTAAAGTAATACATTACGATACTGTGTAACCAAGCAATGGGGTATCGTAATTAGCACTTTACGACACCGGAATAGAGAAAATATATTATTATTAACATTGCGCACTATTTCCATACGCAAAGGAAACCGATATTTCATATGCACTGAGGTAATTTTAATTATTAACACTTGTTGTACAATCAATAATGTGTAACATATTATTATAACATACTATTAACATATCTTTATAGCTCTTAAAAATAACATTATATTCAGCAAAATCAAATTAAAAAAGGAATATTAATTTCTTTAAAACTCCGATATTCTATCTGTAAATATATTTTTTACATTCTCTTTCAAAATATCAAAAGCTCTACTTTCTTGTGTAGTCTACTTTATCCACTCTAATATTTCTATCGCTTTTAAATTCATTTATTCTCCGCTTTTCAGGATAATCTTTCAATCTCTAAAATTTAAGTACTTCTTTGGGTTGCTTTTGTTGAGAGGATAATTTGGATATTCAGTCTTTGAAACCGATTTACTTACTTCATTATAATTCTTTAATGTGCAGCATATAAATTTTCCACTGAGTAATTTCATAAAACATCAAAAATATTTTCCCAATCATATTAATAAATGTAGTTTATGAAGTTTAGGTTTCTAGCAATTTATTTTTAATCAAAATATTTGTAAAACCGTATTACATAAATAAATTAAAATTTTTAGTATTATAAAATTCCCTGGACATTTTTTAATTTCCTTTAATTAACATAACCGTTTGTTTTTTTTTTATTACAAATTAAATTAAAAGGCCATGATAAATTTAAGTAGGAACAAATTTTGGTCTTAATAAATTATATGTACTTAGTAAGCTTAAACTTTACATAATTAAATAGATACATATTTCTATTATTAAGAAGTGGTAAGGGTGTTTTTTATAGAGGTATAAAACTTTAAGTCGGCAATACTTTTTTAAATGGCGGCCATTTTGTCTGTCAAGTGATTTATGTTTTGTTTGGTTTGGCATTTCAACATGAATAGACTGACGCCTGAACAACGCTTCCAAATTGTGCAAATTTATTTTGAAAATCATGCTTCTGTTCGAAATACGTATCGCGCACTACGTCCATTTTACGGTCAACATAATCGTCCATCAGAGCAATTAATTCGATTAACTATGGAACGTTTTCGCACCACGTTTACTCTAAATGATAATACGCATCCACAGAGATGTCGTACAGTGCGTACAGAAGAAGTCATTGCTGCTGTAGAGCGTAGCGTAGAGGAAAACCCGTCAGAACGTTACAGTCAATGGTGACCGCTATAGAGCCATGATTACAGACTTCTGAAGGAGCTGTGGTTTCAACAAGACGGCGCAACATGTCACACAGCTCGGGCCACAATTGATTTATTGAAGGAAACGTTTGGTAACCGCATAGTTTCGGACACTTGAATTGGCCTCCAAGATCGTGCGATTTAACGCCGCTAGACTATTTTCTGTGGGGTTATGTGAAGTCGCTAGTCTACGTCGATAAGCCCGAAACGATTGACCACTTGGAGGACAACATTCGCCGCGTTATTGCGGATATACGGCCACAAATGTTGGAAAAAGTCATCGAAAATTGGACCTCCAGATTAGACTACGTCCAAGCCAGCCGTGGCGGTCATATTTACTACGTAAATAATACTAAATAAATTAGGAACGGAATCGTTAATTGAATTTTCACGCTATTAAATTCAGCAGTATAAAATAACAAGTAAGGGGGACACAAAAATTATTTAAAAATTTCATAAATATTTCTGTTTCATCCAATTAAATAATAATTCAATTGCAATTTAAAAACGTTTTTAATAATATTAAAAATATTTAAAAAAATCAGGTCTCCTGACACAATATAAGCACATATTTGTGCGAAACTTGCACATGCTCATACTTGTTTCGTCCTCCTAAGAACTCGTCTGTTCATGATACCGGATAAACAAATTCACAACAAATACTATCTTACCGCATACAGTCAAAGCATAAAAGTCAACACTCAAGAAAATTTAACAACGCCTATTGACTAGTGTCGACATCACAAACGTGATCTCAACCAGCACTATCCTCATGATAAGTGTAAAACTTGGCAAGTGCTTTCATTATCAAACATATTTTTCTTTTATATAAATTGTGAGGTCTTACTCACTGAAACATGCTTCAAATTAAAACCATCTTAGGAATATAGGCAAAAACTTGCTTCCCTTTAATTGTAGTTGCAAAACAACAATATACAACGTCGCTATTGTGTTAAGTATCTCGAGAACGGCTACAGATATCTTAATGAAATTTTGTACACGAAGGTAAGGAAATGTTTGGATCTTTTTGGTTATATTTTAATTTTTTTTCTTATCGCATATTTAAAATTGAAGGCTAACTTGATTTCTTTTAATGGCAACAGGGCTTTGTCTTCTTCTTCTCTTCTGTTCTGGGTTGGACACCAGCACGTCCAGGCACTTGAGCACACTCCTCTTTGTACTATCCCCAATAGATCTCTCAGTTCCACACTGTTAGTCTTGTGTCCTCGATAAAAGCCACTATCCTCCCCAGGGGAAGTTTGAGTACACTCGAAGAATCCAATAGATCTCTCCCGAAATATTTCTGTCTGAGTTCCTTCAGTTCCTCACACGTGCATATTACATGAAGGCTAGTTTCCTCCTGTTTTTCACATCTCCTACACCAGGGCTCGCTAACCAAGCCAATGCTGTACAAATGCTTCCTTAAAGGACAATGTTCGGTTATTAACCCGGTGATTATTTTAATTTCTTTTTTTGCTACTACGAATTAGGTTGGCTGAAAACTTCCCGTCCAGCTCCCTTAGTAGTGTTTTGGTATGGAGTTGACCTTCCGTTAACCTCCATTTATTTTTATGTTCTTTTTCTAGCCATAACCAGATCTCCCTTTAGCGGAATCCTTAGTGATTCCACATACAGATTCTGGTCCTATGAAGTTCCTGTTAGTACCTTCTTTGGCCAGTTTGTCGGCTCATCTCATTGCCTTTAGTTCCCTCATGTCCTGGCACCCATATAAGCGACACTGTATTGTCTTGTGCCAGTTTATTGAGGACCTGTTTACAATATTTCACCAGCTTAGACCTGGCAGATGGGTTCATAATGGCTTTAATAGCCGCCTGACAATCAGTCATTATGTTAATTTTTTTGTTTGCGCAGCCGGCTTCCCGAATTTCCTCGGCGCAGGCTGCGATTGCAAACAATTCGGCCTGGAAAACCGTATTATGTTTCCCCGGACATATCGATATCTTCCTTCTAGGGCACATTGCGCATATACCTGCACCTGCCCTCTGACTAGATTGTGATCCATCAGTGTACCAGGTGCCGGCACCACAATCGATTGAGAGACCATTTGCCTGTTCCCTGGTCGGTATAAATATGTTCAGCTAAACTGTAAACATAATTTCAGGTGCCATACTGTCCGCCGGCATTTGAAATATCGGCTCTTCCAGTATAGTTCCCGTGATATCTGTATGGCTCCCTACAACCTTATTAGGACACCATACGTCATTGGCCATCAGCCTCAGTATCGCGGCCATTGCCTCCGCCTTTACAAATAGCGGAATGGCCTCCATGGAAGCGGTTCCCGTGCTGTTCATAGCTCCCGTGATTCCCAACAGGGCCTGTCGCTGGAGAGTCGTGGACGATGTCCGCTCCGTCCTCCTCCACCAGACAACTGCTCCATAGGTAATCGTTGGTCTTATTACAACTGTGTACAACCAGTGTACCACATTTGGGTTTAGTCCCCAGGTCTTGCCAACAGTGCTTGAATTTGGCATCGTTGGAAAGATCTTCTTTTTTCGAATTCAGCGATATAAATATAGTGTGTCTATTTTATAAAATACTTTTAAAGGAAATGGATCAAAGTGTTTCGGTCTCTTTTGGGGTAACAACAATAAAAAGCATTTATTAAATAAGAAACTATTTGCAAAAGGTATTCGATGTATCCACCATTAACTTCCTGGCAGTAATGGATACACCAAATCAAGCCTCGAATTGCGTTTTCGCACCCAATCAAAGGTATATAGGAAATTTGTTACCAAATTCGTAATTTGAGATCTTCGAGATTTTCTAGCCTATTAACATAAACCTGACTTTTATAAAATACCCCCACAAAAAAGTCAGGTTGTGCCAAGCCTGATGAACTTATCGGCCATTCGATAGTTCCTCGTAGGCTGATCTATCGATTTGGGAAGTAGCGTTTAGAAAACATCTAACGTTAATGGCATAGTGTATTGGTGCATGGTATTTATCTGAAACCAAATTTCCTGATTTTCATTAAGCTGAGGGATAATATTTTTTTGAATAGTTCTAAATACGTATCTGCTGTCAAGTTGCCATCAATGTAAAAGGTCCTACAATATTTTTGCTACGAAATCCCATCCAAACATTTAATTTTTGGGGTTACTATGTATTAACCTGATCCATCCAGTGCGGATTTGTATCAGCCTAGTATCTACAGTTGTGTCTGTTAACATGACCATTTAAACAAAATGTTGCTTGATTCATGAAAATTATATTTGAAACAAAATTTACATTGGGATTTATTTTTTCCATTATAACTTCGCAAAATTCAATCCGACGATCAAAATCATCTTCACTTAATTCTTGCAATAATTGAATTTTGTAATGATAAAAATATTTTTTTATTATTTTTTGAACTGAGCCTCTACACATGTTATGGTTTGAAGCTAATCGTTGGACAGAAACCTTACCATTGCCAATTACATCAATAAAGACATTTAATGAATTTTCGTTATTAGTTTTTGTTTTTGTCTTCCTAGATTTTGAAGATTGTTAACGCTGCCTGTATCCACCTACCTACGTTTTCACCGTTTTTGAAACTGTTGATTTATTGATGTTTCTATTTTGATGTGCTTCATTAAATAACTGACAAACTTCAGTATAAGTGCGTTTTCTGCCGCCGTATCCAACCACTGCTATTATTAATTTTTTTTTTTTCTGTTAAATACATCTTAATTTCGTATGATAAGATTTGTTGCATCTTGTTTGAGAAGTGCATTTTTTTGTTAATTTTTGGGGCGCTAAATACAAAAATGGTAATGAAATTAAAAACTTGGTCGCAGTTTTCAAGAACAAGTTTTTTTATTTTATTTTTAACAAAATAATAAAAAATAGATACTTCTACACTTTTAGAGTCACTAAATGCGCCGTTCTTTTACTATTCTTTTGTGAATGATTTCTGGAGCATCTCTAATAAGAGTCCAACAGTAGCCGGCAAGCATGGAAGCATTCCAGTTTCCCTGGTACCTTTTCTCCATTGTTAAAGTATCCTGATGGAATCGTTTGTCGTGTTCATCATTTACTTCACAACTTACAGCTGAGCAGTTTCCAGAAAAAAGTCCAGGTGTGAGTGCAAGAAATTGATCTTTATAGACATATGGCAACCCATTTTTTGATATGATGACAACATATTCTCCATAAGAGTAACGTAATTATCAACTCTTTTATTTACCAAGAAGTAAATGACCACGAGGAAAAAGTCATTCCAAGCATTTTTTTCAATATCTGAAGATTCGAGAATTTTCTATTCAATTCCATGATATTCGCGATAGTGGCTTTTGTCATTTGTTTGTATACAGGGGCTGTTTAGTACAGGGCAGACATGCGGTTACAGTGTTAATATACAGGGACACATGAAATCACGTGTCTCTAAAACTTGAACTAAAAAGGTAAGTTTATTTTCGGTTTTAGCACTCCAAAAATAGTAAGATTTAGTCGATTTTATTTTAGATACATGTTGGGTGTTGTCCATATAATTAAAACAAATCTAAAACTCACAGATGGACGTTAACGGTTGTCAATTGTAATTAAATACTTGATCCATCATCCGTAGTTTCATAGCCAACTAAACGAAAATTTCACCTCAAAAGAAACCGAAACAATTTGTACGTATTTTTTTAACTATTTTGAAAAAAAAACATACAATATTTACATAACTGAATTCTGAAAATAATGGTCTTTCCAAGTATGCCAAATTCATATACTCTTGCTATTTAAAAAAAATCAAATTAGCCTTGGATTTCAAATACGCAATAAGAAAACAAAAATGAAAATATAGCGAAAAAGATCCAAACATTTCCTTATATCTGTATACAAGATTTCATTTAGATATCTTGAACCGTTTCCGAGATATTTGAGTTTTCATAAATAATAGCAACGCTTAATATACGAGCTGTACATTTAATGATAGTAATACGAAAAAAAATGTCAACCTCAAATTATTAAATTTGGATAAAATTCAATTTAAATTACTAACACGTTACAAATGAAACAGACATGCAATATACATATCTGTAACTGTACACATGGTCAATACAACTCGTATTTTCAGCATTTACTTCTGCTTAAGACACGTGTTTCTGCCATCTATAGGCGTCATCAGTCAAGCTAGTGAAGCAATGTAATTCAAATAATACAAATCTTTTTAAGAACAGATTTGTGTCTGTATATTCATTTACGCTGAAATCGCCTACAAGATATAGCAAATTTCGTCCTATAAGGTGGCACTATTTAATAAGTGACATCTGACGGACGAAAGAGACTATGCCGAAAAAGGCGACCTTTCGCTTGACCAGCTATGCTGGTACATAAACGAAAAAATACGTATAAGTGTAGTCCATTAACACGACCCATATGGCGGTAAATATACAAAAAGGTTTCAGTATATCAATACGTTATGCACGTATCACGCATTTGTTACAAATGAAACAGACATGCAATATACATATCTGTAACTGTACACATGGACAATACACCTCGTATTTTCAGCATTTACTTCTGCTTAAGACACTTGTTTCTGCCATCTATAGGCGTCATCAGTCAAGCTAGTGAAGCAATGTAATACAAATGATACAAATATTGTTAAGAACAGATTTGTATCGGTATATACATTTACGCTGAAACCGCGTACAAGATATAGCAAATTTCGTCCTATAAGGTGGCACTATTTAATAAGTGACATCTGACGGACGAAAGAGACTATGCCGAAATTATATATTGCATGTATGTTTCATTTGTAGCAAATGCATAATACGTGCATAACGCATTGATATACTTAAACCTTTTTGTATATTTACCGTCATCTGGCTCGTGTTAATGGACTACCCCTATACGTATTTTTTCGTTTATGTACCAGCATAGCTGGTCAAGCGAAAGGTCGCCTTTTTCGGCATAGTCTCTTTCGCCCGTCAGATGTCACTTATTAAATAGTGCCACCTTATAGGACGAAATTTGCTATATCTTGTAGGCGATTTCAGCGTAAATGTATATACAGATACAAATCTGTTCTTAAAAAGATTTGTATCATTTGTATTACATTGCTTCACTAGCTTGACTGATGACGCCTATAGATGGCAGAAACACGTGTCTTAAGCAGAAGTAAATGCTGAAAATACGAGGTGTATTGTCCATGTGTACAGTTACAGATATGTATATTGCATGTCTGTTTCATTTGTAACAAATGCGTAATACGTGCATAACGTATTGATATACTTAAACCTGTTTGTATACTAAACAGGTACCAACAAAGTATTTCTTGTTATTTTAGATGTTATATTTCCAGAAATTATTCCCCCTCCCTTCCAGAAAGGGAAGGGAGTATTTGTAAATTTATTAAATAAAATACTACATGTCCGAAATATATTTTTATTTAAAGAATCTTTAAACAAAGTTTTGGAAAATGAAGTACCAAAGATTATGTTGTCCAAATGTTGACCCTCGCGCTGAAAGCTCGACACAACACAACAACGTTGTCCTTAAAGTTTTTATTTAATATTTTACTACTATATTACAAGAAAGAAATTGAGCGTTGATATATTTTAAAGTAAGTAAATAAAAGTAGCAATATATACAAGTGCGGTGAATAAGTAACTAAAAATTTATATAAAAAAATGCGAATTGGAAAGAAGTTAACTTAATTAAATTAATATGAATTGAATAAAATAATAATATATATTGAACAATACAGATTACAGCATGTCGTGATCAGACATGTGGAAAGCAAGGCCGGACGGAGTTTGGGTGCTGGGACAGCACGTGTCGAGTTTGAGCTATGTATAACTAACAAGAGTTGCAAACAGAAAAAGGGTGATTTTGGTACAAAAGAACACTCGTTGTCGAAAAAGCTTTTGTTTTATGGCTTAAATTGGTAATGGATCGAAGCTGACGATGTTTTAAATTAAGAACTATTCAAAAGCGCGAGCGAAAAGAGTTGCGATATCAATGAAACAAATATCATCCTTGTGAGACAAGCTTTATAACGATATACTACATGATATAATTATGAAAAAGTGTTCGTGATTAACTAAAAAATTAAAATTTAAAAACGAAATGTGAAATATTTGTAAACGAACGTTGGATGTAAATTGACCGTTCAATCAGGTAGATTTCTTGGTAGGGTCAACTGACCAGAATGATAACAAAAGAGAGAGTTTGTATTTGCAAACGAATATATACATAAAGTGTCAAGTTTGAATTAATATTTTTAGATTCGAAATATTTGAAGAAATAGTATTCAAAATTGAAGTAAAAACATTCTTATTATACGAAGTGTAACATTACGTCCCTAACAAAATCATTCAACATGGCGTCACCTTGGAATTAGTCAAAGAAATAATCGGTTCAGCACAAGTGACAATGAAAAAATGTCAGTGCCTCTTAATATGTTAGCCAACAGGGGACAATGAACTGCATAGACTGAAACCTTTGCTACTAACTAACTAGTTAACAGGATCCAGGGAAGAAAGACAATAGATGCTATTCATAAACATATACGCTCTAGATTACATTGAAGTTAAATTTTACAGGTAACTAGTTAGAGTTATGTCCTCACAAACGTCACCAAAAAAACTAATGCTCCAGAGAGTGGATTGCCGTAATTACTTAAGAGTTTAAAGAAAACGACCAAAATAAAAATTTGCAGCTTGTATATAATTGTATGATTGCATTTTTTTAGATTCTGTATGTTTTTGGATACTAAATATCTATACTACAACAATAGAAGCTATTATTTTTGCGATACTAATTATTATTATGTCAGATTTTAACAATAACATTATGCAGAAGTATTTTCTATAGTCAATTTTAGTTTGCCGTGGAGAATATTACACAGAATATATTTGGAGACGGCCATAAAGCAAAGAAAGTTTTTTCTTCCATTGACTTGCGAAAATAACATGAAAGAAAAAAACAAGCATTGTTTCCAATATAAAAGCACCCAGAGATTGCAATTTTCCTGAAAATTTATCTTTTCTCAGTTTTAAATAAAGAAAATAAAACCTTTCAGATTTAGATTGTAGAAGCATAAGATACTTTAAATATTCATGCATTAAACCGCAGTATTAGCTCAATAATAATTGTACTGTCCTTAAAATTTAAATTTTAATTCATTATTTTATCATTTTCCTTCGTTTATAATTCGAAATTAATGTGGATGTAATTAATTACTTATTGAATTCATCAGAAATTATTAGATAATTAAGCATACTATAGTGCATATTTCAATGTAGTACGTAATTTTAAAAAAATTATTTTAAACTAATTATCGTTTCAGATATTTCCACGTTTTTATATATTTTATCCATTTTTTGTGTGCCCGTATTTTATGAAACTCATATATTTCTATCTATAGACATCAAAATATTATTTCTGCTTTCATCTGCCAAGCTTTTTGGCTTTAGGACCCACCTTTCCATGTGCTGAAGGAAATCCTCTGGGGAATTCTACCTTAGTTTTCACTGCTTTCAAAGAAACGGCGAGCCCCTAACAACCGCAAATGACATGGATGGTTATTGTCATTTATATTTGATGCGCATTTTCAATAAATACATTAACTTGAACATTAATATTTAAAATGTAAAATATCAAACATAAGTCGCGTATGTAAACTAATAACTTTCTGAGAACGCACAAGAGAATCTTGAAAGCGTTATTTGCAGACCAGATACTAGTTTATATCCTTTCCTAGAAACAACGAATAATACGAGGGGGTATTGATATCTAGTTAGCCTAGGCCATTTTCCTTAAACAAAACAAAATTTTGTTATAATGACAAGAAATAACGACATTTTAAGAGTGTCACTGTAAAATCTTACGTTAAGGAGTTGAAGTATTGCTATGCAGTAAATTTTGAAGGAATGCGTGTCGAATGCTCATATGACAATTTCTAAAAGCAGAAAACCACTTACAAATAATTCCATGAGATGGAGCACATTCACGATAATGTTTATGTAACTTCTCCACGGTTTTTTTAATTATTTCTCCATACAAAAGATAATGTTTAATTAACACTTGGAATTCTTTTTCTCCATATTTACACAAAAACAAAAACAGTTTTCTTAAAATGAGTATAAAACATAACCTATTTGTCAGATTTGTTTGAAATTTTGACTGTAGACCTCAGAAACATGACGGAAGTCAGCGACATAATGACCGTACCGAAGCTGTTGCCAACCTTTGAAAGTCACTCTACCGTCTAACCGCCCTCGTATATAAAGAAACTCAAACTATTTTCTTATGCTTCGTATGTAAAAAATATACATATATGGAATCTTCCGAAAAGTGTGTTTTAATAGCTCTTTTTTAATATCAAGCAACGAAAGCACAATACGTGGGAGTATGGGATATCTAGTTAGCCTAAGCCATTTTCCTTGAACAAAACAAAATCTTGTCATAATGGCAAGAAATAATGACATTTTAAAAGTATCACTGTAAAATCTTACGTCAAGAGATTGAAGTATTGCTGTGTTGTAAATTTTGAAGGAATGCGCGTCGAATATAAATGTGAAAGCGATAAATTGGAGTATCGAGGAATCATCAAATACTGGTATTTGAAGGGGTTATTACGTGGTAAGGAAATTTACGAAGATATGCGATCAATGCCCATCATATACAACTGTCAAAAATTGGATTGCGTCATTCAAAAGAGAAAAACTTTTCCTTGAAGATGAGAAGCGACCAGGAAAACTGATTTCGGTGTCCACCGGCGAAAATATTGACACAGTTCATGACATGATATTATCACATCATTGAACTGGGCTGATACATACACATACATACATACACATAATTTAGTGTTCAATGTAACGTCCATTTTTCTGTGCACATTTTTCTGTATGCACGTTTCTAGTCTCTCCCTGAAAGAGCGCTTGACATTTCCAAACACATTATTTTCTATTGGCCCCATTTCACGCATAATTCTAATTCGGATATCTTCTAAATTGTTCGGCCGCTCCCTATAAACTATTTTTTATATAACCCCATAGAAAAAAGTCACAAGGATTTAAGTCTGAAGATTTGGCCGCTTATTATATAGCCCCACTTCATCTAATCTACTGGTTTGGGAAAACAATATTCATATCATTTCTGACCTCTAAACCAAAGTGTGGAGGAGCCCCGTCTTGTTGAAACCACAGGTTATTGTTATTAGGGTAAATGGCTTGTAATGTCGGAACTACGTTTTAAGTCAATAAACTTAAATATTTCTCCATTGTTAACGTACCATCTATAATAAATGGTCCAATAATATTATCATTGATAATTCCTGCCTAAACATTCATTTTTTGGGGTCGTTGAATGTGAACTTCTATTAGCCATTTAGGGTTTTTCCAATATCGACAGTTATGTCTTTTGACATATACATTTAACATAAATGTGGCTTCGTCAGAAAACGAAATGTTATTTCCGAAAGCCGGATTTTGTTGGAATGCATCTCTCATGATTACACAAAATTGCAGCCTTCTATCTAAATCATCGGTCGTGAGTTCTTGAGCTCTTTTAAGCATTCTACGAACAGATCGTTCAGAAATTTTGTGCTAATGTTGTAGATCGTTGCATGATGTCCGGGGTCGTTCGTTCACCGCCAACAAAATATATAATGCAGCATCGCCACTAGTAACAGTTTTTGGTCTTCCCATCTTTGGATTTTTCTTTACTCTTCCGGTGTGTGCGTTTTTTTAAATTAATATGGAAACAGAAGACTGCATAGTAATAGGAGCACGGTTAATATATACGTTATTGAATAATATACATAGTTCTTGTTGCGTTCGTTTTCGATCACCATATCTTACTATGATAAGAATATCAATTTTTTCCTTTTCTGTTAAGCGAACCATTTTTAATATACTCAAATGTAACTAAGACAGAACAGGCACAGGTAACGACAATTTCGTTATAAGTGATTATCACATTAGAATTCGATTATTCTCGTAAATGTCATTATGTGACCCTCATAAAATGTAACTATTTGTACGTAGAAAAATATACTGATTCAGAAAATAATATAAAAAACATACATTACTATTGTGATGGGTCACCCGATGATATCACACGTCGAGGAACGTCTAGAAAATGTAAATGCAGATGAATCGCGAGATCGAACAAAACAAGAAAAGTCTAGGCGAACATCGAATATGCCAGAAGTTTTCTCGTAAATCTAAATAGCAGTCGAGAGGGATTTATTTCATTCCACACCAAATCATCGCCGATTATCTTACATAAATATAAATATATAAATGTACTTATTGTTAGTTACTAATTTTATATTATTATTCGTTTTATTGTTAATATAGTGTGTGTCTAAACTACCGTTAGTTTTATTTAAGAACCCCCAGAATGACAAAAACATTACACTATTAAAAAGACAAAAGTTGGTTGCCATAGTAACGACCCCGTAGAAAATAACACCATGAAAACTCGATCAAGACACGGCAAATTATAATTTAAAGATCATTTACATACATAAATCTTAAACAACATTTACAGCAAGAACATAATATTTTTTTAATGGAATTAATTAACTAATTAAAGTAACTGGTTAAGTATGGCTTTAGCAGTCTCATATACTCAAGCCGAGATTGAAAAATGGTGGAATAGGAAAGTGGGATTTGATTAAAATGACACCTTTTGTAATTAGTTTAGAAGAAGAGGAAGATGATATTTTAAGCTCAAGTGATTCATCCTTTTGGTGGCTTTGAGTTTTGTTGACAAATTAGAGCAACTCAGAACTTTTTGGCATTTACTCATATGAAATAATGCTTTTTCGTGTAAGCCAAAAAAAATCTGGAAACAGATATACTTCATTAATGTATTTAGGGGTAAAGAACTAACTATTCTTGTTGATATTGAAAATTCATAACATAGGAATTGTGGTTTTAAATTTATAAGTTACGATTGCACTTTTACCTTTTTATCATCTATGAATTTTTTGTTCCTGTGAAAATATTTGTGAAATTAAGAACCAACATAGTCTTTTGTTTTACAGTTTTTTCTTTTGGTTTTCCCCTTTTGTCAATTGTGTTTCACAATTTGTCAAATGACTTTCCCATTTATTATAATATGGCGGCGATGTGTCAAATAATTTCCTTATTTGTCAAATGTGTTTCACTATATATCAATTGACTTTCACGAAGTGTGTTAATCATTTTATATTAATCTATTATGGAGAATCGTCGAATTAATAGTAAAATAAGTAATGATTTAAGAGCTTTAATAATTCGTTCTATGAACAATGGGCTCACGGCAAATAATATTGGAGAGCAATTTGGAATTTTACCCAATACTGTAAGAAAGATTTATTCTACATACCGGAGAACCGCTAATATTCATAAAAGAAGTGCTGGTCACCGACCAAAAAAATTATCTGTGTTACAAATAAATGAAATTTGCAATTGGATTGATGAAGATTGCAGTTTATCACTTCGTCAGTTAAAAGAAAGATGTTTGACGCAGTGGCCACTTCATCAAATATCGCTATCGACGATAAAAAGAGCACTAAAAACTTTCCATTATTCGTTGAAGAGAATCTCTTTCGTTCCCGAAAGAAGAAATACACCACAAATCATACAGACTCGCTTTGAATATGCTATCCGGTACAATAGAATCATGTTCGAAAGGGAAAAGATTTTTTTCATTAATGAATATGGAATTCAAGTTAATTCTCGAACTTCATATGGAAGATCAGTTAAAAATACTCGAGCAACGAAAATAAAAGCTCAACTAAGAGGGCGTAATTATTCTGTGGCTGCAGCAATGAATGTAAATGCACTATATTTGTTCCAAATCCAAGATAGACCATTCAATACAGTTCATTTCTGTGAATTTATTACAACTCTAATTAATCATTTACATAATGATAACATACAAGGCGCCTTTTTGTTATGGATAATGTTAGATTTCATACAAATGAAGAAGTTGTCAATGTCATTAGAAGTCATGAGCATTTTGAAGTTTTTTTACCTGCTTACAGTCCATTTTTAAATCCGATAGAGGAATTATTTAATCAATGGAAACACATAATAAAGAGAACTCAGACGACAAATGAGGATGAATTATATGCAGCAATACACAATGCTTCTGAACAAATAACTGCAGATAATTGTCTTCATTATGTTCAGCATATGGAAACATATCTGGGTGATTGTTTAGAACAAAATGAAATATTAAATTAATTGCTTCTTCATTTATATATTTCGATAGTTTGTACTGTGCATATTTGTGATATTTGAAAATGTTTTGCATACATGTATGTATCAATTTCTATGTACATTACACAAGAATAAATTAGATAACTTAAAATTTCAAATGTATACTTTATTTTCAAGGGTACGTCAATAACTAAATGAAAATGATGCACAGCTTGGTAAGTAGTTATTAAGCAAAACATATAATTTACATACATGGGAAAAATAATTGATATAAAGTGAAAGAGATTTGACAAAAAAAGAATTTAATTTGACATATATGTCAATATGACAGGAATTGGGAAAGTCATTTGACAAATTGTGAAACACAATTGACAAAAGGGGAAAACCAAAAGAAAAAGACTGTAATATCTATTTGACTTTATATTTCACCATATTTATATGATTTAGAAGCACATTACTAGTTTACTTCGAATGCAGCACCAATTATTACCTGTGCTTAAGAGGAAGTCGTGAGTGTAATGTGATAAAAACTAAAAAATATAAAACTTTTTCTCCCGACCGAGAATAAAGTGTCATCTTATACATCTGACAATTGACATATATTAGACTACTTTATTCTCTAGGGAATAAAATATTCGATTTTCCCTAGGGAATAAAGTGAATACTGTAGTGAATGACTTTTGGTTCATTTATTTAAGTCAAAATTAATTTAACTGTCAGATTGACAAAGCATTTAAGTATATCAATCAATTTTATTTTGTAATCGTAATAGTAACATTAGAAGAGTTTACAATATTTATATATGGACAATCATCTGATATCTTAAGTTGGCGGTTGCTTACAGTAGTGCTTGTGCAAAAATGATCTCCTTCACTGCCATTAATATTCATTTTTGCACAATAACTTAAACGGACTGCGACACAAACAAACTCGTTTTACCTTAGTAACCAGGAACTATGCACATTTTCATTACAAACCAACTTAATTGAATGACATCAGATCAATCTATCAATCAACTATCAAACTAATAATGAAATAAATTATTACATTTAAGGTCGGGAGAAAAGTTTTGTATGTAATTCGGGAATAAACGTCTATAATCCCTCAACAGAAAATGCCCTCGCTCCCTTCGGTCGCTCAGGCATTACTTACTGTCTCGGGATTAAAACTGTCGTTTATTCCCTTAATACATAAATATCTATTATATTCTACTGTTTAATTTAACATATGTACTGTTATATCATGATTATTAATAACGAAAGCAATAAACTATTTCTATTCCTACAGTTTCTTTATTCTAAAACATTGATATTATAATTTATTAAATTTGCAAAATAAAAGTACTAATACAGTTGCCTTTATTAATTAATATAAACTATGTATTTCTCTAACTATATAGTGATAAATAAAGGCCGGATTATATGCCAAAAAAATTGAAAATATGCGCATATGCAGATGTTTTAGCCTAAATATGTATTTCTTTATGGAAAATATGCAGGTAAGAAAATACGAGGACTGTTAGAAAATGGAATACTGAAGAAAAAAATATTCTATTATGTTTACTACAAGTTTATTTAGAACATTTTACACATAATTAATTATGAAAACAATTTACAATCACATATTTCTCAAAGTTCTGAACAAAAAATTGTGACGCTTGTCTGAAAACATGTATTTTTATATTGAAAAAGTTCGTTCTACGTCGACGCTTATTGTAGAAGCATATTCCAAATTATAAATATCATCTATTGTCAACTCAATATTTTCTACTGACTCACCACACAAGATTTTAGCAATGTCTTTTAGATTTATAATTGTTTCAGCCTTTACTTGATGAAATTCCATTGTAACTATTATCAGGACAAAATAAAACAAATATTAATGAATTTCACTTTTTAATTAACACTGTAACGATCGGTTCGCTCCAACCTGAGCTTCATCAGACATTTAACTAACTTATTTACAATTTTCTTTTGTGTAAAAAATTTGTAAATAAGTTAGTTATATGTCTGATGAAGCTCAGGTTGGAGCGAAACGATCGTTACAGTGTTAATTAAGAAGTGAAATTCATTAAAATTTGTTTTATTTTATCCTGATAATAGTAATGTCTTTTAGCTTTTTAAAACCCTCATTTTTTCCTATTAAAAATGTTTCATACACGGACTGTCCCATTCCTTTAGCATAACTTTTCAAATTTGTTTATTGTTTCAACGCTCTCGATTAGCGACATAATTTGTTTTTCCAACTGCAATATAGAAGTGGAAATCAATTGTAATTGGCGTTAATGAACGCCAACTGTTGAGGTATTTATTTACTCGAATACACGTTTTGAGCGTCTATCACAGATTGTGCATTCCTATCAAGATCCATAATAATTGTCTTTATTTCTTCATAATGATTTGCATGAAGAACAGCAGCCTCCAACCTCGTTCCCCATCGTGTGATTGCTGGTTGAGGAGGAAGCGGAACACCGAGTAGATGTTGTTTGTAAAACTGGACTCTTAATGGGGCCTTTAAAAATACTTTCTTAACACTACTAATTAAAGTATTTACTAAGGGAAAATGGTTTCTGACTTCTACTGCAACAAGATTCAGTCCGTGCGCCAAGCAAGTTGTGTGAATTAAATTTGTGTAAAAGATTTTCAAGTTGAAAGCTGCCTTCAACATGTATGGTGCTGCATCCGTCAAAAATTATAAAATTTTCTCCGTTGGAATTGATTCCGGTAAGAAGAAAGTTGCCAGTTCTTCCTATAAACCTTGTTATTTTGTTATTGTCAAATTATTTGCCTTTCCCAACTGTTTGGGTGAAATTAAATAAGATTTTGCTGGGACCGATACGTTAAGGATACCAATCATTAAATGAACTACGTATCGGCCCACACTTTCAGTAGTTTCATTTACGCATATATAAAGATAATTGTTTGCAACAATCTTTTTAATGCTATTCAATGTTTCTGCATAGAAACAGGGAATATATTTTTTTCCTAACGTGCTCTCGTCGGGAATGTTATATTTGCTGATGTACTTTTGCAAAAATAACTTTACATTTAAATTGTTTAATTTATGTAGTGAAATATCTGCCGACGCAAACATTTTACACAAATCTTCATTAAATTGTTCTTGTTCCGATTTTTTTGGGAGTTGATGGCAAATATTGCGGTATTGTTTGCTCACTCTTCGTCGCCAATTTCATCTTTGTTAGTTTTGCAGTTAGTTTTATTTAGAAGTTTTAAAGCATTAGCTTTTTCTGGAATTTTGTCTCGGCCAGGATGTATAGGAAGAGCATTAATAAATTCCTGGAGACACTTATCGGAAAAGTAACGGGAAGAGGCTTAATAAAATGCTATTTTTAATTTAAAAAGGGCTGTTTAATTTTTGTTTGTTTGTTACATCCACTACATATTTTTCTAAATGCATATAATAAATTTGATTTAGTAAATAGTTAAAACTCGGTTACTTAAAATATGCAGAAATGCTGAATTACTACAAAATATTCAAATAAATGCTGGATTACTTCGAAATATGCAAATAATATACAAAATGCATATATTATTCAAATATGCAAATTTATGCAAACTGTATATAATCCGGCCTTTAGTGATAAATATACAATATCAACATTCTAAACAGTTTAGGGTATAACCTAAATGGCATCTGTAAAAAAGATTTTTGAAGTTTTTAAGTGTACTATAACCTAGAAACCAAATGACAATTATTTGCAATACGTAAACTATAGATTTGTTAATGCTGTTTGGCGCAACTTGATGACGTGACTGATCTGTTATCATAAAATTACTATAATAAATATTTTGAAGGTATAGAAGAGAATAAAGTATATAATAAACTTATTATTTTATTAAAAATACTTTCAAAGTTTGAGAAATGTGTTTTCTTATGTACCTTGTTAATTGAAGAAATTTAAGTATGCAATAAACTAAGTGCCTTATATTTTTTTAATTTGCGGCCTGTTTTAAATCGATTTGATATTTCACGCTCAATTGCCGCATGCGCAGTGAATTTGGAGCATTAGCGATAAGCGGAACGCGTTGTAAGAATCTGTCTTAAAATTTATTCGTATTTTAAAAATTTCCCGGTATTACTAACGCATGCGCAGTATGCTCCGAGCGAAGGTTACATTGTGGACTACCCTCGTAAGTTACTGTAACTGCTGTAATGATAAAATTTATGAGATACAAAGTGAATGGACGTAGAAAATGAAGAAATATTTGGCCAACTATAATAACTTTAGTTAATACAAATTTAAATTAACTTCTGCGCTTGGCACCTGTTGTCAATTTTTTTTCATATGCTTTTTTGGGTTTTCTATAGTTCGAAACCCTAACTTTTCCACAAATTCGTTTTAGATTATCAACCTATTATTACTTTATTTAAGAAAGAAATCTTTTGTACCGAAAACATTAATTTATTTAAATTTGAACAGCTTGCTAAATATTCAAAATCACTTCATAATTAACGCTTATTTCGAACATTCAATGTTTACACTTCAATGATTAGAAACGTGTAACATGTTTTAAAACTCTAATATAGATACGGGAAACAATAAATATGCGCTTAATTATTTTTTATTTCTAGTTGAATTAATATAATGGCATACAATTTACTTCATTAGCTCCTTGAGGAAGGTTACCTATTTTTTAATATAAATTAGTATCTCATAGAAGTGGTGAACATAACAAGATCACGAAAACCTCGAGGATATATGTCGAAGAGAAGCGCTAAGGGTAACTTCAAACAAAACCAAGAAATTCCAGTAACTCTGGAATGTCAGCCGCATTGTGTTGTCACGCTATGACCTCTAAGAGAGCTTTGAGTAGTTACGGAATGTGGCATTATCTTGTACTACATTCAAGAGTCTTATTAGGTGAGGTGATGTTTTTTATTAAAACAATTTTGTGTATCTTTGTTTTACCATATTGTGGTGAACTATTTACTTGGTGAATAAAACTATGCAAACTAATATAAATCTACTTGACATACACATTCAGTGATCTAAAATTTTGGAAATTCATACAATATTTTATAGTTTATGTGCAAGATTTAACTCTATTAGCCTTCTTTTTTAGTTTACATTTACGATCATGTGTCCTTATCATAACTGGGATTTTTATATTTTGGCAAATATATTTTTAAAAGCTAATGTTTTATTGGTTCTCTCCATACACAAAATATCAAAATAATCTATGCTTTTAATTTTCTTTCCTAGATGAATAATTACACTGGACGACGCTAAATAAAACCTCTTCAATTACTTAATCGACTTAACCCATTTAGGACCACTATTAGACAAATCAAGAAAAACGCAAATTCTTTAAGGAATAAACTTTTATTTAGGTATTTATAAACATCCTTTAAGCTAAAAAAAAAACAAACCATTGATTCTTATATTTTTTTGCGTTGCGTTAACGCAACAATGGGACTATATGCACAAAAAAATATTACAATTACTAATTATGGTAGTCTTTGAAGCAGTGTGAATGTAATGGAACTCCACATTTATTACACATAAATACGGTTGTACTTTTGCATACTCTACAACCTCTCCTCCAATTTTCACGATTTCTTTCAATTAGGTGACCCACATTATCTAAACGTGCACTAGATGACAGAGACGCACTGGAACCACGTCCTCGAACAGATTGTGTTTTACATTTGTTAGCACTAATGAGGCTTCGTACAAGTTCAGACCTGAAATTCAGCTGCGAAATGGGTTTCTCTGTTATACAAGTCTGTGCAGTTTCCAAGCATTCACGACAGTAGAATCGAACATATTTATAAATAACGGCCACCACCATTTTTTTCCACGAATATTTATTCGGTAATTTGCAACTGCGTTATCGTGTAGATCAACGCCTCCCAAATATTTGTTATATTTGGCAATCATATTTGGTTGTGTTATAGAGATGTATTTTTTTTTCTCTATGATTGTACCGCTTCACAAACACATTAGGCAGTGCAGACTCACAATTGGTTGCTACTGTAACCACTGAATTGTCGTTCCAACGGACCACGCTTATTTCATTTACGTGATCGTAACGAGAATCCATTGTACCACGAGGTTTTTTTTCTATAGACTTACAAGTCTCTAAAGGGCATTTCCGCATTCTGTTCTCACGTACAGTTTCAGTAGCAAAGTATCCTTGACGTTTCTGATGACCTAATAGCTTGTAGCTCGTAAAAAAGTTATCAAAGTATACTTTATGAGTCGACTTATTTTCTAATACGTTCAAAAGATTGATGATCACTGTTTCACCTAAACCAAATTCTCTTATGGCATTTTCACCAGTTTTTCCAGCATAAGGTATAAATTGATATAAATACCAATCGCTAGATGCCAGACACCACATTTTGAACCCGAAACGTACCGGCTTAGCTTTCAAAAACATTTTCGCTGAATGGCGGCCGATGTAGGGTACCATTTGCTCATCAATTGATAAGTGATGTCTAAAAATACCATACTTCAAGAAATTGCTGTTCAAGAGATCAACCAGCGGTCTTACTTTCGCAAATTTGCCTGCCTTGTCTAATTGATTGTTATCTGCAAGATGAATGTTCTGCTTTATGTCGAGAAATCTGTTTCGAGACATCGCATTCTTCACAAATTGAACACCTTTATCTTCATCAGATGACCAGTAAAGTTTTACCTGTGAAAGAGTGTGATACCCACTCAAAATCAATATTCCCAAAAAAATTTCTAGATCATTTTGATCTAAGGCGAATTGAGTACGGTTATTATCTCTCGTATATTTTATGGAATTTGAAATAATAAGCTGGCTAACATTTTTATCAAACATTTGCATAAAGAAATCAAGCACAGACTTTCCATGTAGCGCCTCAACAATATTCTGTACATTCCCTTCCTCATTTGACGTAGCATCTTCCCCGTAGTCAACGGGCGTTTTACACCAATTACTTCAATTCTTGCCGTTTTTCTTGGTGTAGATAAAGCTGCCTCATGTAGTATACCATCCTCTATCTCAATTTCGTACGTACAACATTATCATCAATGTCCTGCTCGTCCGTTATATCACCGACGTCGGGTGGTATATAACAATCATCAATTTCCTCATTCAGATCAAGATCTTCAACAATTGCCTCAAGTTCTTTCAAAGTCAACGGTCTGGTAGGATCATCGCGATATTTCACGTGACTCTAAAATAATTTTATTGTCAACATCAACGACCAACACATACTTCAGAAATTGTTGTACTTACCATTGTATAATATTTTTTAAATCCCCAAGATAACACTATTATGAACCCTAACTTCTTCAACTTCTCTATCCCACAACGTAAATGAACTGAATAAGCTCGCATCACACAACGGATACCAAATAAACTTCCCCCAGACGTGAAAAAGCATGTTCAGACAGGAATATTACTCATGACTCATGACTACAATTACACCATTTGTCCCAATGTTGCGTTTTCGCAACGCTAGTTTCAAATCCGTTAGAGAAATATTTCCGGAAAAAAGGGGATTGATTTTTTCCCAAAATAATGTTACGTGAAGCAGTGGCGGCTCTTGATGACGTACGATGTGCGCTGCTGCACGGAAGAGACTGCTTCGTTTAAGCTTTCATATATACAGAGAAGCAAGTAACCGTACCGAAATCTTCCGAAATAGTTCGAAGTAGTCTCATCCGTGCAGCAGCGCACATCGTACGTCATCAAGAGCCGCCACTGACGTGAAGCATCTTTCATATGAAACCTTTTAATGATAAATGAAAAAGTAAGCTGTATGTTATTTAATTTAAACTTAGATACACAAGTTTTTTTCTTGAAAATTCCATAGTCTTATTTTATTTTTATTCAAAATTGAAAATACGATTACTCGTTCCCAAAATGTTTATTAGGTTGTTTAAATATTTATGAACGCAATGCTACTGACAGTACATCCAAAATTATTACTTTTTAGTACGAAAAAAAAATTTTTTTTTGGTGTTGCGTTAACGCAATTATGGGAATAAATGGGTTAAATTCTGAAAGAGGAGTATGTTAATTAAGAGCGTAATATTCTTCACAATTCCATAGTATTTGCAGTAGAATCCCTAAATAGTATTATTACGAGGCATGTCCTGTATGTTTTTCATACTGGGATATAGAGGGCGACACTAATAAAATGCCAGCACTAAAAATTAACCTCCATCTTCAGTTAGAGTTTTCGTGTGATACGAGGAACACCTTTATATTTTTACAATCGACCACTAGATGGTGCTTTTGACATATGTAATCACTATATTCTTAAAGTTTGACATTTATGAATGATAAATTCGCGATAGCTTAGAAATTGAGTCAGTAGTTTGTTGACAGTGACAGTTTTAAGACAGTGAGTTTGTAAAATAATAGAAATTACTCGTGAAGGTTTTCGTTGGATGAATTTTTTACGATTATAAAAAAAACTAACTCCACAAGTATGCATTATATCGCTTCGGTTAGCTTTTGGTAATGAAGCACCATCAGAGAAGACAGTGATTCCAAAAAACTTCGATGCCGTGCGGAAAATGATAGAACACGATCGACATGTGACTTACAGTGAGGTAGAGGCATCTCTTGGCATGTCGCGGACCGCAATTCATTCAATTTTACATGTACATTTATTTGTAAAAAAAATGTGTTCCAGATGGATTCCACATAACTTAACCGAAGCACGGAAAACAGC
This sequence comes from Melolontha melolontha, assembly GCA_935421215.2. Taxonomy (NCBI): domain Eukaryota; kingdom Metazoa; phylum Arthropoda; class Insecta; order Coleoptera; family Scarabaeidae; genus Melolontha; species Melolontha melolontha. The sequence continues at coordinate 215,845,290 of OW285235.1, forward strand.
TCGTGTCAATTGGTGTAAAGAGATGCGCTAAAAGTTCGACGTAGGAACCGTAAAATCCGTATACAACATCGTCACAAGTGACGAAACATGGACTAGCGACTTATACTATAATGAAACTGCTGTTGGGACAGTTGTCTCTTGTTAAAATATGATTGTTTGATATGAATCTTATGAAGAGAATGTTGTATTAAGGCTGTGTATCTTGTACTGATATTGAATTGGTACTGTGTTTTAATTCACACTGCTTGATATGAATATTATGACTTTGTGTCTTCTACTCTTGTTGAGTTCATACTCTTGTGTTAAGATTGCGTATCTTGTACTGATGTTGAGTTGACACTGTTTGATGTGAATATTATGTTAAGATTATATTATAATAACTAAAGTAGAACATCCATTTCAACATATTTTGTGTATTAGTTATTCGACGAACACGTCGTCATTAATTGCGTCTTCGTTAATTCTTGCATCTTTCGCACTCTTGTTTAATTAAGTAACTAGGTTAACACATGATATAGATACTGAGGATAGAAGAGAACGATGCTAATCAATTTTGTACATGTGAACACAGTAACATGTAATGTTATTTTAAGTATTTATTAAATGTTGTTTTTATATTGTTTCCGAGTGTTTCCGTCGTATTACATATAAAACCGGTCTCTAATGAGTTCGCCTCGGAGATGAAGTTGTAACGAGGACCAGGGGACATCATGTAGTGTCTTGTATTGATGCTGAGTTGATACTGATCTATTCTGTGCTGTTTTACAAGTAGGTGAAAATATACCACTACATCCTACACTATTACATATTAAAGTCATATTGGTTGAATAGTATATTGTTTGACGTCATAACGGGGAATTTTTGTGTGTTTATTTCTTGGAAATGGTGTCTGCAAGCAACAATACCCGAGGTTTACGATAATGTCATAGAAATCTAATCTTAACTATTAAATAATAGAATATCATTACGAATTAGGTATTATTAGGTGTTATAAACCAAAGTATGTAGTTCCGGATCGTCACTTATTAGAGGAATAAAATGTATTATATATATCTAAGGAAGGAGACCTTAACAATGAATATCCAAATTAAGGTCTGATGCATAAAGCAATAAAGAAATTTGGAAAGCAGAACGATATTAAATAACCCTAGGTAATAAATAGATTTGCAAATGAAAATGATGTCGATTTCTTATAATTTAAAGAACATTTTTGTAATTTGAATGTGCTAATAAAGGTATGTTACGCAGGTTTAAACTCGAAAATACGTTAATTATTTGTAAAATTAGAAATCATATGATTGAATTCTATATCCTAAATATCCTATTTAATAATGAAAAATGTTTGAAATTAAAATATTACGAAAGGATATTAAATATACCCTCAACAATATTAATAGTTACTAAGTCTTAGTAATTATATATTCTTGAATAGCATTTACAATGTCTGAGGATATTTTAAGTTTCTGTAAACATATTGTTAATAGTGTTACACAAATATTATGTAATGCAGCAAACCTTAAATGAAAAATAACGTTTTGTTTCATAGAATCGGATTTGGTTTTTGTAATAAGGACTTTACCATATTTATGTATATTTGTCTATATTAGAGCATAATTAAAATTCTTGGAAAGTCACGTCTATGCCTGGAACTTACATTTAGCTCCTATTAGAACTTATCAATATACGGTATCCTGGAGACAGATATGACTTTTCACTTCTACACTTGGTGTATATATAGGGAACATTCTGAACTTACTACAAATGAGAATTAATGACTATCATTTCTCATTTTTACATGCAAATGTCGCGTTATGTGTTGCGTTAATTACTACAATTTGACAAACTAAGCTTGTACCAGTATGTACAACGCAACACGCCGCGACGTCAACCTTCTTGATTGTTAGGGTAATTAAAAATTCTTGGAAAGTCACGTCTACCCTTGGAACGTACTGATCCATTTTGCTCTTATTACAGGTTGTCAATATACGGTATCCTGGAAACGGATATGACTTTTCACTTCTATACTTGGTGTATATATAGTGAACATTCCGAACTAACTGTAAATGAGTATTAATGACTATCATTTTTCATTTTTACTTGCAAATACTCATTAACTATCATTTGCAGTAAGTTCAGTATTTTGTGAATATTTTTGTAGAATGTGTCCATATTTTACTATTTTTTACGTGCATATAATACGAGTTTTAATAATAATAAAATTCACATACGCATTCGACTAGAACTATTTAAAATAAATATCAGAGGACCTTCGAGAGAATGATATTTCCACGTACCTTTTTAATTCGGTGATTTATTATCAAGTTAGAAAAAACGCATTAATAAGTAAAAACTGGTCCATTCCATAGTTAATTAAGAAGGAGCAGTTTCATTAATAAATTACAATTAAATTCCCTACACGGCAAAAATTGAATGCATTGTATGGAAAGTAAAGTTTTTGTTTGAGTTTTATTTCAGATCACATAGGCGTGATAATCCTTAATGTAATATACATAGCTGGTTCAAAAATAAATCCGACTAATTTAAAAAGCAAAAGTACAACTTGCATTTTTGGCAAAGTAATGAGAATAAATTAAATATTGCTTTCTACATTTTAGGACGCTAAATATTTGAATTTTTCTATTGAAAAAATTCGCACAAGCCGCCTAGTGGCGAGTTGCGAATTTTTCTCAGTGCGTAATATGCTATTTACAACTCTCGAAAATTAACGTTCTTTAATTTTAGTTGATTTAAGTCAACCATAGGCAATTAAATTAAACAAATTGAATTTTATTCTAAACATACTAGAGCGCTACCAACTGCCATAAAATTTCCCTAAATTATCGACTGTTTTCTCACTTTTACAATACATTAACAATGCTAATTGCAAAAAATAGCATAAGGAACATGTTTCATAAGATCTTAAAGCATTCATTCATTAAGAAACGAGTTTTTTAAAGAAACATGAATTCGTGCTTTAAAAGGTTTCTTATGAAATTTGTTTTTTAATATACCACTATACTGTCGGTATTTTCTTAATGTATAAAATTAGTGCAATGTGATTATCAGAGAGCGGACTCGAGCGATGTATGATTCATAGCCCATGGGCGCCTGCCTTTTACTTGTAATAGGTTTGTTTCTGTAAGCGATGCTCGAACAATTTTATACGTGTCGTCACAGCACAAGTGGCACATACCTACATAAATGGTTTGGTAACTGCTGAAACAAAAGTAATGCTGACAAGCGAATTGCGTATCGAATTTTAAATAAAAATAATTTACAAAAAAACTCAAAACTATGTATTCTGTGAAACATTGAAAGTGTAAAACATTACTATGAACAACTAAAATTTGTTCAAGGTGTTCTTGTCTTAAATTAGTTCTTTTAGAAGTTAAAACGCCTTCAAAAATAGAAAATGTCCGTTCCACATCACAACTGGTGTTGGGTGGGTGTTTAAAGTGTTGCAAAAGTGCACCATACTTCGAATGTATAGATTTTTCAATCGGCTCTGTACAGAATTGATATAATATATTCAAATCTGGATGTTTGCTAAATATGACATCAACTTATCTCAGCTTTAAGAAACATCTTTTTAAATGATGAACTAACTTATAGGGCTGGGCGATACCGACGTTTTCGGTATCGGGTACCGATACCAATCGAGGTATCGATACTTACCGATGTATCTGGTCTGTGCACGGCATCGATTCTGAGTACTGGAATCGGTAAAGTATCGATAGGTATCGATGTTTTGGAATCGATTCTTTGGATTCGGTACCTTGGAATCGATACCTTGGAATCGATACCTTGGAATCGATACCTTGATTCGATACCTAGGAATCAGTATTCATAACCCGTTTTCTAGGTGTCGATTGTTTGATATCGGTTTCAAGAGATATAAAATTAATTTACCGATTCATTAATAACTACGGTATGAAATTTGCAATATTGTGACATTTTCTTTTTGTAATAATTATAGTTATGTTATAATGTTATAAGGATAATATATAATGATATAAGGATATTTGCTACGCACAATAATAACATACTTTTAAATGTATATTATATAATATATATAATGCATATATACTTAAAAATTCTTTACTTAAAAAGTAATTGCATCCATTATGTACATTTAAAGAAATGCACAAAGTTAAGCTACCCGATACATGGCTACCCGATACATCGATACTTAGCGAGAACTGGAATCGGTAAAGTATCGATAGGTACCGATGCTTTGGAATCGATACTTTAGAATCGATACTTTAGAATCGATACCTTAGAATCGATACCTTCGTTATCTGATGTATTGGGGAATCGATACCAGTTAAGGTATCGGGTATTGGACGATGTATCGATACTTCGCCCAGCCCTATTGCCCGGGAAGATGGAGAAACATCAACCAGAAGAAGTTCGACACAACTTGGCCTCTCAAGAGGGTCGCTGCAGAGAATTTTGCATACAATAAGAATGTTTCCATACAAAATTCAGCTTGTCCAGCAATTGAAACAGACAGATTACCAGCAACGACTTGATTATGCAATTTATTTTCGTCAAAAAGCAGAAGAAAATCATGATTTTATTCATAATTTAATTATGAGCGACGAAGCCCATTTCCAATTAAATGGGTTCGTTAATAGGCAAAACTGCAGGATATGGGCTACGGAAAATCCAAGAGTAGTTCAACAGCGAGAATTACACTCACTTAAGTGTACCGTTTGGTTCGGTGTTTCGTCGGAAAGGATAATTGGCCCATATTTTTTTGAAAATGAACACGTTTTCGCCGTTTCCATCACTGGTGTTAGATATCGGACAATGTAGGAAAATTCTTTAAGGCCAGCCGTGGAAAACCATCCGCAAGTATGGTTCCAACAGGATGGAGCCACAGCTAACACTGCGAGGGACACAATGGCTCTTTTACGCGACATCTTTGGTGAACGAATTATTTCCCGTACAAGCGATTTTAATTGGCCTCCGCGTTCACCGGATTTAACCGCTTCAGACTGTTTCCTTTGGGGTTATTTGAAAGGAAAAGTCTATATTAATAAGCCTCGAACCATACAGCAATTAAAAAATAATATACGCGACGAAATCAACAACAAAGCACCTGAAGTTTTGCGAAAGGTTATGGAAAATGTTTTGGAAAGAACACGAATATGCGAAGCAGAAAATAGCCACCACTTGCGCGATATAATTTTTCATAATTATATTAAAAATATTCTCCATTAATATACTGTATTTAAAATAAAAAAAATTTAATAATTATGTCTTAATTAAGAAGTTATAATGAACTCAAATCCCTTCGGTCATTTTGGGCCACCCTGTATTAGGTTGATTACCATATCTGATAGCCGATGCATCTCGTATTGGCAATCTTTAAATAGAAGTTGGTGAATTATTTCTTCGGCTGCTAATCTGTATGCATGCATCCTATACATGATACCGCCACAACGTTTTCGGCGCACAACGTTCGGGGCCGCTCTCTGGTGATTATATACCTAATATTAAATAATTTTTTACATTTATAATTACTAAATTAAATTAGTAAGGCTTTCTGCTATTATTCCTTTTGTTGGGGGGGGGGGGGGGGTGGGGGGGGGGGGGCAAAATATTAATTTTATTTACATTTACTATTTCTTTGGCGGGGCCGCTGAGCTAAGAAGTTTGAGAATAGCTTCATAAGAGTATAATACAGTGCGATTCCTTTATATTTTAAATTCGCTTTTTTTTCTTTTCCCTCTTTCCGTCTTCCTATTGTAAGGCTACACGTAGACCGTCCAATTTCTTCATGCAAACCATGCAAACGAAATTTCTCATTTCAATTTTTTAAATATGTAATACGTAATGAAAAATATTCCAAACCTACGGAAAATATAATATATTAAAAATTATTTGACGTAGCACTTTGCCAATAAACTCCCCTATATATTGAAACATTAAGTATATACTCAATTAGCTGCTACTTGTGAAGAATGAAGGGAAAAGAGAAAGTGTAGGGGGTTTAAATTTATATTACGGAATGTTTCATATATGGCTTTATTGATTATAAAAACTAATCATGTTCCTTCATATTTTATTAAAAATTCCAAAAATTATTTATTAGACTTCAGCTTGTCATCGAGATATTTCCCTAAGCTGATTTTAATCAAACGTTTCATTATATTTTATTTGTTTTCATATTATTTAGAATGTGTATAATCAAAGAAAATTGTGATATTCGTATTTCAACAAAATTGATGTTTATTGCTGTAAAATCTAAAGTAATTTAAAATTGATAATGCACCACCATACTGAGAATGAAAATAATAAGACTGCCTTTAAAGCGATCACTCTTCAAATCCTATAAGATTACTACCATAATATTGAATTTGTCTGTGTGTTTGAAAGGGTCCAATCACGACGCTGAAGTACTTTACGAACGAAATTGGAATATTTTTATACACTGTTATTACAGTAAGTGATAAATAAGTTTTGAGTTACTTTCTGACATAGCTATTATAAACAAATTAATTTATATACAGTTAATGTAATAATATCCAAATGTAAAACGTTAATAGGTACGTAGAAAATTAAAAAATCATTTGAAAATAATATACAGGGTTACCGCTTAGCGAGAAAGCTATGCGATTCTAAAGAATAGGTATATGTCTAACTGCAAATCGAAAAAGAAATTTATTTGTAATTCATCAAAAATTTCCAAATTTTTAGGGCCTAAATGTCGTTAAAATTCCGGCCGATACTTGATAATAAGTTCCTATTCATAAGATAGTGAATGTTGTTACCAAAACATACTCAGCCATATATATGGCGATGTTTTTTTTTTGTGGATATCAATAATAGTCTTTACGTCGAATATATCGAGAAAAGCTATGCCGCATTTTAATTAATGCGATTAATTAAAATTAAATAGTTTCAACGTTAGACTTTTTTAATAATATAATAAAAAATAAAAATAATAAAATAACATAATTATGTTTATAATAAAACAAAAATCGTAAATCGTTATAGCTTAATGTAACGTGTCCAGGGCATGTTCTAAGAGATACCTGGTTTTTAGTTATTTGTATGCAATTATTTATAGATATATTTTTTTCTTTAAATTTGTCGTGGTATTGACAAATATCGATAGAACAATATAATTCGTCGGTAGAGAGAATTACTGAATAAATAGAGATGGAAGCCCATAACGCCGCCCGTATATTTAACTGCGACAGGAGCGGACTCGAATAATAAAGAAAAATAATTTTCTCGTTACTACGTTAACAATGGACGGCGATTTTTTTGTATGACGGCATTACTCATATATTTCATCCATTTTTTTCTGTGTCGCTATACACAATTAACATTGTATAATACACAGGGTGATTCTAAATATATGCGACAAATTTCCTGATCTGATTCCTAGGGTTTTATGATCATAAAAGTTCGTATGAATGTATGTCGTAAACGGTTTATTTTTAAAGTTGCGGGATATTTAATAGTAAATTAAAAGTTCATACAATAAAACGTACTAATACAATAAAACTAAATTATAAAAATTGCTGGAAATGACCGCCTTCAACTGCAATGCAAGCTTCTATCCTCCGTTATCCATTGATTGGTGGGTGCGATAATTGCAACAGTAGTGGTAGCTCTTCTTCAAGAAAGCAGCGGTATGCTTCTCCATTTAACCCCATTGGCAAAAAATATGGACCTACCAAGTGATTCCGGCCCACAAGTTAACAGAGCATTGATGTTGATAACGGATTTCCAATGTTTCATGTGGGTTTTCTACGACCCATGTGTGATTATTATGAAAATTAATAATAGCATGTTTGGATGAATTATCTTCGTCGACGTAGAACACGTGAGCTTAAAACTGAGGATTTACTGCGATTTTCTATTGCATCCATTGACAAAAAGCCAATCCTTGCCGAAAATCTGTTGGCAAAAGTTCCTGTGCCCGTATGGATGCAGCAACTGATCAATATGTTCCAAACTATGAGCTGACTTATGTTTAAGATAGAGGCAATTAATCTGGTGCTTGTAGTAGGATGTTCCTCAATTACATTCAGCACTATTTCTTTCACTTGTTGAGTTCCAACTGTACATAGGTGGCCGTTATCAGCCGTATGTTTTTTAAAACTTCCCATTCCTATGTTCTCATTTCTGTTGTTCTCATATTTCTTTTGGTGTCTGCGGTATTTGCACCTGCTTCGACAGCATCGTTATAAGTGTCCTAAATTGGCGATTATTTTCCTCCATACCACGTCCTTCAGGTACCCTGAAACTTTCGCCGCTTTATTAACCTGTTTATTAACCTAAGTACTCTTTCTTTAAGCCCAACGTAATCGGATATTTCTGCGCCTAGGTATTCGATTCTCATTACTTGGTCTACAGATTTGTCTTCAATTATAATTGTGGCCACTGGCTAACACGATTTTTGCTGACTTCTGAGCAAGGTTTGTTTTTTACTAATTCGGGTGTACCGAATCCGGAAATCATATTAATTTTTGCGTGTCACGCCAAAATTAATTGTATACTGTACTATGCTCTTTGAAGAATCACTAATGCGTCTAAGTAGTTACTTACATAAGACCTGTTACGATATAAAGAAAGTATAAAATTTAATCATTCATTTATTTATATCAATACAATATTAGTCACTGAATAAAAAATTAAAAACCCTTACCACAATAGAATCTAACAATTCTATATACGTATTTCGACAACCACGTTGTCATCCTCAGTAGAAAAAGCGGTGTAATACTTGAAAGCACAAAAAACACAACACTCACTGAACGCTATATTGTACGGCTTCTCGTTTAACACTAAATTTTAAAATTTAAAAAACCTGAATACTACAGAACTTACCTCATTGCTTTTTCTACTGAGGATGACAACGTGGTTGTCGAAATACGTATATAGAATTGTTAAATTGTATTGTGGTAAGGGTTTTTAATTTTTTATTCACTTAAAAGCCGCAGTCTCCGATTTTTCAGGTAATATTAGTCACGACTATAATTCAAGTATGTATTTACATAGTAATCATTAAAAAATTACAAGAGTATTTAAAGTAAAAGGAAAAACAACAATCGTGGAATACATTTTCGTTTGCAGAACTTTATGCTGTGTATTCTGGTTTGGTAGTCTCTTTGAATACCCCAACAGTAGTCGGCCTTCATATGAGGATCCCACCGTTATCAGTACATAGTTTCCATGATTTTTAAATCTTGATGAAATCTCTCGCCTTGTTCATCGCTTACAGCACCTAAATTTTCAGGAAACCTATCAAGATGACTATGAAGGAAAGAAAGTTTTTGCTCATGTACAACCTAGGTGGTGAAATTTTTTAAGCATCGATTGCACTAAATCTTTATAATAGCAGTCCTTTTGTTTCCAAGAAAATTGTTGGCGACCATCGTGAATGAAGTCCAGGCTTCTTGCTCAGCTCCGTTGATAGAGTCGAAGAAATTTGGATATCTCATTAAAGTTCTAATTTGCGGTCCATCAAATACCTCAGCTTTAATATTTTCATAACCTAGTCGTGGAAACTTTTCACATATTGCAGTGAATTGTGCTTTTTAATTGTTTGCTTATTAACTTATGTTCACAATCTACAGTATTCTCGCCGAACTAGACTCAATCTGGTGGGCACCTTCCTTGAGCTTCTTAATCGTCAGGGTTTTTCTTACGAAAATCGTGTTTTAAAAAAGGAAATAATACAAATTAAACTCAAGAAATAAAACTACCATTAACAACACAACATTTAATTAATATAAAAAAAAAAACCTACTTTATCAAATATAAAGCAGAGCCTTGACTAAATTACGTCTTAAAGAGAAAAAACTTTTGCATATAATGACTGTACAAGAGTGAAAAAAAACTCTAACTTGAATTCCGAACAAAATCTAAATAAATATAAACAAACTTTATTAGCTGTCATAAATTACTTTATCCCCTTAAAATTCAAACGTCAAAAATAGAACTTTCACTATTTTTCGCACGCAACTAGAATTAAACAAGCGCATGTCCAGCTTGTGACAAAATATAATCTCCCGCCTTCCTAATATACTACGATAACTGAAGTGAACAAAAACTATATTAAAAAAAAAACAGACTAATACGTTTTGTTAATATTTCCAATGATTACAAGAATATTACAAATCAAATTTATGAATTTAAGAAGCTTCAATTTCAATAAAAATGTTATTACAAATATATCTATATAAATATTATACTAGAATGCATACATTTTAGTTTTGTACACGTACGCCACAAAAACTATTATACGAGAGATTCAGATAGGTTATTTAAATCAATTTATAAGTTTAAATACTCATAAAAATTTTTAAGTAATGAATTTTAAATACATCAGCACACTACCAAAAACACACACCGTAATTATCCAAATTAAAATTAAATAAAATTACGTTTTATTTAATTTAACAAAAAATACAACCTATCTGTAAAAGGACTATTCTATCTCTCCGGCATGATGAAGCAGGAAACCCCAAGGCCTCCCCACCTAACATAAATAAATCAACATAATAATAATATAAATATCTGTATTATTATGACTTCCAGCATGGCGCCGACTTCAAATATCATAATAAGCTCGAGGTACCTACAGTCATGGATCAAAATACACATTATACTAAATTATTATAAAAATCTTTGATTTTAAAGTCATTTCCCTGGAATAAAATTTTACAAATATATACAATAATTTTCCTATCTTCTTTAATTTTCTTCTGCAGGGAAAAATCTACTGCAATATGTACTGGAAGCAGTTACCTTGCATGTCTAGAGCTTTAACATATTGCTTCCTATGACCGAATTTTACGTGAAGAAGTGGAGAAATTACTTTTTCTCTGTCGACAAAAGGGATGTTCTGGGAGGCCAAGGTTTCTGAATACAGTGTTGGTTTCTATCTCGACTATCCCAGAGGCACTAAAAGCACTGAAATTTTGTTAAGAGCCATAATTTCTTTTGCTGAACGACTTTTCTTATCATCATCAACAGGTAATTTACCTAAAAAGAAAATAATTTTTGCTTTTCCGCCAGAGAAATTTTTTTTTTCAAAAACTTTCTTAAAATTTTCTTCAAATCAAACAGGTCTTAATTCCAAAATCTTAAAATAAAATTTGGAAAGTTGGAAAGTTTTTAGTCCATCGCACCTGTTGTAACATCAATTCTGGGACACACGGAATAAACGCAAATTAACTTCCAACTAATATTTTGCTATCATCTTGCAACTTGCAAAATAGCGTATACAAAAAAATTATATAAATATCTTGCTGAATATAGAACCCTATTTTTTTAAATTAGAAGCTTGAATTAATTAATAATAGTTTTAAATACAAGCTCGGTTATAAACAACATTTATAAATTTTAAATATTTCTCGATGTGCCATCGAAATTTGCAGTTGCCTAATACGCCATATTTCAATTGTACTGAAAGCGTTTATTACATAAAACCGAAATATGACATTACATCGGAACTGTACCAGATGTGCTTGCAGAAATTAATGTATAGTTCATGTTTGTCTGTGTCATTTTTCAATTATTATTTTACAATAACAATACGTTCGTTATTCACATTCTTTTGTTTTAATTTTGTATGTTTGGAAAATAGTATTTATCTGTCTGCTTAATAAAAATAAAATAAATACATTTTTGAATAATCATTTAAAATATAATTTGGGCGATTGTTGCAATTTTATACACAATACAAATTAAATTGCACAGATTCATCTTACTTGCTCAATAATATTTGACGAGAGACGTCCGGTTCCTAAGGTACATTTGTGAATTACAGACAGACTACTTTATTTATAGAAATCAAACATACACTAAGTAAAAGCGTGAACTATTAGCTACTTTTCAACATAATCGCCGCCAATATTAAGGCACTTATTCTAGGGTGTCACAGGCTTCTGTATGCCCTCTTCGTAAAAGGTGCGATCCAAATTTCTAAAATACTGTGGTACTTCATCTTGAAGTTCGTCGTCGTCTTCAAACCTTTTGCCCCCCCCTCGACAAATGAACTTTCAATGGGCCAAACAAATGAAAATCTGAAGGAGCCAGGTCTGGACTATGCGGCGGATGGATAATAACTTCCCAATTAACAAATCGGAGACTGTGGCTTATAAGTGAATAAAATAAAATTAAAAAACCCTCACCACAATAGAATTTAATGATTCTAAATACGTATTTCTACAACCACGTTGTCATCTTCAGTAGAAGAAACAGTGTAACACTTGAACGCACAAAAACACTCACAGAAGGATTGTTCTGAACGTCTTCTAGTTTAACACTAAAATCTTCAATCTTAAATGCTATAAAAATTACCTACATTTCGGTAAACCCCACCTAATCAGCAAGAGCATTAACCCATTATTTGTAAATTCTATAGAAAAACCGTTTAGAAATATTATAAAAGCCGTAATTTAACATACATTAAGGATCCAATTATGAAACTAATCCTTAAATTATGTTGAAATATAAATTTGGAAATTAATGTTGAGTCCGAATATTTTAATGGCAAATATTGTAATGAAACGAATTTAAAAATAAATTCCATGAATTCGAATATTTTTTTAATGGTTTTCCTATTTTTCTTGCTTTAATAACATCTAACTGTCAATTAACTAAAATAAAGAAGAACCTGGTATAGGACCTAAATCTGCGTTAATTACGTTATTCCTATTTTTAAAGATAAAAATGCTCTCAAAACTATCTAATTCGCGGGGGCGTGTGACGTTTTTTTATTAATCTCAGACAGTCAGATGTTACGTTGTGATCTTATTCAAGAATATGTCGGGCAACACTTGATTTTTCCGGTCTATTGAATCTAATATGCGAAACATGTTCTTTATAACGAGTTAGAATCGAACGTTTTGTTTGGCCGACATATTTTTTATCACAATCCTTACAATTTATTTCATAGATTCCAGATTTGTTGTTTACCTCAACTTTGTCTTTCGCATTGCCTAAGAGAGATTTTAGGGAGTTATTCGACCGAAATGCTACTTGAACATTATACTGTTTAAAGGTTTTACTTAAATTTTTCGTAGTTTCGTGAAACGGTAAACTAATAAGTTTTTTGCTCGAATCAATTTGAGGTAGCAAACATGTGGAATCCTGAATTGTTTTTCTTACTTTATGTTTTCTAACTAGCTTGTTTATTATTTCTGAATCGAAACCGTTGTAACTCGCGATTTTCTTAATTAAAGTTAATTCCTTTTCATATCTATCCTTTGTCAATGGCATGCTTAACAAACGATTGATAAGAAAATTGGAAGAGGCACTCTTGTGCTGAAAAGTATGGTTTGAATCTGCGGTTATAAATCTGTTGACGTTGGTTTCTTTTCGGTAAATATCAAACTCTAAGTTTTTGTCATTCCTAATTACTAAGGTATCTAAAAATGGCAAACCTCCGTTGTTTTCCTTTTCAACCGTGAATTTAATACTAGGATATGTTGAATTTAATTCTGTTACAAAATAATCTAAATCGCACTTATTGGTATCAAAAATTGCAAACACATCGTCTACATACTTGACCCATATGTTTGGAAAATATTTGGCTGACTTTTTAAACTCAATCTCAAAGTGACTCATAAATAAATTCGCGATAAATGGAGATAATCAATTACCCATGGCCCATTCGATAGCTTAATTCACAATTTCACGAAACATATCTTTTAGGAATGTCGGTAAGTAAAGCAATTTCCCATGTTTTCAATCGACGATTTCCTCGAATCAGCGCATCGACCTTTAATTAATTCTCATTCCTTTTCGTTGTTGATGGTTTTTTTTCCACACACCTTAGAGATGATCGTTCAGAGCTGTGCGCCCTCTTTTGAAATGTTTACACCAAACACTGACTCTTTTTCGACTCATAGCGCCTTCTCCGTAAGTCTTCAGTACTTTTTTATAAATTTCGGTAGGTATTTAAGTATTTGCAGGCAAAAAACCCATGACCGCCTCAAACTTCGAGTATGTTTCGATGGGAACTGACATTGTAAGGCTGTCACTGCACCCGTTGTACTGAACCTAAGGCAATGACAATGGCTCCTATGCAGTACATATGCGCATCTAAAATGCGTACCTTTATAACCGGACATCCCTCGTATAAAAGTATGTATCTATTTGTGTTTCTATTTTTTTCCATAAATACCAACCAACAAGTATAAACTACTGCCATCTTAATAATAATAATTAATAACTTACATCGATAGAAGACTCTTCTGCAATGCCTACTGAGGACATAAATAACATTTTAAGAAATCTGAGCCGCTTGAGCTGATAAATATTGGGGCAGCACCTTTAAACTTGAACCGGAATGATAATCTACGAGGGACAAGCTAAAATTATTGTCAATAAAAAACACAGTTGATATTTTCTAGGATTTTATTTGAAATAAGCTCAAAGTAATTCCCTTCAGCAATGATACATTTGACCATTCTTTCCTTCCACTGTTTAAAAGCTCCCAACTAATCTTCTTTCGGAATACCTTCAAAATAAGCGTGAAGTGCGGTATCAGTCTCTTCTTCAGACGAAAACCTTCTACCCCGCAAATTTCGGGTAAAACCCAAAAAATAGTCAAAAGTCACATATTGCTAAATCAGGTGAGTACGGCGGATGTTATATTACTTTTATATTTTTTCCAACCATAAACTAGAGAGTTAAAACTGCTGTACTGAACGCTTCAGGCAAACATTTTTCAGTGTGCCACTTATCTGTAACTGTCTTTTGTCCATCTAGCTTAATTGCACTTACTAATCCCGTACCTCTGAAGAATACTACATACATACACTTTTTCATAGCCTTGCTTGTTGCTTCTTACTCATTGTAGGATTCCTTCATATTCGCGAATCCGTACACCACTTTTTTAGCGGGTAGGAATGTCGATATAGGGAATATAAGTTTCGTCTACTGTCACTGTTTTGGAAAAAAATTGGTGTCCGAATTAAGAGTTTAGTATTTTTACTAATTTTTTACTAATTATCAACATATAATTTAATATAATTATAATAAAATAATTTAATAATTTCTTTATAAAAATGATTTTTTCATGAAAATAATTTCTATAATGGTTTTACATTTTACCATAAACGTTACTTTTTGTGCATACAAAAATTGCTTAATTTCGCATTTATATACAAAGAAATCTTAATAATAATAATTAGGAATATTAATCTGGAAAAGTTAAATTAATTTGCGAAACGGAAATGCCGAATTAGTTTTTAACAAGAACGTATTATATTTAACAATGGGTTGCGAATTGAATAGAGATGTAATTAAAATATTTAAGAAGGTAACTTCTGCCAACGTCTGTAGAAATTATGGATAAGTGGAAATCGACGGCTGGAAAATGAGAAACTTGTTACTAAGAGTTGAAAATTTGTTATAGAAAGTTAAGCAATAACTTAGCCGTATCGTTCAACTTAAAGTGAATTAATATGAAACTGAATCTTTACTTAATGCTACCCTAAAGAGATAATTATCTATAGGTTTATTATTGAACTGTTAATAAATCTATTGGTACTATCTTTCTCTTTGTCGGTATTCAAAAAGGGCTGCAAAAACAGACTTTCTTGTGCCCTACATTATTTGAAATTTAGTATATCAATTGATAAATTCTTGGAGTTTTTCGGCTTTTATATGAAATATTTACTAATATTATCAAATTAGTATGTAATTGCGAAGTAAATGTTGATGTAAACATTGCTATCTACAAATTACAAAACAAATCATACGAAATTTTAATTGAAAAATTTTGTATACGTTGGGACGTTGTGTCCATAAAGTATGGACACAAGCCCGTAATAACGTTATTGTGCATTATTTGACAAAATGCATAGATATGTTGATTAATGTTTTTTATTAGCTATATTTGGATGCTACCATTTTGTTTTTTCCGTCGACCTTGAATAAGTTATGACGTCATTGATAATTTTTTTAAATGTAAACACCTTTTTTTTGTGAATATTGAAAGTTTTACAATTCTGTATTCGATGATGTAAAAATTTTGGTATGTTACGTTAGAAAATTTTTGAGTAATCATTTTTCATCTTTCTGTCATTTCCAAAGTGACATTTTTTTGACAGATTTTAAATAATCCGAATCACAACATTTTTCGACGTCGAAATGTTAGGGAAGTAGCGGAGTTGTTTACTGAAACGCATCCTGAACTGGACCCTATCGGTTTTTCAACTGTAAGTAAAATCCACAGAAAATTTTTGGAAGAAGATATACCGAAAAGTGGAAGTCCATCAACGGCCCTAGACACTCAAGTTCACATTTTGTTAACAGTTCAAGAAAGCACACGGCAACTTAGTCGAGAATTTGACGTAGCAAGGGGTAGAATCGGGAAACTTTTGCATAAATCAAAGTATCATCCCTATAATATAAATTTAGTTCAAGAGTTGTCTGAGAATGATTTTGATCGGCGTTTGGAATATTGTGAACGGTTGATGCAAATTTGTGAAAATGGCCCTCTATATCTCCTCAACATTTTGTTTTCTGACGAAGCTACTGTCACATTGAATGGCACTGTGAAAAGACAAAATTGCCGATTTTAGTCGACTGATAATTCTCATTGGATCCAAGAGACACATACCCAATACCCGCAAAAACTAAATGTATGGGCAGGGATTATCGGCGATCGCATTGTTGGACCGTTTTTCTTTTATGTAAACTTGACTGGTGAAATAATTTTTTGAGGAATGAATTGATACCCATTTTAGCGGTTCTTTTTCCAAATAATGAGGATCCACATTTGCTATATCGTAGAATTTGGTATCAACAGGATGGTGCTCCTCCGCACTATACGCTACCAGTAAGGCAATACCTCAATAATACATTTCCTAACAGATGGATTGGAAGAAGAGGGACAATTGAATGGCCAGCTAGATCGCCAGATTTAACCCCGTTGGACTTCTTCTTGTGGAGTTACTTAAAATCAAAAGTCTATGCGACACAACCGGAAAATTTGGACGTTTTACGACAACGCACCATCTACGAAACCAGACTAATCACTCCCGAAATATTACAGAATGTGCGAAATGGAATTTCTCATCGCTTAGGAAATCATTTTGAGCATTTGTTATAAATTTGATACTGAAAATGTCAAAAATAAAACTTAGAATTAGAACACAATTTACTCAAAAATTTTCTAATGTAACATACCAAGATTTTTACATCATCGAATAAGAATTGTAAAAGCTTTCAAAATCCATAAAAAAATGTAGTTGACACTTAAAAAAATTATCAATGACGTCATAACTTATTCAAGGTCGACGGAAAAAACAAATTGGTATCATCTAAATATAGCTAATAAAAAACATTAATCGACATATCTTTGCATTTTGTCAAATAATGCACAATAACGTTACTACGGGCTTGTGTTCTTACTTTATGGACGCACTGTATATATACATATATACAGGATCCGGAAATAGTATGGAATAATGCCGTTATTAATTTAAATACTATTCTAATCTAAATTTTCTTCAAACAAAAGTTCATTAGATTATAATTTGCCGTGTTTTGGTCGAATCCTCGTGGCGTTATTTTTTACGGTGTCGTTGCTATGGCAACCAACTTTGGTTTTTAAATATTAACGTATGTCTTTTATATTATTTTCTAAATCAGTATATTTTTCTATGTACAAATAGTTACTTTTTATTAGGGGTCACAAAATGACATTTCCGCGAATAATCGAATTCTAATGTGATAGTCCACTTATAACGAAATTGTCGTTACCTGTGCCTGTTGGCGATTTTCGATTGTTTCCCAGTTATTTCTTGACAATTTGTTTCACTGTTGAAAATTTTTTGTGTGTTAGTTATATTTGAGTGTGTATATATATGGTTCACTTAACAGAAAATAAAATAATAATATTCTTATCATGGAAGGATATGGTGATCGAAAGCGAACACAACAAGAAGTATGCATATTATTCAATAACGTCTATCCTAACCGTGCTCTTATTACGCAGTCTTGTGTTTCCAAATTAATTAAAAAATACACACCGAAAGCGTAAAGAAAAAGCCAAAGACAAAGATTGGATGACCAAAAATTGCTACTGGTGGTGATGCTGCAAATATTTTGTTGGCGGTGAACGAACGACCCCAGACATCGTGCAATGATCTACAATGTGACTACAATATTTTAGAACGATCTGTTCGTAGAGTTCTTAAAAGAGAGAAATTTCATCCATACAAAGTTCAATTAGTCCAAGAACTCAGGGCGGATGATTTCGATAGAAGGTTGCAATTTTGTGAGTTCATGAGAGATGTACATATTCCAACAAAATCCGGATTTCGGAAATAATATTTTGTTTTCTGACGAAGCCATATTTATGTTAAATGGATATGTTAACAGACATAATTGTCGATATTGGATTCAGAAAAACTCTAAAGAGCTAATAGAAGCTCACACTCAACTACCCCAAAAAGTGAATGTTTGGGCAGGAATTATCAATGATAAAATTATTGGAACATTTTTTATAGATGGCACGTTAATGGAGAACTATTTAAATTTATTTACTCAAAACGAAGTTCCATTTCAAGACATTTACCCTAATAACAATAACATGTGGTTCCAATAAGACAGGGCTCCTCCACACTTTGGTTTAGACATCAGAAATTATCTGAATAATGCTTTCCCAAACCGTTGGATTGGACGAAGAGGAGCAATAGAATAGCCGACCAGACTTCCAGCCTGAAATCATTGTGACTTTTTTCTATGGGGTTGCATAAAAAATAAAGTTTATAAGAATTTAGATCTCCGAATTAGAATTATGCGTGAAATGGGGGCAATAGAAAATAATGTGTTTGGAAATGTCAGGCATTCAGAAAAATGGACGTCACATTGAACACTAAATTAATTTCAATGTGTATTCAATTGTTGTTTTTAGTTAGAAACGTTGATTTGTATTCATAGTTATGATTGTGTATTATTGGTGTTATTTTGTTATTAGAAACTGCTAATTTTATTGAATGTTTTATTATGTAATCCATTACAAATTTTAGAAGGGCGGATGTATAAGAGTGTTTAGATTGCTAAATTAGCATAAAAAATATACGTTACTATTTAAAAAACCAAAGTTGGTTGCCATAACAACGATGGCGTAAAAAATAACTTCACGAAAAATCGACCAAAACACGGAAAATTATAATTTAGAGAAATTTTATTTCAAGAAAATTTGGATTACAACTAGTATTTAAATAAATAATGGCAATATTTATATAAATATATAAATAAAATAATTTTGGAATTTAATCTTGAATGAATTGTCTTATATGAAAAGTAAAAGTAATGTGTATAGGTTAAATGTAAATGTCAGCAAGAAAAAAAAAATTCTTTCACAAACATAATTTTTTTCAATAAAATATTTTTATGAATAAAAAAGCTTTTTATTCATAGACATTTAAGTAATAATAACTACCCATTCCTTCAACTATTCAAAACATGTGTTTGTTACAGTATAGCAAGCGCCAATTAAGTTGGCGCGAGGAGGTGGTGCGCAGAAGCCGTTTTTAAAAACGTCCACCCCCACTACTCAAGTAATTGTCAGAATACATTTGTCATTGACGTTGGACGGAACATAATGTCTTTGCTAGGGGATCATAAAGTGATACACGCTCAGAGGTTAGAATTATCTGACATTTGATGTAAAACCAAATACAAATCTCCCCACTACTTTTAATCCTGCGCGAACTTACCCCTCCTCGCGCCAACTTAATTGGCGTTTGCTATACATTTTGTAAAGATATGTCTATAAATTAGTTATATGTGTGACGAAGCTCAGGTTGAGCGAAGCAATCGTTACTTTGTAAAGTAAAAAGTAGTGAAATTTGTTTTATTTTATCCCGATAATACTCATAATGGAATTTCATCAAGTAAAGGCTGAAACAATCCTATGAAAAATAAAACACATTAAATAACATTTAATAACTAATAACTAAAATAACAGTATTTATTTCAGTATTTATTTTATATTTATATAACAATAGAACATGACGGCGATTACTCATTGAATGATGATCTCGCTCCATTTCGAGTTCTTATATATACACCTTAGAAAATAATTCCGGATCTCCACTTTCAGATTCCTCCAGCGACTGATTCGAGAACGGTCTTGAACGTGTGTACAGCGGGTGATGTCATTGCATGAATCGCATTACTACAGATACGATAAATACACTGACAATTATTATAAACAATCCTTGAAATATAAATCACAATTGTATTTAATATTTTTAGATTATGAAAAAGCATTTGACTCATTGGACAGAGACTGTATGTGGATAGCGCGTAAAAATATGGGAATGCCTAAGAAAATGATCAATCTAATAAGGGACGGGTATAATATTTACAAGCGCAAAATATTACACGAGGGAATAGTATCGGATGAGTTTCAGTTGAGGACAGTGGTTGAACAAGGTTGTATTCTCTCACCATTGTTATTTTTAAGTGTTGGATGAAGTTATGAACATAGTGATTGAAAGAGGAAGCACATGTATAAAATGGAATCTGACGAAATATCTAGAAGACCTGGATTTCGCTGACGACATTTGTTTACTCTCTCATAGCGCAACGCATATGCCGGAGAAAATCGAATCTTAGTAAAAGAATCCAGTAAAGTAGGTTTAAAGGTTAACGAAAATAATGAACATCAATACCCAAAATAGAAAAGACATATAATTGATGGGATAAAAATAGAGAAATTTTAATACCTGGGGAGTGTGATGACCGAATACGATGGTGTAACGAAAAACATCGATTCAAGGATATCGAAGGCTCATGATGCATTCATAGGGATAAAAAACATTTGAAAATCGGGTAACAGCACTAATAGGAAAATGATTAAAGTTTTCAGTGCCATAATTAAAACCATATTATTGTACGGTTCTGACTCATGGGCACTAACTAATACAAACAAGCAAAATGCAAAGCTTTATAAATAGATGTATCTGGAACATACCGAAAATATGGTGGCCCATCCGAATTACAAATGAAGAATTATGGGATCGTACAGGGGAAGAACGGGTCGAAGTACAAATTAAAAGAAGAAAGTTTGGATGATTTGGTCATATTTTAAGAAAACCGAGAACGGATGTTTGTATAAAA
This sequence comes from Melolontha melolontha, assembly GCA_935421215.2. Taxonomy (NCBI): domain Eukaryota; kingdom Metazoa; phylum Arthropoda; class Insecta; order Coleoptera; family Scarabaeidae; genus Melolontha; species Melolontha melolontha. The sequence continues at coordinate 215,866,410 of OW285235.1, forward strand.
ATATTAGAATGGCAGCCCCAAGGAAGAGTGAAAGCAGGACGCCCGAAGATAACATGGAGGAGAACATTACAAGAAGAGACCAATATGTCTCAGTGGCAAGATTGGGATATTTAGCTGGAAATACACAGAAATGGAGACAAATTTCTTCCCTATGTCCCAAAAGGGGCTAATGGGTCTAACTACCACTACTACAATTACATAATTTGTCCCATGGTTGCGTTTTCGCAACGCTATGTTTTAAAGTTGTTTGAGAAATATTTCCGGAAAAAAAGTTCGACTTTCTTTCAAAATATTGTCACTTGAAGTATCCTTTATACGAAACCTCTTAATGATAAATGAAAAAGTACACCATATGTTATTAAATTTAATACTTATTATTAGAGCTGGGGATGTTTGCGGTGTGCCAGGATAGTATTCAGTTAAACGCACTAATATAATGACCTTGTTTCGATCGGTGATGCATGCGTGATTTTATTGCTTTACATGCATTCGCTATTTATATCACTTAGGTATGTCAGTTATGTGTACTGTATATAAATAACACACTTACCTTATTTACGATTATTATAGCATAGCGCCAAGTGGATAAGACTTGCAGTAAGTTTGTAGCATTAGATACGTTTCCATATTTGTAGCGGTGAGCGATGTACGCCGTGATGAATAAATTTTTTTATATTTTGAGAAAGACCGCTCGACATCTACGGATGTAACACACGCACAATTAAAATAATCTTTATAGATAGAAACCGAATCTACACTTGCACCATTACTAATTTGTTTTAATCTGGTAAAATCAAAATCGTTGTTTATCACACTCTCGAACTTTTCTATTACATTAACATTTTTGTTGTCATTTACTGCGCATAGCTGGGCGTGTACATCGTCCAGTATTTGCAGTGACTCCGCTAACGATAATGCAGTATTTTGAAATTTCTCGATTGCGTTAAACAATCCTATATGATAGTTATAAATAGTTTGTAAATCTGCATCAAGGGAAGGGTTTTGAAAGAGTCTCTGGCTTTCCTTAATGCCTACAGCTTCGGCAGGATTGAATTGTAGAACCACAGATTTTATTTGTTGGAAATACTTGGCATAATAAAATGCCGCCTTTAACCAACTTCCCCAACGTGTAAGGATTGGCTCTGGTGGTTCGGGAATACCAGGGCACCGACTGTGAAACTCTCGAATTCGTTTGGGAGATTTTAGAAACACTTTTTTTGTGGTTGCTATTAATGCATCCACCTCTGGATAACATTGCCGAATAGTTTGTGCCACAAGGTGTAAAGCATGAACTTTACATGTCACATGCAAAAGTCTCTCACAATCTGCTTTAAGAGAACGGCCTACAGAACGCATTGTCGCAGCACCATCGCTCATAAACATCAGGAGTTGATTAGTTGAAACTTGAAATTTTTGTAGCGTATCGAGCACTACCTTCGTAATTACTTCGCTAGTGCACTTTTCCAATCTTTTGCTGGCTAATAAAATGGGAAATGTTGATTTGACAGGATCTAGTACACGCACTATAATATTCACAATAGAATGTTTTTTTCGATCTGTCGTTTCGTCGACACATATCCATTACTGTTTATCATTTACTACTGCTTTCATTCTGTTTTCAATGTCCTCACGCACAATTGGTAAATAGGTGAGTAACGTTCTCCGTGACGGTAGCTTTATGTTGGAACTGTATTTATTCCAAAAGTCGTGAAAGGCTTTTTTATCTAGCAGGTGAACTGGCACATCGCAGACGAGTAGCATTGTCAATAAATCGAAAATGAATTGCGTTTTACACAGCACATTATTTTTTTTGTCTTTGTGGTGTACACTTTCAACATGTCTTTTACAGTCGTATTTGTCCCAGCAAAGTAACTGTTTATCGCATAATTTACAAACCACTTTTGCTCCATTATAATACAAATCGGGAAAGTCTCGGATAAATTTCTTCACGTCGTTATACAATGGGCGCTTTCTTGGCTTGGGCACTTCCGTCATACTTATTAAATAGAGCTCAAGACAACACACGATCACGTTGCCAGTTCACGACTAACTAAAGTGTTTCGCTGCATCGTGTTTATACGCTGGTGGGCATGCACTACATACGGTCCTGCCGTACCGCAAACATCCTCAGCTCTACTTATTATTAAATACTCAATTCCTCTTCTTGAAAATTCAATAGTTTAATTGTTTTTTTTTTACTCACAATTGAAAATGCGATTACCCATTCAGAAAAATGTTGTCAGTATGTTTAAATTTTTATTAATGTAATACTGCCGACACTGTGTCAAAATTATAATATTTTAATGTGAAGATTTTTTTTTGATAATGTTACGTTAACGCAATTATGGGAATTAATGGGTTAACTAACAACACTCACACAAAATTAAAGATAATTAAATATTTTTTATGCTTAGAACATGAATTTCAATTTAAATTAAAATTCAAAATAGTTCATATTTGTGCTATAAAATTATAGAAAAAATAAGAAAATAGGATTTATAATTTAGATACTTTCAAGTGTACCCATTAACTACACATACAGAGATATCGAAGTAGGTCATGTAAGTTATTACGTCTATTTCTGTTTTTTCTATTTAATCAATAATCGAATAAAACTCAGTGATTGAGAAATTACCAACATAACGCAAAAAAAAAGATAATCGCATCCTCACTGTGCACATGTTCTTTAAAAATAACTCAGACCTTTATTAGCTTTATACACGACAGCTTATTTTGTGCTTATGCCTTGCATTGATGTACGTCGTATAATTCAGAATTTCTTTATTTTATGAAGTTGTTTACTCAATATTGATTCTTTGTCGAGAACAGTCATATAACATAGTTGATTTTTATACATTTTTCTATAAAACGGCGTTCAAAATTTTGTGATATTAATAAAATAACAGAATTATTTAAACCTCAATAATAAATGAAAAAAATATAACAGTAAATGCTGCGGAATTATTTATTTCGTGATTTAATTTGCAATGAGGATTTTATTTAACTTAATTTGTTTCCATAAGCTGCAAACAAAATAAAAATCTAATGACTAAACACCTAAATAAACTTTAACTAAAAATAAATAAACAGAAACGCTTGTTTAATACGCATATTCTATAGCTTTTGTTGATATTTTCCAATTTACATTTCGTGTTTTTATACTTTTCAGTAATCGAAGCCTTTGATTAATATTATAATGAAAGAATTTATAATATTTTAAATTTCCTACTCTATAAACACTAACAATTTCAGTCGCGTACATACTAAATATTTCGCTGTAATTAAAAGCCATTACACTGGTCAACACACTTTGGTTTTCTTATACACCAATACGTGTAGTTTATTTAACAGAATTCTCAAAAAAATCCTTCCAACGTAATTAGATCTATACAAAAATCGGACGGGAGATGTACCAGTACCATATTAAGAGACTTTAGAGTATCTTCTGGGGGTACACTTCCCAGGTTTGGATGACTGTGATACCAATTCAACTTGTCACGTCTTGGAGGGCGACTAGGAATGTTTTGGAAATATCAAACGAGATCTTCAAGCCGCATTTAATTAGGGGCGATAGAGTTGTTTAAACCATATAAATCCGCAGGACCAGACGGAGTGTTTCCCAAGAGGAAATTGTGAAAATTATGAATGCTCTATTGATCTAGCTATGCCATGGGTTATATTCTTAGGGCATGGAGACCAACTAGGGTAATATTTATTCCAAAACCCGGAAAAGGAACATATACCCACCCTAAATCATTTAGACCAATTAGCCTTACCCCTTTTATGTTGAAAACTATGGAAAAAATGATATATTTAAATATTAAAGATGAGGCTCTGGACAGGTCCCCTCTACATCCACTACAATGGGCATACCGGATGGGAAAATCAGGTGAGGCTGCCCTGCATAGCCTGGTGAGAAGGCTATGAGAGGGCTCCCTCCATTGAGGAGCAATCTTTCGATAACACCTCGACATCTTCCATTATTCGATTTGTAAGAGATCGAAAAACAAAAAACACCGCATGCAATTGGGTTCATAACATGCTGCGTAGCAGAGTATTTCTTGCCCAAATGCAAAACAAAACCATCTCCATGAGGAGAACAAAAGGATGTCCTCAAGGAGGCGTATTGTCGCCGCTACTATGGAGTCTAGTAATGGATAATCTCATCAGGACATTAAATGATCAGGGAATATGGACGCAGGGGTTCGCCGACGACATTGTCATTGTGACCCAGAAGAAATTCCCGGGGACAGTGGCGAGCATCATGCGAAATGCTCTGCGAATTGTGGAGAGACGGTGCCTTGAGGAGGGATTAACTGTCAATCCTAAAAAACAGAGAAACATGAGAAAACTAACATGAGAAAACTAACATGAGAAAACTAAATGATCTTGGCAGCGTAAGACTGTTTGGACAAGAGTTAGTTAGAACTAATCAATGAAGTGAAGTATCTAGGCACAACACTTTATGCGAAACTGAATTGGAGCAGGCACCTAGTCAACGTGGCAGACTGGTTGACGCAGCTCTTCTGGATATGCAGACGAGCTGTTGAAAATACCTGGGGACTAAAACCAAATATTGTAAACTGGTTGTAGACAGCAGTAGTAAGACCAACAATTACCTATGGGGCAGTTGCCTGGTGAAGGAGGTCCGTCGTCCTCCACCAGACAACTGCCCCATAGGTAATTGTTGGTCTGACATCGTCGGTGGGGCTCCTCACGACTTTCCAGCGACAGTCTCTGTTGGGAATCACGCGAGCTATGAACAGCACGGAAATTGCCTCTATGGAGCCCATCGTGGGTCTCCCTCTGATGAAAACATTTGTAAAAGCGGAACCATGGCTGCAATGCTGAGGCTGAAGGCCAATGGCGTACGGTGTCCTTATAAGGTTCTAGGGGGCATACAGGTATCACATGAACTATTCTAGAAGAGCCGATATATTAAATGTCGGTAGACAGGATGGCACCTGAGATTATGTTTACAGCTAAGCTGAACATATTTATACCGACCAGGAAATAGGCAAAAAGTCGCTCGAGCGATTGCAGTGCCGGTAGCTGGTACACAGATGGATCACAATCTAATCAGGGAACAGGTGCAGGCAAACGCAGAAGGAATATATCGATGTGTTTGGGAAAATATACGACGGTTTTCAGGCCGAATTTTTTACGTGAAAATGCGTAAATTTTACTCCCGTTAGATTTTCCAAATTTGGCACCGGTTCAAAAATAAAACCGTGCAAGATGATGCCGATTTACACTAGATTGGTTTGTCAATGGATCATCTCATCTAGTGTACAACATCAATGTTGATTAAATTTTAGTATACTGCTCTAATCTCCCAAAAAGCAACAATCAGCACATATTTCGCAGGTACTTGTAAATGTGTCGGCTCCAACAAAAGCTTTTCGAGAAAGAAAACCAAAATCACAAGATGTACGCCACATTTTTTGCAAAAATGGATTTTAACAGAACATCACGTTCAGAAAGCTAAGTTGAATTAAAACAGCCAAACTAAGACGATCTGGAAATTTACCTAAAAACCGATTTAAAAATACCAGAGAATTCCATTAAGCCACGTCTGTATTCATATATCAGCAACAATGAAAACTCCTAAAATCAAAATATGAAAAGTACAAATGAAAGCAGAACTGGTGTATTATACCGAGTGTATTTTTTAACTTGAAACTTTCAAATATCTCGAAAATAAGTAGTTCACAAGAAATTATTTAAAATTTAATAATTCAGTGGAGGATATACATTAGTGCTAGAATTAGAATCCCGCTCTCTAACTCCATGTGGGTAGGGCGGGGGTAAATTTGAAATTTTAAAATAGAAATCCGTATATTTTATTACAGATTCGAATTCTACTGGAAACAGTAGGTAAGATTTGTTTGAGACATTTCTTTTCAAGACATGATAGATCGTGCTGCAATCAATGAAATTCAATTTTTTTAATTTGTCGCAGTGAGAACCTATGAATACGATTCTGCAACATGTGTACAATAAAAAATACGTTTTCTTCGTAAATAATCATAATTAATTCTAGAGAAACTTTATTCATTTTACAAACTTCGAATAAGTGGGAAAATGTCACCTGGAGAAATGTAAGTTTCTGGCGAATAAATTACTTTGAGCGTAACCTAACAACACCGACCTGTACGTGTAGTATCACCTTGGGGTGCTTGATTAACATAAGTCTCCTCGCCTCTCACGTATCAGGGTACTTCATTTATGTAAGTCCCTTCGCCTCGCGCTTATCAGAGTGCTAGATATTCCCTCGCCTCATCATCTTTCAATTAAAATGCTCAATATGATGGACTTCGACTTCAATGCACTTGATATTCTTTTTATTGAAAACGAATTGCAGAATCGTATGCATAGGTTCTCAGTGCGAGAAATTGAACAAAATTGAATTTTATCGATTACAGCGCATCGATATCATTGTGTCTGGACATTTTTCAGTGAAGTGCTTATTTTTCGAAATATTTGAAAGTATCAAGTTAAAAATACACCCAGTATAAGAAATGACTAATGACGATGAGCCTCATAACACCAGAAAGTTATAGAGTAATATGTAATTCAACGTACTGAGTACATGCTCTCCGTGTAATACTTATACTTCAAAGATATTGAGAAACGTGGCTGATAAATTGAATAAATCATCAAAACGGACAGAAAAGACATTAACGATATATTTCTATAAATGTTATGAAAAATTTAATTTTGCGTTTGCGTTTTGTAAATTAAAGTTGTTGCCTGCAAAGTAACGAGCAGTAAAGTATTCTTCGCTTCGTAAAAATGATTTATGAAGTATTCTTCTATTTCAGTACGTCTTCATAAAGATATAAGGTAGAGGTTACCAAAGACGTGTAACATGATTCGAGGATATACTATACAGCAAAAATACTTTCTTAGATTAATTTTCGTAGAAACTGATAAAATATCATGTGTACGCATTGAACGTGGAATACTTTTGTGACTTCTGTGAATTCAAGGACAAAACAGCTTTGCGTTCATATACAGTGTGTATAAGCCAAATGGAATAAATTCATTATTTCGGTTACTGTACATATTTATAAAAAATCCCGAAACATGTCATATTTAATTTATAAATTAGCATTCTTCAACGTGAAAATGCGATCCCTACCTTCAACCCCCTTCGAATGACAGGTACAACCCCCATTTTTTTAAATGGGAAGTATAGGCTTGTGATATATCGTTGTAAAGGTCTCTTTATTCTCTATTCAAAAATGTTATAATTTTCATGTTTGTTGCAACAATTAAGATAGAATAAAATAAAATCATATTGTTATCGAAATTCGCTACAATATACTCAAAAAATAAAATTTAATGCAAAATGTAAAGAAAAACTTAAAACGCCAGAAAAAAATATGAATGTCAGTGAAGTAGATGCTCATTTGCGTTTATAAAGATTTAATACATACATCAAAGGCATCATTGTATTACTTACTTCCCGTTTAGGTCTTCTTAATAAGAAAGTGAGTAAAAACCATACCAATGTGCTTTTTAGATGGTATCCATTAAAAATACTTTAAAAAGTTTCCGTGGCAACATTAGTTTGCTTAAAACGCCTTAGTAAATTGTTTTGTATTTAAAAGTTGTCATTTAAATTGACAGTTTGATAATTTTAGTTTGAATTTCGTAAAATACAATTCTGGGAAATGGTTAGATTAACGGAAATGCATAAAATAACAGTCATACAAATGATTGGTTACGGAGATAGAACCCGAACACAACAAGAAGTAACCCGCCTTTTCATGAGAAATTTCCTGATTTACCGCCTATAGCTCAAGGAACAATAAGTAAGATAGAGAAGCAGTTTCGAGAGTTTGGTCATGTAAGGCAGATAAAAAAACCAGCTGCCAATGCACTGAGTGATGAAATCAAAGTAGATGTGATGCTTGAGTTTATGGAAAACCCACATACATCGAGTAGACATGCATCCACTACATTAAATGTTAGCCATACATCGATAGTAAACATATTAAAAGAAAATAAAATGCATCCCTATAAAATTATATATACTCAGGAGCTTATGGAAGACGATTTTGATAGAAGAACTTATTTTTGTGAGCGAATGATGGACATGCTGGATAACAATATTATCAATTTAGAAGACGTTATGTTTTCTGATGAGTGCACTTTTTCTCTTAGCGGTCATGCTAATCGGCAAAATTGCCGCTACTGGTCTACGGAAAATCCTCACTGGATGAGGGAAGAACACACACAATACCCAGTAAAAGTTAATGTTTGGGCAGGTATTGTTGGAAACCCTATCATTGGTCCCTTTTTCATTGAGGGCAATTTGAATGGCGATCGTTATTTGGCACTACTTCAAAATGATGTCATTCCAACTTTGGCAAATTTATATCCTGATCCAGGAAACCCTCAAGTTCCAATGAATACGATATGGTTTCAGCAGGATGGAGCACCACCACATTACCAACGCAATGTCCGGCAGTACCTCGATGCAATATTTCCCAATCGGTGGATAGGAAGGCGAGGATCGATAGAATGGCCAGCGCGATCACCTGATCTGACCTTACTTGATTTTTTTTATGGGGATATTTGAAGAGCATTGTGTACAAACTAAACCTTTGGATTTAAATGACTTAAGAGAACGAATAACGCTTGCGATTAGGTCGATCACGCCTGATATGTTAAATAATGTTAGAAGACAGTTTTATTTAAGATTAGGATGTTGCCAAGACGTTCATGGTGAACATTTTGAACATCTACTTCATTTCATTCATATTTTTTTTCGCATTTTAAATTTTTCTTTACATATTGCATTAATTTTTATTTTTTGAGTATATTGTAGCGAATTTCGATAACAACATGATTTTATTTTATTCTATCTTAATTGTTGCAACAAACATGAAAATTATAACATTTTTGAATAGAGAATAAAGAGACCTTTACAACGTTACATCACAAGCCTATACTTCCCATTTAAAAAAATGGGGGTTGTACCTGTCATTCGAAGGGGGTTGAAGGTAGGGATCGCATTTTCACGTTGAAGAATGTTAATTTATAAATTAAATATGACATGTTTCGGGATTTTTTATAAATATGTACAGTAACCTAAATAATGAATTTATTCCATTTGGCTTATACACACTGTATATGTGAATAGGAAAATCACATTGATAAAAATTTACAAATTTTACTTTCAATTAATAAAGTTATGATTATAAACGTTTGCAAGCTTTATTGCTGTTGTGTTAACGTTGATTTTCTATAGGTGAAAGCAGAATTAATACAGTAAACAATGTATATAAAAGATAGGTGACGTAGTTAATAAAACTAGAATATACGGGTATAATAGCGTATTTATTACCCTAAAGCATTCAACTATATTAAGAACAATATAATCAAATAAACAAGAAAATAATGTGCAATTTAACTATCAAAAAAAAAATAAGAGAAAATGCAACAGAATACAATAACCACTTTAATCAAATATAATAATATATTAATTATTGCAACACTTAACTAAATTGTTCCCGCAAGTTTAATGTCTGATACTATTAACATTGGTGTCCAGTAATTGTTTTCATGTATAATTGCAAATGTCACGATTTGAACTTATATGATTATAAGCATTGCACATGCCTGACAGGTAATCTAAACATTAAATTAATCCCAGCTGGTAACAATGTGGTAATACTTCTATACGCAAATCGAGGTATGAAAAGCTGAACCACCCAGTACAAATCAAGAAACTATTCTATTCTGGAGTCATTTATAGAGAAAAGAAAGATATAAATTTGTTCGTTTTGTTTCCAAGAATAACACGGTAAACATAAATTTGATCTGTAGAAGTTAGATTCACTAATTTATTGTTTTGTTTTTTCCAAGTATAAATCTATAAATTTTATCGACATTCTAACCTAAAACTACTTACATATGCTCCGTACTAGTTAATCGTAGAGATGAATAATTTCCTGCTGGGCTGGTCGAAGAACGTATTTAACAGGTAAGATACTTTATAAATGTTTTTTTAATATGCATTTAATATATTTAAATAATATAACTCAGATATTTATATATTTAAGATGTACTTATTGTACTTTTCTATTTCACAATCAATTATGATGATTTCTTTTATTTACTATATTTTGTATAGAATTAAAATGTATATATAGTTTATTTCAAATTATAAGAAAATAACTTTGAACGGCCCTAATGCTTTTATTGCACCACCTTCGGTGATGATAATTATTATACCTGGTCTCCTTATTGAACAGGTAGGGTATACCTATTTGCAACGTATGAATCTAGGGGCCGTATTGACTATAAATTAGGGCCCTATAATATAATAATAAAACGCTGTTAATTTCAAGTATATAATAAAAATTATATGTACATTGGGTTTATATACAAAGACAAAATTACAGATCGTGTGGCAACATGTGTAGTGGATACATATAGATATATAAAACTAATTTATTTGTAATACACAATAAAATTTTTATGTGTCACCGCATTTCATAAATCATCTGTGATTGAGTCGCCTTGCAAATCGGTGTCTGTGTCTGAATCGTATTGCAAATTTATAATCAAAGGTGGTAACTATTTTGTACATGCGCATATATTCGTCCTCTTTTGCTATTGCGTGTTTAACAGCATTTTTCCAATTTACAGCAGTTATATGTTCCATAGCATTTTTTATGTGTGTTACACTGCTTTCACTAAATTTCGGTGTTTGATTTGTTCGTTTTATGGTATTTTTCAGTTGGGCCCATATCAATTCAATGGGATTGAAAATGCAATGGTATGGTGGTAAACGCAAAATTGTATGTGATACTTTTTTGGCTCTGTTATCAACATAATAATCCTTTAAATATTCTTTTGTCTTCATCACCTCTATTAATTGTTTTTTTGTATAATGATTCTCAAAATTTAAATCATTGGCTTCTAAAAATGTTTTAATATCTTTCTTATTATTACATTTTGTAGGAACTTTGGTTTTCTGTCGAGAATGATACGGAGCGTTGTCCATCACTATCACACTATCTTTTGGTAAATTTTGCAGCAAAGTGTCACAAAACCATTCTTCAAATAAAGATGAGGTCATATCTTCATTGTAATCTAAACTTGAGGATTTAACATTTTTAGCAGATAATAGCGGCTGTCCGATCCATCCTTTTTCTGACCCAGCATGAAGAATGATTATTCTCTTCCCTCTCGAAACCGGTGCGTCCAACTGACACATACTTGAACTATTCACCCAACCTTTGCAAATTGTGGCATGGGTGCCATGCCACGTCTCGTCTAAATAACATATGAATCATCCTTCCTGTCTATACCTTGTAATTGCCGTTAAGTATTCATATCGAAGTTTGTGTAACCTCGGGCTTTCCATAATTGTCGAGTCGACGTTTGTCTACAGTGCCAAACTTAAAACCAGCTTTCTTTAGCGGCCGCCACAAGGTTGCTTTAGAAGACTGAATATTTATAGGCTCATCACTGATTCTTTTATGTAAGCAGTCAAGTGTAGATACAACATTTCCTCTGTAGAAGGAGTATACTTGCTGTCTAATAGTATCAATTTCATACTCTTCAATTTTTCGCGGACACTTCTTTGCCTTCGAGACCCTGAGTTATTCTTAATTATTTTATATATTGTTCCAAAAGACACCTTGGTTAATTGCGAAGTTCGTTGAATGTTCTGGGTTTGTAGTTTGTTATTTTCTTCCATCAGGGTATGATAGACATTGAAAATTATCTGTTTTGCATCTTCTGATATATGCTTTCTCTGTCGTGCTCCAATAGTATTATCACTATCCACATCATAATCACTAACACTTTCAGCCACATGTTCGTTAAGTAAAGAGAGAAAAATCAAATATGTATACAGCAGTAAAGATTAACAATAAATGATAAATAGGCTCAATATTAGATGTAATATATACCAACTCTCCAAACTATATTTACTTAAATTTTGTTTAATAAATATAAGCACTTATTTCATCTAAATTGTAATTTAATGACTATTTAACTATATATTCAAATTAACAACTGTTGGTACTTATATTATTATTCAATTTTATTTCATCTAAATTATAGTAATTACAATTTACTTAAATTTTGTCATTACGGACCTCAGCAGTTTGTTTGCGTAAAATATAATCATATTGAGCGGCCAGGTAGTTATTGCCGCAGGTGGTGAAATAAAAGCATTAGAGCCGTTCAAAGTTATATTCTTATAATTTGAAATAAACTATACTTAAATATTAATATTAGTAATGACTTTACTTATAATAACTATTTTATTATATACTGGCTTTAATTTCTAACAAACTTCCTTCCTTTATTTTTATTAATTTAGATTCCTTTTTCTATCTGGATGTGGTTTATTCGGCTTTCCCGGATTTAACTAGATTTTCTATCCGTAGACTGTCGAAATGATTATAAAATCACCAAATCGGAAGACGTATTGTCCTCTAGTCTTTCTTGATGAAGAATTTTTTCTTGTAATTATTTTAAGCTGGTTGGTGTTGTAATGACTACTAATACTTGTCCGATTTCGTTAATGTAGAACAGGTATATGATGATTCCTGGGAAAACAGGGAAAAATTATACTTTGATACGAACAAAGTGTTTAAACGCGTATAAGTGGAAGCAGAAAATGAATATACAACTTCTTGGTCCCCTATTTAATGATTTCTTCTCAAAAAGAGACTATGTTCTTCAATAATCAATGTGAAGGACAAAATTAGTATGCAAATAAATAATTTTATTTTCGGTGAATTCATATTGATTATTTCTTAATATTTACTCATTTTAAATATTTCGCAACAATTACTTGTGTGTATTCGTTACGCAGAATAATAATAATAATAATGGAAATTTTGACACCATTTTTTATATTTTTCAAAACATAGTTTGCCTTTATTCTTATTGTTTTTTTATACAATAGGCTCAATTTCATCGGAATCCGTGAAATATTTAAATTGTGATTAGTTTTTCAATGATTTTAGTATACTGTTGCATAATTTCCTTCACATTTGTAATACGTTATACAGGGTGTCCAGAAACTCTCGTGACAAACGAAGACCGGAGATTCCTCTGATAATTTTAAGACAATTAAACCCATATTCACCTAGTCCGAAAATGCTTCCTAAGGGAGCTAGAGTTCTTTGAAGATGGCGCCTTGTATTTATTTTTTTTTAAATTCCTCAAGAACGCTTCTATTTAGAAAAACAAAAACTGGTATGCTTATTTATCCTCCAGAGATGAATCGATTCCATCAATTGCGAATTTCTAGTACTGGTTATAGGCGTCCGTTTTGGGTAGGTCAACGGTTATTTTAAGGCATAACTTTTTTGTCTTTAACTTTTAAGCATTTGTGACACTAGATTATCAAATTTTCAGGTATTCCAGTACTAAAAGGTACTCTTACTTTAAGTCGGTAGGATACACCGTTTTCTAGAAAAATCGATTTGTAAATTTTTCGTTTTTTCTTCATTAAAGTTCAATTTATTATGTACCTACTTATTTTTAGCGACGAAGTTGGCTTGGACTATCAAGGCATGGATGAAAATTAATTTAATAAATTAAAAACAAATTATTTATTGCAATGGAACGAAACTAACAAAAAAAGAACAAGTATCAAAGGTAGATTGTTACAAAAGTTGCTCGATGTGATGACCATTAGTCTCTATGCATAAGTTTACCCTTTTGCTTAGAGAACCCCGAATTCTTGCAAAAATTCGAAAGTTATTTCTAAATTCGTTGCAAGCATCTTGCATCCTTAGCCAGAGTTGTGCGCGATTTTGTATCGGAACGGAATAAACAAATGCTTTTATGTATCCCCAAACACAATAATCGCAAGGATTCAAATCCGGCGACCTTGCTGGCCAAGCAACTGGACCGCCTCTTCCAATCCAATGGTCTTCGTAGTTATTATCTAGAAAGTCTCGTACATTCCTTCTAAAGTGGGCCGGACAGCCGTCCTGTAGAAACCATAAGTTTTGCCGAATATTTAAACGCACCTCATCTAACAAATCAGGTAAAATATTTTGCAGGAAATGTAAGTAATCAGCACCATTTAAACGAGCAGGTAATTCCACAGGTCCAAGTAGATAATTGTCAACTACTCCTATCCAGACGTTTATGCTAAACCTATGCTGATGCTTAAATTCTTGAACAACGTGGGGATTGTCACCAACGTACGAATAATAATGTGCATTATGTACATTAAAAATTCCATTTTTTGAGAATGTAGCTTCGTCACCAAACAAAATGTTCCTGAAGAAATCTTCATCTTGATTTTTCTGATTTTGTAACCATCTAGCGAATTCTACGCGAGCAGGAAAATCCCCTTCTAGCAGTGCTTGCACCTTTGTAAAATGAAAAGGATATAAATTTTCTTTGTGTAAGATATTTCCTACGGAAGATTTTGAAATTGTGGGGTACATGGCAGATAGTCTTCGAACGCTAATTTCTGGATTTTCCTCAACTTCCATTAAAATAACATCTTCATGTTCTGCTGTTACATCATTATGTCTCCCTGTTTCATTATTTTTTGGGACCACTGAACCTGTTTCTCTTAATCGTTGATGAAGAGCTGTAAATGTTGAGTGAGTGGGATGCTGACGATTGGGAAATTTTTCAGCGTATCTACGTTGCGCCGCTCGAGCGTTACACCTCATTTCGCCATAAACTAAATGCATGTCGGCGTATTCCTCATTAGTAAAAACCATTTTTTTTTTAATTGAAATCGTTGTGTTTGAATAACACAAAGTAAAAAATGAAAAGATAAACTTCGCGAACTGACAACAATTTGACAATGAAAAACGTAGGTTTTACTTCTGTTGGCAGTTCAGAGCTAACTACTGCAAAAAATAAAAAATTGAACTTTAATGAAGAAAAAACGAAAAATTTACAAATCGATTTTTCTAGAAAACAGTGTATCCTACCGATTTAAAGTAAGAGTACCTTTTAGTACTGGAATACCTGAAAATTTAATAATCTAGTGTCACAAATGCTTAAAAGTTAAAGACAAAAAAGTTATGCCTTAAAATAACCGTTGACCTACCCAAAACGGACGCCTATGACCGGTACTAGAAATTCGCAATTGATGCAATCGATTCATCGGTGGAGGATAAATAAGCATTCCAGTTTTTGTTTTTCTAAATAGAAGCGTTCTGGAGGAATTTAAAAAAAAATAAATACAAGGCGCCATCTTCAAAGAACTCTAGCTCCCTTAGGAAGCATTTTCGGACTAGGTGAATTTGGGTTTAATTGTCTTAAAATTATCTGAGGAAACTCCTGTCTTCGTTTGTCAGGAGAGTTTCTGGACACCCTGTATTTCTAAATATTGACATATATTAAAATTCATGTCTGTCAGTTTTTGAATTAATTATAGAAAATCACAGATACTCATGTATTTGTACAATCAGTGTACATCAGTTTCGATGATTCCTTTGATAGGCCCAAATCCCTTACTAAATCAACCAATTCTGCTTGAGTAAAACGTTGTTGTCCATCATTAGAAATTACATCTCCAATCTACATCTGAATCTTGCTCCTAAATAGCATCTGCCATATCTTCAGCATACGAGTACTCCACAAGAAGTGCAGTAGAAAGAAAACTTGACGTGCTAGGGACAAATAGGTTTTCTATTTGGCTTAGCGTACCAATATTAATTCAAAACAAGTGTCACATCATAGTCAGCAGAACAATAAGTAATAATTGTTGGCCAGTGTTATAATGAATATATATATAATTAGAAATATTCTTCAGTCGAAGCACCTATTGATCTTGGTATTAGTACGAATGAGTAGCAGAGGGCAGACTAGCATAACTAATGTTTTTCTTATTTTTGTTGGAAAACCCGAAAGTTTCCGTGCAGCAAAAGTAGCAATCAGTGGAATGGTCTGTTTGTTCGCGCCGAATCATAAGTCTTGCAAGTCGTATAGCGCTTTTCTTACCGTTCGACCAACCTCTCAGAGTAACAGCACAGCGTGCGCAACAACTGCTGGGAGCCCATGGCTTGTGTTGATGTTTAATAGTTAGGCCAAACTAGTGAAAAATCTAACTTTTCTATTACAGGTGTAAATTCCGCTTATGCTGGTGGGTAGTGAATTCTCCACATACATCCATAACAGAAACTGTTTGGATTGTTTATACACGTATGCATTATTTTGAAATAAAAGGACGTCCAGCTTTCACAAACCGACTTACATTGAATCCAAGGAGCATGTCAAATAAGACCCTTACGCTAGCGCCTCTGATGTTCATATGGTAGTACTAAATTCATAAACAACCGCGATGGCAGCATTTTTAAATTACTATATATTTTTTTGTCCCATATATGCTCTAAATACATGTTTCGATCTTTTTTGATCTCATCAGTGCGATATATCTATAAATATAGAAATCACAGACACGTATTTATGTGCATATAACTAAAAATTAGTTCTGTTAAAAAATAAATTTAAACTCTAAGTAAGAAAAATAAATATTTAAAATTCAACAAATATATAAAAAATACAAATTCTTGCAATAAAACAAAATAAACTATATCCCCATAACAATATATAAACAGAAACTTACTACTAACTTACCAAAAACCTAACTTATATTTTAGAAATGCATCAGCTGTCTAATTTTTCTCAAGTTTCGATTCATAGATCCGTCATTAGAAGACCGACAAATGTCATCAGTGATCATGAAATTTCCTAATAATTAAGCTCATAGATATATTTAACAACTGTGCTTGAACTAAAGTTGGATGATCGAATTTAACACAAGTATACCATAAAAATCTAACCTTCTGCAAAGTTACCAATATTTTCTTGTGAATACAATTTACATTGCCAAAAGATTTTACCGTAAATGGTATTAACATATAATACCAAACAAAGATTGGGATAAAGATTATTTGATTCACTAAATTCCTTAAACGTAGTAAATATGTGATGGGGTTCTACGTTAGCATAAAATAAAGAAGATTTACAAATATCGCAACCAGGTAAATTAAGCTTTTTTAAGAAGAATCCACATACATAGGTGACAGCTTGATAATTAAAATTATTCTCATTATTAATTTGAATATTTAGAGAAGAATCTTCTAATTCATTCGTATCCAATGTACTAATCTTAGCACATGTAGACTCAATAAAAGACATAAATGATTGCAGATTAGTTAAGATATGCCCATTATCCTCCTCACAATTGAACCCGGTGGAATGAGGCGGCAGTCTTTAGATGAATTCTTACTTTTTCTAAACTCCCAGCACCGTGACATTCGCTTTACCATGGAGGTGGAATCACACGGAAGTCTCCCGTTTTTAGACGTCTTAGTGACCCGCAATATCAATGGCAAACTGGGCCACACGGTTTACAGGAAACCTACTTATACGGACCGATATCTGAATAGGTTTTCCCATCATCACCCGGCACACGAACAAACGGTCATCAATACTCTTGTACATCGTGCGTTTTCTATCTCAGAACCTAGGGCACTACCCTCCGAACTTAAGCATGTTTCTAATACCCTACTCCAGAATAATTATAGCGCCCACGACATACACCGTACCATAGTAAGACATCGTAACCCCAAACCTCGGAGTGAACCCGATCCGAACATCAACACCGCCTTCTGACCGTATATTCAAGGTACCACCGATCATATAGGAAAGGTTCTACATAGAAATAAAATCAAAACTGTCTTCAGACCCCATTCTAAAGTTTCAGACCTCTTACCCTCGGTTAAAGACAAAATATCTCTGCTCCAAGCACAAGAAGTGTATCGCATTCCGTGTTCGCGTGGCAGTGTGTACATTGGCTAAACTAAGCGGCCAGTCGGTGTGCGTGTGTTCGAACATGAACGTTGTATTAGATTGTTACATATAGCCGGTTCAGCGCTGGTAGAACACAAACTCAACTCCGATCATCAAATTCTATTCAAAGATGTCAAGCTTCTGTCCCGTGAATCGCATTATTTCCCTAGGAAAATCCTTGAACCTATTGAAATTTACAAACATCCCCGCAATCTCAATAGAGACGATGGCTATACGTTACATCCAACGTGGCAAACTCTACTGAACTCTACTAAGAATTACCACGCCCATACGACGCATGCCATTGGCTCATTGTCACCAGCCAATAGCAGGCCACCATCTGACCCGGTCCCACCTATATAAGTTGTGCCGGTCTCTGTCATAGCATTCTTCAAGCTACTGCAACATCTACGTAGAGCCCTGAAGAAGTCCCTTGAAACGGTGGACGAAACGTTGGCAATTACGCCTAACTCGACGCGGTTCCAACCCGGAAACCGAGATCTACATTTTTTCCTTTCTTCTTAATTTTCACATTAAAAGCAGTAAGATGTAATTCTCTTGGATATATAGAACTTTAAAACTAGATTGATGTATTTGCCTAACCTAACATTTGTATTACGTTAAATGTCAAATTTCAAAACGTAATTACAATGACTACAATGGAATCAAGGTCCCCAAACGACGCTACATTGATAACAATAGAAAAATCAGCTGTTTCTCCCTTCTGGGTTATTTTGTGACAAAAGACACAAACTACACGCATTGGTGCATAAGAAAACCAAACTGTGTTAACCAGTTATCTGTTTAGTTAAATAGTATTGAGTCAAGCAATTTCTAATCCAGTTCAAGATATGGAAGCAATGGATTAACAAAATTATATTTCTCTAAAATATAAGAAATGCGCACTTCGATTTGGACACATTTCAATAATAATTAGTTTCAGAGCTCTTGATATTTTAGTCTGCCCTATATAATTTTATTGATCAATTTTCTTATCATTTAAAAAAATGGGTTTTATTTACCTTCTTCATTTATTTCTCCTTGAGAAATTTCTTTGAAATATCCCAATAATAACGTAGCCAGCGACGTAGACACATTTATAAACGTTACATGTTTAGGCAAATTTATCGACGTTTCGGTAAAACGCTTGTATTTCAAAAATTCCTGCTGTCCACTTTTTCCGCAGCGCAAAGCAATAAAAAGTAACTTCGATAAGCTCCATATTTCACGGCTATTTATCAAACGGTGGATATTCCGGTAAAGAAAACAGACACGATGTAAATCATAATCGCAAATTACAGGAGGTACATGTGAATCATGGAGAGGTTCAAGCCACATAGAAATCCTTGAAAAGCAACATCATCATTATCATCGATTTTTTACCACACGAAAAGCTACATTGGAAAGGAAGCAGCGCATATCTTGAGCATCATATCTAATTACAAAAAACCCAAACGGTACGAAGGTAATTCTAAACTTCATAAAAGTGAAGCGCAACAGCCTGCATTGCGAGGCGCAAGAGCTCAGAGCGTCGAGACGTCCAAAGTTAGCGGTGCGTAGTTGTTTAAAATCGATGGTAGTTAGAGTAGAAGCTCAGTTACCAACGTCGGTTCGCTTCTGTCGGATCAAAGCCTCTCCTCTTTCAGCTACAACCGCTTGTTGTCGCCGGCGCGTGATAATTTTTTATCTCTTGTCGACCGTCGGATCGCACCGTGACACATTAGCAATTTGTCAGTGCAATAACAAAATATCATTAACTTATAAGGTAAGCGTTTAGTTAAAAAGAATTCGTTGCACGTTTAGTATTATATATATATATATATATAGATATATATACGTTTGGGTAATCTAGAAGCTAATAAATTTCGGAAACCGTTTGCCGTAAATTTAAAAATCTAATGAGATAAGCTCTCTCATAGGTCCTTTGGTACTGTAGAAAAAGAAGTTAAGGACAGTTCTAATCGTCGAGCCTTCATCAATAAAACATTGCCGTTAAATTACAAATGGTCTCATTTTAATTCATTCCGCGGTCTCAAAAGGACTCCTCTTGAACAATGAAAATCTACGGAACAACGGACACGATATTTACGAGTGAAATTAAATGATTTCCAGGGTACCGCCGTTAAACTTTTTCAGTTTCGTTCACCTGGGAGTACCTTCGTGAAAAGAAAAAAGCCGAGTTCCAGATAATTTGCAAGGAGGCTATATATACAACCAGTAAATCACTATTTCTATTTACATTTAAATTTTTAGTCGGAATAAATTAACCGAATAACTAGTTTCTTTTCCACTAGGATTAACGTCATTAAATATAAAAGAAAAACGCTTTTGTTAATCAATTTTTGGTTAGTAATATGAAAAATTTGTTAGTGAATTAGGGTGTGTTTTACTTACTTTAGTAATTTTTTTTATTGTTCACCTTTAACGAGTTTAATTAAAAACAAGAAGCTTTATAATTCCGGCATGCTTATTAAGGCTGACTTTTACCCTCCCGCTTAATTATTTAGAATTAAATTCTATTTTAAATGTATTTTCGTGTTTGCGCTGGAAATGATGGATAAGCTTGTTGTTTTTATAAACGAATTAATTACACATACCTTTATCACGAGTTCCTAATACAAAATGAATTCATATTTCATACACAAGCGAGTTTGTCTTTTTCATTAAGGCGGTTACATTAACCTATTCCAAACTTAATTTATATCTTTGAAGAAATACTCTCTGATAACGTAAAAAATATAAAATTTGTAAATAATTTAAAAGTTTTGTAGGTTGGAAAATCAATATATCGTGGTATAATTTTTTCGAATATAATAAGGTTTTCATTTTGTTTTTCACATAAGGAATAGAGAATCTTGTTTTTAAATTATAACGAATAATTTATTAATGTATAACGATGTAATGGTAAGAACGACATAATTTTTGTTTAATGAATGTTGTGATGTTGTACCGATTACCGGCTGTATTTTTCAAATTATTACCGTCCTTCTGTGTATCCATTACCGACTACACGAAAAATCTACAAGGAACCAGTAATTTGTTGAAAAACAAATGTTGTTTTTGTTTAAATAAGTACAAAAATAGATAGATGCATGACGTATGAAATATATCCCAATTTAGATGTTCTTCTTTCGAATTTCATTAACTCCTGGTAGAGGATAAATTCCACGATTATTAGCAGCCGTTGGGAAGTCAATACTGCACATAATATCTTTTCCAGTATGAGGCAGAATATCGTTTTTTGCTGGCTATTTCCAGTGGTTACCACTCATTATTACAGTTTCATTATAGTTAAACTTCTTGAATCTTTCAGAACAGTCTCTAATTTATTTTCACTTATGTAATCGTTAACTCATCTGAACCAACAACGAATATCTTTTTCAGTGATACTAGCACGTGACTTTGTAAGGTTTTGTGAGACTCCAGTAAAAAGTTCTTGATGCCTAGCTAGAAGATTGTCGTGCCAGTGACGACCTAGAATACTACTTCTGAAAGGGTTTTCTGTATTAACTTGAGATATTAATTTTACTACACTTCTTAAACGCTTCTATATATATAAAATCCACGAGATCATTTCGTTTAAAACAAAGAATTCCTTACAAAAAGCAATAACAAACAATAAAGATAAAACGGACAGTAGATCAAACTCAGGGGTGTACAAGTTGACATGTGAAGACTGTAAAAAAGTGTATATCGGCCAGACAGGAAGAACCTTTCAAACTAGAATAGCAGAACACGAAAGAAGGTACAGAGATAAGAAGACAGATTCAACTTCTGCTAATCACTGTTTCGAATATAATCACAAATTCAATTCCAATTTCAAAACATTACATGTAGTAGACAAAAGTAAAAAAACTCAATATGTTAGAAGGTTTAAAAATTAATAAATTTCATAATTTAGGCATAATTTTAAATGACCAGGTAGAGGTAAATCACTCTCCTACTCAACTTAAAACTACAATACATCCACCCCCTCTCATATTAGAATTTTTGTTTGTTTTTCACTTTTATATTTGTATTTATATAAATAGGTAGGAAATGTAAGTTTAGAGTATATATTCATCCACCTAATGAAGCCACAGTGTGGTGAAACATATATGTAGTGTGTGTACAATACAATATATTTTTTGAAACTAAACAACATTTGATATAATGAAGTTTCAACATGTATCTGCTACGACGATTATTAATTTAAAATCCACTTCACTATGTTATCCTCCTCTGCTTTGGTAAGCACAGAATCCGCTGTACTTTTCAAATCGGGATTATGTTTATTGTGAATTTTATCTACTAAAATAGATTTCAGAACTTTAAATTCATTTGAAGCTTCTTTAAAAAGCTCATCCCGTTTCTTATTGGTAATAGAGCATTTTGTGACATTTCTTCGAAATAGTTATTCCTTCTTCTCTCCGTTTTAACTATAAAATTAGGAAAAATTATATTAAATATGTATGTTTTATTATGTTGAAAAAGAATTTAAATGAAGTCGTTTCAAAGAATAGAATAGCACTTTGTAACAGCAAAAATATCAGAACCAAGTTATGATCAGTGAATGGAAACGCAACCAATGAATGCTTCTTAAATCACATATTAATTAACATTCATTTTTACGAAAATATAAGTGCATATGTTTCGTACCAGTTGCGACATTAATTAAAGGTCACTAGAGTTGTTGGAAACTAAAACTATTTTAAAATAAATAAATTTGTGACACTAAAAAATAAGTAAATAATTCATTGTGATTTGAAGCGGACACATATTTAAAATTAAGAACAATTATTCCATATATGCGAATATTTAAAATATATATACACACATATATATATATATATATATATATATATATATATATATATATAGATAATTATTTCGTGACCTTTGTATGTTATGGCAAATTCAATTTGTTGTTTGTTTGTTTTACTTTAAAATGTATATATTTAAAACAATCCTACATGTTTCGGCAAATGATGCCTTTTTCAAGGAATATAATATTTTATATTGAATTTACCATAACATACAAAGGTCACGAAATAATTATGTTTATATATATATATATATATATATATATATATATATATATTACGTATTTTGCTGGTTGGTGAACGATTCTATAGTTCGAAAATGAATTTCTGACAGAAGCATTGTCTGAGTTCTATTAGATTCTAGTAAAAGGCAAATTGAAAATATTTGTTTATTCCCTATTACCGACGAGTTGGTCGGTAATACGAACTGTGCCGGTTACTCTTGAACGTTTTACAGACTATATATTTTGTATTCTCGAACCGATCTCTTCATAAATTTATCGACATCCATAACCTAAATATTACTAGAAAATATAGCTAAAACTACTGATATATTTATGGCATGAGTTTCCTAATTCTTAAACAAAAATCACAAAATAATAATTCAATCAAGTTTATCAAAATTTACTAAAATTATCGTCAGTTATGCACACTCTCGTAAAAAAAGAAACTTCCGATCATTTGCTATTATCATGTGCGTCAGGGATTGAATATCATAAACGAGAACTAGAACTACCAAAAGCTTTCTATTGTAACAATAACTTTAACAGAAGTTTCGTTTTGGTCGTTGATAGCTGCAGGTCGGTAATGGGTACACTTACCTTATACTAAATTAATCCCAGTTAATCCTGTTATATACTTTAGGAAATTATTCTTGTAAATAAGTTGTTGTAAACAACCGACGTTTTTTTTGCATCTTATACAAACAAAAATAATATTAGATAAAATTTAAATTTCAAATAGAAACGGTGCAAAGAAACTCTATTTCAAATTTCATCAATTACATATGTCTACGTTTCCTAAATGAATGTAAAAGTGTATTATACTAAACACCAAGCAATTCTGAAAAAAAATTAAACATCTAAAGAAACAGCGTTTGCGAAATAAACGAGTTGTAAATTCGATATATGAGCGGCTTGCAAGAGATGCATTCTGGTTAAATACATCTATATTAGACTTGCTTTTTAGTTCATTTCGATAGCTAAATATGAATACTTTCATATAATGGGCTGCGAACGAAATCACAAATAAATCAGCAATTAAAAAAATATGGAAACGAAGTTTCTAGTAAATAAAGGCTTACAAACTACAAATATTTCTTTATAAAATACACGATAATATTTTTTTGGAAGAATTATTAGCTATTAATGTTTTGAGAAATATTGCTTTCGTTAAAATATCAAATTCGTTTCCAATATACTTTATGATTCGAACTGACGTTCTGTGTATATCTTCAGACAAAGATTTTGAGGTTCATAATTACAGTAATTCTTTATTCAGCACTTAGTTGGTTCTAAGTAATGCGTGTTGACGTTTAATAACTATTGAACCAACAGGCAATGTCGTGTGATTTTGCTATATTGTTCAAAATTACTGCAGCTACAGCTGCCAAAAATTAGGTAAAGTCATTCGCTGGTATCTTAGATGTTTTCAGCGTTCTATGTTAAAAACTTAGTTGATTTAATTTTATACTACCAGATAGCTTTGCTAGTATACATATTGTACCTAACATAAAGGGAACCATAAATTATTGAATTGAAAATTAGATTGAAACTTTATTAGCTACTCGACATATGTGATCTTCAAATTGAAATTTGTCAAAAATTACAAAATCAAACATTCAAATAAATAAAATAATTCGCTGTGTTTCTTTCAAAATGGTATTACTGTCAAGCAAAATACATTTATTGTAATTACATTTTTTGGAAGCCCCTTATAAAATGAAAATAGTAATTGGATATATCCCAAGCAGTTGACTTATGATCAATTTATTGAAATGTATGCAGAACTTATTGAATATCGTTGATTTTCAACGTACAGTTTAGTATAATAGAATGTTTTTTTAACACTTGTAATGTGGCTAAACGCAAATCTACTGGCGTTCCCACTGTTGTTGCACCCGATATTATGAAAATGTAAATCAAATTGTCGAACAGCATCCTCATATTTTTGTTCGTCCAATATATATAAGCTCTTAACTTAACAATTAGTCGGTCTTTTAACCTTACCTAAATCCATTCTAGGACTTCCTGATTAATACTCTTATAATATCCTTAAAAAAGAGCTACATTTACAAATCCAGTTTTGTCAATGGTATAATGATTTGCTGAGACGTGATGCGATCTTCAAAGATGCCGAAAATTTAGGAATACCTAGAAAGTTGATAAGACTAATGAAAATGACGATGAAACGATACAGAACAGCAGTTTTGCTGCAGGACGATGTATCAACAGAATTTGAATTTAATTCGGGGGTACGGCAGGGAGATGGATTATCTGCGTCAATATTCAATATAGCTATAGAAGGAATTATAAGAGATTGTGGTTTTAAAGGGACAATTATTGAAAAATCAAAGCAAATAATAGCGTATGCAGATGATATAGCATTAATAGCAAGAGATCCAAATAGTCTAAGACAAACCTTGTTGAGACTAGACTCGGAAGCAAAGAAGAGAGAACTTGAGATAAATCAAGCCAAAACAAAATATATGAGAATCGCAAGACAAGAAAACATTGGGGAAAGCAAAGAAGTAGCGATGGGAAATTACAATTTTGAGAAAGTGGATATATTTAAGTTCCTAGGATCCATGATAAGTAGTAAGAATCAGAAAACAGACGAGGTGAAACATCGAATTCAAGCAGGGAACAGAGCATACTATAGATACAAGAAATATATGAAAAATAAGAAAATCAGCATTTACAGAAAAATAAGAATATATAAAACTGCCATTAGACCGGTAGAGTGACATATGCTGGAGAAACAATGAGATTAACACAGAAAGATGAAGAGGCTCTAAGAACATTTGAAAGAGAAATAATCAGAAGAATTTATGGACCAAAGAAAGAAGATGGTGGTTATAGAATCCTTATGAATCATGAGATAGAGGAGTTATTGGAGAGAGAAAACCTAGTAAGAGTTACTAAATCGATGAGAATAAGGTGGTATGGGCATGTCAACAGAAGAGAAGAAGGGTCAACGTTGAGACGAATTACAAGATGGGAGCCATATGGAGCACGAACCAAGAGGTAGACCAAAAATTAGGTGGGAGGACCAAGTAGTGTATAATATCAATGACCTGGGGACCGTAGTAGGGAGAGCATTAATGTTAAATAGGGAAGAATGGCGAAAAGTTGTGAAGAGGGCAAGAACATATCTATAGACCACAGAAAATGGAGTGACTCACCACAAAACGAGTCTTACGAGGTCAAAGATCGGCTGCAATTCCAGACTGGAATGTATAGTCTTATATTATTATTATTATTATAATGATTTGCAGAATTATATTATTACTGGCACATAATTCATGCAATTTAATCGAAGTACTATTGCATCCATTTAAAATAGGTTTTTGAATGGCAATGTCAAGACAACGAACTATTGGTCCAATATCCTTTCAAGAAACAATTAACGCCCAAAGATACGAAACTATTATTTTAAAGTCATTAGTAAATCAGTTGTACAACAAAGAATTAACAAATTATTATTTCTAAAAGAATTCTGCCATACCATACGCTGCGCATATAAGTATGAATTATTTATAGCAATTCTTCAAAGACTGTTTGATAAGTCTACTGGAATCAAGTAAATCGCCTAATTTGAGACCTCTTCTTTTTACTCCCTTATTTATAAAACGTTATATATCGGAATCTCAATAACAATTGGAAGAACTACGGTACACAGTTAAAGAGCCAATTGCACATGTGTTATTTGTCAGTATAATTTTCTATGTATATAATTGTGTTATTTGTAATATAGGTTCGTAAAATTTGTTTCAACTATCATTTTATTTGAATCTCACATTTTATATCAGTTCATAGTGATTTAGAAGTAATTCTAAACACTTATACGTCATCCTTATTTATATGAAATATTCTAACCCAAAAAGATAAATATAAAGGACAAGGTAACCAAGTTATTTGTTTCAATAATTTATAATCACTCGGTATTTTAAAATTTTATCCGGTATTTGATACAAAACGTAACGAAATTTATGAAAGCAAAGAATTATTAGATATTTATTTCTTTCTGAAGATATATTTATGTAAATTAATAATGACAATGACAATGAGATCTTCCCATATACGTATAAATAAATATACCGCTCATGTTCCACTACGCATTTGTACGGAGTTTGGAATAATAGAAGATAAAATTTGACGATATTTTTACGTACCTCCTGCTGTTTAGGCAACCCAGTCACTGCTCTTGTATATAAACATCTTTGATAGTAGTGCTTACAGGTAGTGTTTACTGTTTATTTATATAACATGCGCTCATTTAGTCTTTACGTCCTGGGCAGTAATGGATTTGTAAATACATGTCTGTGGTTAAATTATTAATATAACCTATTAAGTGGCACACAGAAAATAGGTAACGTATGTTTTGACTTAAGTCAAACTTCTGTTAAGTAAGTAGTAATTAACTCATGACATTAACCCGGCCAGGCTGCCGTGAACAGCAAACACACGCTCGCCGTGTGTGCAGTGCCCCCGCGTTAGCGGATACTGTTCCTTTTGCGTTGTCTTTTCATCTCGATTGCAGGAAGAAGGCGGTATAAATTAGTAACGACATGCGTTTTACAATATATAGCTACCCCGGACGTAAAGGCTAATTGAACTCTCGTTACATATGACGTTTGTTTCAGCAGAGTGTGGCCGTTTTTCTTATAATTCCGGGGAAAATAATAAAAACGCTATTTTACTAACTAAAATTGTGATAGCAAACGAGAGAAAAATTTAAGTTGAAGTGCAAGGAAACCTTTTCATTTTACATCTATTGGGTTTGTTTTTAAGAATAAAAATTAATTCGTGCCAATATTTAAATATCAAAAGATATTTTAAAATTAAACTGAAATACTTGTTAACTTTATAGATAGTTATGCAATCAATATAGAACATTTACAAGTTGGATAGTCTAGCCTTCAGGAAGTACGTAAAAATGGCAGCTCCCATGTTTCCGCGTGTCGCACATCTCTTTTGCGCGGTATATCTATTTAAGTATGTGGATCTTCCCAAGAATTAAAACTTTAATTAGAGTATTAACTGACTTATTC
This sequence comes from Melolontha melolontha, assembly GCA_935421215.2. Taxonomy (NCBI): domain Eukaryota; kingdom Metazoa; phylum Arthropoda; class Insecta; order Coleoptera; family Scarabaeidae; genus Melolontha; species Melolontha melolontha. The sequence goes on from OW285235.1 coordinate 215,894,298, forward strand.
AGTAAATTTTCGATTGTCTGATTGTTATTGGTTTATTTACTAACTGCAATATAGATCAACAAACTCTAAATACGTATTTCGGCAACTAAGTGGCCATCTTCATTCAAACGATCCTAAAAAGAAAAATAGTGTTAAATGTAGCGTTTTTGGCACAGGTATAACCGTTGAAGATATGCACTTCACTAACTCACAAGTAGGATAACACTAAATTCCTAACATTAAAACAAACTCTTATACACTATTTAAATCTAGCATATAATTAAAGAACTGTAAAGCGTGGAAAAACATAAAACGTAAAAATAAATACTACAGTCACAATAAACTTACAAACTGGACTAGGATTTAGTCCATTGTCAGAATTCTTATTGTAACACTCTTTATGTAGATACTTATGCATATACATGAATGTATGAAATGGGGCATGGACTGTAAAGTATATTTGCATAGATCGTTATTCGTCTCGTACCTTGCTTTAAACACGATGCTTTAGTTAATTCTTGATAATATAATTTTGTTTGTTATGATATCATGATGCAAATACTATTATAGTAGTCGGACTAAATCAACGAAGACAAATTATATTGTTACGGTGTTAACCTCTACTGTCGCTTCGACTAACCCACATAACTCTTATAATTCAATTATACAATTAAGGCAATACAAAAGAAATCACGAAATGTTTAACTACTCTATTCGTCTAGGTAATTTGTATGGAATCTAAATTGGATAGAATAAAGATAATAAAGGTAATTGTTTTTTTAAATGTATGTATCAATGGCAGAGCGAACAAAGAGAAACAAGGTTATTCTAAGAAAATTTAATTTAACACAAAGTAAAAAAGTCAATATATGTAATCTGAATAAAAAGTTTGAATAAACAGAAGTAAATATGCTATAAATTTGGATAATAATGATAACAATAAGATCTAGGTATCTACTTACACTCATTCGCAAATACAAACAGCTGTAATATCGATAGTACGATGATTCTTACAGTATACCGTCTGGAAATGTGGTGAACTAATGGCGGAGACGTGAACGATACCCCACCAGTACACTAGATAAGAGCGAAGAGAGGTTTATAGCACCAGGCTCCAGGCGTGTCTGTGTTGAATTACGTGTACATACGCAATACTACACCTACTTCTGACCTATCCCTATTGCTTATCCAATCAATGCTACACTATACATTGAATAAAACATATCGGGGAAGTAAAGTTGGCGGGGATGCGCCTTGTGCAGCAGTGTCGTTAACTCGCCACATTTCCAGCGGTATAATCTGCTGTACAGGTAGCCTGTTCATACCATACTGAACTGGGGTTCGTCCCCAGTCCTCTGTGTAAAAAAGAAATAATATTTGAATAATTGCTCCTGGTACTTGTAATAGATATCGCTCCATGATGTATACTAATATCGCTTTTTGAAAAATCGACAGCGTACAGTCGAGCTCCTACTGACAGTTTTTTTTCCCCGGCGACAAGGGGAACACAATAATAATTATAAATACTATATTTTGAATTAAATGCTTTCTACATTTTACGACGCTAATTATTCAAACTTTTTTACCGAAAAAAATCGCCCTGAAGGAAGATTGGAATCTACGTCCACTGGTTTGCCGGACCACTGCTTTACAATTAAGCTACTAAGGACTGAAGTTTCGAATCGTCGAGAAAGTCTTAAATTACATTAAGAAACAGAAACTAATATTGTTTGCCAGTAGTCGGCAGATTTGTTGCAAATCAATTGCTTTTCGCGAAGTAATGTAAGAGAATTAAATGATTTCTACATTTTATGACGCTAATTATTCGAAGCTATACTATACTATTGGGGGAGCGGAACTAGGTGCATGCTTGCATCACTTAGTACTAAGGATTTGGAGAGAAGAAAAAATGCCGGAGCAATGGAGTAGGGCAGTTATATGCCCGATCTTCAAGAAAGGGGTCAAAACACTGTGTCAAAATTACAGGGGAATAGCTTTACTGGAAGTCGCTTACAAAGTCGTGGCAAAAATCATACGAAACAGACTAAAGATATATGCTAATGAGATAATAGGGGAATATCAAGGGGGTTTAAGGGCTGGTAGATCAACAACAGACCAAATATTCACGTTAAAGATGCTGCAAAATAACAGTTATGATCAAAATCTAGGATTGCACATGCTTTTCATGGATTTTAAACAAGCGTACCACTCAATTTCTAGAAAAAAAATGTATGAAACTTTAGCGGAATTACAAATACCGTACAAACTAATAAAGTTAATAAGAATGACACTCTCGGATTCGAGAAGTAAAATTTTAGTGAATGGAAGGTTCTCGGAACAAATTACAACCAGAAGAGGACTAAGACAAGGAGACCCGCTTTCGACTGACCTATTTAATCTGGTGCTGGAAGGAATCATGAGGGAAAGCAACATTCAAACAAACGGCGTAATTTTCCACAACAAAGTACAAGTTTTGCATATGCGGATGATATAACCATATTATCGAGGTCAAAGAGGCAACTAGAGAAAGTATTTGGAAGAAGCAAGAAAACACGGATTACAGGTGAAAGAGGAGAAGACAAAGTATATGGAAATGAGAGCGGAAGTGACAGAAGAAAATAGATATACCAAATTCAAATCAGGTCGAAACGAATATAAATTCGAAAAGGTGAAACAGATAGAGTACTTGGGTGTAACACTAACCAGTAAAAGGCAAGAACAAAAAGAAATTGAAAAACGCATGGTAAGAGGAAATAGAGCAGTTGGCGCGTTAACACGAATATTAAGAGGAAAACTCGTATCCAGAACTTCTAAAATACGAATATACCAGACAATAATCCGGCCAGCTGTTCTATACTCAAGCGAAACATGGACCATGACAAAACAACAAGAAGAAAATCTGAAAGTCTGGGAAAGGAGAGTGCTTAGAAAAATTTTTGGAGGAGTTAAGGAGGCAGGTGGCGACGAAGAACAAACACAGAGTTAGAAGAAATGTATAGAAAACCAAATATAACTCAATTAATTCGATCACGAAGAGCTAGTTGGTTGGGACATATCTCTCGGATGACGGAACAAAGAATTGTGAAGAAAGTGTTGCACGGAGGAGAGGGTGGTAAACGAAGAAGAGGTCGGCCAAGGAAAAAGTGGTTACAGGAAGCGCTAAAGGATATAGAGAAAGAAGGAATTGATGACTGGAGAAAAAGAGTGAGGGGCAGAAAGAAATGGAGGAAAGTAGTAGAAGAAATAAAAGCCAAGGGCCTCGAGGACCTGTAGAGCAATTATATGTATATATATATATATATATATATATATATATATATATATATATATACTATACTATATTTTGTCTAACAGAATTTTCCATTAACAGGACAAAACTAAATATACGAGGGAGGTTTGTATGTTATCTACTTGTCTTTCTGTGACATTTTATAGTGTCATCTCCAAGATTGGTTCGAATCGTTTAACATTTGAATATAATAAAGTGAAAATTAAGTAATATTGCTTTTTCATTTTTATGTCATTAACATTTGTTATTTTTACATTCGTTTAAAGGAGATAAAATGAATGATTTGAAACTTGAATAAAGAAACGTCATGAAATTTATATCAGTAGTCTGAAGAATATTTATGAGACGATGGTGGCAATGTATGGAGAAAATAGGCCGTCCTATTTCCGAGTCAAGTTTTGGGAGCAGAGAATCCATTCATGATGATCCATAGTGTGGAAGACTTCTAGAAGCAGGAACTGAAGGATGATTTCTTCAGTAAACTTGAATGCGCCGCGCGAAGGGATGATAGTACAGTTCCAAGGCGCTAGTTGGTGTGAGTTTCGTCTATGCTAAATCTGTCTGCTGAGGTACTTTGCTAGGTGGTAACAAACAGTTTTGTGTGTTTATATTTGTTGAGTCGTGTTGAGTTATTCTGCGACACTACAATGTCTGATGTGAAAGAACACAGAACGTGAAAACTCAAAAAATGCTTAAACAAGCGTTTGGTGAGGATGCTTTAGGCTAGATGCAAACTTATGGCTGGTGCGACCGTTTTAAAAATGTACATGTGTCGATTCATGATGATGGGCATTAGGATCGTCCATCGACTAAAAACACGTTACAAAATGTGGCAAAAGTGCTTGATGCTATACTGCAAGGCTGAAGGAAAACAATTCATAACATTTGTATTGTCGACTTGTCGACTCCTACACCACGATAATGCATCTACCCACACGTCACTTGTGGACGTGTGTCAGTTGATGATAATGAGCATTCGGATTGTCCATCGACGAAAAACACGCCACAAAATGTGTCAAAAGTGTTTGATGCTATACTTCAAGACTGAGGGAGAGCAATCTACGACATTCGTACCATTGTCGATTGGTTGTACAACGCTAACAGTCAGACAAGTGGCGAAACAATTCGTAGATCCTACATCACGACAATACACCATGCCACAGTCCACCTGCTGGGCGTTAGTGTCTAGCCTCAACGAAGACAGCAGTACCACCCCACCATCCCTGTTTCCCAGAGCTCGCCCCTTGTGACTACTTTCTGTTTCCGAAGTTGAAACTAGAATCGCAGGCAGTGTTGAACACGTTAACACGCAAAGACTTTCAGCACTGCTTCCTGTCATGGATAAGTCGCTGGTATCGGTGTATTCATGCGTAAGGAGAGTTCTTTGAAAGGGATGGGAGTGAATAAGTTGTAAGAACAATTAATTTATCTTGTTTTTTCATATTCTGGGAATACCTGGGTAGCAACTCGTACAAACAAATTGCGTCACCAAGATTAACGCCGTGGAAATAATACACCGTTAAGAAAATTCCAGGAAAAATAAAATGGAATGGGGACCAAGAACCAATAAACAACAATCTATAATCAAATTTGTAAGGAGATGACAATTAAATTCATTTGGCAATATAATTCAGATGGATCTAAAAAGAACACCAAAGAAAATAATGAATACAGAAAAAGGAAAGAAACGGAGAAGAAGTAGACCCAGGAAACGATATGCTCAAAATGTAATGGTTCTGCTTTTCCAAACACAGTTAAGGAATACTACACCAGAGACATGCCAAAAAAATAGAAGCCATTTTCTATATTCGACAGAATTGTTTTTGTCTTCCTTAGAATACTTACTAGAAACTAACTCTTACACATTGTACAGGCTGTTTTCCCTTAGGTCTGTGTGACGAATTCAAGTTACAAAAATTCAAAGAGATTATGTTAACTCCAAGCGCTCCTTGGACTTTTTAGACGATTGTTAGTAATCGAGGTACTGCTATTTATGAGGACAATAACATTTTATTCCACCTTCGTACTGATCCAATATATAAGTACATTCGTGAACGACAGTTGATAGATCATATGATAACAGACTAAAGTTAAGTAGAATAAACTCTTTTTAATACAATGACCGCCATTCATGAGGACGAGAACATTTCATTCTAGTGGTTCAGTACGAGACTCATCCATTATAAAAACAAACTGAAGACTTTCATTAAGAAATATCTACCGCAGACGCCAAGTGTTCAATCCATTGTAAGACACTTTAGGAGGCGTAAAATTTGAAACCAATATCAGGCCGTAGAATACAAACCCGAATGACTGCATATTCCTCATTACACTTTTCGCATTAAAAAAAAACTTCATGTTGGTTGCTAAAAATATCCAAAATATAATGAAAAATAATGAAAAAAATACCTTCTTCATACAGTTTATCAAATACTTACTTGAAAAACTTAAATATAAAACTCTGTCTCATATTTGAACAATTCTTGTATATACAATTCAATACATATTTCAAAAATGTTCATCTACAATAACTAAATAGTAACCTACACAGAATTTAAGGAACAACTGGTAATGAAGCGACGTGATTCAATGATTACAACAACCATGTAAACCCGATATAATGGCATTTCTGGTATTGATTTTAGCAGTGTACTGAGGTAATAGGTTACATATGTAAACACCTAGTTAATTTAATTCTTTATCATGGTTACCAAATCTTTGAATTATTGACATTTTTCGAAGCTTCTAGAATTTTTCAGTAGTTGTTTTTCGAAATTTTTCTCTAGAGTCTGCCCTATTTGTTTCATTTGAGTTTGTGAATCCATTATTCGTTGTTCCAAAGCTGTTCACACTATCCAGATTCTTTTCCTTCATTTGTTTCATTTGAGATTGCGCGTTCTCTATTAGTCGCTGTTCCAAAGTTTTTTTTTACTTTCCAGATTCTTCTGCTCAATTTGTTCCATTTGAGTGTGCGAATTCTCTATTAGTCGTTGTTCCATTTTTTTCGCACTGTCCAGATTCTTCTGCTCCATTTGTTCTATTTTTATTTACAACGAATCCACGCTAGCATCCCAACTTAAAACTTCGAAGAAATAATTCCCTGGATTCTCGCCTTCTTTGGTCAATACATCTCGAAGTAGTTGCTGGAGCACTGCCTACCTCATCCCTCACCTATAATTCTCGTTTTAGGTCAGTCACTTTTAAATCTAAGAGTTTTACTTTATTAGCCATTACGATATTTAAAAATAAACGTCCCACCGCACTGTATATTTATTTAATCGAATAGCTAATTAACAAGGAATTGTCCACTAAATCCGATATTTATTAATTAATTCCACACCGATGCCACTGTGAAGAACTTGTCCTTTTGGGTTCGTTGAAATAAACCTAACGGTAATTAAAAACATTATATTAATAATAAAAATATACTAAAATAGTTAATAAGTAATAACAATAATAAGAATACTTTTAATAACAATATTTATTTCACATTTATAACTATGTTCTAACACCACGGACACTGCTTGAATGTCTTCTCACTGGCGAGCGCAATATATATAGTCCTGCAGAGTTTTATTGTTCTTTCTACATCGGGTATTTTCCAGAAGGCTCTAGTCTGTGTTGACTTCGCACCGAAGGTGACGTCATTAAATGACTCACATCACAGTATTAAAAATTTTAATTTTTTATGTATCTTACAGCAGCTTTCCCCCATTCTAACCTCTTGTGTGCTGCAGGGTTCCAACTTGCGGACACTTCCTTTTGTGTTGTCTTTAATGACCCCTCAGCCACCTCACCTGTCCAGTTTTAGCATACGCAGATTATCTAATGATATACTCTGAAATAACACCAACGACACTTCTTTTCTGAAAAATTATATAAATATAATTTCAAATTTATATAATAGCTTTAAGACGAAATTAAATACTAACAAGTGTTGTTTTGTGAGTTACGCCCGCTCCAAATTTCCTATACTGTCGCAGTATGGAATTAATAATACATATTTGGAAAGGAAAATTGTCATTGAGTACTTGGGTCTACTTCTTGATTCAGAATTCTCTTTTAGGCAACAATTGGAAATGTTGGGTACCTCCTGTTGGAAAGGTCTGAGAGCTTCATTATGCGTGTTCCTACTAATCTTAGTAACTGAATTACTTATGGTGTTGTATATCGCTTTTGTTGTCAGCAAAATTAATTATGCAGTTATTCTTTGGTAACCCTTCTATGTCGCCCATAGATTACTTTTGGATAAAATACAGCGGCAATTTTTAAAATTTCCTCCCTTCAAAATAGATGGAGTATGTACACCGATTTGTGGAAGATTTGTCACAGCGACACAACATGCCTTCGGCTAATAGAATACAAACCCGAATGATAGCATATTCGTCATTCCACTTTTCGCATTCAAAGACTTCATGTCAGTTGTTAAAAATATCCAGTATAATGAGAAAAATGCCTTCATACATACTTCATACATACAAATACTTGAAAAACTTATTTTAAAAAATCCTTTCATATTTGAACAACCCTTGTATATACAATTCAATACATATTCCAAAAATGTTCACCTACTGGAACAAATAGCAACCAACAACAACCGGCAATGAAGCGACGTGATTCAATGATTATAACAACCTTGTAAACTTGATGTAATGGCATTTCTGGTATTGATTTTAGCAGTGTACTGGGGAAATGGGTTAAACATGTAAACACCCGGTTAATTTAATTCTTCATCGTGGTTACCAAATCTTTGTATCCATTAAGTCCCGATAGACTTTGAAATTTCTAAATCATTAAAATAATGTAGAGTTAAATAATAAATTCTTATTCTTAAAGAAACCTTTGATGAAAATTTCGAGTTCTTATATATTTCATCTAATCATATATTACACAAAGCAAACGGTTCATGAAAAAGTACGAGTGTAATCAAATACAATATATCATACAAGTAGTATCTGGTGTCAAGGTAGATGATTTGTCTGCATAACGAATTATATTAGAACAAAACAATTTCACTGTAACAATATTACTATTTTAATTCCCTTCACTATAGGGTTTTATTCGATACACTTCTCGTTAGACGTATATAAGGATTACACGAGCACTTAAGTAGATGTTCTATCCAACTTCAAGTAAACAATTAATCAATGAAGAGTACAATGGATACGTTAATAAAAGTGAAAATTGAGTCTTCTATCGTCCTTGTTATCCAATTGAGGGCGGGTTCAAGAAATATTAAGTTTATTGAACGGAACAGATACGCTGTCTGGCTTATATTACGTAGTATTTATCTTCAGATTCCTAACATTTATAACAGCTATACAAGCGAACATGTTAATTTGTAATTTACGTTTCTGTATATATATATATATATATATATATATATATATATATATATATATATATATATATATAATAATATAACAATTCATAAATTATTGGAGTTTTTCGGCTTTTATATGATATATTTACAAATATCAAGTTAGTATGTATGTAATTTCAAAGTAAGTGGGGATGTAAACATTGCTGTCTACAAATTACAAAGCAAATCATACGAAATTTTTAATTGAAAAATATTGTCTATGTTGGGACTCGAACCCAAGTCTATATATATATATATAACAATTGATAAATTATTGAAGTTTTTCGGCTTTTATATGAAATATTTACAAATAACAAATTAGAATGTATGTAATTGCAGAGTAAGTGGGGATGTAAACATTGCTGTCTACAAATTACAAAGCAAATCATACGAAATTTTTTTATTTGAAAAATATAGTCTACGTTTTTTCAAATAAAAAAATTTCGTATGATTTGCTTTGTAATTTGTGACAGCAATGTTTACATCCCAACTTACTCTGCAATTACATACATTCTAATTTGATATTTGTATATATTTCATATAAAAGCCGCAAAACTCCAATAATTTATCAATTTTTATATTTAATAATCGGCTAAGAAATTATCTAAACACATATATATATATATATATATATATATATATATATATATATATCTATATATATATATAGTAAACCTAATCAGTAGGCGATTAAAGGTCTGTATATTACTTCAAAATATATGTATTTAAAAAACTCTACATGTTTCGGCTGTATACGCCTTTATCAAGAGAATACAAAATATGAATTGTATGATTCATGATTCATATTTTGTATTCTCTTGATAAAGGCGTATACAGCCGAAACATGTAGAGTTTTTTAAATACATATATTTTGAAGTAATATACAGACCTTTAATCGCCTACTGATTAGGTTTACCATATCATACCAAGGTCACGAAGTTATTATATTTATATATATATATATATATATATATATATATATATATATGTATATATAAGTGGTAATGACGACAGCCCGGAAAGCTGTCGACTTGGGTTCGAGTCCCAACACAGACATTTTTTCAATTAAAAATTTCGTATGATTTGCTTTGTAATTTGTAGACAACAATGTTTACATCCCCCCTTACTTTGCAATTACATACATACTAACTTGATATTTGTAAATATTTCATATAAAAGCCGAAAACCTCCAATAATTTATCAAATGTTATATATATATATATATATATATATATATATATATATATATATATGGTAAATTCAATCAGTTGGCGATTAAAGGTCTTGGGTTCGAGTCCCAACACAGACATTTTTTCAATTAAAAATTTCGTATGATTTGCTTTGTAATTTGTAGACAACAATGTTTACATCCCCCCTTACTTTGCAATTACATACATACTAACTTGATATTTGTAAATATTTCATATAAAAGCCGAAAACCTCCAATAATTTATCAAATGTTATATATATATATATATATATATATATATATATATATATATATATATATATATATGGTAAATTCAATCAGTTGGCGATTAAAGGTCTGGCTTTACTTTAAAAGTATATATATTTAAAACAACCCTAACTGTTTCGGCAATGATGCCTATATCAAGGATATAAAATATAAACGACAGTATACAAATGTCATATAAAAGAGTTCAATCTAATTAGACATTATAGTTAGTTATATGACATTTGTATACTGTCATTTATATTTTATATCCTTGATAAAGGCATCATTGCCGAAACATGTAGGGCTGTTTTAAATATATATACTTTAAAGTAAAGCCAGACCTTTAATCGCCAACTGATTGAATTTACCATATCATACCAAGGTCACGAAAATATTATATTTATATATACATATATATATATATATATATATATATATATATATATATATATATATTTAAAAATAATAGATTTTTTATTGGTTATATATATATATATATATATATACAGGGTGAGTTTTTTTGAATGTTTAGCATTTGGGATCTCAGAAACTACTGGAGATAGAAAAGCGCTTAAATGGGGAAAGATGCGCAGTTTTGCGAGTTTGATTTAAAACTGCTTTTGTTTCTCCGATAACTTTCATGGCTTATTAGATCTTCAAAGAAAACTAAATTTTACGATTTTCTTTAAACATGCTTAGCATCGTTAATAGTAATTTTAGAGAAAAAGTGTTCAGACAAAAGTTTTAGATAATTTTACGCCAAATAAAACTATATAGCTAATATTTTTTTTAGTTAACCATTATCGAGTTATGACACAAACTTGTGTCTTTTTAAATGAAAACCATAGTTGGTTTTGACATCATTAAAAAGCTTATTTTTTTGCTGATTACAATGATATAAGGTTTGATATGGTTATTTTAAAAAATAAAGAGGGTATAGACATTTTTATGGTTTTTATGGAAAACAATTGAATTTCGAACTGATAAAATACAAACCAAACGAAAACTTATTTTGAAATCTTATATAGTAATAAAATGAAAACTATAAGAACTTTTATTAAGGGCACACAACATTATTACTGTTCAAAGATACCTCCATTATTATTAATACACAAATTTCATCTCTTCACAACAGAATTTGTAGCATTGAGGACTTTACGCCTATCGATGTTATTAAAAGCAACTAAGACAGCTCGTCTATCGTCGATTGTTTCATATGTTCTTTTGTATACTGTGTCCTTTAGTACACCCCACAAGAAAAAATCCAAAACTGATAAATAAGGGATCTAGCCGGCCATTCAATGGGTGCATTTCGTCGTAGGAAAGTTCAAATTTAAATAATTTCTAACATTCAGTTGATTGTGCGGAGGCGCTCCGTCATGTTGAAACCATTGCAGCATTGCTTGGGTTCTTAAATTTAAATTATCTAACATTTCCTCGAAATCTTGTTGTAAAAAATTAAGATAACGATTGCCAGTTAGTGATGGAGGTATAGCAAATTTTGTCCTACCAGATGGCACCATATAATCTAGTGACATCTGGCGGACGAAAGAGACTATGCCGAAAGTAGTAACCCTTCCCTTGACCGGCTATGCCGGTACAGAAGAGAAGAAAATACGTATGTAGGTGTAAGTTCATTAACACGATGCCAGATGGCAGCAAATATACAAAAAAAGGTTTAAGTATATCAATACGTTAAGCACGTTAAGCAGCATATTTGCTGCCGTCTTAAGCAGAAGTGAATGCTGGAAAATACGAGGTGTATTGTCCATGTGTACAGTTACGGACGTGTATATTGCATGTCTGTTTCATTTGTAACAAATGCGTAATACGTGCTTAACGTATTGATATACTTAAACAATTTTTCGCAAATAATAATATAACCTGATTCAGATATCTCCAAATTTATCTCCAATTGAAATTGAATACTCGGTATATTATGACATTAATATATATCGAACACAAAACAAATATATTACATTAAATTTGTACCGAATTAGAAAAATCTTCCAAAAATATAGTAAATTGAATTAAACTGCAAAATGCACCAAAAATATGACAATTTAGTCAATTAAGTGATTACCAATTACCTAATACCTAGGATCAAAATTTTAGTTCTACCTCAGATCTGTAGCCTAACCTTACAATAAAATTACACACATTATGTTACCTAAGCAATAGTAAAATGGTATCAAGAAATTATTAAAATTAACAGAAATTACAATTTATCAAAATCTTCTCGCACGCCTATGGTTGCGCGGTGAAGAATTAATGCAATATATATTTAGGATGTTTTAGAAAATTCCCGTTAAATTACGTGTATTTGTTATTAAGTGTAAAATCAAATAAAATAATGATTTATTTAAATACAAAATTATTTTAAGATAAATTTTATAACAAAATATGTACGTTAATTAATTTTATAATTGTAGGTATAAAGATTAAATAAATTCTTTAAAAAAATACGTGAATTACGTGATATTTACCCAAAGTTCCAAAATGAATGTAACTAAGCCTATATGCCGATTTAATTGGCATCAATAATGGAAATCGTTATCAGAGCAAATATAGGAAAAAAATATTTAAAATTTAAGTTTCACCAAAGAAATGTGTCTTTGCAGAAGTACCTCGATCAGCTATGTGTGTACGATGGAGATGGAAGGATCCACACCTGATACGTTTCTTGTGTCCAGCGTCGAGACAAAGTTGGCTTGATTTGCTGTCTCGGTTGGTTGCTTGGTCGTCTGTGTTTCCCATTGCAAATATATATGTCGCGTATGTCGGACAAAGAAAGTCTGAGCCTAATTACGTGTAATTGCTTCGTAATAAAACGCCCAAATTCACTAATGATAGTAGACTTTCTACTAATTTATCACAAACACCCTTTTTGAATCCGCTAATACCGGAAATTACCATAAAAATTAAGGTATACCGTGACTTATCTCGCTTTACGGGCGCACCAAGAAAACAAACCCTCTAAACATTCTCAAAGCTCACCTCCCGCAGTGGAGTCGAATTCAATGAACACAATCTTACCAGATGACGCAATCGGGATTACAAAGAACAAAATAATGAACTGAATTTGGATAAAAATCTGTATCTACAGGACGGTAAAATAAATATAACAAGGCAAAATATCTAAGCGAGTTATAACTTGTGGATCCGACGACCACAAGCTTGTATTCAAGCAGGAGGTGGTAACTTCGAACATTTGCTTTAGGAGGTGTGTTCTTGTGTTGCTCGCATAAGTGTATCTCTGTTACTTTACAACTTTTATCACATTTTTTTCTGTTTTTCATTATTTTGTGTGTACTATTTTCAGTTAAACATAGAGCTCTAACTTTTGTATTGCTCTGTATATGAGTTCAATTTGACGGGAGGCTGACTTTTCAATCACACACCTATTTTGGAGTAAAAAATATATTTTATTTTTCAACATAATTTCCATTTAGTTGTATGCACTTAGTTCGGGTACTTCCAGATTTTTTAAGCTGTTTAAATAGTAATCTTTGGAAAGTTCGACAAAATAGATATTCGTTACCGCTACTACGTCCTCATTTATCCTGAATGTCTTTCTGAAAAGTTTGGAAAGAAGAGAAAAACACTCGGAACCAGATCAGGTGAATATGGTGTACGGTACAGCAGTTTTTATCGTAACTTGACAAATTTATCGATTGACCAACTATGGAAGGTTTTAAGAATGATACGATGATTTTGTTTTGTTTTACGCAATTCATTAATGACTTCTAGTAAACAAGTCGCCGTATATCAATCCGCATTAACAATTCCTTTATACCCTTAAACGATTGTAACTATATGACTAATAATTTAAAAAAATTCAGCAATTATTATTTTTACAACCATTCAAACCACAAACTTTCTTTAGTTTAGACACACCTCAGAAATCCCAAACTGTGGATCTTTGATGTTTAGTTTCGGGCTCATATGAATAAACGTGAAATTAAGTACTAGTTGGGATATTACAAATGGAATTTAAAGTATCTTGGTTAAATTTCTTCAGAATTTCTCCACTCTATTTGACACAAGCCTTTTTCACTTCGGCTAAATTGTCCAATAAGCATAAAGCCTTTTCTGCGCATGCCAGATGTCCTGCATTTGTTTTATGTCAATGCCAATAAGGGTCTAAATCTCGCAGTATGTCATGTGCCTCTTGATAATGCCTTCCCTCAAAGAATCAGATAAACTAGGTTGTTGCATTGCTGTTGAATCCTCCTTTGAAATTTTTACAGCAAAAATTTCCTCTTTTTTCACAATTCCAGCTTTTTAAGGCAATGCGCTAATGAAACTCGTTGCTTCTTTTTGATCTGTTAGTGATTTGTGACCTACAAAATATATTTTAAGAAATTCTCTCAACTTTTAGTTAGATAAATATCTTGGTATTGAAAATAAATAATTTCATGAATGTGCTGTATATATTTTCTAAACTATTAGATGCAAATTGAGTATGTACTTTTAGCCATCAGGAAATCAATTTATATTCATTACTGATTTTGGTTTCAAGAAATTTACGGCATGTTACCTACTAAAGGATTTATATTGTGAGTGTTGGCATATAAATTTAAGAGCGGTAGATTTGTTCTTCAACTTTAAGAAACATTAAGAAAAATAGTTGTTTCAATAACAGTAATTTCTATACATTGAAATATTGACAGTAATATCATTTTATTATATTAATAAACTAACTCTAATTTAGTGTGCAAAAATCTGTAAGATTCTATGTTTAAAAATCTCAATTAAAAATATATCGAATTTGTTTTATTGTTTTTATATTCACATTTATACCATTGCCACGACATCTGGTTACTTTTCACACCCAGTGCTTTTTTATCGTGAATAATGTGTAGCACGTTAATTATATGAAGTCTTGCAAATATTCAATGTTTGTTCCACCTCTTCAATCTTTTGTTTGCTTTTCGGATCTCGTAAATGCCAATTAGTCGCATACGTTCTGTATTTTAAAAAAATTCGTTGTTCCACTCCACCGTAATATATTCACTGTAAATCTAATTAAGTAATCCCGGTTTGGAATGGAATTACTTTAAATTTGAATGGTACCTCATAAAAATATAACAAACTCAGGGAATTCAAAAATGCATCGACGGTTTTTAATATGGAATAAATTTGTATTGGTTAAACATTAAAAAATTAAAACGATGACATCTTAATCTATAACTTTGGGAGTTTTTTATTTAAAAATTGAATAGGTGGATTGCGTCGTTCTTCCGCTACACATTCTTCTAGCCGTCGCGTGAAATCTTCCATCACTTTGCCTAGCATCTCCAGTGGAATCGCTTCAATTACATTTAAAATGTTTTGTTTAAAATCATCATTATTACGGGGTCTATTATTATGCGCACGACTTTTTAAATATCCCCACAGAAAAGGTCTGCTGCTGTTAAGTCAGGCGATCGAGTTGGTCAGATTATGTCACCATTGCGAGAAATTAAATGGAAAACATATCACGCAGTATATTAGTACTGATTCTCGTCGCTTGGGTCGTTGCCCCATTATGCTGAAACCAGTAATTACGATCAAGTTACCTTGTTACCTTGACCGGCACAAAGTTTCAATCACGTGATAATATCTTCCTGATGTTAGTGTAACGTTATGCCTCTTCTATTCAAAAAAATGTGAGCCAATAATTCCTGTGGCTGATAACCAGAGAGCGAACTGAAGCGATTGAATGACCAATTGCCCCAATAAAATGTTGTGGCGGTCTCAGGTATTGTTTGCATGTTATAACAGCCCCACAATTTGTTTGCTCGATTGCATTCGTCGAGCAGATGTTCTTATTGCCGTCGTTACATTGTGTATATTCCTTAATAAATTTAATTTAACAGTGGCGTGTAAGACGGAATATTCATTTATATATTATTTCGTTGAACATCGTTGAAATAATCGCTTAAAAAATTATATCCGCTAATTTCCAAACTGTATTTGCGTGTTTGCATGCTGTTATACATGCATATACATATATGTATTTATTGTTCTTGAGATAGTATATTTGTTATATAGTGTTATTTGGTTTCAACGTTTAGTATTTTAAAAAATCCGCTTTATATTATATTGTGTATCTATCCTATAATTTTTTTAAAATATTAAGCTTAATTTACTACCTTATTTTTGCAGTAGTTTTCGTTTCTACTTTTTAGTCCATTTCTTCCTGTTCTAAGTATTTCTCTTTATTTTCATTAACCATGGAGAATTCTCGTGGGGCAACCATGGTAGGATGGAGTAGGATGGTAGGTGGTTGCATATTGGTAATGATACCGAGATATATTATAGTGCCTATTCATTATGTTTAAGGCGTTCACAAAAGTATAATGTGCAGAGACATTTCTTCGAAAACTCATCAAGATAACATATGATCACCTGCACCTGACACTTTAAACTAAGAACTTTGTGAAGCTTTCATGGTGGCCAATATTCCATTCAAAAAGCTTAACAATCCAGTCCTCAAGATGTTCCTTACAAAATATACTGATCGTCATATACTATATACTTTACGAAAATACTACTTACCAAAATGTTGTTTGAGAACCGTTGAAGAAATAAAAACCAACCTATCTGGTCATTGTCTTTGGGTGACGATATATGTTAAATGTAGTTGTTGGTATTCTTCATCCGATAACTCATACCAACCATACATAATTGCAACTAAAATATTGCCAATCGTAGGTGGTGAAACAGTTGCAGAGGTAATCGATCAATGTATTCATAATATTCCATCATCGGATAACAACTATAAAGACAAAATGCTATTATTTTTGACTGATTCGGCAGCTTATATGTTAAAAACAGGGAAGTTATTAAAGCAATCTTATCCCAATATGCTACACGTTACCTGTGCAGCACATGCACTACACAGAGTATGTGAATACATCAGGGGTTACTTTCCAAATGTTGATAAGTTAGTTTCATCATTTAAAAAGATATTTCTCAAAGCTGAGACAAAAAGCTGATGCCATATTTAGCAGAAATCCAGATTTGAATATACTAGATCAATTCTGCACAGAGCCGATTGAAAAATCTATACATTCGAAGTATGGTGCACTTTTGCAACATCACCAGTTGTGACTTTGTAAAGACATTTTCTATTTTTAAAGACGTTCTAACATCTAAAAGAACTAATTTAACACAGGAACACCTTGAACAAATTTTAGTCTAATTGCTTCTAACAAAATACAGCATATAGCAAGTAAATTTTTATCATACTTTTACATGGCATTACGTATTTTAATTAGAATACTTATCGACATTCATGTAGCAGCTGTTAACTATAGCAAAAATACAAATAAAAGCAAAAGTATATATCCGAAATATTTAAGTCTAAAAGAATTATCGAACATAGAATCGAGATTTCTGCTTGCAGTGGTAACATAACAAAAGGTAATCCATACATAAAGAAATAAAGCTATTGCTTCCCGATATTTTTCTCTATCTCTTGTTTTTGTAAAATGCAAGACGACCTATAAATATATGAACTTAACTCTTCCATAATATTACCCTCGCTTGGCAGGTACTTAAAAAGAATTTTAAATATTTTTCGTTAAAAGATCTTTATTCGAAGGACAAAGGAAAAACAGGAGAGATATTCAACTTTGTTTTGAGAGTCTCAGTATTCTAAATTCATCAACTTTTGCAACTTCTATTAAAAAATTCTTCAAGGAAATGCGTATATATCGATTAACTGACTTTTCACCAAATCGCAAATGATTCCAGATATAATCTCAACTAAATTACAAAACTTTTAAACAACGGACAAAATCGTGTAATAATATATGATTTTAGTACGAATCGAAACAATAAAATAGTAAAGAATAGGGCTTCTGAATTCAATGAATATAATGTATTTTTATTTAGTAACAATCATTTTAATGGCGCTTACATAAAACTCATCTTTTTTGTATCTGTATATAACTGTATAATACAAAGATGTTCCACGTTGATATTATTATAGTTTGTTCAAGAACGTTAGCCAGTGATTAGACAACAACTGAAATAAAGAAGTTAAATGAACCTGCAGCATTCTGCAATAAAATAGAATAAAATATAAAATATAATAATGTGGTGTAAGACCAGAGGATGGAGTAATAAAACTACCAGACGAACCAGACCGTGTCATAAATAGTACAAGTAAGAGATGCCTAATAGAGAAAATGAAACATATCGTAACATTAATATGTTAAACAGATGACAAAAAGGGAAATAGATAAATGGCTAGCCAAAGGAAGTAAAACCGTCGGGAATTTAACCAAAATTTTAAGAGCGAAGAAAAAATATAACTAATAAATAAAACACACATAAGATGTTTTAGATTTACACTTTATTAACAAAATAACGACAGCTGTTTCGCTAACACAGTAGCTTCTTCAAATTCAACTTAAGACTAAAGATACATACAAGATACAGCGTTAATCAGGTAGTAACTACCTGATTAACGCTGTATCTTGTATGTATCTTTAGTCTTAAGTTGAATTTGAAGAAGCTACTGTGTTAGCGAAACAGCTGTCGTTATTTTGTTAATAAAGTGTAAATCTAAAACATCTTATGTGTGTTTTATTTATTAGTGATATGGATTTACATCAAGCAAAGGTCTAAACAATTAATGAAAAAATATAACCCGACCTGCTAAAGTAAAACTCTTCCAAACAAACAATAATAATACCGACCGTCGCTTGTGCCTGCAATACCTAATTAATTAATAAAAAAAAGAACAAAATAAACTCTTCAAAAAAACCAGCATTACCCAAACAGTGAGGGCGTAAAGAGTTAGGTGTAGAGGTATAGCCAAATGTCGGAAAAGAAGATTAAAAGATTATATTAGGAGGTGGGAAAAGATGAAGTAGTTGGAAAAGATTAAGAAAAATCTTCAGTGGTAGGAATAATAGACTGGGAAGAGGAGACTAAGAATTGGAAGAAATGGCAAAGAAGAGTGAAGATACTCGAAACTAAGCACCAGTAACCCTGTAGTGTTGATATATATATATATATATATATATATATATATATATATATATATAATTCTTGGAGTTTTTCGGGTTTTACATGAAATATTTACAAATATCAAATTAGTATGTAATTGCAAAGTAAGTGAGGATGTAAACATTGCTGTCTACAAATTACAAAGCAAATTATACGAAATTTTTAATTGAAAAATATTGTCTACGTTGGGACTTGAACCCAAGTCCACGGTTTACATTCTCACTTACTTCACAATGACATACTAATTTGATATTTATAAATATTTCATATAAAATTTTCGGGTTTTATATGAAATATCCAAGAATTTTTCAATTGATATATTTAATGAACTGCTAAGAAATTTTCTAAACACTTTTATATATATATATATATATATATATATATATATATATACGTATATATATATATATATATATATATATATATATATATATAATTGTCCCGTGTCATTATGTTCAAATTTTAGGAATGTAAACTAGACTTCATTTCAAGTAACAAAAACGCAAAACTTATATATCTATTTTTATTTGTTTCAAAGTTACAGATCTATGAATGTGATTGTCAGATCATGAAAAAAAATGTAATCCTAAAGTCAATACAAACTGATTTTATTTAAAAAAAATTATACGATTCAATAACAGGCCTATGATTGTTAACGTCGCATAATAAAATGTTATCCTAAAATAAATACGCGTCGTAGTGCATACAGTAATTTCTTGGAGATCTACAAAAAATACTAGTGGAAATTGATTTCTTTTGGGTTGGACGCCAGCACGACCAGGCACTTGAGTACACTGCACTTTGTACTATCCCCAATAGATTTCTCAGTTCCAATCTGTTAGTTTTGTGTCCTCGATAAAAGCCACTATCCTCCTCAGGAGAAGTTTGAGTACACTCGAAGGATACAATAGATATCTCCCGAAATATTTCTGTCTGAGTTTCTTCAGCTCCTCACACGTGCATATTACATGAAGGCTGGTTCTTACTTATTTCGTAAGTGCCGAACCATGAATATCGTACAATAAACAAATGTTCAGATTGCTGTTAACGTTGCATTTTTTAATAAAGGATTACATTACGTTCCAGTTCATACAACAGCTTATTAGTGAGTGGACACGTTTTCTTTATTCAAAATGCTTTACCGATTTTCTTCTCAAGAGTATGCGGACATGCATTTTGTGTATGGCTACTGTAACGGCAGTGCACGTCAAATTGAATAACGTGAATTCACAATTGAGTCACGTTGAATACCAACATAGGTTTCCCTATAGGCGCATTCTTCATTAAAGAACGTTCCTGGCAGTATACAGACAATTTCGGGAATACGGACTGCGTGATTATCTTTTCGGCTGAGGAGTAAATTTGCCAGCAGACTTAGAGGAAGAAGCAGTAGCTATTGTTACAAGGGATCTAACTCTCAGTGTACGTCGAATCGCTAGACAAATAGGAGTGCCACGAACGACAGTTTGGCGAATTTTAAAACGTGGGAGCTTATACCCATATCACTATCGCAGGGGACACGGTTTGCTTGAGGCAGACCACTATGCTCATCTAGTTTATTCTACCAGGATATTAAGACAGTCACGGCTTCATTTTAATTTCTGCAGAACAGTCCTCTGGACAGATGAATCTACGTTTACAAGAAGTGGTGTTACAAATCTGAGAAACCTGCACAGGTGGTCATGAGAAAATCCCAAAGCTATGCGCCCATCTAAATTTCAACATGAATTTTCTATTAACGTTTGGGCGGCCCTAATCGGTGACTTGTTGATTGGTCCTGTCGTTCTTCCTGGGAGGTTAAATTCGAACAATTACCTTCAATTTCTTATTGGCGAACTGCCACGTCTTTTAGAGAATGTCCCACCGAATGTTCGACGCGACATGTGGTTTCACATGGATGGGGCATCACCACATTTCGGAATTGCTGTCCGAAATTGGGTTAACGTTAATTATCCAAGATGAGTTAGTCGAGGTGGTCCTGTTCCATGGTCACCCAGATCACCCGATCTTAATCCCCTTGACTTTTATTTATGGGGGTACATGAAAAATTTAGTCTACGCGAAACTTTCGAACACAAGAGGTCGTATTCACCTGGCTGCCGAGCAAATCCGACAAAACAAGTAAGCAATTCGGATAAGTACTTCTTCTGTTAGCTTACGGGCACAAGCCTGCATTCAACAAGGAGGTGGACATTTCGAAAATATTATTAATTGAACTTTTTTAGATAAAATCAATTTTTATTAACTTTGGGATTACATCTTTTTTCATGATCTGACAATCACATTTATAGATCTGTAACTTTGAAACAAATAAAGATGGATATACAAGTTTTGCGTTTTTGTTGCTTGAAGTTTAAGTCTACTTTACACTCGTAAAATTTGAACATAACGATACTGGACATCCTGTATATATATAGTCTGTTTTTTATGACTGTAGTTCTGTATTAGTAAACGGTTGTGGGAATCGCAGTCAAAAGGCGGTATTAAAGTAAACTTTTTTTAATTATTCCAAGCTTTCGGTGAATTTGTCACCTTCATCAGAGCTACGTTTATAATCAAGAAAGACATAAATCAGTTGATACAATTTCTTCGTTTTATAGGAAATACACACAAAAGAGGTTAAGTTGAATTAAAACAGCATCGATACAAACAGAATGTGTCGGCAAAACAGAGGTCATGGCCGGTCGGAGCAAGAAACCAATTTAAAACAGATAATGTCTTGTATCCCAGCGATAAAACACTGTATATTTCTTTTAATTATTTAAAAAAAAATCAAGGTCAACGAAGTAAAATTAGGACGCAACAACAAATTAAAAACGTCCGGGACGAATACCGAGTAAATTGTTACATGACGGAAGGCCACACACGAGCACAGTTAGCGCTGGTAATCAGAAGGACAGCCGCATCTATAGTGGGGGAGTGACAAAGCAATAAAACAGAAACGGAATGAAAAATAAACTATACGTGTGGCAGCAATAACTAATTTTAATTGTACTTCAATAGATGTAAGTAAATATTGCTTAAATGAGCTATGTCGGACCTTTTATTGATGGGTTTTGGTTGTTTTTGGATATGGTACATTTCCAAGAACAACCTTTTGCTGTATATGGATTCGGTTTCCAATATTACCGCATAGTCGTAATCGATGTTATGGTTGGCGGAGTTAACATGCACTGCAAGAGCCAACGATTGCTGCTTCTTGATATTTCTATTGTCACGTCTATGTGAAATTATTCTGGAGTGTAGCATGCGACCCGTCTGACGCACGTAAACCAATTCGCAATCTCCACAAGGTATCTGGTAAACTATGTTTGGTTTGAATTTACTATCAATGGCTGTTTTGGTTCTAGTGAAAAGTGATTTGTTGGTTGTAATTATTTTATTGGCAATTCTGGCTTTGTTGTAAAAGAGTTTACTAGTTTTGGAGTTAATTCTTTGACATAGGGTAAAGTTCTGAAGAGAATGTTGGAGTCCATATCTGGTATTCTGTTCATAGTAATAAATACGTCACCACAACCACGCAAAAGTGTACTGACTAGTGGGACTGGGTAGCTATTGTCCAGTAAAATACCTTTTAGCAGGTCGATGTTTTATGGTAAAATGATGGGCGTGAATAATTGATATAACGCTCGGAACTGGTAGCTTTTCTAAAGCAATCAGTAGTGATCGTATCACCTCTACTGATCACCAACGTATCCAGAAAGGGAACACCCCCTCTTTCTCCAACTCCACAGTGAACTGTAACGATTCATTATATGAATTAAACACACTAAGCACCTCTTCTTGTCTGGTAAGAAAGCTAAAATAATAGATTTGTTGCCAAAGGTAGAACATGAATCAATAGAAAAATGTTCATAGGTTGAGGATATCTTTCCAAAAAGAAAACGCGCTCCCTCAATAGTAATTAGTGATGACGAAGAAATAGTTTAATTCATATTAACACGTACTACTTTTTAAGATAAGTGCTTTAATAAAGATATTTATCTTAATTATGAAAATATAATACCATGTTCTTTAATTTTTGGAAGCTAACGCCCTTTCTCGTACTAGGTATTTGTTTTGAATAACACGGATTCGCCTAATACTGCAATTTTTTGGAACCTAACTCCCAAGTTATACGGGGGTTACCTGTATATAGATAAACCTTTACTATTTCCTATACACCAAAACCTCGAAAATATTGATTTGTACAAGAATTACATGTTTTATTGATTTACTCAAGATTGCATGTAAATTTAGTTCAAAATAAAATTTGTCATTTCGTAAGATTTAGATCCGGAAGATAAAGAACTTTCACTTCTAGTAAAAGCTAAAACTTTTAAAAATATTCTCTCAAATATTCTGAAACATATTTCGTACTTTTTAGGGGAAGCAGTATAATTTTGCATCCGCGATTCTGTAAAATGCCATAAGGGTCGACCCTAAATACAAGCAATATTAATAAAGAAGAAGGTCGAATGTACTTTGAAATATCTTTGGTAATGATAATTATAAATATTTCTTGAAACACCGTAAATGATAGAGCAGAAAACGACGATACCGTTATTTAATTCTTGAATGAAAAAATCTTTTAAATAAGGGAATTAAAAAAGAGAAAGTGCCCCGTAATTAAGAACGCAACTTCTCGAAGCTCTTAAATGAGAACGGTTCCGTACAATGTTCAATAAGCGTTATAATGACGTTATTTTAGGTACTTTAGCTAAGAAGAGAAAAAGAGGAAATTATTTT
Organism: Melolontha melolontha; assembly: GCA_935421215.2. Lineage (NCBI taxonomy): Eukaryota > Metazoa > Arthropoda > Insecta > Coleoptera > Scarabaeidae > Melolontha > Melolontha melolontha. The sequence continues at coordinate 215,918,117 of OW285235.1, forward strand.
TCATTTTCGTTAAGGGACTTTATTTAGGTCTACTTTAAACAAAAAATCGATAAGCGTGTAAGAAAGTATGTAAATTACTCATCGAAACATTTTTGGGATAATTATATAATTATTACTTATTACCTACAAAATAATCTTATGTAATTAATTGTTTTCAATTTTAAAATATTAATTTAATTTTAGATTATATTATACAACATTTTCAATTCGCTTTGTTATTAGACGAACTTGAATAATGATGCAAATTATACCTTTTAGTGTCGTATGTATTATCACTAGGAGACCGGACACATGGGGCTCAAATGACGTCATTACGACGAATATATTTATATTACAGATATTTATATAACAGATGCTTACAGATGTTAGAATATTTATTCTAACATCTGTAAGTACATCCTAGAGCTGAGGATGTTTGCGGTACGGCAGGACCGTATTTTTATATTATATGATATAATATAAAAAAGCATCTTGAAGATTAGATTTAGGTTTCGCTAAAATTTAGTAAGTAAAATATATAAATGTGTTCTTAAAATATACAGGGTTAGTTAAAAGTATGGAGACGGCGATTTATTGTCGTTAATATTCATTTTAGGGAATTATGTTCAATATGAAAGTTTGTTAGGATATTCTGATGTACATTTGAGAATATTTGAATATTTTTTTTCTTAAATTGTTTTTTAGTTACGCCTGTTCGCGCAGTTTTTTAAAATGGGAACTAGTAAATTTTACTCTACCATTCGATAGAGAATTTTTTTCTCTTTACAATAATATTTTTGTATTTTTTAAATTCATTGTAATAACTTTTTTACAAGAAAAATAAAACAAATTAATAACAAAGTAAATTAAAGTAAGTGTTCAAATTGTCGTCGATTAGTAATTTGACAATGACCCAATTGATTTACAAAACCCCGAACAGAGTTCTGTAAAAAATCTCGGGGAATTTCTTGTATCGTTCTGGTAATTCGGATTTGTAAATCTTCGACATTATCGGGCTTAACTTTGTAAACTTTGTTTTTTACGTATACCCAAAGAAAAAAATCTAAAGGACTTAAATCTGGCGAACGGGCTGGCCATTCAATGGTTCCTCGTCTTCCAATCCATCTCTGGGGAAAAAAGTTGCTCAGATATTGACGAACATTTACACCATAATGTGGTGGGGCGCCATCTTCTGGAACCAGATACTGTCATTGGGCAGGTGTTCATTGTTTTCATGATGATAGAGCGTAGCACAAGCAGGTATTATTTAATTTTGCAATAACTACAAATACAGAGCCGAAGTTAAATTGCCATTGATGAAAAAGAGACCGATAATATGACCGCCTAGAATGCCAACCCAAACACTAACCTTTTGGGGGTACTGCGTATGGTGCTCCAAAAACCATGAGGGATTTTCCGATGACCAGTATCTGCAGTTATGTCTGTTTACTTCACCGGTAAGGCAAAATGTAGCTTCGTCAGAGAAAAGAATATTGTTGACAAAATTTTCATTATTATTGCAAATATTTAACATTTCTTCAGAAAATTGTAATCTCCTATCAAAATCATCTTCCGTTAACTCGTGTACAAGGTGTACCTGTATAAGGTTTATACTTTTCACTTTTTAAAAATGACACGATCGATGACTCTGAAATATTGAAATTGGCCGCCAATGATTGGTTGATAAATGGGGATATTCAGATACAGCCAATCAAATATCCAGTTTGTTATCATCGCTTTTTGCTGTTCTAGGTCTTCCACTCCTTGGCAAATCTTTAACGCTACCCGTTTGTTCTAAGCGTCTTAAAGTTTTACCAACAACGGATTTAGAAATTGGATTTCTATTTGGATGCGTATCATTAAATAAATTACAAACGTCTTGTAAACTTCTGCGTCTATCTCCATAACCCAACATCATAAGTATTTCAATTCGTTCATGTTCACTTAAACTCGCCATTGTTAATATTAACGGCAACAAATTGCACAAATGAATTATTTCTGTCAAAGGTTTGACGTACACAATAACCACTGATAAAATTATGTCGCTAAAGTTTGTTTATCGCTACGCTTCTGTCTATCTGCGATGTACCGAACATCTGTTAAACACATGAACCGGCCTTCTCTTATAAAAAAGTTATTAAAATGAATTTTAAAAAAACAAAGATATTTTTGTAAAGAGAAAAGAATTCTCTATCGAATGGTAGAGTAAAATTTACTAGTTCCCATTTCAAAAAACTGCGCAAACAGGCGTAACTAAAAAACAATTGAATAAATTAAGTTAAAAAACCCTTACCACAATAGAATTTAATGATTCTAAATACGTATTTCTACAACCACGTTGTCATCTTCAGTAGAAAAACCAGTGTAACACTTGAACGCACAAAAACACTCACAGAAGGATTGTTCTGAACTTCTTCTAGTTTAACACTAAATGCTTCTTAAATTGATTGAAGAATTTAGTGTTAAACTAGAAGACGTTCAGAACAATCCTTCTGTGAGTGTTTCTGTGCGTTCAAGTGTTACACTTTTTTTTCTACTGAAGATGACAACGTGGTTGTAGAAATACGTATTTAGAATCATTAAATTCTATTGTGGTAAGGGTTTTTTAATTTTATTTTATTCACTTATAAGCCACAGTCTCCGATTTGTTAAAAAACAATTGAAGAAAAAAAAATTCAAATATTCTCAAATGTACATCAAAATATCCTAACAAACTTTCATATTGAACATAATTCCCTAAAATGAATATTAACGACAATAAATCGCCGTCTCCATACTTTTAACTAACAATGTATATTTTAAGAACACATTTATATATTTTACTTACTAAATTTTAGCGAAACCTAAATCTAATCTTCAAGATGCTTTTTTATATTATATCATATAATATAAAAATACGGTCCTGCCGTACCGCAAACATCCTCAGCTCTATACATCACGCAGTTATTGAATAGCCAGTGTTATATATTATTAAATATACAATAAACAGTGTTACATATACATACATATATACAATGTTACATAATACATATATGTATATCTATTTATATTAATATTTTATGTTTGTTTCATATATATGTTACCGTGAAAGTCCGAAAACCGGTGATAGTCGAGATATACCGGTGAATGTCAACCATTCACCAAGTTACTTGGCGTATGTCCGATATATTCAACAAATATCATTATTTCTAACTTACACCGGCGAATGTCAACATTCATCATGGACTCATGGTGTATGTTCAAAAGAATTTGTTTATAAAAAGAAAACAAAATAAAACTCTATAGGTTATTATTTATTTTGATTAAAACATGGAAGAAGTTTTCAAATGAACATAAAGAAATTGTTGAACTTAAAACAAACACAACAAACATAATATTAATATAACAAATAAAATGCATTTTATTTCTTGAAATGAAATTAAAAAAAACAAAGTAAATGTATGGCAACCTTATTTATTGCAACAACTTAAGCTACCATGACACTTCGAATTACACAAAAGCCTATTGTTTTTACAGCTACATTTAGCCGTGGAACACTTCTTTTTGAAGTTACAGCGTATATAGCCTCGCCCTCCACTTTTTGAATTAGCAGAAGCTGCTTCTCTTACCGAAATTTCTTGACCTGAAATCTCATCCATGGAAATTAACTTTTCCTTGCAAATTGCGAATTGATTACGAGTGAAAAGCTGCTTGAAGGTGCCATTTTTGTTCACTAATTTATGAAAGTCTGCATTCTCTATCCCAACAACAATGGCTAACACATTTCGGGGATCTGTATGACCACGATCGACGTCAGGGACATTAATTCTTACGGTATCACCAATTTGGGCCGCAGGAAACTTTTTCTTTGAGGTTCGCAACATTTTTGTTGCTTGGAGTAGTAGATTCTCTTTTGCTGCTACTCTTTTTGAATTGATTAGCTCGTGCTGCCTAGTCAGCACTTGAGATGAAGACGTAATCGGTTGCAGATCAGTCAGTGTTTGAGTTGAAGACGTGCTGGGTTATGGATCAGTCGGCACTTCAGATGAAGACCTGTTGGTGGCAGATGAAGGTGGATTGGCTCCAATGGTATTTTGGTCATCCATATCACTTACATCTAAAACATGGTCATCAATATGGTCACTAACCAAATTTTCTTCACAAGTATTAACGTAAGCTTCTAGCTGTTCGACGGTTTCAATGTTTGTAATTTGTTCGTTGGGAAGAGATGACGATGGAATGCCTCTTTTTGGTTTAATGCCAAACAGAGCTTCATATGGACTCTGGCGTATTCCTTCATGGTAAGTTGTGTTTTTTGCGAATTGGACAAACGACAACCCTTCTGACCATTTATTTGAATCATTATCATGCATCCACGCAGTCAACATATTCTGTAGGTCTTGATTGGCTCTTTCGACTGGGCCTTGTGTTTGGCTGTGACGAGGCTTTCCGTGCACTATTTTAACATCTTTCCACATAGCGCATAGTTCAGATATGACTTGGTTACTGAACTCTCTGCCATTATCCGAATGCAATATAGCGGGAGCACCAAATATTAAAAAAATTTGAAGGTGATATGCTACTTCTTCTGCTCTCTTGGTTTTTAACGCTCGTAACTGGACAAACTTGGTTAAGTGATATTGGTAAACCATTATAAATTTGTAATCGCCATCGCTGTGTGATTGCAAGTCTATCAAATCAACTTGGCATCTAGAGTTTAATTCGGAACTCACCATTGGTTTTACAACAATACCTTTTTTAGGAGCACTGTGTTTCATTTGACATTGTTGACATAAATTTAAATAGAGCATTATGACTTCATAAGTAATATTTTTGTATTTAACTTGCAATTCTTTTAGCATTCGTGTTCTTCCTCCATGGCCTGTTCGTATGTGAGTTTCGGAAAGTATATTAAACAACTCTTCGTTTGTAACATAATACTGGATATTCGTTTCTCCTGGTTTTAATGGCACAATTAACTTTTGTTCGTCACTAACTTTTAAAATGTCAAAACGTTTTAAACGTCTGTAGTCCAAAGGGGTACTGCACTTACTTTTACCAGAAATTACTTGAGAAACGATTTTAGAGTACCTTTCTTGAGAAAAATAAAAACAATTGTCTTCTCGTTTATTTCTTATTAGGGTATTTAACTTTTCAAGAAATTGATCACTATTTACTGCAGTAGGCATTGAGCACAAATTATAATACCTGTTGATGATGTTTCACCTGCCACGGGTTGTCTATTAGATAAGTCTGTGCGAGAACTGTCTTTACCGATTGATCATTTGGAACTGATCTATGAATTTGAATTTAAAAGAATATATAAATAGTTTACAACCCTCTGAATTTGGGAAATCCTAGAGCTATTGTAATGAACTACGGTAATAAATGGAACAAAACTAAGAACTAAATATTCGATTCTTAATAAGCCTATTGTGAATTTGAATAGATGCAAGAAATTACAAATACCTGTGAAGGGTAAATTAAATATAGCTGGAAATTCCAGAATGAATGGTTTGCAGTGACGTGAATAATATGAATAATAAACTTATATTATAATAAATGTCCTGTCGTTTCTGACATTGACCGAAGCTTATATGTGTTTGTCGACATACACTGGTGAAGGACCGAATTTATAATATAACTAATAATTGTTCGGTCTATTCATCTGGTGTCTGTCGACATTAACCGGTGTATGTCGACAACCATTACTTTCGGTCTTTCACGGTAACATATACATATACACATATATATATCTACTCATAAGTAAAGTATTATTTTTCTTAATGTATATTATTACATTCATTTACAATCTCTATATTTGGATAAGCATGTGAATCATTGTTAAGAGTCCAATATCCGTATCAATTTCAAATACCACTTGTATTCAAATACACATTCTGTGTATTATTCCCATGCAGATTATCAGTAGCAAATATTGGTTGATTTAAGACATCTTTGTGACAATGTTTTATATTGAATGAATAACATCCTGTTTATATTGTACACAAATTTACTACGAACAAATAATCTCTTGATATATAACGGCGTGTTTTTGTATATTACAGTTAGTTAAGGGTACGTAGTACAGTAAGAGACTAAAAACATTTCCATGTATAATAAATGTATTATATTGTAAATAATAAATTAGTATTCTAGTGATCCTTAAAAACATCTCGTACTTGTTTTATTTAGAACATAACACCAGGCGCGGCTTGTGATGACGTACTGGAAGGGCGCGTACAATGATGCGAGTGCCTCGTGTGTTTTCGGTGCTTACTAAGAAAACGTACAGTTAGTACAAGAGAATATACGAAGCACTCGCAACATTGTACGCGGCCCAACAATACGTCATCACGAGCCGCGCCTGTGAATAGCACTATTCATTCGGTTAACCGCACACAAAAAATAGATGTTCAGTTAACCGAATGAATAGTGCTATTCAACAACTACGCGATGTACTTACAGATGTTGTAGACTATTTATATCGTCCGGCATAATGACGTCCATTTCAGCCCGATGTGTCCGGTCTCTAATTACCACTCTATACTAAATATATTGCTACGCTCTGTATGTCGAGACCACAGAAAAGAAAGGTTTTCAAGTTTCGACAAGGATTGCCTCACCTACCCGCCCTTGCCAACGTCTAGCGGCCCACCCGGCTTTAGAAACTGCCCCAGTCCAAGGGTGGGGAGACCCAAAGGTATTTCAGTACACTAATTAAGGTGGTACAGGGCGCCACCGGAATTTAGAACCGCTAGACGTCGCAAAATTCGAAAATAGTGATCAACAAAAGACGCGCAGCGGGTAGGAGATGCAACCAGGCCGCCCGAAACGTAAAGAAAAGAAAGAACGAGAAAGGCAGATTTCAGCCAGATGTAATTAGACTTTATTTGTGACACTAACTTAAAAATAATAAAAAAAAGAATTAAATTTTGCTTTTAAAGAAAGACAAATTAAGTATGTTAACAGACCGTTTGTGCACAGAAGTTAACAACCCCAGCAAAATACGTATTTCGTTGGTTCACAGATAATTTAGAACCAAAAAAATGGAAAGTCCGATCTTTTGAACAGACCCGGTACATATGGGGAGATTTTGTTACAGGCAAATATTTATTTGTAATAAATTTGTGCAAATTCGCAAAGTTGTTGTCTGAGAATATAATTAATTATCCCTTTGAGGCCGACATTTTTAAAAATGCCGATAAAGTCTTGTTTTTTGAAAAATATAGTTTCTAGGCTTTATTAATGGGGGAAAATGCAACAAGACTAATTATCAAAATTTTGATTTTTTTTATAGGCAGTGGTCTCGGGGTGTAACCACAAGGAAAATGAGGCACAAAATCTCAATAAAACTAATTTATTTTAAAAATTACTTGGTATGAAATTGTGTAAAACAATTTTTGCTTTCGCTTAGACATAAGCCTACTTGGCAGACAAAACAGCTCCAAACGGTTCTGTGGGGTTTCGCACGTGTACTACATAGTGCACATCTTCTTGATTTTCCATGAACTGGAAGATGTGCACATTTGTCATACCTAATTTCGTATGGTACTGTAATTTTAAAATTGTTTGGAGGTTGTGCAGCGCTTCGTCTACCTTTCTTTCGTTCATTTTGATCGGCACCAATTAGGCCTATTATAACCGACAACCTAAACAGTTTCAAAATTTCAACTTTCTCAGTGCATCGATTTTTATAAATTGTAAATGCATTTACTAACGCCACATCAATAAAATAAAACATTATGCGATGCCACCATTTCTTGGACTTTCTATCAATGTCATAGCAACTTTTGAGCATATCCATTTTGTCCACATATCCCATACAGCTATTGTAGTCCTTCACTAATATGGGACAAGCTATTTCTTCTCGTGAACCATCTTTATTTTTTCTTGATATTGTTTCAACAACAGACGGATCATGAAAATTACTCAAGAAGAACACTGATCTTCGATCCTTCCATTTCAAGAATGTTAATTCGCAAGTTGAAACTCTCCAGTCAGAATCTCCCTTTTGCATGGCTTTGTCTTCTTTCAAGTCTTTTGGCATGTCTTTTCTACCTTTTCTAAATGTTCCACAGGCGTAAATCATATCATCGTGCAAGTCTTTTTCTAGTTCGACTGAGTTGAAAAAGTTATCAAAATATAAATTATGTCCTTTTCCAACTAGACTTCGAGTTAGATCTTTTACCACTCGAGCACCTAAATTTTTCTCAACTTTATTGCTGGATTTGCCCACATAAATCTGGAATTGGTGCACATAGCCGCTTTCATCTGCTCTAATCCACTCTTTATATCCGCGATATATCGGTTTCAACGCCATATATTGGCGAAAACTACTTCTACCTTTAAATTTGATCATAGACTCGTCAATGGCTTGATTTTTTGAGGGTTGATATGAAAGAAGAAATGTATCTGAAAGATTGTCTAGCAGTGGCCGAACTTTGTAAAGTTTATCGTATCCTACAGTTTGTCGCTGTGGTTGTAGTGCATTATCGTTCAAATGAATGTTCGCCAGTAACCAGTCAAATATATCTCTTGACATTATCGAAGATACAAAATTATCTCGTAGTTCCAACCTTGACGACCAATAGTCTCGATAGCTTGGCAGGCGTTTGATCCCCATAAAAAGGTTTATAGCAATAAACTTTTTTATATCGTCAGAATTTGTTCTCTGGAAATTATGATTACCACCGTTCTTCTGTAAAACATAAAGATTTGTCTGGAATGCAATGTGTTCTATCAAAGTGTTTGGAAATAAATGTAAAAAAATATCTGTTGGTGTTTCCACTTCTTCAGCGTCTGGGAATATTCTGTGTATGATATGGGTCATGAGTCCATATAGTATTTTTCCTTTGGTTTTCTCGTATTAGATCAGCTTGAATGTTGATCAATGGAATTTCATTTTCGCTATCCCACCCATCATCTTCTGCAAAACGATAATTTTCACCAGCAATTATGATATCCATTGCATTGATATCAAATGGCTGGTCCACGACACCTTCATCTTCATTCTCGCTTTCATCATTGATGTCCGACTCATCTCCAGGGGATATCTTCTACCAATGTATACAATTCGTCCTGGCCAAGCGCTTCCAATTCTTGAATAGAGTATATAGAGTTTTTAGCTGAAAAAAATATTATTATAAAAAATATGAATATCTTCCTTGTGGTTTTGTGCCGCGACCACCACAATTGTGTATAAAACATAACCTCGTCTACTAAGGTAAACAAATATTCTCACTTGCTATAAGTGCAAGGCATACATTTTTATTAATATTTAACATTTACTTACCAGCCATCTTCATAAATAAGCCCATAATCTATTTTATAAACAATTACTGTCACATCTGCATGCTCCACGTGGTAAAAAATAAGATATAACCGTTGCAATGATGCACTGATTCAAACGCGAAGGCAGGAGTCGATGGGTGGGAGTATGTTTTAGACTCTACCTACTGTGGCTAGTGTATAACACCACAAGGAAGATAGGAAAAAAAACTTAAAAATGTGGTTGTGCTCTGCAACCACTAGGAAGCAAAGGGTTATAGTTCACGGTAAGATATAATTAGAGAAAAAAAAACTTATTAATGAATGCTTAAAATTGAAATGACGGAATATGCAATAAAAATGTTTACTGTACAGATTTACAAATCTAGAAAACAAGTTTAATATTCACAAAATAATACCCACGTTTTCTACGCTAAAGAAAGCGCAGCAAAAAAAACAACTCTTTCGATGTTTACGAAGCAAAAATAAGTTCTTGTCCCCGCGAGGAACAGATGTGTAATTCAAATAATCTCTGTCGAAATAAATTTAGCAGATAAAAAATAGATACATATTGCAATTTTAAATGAGAAATACTAATTAGAAAGGTAATTGAATTAACTAAATAAAAATTGAAAAATGATGTCTGTAACGACGCAATAACTAAGTTAAATAACTAAACAAAGAAAAATTTATTCAAAAAAAAAGTTCAATAAAGAAAACTAATTGCAAAACATTTAGTTAAATTAATAAAATAATATTTCAAAGTCTTAGCTGTGTCCGTTTCCTTCCTGCAAGCGGGATATTCGGGTGCGTTGTCGGTTTCCTGCTGTGAACGATGTTTGCGTCAGTAGAGGAAAAAATCTGTTATCGAGAACACAGGACAAAAAAAAGAATGAATAAGAAAATTATAATTAATAAATGAATTACAAAATAACGTACCAGGATAATGTGTGATGGTTACAACACAATAAGTGTATCGAGAGGAGTCAATCGGCTAAATCGTCATCCAGAAAACCCCTGCCGGATAATTGTAGTACAATTAAAAATTGTAACGACTAAATAAAACCTCGCACAACGAGAGGGCTGCCAAAAAAAAAAACAGAAAACTTAAAGCAATCAGGCCCTACAATAAGCCGTTACAAAACAAACGACGAATGACCACCATCGACCTTCTCTCTTTCGATAGCGATCTCAGTATCTTTTCTCTAGAAGTTATCGCCACTCGAGAATCGAGAGGTGAGAAAGACCACGAAGAAAAACTAATACGTAGTTATTGTATGTGAAGATATACGCAAGCAAGCAAAAGTACTACAGTTCGGTTCAAAATAAGCATAACGGAATAAAATAAAATAAGAAATTTGCAATCAAAACGAGGACGTAGCTACAAGCACGTAACAATATGTATACAAGTTTCATTAACTTAAAAATATTAGATTAGTTAGTAACAGTAAAAATAATCTATATAAATATATATAAAACAAAAACATTTCATTTGTTCTATATAGACTCACAAACTACATACAGATTTTGATCAAATTTGGTGTATATGTTCCTTATGTTGTGTGAAAAGATGTTTTCATATTTTTTTTTCCAAATTTTAGCGGCAAATATTAAAGAATGTTAATCATTTCTTTAAATTGACTATTGTTCCTATACATTTTGCATTCTACACCAATAATTGGTTTGAGTAGCGTTTAAAAAAGTTTACACAGCTTAAAATGTTTTTATATTTAAGTGTCTGCACATATGTATCCTGGTTTCAAGTTGTCACGTTTATTCATTGTTTGTCTAAATAATAAACGAAAATTTGATATGGGTTAATGGCAGTTAACACAAAAGAAGTTCTAATTTTTCTATAGAATGTGACCGAGCAATGCCGGGCTGCGGGCAGCTAGTAATAATAATATTAATTAGTCCAGCAGATTATAAGACCATTATTAGAACAAAACAAAGCAAGAAAAAATTTTCTACACACAGCATGAAGAGATACATACGAATGTATATCAAAATATAACGAGACTGGTGTTGTAACTTCTTTCACAACTAGAATTTTATAACACAAAGAAGAGAACATGAAACCCCCTTCTCTACTGTACTTATCCTCAAGTAGGCTTTGATTTAACTTTTGCCGTTTATTATAAATTAATTACTGAATTGTCAGTGCTTGACGTACCCATCGAAAAAATATGGAGGAATGATATGCGATCAAATTTTGTGTTCGGTTGGGTTCAACTCCAACTGAAACTTTTGAAATGATTGAAACTGCATACCCAAATGACAGTTTATCACGATGTAGAGTAATTGAGTGGCATAAGAAATTGAAAGACTGTTGTGAATCAGTGGAAGATTAACTTCGACGCTAACGACCACCAACTGCACGGATTGCAGAAATTGTAGAAATTAACGACTTGATCCAAAATCAACGTCGGATTGGCATATGTCGAATTTCTGATATTGTTAATTTGTCTTATGGTTCCACTCAAAAAATTATTCATATGGATTCAGGGTGCCGAAAGGTCGCGGCAAAATTTATTCCAAAAAGTCAATCGAGTGACAATTTGTCTACAGTGGAAAAGACAACTGCAACAAAATCCACAGTTTTTAAACAATGTGATTACATGAGAAAAGAGGAGGTTTTACCATTACGACCCTGAACTAAAGTCCCAAAGTATGCAATGGAAGCACAAAAGCAGTCTAAAGTCGCAGAAGGTGAAAACTGTGAAAAGCGCCGGTAAAGTGATGTACTTTTTTTTTATAAATGAGGCGTTATTCATGATCGCTAGAGAACGGACACGCTTACCACCCAGTGCAGTACTGGCGAAAGGCTGTATTTCAAAAATATTTAATTTTATTTATATAATTGGAAAACGAACGGGTGGTGATCTATAAAATTACGAAATACATATTTATTTGTTGAAAAGTTGTATTTATAAAGTTTTTAATTTTATTTATATAATTGCAAAACAAACGGGTGGTGATCTATAAAATTACGAAATACATATGTATTTGTTGAAAAGTTGTATTTTTAAAGTTTTTAATTTTATTTCTATAATTGGAACATTTTTATTTGTTCATTTTGTCGTTCAAGTTGAGTAGAGGAGTATTAATATTGACTAGCAATAGTTTCTCAAGGTTTTTTTCTGTCAATTTTGTTCTCTTTGAATTAAGTACATCCTTATAAATAGAAAACGGCCTTTCTACATCGCAACTGGTTATAGGTGCATACTGGAAATATTCTTTTATTTCTTCATATTTAGCCGTTAGATTTTGTGGAATTGTCTCCATACATAATTGCTGCAATGTAATTAAATCTGGATTTCTATTAAGAATTGCTTCAAACTTTTGCCGAAGGCCACATCCGAAGTCACTTGGAATACTTTTTAAATTATTAACAGCCACATCATGTGGTTAATCCGTCATTTAATTTGAGATTTCGATTTTCAAAATAAGAGATTAGTTTTGGCAATTTTCCAAAGTTTTCGTGAAGAAAGTACAACTGATTTTTTTAATTTGGGATTTGTGTGAGCTCCTTGCACTCACCAATACTTCTAGCATCCTCCTTTAGCAGTGTTACGAAATGTTTTAGACTATCGAAATTCTCAGCATAATAACTAGTAGCTTCCAGCCATGTTCCCCATCTAGTTATTACTGGAGTGGGAGGCAGTGACAGAGATGTAATTTTTCCCTGAAAAGAGCTACTCTCAATGGTGCTTTTCTGAAAACTTTTTTGAAAGCTGATACAAGTCTATCAACTTCTGGAAAAGTGTCTCTGATATATTCACAGATTCTGTGGAGAGCATGTGCTACACAAGTAATATGCAGCATATTAGGATATGTTTTCTTCAATAGTTTGCCTGTTTTTAACATATATGCAGCACTATCACTGACAAATAAAAGTATTATTTCTTTGTACGTGGCGTCCGAATGAAGCATTTTTTGCATATTCTCCTTAATGACTTCAGCAACTGTTTCCGCATCAACTCTATTTATAACACCTGTTGCTATTACATATGAGTTATAGGGAATAGTTGGATGTAGTACACCAGCTACAACATTTACCACACAGCGTCCTAACATATCCACCGTTTCGTCGGCGCTTATCCATATGTATTGATTTAAAAGATGGCTTCTAATGCGTTCTACTGTTCTCGTATAGCACCTAGAAACATAATATTTGCGTAAAGTTGATTCATCAGGAACATTTCGGCCAGTATATTTCTTCAGAAATATTTTTAAAGTGGGATTACTAAGTTTATTTAATTACTAATTTATTTAATATTAGCCGCCATAAAAGTTTTACAGAGTTCAGATGTGTTTGCGATCCTAAGTGACGAATTTTTGACGATATTTGGATTTTGTAATAAATTTCGGAATCACTGACAATAGACATACAATCAGTATGACCGTCAATCCAACTCGACATTGTTTTACGATGCCGTTCTCGACGTTCTTCCATATCATGTCTGCAAAAGTAATTTAAACAATGCTGTAGATCTAAATAAAGGAAAACTAAAAATGTCTGCGTAAGTTATTGAAACTGAACGAAATTCAATGCACACTCTTACGTCGAAATAATTGGTAGAAATAGATTCAATCAAATGATATTAAACAGGATCTATCACAAAAATTACGATGTAATTAACAGTTAAAACTATGAAAACAAGAAACTTACTCACAGCACTTTATTTATCTTACGAAATATAAACTAATAAACAAAATACATTATAAAAACTCCGCTTCTATCTACGCTCATGAAAACACTTTAAAAAGCACTATATTCTCGGAATACAATAGCTGCCTTGTCCATTGTTATCGCGGCGAGACCAGGTGTCCAAGTAAGTCAAACAAATACTTCATTGAATTACGCCGGGAGGTACTGAGCGACGTTATACACAATTCCAATTGCCGATTGCGTTTTGTGGAAATTGCGTCCGTTCTCTAATGATCACATTGTACCGAGAGAACATACAGTAACTGAAGAGTACTATTCTAATATACTTCGAGTAACTCTGAAGGCAAAATTAAAGGAAAAACGGCCGCTTTATCAAGATATCGGTTTGATCCTCCATCACGACAATGCTTCGGCCCACAGATCAGCGATTTGTCAACGAACACTTGAAGAATTGAAGTCGAATTTAGAACCCAACAAGGTATACTATTTAGGTATACTAAATAAACTCTCAAAAAGTGGTTTCTCGGATGTTTATGACAAGTGGACAAAACGATGGAACAAGTGTATTGCGTAGAATGGAGAGTGCATATTTCTATGTTCTATTCTAACGGAGGTAAATTGATAATTAAATAAAGTTGAAAACAGTAATTAAAATTATTAAAAACAAGTAAATTTTGAATGTATGAACATCATCATAAAAAAATCTCGTTGTCAATTTCATGTAAAATTTCTTGTTATTTTCTGTAAAAAGTTTTTATATGCAACGATACAGATCGTGATAAGAAAAACACATGTGTGTATATTGTATGTAAAATGTCATGTAAATTAGTATATCTCTTTACGTTCTGGTTTAATTGTTAATAACTTAGAATTTAAATCATGCTATATATACCAATTTATAAAGAATATTTTTAAGCTATAATAAGCTTCATAATCAATACCTGAATTTTGAAAAATTTCTTAAATACATAAATATTGTTTTTGTAATAGTTACGATGTATATAAAATATAATACATGATTATGACACATTATTAGAAAGAAATATTAAAGAAAACGTAAATCAGTATAAGAGCGAAAGTTTTTAAATATGGAATAGTATTTGGAAGAGTATTTTAACTTAAAATGTATTTGAAAAATAATTGAAGTCACGGGACATATATGTATAAAGAAAATTTCTCAAGGAGAGAGACACTCATCGAAATATGGTTTTAAAGCCGTGGTCACAAATAAATTTTGGTTTTGTAAATTGTATTGAATTTGATTCATCTTTAGAATTTTTATATTTTTAATTTAAAGAAAATTATTGCTTTAGTTTGTTTAATATAATAATAAATTCGACAGGTAAATTATGTAACAAAGACACCCAAGACTTTGAAGTACTAAAATTAAATTTATGAGTTTATTTGTTTTATGTGGACATTTTATTTAATCGTGTGTAATTTCAATTTCTGTACTAAAACAGATAATAAACTACAGCTATTTTTAACTTGTATGTAGGGAAAACAAATCTCACGAACATTTAAAGATATCTGGGTTTAGAACTTGAAATTTTAAACCCTCGTTAAATATATGAGATATTAATTAAAATATATCGTGTGTTATTGATAATTTTATGTAGCAGGGCAAAGTGTAAATATAAAATAACACATTTTGCTTTTGTAATATTATCAATCTTTAATACCATTAAATCCACAAACTTTACAATTTATTCATTTTTAAATAAAGACACTGTTTCATGCTTTAGCATCTTGTATGTAAAAACTCATTGGTCTAAAGTAATACACAGCTGTGTTTTGAAATATTAATATCTAAATCTTCAAAGTTTTATTTATACAGACTGTCCCGTAAAAAACGCCAACATTTATAATTCCGTTATTTATTGTCCGGTTTTATTTAAACAAAAAGTAAATTTAATAGCATCAAAAACACTATAAGGTAGCAGTGTTTTATTTGTTTTCAATTGTTTTCATTAATGTCAAACGACAGTCAAGTTTTTTATTTTAAATGGCAACATATATATTTTTGGCTATATTCGGATTGTATTTTTTTTTCTGAATTCAACGATGTATAACATGTTTATTTTTGATAAACGTTTATTGCAAAAAAAAACTTTATAAATTTCATCTTTGTCTTCCATTATTTATAAATATTCGAATGTGTCATGAAACATTGGAAATGTAAGTATTATAAATATTATTATAAGAAACAAAACACTTTACAATAAATGTTGAAATTGCCCGCCACCTTGTTTAACACATATCGCACATCTCCTAATAATAAAAAATAAAAAAAAACTTTATAAATTTCATCTTTCATTATAGTAGACTTGGCCCAGTCCACTAGCATTATGTCAATGTGCCTTAAGTGTCAGTTTGACTTTATTAAGATTTCTGTATTATCCTGTTTGAACGTTTTGCCGCAACACAAAGCGTATTTTCGTTAAAAATGAATAACAATGAATTAACGGACATATTACAAGTGTTCTTTGAATGTAATAAAAATCGCCTTCAAGCAGTTCGTCGGTACAGTGCTCGTTTTCCGGACAGAGAAGTTCCAGGTTCGAAAATATTTCAGAGAATTGAAAAGAATTTAAGAAATTATGGATCATTTACCAAACCAAAAACACAAAAACGGAAATTCTCCGAAGATAAGGAATTAGATGTTCTTCTTGTAGTACAGCAAAATTCACGAACTTCGATTCGCGAAATTGCACATAATATTGGGGTATCAAAAACTACAGTTCATGGTATTTTAAGAAAACACAAATTTAAACCGTACATAGCTCGAAAAGTTCATGCATTAGAACAAAATGATCCTGGCCGAAGAATCCAGTTTTGTCGTTTTTATTTAAATGCATTAGAACAAGACCCGAATTTTTACAGAAGGATAATTTGGTCTGATGAATGCACTTTTAGCAACAACGGTATTTTTAATAGAAACATACATCGACAGTGGAGTGCTGACAATCCGAGATTTGTAATTGAAAATAATTTTCAAAGACGTTTCAACGTAAATGTTTGGTGTGGCATTTTAGGTGATCAATTAATTGGGCCATTTTTCATAGATGGTTGCTTAAATCAAGAAAAATACTACACTTTATTACACGAAAATCTCCAAAACTTTTTAGATGAATTACCTTTGGCAAATTTAAATAGAATATTTTTTCAACAAGATGGGGCTCCCGCGCACAACGCCAGAGTAAATACTGATTTGTTGAACACCCAATTTGGAAATAGGTGGATAGGAACATCCGGTCCTATCGAGTGGCCTGCGCGTTCACCGGATATTACGCCCCTCGATTTTTAGTTGTGGGCTTATCTACAAGATCGAGTTTATTTAACAACTCCAGAAAATGTTGACATTTTAAGACAAAGAATTATTAACACTTGTCAAGAAGTACCTGCCGCTTGTCTTTTAAATACGACCTTTGGAGTAATTAGGAGATGTGCGATATGTGTTGAACAAGGTGGTGGGCAATTTCAACATTTATTGTAAAGTGTTTTGTTTCTTATAATAATATTTATAATACTTACATTTACAATGTTTCATGACACATTCGAATATTTATAAATAATGGAAGACAAAGATGAAATTTATAAAGTTTTTTTTTTGCAATAAACGTTTATCAAAAATAAACATGTTATACATCGTTGAATTCAGAAAAAAAAAACCAATCCGAATATAGCCAAAAATATATATGTTGCCATTTAAAATAAAAAACTTGACTGTCGTTTGACATTAATGAAAACAATTGAAAACAAATAAAACACTGCTATCTTATAGTGTTTTTGATGCTATTAAATTTACTTTTTGTTTAAATAAAACCCGACAATAAATAACGGAATTATGAATGTTGGCGTTTTTTACGGGACAGCCTGTATATCTATATAAATGTGAATATTATCTGACTATATATAAGATTGGCGTACTATGTTTTACTAATAATTGACGATATTTAATACAATTGAATATTAATGTATCTTTTGACAAAGTGTGAATAATAAATGTATTAAACTTAACATGCATTCGTATTATTTCTCTTCTTATTACATTAGCTGATAGGCCTAGTTGCGAAGAACCCTTTTTGTAAAACAAAAACCCTGAGAGCATAAGAGTCTAAAAATACAAAATATGTGTGTATGATGATTAGAGCTGAGGATGTTTGCGGTATAACCATGGTTATATCATGTAACCATAGTAAATTACTATGGTTACATGATATAACCATGGTTATACAGCAAACATCCTCAGCTCTAATGATGATTCATGTTTAACAATTAAAGGATTCATATTTAATATACTCGTATTGGCACCCTTTTTGAAAATCAAAGCAATATGTTACTTTCGATGCTCCCGCGGCTGTATGATGAAATAATTTTTCTTGGGTTCTTCCTTGCGTGTCAGATATGTTCTGAAGAAGACTCTTGCCTCGACTATTTAACAAGATCGCACTCTTCATCTTCTGGAGCTGGTCTTACGCTGATAAGAGTTGGCAATCGAATGCTGTTGCTGTGAAATGCCTAGGCCTATATGCTGATGGGTCTAAGGGAGATGCGGCCTTGTCGGTATAGTGCGAGACCGGCTTCGTGTGATTGGTTCGGTTCTAAATGTGTTTTCTGCGCGGTTAGGTGGACATAGCAGTGTGTTGTGTTTGAGCTGAGTGTTGATACTTAGGTGGACTAGAAGCAGTTTCTATGTATGTGGCAGGCGCTGAACGTCGTCACGTTTATTTAGACAAACAGTCTAAAAGGTCCAAAAAGGTGCGGTAAACACAGGTCTCAGGAAATTGAGGTTACATCTTCATAACAAAGTTTTTCGTAAAAACAAATTTCTTACTTCCTACTCCTACTTCCATACATACAAAATAATTGAGGATGAAATACACAAGCTTGAAATTGTATTATTTTATCTCTACAAAAGACGATGCTGACGCCTATGATCAATTGTGCCAATTCCTGTGCATCTCCTCTCTTCTCTTTTTATCTAAAAACAAATGTACAATATAATTACTTTAAACTTGTCTTTTTTGATTAGTCGGAATTTCGCTTTTGTTTGGTCTCTTTTCTATATCGATTTTATTCTGCTCTTGCCAGTCTGGAGATAACAAATTCCGTACCAATGTGTATATGAATTTGAACGGCTTACATTATTGAATTTTCGGAGTTGTTGTGTGTAAGGTTGGGAAGGCAGTAGCATTTCAGGAGCCTGAATATGATATGCAGCTAAAACTGAGGTAATAGGACATGTTGCGGATTCTCCTCCTCTCGTCTAACTTTGATGCAATTTGCTACAGGATAGTCCTACGTCACATCATTTATTAAATTAAGCCGGAAGATTTGTACTAAAAATGGAATCTAACGGTGTTGTAGATATATCTATTCATTCTGATGATCTACGGTCGCGGACTTCCGAATTGGAAGAGACCCTACCCTGGCTTTAAATATGCGAGGGTAAGGTGAAAAATTCTCGGCCTGACACAGAGACGGCGTTCCAATCAGCGAAAATTTATGATCCTGCCTGGGTGCACCTGTCATTAGTTCATATGACAAGTTTCAACTTGTTCTGTCAAGTAGTTTCTTTACACGAATTTTCGCAGTAGAGGTTTTGCGTGTTTTTCTTTAAAATGGATAAACTTGAATATCGAGCGGTCATAAAATTCTTCGTTTTGGATAGATTGACCCCTAAGGAAATTCATCCGAAGTTTACAAAAGTTGATGAAGACTCTCCTTCTTCAATGTTAACCGTTACAAAGTGGGCAGCTGATTTTAAACGTGCTCGCACGTCCCTCGAAGATGACCCACGTGAAGGACGGCCATAAACAGCAACCACACAGGAAACTATCGAAAAGGTGCACGATATCGTGTTGGACAATACGCGTGCGAAGGTGAGTGAGATAGCTGAGACCGTGACGATATCGGAAGAAAGGGTGCTAAACATCTTGCACGAAGAATTAGGAATGGGAAAACTCTGCGCAATGTGGGTGTCGCATTTGCTGAATGCCGATCAAAAGCAAATGCGCAAACGACTTTCCCAGCAATATTTGGACCGATTCAATAAGGGATCCGATCGATTTTGTGCACCGATTTATTACAATGGATGAGACATGGGTTTACCACTACACGCCAGAAACGATACAGCAGTCGAAGCAGTGGGTGGAAGCCGGTGGTTCAGCGCCAAAGAAAGGTGAAGTCGATCGCATCTGCCGAAAATGTCATGGCCAGTGTGTTTTGGGATGCGAAAGGGAGAAAGGCAGAACAATTATTGGCAAATATTACTCCAACCTTCTTGACCAGCTGGATACCAAAATTCGCGTGAAGAGGCTTGGCTTGAAGAAGAAAAATTCATGTTTCATCAGGACAATGCACCTGCTCACAAAAGTGCCTTGGCAATGGGAAAACCGCGGGATTTGGTGTATCATTTGGTCGGCCATCCCTCCTATTCTCCTGATTTGGCACCCTCAGACATCCATCTGTTCCCAAAGTTGAAGAAATTTGTATCTGGGAAGCGCTTTGCATCCAATGAAGATAAGAAGGTTAAGAAGGTCGTAGATGGATATTTTCACAGCCTTCCTGACTTCCGGGAAGGAATGCTGATGATGGAGAAACGCTGGACCAAGTGTGTTGAAGTCAAGGGAAATTATATAGAAGAATAAAATCATTTGTTAACTGAAAATCACAGTCTTTCATTGTCAGGCCGAGAATTTTTCACCTTACCCTCGTAAAACAGACACAAACAAGAAAAATCCTGAACCAAAATATAAATAAAAAAACTCTGAATACGTATTTCAGCAACAAAGTTGCCATCCTCAGTAGAACAATTTGAAAAAGTAAAATAGTGTTAAACTTAGCGTCTTTGGTTAAAGTTCGACCTTTGGACATATGCTCTTCACTAAATCGGCAGTGCGATAACAATGAAATAAAACGAGCAATATCCCACTGGCGATTTGGTGAAGAGCATATCTTCAAAGCTCGTACTTCAATCAAAGACGTTTCACACTATTCTTCTTTTCCGAATTGTTCTACTGAAGATGGCAACTTAATTTCCAAAATGCGTATTTTGATTTATATTGTGCTTAGGCATTTTTCTGTCACTGTCTGTTTCAGATCACGGACTTGGAAATGATAAGAATTAACCATTTTACATGTCGACCGGTAAGATTTAACAGTATGGTTGTACTATTAACTATAAATAGGCACTCCAAGGCAGAGATTATGGAATTTAAAGTGAGAAAAGTGACTGGTTCAACAGAATAAAGCTATAAGCTATATATGACGCAAAATATGTTCAATTAGCTGTAACAAGCAGAAACTCTGTACTGCTTTAGCTGACATATTTCACCACTTTATCGTAATTCCAAAATATATAGAATATGATTGGTCGTCGACTTACGCAATAGCGACAACTTCCGCTACCTGAAGATCAACTCTGAATGAATATAGAAACTATAAAAGTCTACAGTTCTCAAGTCATTATCCTATACCGATCAATGCGATGCCAAATTGAAACTGTAGTAATTTATTAATGATATGTATAATTAACAAAATCAATTTAATTTCTCCCACTGGCTGTTTTCTTGATGTTATAATTTCCGCTGACAGTAATCTACATATTTGAAAACGTAGTGAAAATGGCCGTATAATTTTTTATTTACAGTACCGTGAAATATTTGATATTTTCATAAATACGAAATGTACGTAAGTTTCACCAATAAAGTGATGGGAAGGCTTTGTTGCTGTAGTGATATCGCTTACATAACGTTTTGTTCATATTTTCGGTGATGGTAAATTTCCTTTTACGAGCTATACATGTATAAATTATATACCATTGAATTTTATAGTGCCGCTGTACTGTTTCGTATAATGCATGCTGTAATATTAATTAAAGGATATGTGATAAAAGCTAATATAAGCAAGGCCAAATTTTAATGAAAAATGCTATGCCAGGGAAATTAATTGTAAAGCGCTTAAAATATATTAAGTATCATCGTACAGAATTGCTTTTAGGACAATTAATTCACATTGTTAATCCAAAATTGAGTTAATGCTTATTAGTGGTTTATTATTTGAATTTATTGTTATTATTAATAATAGTAATAGTCCTTAATATCTAACAGGTGGCTCCAAATTACAGAATATAAATATAGTAATGTGAATATGAGAATGAATAACAAATGAACGTTATAATTATTATAACAAAAATAGAAGGTTAGATAAATTAAAAAAATATATTATAATATATATAATATATAACTAAATTAGCTAAGCAGAGTAATATGAAAAATTAACTAAACTAGAAAATAAAAAAGGAAACTTCAAAAAATTTCTCATAATAATGACAGAGAAATTCTACAGCACATTGGTTTATGCCGTTAGCACATGAGCTGAATCGTAAATTAAGCTCCAACACGTGAATCATTGACAGAAGAAACCAGCTGTTGGCGATCACTTCTGTCTAAAAACGAAGGTATTTTGTATGACTGCAGCAAATCTCCCTGACTTGCTCCAATCGATGGATAAACTCCATCAATCTAGAAGGAGAAAAATTTTAGGAATCGTCAATGTAAATCGCCATCTAAAAATAATAAGTGGAAAATATAAAAGGTGTACCAAACAATACCTTCTTAGTCCATTTTGCTGGAAATAAAGGCGTACTTTAATCAATTCCATGTTGTTAAAATTTGTAGAAACATGCATAATGAAGCCCATAGCTATGTAATATCCTTTGCAATTGAAGCCTAAAAGACAATTCTGAGCCAAATATACATCCAGGCATTTAAAGAAAAATATAAGGCCAATATTAAGGCGCAAAGCCAAAGGAACTAACGTTTGGAAACTAAGACTTTATGGCTTATAGTGTTGAATTCATTCGAAAAGTATAAATAACGTCTACCTAACCGTGTTTATCCAAAACTTCACTAAAGACCTGAGAAGTACTATACAAATTAGTCAATGTAGAATCCCTAGAAATAAATCCATGCTAGTGTTGTGATAAGAATGCTGTTTGTTATAATGGGTTTGACTATAATACATTCACGGTATCCTCTGGCGTTCCACTGGGTTCAAACCTGGGTTCACTACTGTTCAATATTTACAAGAATAATCTCTTCTATATTGTCCGTTGTCGTATCCTTGCTTACTCCGATAATCTAAAGATATTTGCGAAAATTTCTTCTATCGCGGACCGTGAAAAACTTTACAGGGATTTAGTTCGGTCGATGTCTGGTATCACAAAAGCAAAATAAAACTTACTACTAACAAATGTGCCGTTCAGGCCTAATAAAGGAGAATTGCCGAAATCTATTCGATTATTGAGTAAAAGGTCGGTATTTTTAAGTTTGAAAATTTCCATAATTTTATGTAAATTTCATTTTTGCGATATATTTTCTGTGTAAAATTTTAAAGTTATAATTAAAATTATGGGCTTCTTCTCAGTTGTATTGCATCATTGTAATGTGAGGCACGTATTGTAATGTGAGTCATTCTGAGAGAAGTAGCCCATAATTTTAATTATAACTTTAAAATATTACACACAGAAAATAAATTGCAAAAATGAAATTTACATAAAATTATGGAAATTTTCAAACTTAAAAATACCGACCTTTTACTCAATAATCGTATAGATTTCGGCAATTCTCCTTTATTATGCCTATTCTAGGCTGTGTGTACTCTGTTCCAATACAGACGCGTGAGCAGCTTTGGTTACGAGTTCAAAATGTCTGGAATGAATTCAGACAAAAGGAAAATATTTATGGACGGATCAGAAATTCTCTAAATAAAAGAATTACATTATGTCTTCAAATCAACAGTCATTACGTGGAAAATTCATTATAGGTAGTTTATAATTCAATACTTATAAAAAGTTAGTGTCAAGAATGTATAGGACCCCTAACACGTCTTCAACCCTGTATGCAATAGTCACTGGCCAATAAACATAGAAAGTATAAATTGTCATTTGTAAATCATGTACCAAATTTGAATCGTAAATTAAATGTAGTTCAAGACTAATTCTCCAAAAATCAGTTTTGTGACGCCATCTCTAAAGTGCGGTACCTCCCTTAAGACGCATTTCCGGACTAAAGTTGATTGAAACTTTTTTTCATACTTTCATATGAACAACCACCCCTTTCATTCTTTAAAGGTTGTTCGTGGACACTGTATATACAATGTGTCCGGGCAAATGTGGGAAATCTCTCGGATTCAGATAGAACATTAAAAAATAAGATGACAAGTTCCCATAATTTTTTTTCTAGCGGCCCTCCCTACGGAGATACGGCCTCCTAAATGACGCCACAGGAAATCAATTTTTCTAGAATAACTTTTAAACTACTTATTATAATTGAATGAAAATTTAATATGATAAACAGTAGTAAGGACCTCTTAAAATACTGCCCTTAAATTTAAATTAGCATGTTTAGTTTACCAGGGCGGACTAGGTTGTACATTTTAATGCTTACATTTTTAATACCCTGTATGATAAGGAGTTAAAAAAACAAATTTGGATACCTTGAACATTAAGCTAAAGAAAAGGTACTCTTGTTCATTGTCGATAAAATGAACCGTTTTCGAGGAAAAAAAAATAAAAGAATTAATGTTTTATTTCTATTAAAAAGAACCATGTTTTTTATTTTTTTTTGTCTGCAACAAAGTGTAATACAAAAGTCATTCCAGGAACAAAAAAGTTTTAGTTTAGGTTATTTAATACGACAAAATTACAAAGATTCTTAGAAATGCAGTTTTGTCCCAGAAAGGCACCTTAACAAAAATTATGTTTAGAAATTTACTCACTAAAGCTTGCAACGATTGAACCTAAATACGCTAATTAGAAATAATCAATTAAAAACTTCATAAATGGGTTCAACATGGGCTCCGTGAACTCTGATACACTCGTGGGCATGACGAATAGAGGACTGCTGTACTCGCCACAACAACCCAGCTTTGTTTCTTATCACATCACAATGAAATGTGATTCTCTGTAAAAGTTCCTCCCTAGTATCAACCGGAGAGGAATACACCAAGGTTTTGAGATGACCCTACAGGTGAAAATCCATTGGCTTAGGTCGGGGGACTGTGGAGGCCAGGAAATGGGACCTCCTCTGCCTATCCAACGGTTTGAATAGACGTTATTCAGGTGATCGCGTACAGCGACGCTAAAATGAGGTGGGGCCCCATCATGCATAAAATACATGCTTTGGCGGGTTGCAAGTGGCAAATGCTCTATTGAATCCAGAAAAGCGTTCTGAAGTAACTGTAAATAAAGTTCACCATTCAATCGTGGCGGCAATACGCATGGTCCAATCAAAAAATTGCCAATTATTTTTGCCCAAACATTAATTGATTGGAACTGATGTTGATAATGATGAACGACAGTGGCATGAGGGTTTTCATCAGCCCATACATGCGAGTTTTGTAAATTTACAATACCATTTTTGGTAAACCCTGCTTCATCGGTAAAAAAATTGTGCTAATGAAGTTTGGGCTTGTTCGTTGCTGATCTAATAGCCAGTTTGCGAACTGGATTCTACGAGGAAAATCTTCAGGAAGTAGTAGGTGCACTTTTTGCAGATGATAAGGGTAAAACAACTGTTCTTTAAGTACTTCATGAATTGTCGTTTTTAACGTATTAAGCTGCGCGGCTAATCTTCGAGTGCTTATTGAAGGAGTATCACCTACAGTATCCAAAATATTTTCCTCCAATTGCACCGTACGTACTGTTCTTCTCACACCAGCATCAGTACTTTTTTTCGCAAAACTTCCTAAAACATTAAAGAAAGTCAATAATGTTACCTTATTAAATGGAATCGCCCACCAGTCTCTCTTAGACGTTGGTCAAGTCGCTGAAATGTTTTATGATTTGGAATATTGCGATTAGGATATCTTTCTTCATACAACCTTCTTGCTTCCAAAACATTGCAAGATGCAAGACCGTACATAAGATGCATATCTGCATACTCATTAAATGTGTATCCCATTATCAAATTAAATTTACCAAGGTATTCAAAATTCAATAAATTAATATCGAAGTAAAGGATCAACGTGTTAACAATATGAAAGATTACAAGATTTAAAATTTACACGTCAATGCAAGATATTTATTATTTCGTGGGTACCATAGTAACGTTTGTAAAAACAATGCGTTTTTTAGTACTGAAAACAGTTTTATTTCAGACTTTTGTATCACACTTTGTTGCAGACAAAAAAAAATAAAAAACATGGTTCTTTTTAATAAATAAATTTAATAAAACATTAATTCTGTTAAAAATGTAAGCATTAAAATGTACAACCTAGTCCGCCCCTGGTAAACTAAACATGCTAATTTAAATTTAAGGGCAGTATTTTAAGAGGTCCTTACTACTGTTTATCATATTAAATTTTCATTAAATTATAATAAGTAGTTTAAAAGTTATTCAAGAAAAATTGATTTCCAGTGGCGTCCTTTAGGAGGCCGTATCTCAGTAGGGAGGGCCGCTAGGAAAAAAATTATGGGAACTTATCATCTTATTTTTTAATGTTCTATTTGAATACGAGAGATTTCCCACATTTTCCCGGACACATTGTATATATATATATTGATGTAGGTCAAGCTTACACCTAAGAATGCCACAGTGAGCAAAAGACGGAATTTTCATGTATAGATGTAAGCTTTAGATTTATAAAAAAATATTGAAACTGAATTCTTCATATGTAATATCAATAAAGTTGTTTTCGCGTATTTAATTATTTTAAATTCATTCTCACATTTATTTATTTTATTTTTTTTAATTTGTATCTGTCATTTCATTTCGATATCTTGTATTTCAAAAGATATTTCAACTTAATTGATTAATAATAAATGACGCCATTTATTTAGGCAAAACTGTATAAATTCAAAAAGATTACCGCGGGAATTTTCCCCACTATAAAATTAGCATTATAGACAACTATCAACATTCACACGTCAAACATGTATTCACAAATATAAACTAGATAATTTATACTAAGCATAAGTATATTTAAAATGATTAAATTGTCATTTTCATTATAATAAAATGTCGAGACTATATAAATAAATACATACTGTTGGACGAATCAGAAATGAGGATTGAAAAAAAAAAGAAAGTTAGCGTCACTAGAAAATTCTCTATTAAAAACACCTAGACGTATTAGAAGTGTCTCTCTGCAAATTAAAAGAAAAAGCATTAATAAATCTAAAAAACCATACGTCAAATCTAGTCAAACCCTTACCAGTATATCCAGCTCCTGTTTAATGCATTTTGCGAGTCCAGACGGTTACCGGTGTCCGAGAAAACATAAATTGCAGTTCGCCGGGAAGCCAGCAGCAAGATCGAACAACAAGCGGGGGACACCAGCCGATCGCCGTCGATACCTGTATGCCGCATCCACAGATCCACCAGCCTGATGCAGTACAATCAATTCCTATCAAAGTCCACTTAAGCATTCTTTAAAAATCCTACGAATTTGAAAATGATAAATTAATTTAATATCATTAAATAAAACCACTATCGAATTTTTTCTTTTTAAATAAATATAACCTATGTTTCATATTAAGATTTAGATATTCTAATATAAGTTACGAAGAATACAGTTTCCTGTTAATTTAGTAAATTCAATCTTAGAATTATTTTATGCGTTTAGCTTTATTCATGTCACATTTATTTTGTTGTATCATTTAACCTGGATTTTATGCCATATTTATTTCATCACGTGACATGTTACATTTTATATATATTCATAAGTTAATTAATTTTTCCACTTTCCTGTTCTTTCTTTGTTATTACTTCATTAAAGTTCATAATTATAATCCTTATCTCATTCGTTTTATTTTGTAGTTTTGAATATAGAAACACTATTATTAATTGCATTAGCATCAGCTGATTTTGTAAGTGACCTATTGCAGTTACCGAACCGACCATTTAATTAGGCATGTTTTATTGTCCAACAACAAGAGTCTAAACTGTTCTTTTGTCTAGCCGGACATATCACACAAACTTTCGCCCACCCGAAAATACTTATAAGTAGATATATTTATGAATAGCTGTTTTGGTTATGTATACTTCGATATTAACGAATATGTATCTTTGCATCATGCGCAAATAACAATTTTTGATGTTATACAACCTCACCTATATGTAACTTGTAATAGCCCACTAAATATAGAGATTGATAATTCACAATTTAAAAATTTAACCTACCAGTTTATTTAAACATTAAATTTTGCATGTTTATTTATCATTTAGCTTTATTATTATATTAGGCCAATTAGCGATATTACAATATATATATATATATATATATATATATATATATATATATATATATATACATATAGATGCCTAAAATCAAAAACTATAGTCATATTTTTCGTAGATATAGGAAGAGATCATGAAAATAAAATTCTAAGGTATTCTCAAAAATTCTGAGAAAAACATTCGCTGTTCTTATTCAAAAACAGCATCTATAATTTTGGTCTTCTTCTTCTACTGTTTTGGGTTGGGCGCCAGAACGTCCAGGCACTTGAGCACACTGCTAAAAGCCACTATCCTCCTCGGGGGAAGTTTGAGTACACTCAAAGGATCCAATAGATTTCTACCGGAATATTTCTGTCTGAGTTCCTTCAGTTCCTCACACATGCATATTACATGACGGCTAGTTTCCTCCTGTTTTTCACATCTCCTACACCAGGGCTCGCTAACCAAGCCCATGCTGTACATATGCTTCCTTAAAGGACAATGTCCGGTTATTAACCCGGTCATTATTTTAATTTCTTTTTTGTTACTACAAATTAGGTTGGCTGAAAACTTTCCGTCCAGCTCCTTTAGTACTGTTTTGGTATGGAGTTTATCTTCCGTTAAACTCCATTTATTTTTATGTTCTTTTTCTAGCCATAACCAGATCTCACTTTTAGCGGAATCCTTAGCGATTCCACATACAGGTTCTGGTCCTATGAAGTTCCTATTAGTACCTTCTTTGGCCAGTTTGTCGGCTCATTGCCTTTAATTCCCTCATGTCCTGCACCCATATCACACTGTATTGTCTTGTGCCATTTTATTGAGGACTTGTTTACAATATTTCACCAGCTTAGACCTGGTAGATGGGTTCACAATGGCTTTAATAGCCGCCTGTCTATCAGTCATTCTGTTGATTTTTTTGTTTGCGCAGCCGGCTTCTCGAATTTCCTCGGCACAGGCTGCGACTGGAAACAATTTGGCCTGGAAAACCGTTGTATGTTTCCCCAGACATATCGATATCTTCCATCTAGGGCACATTTTGCATATGCCTGCACCTGCCCCCTGACTAGATTGTGATCCATCTGTGTACCAGGTGCCGGCACCACAATCGCTCGAGCGACTTTTTGCTTGTTCCCTGGTCGGTATAAATATG
The DNA here is from genome assembly GCA_935421215.2 of Melolontha melolontha. NCBI lineage: Eukaryota > Metazoa > Arthropoda > Insecta > Coleoptera > Scarabaeidae > Melolontha > Melolontha melolontha. The sequence continues at coordinate 215,947,395 of OW285235.1, forward strand.
TTCAGCTTAGCTATGTTCTTGGTAATTAGCTATTCATTTTTTGAGAGAAATTTTTGAGCATTTCTATCCTAAATTTTAAGAAAATCTAAAAATTAATATTCTCTCTTTATACAATTTTTCATTAACGATGAATAAAATTTAGTGACAATGTTAGTTAAATTATATTTAATATTCATGCGTCTTTTCAAATATAATTCAATATTTTTTAGAAATAGAAATTTAGAAATTTTAAGGTCCCAGTTTTATTAACATATAAATTTAAAACCTACCTCGTATAAATTTTGGTTTCGCCCAGCATTTTTTTTTTACCAAATAAATGTGTATAAATTTAAAATATTGCTTTACTGAGGGGCTGACGTACTTTACTAAAAGCGTTTTTATAAATAAGTAACATTACAGTGAATGTGAATATATCTACATATACACGCATATACGTCTTTATTATTTTTCATAATATCACGTAAAAATACGTACTGCTTTAATTTAGCAAAAAAGAAAATGATATTACATTATCTCTAAATTGGAAGTAACCAAATTTCCGAGCGTACGAAAGAAAAGAAAAGTAAATATAAGCAAAGAAACAGCAATGAAGAGTTTTACGGTGAACAATGAGAATTCTTAGGAAATGAAAAAAAGTTAATATTGCATTGTTTGGAAATATTATGCATTATATAATATAAAAGTGTTATTACAAGACCACTAAGTAAGAATATTTTGACAATAATGGAAATACATTCTAATTTTCTGCAAATATTGCTTCTCTTTTGATTTTTGTTTTAAACTTTATGTAAATCTTCACTTTATCGTATACTTGTAGAACTTTATGATCTTTCTACAAGAAGGAAAGATTTATATATCCTATTTACATTTTATTTGATAGGATTCTTTTATACAGGGGTGTATTTGAAATAAAAAGGTAACATATGAAAAATGGAATGATAATTATATAGAATATAAATACAAAATATTTTTCAAAAATTTTCTCCCATAGGCGGGAAAAAAAATGACGAAGATATTTATAAAATATTTGTCAGCTACCTATTCAATTCTAAGAAGAGCTAGACTATGTACAGTTAAGCTCACAAAAATCTGGTATAATCTAATTTATAAAAATTGTCAAAATTCTCTAACATTGCTTAGTGTTTATTGATGTTTTTTTTTAAAGAAAAACCAAATGTCAAGTAATTTTTTAATACAATTTAGAACACTCAAATAAACTAATATTTAATTGATCCGCCATTCGCATCAATTACAGCCCTTAATCTTCTACGTACAGAATCAATGAGATTTATTAAAAAATTAGATTTTACAACAATGTTTTCCCAGGTATTTTCAATAAATTCCCATAGTGAATCTTATACCAGATCTATGAATTTGCTTTGTCATTTCGGCCCATACATTTTCTATAGGATTTAGGTCGACACTTTTCGGAACCCACTGTAAAATATCAATATTATACCGTTGAAACCATTCAGTAGTACATATTATATGCCGTATGCACAGGACAATTGTCATTTTGGAAAAAAATTTCTTTATGGATATATCTGTTCTATGGACGGCAGCATCACATTTTGTAAAATGTTTATATAATTTACTGTATTAAATCTTTCATCAATTCTCCAACACATTCCGGTATTGTGATAACAGATCCAACCCCATACGTTAACTGAAAACCTTCCTTGCCTATCACTATTATTTAAGTATCGCTCTTCAAACTGGGTGTTTTGGGGTCTACACGTAAAGTAATACATGTATATGTATAATGGGTCATCAATATGTACATATGAGAAGAACAATGAGACGTCCTTTTCCTTTGAAAATGAAGCCCTTTACTCGGGAATGTGCTTCGTTTGTACAATAAATATAACTAAAGAGCGACATGGTGCTAAATGTAAGCAGTGCAACAGAACATACCACCTAAAGTGTATTCACAAACACAATTTGCATAAATCTAATTCGAATGTTTTTACCTGTCCTCTCTTACCTGACTTGTTTCAAAATGTAACAACTATGTTTATAACTATTTTGCGTTTTTATGTTATTACCTAATGTTATGTTCTTTACGTATTTATAGCAAACGCCAATTAAGTTGGCGCGAGGAGGAGGTGCGCAGAAGCCGTTTTTAAAAACATCCACCCCCACTACTCAAGTAATTGTCAGAATACATTTGTCATTGACGATTGACAGAACGTAATACCAAATACAAATCTCCCCACTACTTCTAATCCTGCGCGAACTTACCCCTCCTCGCGCCAACTTAATTGGCGCTTGCTATACTTATCACTAATAAAAATATTTTAATATCAATTATAGTTTTTCCCTTTGAACAACTCGACGACCAATAACTATAAGCTTTCTTGGCCAATCACTGTGCAAATTGGGCTAATAACTGTATTTTTGGTGGCTGTATCTTTTTCTTTGCTTTTTTTACCCAAATGTGAATAAAAATGTCTAAATAAAACTTATCTTACCTTGGAAAAAAGCATCAACAATATCAGACAGTTATTTTATTTTTCAAGCTATAAGCACTTTCAATGGCTACCGAACTATAAGCGCTAAAAATTTCAATCACTCTACAGTTTACCTTAGAACTAAGAGTATAAAGTTAAGTAGAAGAATCCTACTAAACTAGGCACAATACAGGATCATAGAAAAACGTCTCTGGGACTTTGAAGCGCAATAAAAATCTTAATATAAATGGTACAATATTTATTTGTACATCAAAAGCCGCAGAAAATCTTAAATTTTTTTATCCCATCTAAAAAGTTTCAATGTGAGCTCCGTCCGTCGCACGACAGACATCTAGCCGGTAGTCTACCTCCCGCCATGTGTTCTGAAGCATTTCAGGAGTAACAGTTGAAATTGCTACGTTGGTTCTTTCTCTCAGATGCTGTAGCTCACGAATTTTTTCAGAGAAAAAAGACACTATAATGTCTTTGGACCATATTCCACACCATACAGTCACTCCTTTTGGGTGCATTGGCATCTCAATTGTTATATGTGGATCTTCTGTGCCCAAAATATGTCAATTTTGCTTATTCACATAACCTCCGAGGTGAAAATGAGCTTCATCGCTCATGCTCATCTTCTTTCAACCGATTAGCTACCCATTCAGCAAAGCGCAAATGTGATATATAATCCGCTGTATTCATTTCTTGTACCAATTGGATCTGGTAGGCCTTGATACCGAGGTCTTTATGCAAAATTCTTTGCATAGTCCTATCTCTGATGTTCAATTATTGTAAACGATGGCGATTGGATGTGCTCGGATATTGATGCATACTTTCAGCTGCAGCATCAATACTTTCCACAGAACGAGCTGAACGGCGATACGGAACATCTGTATTGTCTATTAACATGCACAAATTCCCTTATACCGTTCTCAGTTGGCGCTTCATTTCTATCGAATTGTATACGCAATTTCCGGCAAGTTTGGGCAACTGACTCACTACAATGAAAATAACTTTTCAATATTTCCAAACACTGATCAAGCATATATCGACTCATTTCGTTCACAGGGAATATAATACTGAATTTCTGTTACTTGCCCCATGACAGTAGAGCTATGGGTGGCGTAATAACCGCTAGTAAAAAACAAACCACAAGATGCCGCACCCGTTATTAGTAACCAATGATGTGCTCTAAACCCCGCATTAAATAAATTTTGTTTAGAAATATTGAAACTGACATTCTAAGTACTTTAATGATTTATAGCGCGCATTTACATAATACTCGGATATTCGAAAATTTTTTATGATAAATTTTTTTGAAACATTATCTACATAAATTTTACGCAACACACTCGCAAACTTTTCAATTACATTACAACCTGAATGCGTGCAAGAAGAAAGTCAGCCTTTTCAACTCATTAATAATTTAAACTTTACCGGAAAACTTTTTATTTTGAAACAAAAGCTCTCGTCTCATCAATGCATTCTGAGCCATTCGTCTTTTAAATAAAACGGAACAAACAAAACGTGACAACAGTTTCAGCAGAAAAGATTGTAAATTTGTGTTGTTTGTTTTCCCGGAAATCTACTGATTTGATTGAACTTCGCTTCCGACATTCTTGTTTACCTATTACGCTTAGATCACTCAGCTGGAAGCCATCCCTACTATACATATCTACATATACGTTAACGTATCGATTCTCTGGGACATTTTGTCGCAATATATTTGGTAAAAATCGTTGCGCAAAATAAAATAAATGACATATGCAAATAGACACGTTAGTAGCGCGTATCTGAATTCGCAAAGATAAACGCGTTGCACGTAAATATACTGTACCCTTTGTTGTATTTAATCCTAGAATGTATAACTGGTACAATATCTACTTTTACATAAACCAGACCTCACAAGCCCCCTTTTAAAACTCGACATAAAATTGGACAACACTAATTTATTGCAATGAATAGATCATTTCACAAAAAAATATAGTTATTATAGAGCGTTAGTACAAAGCATGGATAATAATTTTAAATAAAATTGGGGATAACTTCAAGGATAGATTCAAGAATTTTAATAATAATAATATCAGATTTCTTGTGTCACTTCCGGTTATATCGGAACAGATGTCAAATTTTTTAATTTAATTGGAACAGTCTGTATGTTTTTATATTTTCTAAATGCCTTGTTAAATTCTAGATACAGTAAACCTCCACATTGCTATTGAGATCGAAAACATTACTTCCTGGAACTTAATTTTCATTATACATCATAAACCATGAATGAATTGGTAAAATAGTTCATTTCCAAAAAGAAGTCTGTTAAACTCGGGATTTTAACAATTTTTTTATTTTAACAAAAACAACAATACGTGCGCATTGGGTGTCTTTCTAATTTTACTTCCGATTAAGATATCGTCAGCCTTGGATGTGTGTGTCAGGATGTGTGTTGTCCCCGTTGTTGTTCAATTTATACTCTGAGAACATCATTCAGAAAGCGTTAGCAGAAACAACAATAGGAATAAAAGTTAACGGAAGAATTATTAATAACATTAGATATGCGGATGACACCATTATTATCGCAGAATCACTGGAAGACTTACAAAGATTAATGGACCAGGTTGTAATAAATGGCGAAGAAAGTGGCCTCACACTAAATGTTAGAAAAACTAAATTAATGATTATTACAAAGTCTAACCGACATCAAGAAGGCTTATGGATTGGAGAACAGCCAATAGAGAGAGTAAAGAAATACAAATATTTGGAAACAACTGTTACCGACACAAATGAATATACAGAAGAAATTCGAACGAGAATCGGCCAAGCCAGGAATATATTCAACAAGATGAGGAAAGTATTGTGTGGCAATGACCTTAGTCTGCGTCTCAAGATCAGGGTATTGAAATGTTACGTGTTCCCGGTGCTGCTGTACGGGATGGAAGCCTGGACGCTAAAGCAAGACACTAACAAGCGTCTAGAGGCATTTGAAATGTGGGCATATAGGAGGATCCTGAAGATAAGATGGATAGATAGGGTTTCGAATAGTGAAGTACTTAAAAGAATTGGGAAAGAGAACGAAATATTGAACACAATAAAGATAAGAAAACTACAATATCTGGGCCACGTGTTGAGAGGGGAAAGATATGCTCTGCTACAGATAATTATTCAGGGTAAGATACAGGGAAGAAGAAATATAGGAAGAAGACGTATTTCCTGGTTAAATAATTTGAGACAGTGGTATAAATGCAACTCCATTGAACTATTCAGAGCCGCAGCATCAAAAATGAGAATAGCCGTGATGATAGCCAACCTTCTGAGAGGAGATGGCACCTGAGGAAGAAGAAGATCGCGCACACTTGCATTCTTAACAAAAATGTAAAAGTTTTAATTCCAACACTAATGGTATACCAGAGTCAAATCTGTTCTTACTAGTGAATTACAACCGAAACAAGTCAAAATATGTTGACAACTAATATGGCGAATAAAACTGTTTAGCATTTAAGGAGAATAGACGGCACCTTATGTATCAGGATTGAGCAGTTTTCTAGCAAAGTGTAATTAAATTTGCAATTAAATTAGGGTAAAAATTGACCCCAGCATACCGGCTAAGGGTTAACTGTAATTGATTAACTTATTTGTTTAGTATTTGCATCTGTACATAAATTTATTTTATATATTTCTCTTTAGCTAAATTATAGTTTCAATCATTATCGATTGCTTGGTCCTCTATAATTATTAACCCGTCACTTTTGGAAATTTTGCTTAACCCTTGTCCGGGCAAGACATTTTACTAACGTAACCGGGCAGTTCGGGCCTGGTAGGCCCGGTGCTTTTAGTATATGTTTTTACTTACAGAATTAATGAAACAAAGAGTTTATGGAAATTATATATTTAATACCATTTATAAATAACATTAATTACTTATTGATCTTAAATTTTATTCATTTCTTGCAATTATAACACAAAACTTTTGATGAAGAATGTTCGTTACAAATGTTTTGTTTGCACTCATAACAATATTGTCTTTGTTTCCTGTCTTTTGTTTTAGAACACATGTAGCACCTTCTTCTAGAATTTGCTTTAGTTTCAGTTCTTGCTCTCTTTGCCGGCATTGCTTCTTCACCTACAAACTCGCTGACACAGTGCTGGATGGTACGAGGAAGTCCATTCGCCTTCCTTCTTTGAATGTGCGGAAGAACTAGGTTTTCAGATACATCTACTAGAAACAATCTCCTTTTTTGGTGTTTAGCTTTATTCCAATTTGGGTTCAAATTCATCCAAGTAACATATGCTGCAATGCCGCTTACGTCGAGAAGGTTCATAAAAAATGTAAATGACCAACGATTTGTTCTGCGTTTGCATGTGTATTTATGAGCCAATTGGTCTAACGTGTCCACGCCACATTTTGTGCTGTTATAATACATAATTATTTCTGGCCTTTTTTTATCGTCATCGTTACAGTTATTAGTATGATGCATCGTTGACAGAGCTAAAACACTTTTGTTTTTCTTTGGAACGTAGGACACTAAAGACGCTTTTTCTGTAAATCCGGAAATGGACGTTTGTTCTTCACGTTTTCTATTGGGCAAAAATTCGGTTGGGATGAAGCGTTTATTTTTCCTTACGGTACCAACGCTCGTCAACCCATTTGTCAATAATGTTTTTGCTAATGATAAGTCCGTAAAATAATTGTCGAATGTGACATTTCTGTTTGTATTATAATACGGTTGCACGAGCTGCTCCACTACCTGTGTTGCGCACAAATGACACAAAAATGATCGGAAACACTAATTACTTAAAGAGGATTAGAAAACAAAAACGGAAAATAAAGTTACCATAATTGCCTAAAGTATTGGCCTGCTAAGCCCGGCTTGCCCGTTAATGGGATTTTAAGTACAATCCGTCAATTAACTAACAAACATTCATAATTTAACAAATATTACTTAACAAGAAAACAGTAATTAACATTTCTGAGGAATTCTAAAGAGCATTAAGTCGTACTAAAATTACTCATTACGATATCGAATTTTTTATCGTCGCTCGGGCCTGGCAGGCCCCCCTTGCCCGGATAAGGGTTAATATAAATATTTACCATAACTTAAAATGCATAGGCGTCAAATAATTTTCCACTTTCCAGTATTTAATTTTCATGATTTAATATAAAATTTGTTACATACGTGAGTTCACTGCAATTTACTAACGTCCAGATAAAATCGCGGTTCAATATTGTAAAATATTAAAATTCATGAAGCTGAATTTATTGCGATTTCGATCATATGCGTGCGCTATGTAGAAAAAAAAACAATGCGGGTAACAATAATTAGTTCTTTTCCTACGGCACACGGTAACATATAACGGTGAATTTTGCGGCAGCCTGGGAAACACGCCCAGTCATAGTAAATCATAAAAGACGTGGTTTTGCACTGCACGTTCTGTACGAACTGCTCCGAGCTACAATATAGCTAACTTCAATAACAAGAGTAAATGCCCTTTGTAGGGGAACTAACCGTATGTTATTAGGATTTCGAATAACCCATAAAATGAGAAGAATAACATACGGTTTTAGAAAACAGAACCATGTTCATTATAACACTATAACATTTTATATTTATTCATAAATATTTTTGTAACATGCGCTTCGCATTTTTGATAGAATCATCAATTTATTTTATATTTCTTATAAAAATTGCCAAATTTATATACGATCCTTTTGGAAGTAGGTGATAGTACATGAAATCTCGAACTATAACACTGGCCAACAATTAAATTTATTTTTCTACGGCACTTCTTGCTTGCCGATTTCAAAATTCTTGGAAATCGTTAAGTAAATGCAGCAAATTCTAAATTGTTCCAAGAATTGAAAGACATTGCAAATGCATTTATCTCATTAGTAGAATGTGCACTTGTGCATGATAATATTAAAGTAGGTACTTAATGAACTAATTAAGTAATGAACAATTATAAAGAAATTCAAGTCTATTAAGCTAATCCTGTTCATTAAGTAAACATATTAGGGTTTAATAAGCTTTTATTAGAACGTAGAATTCACATAGGACTACCTATCTAAAAGTAAACAAGGGTGATAATAAAACGTTAGTTACATGTTAGTTGTTAGGGAAGAAACTACATCATGTCTACTACTGAAAGATAGATAAATCGTGCCGATTCGTTCTGCTACATTTGTAGCACCTTTACCATTCTCAGCTACTGCTTACGTTAAGAAAATCTATTTGGCTTATTTTGACGTAAAAGCTGCTGATCAGGACAAGTCATGGGCTCCACATAATGTGTATAAACCATGTGTGGAAAATTTGCGGAAATGGAGCAAGGGAAAACACTAGAAATTAGCTTTTAGCGTTCCAATGATATGGCGTGAACAGAAATACCACGTAGATGATTGCTATTTTTGTTTAGTTCAGACCTCCGGTTATAATAAGAAGAATAAGAATAAAATTGAATAACCTAATATCGACTTCCGCGATTCAACCAGTGCCTCATTCCGATGAAATACCCATGCCATTTTATTAAAAGCTTCCGTCACTTGAGTCGTGTGCTGAAGACATGGCAGATGCTATTAACGAGCTAGATTCAGATGTTGATTGTGACTGTGGAGATAAAATTTCTAATGATATACCATAACGTTTTACTCAAGCGGAATTGAATGATTTAGTAAGGGATTTGGGCCTATCAAAGGAATCATCGGAACTGTTAGCTTCAAGATTAAATGAAAAGAATTTACACGAGCAAAGTACGAAGATAACTTTTTATCGTATCACGGAAAGTGATCTTGTGCAATGCTTTAAAGAAGCGTGTGAATTTTTTTATTGTAACAATGTGCCAAGTTTGCTAACTAAAATGGGGGCATTGTACAATAAGACGCAAATGAGTGACGTTTGTTAATTGACATTTCCAGCAGAAGCCTCAAGTGTGTCCTACAACACAACGGGAATATTTTCGGTTCAATTCCTGTTGGAAATTCCGTTCAATTAAAGGAAACGTATGACGACATTGAGAAGGTTATAAAGTTACTAAAATATATACACCAAAACTTCTGTGTGGATCTCAAAGTGGGAAACATTTTACTTCGCTTTCAAAGAGCATATAAAAATTTCCCTGCTTTTTGTGCCTCTGGGAAAGTCATGTTAGAAACCAACACTGGATTCAGAAACATTGGCCTCCCAGAACATCCCTAGATGTTGGAGAAAAGAATATTATAAGTCACAGAGAAAAACTAATTTTTCCACCTCTTAAAGCTCTAAATTTGCAAAATAACTGCTTCCAGTATAGGGTAATTCCGGGAGAGATGGCCCCTGTTTTATTCAACATAAATAATTCCTTTAATATTTGCCTTAGAGACAAGAGTATTTTTTTATTAAGGCACAATCCATAACATTTTTATTATTTATAGCATAAACAAATAAAATCTTCTTATAAAGTGCTTTATAAAATAAGAAATAAAGTATGGCACTGGTCCATCTCACCCGGGGTGAAGGGGTGAGATGGACCGCGGGGTGTGGGAGCGATGGATCATGCTTAAATGTATGCAAAAAAATTTAACTGCTAAATTAAAAAAAGAAATATGTACGTATATTGTGGTATGTAGGTATTACAAAAACAAAACATGGGGCAAAACATTAATTGACTAATTATTAACTTCTACTTTTGACAAATTTCAAGTAAATACCTATGGAACATAAGTTATAAAAATCATAGTTTTTTTATACTATTCAGTTTCTTAAACTTTAACTCAATTCTTCCACGACAATCACATAGGTCACCATATTTAGTACAGTTTTCATGAGACCATCTTGAACACTTTTGGCATTTAACCCAATCATCTTTGCTTTTAGTTACGTTGTAATCTTCGAGACAACCTACACATTTGTCTTCATCCCAGTCAGTTTCTCCTTCACTATTATCATCGTAAACAATACCATCTTGATTCTTTTTTTTGTTCTTAGGAGCACTCTTGAACATCTTCAACTCTTCTGTGATTTCTCTTTTTCTTTTTCTCTCTTTCTTCAATTTCAAATTTATTTCCTTTTCTTCCTAGGCCTTGATTGAATTTTGTATGTTATCTTTAGAATTTAATATTTTCGGAATACTAGCACAAATGTTGCGTGTACTAATTTTCTTCTTCAGTACAGGTATCGGCGAAATTTCGATTAGAAGTTTTGTTGGACTAAGTTCTGAAGATGTTCCAGGAACCGGTGAACTTGGCGTATTACTTAAATCTCTTGTAGAAGTTCCTTCATTTAACGAAATAGCATTTTCCGATTCAGTGTGGAAACTTAAGGTCCTTTTACCACTTGCATCTTGACAAGATTTTTTGATAGTATGCCTATCTTTCTTAAGTTTTGGCACAGATTTATGCATCACATCTCCTTCATGTGTAGACAATGGTGGCTCTTCAGCATTATTAGGTTCTTGGTCATTTGTTGTCAAGTAACAGTATTCTGGAACTGCTGACATATCAAGTGGAACAATTCCACATCGCTTGAATCCCGAAATTACATTCTGAACTGTAGCTGATTTCGCCCACGCCTCCCCCAGTAGCTTTCCAAACTGTAGTCTTGTGATTTGTCTTGTAGGATTGTTTTTAATGAATGTATTGCAGATTGTGTTGTAGTTGCTTTTCAGAGATTTAAAGAAACTGCGATCAAGGGGTTGAAGATAGTGCGAAGTATGACTAGGAAGACTCAGCAAAATAATTTCGTTAGCCTCTGCAAATGCAAGCATCTGAACTGAGTTGCAGTGGGACGCATGCCCATCCAGAATAAAAAGTGACTTGCCAGTTGGCTTCCTAGGAAGAAAATGATTTTTCAACCAGTAAAAAAAGATATCTGAATTAATATATGCTGACTTTTCGTTCATTATTACGGCTGAACCTGGAGGCATCCCGTCAGTAAACTCAGCTTTTTTGTTTTTTTCCTTGAATATACAGTAGGGCGGTAAGTAAGTACCCTCGGCACTGAAACAGCTAACAACAGTTATTGTTTCGCCCTTTTCACCTGAAGTTATAGAGTTGACACTTTTCGAGCCTCTTACAGCAATGACCTCTCCGGGCTTGTTATTCAGCTGCCGACCGGTTTCATCCATATTAAAAACATTGGCAGGTTTGTCCAGCAGTTCATTATCTGTCATTGCTTTCTCCAGCAATTTAAAATAATTGCCAACCACTGCTTTATTCATCCCTATAGCTCTATTTTTAGAGACCCCTTCTGATTTTCTCACAGCTAAATTCGGATTACGGTCCAAAAATGAGACCAACCAGTCGTAACCTGCTTTTTGAGAATTCACATCAAAATTATGTTTTATTTTTAGTTGCTCCACCAGTTTGAAAGCCATTGATCTGACGCAATCTCTTGAGGGTAAAAAACCAGTTTATTGTAGCTTTTGTATATGTATAGCTATTTTCTTTTCATTCTCTGACCTTAACACTGATTGTGGACCAAGACGGCCTTTAGAAGAATTTTTGTTTTTCAGTCTTCTCTTAAGAGTTGTCTTAGGAATACTAAAATACCTAGACGCCTCATCAATGCCCATTTCTCTCTTTTTCACAGCTCCCATCGCCTTGACCAAGTCGTCTTCAGACCAACTGCCTCTGGTAGAGCCGACTTTACGGACGTATCTAATCGGCATATCTGAAAAAAAAATGTAGAGGCACATGGACAAAATAAGCCATTTCAGTAAAATAATAGCAAAGCAGCTTGAAATCTAGCAATCAATAATTAGTTGTTAATTCTTTATAATATATAATATCCATTTAGTCGTTCAATTTATTATTTTCTTTTAAATATCCTATTTGAAAGCAAAAGACTGATTTCTGATAGATAAACCTGGTCCATCTCTCCCGATTCGAAGTGGTTCATCTCTCCCGATTGTTTGGGAGAGATGGACCAGGCCGCCATATTCAACCGTGTCAGCCGAGTAGAACAACTATGCTCTACAACGGTCATTACTGCATTGCTTTTCACTTTGCAGTACACACTGACAGAGAATTATTCGGATATATTTGTTATAACATATTGGCAACTAAACTACGACAATATTTATCACTTACCTGAAAACTATTTGTATCAATAACTCCCGAACTAGCACCTTACTCTAGTGAGACATGACAGCCGCGCGATGTCGGTGGTGGAATCTAGCGGATAGTTCATGAAATACGCATGATGGTCCATCTCTCCCTAGGGGCCATCTCTCCCGGAATTACCCTATACTTGTAACGTTTCCACTACTAAGTTACGAAAAAATTAAAGCTGGGGTATTTGATGGACCTCAAATTAGAACTTTAATGAGAGATCCAAATTCATCAACTTTATGAACGAAGCTGAGAAAGGGAAAGCCTCGACTTCACTCGCGATGGAAAAGAAAGCCTGCAATTATAAAGAAGAGTACTAATACAATCAATGCTTAAAAAAATTCACAGCCTAGGTTGTATATTGAGCATAAAGCTTCATTTCCTTAGTAATCTTGATGGGTTTCCCGAAAATATACATGCTATAAGCTATGATAGATTTCATCAAGATTTAAAAAATAGTGGAAACTCGGTACCAAGGAAGATAGGATCCTCATATGATGGCCGACTACTGTTGGAGTATTTAAAGAGACTGTCAAACCAAAATACACAGCAGAAAGTGCTGCAAACGAAAATTTATTCGCTGATTGTTGTTTTTCCTTTTAGAAATACTCTTGCAATTTTTTAATTATTGTGTAAATATTCGTGACTAATATTGTATTGAAATAAATAAATGGATTTTATACTTTCTTTAGTGATTCTTCAAAGAGCATAAGTACAGTATACAGTTCGATTTTCACGTGATACGCAAAAACTAATATTATATTCGGATTCGGCACAGCAGAATTAGTAAAAAAAAACAAGTCTCGTTTAGAAGTCAGCAAAAATCGTGTCGCCCAGTGTAATTTTACTTTATAAGCATGGCAACTAAATTCAAACATATTTTTATTAGTTTTATCTTATTTAGAAAGAGATTCATGTATGTGTAGATTTAGTGCGATTTTAGTTTTACAAAATAGTATTTCAATAAAATTGTTTTTAAAAATGTTGTATTTCACTATATTGACCAAGATTCGAGTATCTCCCTTTTTTCCAAATCATATGTTCAACATCATCATGGCCCTTTATGAGAACCTAATCAAGGAAATTGTTTGGGTAAAGTTTGGTGGGAAGCTCCTAAAATTACACTTTAAATAAAAGTTGTAATACTACCGGGAAGTATCAAAAAAGATCCGCAAAACTGGCTAATTATGTTTTAAGATAGAATACAGAAATTAAATATACGAATTATCTACCCAAGCCCGGGCTCCGCGTCAATGGAGACGGCGTGAGGTTCTATTCGGAATGCTAACGAGTGGTTGACTAAAAATAATAAATAATAAGGTCGCCACCGTGAATTAAGTTTAAATCGTAAATAAAATTAATACGTCACCTGGAGGACATATATTCACATTGAATGTACCAACAAGGTGTGATGTGTATAAAGGAGTGTAAATACATACAACGTATAAGTCAATGATAACGGCACAACAATATAGTACTATAACAATATTTATTAAATACGGTTTCCACAATTTTTCTTCCTAAATTTTTTGAAGGTATGTCGATTAGAAATATAGAATTTTAAACAGTAGCCAAAAAATGCTTGCACCTTTTAGGAATATTACAGACTTGAAATTTTCATACCATTTGTAAATATGTTACACGATGATGAATTACAGGAAGGCTACTCGTACTTCCAACAAGATGGAGCTCCTGTACATACTACCAATGAAAACATTGTTCTTCTGAGAGAATTTTTTGGAGGTCGAATTATTAGTTTAAATATAAACACAATTTGGCCACCTCGGTCCTGCGATTTAACACCGTGTGATTTCTTTTTATGGCTGTACTTAAAAAATCCTATTTTTGTAAAACCAGTTTCTGAACTTAATGATCTGCAACAAAGGCTCACTAATAAGATAGTAGAAATTAATCATTCACCTTGGAGCCTAGAAAATGTTATTAACTCTGTTAAGCGAAGAACTTTACGCCTTAGGTATGAAGGCGGTAGCCATATTACGCACTTTATTTAATGAATATTGTTCGTGTAATAGATAGTGTTTTGTTCTTCCTTTGATCTAAACAATAGGGTAAATGGATTATCAAACGTTTCTTTTCAGAAACAAAACATTTATGTTAAAGGAAAAAATTAATGATAATGATTGCTTCAATGTTATACTTGCTTGTTTTGTATACTGCATTAATAAATTGCTGTGCTTACTTTAATCATTAATTCATCTGTATTCTGGATTTTATGAGATTTGGCGTACATTAATCTGATTTTATTTTTTATGTTAGTTTTCGAATTTTGTATTTCGGTGCAAATTGTTTGCATTTTTTGCAAAGCACTGTGAATGTAAATATGTTTTGTACACATTACGACGCTAATTTATTCGAATTTTTTATAAAAGGAAATTCGCCCTTAAGCAGGATTCCAACCCACGCGCATTGCTTGCCGGACCATCGCTTTAACCATTAAGCTAACAGACAGTGAATTCGAATCTTTCTGCGGATGCCTTGAGTTACACCGTGGGTTCGAATCCTACTTAACGGCGAATTTTTTACTATAAAAAATTCGAATAAATTAGCGTCGCAATATGTAGGACGCATATTTACATTTACATTACTTCGCGAAAAATGCAACAAATTTACACAACGGCATACTACGGGCAAGATATATATCATCTGTTTCCTTGATGTAACTCAAAGATTCGAATTCACTGCCTTTGATGCCTTAGTGGTTAAAACGATGGTCCGGCAAGCCGTGCACGTGGGTTCGAATCCTACTTAAGGGCGAATTTTTTTTCTACAAAAAATTCGGATAAATTAACGGTGTATCATGTAGAAAGCATATATATATATATATATATATATATATATATATATATATATATATATATTCCGCGCAGATAAGTTTTTCACAAAATTTTTCATTTGTACTGACAACTTGTACAGTTGATGTCGCGGCTTGTTGCGTCTACAATCTAGGGCAAAAGTGATTTGCCGAATTGTAGAATTAAATGCAACAAATTATAGCGACAATCGCATGTAAAATGAGATTTAATAATTATTAATTCTCATACACATGAAGTTCATTACAGTTCGTATATATACACGTAGTATAGAAGTGAATATCATGTCTGTCTTCGGTAAGGTGCACTGATGATCTGTAAAAAACAGTGAAATATCGATATATGCACATTCCGCGCAGATAAGTTTTTCACAAAATTTTTCATTTGTACTGACAACTTGTACAGTTGATGTCGCGGCTTGTTGCGTCTACAATCTAGGGCAAAAGTGATTTGCCGAATTGTAGAATTAAATGCAACAAATTATAGCGACAATCGCATGTAAAATGAGATTTAATAATTATTAATTCTCATACACATGAAGTTCATTACAGTTCGTATATATACACGTAGTATAGAAGTGAATATCATGTCTGTCTTCGGTAAGGTGCACTGATGATCTGTAAAAAACAGTGAAATATCGATATATGCACATTCCGCGCAGATAAGTTTTTCACAAAATTTTTCATATATATATATATATATATATATATATATATATATATATATATATATATATATATATATATATTTTGGTATTTTTTCATTTTCAAACAGACAGCACTGAAAAATAAACAATAGTTTTTATAATAAATCATTGTAATTTACACATTTCAATAACCAAAACCTTCAAATAACCGTCTCTTCCTGAAATTCAGTTTTTCCGTAGACTTAAATATTATTTTAGCTTAATGAATGTCAAACACTTGGCCACTCTTATTTAACGATGTAACTTACTACTAGTAGTACAACATGTAGGTTAAATCACTTAATGAATCTAAGACATAATTGATTTAATCCATGGCATACTCTGAAAACTTTTTTGAGTCTCACTATTTATTATAGTATTTGCTTGAATCTTGTAAATTATTAAATTAAAGTGTATGTAAAAAATGTTCAAAATTACACTTCTTCACAGAAAATATAACTTTTTTTAAATAAATTTATTTAATTAATTATCTGTTGACTTTTTTAATATTATAATACCTAGTAATATATCTAAGAGATATAACGAGATGAATATTAACACATTTTATTAATAAAAGCCCAAAAACCAGTGACGTTTGTGTAACGCCGCTACGGTGACAATTGGACTATGGTGGTTAAGGGTTAAAGTCTTCGCATAAATTTATAACCTTGAGATCAAATTCTTCCAAGCGTATAGCATAACACTGAATAATTCATATTGAAGTTAAGGTGCTTTTAAAAGAACTAAAAGATGTTTAAAGAGACACTAATCCGCAGATGACTCATCAACTACCGATGCGCCCCGAAAAATACACTGTTTGGTGCGGTTTATGGGCTGGAGGCATAATTGGGCCATACTTCAAAAACTAAGAAAATCGGATGTTACTGTCAATGCCGACCGATACAGAACTATGCTCAACAATTTTTCGTTCCCAAAAGTGAGTGAAGATGGTCTGAAGACCTTTAGATTCAGCAGGATGGTGCCACATGCCACACTGACAGTGAAACCATCAATTTATTGAAGGAAGTGTTCGATGATAAGATTAGCTCCAGAAACGGACCTATATATTGGTCACCAAGATCATGTGATTTGGATTATTTTCTGTGAGGCTCTTATTATATAAGTACGGGAACAATCCAACAATTGCAGCCTTAGAAACCAACATCGAGCGAAAAATCTTGAAAATGCTGGAAAAAGTAGTTGAAAATCGGTGCTCCAGGATAACGTACCGCGAACACTCTATACCCTAAATCGTGTTTCGTCATTAATGTCATGAAACTATCTACAGATTAAAAACAAAAATTCTCATTTCCCCCGAACTTGTGTTTTTTATTTCAATTTATAATCCTACACCACTTAAAAAAAACACACTTTATTAACTTCTATGTATAGGTACTTAATTTATTACTTTATGTATTGACTTATGTATATAAAGACTAGGAAATACAAATTCAAGTGTTTGTATATGTTTTTGAAAATGTTTTTTTTTCTGAAAAACAGCGGGTGTCGGAACTGTCTTACCGCAAATACGCACATACCTAAATTTTTCGATCAAAAATGTTAAATATTATAGCATATATTCTTTGAACATTTATTATTTTTTCCCTTATATTTTATTCGCGTACAGTAAGTTTTGATTACTCCGTCTTGCTCCACTCAATTTACTCCAAAATCTCTGCTCCAATATGTAAACGGTTCCTTCAATTTACTCTAGCAAGAAAAAGGAGAACGCACGCACGAACATTTCCCTATCTTTATATTTCTATAGGTTCCTTTTATGAGTTTTTCTTTCGCTTAGTGTTTACAACGTTATATAAGGCAAGTTCTCTTTTATCTACACACGAATCTTCCATTATCAAATATTCAATTTCAAACAGAACTGAGCATATTCAGTAGTGGCAGTTTCACATATGAAAGTTTTTTTTCAAATTGGAAGTTTATCCTTTCATTTAGCACTACTACACGCATTTATTATTAAACCGGACTTGATTGCATAGCTCTATGGAAAACACGTTTTTTTTAGAGAAGTTTTATTTCGTCCAGAGCTTTACAATATTGCATTCGATTTTTACAAACATTGTCAACTTGCATTAGCTTTTCAATTTACGATTATTTATTATTGATACTACGTAGGATTATTATAAAAAAATAATATTATAGAGACCGCGATTGTGATGTAAATGGCGGAATAGTTCAATCTTTCGCTTAAATTCATAAAGGAGACAGCACAGGTAAGTACGTATTGTTAAAAATATTGTCTGTAAATAAGTATACAAAAAAATTATATTTTAAACGCGTTTCAATTGTTAGGAACAGATCTGTTACAAGAAACAGGAAGACTAAATAAAACTGGGATCCGTAGTTGACCAAAGTAAGTAAAGCTTTGCAAAACTGACTACTGATTACTGACTGATAACTACAATTTAACTAGCCAAGCTTGGACTACGGTCAGCGAAGACGACGTGTGCGTTCTTATCGAAACGTGTCTGACTATAATAAAAGAGAATAAGGAAGCCAGTGACATTGTAACTAGAATCTATACGTCACACTGGGGACGTATATTATATAATGTACCCACAATAGATGAAGTATGTTTGAAAATACTACTTTGATAAGTTTACCATACTTTATCAGATAAGAAGCAGCATCAGCTATGAGTAAAGCCACCTTACTTTCATAATAGGGACAAGAAATATCAGCGAAACCTCTACGAACTATTTGTGGTACTGCCGTTTCATTAACTTGTACGCTTACTTTTAAAGATATTAAATAAGGTTTGTAGTCTTGTGTTGAATGTAATATACCAGCTATAATATTAACTGTAAAATTACCTATAACATCGGATGTTTCGGCTCGAGTAGTACTATAATTCGTTTTTGTGCAAAGATGTATTTTTGTTGTCCGTTAAAATATACTCTAATAAGTATCCTATATTGTATTGAAAATATTTAAATATATGTGTATTTACATTGTAAAATTGAATTATTTTTAAAGTATACCTTGCCAAGATAACAGAATTGTAAGAACTTCGATTTTCGGTAATAAGCGATTTGGGTCATATTTGACAATGTTTTGGTAGTCTAAGATATATATATATATATATATATATATATATATATATATATATAACAATTGATAAATTATTGGAGTTTTTCGGCTTTTATATGAAATATTTACAAATATCAAATTAGAATGTATGTAATTGCAGAGTAAGTGGGGATGTAAACATTGCTGTCTACAAATTACAAAGCAAATCATACGAAATTTTTAATTGAAAAATATTGTCTGTGTTGGGCCTCGAACCCAAGTCTACAGTTTGCCGGACTGTCGCTTTTACCACTTAGCCACAATAGACTTAGGTTCAAGCTATTTAGAAATGCATTATAAAGTAACAGTGTTAATGAATCAGATGTCAGTTATTGAATATAGATGTCAAGTTGAAAGCAGAAGTCAGTTTTGAAAGCTGATGTCAGTTTTGATAGCAGATGTCAGTTAGTGAAAGCAAATGTCAGTTATTGAAAGCAGATGTCTGTTTTGAAAGCAGGTGTCAGTTATGAAAGCAAACGTCAGATTTGAAAGCAGATGCCTATTTTGAAAGTAGATGTCAGTTATTGGAAGCAGATGTCAGTATTTTGAGAGCAGATGTCAGATTTGTGTGTTTGAAAAAGCTAATTATTACTCCATAGCTATATGAGTGTTTAAATAATTTCTTAGCCGTTTATTAAATATAACATTTGATAAATTATTGGAGTTTTTCGGCTTTCGTATGAAATATTTATAAATATCAAATTAGAATGTATGTAATTGCAGAGTAAGTGGGGATGTAAACATTGCTGTCAAATTACAAAGCAAATCATACGAAATTTTTAATTGAAAAATATTGCCTATGCTGGGACTCGAACCCAAGTCTACAGTTTGCCGGACTGTCGCTTTTACCACTTAGCCACAATAGACTTAGGTTCAAGCTATTTAGAAATGCATTATAAAGTAACAGTGTTAATGAATCAGATGTCAGTTATTGAATGTAGATGTCAAGTTGAAAGCAGAAGTCAGTTTTGAAAGCTGATGTCAGTTTTGATAGCAGATGTCAGTTAGTGAAAGCAAATGTCAGTTATTGAAAGCAGATGTCTGTTTTGAAAGCAGATGTCAGATATGAAAGCAAACGTCAGGTTTGAAAGCAGATGCCTATTTTGAAAGTAGATGTCAGTTATTGGAAGCAGATGTCAGTATTTTGAGAGCAGATGTCAGATTTGTATGTTTGAAAATGCTAATTATTACTCCATAGCTATATGAGTGTTTAAGTAATTTCTTAGCCGTTTATTAAATATAACAATTGATAAATTATTGGAGTTTTTCGGCTTTCGTATGAAATATTTATAAATATCAAATTAGAATGTATGTAATTGCAGAGTAAGTGGGGATGTAAACATTGCTGTGTACAAATTACAAAGCAAATCATAAAAAATTTTTCATTGAAAAATATTGAAATATATATCTCGTATATATATTGTGGTAGCCCGAGGGTTAAATAACAACCTTGTACAAAACTGTAAGTGAAATTTGAGGGAAAAAGATATTCAGTTCTGTTACCCATACGTTCGTTCGTCACAACAGTTGGTTTTCTACTTCGTTCTTCATCATAGACATTAGCTCGTCCTTCTGGGAAAATTCAAGATCATCTTTCAACCATACTGTCACTCATGACATTTTCACCATAAACAGAACACATAGTCCACCATGAATCTCAGCAACCTTCATCTTCTTTGCACACCGAAATCATAAAATAACACGAAATTTCACAGTCGGCGGAATTTTTAATTGCAGTAGCCATTTTAAACGATCTAAATAGCACGAGAGAATGTCCGAACAATTCTCTTACTAACACTGCCAGACTCCTACTGAACCAGACTACACCGCAGTGCTGCGATCACGCCGAAACTAGCTGGTCACTAGCTGGAAACGGAACTTACTTTACGAAGCGCCCTGGTATCTTGCTGAAATATTTATCATTCGTTAGTTCGAACAAAATTCTTTTATGTTTTTTCGCATCCTAATGTAAGAAATAATTTCTGAGCAAAGGGAAGTGAAATAAACAAACTAAACTTTCGGAGAATTAATTGAGTATCCATAAAAATATACTACATTTTATAACTAGTGAAACTGTATTTTATTTGATCCAAGTTGATCTTAGACAAGTTAAGATTGCAGGAACCCCATTTGCAATTCAAATAGCTTTGTTACTTATATCTCTCTTGCCGTGGGAGGAACTGTTAACTTTTTCGAATAGATCAAGATATTCGAAATTGATATGCTCGCCAAGAAGTTTGCGAACCAATACAAATACACGAAGTAATAACGATTGTTAATTTTTCTATGTTAAACAAGCTTAGTGAAACTAAATTTAAATAATTATTTCATATGTACCAAAATACATTTATAACGGAGTGTTACATAAGGATTTGTCAAAATTTCTATTATACATTTCAATTAGGCCAACCATCTATGTAACAGTACACTTTGATGGAATAACTCTTCAATCAATAGTTAGCGAAACACAATATAATCGATACATTAAATACAAATTACTCTATAAAACCTTCTGCAGTTATTATGGATGTAATTGGGTAATTATACGGATTTAAATTCCAATTTCTGATGAACGCCCTGGAATTATGACTTTTCACGTTATGCGTATTTCCGATACGGATATTGCTTCAGAAATGGTAATGGAAAGTAGTTTATGCTGAAACGAAAACAACTTGTGACTACCCAATCGTATGACTTGTAATTCAAAAAATTTCTTGTTTTTTTTTTAAACTAAAAATAGAATTTTGTGTGCATTGAAATAAATAAGTTACTATTATTATTGCAAAACAATAGAATTTTATAACTAATTTTAACTCGAAAATATAATCATAAATATACCCCAACGTATTGAAGCGACGGATATTAATTTATATTATAGATTAGGTTTGAAATAGTAGAGGAAATAGAATGCATAAACAAGATAATTAGTCAATTTTTTTTCAAATAAGAATGTTTTTCAAATTAAAAAGATGTTAACTCGCCTCATATATTAAAAATTTTGTGGGTTACCTAACAGTATACTGTTAGGTAGGCTGAGATACTCTATAGAGTATCTCAGCCGATTCTAACACCTCCTTCTAAATATATTAATATTTAGCAGAAATATGCACGACAAAATTATATTATCGAATGTGTTAATACAAGTGACTATATCATTCTAAAATTAAGAACCAATAAAAATGCAGGATTTTCCGTAGTTGTCATGAATTACTGCGGTTATTGACGTATTATGACGCAAATCAAATATACGAACCTTTGTATAATCGAATATACGAGCTCTTGTATATTCGCTGCCAAAACTATGATTAGATTACTATGGTTTCGGCTTCAATAATTTGAGAGTACCGAATTGTCAGATTTGTTAGTTATCATTATGGCCCGTTTAGCACTACTTTCTTTCTTTTTATTTTCATGATATAGTTTGCTAGTATACAACCCTACATTTTAAAATTCTCGAAACTCGACGCCTTGCCTAAAAAAACACCACTCGACCTTTGGTCTCGTAGTGTTTCAGGCAATACGTCTCCTATAATCGAGTATTTTCAAGTGTCTTGTTGTGTAATATATAATTATAATTGCTTTTATTGGATTAGTTATATCGGATCCTTCACTAGATATGACCTATTTTAAATAGGTGGCTGTGGTTATTAGTATATATAAATTGTTGTCATTTAGTTGTCAACGTGTAGCCCAATATATGCAGTTTTATGTAAAATGGACAGATTTCCAATTAATGAAAGAATTTTTGCAGTTAAGAGTTTTATTACAAATCAATCAATTGTGCAAACTTAGAGAAGTTTTGGGCGAGAATTCAACGTAGCCAAGACATGGGCAAAATTCCTAGCAGAACAACTATTTTGAGGTGGGTGAGGGATTTTGATGAAAGAGGGAATGTTTCATCAAAATATACTGGAAGAGTACGGACAGTGAAGACACCGGCAAATATTTAGCGCGTCAGGCAAGCACCCCAACGAAGTCCGTTGCGTTCTGCAAAAAAACATTCAATTGCTTTGCAAATTAGTGAAACGAGTTTGCTAAGAATTTTACATGATGCTTTACACTTTCAACCCTAAAAAATCCTATTCATTCATAAGTTGCAAGATGGTGACCGAGATGCCCAATTGACTTTCTGCAGGAATATATTGGAAATATTGAATCAAGACCAAAATGCAATTAATTCTTTGCTTATGTACGATAAAGTGCATTTTTATGCCAGTAGAAGTGTAAACGAGCAGTACTGCCGATATTGGTCGACTTAAAATCCAAAACAATTACACGGAAATCGCTCCATGATGAAAAAGTGACTGCATGGTGTAGTGTTTCAGCATTTAGAATAGAATGGCCGTATTTCTTCGAGGAAAACGAGTAAGCTGTTACAGTTACTTCGATGCGTTACATTTTCATGTTAGAAACATTGTTATGGCGTACATGTTAGGAACATTCTTGTGGCCTACGTAGAATAAGACGAAGAATTTTTTTTTTCCCAACAAGATGCTGAGATACCACATATAGCAAGGCACAGTTTGATTGCGTTGCGGCGAATGTTTCCGAACGGATTTATTCCAAGGTTTAGAGACTTACTATGGCCATTAAGATCTCCCAGCCAGACTGCCACATATTTCTTCTTTTGGGGGTATCTCAAGCAAAAGTCTTCGAGAGATGCCCAATTCAACATCTTAAAGAACCCATTCGAGAAAAAATACGTGCGATTAATCCTCCAATGTTATAAAGAGTAATGCATAATTTCAGGAGTAGGCTTAAACAATGCATTGCAGATAATTGCGGTTACTTGAATGACGTTATTTTTAGGAGTGAAAATTGCATATAATATAGTTCTCGTTTATCACAAATTTGACTAATTTCGCCATTTTTTGATCTTGCAGTGCATATTTGAAAGTAGGTCATACCTATTGAAGGACCTTGTATTATATTAAAGTGATTAATTGCCGAAGGAAATACTTGTTGAAACTTCATTATAACGCTAAGAAATAAGTAATTAAACTTCTAGTTTCAAAAATTCTTTTATTGTAAGTGCACTACAATATTGTATTCGTCCACCTGATGAAGCCTTTGTATGGCGAAACAATATTGTAATGTTTTTACAATAAAAGAATTTTTGAAACTAGAAGTTTTATTACTCATTTCTTAGCGTTATATTAAAGTGATATTTGTCCTGCTCTTCCCAAAAAATTATTGGATACTGTAAGGCATTGTAGGATCGTTGTGTTTCAGAGACACGTTGAATCGTAAAGGAGATTATTTTGAATAAATAAAATTTTGTATTAGAATGTTGTGGTGTCTCTTATGCTAGGCTAAGTGGTTATCAAAATCCCTCGTACACTTCATAAAATAAAATACAATCTATGATAATATCTTATTACTTTATTAAATTATTCTTTCAAACAGTCTAAAATTTGACGACGAATCTAGCAAAATAACATTTAATAATAAGGGTCGATTGTACAAAAGACCTTCAACAGATGTATTGAACTACGTTAAACGTTGAATGTCTTTTATACAACCCGCCCTAAGAAATATGTTGTTAATTTAAGTTAGAAAATACATTAAATACTAGCTCAATTCACTAAACGAAATTAAATATTGAGTGCGCTTACCACTATTAGTATTCCTAACGATAGCTGACTGCAATTTGGATGCTTGTATTTAAGACCGAACACAATCATAGTAAGTGACTTTTTATGGAATGATAAAATTGAATGAGGTACATTACAGCGACAGGTAGAACGCTTTATATCGTACATTCATCAAGGGCCTCGTGGGATCGGGCCAATATTGCCTTATGTCCGTCCTGTGGTTGCATTCTTATCTACAACAGCAATTGATAGGCCGGTATTGCAACCATCACTCTGTCCCTTCACAACTGAAAGCTAACGTAAAATTCCCTCCCATTTTGGCGATAAATGTTGGCATTATCGAGTCGATTCACGGATAAAACGAGCGAACACTCTGTACTTGTTGAATTTTAGTATTTACGTAAACGGTTTATTCTTTCGTTATCCACTTATTTATCTTTCATGCTTTCATAAACTCACGTGCTTAAATACGTTACAGTGGCATTAATAATGTAGGCTATTATTTCTTTTATTATTAGCGCTCACATGGAAAATTTACATGAGCATCGATAAATACATTCTGTATTGTTTGTGGTTGCTAACACATCTTTTATTGCCCAAATCTACTATGCAAATGATATGCATAAATCGTTTTTAACTACTCTGTTAAAAGCTGTTCTTATGGGTAGTATTTGTAAAGCATCCTTTAACATAAATGTTTTGGAAATTTTAGGTGGTACTTCATTAAATTACAAAAACAGACACAAATTGTTATTAGCTTTTAAGTGTAATTAAATATTTCGAACTGTAGTCATATTTTCGTCAAAAGTCCCCCATCAATTATTTTTATGCATGGTAAATCAACTCTATTTTCATGATGGTTTTCTGAAGTAATATACATTTATTCAAATGCTCACAACAATTTTGTACATGAATAATGTAATAACGAGTGATCATTAAAATTTTCGCTCAAGTAAGCCATGTACACAAAAAGTATGTCCTAACTTAAGTTATTAGAGGAGATCTGTCATTATAATTTCAAACGTCATGATTGTTAAAAAATAATTAGAAATGCTTACTTTTATATTAAATATATTTATAATTTTTATACAAAGTAAAAAATATTATAAAAAATGTGTAAAATGATGACCATGACCAAGCATAATCGCACTCTATTTCGTGGAGCATTGAAAACATTGATCAGTATTTGCGGTGAGTTATTGACGTGTTCACATTTTTCCTTTATTTTATGTCTTAACTCTTGTAGATTATTAATTGGTGTTTCATAAATAATATTCTTTATATATGGCCACACAAAAAATGACTGTTAAATCACACGATCGTGGTGGATATGGAATCGCTGTATTTCTACTTATTATCCTATCGCCATAAAATTGTTGCAAAAACTGAATATTTTCAAGTGTAACGTGAGATGTAGCCCCATCCTGTTGAAAATATCCGACCTGGAGTTCGTCATTAGTCAATTGATTAGTAAAAACACTGAGAATTTCGTTACGATATTTCTCCGATGTTATCGTGCCCTCAAAGAATATTGGTCCTATTAATCGGTGACGACTCATACCTACCCATACGCCTATTTTTTCTGGATGTAGAGGAACTTCTCTGTAGAAATGAGGATTTTCACTGGACCACATACGCATATTTTGCGAATTAACATAACCTTTCAAATAAAACCAAGCTTCATCGGTGAAAAAAGTATGATTTAAAATATTGTCTGTCATTGTTTGAATAAACCATTGGCAAAATTGTGTTCTTTTTTCATAATCCGTAGGTAATAAATTTTGTACAGAAGTTAATTTATATGGATACATGTGCAAGTCCTTTTTTTAAATTTTTTGACATGTTCCATACGAAAGCCCAACTTGTTGCGAAACTCTGCGAATAGATGTTTGAGGAGATTCGTTAATAATTTATCAGACATTTTCAATTACGCCGCGACTTCTCTTGAGAGGAGGACCGCTTCCTTTTTTCCTTAAAATACTGCCTGTTTGACGAAAAAGATTTACACAATGCATTAGCGTATCACGGAAAGTTTTATTGCTAGGAACAGTATTTGGATATCTCTCTTCAAACTCCGCAAGACAATTTTCTATTGAATGCTGCCAAATACCATCAATATTTTGAGATGTCAGGAAGTAACATTCTACCATAAACGCTTTATGCATATCATTAAAGGCATTACTTTTTCTTTTGATGAAACTTTAAAATATATATTTAACACTGACAGATGTGTTAAATAACATCTTAATGACTAAAGCTACGACATAATTTTTATATACACGGCCAGCTACGAGTGAAAATTTTAATGATCGCTCGTTATTTGTAGATACATACAAACAGCAGATATAGATTTGAAATTTAACATCGCTATTCTAAACTTTAAATATGTAAACATTATTGCTGCGTATCTACACACATCAAAATAATCTAGGTGTTGGGGCAACTGCACTGTTACGTGGACTTTATGCCCCTGTGCATTGTTCACCGCGTACGGGTTGCAAGGCCGTATACGAACTTATTATTTACTCGTCGGTGACAGTTTTTAATGAAACGCGGCACTCCAATATAACACCTTTATTTACAAAATTTACACTATCTGATACATAGGAATTGTTGATTTGATGATAAAGCGAGACTTGATAAAAATTGATAAAAATGAGACTGGTGTCTCTTAATATTAAATATAGACTATTGTCTTGAGCATTGTTCTTATGACTGTTGTCTAGAACGCTGTTATGTTGAGTCTTGCCTTGAACACTGTTGTGTTGACACTTGCGACTGTTGTCGCGCACACTGATCTATTGAGACTGTTTAAGAATTATAGGCAAAATTTACCCCTAACTTCAATAAACTTTGGAACAATTAACAAAATAGACCGCATCAGAATGTGGCCAGGTGACGAACAAAGGTCGGCAAAATTCCCAAGACCGCCTTGTTTGTAAACTGTGCCTACTAAAATATCAAACATTGCAGTTAGTTTTTAATTCTATAACTAAAATTCCCAGTTTATGATGCTTGCATTCTTCATTCTGATATTTTATGGTACAACATTTAGTGAACGTGCGTTTGATAAAGCATTTGAAAGTTTCAAACTGTGTACATGGCACGTTCACTCATAAAATAAGGTAAATTGAAAAGTGTCTAAAGAGTGCAGCAATAAAATAAGTACCGAATTGAATAAAGGTTGATAAAGATGAACGATGCCGCATCCTAAATTCAGGGAAACCTTTTCATTTTAATACGATAATAAAATATAGTTATACAAAGGTTTCAATTTTGTATCTGACCCTTAGGTTCAAATACTATATTCTACGATTCCTTATATTTAATATATACAAAATGAATAATACTTATATTTAATATATAATACAAATAAATTTCATTTATAAGACGAAACACTAGGGGACAAGCAAGGAAATGCATTTCTGCTCCACATAGGTGAATAATTGTTTGTTATATGTATGTGAATGTATAAGTCGACCGTCATTAGTTGTTTACTTACTTTTAGAAACAGTTAAGAATACTTAATGAGAAATGTTTGTTTATTTAGAAATAATTTTAAAAATTTATAAATTTTTACAAAACTTATTAAAAAAACAATAACAATCAACAACATGTGACAATGAGTGCAATGTCAGTACCCTGTGGGACCTCTAGGAGTGTTGACTCCTCTCTGCTCCTGTTTGGCATACTCATAATCAAGTGATCTAGCTTTTATTGACGGATGGCACTCCACTGTTCTACAAGACACTGACACAATTGTTGTTTTGTTTCAAAGACTAGATTTTGGCGCAGTATGCTTCTTTGCAGTAACCCCCCCCCCTTCCTGTGTTTTATGGTATTTAAATCATTCATGATTGCGCTGGCCATGCAAAACATTAATTTCGTGGTTTTGAAGAAATGCACGAATGAAAGCTGCAGTATGCGTACAAGCATTATCGTGCATTAGTTGAAAATTTTCAATTCTTGCAGCATATGGTAGCACAACGTTTTCAAGGATAGTGATCCGATAGTCGTCAATGGCGTTTAAATACAAATCCAAGAGAGCGAGGTCAGTTCTTCCACCAAGAGATATTCCACCCCATACCATTATACTACCTCCTTGGAAGCTGTGAACAGTTTGCAATGTAGCTAATCGTTCTACATTCCCAGAGCGTCTCCACACTCTCGTTCTTCTTGTATCTGGCCGCAAACCAAATCGGTATTTGGCAGAAAACAAGACAGATGCCCAATTTTGTTGATCCCAATTTAAATGTTGTTGCGCCCATTCTAATCTTCGGCCGCGATTTCCTCACGATAAAGCAGGAACTCTCAGAGAACAACAGGCATTAAGACCATCTGCACGGAGCCTATTCCTCACTGTTTGGTCGCTTATTAACATATCATGAGTTCGTAATGTCGACTCACTAATTCTGCCGCCGTAATGTTGCGGTTTCTTAATGCACAAAGTCTCAAGTATCTGTCATGAATTGGTCGAGTTGCTCTTGTGCGTCCTGTATCACGTTCATCATTGTATTGCCGATATCTCAACCACAAACGCTTGCAGACACTTTTTGACGTGTTAAGAGCACTTTCAAGTATTCCAATTGGTTTTAATTACCTATCTCGATCTAAATGATGTCTCTCCATCCTCAGTTAATGCCCACGAAACTGGAAAATAAAATTAATCGCAAAATATACACAAAAATCTCAGGATGACAAATCGACAAATCTTACTTTTTTTTTTTAATTTCCACTGATTTTTCAGTTAAAAAATCTTTATTGTCACTTAAACTGTCGAAACACCATCATCAAACTATTGACGTTTAAAATGATATTAAAAATAATTTGTTACACAAGTGTCCCGTATCGTTATGTTCAAATTTTAAGACTTCATTTCAAGTAACAAAAACGCAAAACTTGTATATTCATTTATTTGTTTCAAAGTTACAGATCTATGAATGTGATTGTCAGATCATGAAAAAAATGTAATCCTAAAGTCAATACAAACTGATTTTATTTAAAAAAAGTTATACGTTTCAATAACAGGCCTGTGATTGTTAACGTCGCATAATAAAATGTTAGTTTAAAATAAATAATCACGTGTCGTAGTGCATACGGTAATTTCTTGGAGATCTACAAAAAAGAGTACTGGAAATTGATTTAGGATAAAGAAGGTTCTTACTTATTTCGTAAGTGCTGAACTATGAATATCATACAATAAACAAATGTTCAGATGACTGTTAACGTTGCATTTTTTAATAAAGGATTACATTACGTTTCAGTTTATACAACAGCTTATTAGTGAGTGGACACGTTTTCTTTATTCAAAATGCCTTACTGATTTTCTTCTCAAGAGTATGCGGACATGCATTTTGTGTATGGCTACTGTAACGGCAGTGCACGTCAAGCAGTTATTGAATACCGACATCGGTACACATCAAGTTGGAACTTGTTAATTGCTCATGTATGTACACGTCAAACTTGCATACACGCTATAAACATAACGACAAAAAGTAATAGGTATTACATTTTTTATACTCTCGTTATTTTCTTAAGGTATAAAATAAATGCAATGTAATTATGGGTAACATTACAATATTAAATAATTTTTTATATTTATAATTACTAAAGACAGGATTATATGTTGTTTTAGCCTAAATATGCACTTCCTTATGAAAAATATGCGTGTAAAAAAATAAGAGGAATGTTAGAAAATGGAATACCTACTGTAGAAAAAAATATTCTATTATGTTTACTACAAGTTTATTTAGAACATTTTACAACATAATTAACTTAACTTAAAACAATCTACAAGCACATATTTCTCAAAGTTTTCAACAGAGAAATTGTGACGCTTGTCTGAAAACATGTATCTATATATATTGAAAAAGTTCGTTCTACGTCGACGCTTGTTATAGGAGCATATTTCTAATTAGAAATATCATCTATAGTCAACTCAATACTTTCTACTGAATCACCACACAAGATTTTAGCAATGTCTTTAGCTTTTTAAGACCCTCATTTTTCCCTATTACACTTACAAAAGAGGAGTGTCCCACTCCCAAATATGACATTTCAAATTTGTTTGTTATTTCAACGCTGTCGATTAGCGACAGAAATTGTTTTTCCAACTGAAGTATAGAAGTGGAAATAAACTGTAATGGAAATAAACTGTAATTAGATCTTAATAAACGCTAAGTTGCCATGAAAACCAGGCATGAAAACTTTGTCCGCACGATACGTACACAGTGTAGCTAATTAATGATGAAATATGTCGAAAACACCAATATAATAACACTTTGTGTTCCCTTAATTAAAAAAATAAATAAATATAATTTCATTGTATAAATTTTTTTTTACTCACAATGGTACTAGTTCACTTTTAACGAGTGCCCAACACTAACATAAATTGTCAAGTTTAGGAAAATGACAGAAGTCAAAAAATTAGACTTAGAAACTGTCATAATTACTAGGTAATACAAAATCGTATTATATTTGCGAGCAATACTACTCGACTATCTACACATTTTTAATTAATCGTATTATATTTACAAGCAAAACTACTCGACTATCTACACATGTTTAATTAAAGTGAATAAATAATTACATCTATTTGAGTACATTACATATTTAAAGGAAAGTAAAAAAGTGCGCAATATTTTTAAACATATTTAAGATAATTATTATGATTTATTATCACTTTTCAAAAAAGATTTAAAAAACACAATGGCTCCAACACTATAAAATGATTGAGCACTAGTTGGCTTTAATAAACGCCAACTGTTGAGGTATTTCTTTATTCGAATACACCTTTTGGGCGTCTATCACAGATTATGCATCCCTATCAAGATCAATAATAATTATTTTTATTCCTTCATAATGATTTGCATGAAAAATAGCAGCGTCGAAATACGTTGACCATCGTGTGATTACTGGTTGAGGAGGAAGCGAAACACCGGGTAGATATTGTCTGTAAAACTGAACTCGTAATGGGGCCTTTAAAAATACTTTCTTAACACTGTTAATTAAAGTATTTACTAAGGGAAAATGGTTTCTGACTTATTCTGCAACACGATTTAGTCTGTGCGCCAAGCAAATTGTGTGAATTCAATTTGGGTTAAACATTTTCAAGTTGAAAGCTGCCTTCACCATGTATGGTGCAGCATCCGTCAAAAACAATAGAATTTTCTCTGTTGGAATCGATTCCGGTAAGAAGAAAGTTGATAGTTCTTCTTGAATAAACCTTGTTATTTTCAAATTATTTGCCTTTTCCAAGTGTTTGGATGAAATTAAATAAGATTTTGCTGGAACCGATACGCTAAGGATACCAATCATTAACTCAACTATGTATCGACCCACACTATCAGTAGTTTCATCTACGCATATATAAAGATAATTGTTTGCAACAACCTTCTTAATGCTATTCAATGTTTCTGCATAGATACAGCGAATATATTTTTATACGTGCTCTCGTCGGGAATCTTATATTTGCTGATGTACTCTTGCAAAAATAACTTGACATTTAAATTGTTTAATTTATGAAGTAGAATATGTGCCAACACAAACATTTGACACAAATCTTCATTAAATTGTTCTTGTTCCGATTTTTTGGAAATTGATGGCAAACATTGCGGTAATGTTTGCTGACTTTTCTTCGCCAATTTCGTCTTTGTTAGTTTTGCAGCATGAGATGGAGTTTTCATATGTTGGTTGACTTGGAACTTTCTCCCACTTGTAATCTGCAAAAACATATCACATCATCGGTTGTTTTCTTATAAAATAAGTGTTAGTAAAAGATAAAGGAATAATTAAAAACTTAATTAATTAATTAATAAGAGGAAATAAACTTAAAATTTTACTTACAATCTTGCAGCATGCTACGCAAAACACTTTTTCCCCATCCATATGCAATTCTAAATAAGGTGCAATCCATCTAGGCACAGACGCTATTTTCGGCATTTTTGCTATTTTACATATATCACAACTTACAACTCACAAGTTTAGACTTCGAAAAGCCAACGTAAAATGACGTTTAAAATAAAATTACTTTCGAATATGGGAATAAATTTCTCCGAATAGCAAAGAAACACATATACTCCTAATTTTCTGGTAAAATATATTTTTGTATTTATTAAGAAGTTTAAAGGTATTAGCTTTTCCTGGAATTTTGTATCGGCCTAGATGTATGGGAAGAGCATTAATAAATTCTTTGAGATGCTTATCGGAAAAGTAACGAGAAGAGGCTTAATAAAATGCTATTTTTAATTTAAAGAGGGCTGTTTAATGTTTGTTTGTTTGTTACATCCACGACATATTTTTAGTAATGCCTATAATAAATTTTATTTTGTAAATAAATAAAACTCGTATACTTAAAATATGCAAAAATGCTGAATTACTACTAAATATGCTAATAATATACAAAATGCATATATTATGCAAATATGCAAATTTATGCAAATTGCATATAATCCGGCCTTTAATAATTGCAGTCAAAATTAAATTAGTAATAGTAAGGCTTACTGTTATTATACGTTGTTGGGGGGGGGGGGGGGGTGTAGCGAAATATTATTTTTATGTACATTTACTATTTTGGAGCTAGGAAGATTGAGAATCGCTGCACTACCGCATATTTCTTTACATTGTGCACAAAAAGGGCTAATTGAAATGTTGTTCGTATTTCAAGATAAGCATTAATAACGCTAAGAAATAAGTAATTAAACTTCTAGTTTCAAAAATTCTTTTTTGTAAATACCACTACAATATTGTTTCAAATCTAAGTTCTCCGTTAAAAATTCCCAGGAATTAATTAACAACATTTCAAACTTGCAATTACCAAACAAATGTAAACTCATTTCTTTTGATGTCTGGAACTTGTTCACTAGTATCCCACCCCAGGAGGTAATAGATTTAATTGCTTTACAACTAGAACGTAGAAACACGAACATTGTCACAAAGACCGAAAATTTTACAGCTCTTAGAAACGTGCCTGGAACAAAATTATTTTCAATTTAAAAAGAAATTTTATAAACAAATAGGGTCTAGCAATGGGAAACCCAATAAGCCCCTTATTAGCAGAAATTTTCATGAATAATTTAGAAACTATAATTAATACACATCCCTTGTTTGGTAATTGTGTATATTGGTTTAGGTATGTTGATAACATATTAATTTGCTTTAACGGTTCAGATAGACAATTAAAAACTTTACATAATTATATCAACAATATTCACCCCAAAATAAATTTTGCTATAGAAACAGAAATAAATAAAAGCATTAATTTTCTAGATTTAACGATATCACACAAAACTAATAAACACGAGTTCGCTATATACCATAAACCAACACATACAAATACCACAATACACGCTAATTCTTTTCATGCTATAACACATAAATTATCAGCATACCAATCAATGGTATATAATTCAAAAAAGGTATATAACACCTTACCACAATTATTAGTCGTATCCTAAATACGTATTTCGACAACTAAGTTGTCATCATCAGTAGGTAAAAACTACTAATTAATTAAAGTCACACGGGGCACAATAACTTTAATGACTTAAATGACTTTAATTAATTAGTAGTTTTTACCTACTGATGATGACAACTTAGTTGTCGAAATACGTATTTAGGATACGACTAATAATTGTGGTAAGGGGTTATATACCTTTTTTGAATTATTATTTAACCACAGTCTCCATTGAAAGAATTTTCAATGGTATATAGATTAATTCATGTACCTATGAGTAAAAGTAGTTTCGACCTTGAACTAAATAGAATATACACAATAGCATTAAACAATGGTTACTCTATAAATATTGTCAATAACATCCTAAATAGCCAACAAAAATCTAAAAACCCTTTCCTTAGTTTATCCAAAATTAAAATACAAGATAATTAATTCCTATAATTCAATCACTTACTTAGGAAAAATTTCGGAAAAAAATGGTACTTTCATTAAAAAACTTAATAACGAACATATATCATTTAAAACAGACAATACTATACAGAACATTATTAAAAACAACAAAGATAAAACAGACAAAGAATCAAACTCTGGTGTATATAAGTTAACATGCGAAGATTGTAATAAGACAAACGGTACAAACGGGGAGGACATTCAAAATTAGGATGAAAGAACACGAGAGAAGCCATAAAGAAAAGAAAACAGATTCAATTTTCGCAAGTCATTGTATAGATATCAATCATAGATTTAATATAGATTTCAAAATTTTACACATTCAAGAAAAAAGTAAAAAACTTAACCTGTTAGAAAACTTAGAAATTAATATATACAATAGTTTAGGATTAGCTTTAAATGACCAACTAGATTTAAACAACTTCCCTCTATTAAATTTAAGATTGTAAAAATTTTTCCACCACCATTTCCCCAATAATTTTCTCATAAATATTCAAACTTGTTTTGTACATATTCAGTATTTCATCCACCTGATGAAGCCATTGTATGGCGAAACAATATTGTAGTGGTATTTACAATAAAAGAATTTTTGAAACTAGAAGTTTAATTACTTATTTCTTAGCGTTATAATGAAGTTTCAACAAGTATCTCCTTCGTCAATTAACTATAAGCAATAATGATTGGCGTTTTGTTTGTAAAAATTAATTTTTAGTTAGGCAATAAATTATACACGTACGGTTTCTTATTAGATCCCGCACAAACTTTGAATACTCCGCTCGGTCAGGTGAATACTTTCCCTCACTTACAAAAAAAAAATCCAAGTGAATTTCGTCATGTGCTAGCCTCGGAAAATTTAATGGATGTTCTTTTTAGTCTCTTCCGCAGCTTAAAATGTGATTTACAAAACTGCCACGCCACTAAAAGCAATAAGAGAGCTGATGCGTATTCACATAAAGTCCAATGGGCGTCTTATAGGGGCTCAAGTTTATGTAAGTGCAGCAATAAAATGAGACAATACCTCTAAGCCGTAAATAAACTCGATGAAAGACAAGATTGCCCAACCTACAGTACTTCAATTAGCACTGCCCTTGTCATTTATATACACGCAGTAGTTAACTACATCACCTTCAAAAAGACTTTATTTTAAACATACAAGAGACGGCAGAGTTAATAGAAAATCATTTTACGGGGAAATCGCGAAATTAAAACTTATGCAAACTCACTCACAGAAAATTATAATCAAATTCCAATAGTTTGTAATGCAGAAAAGTTTTAATAAAATTATAGTTTTAGGTATTAAAATTTTATCAAGGCTACAGACAAAGACAGCCGAAAGAACTAACAATATTAAATAATTGATTTTACATTTAAATATTTATAATAATCATTGAAATACAAGATATTTCATAAATTAATTTTATCATTAAATATAAAAAAATAAAGAAGGTCTACAAAAAGAATTTTTCGTTTTTTTAAATTTTCCACTTGGATAGGGGAAACCGGTATATAGTGGGACAATATATTTCATGCACAATTTTCAGTATCAAATTTTTATTTGTATGAGATGGAAGGTTGTAATTGGTATTAAGTTTATACTAACTATTATCAATCAAAATCAATTTTTATTCCATAGTGTTGTTTTTTTTTCAATGCTCCCGGTATATACCATATGTCCCAGTACATACCACTACCCTGCATATAGTGGGACTTAACCTGGTATATTATGGGACACATTGGAATATCAAAGAAAAAATGAAAACTTTTAACATATTTATTATATATACGTATCTGTATATCAAAAGTTAATGTAAATACATCGTTTCACATCAATATACATTAAAATCAGTTAAATCAACATTAAACTTAAACTTTTTGGAAGCTCGTTCAGTGCCCCCTGATATTTCAGGTTTAGGTAGTTTCATTACTATATCTTGTCCCTCTTTTACGTCATTATCTTTCTTTTCTGGATATGTAAAAGTCCATCCAAGTCCTTTTGTAAGACAAGTTAGATATTAGTCAACATTTTCAATCTTTTCAATTTTGGCAACATAGAATCTAATACTTGTCTTTGTAGAAAATCTTACTAATACAAAGTTACCTTCGGAAAAACTTTCGTTTGCAACTTCGTGTTCTTTTGTAATGCTATCGTCTGTTGAATTATTGCAGAGTTTCTCTAGTTCCACGTCACTTTCCGAACTTGAGGAATCTATAAATATGCATCTCTTTAGTTTTTTTTTTAATTCGTTGCCCATTTTTATTCGCTTTATGTTCCTTTTGGCGTTTTTTCATTTCTCTTAATCGAATCTTTTGCATTTTCTGTTCGTGGGCCAACTCTATTTCTTCTTTATTTGGAGTATCAGTTAAAACACTAGATTTCGCCTTTTTTTTCGTTTCTGTTGCTCTTTCTTGCCTGTGCCTTAATGTGTGGTCTAACTGCTTTAGGAGTTACTATATTCGTACATGCTTTAATACTATGTTGCGTCAATACAATGATGGTACCAGCGACAACTACTAGTTGAAGGTCCTGGGACATCGGAAGGTCCTTCTGGTTCTTGCACTGTCTGTTACGTATGATGACAAAAACTCAGATTCATCGAAAATATCGGAGCTAAATGGGTAAATTCCAGTCCTTTCAAATCCCTTTATGATATTAGATAGCGTTAAAGCTAATGGAAATGCCTTTCCCACAACACCTGCAATATCGTAGATCGTCATAGGGATCCCCGGATGGTTCAACACCTATTCATCAACCGATTTGTTGTAGTATGATTTAAATGGAGCAAAACAGCTTATGTCCAATGGTTGCAGCTTATGGCTGCAATGCGGCGGAAGTGTTAAAAGTATAATGCCATTTGTTTTGCATTTGAGATTTAATACTTTGATGTCAACATGACTCTCATGATTATCTAAAATTAAAGGTATTTTATTTTCAATAGAACATCGCACGTTTTTGATCAAATGTTCTATAAACAACACAAAATTGGCCGAGGTCATCCATCCTGATGGATAAGTCGCGCCACTAGAACCGTTTGGAGCTCCGTTCAGCATGTGTGGCCTAAAATTTTTCCTCGGAAAAATTAAAAATGGGGGAACAAATGTTCCATTAGCACATATAGTAGTACACATTGTGACTAATGTACCTCATTCTCCACTTGTAATCTTTCCTTTTTTTTTTCTTTTTTACCTGCCAGTATTTTTGAGGTTTGTAGACGTTTGTTACGGCGGTTTCGTCGCAATTATATATTTGAAATCCTTTCGCCTGGTGCTTTTCTATCACATTTTACAAGTTCTTTTAAAAAAGATTTACGCTGAATTTATTAAAACTTATAGCCATACTTAAGCTTGTGGCTTCGGGAGTTCGAAGGCTTAAGTTAGGATGTCGCTTTCTAAATTGATGAAGCCACTCAATTCCTGCCATTTTGTTTGCTCTCCATGATTGAGGAATATCTTTTTCATTATTCTCGCTATTGCATAGCGGTAGGCTAATTCTTGTGTGTCTTTTAATATCAATCCATAGCACATTCTAGAAGCCTGTAGTAGGTATTCACTTAAAAGATTTTCTTCCTCTATTGTAAATACAGATTTGAAACCGTGTTGTCGTTTGAAATTAAAGTTTTGGGGTTCGCCGCTAAAGGTTTTATACTTCAAAACTTTACGATGAAGGGCTGATTTGCTAACACAAAATTTGATCGCTACTAATCGTATTGCGACTCCATTCTCTGTAACATCATTAAGGCATTTTTCATAGCTATCTCGTTTTCTACTTGGGCTAACTGGCTATTTTCCATTGTTTCCGTAAGATTGTTTCTTCAATATTTTGGCATCTACAAAATAAACAATAAAGTTATTATGGTTGTACATTAGGGTGGTCTTTAGATGTATAGAAGAAATTTTTTTTTAAGTTATAGATGGTAACTCCCTCTAGAAATTTTTGTATTTGTATAAAAATACGGTATACAAAAAAATACGCGTATCGAACAAAGGGAAGCCGTGGCGCACCGCCTCTCAAAGTGACCCCTGTTGGTAAAATAAACAGAAATATAATTTTTTTTATGTATTTATATTTTTCAGTATACAATATACCTATAACTTTATTATTATAACTTAATTAAATTTACGGTAACTACCACGATTTGTAACAAGAATTTGATTATAAAAATTTAATTGGAATCAAATTTCAAAAATTGCGGCGGCAACTAAATTATTTACATATCCTGATAATAGTTTACAAGCATAGATATTTTTTTAAGCTAACGAGTTCTAAATATAGCTTTTTATCCCTTTTTTCGAATACTCTTACGCGTCTTTGTTAAGAAAAGTTGGCATCACTGTGGTGCAGCATTTAAGAAAATTAAAAAGGGACTTCCCTATAAAATGACAATTGATTAAAATTCACTAGGGTGGTAAAATTTTGCCATCGTTAATAGGAAAAGAATCTATTGATCGGATTCCAGTAGTTATATCATACAATGGCAAGGAACAATTACTTGGAATCCCAGCAATATCATCTGGAACGGGAAAGTCACAAGCAGAAGTTGTGTATGACCTATTGCAAGAATGGAACCTAATTAAAAAAGTAGAAGCTTTATGTTGCGATACTACAGCTTCTAACTTAGGCCGACTTCAAGGCTCTTGTGTTCTTTTAGAGCAAGCGATCGGAAAAGATCTTTTATATTTACCATGCCGTCATCATATCTATGAAATAATTTTAAGAAGTGGTTTCGATTAAAAAATGCAAAAATCATTAGGCCCTAACGTACAAATATTTAGCAGATTTAAAGACGCTTGGATCAAAATTGACAAAATTAACTTTATGAGTGGTGTTGAAGATCAGATTGTGAAGGATGCAGTTGGGAGTGTATCCGAGATTATAAAATTTGCATCTCAAAATCTTGAAGTAAAGCAACCACGTGATGAATATAAAGAGCTTCTTCAATTAAGTATAGTTTTTCTTGGTGGTACAGTTCCGGAATTTACCTTCAAAAAGCCTGGAGCATTTCATGACGCCCGTTGTATGTCGAAAGCTATTTATTGCCTTAAATTATATTTATTTTGGAAACGAATTTAAAATGACACAATTGGAGATAACTAGTATTCGTGACATTTGCATCTTTGTTGTAAGGGTGTACTTAAAAAATTGAATACAAGCACCAGTTGCAGCAGAAGCCCCTATGCAGGATTTAAGATTGCTAAAATATTTACATGCTTATAAAATTGTTTATGAGAAGATTAGTCGTGCGTCACTAAGCAAATTAAGTAATCATTTGTGGTATTTAACCCCGGAAACAGCAGCGTTGTCTTTTTATGACCCAAATGTTACATATGAGTCGAAAAATCTTATGGTGTAAGCTCTGGATAACCCTACTGATTGCGAATTAAAAAAATTGATCGTAGCTCCTCATACTATAAGCCCATATCTTAATAAGAACATAGAATATTTTATAACCCAAAAATCACGTAATTTTTTTAAAAGGTTTGATATTCCAACGGACTTATTAACAAAAGATCCAAAGGAGTGGGTAAATGAACCTAGTTTTAACGTTGGCCATAATATCGTTGGAAATATGAATATTGTTAATGACTCGGCAGAACGAGCAGTTAAGCTAATGGAAGATTTTAATTTAGTGTTATCCAAAGATGAAGAAGAAAAGCAATTGATAGTGCAAATTGTTGCGGATTACCGGAAGCTCTACCCCAGTGTGAACAAATATTCTCTTTTGAAATAAAATAACATATAAATAACTAAAAACAAAACATCTTTATTTATCCCTTGTCAGAAAGAGATCTTGTAACAGTATCAAATTTGCCGCCACAAGGAATAAGTGAATGTTTTATGTTTTTCCTATTTATTAACTCTGTTTTCCAAAAGTAAACCATTCTTCTATCTTTTTATTAATTTTCATTTATTTTCTTAAGAAAATATGTCACCATATATGTATATAAATATATAGATTTTACTTTGTATTCTAGTCCTTAAAAATTTGGTTTTAAATGAAAACCAGAGAAGCTTTAGGACGACATCATCTCAAGGAAATTTAAAACATGTTAAAATTAAAGTCAAATATATATTTTAAATATATTTTTTAGTATAAATAAATATATTTTTTACAACCAAGAAAATTTTATTTTTAATATTTTTGAATTTCAAGAGCGATGCGCTAGGTCTTAACCTCGCCGTGATAATTTTTTGCACACCGTATTTTTATACTATAACGAACATTTTGACGGGTAGTTACGGTCGAGACAACAAAGTTGAAAGATAAGGACCACCCTATTGTACATAGTGGGATAACCTAAGAACACGTCCCACTATAAACCATCACAGAATGTCCCATTATACAACACCACGAGTGCTTCAAAAATTTTAATTTTTAAATTTCCCATTTCTGTGTTGGTGCGTTTCTGAGCTAAACAACAGAAACCGTATGCGTTGGTGAGGTTATGATAAAAAATTGAAAGAAATTTAAAAGTAAATAGCTAATATATTATGAAAAAACCGAACATCATACAGAAAAATTTCAGTGCAACCTTACCTTGGCTTTCTTAATTCTCAAAAACTGTATAATATTTAATTTGCCTTTCACAACTGTTGCACCTCTGACACTTCCCAAGATCTCACACTCAACTGGTGGTAGTGATAGATAAACATTTGGTAATTGAAAAATGCAATGTCCCACTATATACCGTGTCCCACTATATACCGGTTACCCCTATATACTGGTTCCGGCAAAAATATGGAATAATGCGATTATTTAAACTGCTGTTCAATCGAAGTGGTCCACTAATGTAAAAATAATATAAATCAACGTTTTTCCAAAATAAATTAACAAAAAAACAAAAGGCGGCAGGAATATAACAAAATATGTATTTTTTAACTATTAAAAACCATTTAAGCACTAACTTAATGATAAGAATGAATAAATTGTTAAAAAATAAACTTAAGTAATAATTCAAAAAAATAATGTTTTAACTAAAATGAAACATTTTTTACATAAAAAATAACTTTAAATGTGGCAACTTCAATTTTAATATTTTGTAGGGCCCCCTCGAGCTCGTGACACAGCTAAGCATCTTCTTGGCATGTTTTCTATTAGCGTATTGATGAATTCTTGCGGTATTCTTTCCCATTCTTCTAGCACCGCTTCCGTGAGTTCATCTAGCGTTGTGGGAGGACAAGCACGAGATCGCAACTGTCGATCAAGTTTGTCCCAAACATGCTTGATGCAATTGCAATCTGGAGAATTAGGGGGCCATATCATTCTTTCAATATTATTGGTAACAATGATATCCTCGACGATGTGGGCTCGGTGGGGACGAGCATTATCGTCCACAAATACGAAATTTCTTCCAAAATTTCCGGCAAATGGTACAACTATTGACAAAATACATAAGTCCCTATACCTCTCTGCATTCATAGATTGATTTCTCAAAACCACCAGCTCGGTGCGACCGTTAAATCTTATGCCACCCCAAACCGTAACACCCCCATCTCCAAATGGCACACGTGGGGCCATGTTCCTTTCAAGATACCGTTCTCCACGCCTCCTCCACACTAAAACTCTACTATCAGAATGATGTAGAGTGAATCTGGACTCGTCAGAGAAAAGGCATCTTCTCCAGTCGCGGGCCTTCCATGGTAAGTGATTTGCAGCCCACTGCCTCCTAGCGATCTTGTGTTGCCTGGTCAACAGTGGGCATATGGCCCTTCTTCTAGCCCATAAACCAAACTCGTGCAGTCTTCTTCTAACGGTTAGATTAGATATAACCACTCCTGTAGCAGCACGAAGATCGTTATTCAATGTCCTAGACGACTGAACTCCATTTCGTCTGACCTGGAGTCTTAAATACTGATCTTGTGCAGGAGTTGTACTCCTCCGACGGCCTCCCCCATGAGTAAATCTTACACTACCACTTCTACGAAATCGTATTGCAACTCTATTAATGACACTGTGAGATACATTATAAATTCTAGCCACTTCTCTGTTGGAATATCCATTTTGTATTAATCTTAGGGCATTGTTCATAATATCTTCACTAAGACGCGGCATTTTTATTAATTTAAGTTACTTAACGCTAGTTTTAAGTCAGCAACAAACTGACAGATATAAACTAATATCAAAAAGTCAATGCCAACCTAACATTTTGTGTGAAATATTCCCCTAACTTAAAAACCTATTTCCATTAGAATTTAATCCAATAAATTAATAAAGTATCATAAGTTAAAATTTTAACAAAACGAACATTATATTAGACTTGCTGCGTTAAATAAACTATAAAACATTTAAATTCGTCATGCTATGCATTGCTAATTACTTAGACTAAGAGTAACATCAAACTTTTAATAGTGGACCACTTCAATTGAACAGCAGTTTATTTAAATACTATTCTAATCTAAATTTTCTTCAAATAAAAGTTCTTTAAATTATAATTTGCCCTATTTTGGTCGAGTTTTCGTGGTGTTATTTTTTACGGTGTCGTTGCTATGGTAACCAACTTTTGTTTTTTAAATAGCAACGTATGGTTTTATATTATTTTCTGAATCAGTATATTTTTCTACGTACAAATAGTTACCTCTTATGAAGGGTCACATAATTACATTTCCGAGAATAATCGAATTCTAATGTGATAGCCACTTATAACGAAATTGTCGTTACCTGTGCCTGTTGGCGATTTTCGATTGTTTATCAGGTATTATTTCTTTAACAATTAGCTTCGCCATTGAAAATTTTTTGTGTATTAGTTACATTTGAGTGTGTTAAAAATGGTTCACGTAACAGAAAAGGAAAAAAGAAAAAGTATTTTTCTTGAGTCAATAAAATCTTTCAGTACTAGAACTAGAGTTTCTGTGATGTACCTAAAGATTTAGTGAGCAAATTGAACATTTCATAATTCAGTATTTTTTGTCGAAATTAATATTTCGTTACTTTTAGTAGTAGATATAAAATTTAAAAACACTCTTTCTAAAAACTCCACATAAGCATCTAAATTCCAAGTAGTAGATATAAATTATATTAGAGTTTTGCTGTTTGAGGTGGAAACCTATAAAATGTACCGCCAGCAAAAGTTGGATTTATTGCTTTTTAATTATTGCATGAATTCATCCATAGAAACATCTGATTTCAATTTTTCCTCGTTAAAAGATGCAAAAATTTTCCATTTACATCTGCGTTATATAATCTTACACGAACTTCAATCGTTTCCACTGATGTATTTCACTTAAACGCGGCTTTATTTATTCCTTTGGAAAAGCATATACTGCCGGACAAGGCTTGCATCCGTCTTTCTGCTACAAATAAATTTAAATTTGCCTTATTTCCAATTCAATAACATTATTCGAAGAGGTTAACCGAAAAGTTCATGTTTTTCCAGATTTCCGGTTACTCTATTTGAAATAAGTATTATTTTATGCATCCACATATTACAAAGATCTAACTATTGACAAGATAACGTTAACCCAATCCAACACATGACGAATGATAACTACTAGATAATTCAAATGATTATTCCCGGGGAAAGTAAACTCAAGCTATTTGTTTATTAGTGTCAAAAGCAAAAAAATTCCTTATACTCGTATGTGTCAGATGATGCCAGATGTGTATAATGCATTTATGTTTATTTGTAACAAATGCGTAATGCGTGCTTAACGTATTGATGTACTCAAACTTCTTTGGTATATTTGCTACCATCTGACATCCTATTAATGGACTTACACCTACATATTGCTATGAATTGTGGTTTATACAAGGTGTGTATAAATTGTCGCAAAAGCTACACGTA
Organism: Melolontha melolontha; assembly: GCA_935421215.2. Classification (NCBI taxonomy): domain Eukaryota; kingdom Metazoa; phylum Arthropoda; class Insecta; order Coleoptera; family Scarabaeidae; genus Melolontha; species Melolontha melolontha. The sequence continues at coordinate 215,991,801 of OW285235.1, forward strand.
GCGACATTCTTCGTTCGGTTCTGAATAAAAAATCTTAATGTTAAAATGTCGTATCATGCTTCGTAAATTCGTAAATGTCAAAATTTGACAGTAATGATTTTGATTGAACTCACTTTGAAATACAAACTTATTGTTCTACAACGTTGCCAAATGTGTTTTTCGTGGAAGTACGTTAATGAATAAATGTTTAAAACAAGCTTTTAAATCAAAAACAGAACGTTTACGAAATAATACTAGTAAAAATGTTTTCTTTAAACTAAATTGCATCTATCTCTGTTAACAGATATCGAAGAGCAAAGGTTAGTTACGCACTAAAAGTCTGAACTTCAAGAACCCCGTGAAAACAAACGAAGCTTGATACGACATTTTAACATTAAGATTTTTTATTCAGAACCAAACGAAGAACGTCGCTGCGTGTAGCTTTTGCGACAATTTATACACACGTTATATATTTACTGCACCACCATCCACAACTAATCTACCCAACTAGGATACTCAGCCAGTTGATATCCAACAATGAGACTTCCTTCTTCTCAGGGTTCCAATCGGAAAAAACGTGGAACTGTAACATTATTTAGGCGCCAGTCAAAATGTCTTGACAAATATAATAATTATGTTCAATTATAAGTTACTTATTTTAATAATTAAACAACAGTAAAGGTATTAGAAATTAAGCGAGCATAAGATAAAATTTATATGAATATTTAAAACAAAAAAAAATCAAAAAAGAAAAAAAAACTATCTTTATAAAGTATAAAGCTTCTACAAAAGTATTTTTAATAATATAAAATATTATTAAAAATGAGGTGTGAAGAACACAATACAAGTTATATATTTGTGAATGTATCTCCTCTCCAGAGACGCAGATACGTATTTCACCTTTCTACAGGATCGTCGGTATGCCCCTGCTGGAGAAGATATACATTCAACCAAATATAACTACCTTGCTATCAACCAGAAATTATTAAGACAGAGCGTGAAAGAATATTCAGCGCTGTCTAGATAACAACTGCCGAACTAAGCAACGTATTTCTATAGACGGTAACAACCATATCTATAAAAAAACCGTATTATCGTGTCTTCACTACTTGTCGGGCGAACCGAATGCGTATATAACAAAATAATTTGAAACATACATGAGTGGGTAAAACCACACCACCCCATTTTTAATAATACTTTATTTTATTAAAAATACTTTTGTATTATACAAATTGGTGAGGTGTTACCCACTCATGTATGTTTCAAATTATTTTGTTATATACGCATTCGGTTCGCCCGACAAGTAGTGAAGACACGATAATACAGTTTTTTATAGATATGGTTGTTACCGTCTATAGAAATACGTTGCTTAGTTCGGCAGTTATTATGTAGACAGCGCTGAATATTCTTTCACGCTCTGTCTTAATAATTTCTGTTTGATAGCAAGATAGTTATGTTTGGTTGCATGTATCTCTTCTCCAGCAGGGGCGTACCGACGATCCTGTAGAAAGGTGAAATACGTATCTGCGTCTCTGGAGAGGAGATACATTCACAAATATATAACTTGTATTGTGTTCTTCACACCCCATTTTTAATAATATTTTATATTATTAAAAATACTTTTGTATTATACAAATTGGTGTGGTTTTTACCCACTCATGTATGTTTCAAATTATTTTGTTATAAAGGTTGTGTATATCAAAGACACATTGAGGAAAAACAATTCACTGAATATGACAGCTAAGTGAATTAAAACTGCCTCTACATTACTTCCGATCAACTTATCTAAAAAATAATAAAGATTATTTTTAATTTCTCCCCAGAGAATCATACTGTATAATCTATATTGAAACACGAATAAAATTTAACAGATGCGCGATACATCAAACACATGAAAAAAACATCCTTGACTTCCCAACGTATAAAATTTTACAGTTATAATTTTTTATTACTTAGAAATTTTAAAAATATTCTTTATCATTTATTCTTTCTAATAATAATAAATCTCTTAAATAACAATATTAAATACAATATAATAAATATCCTTATTAATATAAATATCCTTATTATATTAATCAAAATTTTATGAATTCATAAATTTAAAAAAAAACTTTCAGTTTTTTAGGAGACTTATAAGACACGTTGTTAATCTAAATCTAAAACAACAAATCTAGAATAACAAACTCGTAGAATTATCGGGACTAAATATGAAATACCATTTACTATGGTCACACAATTAAAATCAACCCAAACCAATTAAATAAAATATATATATTTTTAAAGAATTCAACGTTCTTGTCTAGGTCAGAGGTAGATCTGCCCCTCAATATACCGGTCGCTATCGCTTTCACATAAAGACGACTTCGAAGAAAACTAGTTTTTGCTCTACGCACATTTAAAAACATATCGGATATACACTGATATCCATGAATTATGTACATTCATTTTTAAATAAATTTTAAATATTAATTAGGGAAAAATCCATAACAACATGTATTTTTCCCTTCTATATCGCTACTTTCGTCATAGCCTTTTTTGTCCGTCAGATGTCACCAGATTTTCTGATGCCACCGGACAGAACAAAATTTGTTATACCTATGAAGCGTTCCATAAAATTTTACTTCACTAGCCAAACTGACGAAGTCTATTGTGTGACAGAAACACGTATCTTTGGCAGAAGTAAATATTGGAAAATAGAAGTTGTATGTTCATGTTTGCAGATATTAATGTGTATAATGTATATCTGTTGCATTTGCAACGAATGCGTAATGCGTGCTTAACGTATTGATGCACTCAAACTTCTTTGGTATATGTCAAATTAGTTCAGATAACTCCAGCTACTTCTTCATATCTATTAACTTATCACTATTAATTGTTAACAGCTCAGAACATTTTACAGTAATATTTTAGTACCTATTTGAAATTCTGAACTAATAAATATTAGAACAAAATTGTTGTAATTTAAGTTGAAGTAAATGTAAAAAAGGAAGAAAATAGGAAGAAAGAAATATAATGCAATAATTTCTATTGTAAATATATGATATAATGTAATTTTATTAGACAAAAGGCAACGTTAAAAGATTGTTGGGGATTGATGTACTGATGTTATGGTTGTATCCGTTTCCTGGCAGCGATGTTTCAACGTCAGTTACTAGAATCGCGACCCCTATGTTAATCTACTGTGCACAGGTTGTAAGGCTGTAAACACTTTACTTTTTAAATCTTATATATAGCCTGACTGGTTCTCATTTTCGCAATTCCGAAGCTATCTTTGAGTACGAATTTAAAAGACACATTTTATTTGTACATATTACCTATAATATGTACCTAGTCTATGTTTTGTACATATTATATAAGTTACAATAATTTTAGTTTTTCGTATACATATTGCTGTTGTTTTTTCCCTGCAGAAGAAGGAAGAAAAGAAGAAAAATTATATTGAACATTATTTGAATAACATTGATGTAAAAATGTATTTTATTTTATTGTGTATGCTTTTATTTCAGACTTATAATGATAAAAATTTAAATTGTAAATGATAAATTTTGTAATGTTTGATTTTGATCCATGACTGTAGATCGTCCAGGCTTAGTTTGATGTTCAAAGTCGGCGCCAACCTGGAAGTCATATCTAGTACGGAGAGATATATATATATTTTCTCTATCTTGATTTGTTATGTTAGGTGGGGATGACCTGTCGTTTTGGTTGTTAGGTGCTTCGATTGTGATTTTAAAATTCAGTTGTCGTGGTTTTACAAATCTTGTATACTTGTAATAGATTTTATTTAAAATACCTGTCTGAAGAAATAAATCTCTCGTGTTGTGTTTCGATACATTAATTAATGTAGGTACTATTTAATTATTATAATTTAGGTATTGAAAAGAGCTCTATAATTTAGAAATTTGTAATTTAGTAAAATTGTTTTTTATAATCAGAAAAATATCTAGAAAATTTGTCAGACTGTTTTTGTGGAGTTTAGTTTTTATTCACATAAAATTTTTAATACGATTAGAAGGTGGGGAAATTTTTGTGTGGTGTCATGTTAAATGCACGCATGACTGTAAGATTTTTGATTTTGCGGGTAAGATAGACAAATTTCTATCTTGACGTTTGAGTTTGGGGTTAATGGTTTTGTTGACATCTGATAAACTTTGTTGTTATTTTTATTTCATATTTTTGTTCGAGAGTCACAGGGGGTTTTTCTCCGTGCGCGTGTCATTCATCGCAAGGACTATTTCCTCCTAGCTACTGTTAATTTTGCTTTAGCTCCCGTTACACTCTGTAAAGGGATTTTTTTTTTCTTTTTTTAATTTTTTTTTAATAAAAATGTAAATTAACAAAGTGAGAACTTTTAATTAATGCTTGTTGTTTTAATCTATATTTACCCTGAATCCGTGAGGATTACCCCTGGAGAAGAGAGCTCAAGGAAGGCGACCCGACTGAAGATAGCTGGCAGAATAAGTTGCGGTGTGAATTTAAAATTAATAAGCAATTAAAAGCACAATCCACTGCAATATGTGTATTTATATATTTACTTTAATTAATAAAATAAAGAAAAATATCTTAAAAACCAATTAAGTATTTTCGAAAAACCTGACAATTACGGCCACTTTTATATCGGGTATCCTTGAAATAGAAAGACAACTTATGCAAATTGAAAGGTGTAATTATATAGAATATAAATCCAAAATATTTTCCCAAAATTCTCTCTCATAAGCTAGAAAAAATACAAAACATTTAAACAATTTTTGTTACGCCACTGTGCGATCGACTATACAGGGACATCGAAAAAGGTGTCCGGAGATTTTAAAACGAAATAAAAATCTTAATATAAATGGTAGAATATTTTGTAACGCTTTAATTTCCATTTCTAGTTTTCCTTATTTATTGTCAAGCCCCGGTATCTTAATTTGTCTGCGAATAATTTAAATACGTCTACGCGTACTTATATCGTTATCTGTGTTTAAATTTGTTAACTGTAGCACCCCCCTATCGCTTTTCTATGTCAGCGGGTGATTGGAATTCGAGCTGCTACCTTGGTGCTATTAGGTCGATTCTTGCTTAAATAGTGCAAATCTTCAAAAACGAAAGCTTAGTCACGGCTTTTCGACACATCCTTTCGTTTATCGCTTAAAGCGGATCACGTCGAAAAAGTGTATATTGTATTAGGAACAGCCAATTTTGTAGTTTGCAACCTGCGAAGTTTGAGGTGTATAGAATAAACCAAACTGGGTTTTTGTACGGCGTTCCGTTCCGATCCACTGAAAGAAATAGGCTCTGAAGAGGATTTCATGCATGCGCTACAGCCTAGAAAATCTGGGTCAGTCAGTGGAATAATTACCCAATTATCTGATCACACTAAGTCAGACAAGAAAACACCGAATCGTAGCGAGTATTCCTCTCAAAAGGACGATAATAATTTACCATTTCCGAAGGACAGGACGAACTTAGAAAATCAAGTAATTCGCATAATTAATATTTTTGTGTAATCTAATTTCATTTTATAATGTATTTTTTTGCTTTCTTATCTTGCTGTAATTAAATTACGAAGCATTTTAGAGCTCGACATATAGTAAATTCAATCTATCTCATTTATTCCAAATTAAAAATCATTTTTGTAGATTAATATATTTCTTTAGCATTTTAATGCCAAATTAACTTTTCCTATAATTGAATTTGAATTCTAATTTTGTGTCATATTCATACATAGATTTATTTTTGTAACTTATTTCTTTATCGGGCAACTTTTGTTGCCGCATGTGAAACCAAATGTATTTTCAATGTCCAGCTACGTCTTGTACGATATATGTCGACGCATTTTGAGATATAATAATTTTGAATTTAAAATAAAATCATTTCTAATATTTTGTAAAATATTTATTATTGCTATATCTGTTTGTACTATATTCTGAAGTTAATTCTGGGGTACTGTAGGAAAAGCTGCGTTGATTAAACCTATTGCAATTAAATTAATTTTTATTTCAGTTTGATTTCTTTTGACTTGTTAGAGATTAGTATTTTCCGAACTGTTTTTTTTACATAATTTCTTAGTCTATGGTTTACTTATGGATATAAATTTTTTACAGTAGGAATATATATACAGTACAAATCTCTTCCCTAGTCAGTAGAATATGCATACATACGTGTATTACGTATGTGTGTGTTCGTGAAGTGAGAAGTAGGGATGGGGAGCGCGGAGACGAGCAGCGATGCACGCCTTTCTCGAAAAGATAACCATTAGTTACAGTTTACTTGCGAAGGTGGATCGTTTGGTCAACTGTTGCGAATAGTTTTCAGTTACGTTTATTTATTCTATCAAAGTTCCAGTATTTGTTTTCTTGGTTTTATTAAATTTATGGCTATTGATTACGTATAAGCTAACTTGTGTCGGTATTCACGATGGATATTTTTACCCTTGAACAAAAAAAAATTGTCGTAAAACAGTATCATCTTGGTCGCAGCATAAGAGAAATTGCACGGGTATTTCAAATTAACTTACAACGTACCATTGCGTTTGAAACGATAAGACACATAATTAAAAATTTTGAAAAATATGGCTGTTTAAATCCGTTAAAACATACGAAAGTTTTATTTATTATGTATAGAAAATAGAAGTTATTATGATTTACCGCTTTATTTATTGTTATTGTTATAGGTATATCTGACATTGTTTTAAACGTTAAAAATATTAAAATCTTCCAAAAAGTCCACACTTATTTGTGTTAATTATTACATAAAGTCCCTATTATTGCCGCTAGTTCCACATTCATCGACGTTTATACTATGTATGTGCTTACATCCATATGTATGCATTGCTGCTGCTCCGTGCGCCCCCCCCACTCCTCGCTTCACGCACACATACGTAATAAACGTTTGTATAAGTGACTATAGGGAAGAGATTTTTACTGTATATATATATATATATATATATATATATATATATATATATATATATATAAATATAATATTTTCATGACCTTGGCATGATATGGTAAACTCAATCAGTCGGCGATTATATATATAGTAAACTTAATAAGTCGGCGATTATATATATAGTAAATTTAATAAGTCGGCGATTATATGTCTGGTTTATTACTTCAAAATATATATATTTAAAACAACCCTACATGTTTCGTCAATGATGCCTTTGTCAAGGATATTCTTGACAAAGGCATCATTGCCGAAACATGTAGGGTTGTTTTAAATATATATACTTTGAAGTAATAAACCAGACCTTTAATCGCCTACTTATTAAGATTACCATATCATACCAAGGTCACGAAAATATTATATATATATATATATACAGTAAGAATACATAATTCAATATTTTCTTTATTTTGTTAGTCAAGGCTTAAATATATTTATACATATTAATTTTTCTGATCGTGAATATAGGAATTAGTTGTTTCTTGGTTTTTTTCTTTCTTTTGTCACTTCTCTTAAGAGATTTCTTTCAGGTATCCAGTGCAGCACTTTGGTAATAGTACGTAGTAAGTAAATGCGTGAGATTTGAGTAGTTTGTGTGCGCATGCGCCAAAGATCGCGCAATCTCTTTTCTCAGTTTTTACTCTGAGCTTCCGTAAGCGAAACGGAGTGGCGCTACCTTCTAATTTTTATTATAGTCACCCACACCCGTCTACACTGGCTAAGGGCTTATGCAGAAAATAGAAGCTCCCAGACATTGTGCGATACAACTACGGTTTTGTTAGTTATCGACCATCTTCAGACGCCATCGCTGCACCTGTTGCTCGCTCAGGTAGCAATATTTGTATATCAAAAGACGCAGCAAATGTTAAATGTAATTATTAAAGTCAATGGGCGCATTCCCAGACACTATCTTGCCGCGCGCAGCCATTTCAGTGCGGCTGGCCCTGATCAGTTACTTCATAACCATCATGAGTACAGTACCACAAAATTTTCGCTAAATAATATATATATATATATATATATATATATATATATATATATATATACGGCTAAAAGTAATTTTCGGCGAACTTATAGACAAAATCCGCATACAGACAAAACCATTGTTCATTGGTTTAATCAGTTCAAGGAAACTGGAAGTGTTGACATCAAGAAATCTACAGGATGGCCACGCACATCGGAAGAGGATGTTGAGCGTGTAAGACAGTCATTGTCCGAAGTCCTAAGATGTAGAGTGCTCGACGCAGTTTGGAACTTGGTATGGCTAAAACAACTATTCGTAATATCCTTCATAAGCTTTTTAAATTCCATGCTTATAAAATTCAACCAAGACATGAAATAAAACCAGCAAATAATCCTAGGCGCATTTACTTTGCCGTACAGATGCTACGTAACATTGACAATGATGGAAACTTGCATCTTAACAACATTTTATTGAGCAGGGTTTATGAGGCAACATTCCACATTAATGGTTGTCTAAACCACCATAACTGTCGTATGTGGAGAGAAAAGCAACCAATTGAAGTTTTCCAATTCGTTCGTGATTCACCAGAAGTTAACATTTGGTGTTGACTTATGCAGGATCGTATTATCGGCCCTTTCATGTTTGTAGGAAACACGATTACAGGCATTATTTATTTGGACATGTTAGAAATGTATGTGTTCCCTCAAGTTGGACATTAATGTCATTTTCCAGCAGGATGGAAATCCATCCTACAGCCTAATCGTCCAAGAAGTTCTCAACAACAGATTTCCTGACCGTTGGATTGGGAGGAATGGTGCTGTTTTGTGGCCACCTAGAAGTCCTGATTTCACGCCATTATATTTCTTCTTTCGAGACTACGTTAAGAATCTTGTTTATTCTGAAAAAAATCGTGACCTACAGCATCTGAGAGAAAGAATCAACGTAGCAATTTCAACTGTGAGTCCTGAAATTCTTCAGAACACCTGGCGAGAGGTAAACTATCAGCTAGATGTCTGCCGTGCGACGAGGAGAGCTCACATTGCAACTTTTTAGATGGGATAAATAATTTAAGATTTGCTGCGTCTTTCTATGTACAAACAAATATTCTACCATTTTTAATAGATTTTATTGCTCTTCAAAATCCCGGACACCTTTTTCGATGACCCTGTATTATAACAGACGATATCTTAAAGTTGATGCACAATAATAAAAAGGATAGTTTTGCTATTATCCATCTCATGCAAATGTGACGTATGTAAACATACGCTGTACCGTATGTGTGTGTGAGGAATTCGTTGTTTATACAAATTCTAAATATTTTGAATTCATAGGCGTCACATAATATAATTACCAGGGTTTGCAATATTTTAGATTTATGTTCTATATAATTACATCTTTCCATTTATCATACGTTGTTTCTTTCTTTCAAGAACAGCCTGTATAACGGTAAATATTCTTTCACTTTTTGGTGGCTGCTATTAACAGGTTTTCCTGTATAACAAACAATATTTAAAAATTATTTTTATTATTACACTATAACATTTTACCTTATAATTGTATAAAATTATTTTTAATATGAATATTTTTGGCTTTCTGCTTTATTGCAATGTTTTCATTAAAGAATAACAGTTTTAATTATTTACATACATAACATGCATGTCCCTTTTATTACCTTATCTTGACAATGGAACTCTGAGAAAACAAGAATGAATTTTATGAATTACTTTTTGCCTATCACCACGAGTTTTTGAGTGTTAGTATTATTTAGAAAGTATATAAAAGTATCAAATTGAATATATACTTGGTGTATAAAGAAATATTTTCGAATAAACTTCCAAATATGAAACGAATAAGGCTAATATTTGTACAATATATATCGGAAATTTAAAAATAACAAATAATTTATTTTCTTTAATGCCGAACACACATCCGCTATGATATTTATTGCTTTTCAATGTTATATAAACTCTGGTACGACGAAATTATACAATGAGAATTAAACTAGCATTTTTCAAATTTTTACATTACATTTTATTTTGAGATCGCACCAATTTTCCGAAAACAGTAAGATGTTGTATAGATGTTTAAATATATTTCGAATTTTATTCGAGGATGATTTGAATATAGAAATGGGGTTCTAAATAAAACGAATGAGTTCGAGAATTAAATCTTTTATTATTTTTCATTTTTCTTCCCAGGGAGGAGAAATTTCAGTGTGAGGTATAAGTAAAAGTCACAAGAGGTTACATCTGGCGGATAAAATGAGTGAGGCATAACTTAAAATCTAAATGAATCCAAATTTTTGTGAACATTTTATCTGGTGCGAAAGAGACTTTTTGTGGGTCACTTCGGGGCGACAGAATGTCGTTCTGTTAACAGTTTAGCCCTCTGCTAGGTAGTTTATGTTATGCCTTATTAATCTCAAAAAATCGTAGCCATTATCGGAAACATTTCGAGTTTGGTTTGAAAGGGGTTACCATGACATGTTCCGAAGTTGAAAATTCGGTTTCGATTCAGGAATGTAATGCTGAAGCCAGGTTGCATCAACGGTAATAAATCTTCGTAAAGAATAGGATTGGTTCTTCTTGTTAAACAGCTTGAAATTAATACTTGACGATGTACTCACGATAGTTATCTCATTGGCGTTAATTCTGCGGTCATTCAAAATATGATTAATTTTATCGATGGTTATCGGAGTAGCTGCAGTTTTTGATAGACCTGGTCGGTTTGAATTTGAATACTACCACCTTTAAATTATGGAATGCAAAGGAGCATCATCACTCAAAGTTTGTTACATATCAGGCAAAATTTCGGTTGTGCTAGGTCTTCTAAAAAGTAAGTATTGAATTTCACACAGATAACGAGTTGCTGCATTTCAGGATTTTCCATTTAAACATTTTATTCACGCTGATGTAACTTTGATATCAAAAGTAAAAATTAACCCCATAAAAAGATTGCAGAATTAGAAAATAATACTATTTTTCCCGGAAAGATGCTGCTAATTGTACAGTTTGACTTTCTGACAAATTATCTTCATGCATTAATTATGAGTACTTATTTAAACATTTGAAGCACAGAATAGAGAAACTTAACAGTAGTTCGTGAAAAATTGTAAAAATACTCAATTATACTTAAAACAAAAACCAACAAAGTTTTTGTTTGAAAAAAATTATTCTTTCAAAAAATTTTGGTGGTTACAGAGTGAAACTACAATGCATTGCCAAGTAGTGGTAACTTAAGTTGAACAATCTATTACAACTTATTATTTTTTATTAAATATTACCTTAGATACTATGGAACCAACAAGTACTTAAATCATATCACTTCATGTGAAAATCAAAAAAGGGCATAACCCCACTTTGCATTTTGTGAGCAAGCCCATCTTGTATGATGAGTAGAGAACGGACACGCATACCACATGACGCAAAGCCTAGTGCAGTACTGGCGAAAGGCTGTATTTCTAAAATATTTAATTTTATTTATATAATTGGAAAACGAACGGGTGGTGATCTATAAAATTACGAAATACATATTTATTTGTTGAAAACTTGTATTTATAAAGTTTTTAATTTTATTTATATAATTGGAACATTTTTATTTGTTCATTTTGTCGTTCAAGTTGAGTAAAGGAGTATTAATATTGACTAGCAGTAGTTTCTCAAGGTTTTCTTCTGTCAATTTTGTTCCCTTTGAATTAAGTGCATCCTTATAAATAGAAAACGTCCTTTCTACATCGCAACTGGTTATAGGTGCTTACTGGAAATATTCTTTTATTTCTTCATATTTAGCCGTTAGATTTTGTGGAATTGTCTCCATACATAATTGCTGCAATGTAATTAAATCTGGATTTCTATTAAGAATTGCTTCAAACTTTTGCCGAAGGCCACATCCGAAGTCACTTGGAAAACTTTTCAAATTATTAACAGCCACATCTAATGTAGTTAATCCGTCATTTAATTTGAGATTTCGATTTTCAAAATAAGTGATTAGTTTTGGCAATTTTCCAAAGTGTTCGTGGAGAAAGTACAACTGATTTTTTAAATTTGGGATCTGTGTGAGCTCCTTGCACTCACCAATACTTCTAGCATCCTCCTTTAGCAGTGTTACGAAATGTTTTAGACTATCGAAATTCTCAGCATAATAACTAGTAGCTTCCAGACATGTTCCCCATCTAGTTATTACTGGAGTGGGAGGCAATGACAGAGATGGAAATTTTTCCCTGAAAAGAGCTACTCTCAATGGTGCTTTTCTGAAAACTTTTTAAAAGCTGATACAAGTCTATCAACTTCCGGAAAAGTGTCTCTGATATATTCACAGATTCTGTGGAGAGCATGTGCTACACAAGTAATATGCAGCATATTAGGATATGTTTTCTTCAATAGTCTGCCTGTTTTTAACATATACGCAGCACTATCACTGACAAATAAAAGTATTTTTTCTTTGTACGTGGCGTCCGAATGAAGCATTTTTTGCATATTCTCCTTAATGGTTTCAGCAACTGTTTCCGCATCAACTCTATTTATAAGACTTGTTGCTATTACATATGAGTTATAGGGAATAGTTGGATGTAGTACACCAGCTACAACATTTACCACACAGCGTCCTAACATATCCACCGTTTCGTCGGCGCTTATCCATATGTATTGATTTAAAAGATGGCTTCTAATGCGTTGTACTGTTCTCGTATAGCACCTAGAAACATAATATTCGCGTAAAGTTGATTCATCAGGAACATTTCGACCAGTATATTTTTTCAGAAATGTCTTCAAAATTGGATTGTTCAATTTAAATAATGGAATATTAGCTGCCATAAAAGTTTCACAGAGTTCTTCGTTAAAATTGTCAGATTCCAACGGGTTCAATTTTTTTTCTTGCTTTAACGATCCTACGTGACGTTTTACGGTTGATTTATTGCAATTTTTCAATAACGTTTCACACACTTCACAATAAATTTCGGTATCACTGGCAATGTACATACAATCAGTATGGCCCTCAATCCAACTCGCCATTGTTTCACGATGCCATTCTCGACGCTCTTCCATTGTCTGAAAAAGTAAGAATATTCTAGATCCAAATAAACGAAATTAACGAAATTTTATGCACACTTACGTGAAAATAATTGGAAGATGTTGCTTAAATGAAAAGAAAAGGAATGCACGTGCTATTTCTCTTACGAAATACGATAAACTTATTTATTTTATCTACGTACACGACACCACTGAAAACACTATATTCTCCGAATACAATAGCTGGGTTGTCCATTGCTATCGCTGCGAGACCAGGTGGCCGAGTAAGTCAAACAAATACTTCATTGAATTACGCCGGGATGTACTGAGCGACGTTATACACAATTCCAATTGCCGATTGCGTTTTATGGAAATTGCATCCGTTCTCTAGTGATGAGATACTTTAGCAGTACTGCATAGAGAGCATCTTCTTGAGGTCCCATGCAGTGGTGTTTGGATTGATACTAACGAAATTACTTGGTGACATATGGTTTGGAGCGATTGACTATCGCCGGAGAAGTTGAGCCTCTAGTAGGTCCTGGCACACCCCTACCAACAGATACTCCAATCAGCCCCGTAATTACTTTGCATCTAAAGTTCTTGAGCGATGTTTTGTTGCTTGCTTTACTCCTGAATATGATGAAAGAGTTTATCAAGGTTGTATCCAAAAAATTACAGAAAGGACGATGGTACCACTTTCTTCGTTTGCGGTCTATTTGATAGTATGATTTCATCACATCTGCTTTGTACACATAACCCATATTTTTTTCGATATTCTCCAATAATTGTAGGGAAACTTACCATGGCAGTGGAGCAATTTTTCTCTTTTGTTGATCGTGCGATTTTCTTGTGGTGAATGAATTGTTGACAATTGTCAATTGTCCTTCCATCTGATACAGCAGACTTCATCACGTATCTAGAACCAATCCCATTCGCCACGTTTTATTTGTCTTTCTGGCAATAGGTTTTTGGGTAGTTTGCGTCTATTGGTTTTCATTGTCCCACACGAATATATTTACTTTTCTTGCAAAGTGTGAATAAGATTGACGATTGTAAAAAAATTTGTCGAAGTAAACGTGGTATCCCTTTCCTTTAAGCCTCTGAGTCATTTCAAGAACAACTCTCTCGCCCAACAAAACTTCTGGTTCATCGTCTGGTCTTCCAGGGTAGTTCTGAAAATCGGAGATGTATCCTAGCTGTAAGGATCTTATTATTATGATTCTACCGTGTGTCTATATTTGAGCCATAGGCCATAGGTGGCCATAGTTAAACAAGAGTAACTATCAAACTTGAAATGTATATACATTGGAAATTCCAAAACATAGATTAAGCTTTATAAAATTAATTAAAAAATTGTCAGACAGTTACAGATTAATGTCATATACGACATTCAAAAATACGACCACATAATTCTTAACTCAAAGGTGCTATTACTCAGTAACAGAATTTTGAATGATATTTTGAGATTTTTTTATTATTTGTTAGTGTATATATATATATATATATATATATATATATATATAAAATATTTTCGTGACCTTGGTATGATATGGTAAACTTAATAAGTCGGCGATTAAAGGTCTGGTTTATTACTTCAAAGTATATATATATATATATATATATATATATATATATATATATATATATTTAAAACAACCCTACATGTTTCGGCAATGATGCCTTTGTCAAGGATATAAAAAATATAAAAATATAAAAATATTTTTATATTTTTTATATCCTTGACAAAGGCATCATTGCCGAAACATGTAGGGTTATTTTAAATATATATACTTTGAAGTAATAAACCAGACCTTTAATCGCCGACTTATTGAGTTTACCATATATATATATATTAAAATAAATTAAAAGCGGTCTGTCAATTAAAAACTTTTAATTGACAGGCCGCTTGCCCGCTTTTAATTTATTTTGTTCAATATATTGCGGTCGATAATTTCGTTTAAATTATATATATATATATATATATATATAAGGTAAACTTAATTAGTCGGCGATTAAAGGTCTGGTTATTACTTCAAAGTGTATATATTTAAAATAATCCTACATGTTTCGGCAATGATGCCTTTGTCAAGGATATAAAAAATATTTTTTAGCGACTTAAGATGTTAAGCTGTCCGCATCTGCCATAAACGAGAAGGAAAATCACGAAAACCTACTCGGACAACCAGTCAGGGATCAAAATACGGAACTGTCAGCATGATAAGCAAATGTATAGATATTTAAATAACATAAGATATATAATTATACACTGTGTCCATAAAGTATGGACACAAGCCCGTAATAAGGTTATTGTGCATTATTTGACAAAATGGAAAGATATATCGATTAATGTTTTTTGTTAGCTATATTTAGATGCTACCATTTTGTTTTTTCAGTCGACCTTGAATAAGTTATGACGTCATTGATAATTTTTTTAAATGTCAACCCTATTTTTTTGTGGATTTTGAAAGCCTTTACAATTCTTTATTCGATGATGTAAAAATTTTGGTACGTTACATTAGAAAATTTTTGTGTAATCATTTGTGTCCATAAAGTATGGACACAAGCCCGTAGTAACGTTATTGTGCATTATTTGACAAAATGCAAAGATAAGTCGATTAATGTTTTTTATTAGTTATATTTAGATACTACCATTTTATTTTTTCCGTCGACCTTGAATAAGTTATGACGTCATTGATATTTTTTTAAATGTCAACACCACTTTTTCTTTGTGGATTTTGAAAGCTTTTACAATTATTAATCGATGTTGTAAAAATTTTGGTATGTTACATTAGAAAATTTTTGAGTACACTGTGTTGTAATTCTAAGTTTTATTTTTGACATTTTCAGTATCAAATTTATAACAAATGCTTAAAATGTTTTCCTTCATTTTGTTGACAAAATCCTAAGCGATGATAAATTCCATTTCGCACATTCTGTAATATTTCGGGAGTGATTAGTCTGGTTTCGTGGATGATGCGTTGTCGTAAAACGTCCAAATTTTCCGGTTGTGTCGCATAGACTTTTCTAATGTAACACTAACACCAAAATGTTTAAATCATCGAATAAAGAATTGTAAAAGCTTTCAAAATCCATAAAAAAAAATGGGCTTGACATTTAAAATAATTATCAATGACGTCATAACTTATTCAAGGTCCACGGAAAAAACAAAATAGTAGCATCTAAATATAGCTAATAAAAAACATTAATCGATACATCTTTGCATTTTGTCAAATAATGCACAATAACGTTATTACGGGCTTGTGTCCATACTCAAATTAAAGACAACAATACGTCCAGATTATAAGAGAAAAATATAAGTTCTCATCTCCTAGAGAGAGTGCTTGCAAATAGAAAAATTAGCGAAACGATATGATTACGACGTTTTTCGATTACCACCATACTATTTTTTTTTTTAAATTTCGTTTCGTTACAACATTAGCCTTTAACAGATATTATGACTCAATATTAATTTCAAAATGATATATATAATTTAAGATGAGTTTTATAATGGTTTTTTTATGTATATTGTAATTTTCTAAAGGGTCTTTCTATAGAATAAAGCATTAATTGGTTAATGGTCTTTTAATGCATGTACGTATTTAAGTAGGGTTTTTCCAATGAGGTAAGTTCTGTAGTATTCAGGATTATAATTTTTTTAAGATTTAGTGGTAAACGAGAAGCCGTGCAATATAGCGCTCAGTGAGTGTTGTGTGTTTTTCGTGCTTTCAAGTGTTACACTGCTTTTTCTACTGAGGATGACAACGTGGTTGTCGAAATACGTATATAGAATTGTTAAATTCTATTGTGGTAAGGGTTTTTCATTTTTTTATTCACCATGCTATTGTACATTTAATCCCATCGAGTTATTATATGCACAATTAAAACAAAATATCCGGAGAAAAAATTGCCATCCGAGAATTAGCGCGAATGTTGTTTATTTGATTCAAAAAGAAATAGAGGCCATTTCGGCAGAAGCATGATCTACTGCAGTTTAGTGTGCAGTGTCATCAAAGAAGAGAATAAATACAGTGACATATTCACAGTACATTATCAATTAATTATTGCAATTAAGAGTACCGATGATACCCCACACCGATTAACTACAAGTTTCTTTTTTGGCAAACAATTCGTTAAAAAATACATTTCGAAGAACCATTATATAAATGATACGTTCACGATTGTTTAATCTGTATACCTAAAGATAAGGTTGACATATATACTGTAATAGTCAGTGTATTTAGTTATTATTATTATTATTGCATTTATTCAGGGTTATATGTACATTTATACACTTAACGGCAAAATTAATGCATATTTCACTAAAATGCTTTTTCTTGCAATTTAAATGCTTTTATTTGGCTTATTCTAATATATAATTAACTTTAGGTGATTTATGTGTAGAATAAAATACAAGTATGCGCCTGTCGTTAACTAAGAGAGCTATTTTAATTCAATCAATCAAAATAAAAAGGTGTAGTTGATAAAGACCATATATACGTAGCAATTGTTTCTTTTAAAAGTTATTTCAATCATTTTGACATTAGTTTGTCATTCTGTTATTACCTAAAAGCATTATTATTTAGCTAATCTTTATGCTCACCACCCTGCTAGATGCCCTATTTGATTATTATCATTAGCGGTTTAGTATACAAGGTGCCGACGGTCGACAGAGTATGGAGACCAGGTGAACTATTGCGGACTGCGCGATTGTAGGAAGGAACCGATTCGGTGGTAGCTTAGTTATGGTATGGGGTGGCATTTCTATGCATGGGCCTACGGACTTAGTCATTCTTGTGGATGCTCATTGGTACATCGAAGAAGTCCTGCAAGATCATGTAATGCCGTTTGCTGTAATACGAGGTCCAGATTTTCTGCAGGACAATGCCCGACACCACGCAGCTGCTGTAGTTGATGAATTTTTAAATTACAATGATATTCACCGTCTCGACTGGCCAGCTTGCAATCCAGACTTAAATCCCATAGAGCATCAGCTATGAGACGAGATGAAAAGGAAGCTACAAAACAGAAGACATAACATAACTACTCTTAACCAGCTTCAAGAAGCTTTACAAGAGTGGAATAATTTAGACCCAAACTTTATGCTAAATTTGATTCAGACTATACCTCAACGTGTCCAAGCTGTTGATATTAAACATAAATAAATTTCGTTTGTAACAAACATAGGTTCTTTAGGTTCTGTAATTTTCATTAAATAAAAGAACTTTAAAAGCCATTATTATGAGTTATCAAAGAATTAAGACTGCACATCATTTGCACATTTTTTTAATCATTTTATATTTTTTATAATAGATATCATAAAAATTCAAATTATGCGTTAATTTTGCCGGTGAGTGTAGATTTTTTTCGTATTTTATGTTTATATACAGTATGACTGAAAATCTACTTATTACTATTATTATCTCTTCCACTCACAAGAACCATTCGTTCTTGGTTGCCATTATCTTACCCCATCGGTTCATTCGAACAAGATGGATGGCATAGTTATCTATCATTCATTTATTTTATATGAATATTGATTATAGTAGATACTTTCAAGGTGTGAACATATGTGTCGTCCGCTGCTAGCAGCTTGTGTCTCTTTCTGGGTATGAAATTGTGTGTTGGTTGCTGCTGGCAGCTTGCGTCTCTCTCTGGGTATGTGGTTTGTGCGAGCGCGCAAGTGTAGGGTGTTGTATGTTGGCGCGCTCGTGCGTGTGTTTAGTGACCGGTCGCGTTAATTTTGAGAGATCGGAGAACCAGCCGTTGCGCAGGGCCGCCAACCCTTTCCCGGCAACTTCTTTACTTTTCCGTGCAGTACTTCGACGGCCCGACCCCCGCCCCATCGAGGCAAGGCGCAGACCAGCGAAGCACACCCTGCACGGGGATGCTCATCGCCAACCGAGGGAACACTCTTAGCGGCTACTTCGGTCGACGACGGTCACACTTTGTGCCATCTTAACGTTTTCGCCATTGCGGGGGTACTGCACACACGTCGAACGTGTGTGTGCTGTTAACGGCAGCCTAGCCAGGTTGCCGCCCAGGACCGGTCCTAGTGGTGTGTGCATTGCGCGGTGCCGTGTTTTGCGTCGCGTAGCTTGGTTCCTCTCTCCCCTGCTGGAAAGGCGGAATGGCACCTGTCCGCCCATCGGGCAGACCCCCCTAGAGTTTGGTAGCGCATATGCTAGGCTACAACCCAGTAGAGGACCACATCAGCACCCCATCCGTTCCGTCATTTCGCCTCCCGGACACATTGCCCGCATTCGCGCGCTGCAACATCAGTTTAGCACGCGACGTATTATTGCAGCCGTGTCTAACAAGACACTTTTTTGCATTTTTAAATAAAGTTTTTGGTAGAGATCCAAAGTATTTATGGGCTTGTGGAATTTCTGTGGAATTTCTCCAGTTGCGCCAATCACAATTGGGACTATTAGGACCTTGTCCATCTTCCACATACTCTTGATTTCGTCGCTGAGAGGTAAATATTTATTTACCTTCTTACTATAGTTCCTTGCAGTGTTTTTTTGCCAACGGAACAGCAATGTCAATGATGTACGTTACCTTGTCCTTCTTCAGTGTCAGTATTATATCTGGAATATTGTTGGGAATTGTTTTATCTGTGATTATTTAGCGATTCCTATATAATCGAGAATTTTCGTCCTCGCAAACTGAAGGTGCTTCATATTCATAATACGAGACAGAATACGACAGATGCTTCTGTCTGAGCAGCTGGTGTAATATTTTTGCAACCCTGTTGTGCCTCTCGAGATATTGTTTGGGGGAAAGTACAGAGCATCCTGCCATCAAATGATCAATTGTTTCTTCCTTAGATAAATTCTCCTTAAGAATTCTTTTCCTATAGGAACGCGTTGGAATCCCTCTGTTTCTGCAAACAGGTTACCTGTATACAGCCATGCCTGCGACGCTGAGGTGTCAAAATTTTCAGATCCAATTGTTAACGGATACTTGCCATGCAAAGATTTATTTTTCCATCTCTCTTTCTGTTGGGGTATACTTAAGATTCTCGTGGATGGATTGAATTCATCTTTAGCCAGTTTGAGTGCCGTAAAATTGTCCATTTGAGCAATCGCATTATGCAATCTACTTTCTTTCGACTTTTGCAGAAAGTACTCTCGTAAATTATTTACCTGTGTATAATGCCTGCAATAAGCACTCGGTATTCCTCTACCTCCTTCTCTTCTTGGTAGGTGGAACCTTTCGATCGCACTACGTGGGTGATGAATTCTAAATTTTCTGGCTTCTACTCTTGTCTTGATGTCTATTGCTTGAAGTTCAGTATCAGTTCAGTTAATTATTCCAAATCCGTAAGTAAGTACGGAAGTTGCAAAGCTGTTTATTGCCTTGGACATATTTCTTGCCGACAATCTGGTTTTCAACAACGATCGCAGCCTAGAGAAATACTGATCTTTCGCTGATTCTTTTGCGATATTGTGTTCTATTCCTCTAGCCTGCAAATAACCAAGATACTTATAATAGTCGTAGCTCTCCATTCCAATAACTAGTCCTTGTCCGCCTTCCACTTCGAACCCACGATGTTCAACCCATTGTCCCTTTTCTATGCAACTTATTTTGCAATCCAAATTTCATTTGGATATCTCTACTATAACGACCAACACAGTTTAGGAGATCGCGAAGATGATTCTTTTTCCTAGCATACAATTTGAGATCATCCATGTACCAAAGGTGACTAATTTGTACGACAGGTTGTAGTAAATTACATCCCTTATTTAGGGAATTTAACAAAGTTGTTAACGGTTTCAAGGCTAAACAAAACCACAGTGGACTCAAAGCGTCTCGCTGAAATATGCCTCTTTTAATACTGATCTTAGCTGCATCAATACTTTCTGTAGGGGTTTTCATTAACAAACTTGTCTTCCATTTAGTCATGGCGTTACTAAGAAAATTATTATTATTATTATTATTATTATTACTAAAGACCGAATTGTATGCAAAATGTGCTTTCTCTAATTGCCTTATTTTATTAAAAAAATATTGTAGAATGCCAAAATTTTATTGTTAGTTTAAAAATATTCATATCACTATTCATTTTAGATATTAAAATATTATTGAAGGTTTCATCGATTTCTTTTACGTTAACCGTCAATATTTCTAATTGAAACCACTCAATAAATATATGCAGGTAGATTTGTTGACTGAATTATAGAGATTGAATTAACTAAACCCCGAGCTTTATTATTTGCTTAGGTCCATGCCCGAAGCGAAACTCCAAGTATAAAAGTGATAAAATATTCAACTGGAACCATATCTTACCTTTCCCTGCTTCCGCCTGGAAATAATAGAATAATTTATAATCAAAGAAACCTTGATAAATTAAATGAAATTATCCAGATCAGGTATTTGAAAACGGTTTCTATTAATTGTGCCATAAAACCTGTATTTAAATGTCTAAACGTGAAGTGCTCCTTCGGAGTTCTTAATTTACGGAGCTCCTGCCACAGTTCCTGCAAGGATTGTTTGCGAGATATAAATAACTAAGCCTGGGAATTCTCATTCCTGCGACGCCACGGTGGACGTATCAAACGTGTTTCTGCGGTATCCTTTTAAAATTTCATGGACAGGTTAGACTTACACGTAAAGTTTACTGTACCTTACGTTAATTGAATACTAAACAACAGAAAATTGGAAAGGTTACAAATAATAAAGCAAGATTAAGTATAATATTACTATTACATTAGAACTAGAGAGATTACTTGTCATTTATATAAAACTAGCTGAACCCGGAAATGCTTTGCTATTGTTAGATTTGAGTATATACCACGTGTCTTTGAAATAAAATGATATGAAAAATGGAAAGAAGTAATTATATAGAATACTAGTTACCCGGCGTTGCTCGCCCACATTCCATGGAAAAATTCAAACTTCCTTTGTGTTAACTGCCATTAACCGATATAAAATTTTTGTTTATTCTCCAGCTAAACAACGAATCAACGATATTTTATTATAATCAACCTATCACTCCAATGCCTTTGGATAACAATATTCTTCGTTATTCCATCTGGTGTATAAACAAACAGAGCCCATGGTTTGCCATTTCGCGAATACGCTACATTAGCACATGAAGATTTATAATTTCCAACTGCTGCAATCACAGATAGCAATTCGATAACTGTGCTCGCAGGCAAAAATGAATTGCTCACCGTAATGTCGAGGTAGTTTCCATTCTGTCGAGACAATTGCTAATAGACAACTTGAAAGCAGTTTATATATGTGCATTTGCGGCCTTTGAAAACCCATACACTTAAATATAAAAACATTTTAAGTGATGTAAACTATTTTTAAACGCTACTGAAACCAATTATTGGCATAGAATGCAAAAACTAATTAACAAAACTGCAGATAGTGTCCTGCTTTACTTAAATTTCAAAAATATCATTTCGAATATCAGAATATAAAACTTTACTTCAAAATTAGTATTTAGCTTTGATAATAGATTTTTGCAATTCTGATAATTGCGGCATTTTAAAAAATAAACTGGCTATATAGATTTGTCAAATGTAACATTGTCATCAAAATGATTGATGAAAATTTGATTTAAACACTTTATAAAATTTTTAGTTTTAGACATTCATATCAAAATCGAGTGTCTGAGTTTTCAAGGGCCGCAACTGTACAAATATGGTATTATTCAATGAGTTTTTTTTTAATATAAACATTCTATTATATATAATTATAAAAAGGAGGTACTCGAATTATATTTTATACTGTCATATTTTATATGTGACGTTCTCATGGTTTTCATATATTGATTTAAAATGACATTACGATATAGATATTCCATAAAAATTCATGTTTCATATATTGTTAATTATTTAATATTTGCTGATAAAATTTTGGAAAAAAAATATGAAAACATCGTTCCATACAACATAAGAAACATACACACAAAATTTTATCAAAATCGATTATGTAGTTTGTGAGTCTATAGAGAACAAATGAAATGTTTTTGATTTTTATATACAGGGTGAGTTTTTTTGAATGTTTAGCATTGGGATCTCAGAAACTACTGGAGATAGAAAAACGCTTAAATGGGGAAAGATGCGCAGTTTTACAAGTTTGATTTAAAACTACTTTTGTTTCTCCGATAACTTTCATGGCTTATTAGATATTCAAAGAAAACTAAATTTTACGATTTTCTTTAAACATGCTTAGCATCGTTAATAGTAATTTTAGAGAAAAAGTGTTCAGACAAAAGTTTTAGATAATTTTACGCCAAATAAAACTATGAAGCTAATATTTTTCTTTCGTTCACCATTATCGAGTTATGACACAAACTTGTGTTTTTTTAATGGAAACCATAGTAGGTTTTGACATCATTAAAAAGCTTATTTTTTGCTGATTACAATGATATAAGGTTTGATATGGTTATTTAAAAAAATAAAGATGATATAGACATTGTTATGGTTTTTATGGAAAACAATTGAATTTCGAACTGATTAAATACAAACCAAACGAAAACTTATTTTGAAATCTTATGTAGTAATAAAATGATAACTATAAGAACTTTTATTAGGGGCACACAACATTATTAATGTTCAAAGATACCTCCATTATTATTAATACACAAATTGCATCTCTCCTCAACAGAATTTGTAGCATTGCGCACTTTACGCCTATCGATATTATTAAAAGCAACTAAGACAGCTCCTCTTTAATCGTCGATTGTTTCATATGTTCTTTTGTATACTGTGTCCTTTAGTACACCCCACAAGAAAAAATCCAAAACTGATCAATCAGGGGATCTAGCCGGCCATTCAATGGGTGCATTTCGTCCTATCTATTGATTAGGGAGGTTTAAATTTAAATAATTTCTAACATTCAGTTGATTGTGCGGAGGCGCTCGTCATGTTGAAACCATTGCAGCATTGCTCGGGTTCTTAAATTTAAATTATCCAACATTTCCTCGAAATCTTGTTGTAAAAAATTAGATAACGATTGCCAGTTAGTGATCCATCAAAAATAAAAGGAGGAAGAACAGTTGATCCTACAACACCACACCAAACATTAAACCCAAATTTAATTTGTGGTCTCCTATGTTCAACGTGAAGTGGATTTGTTTGAGACCATATGTGCTCATTGTGCCTATTAAACATTCCACAATTTGTGAAACGAGATTCATCAGTCCATAATATTTTCATTGAAGAGTGTGGATCGTTTTGACACTGATCTTTAAACCATCTACAAAAAGCTATTCGTCTGATGTTATCACCTTCATGTAAAGTTTGTGATACTGATAATTTGTAGGGACGAAATTTATGCTTCTTCAACACTCTGACAATAGTGAGTTGAGAGGAGCCCATTTCTGTTGAAATTTGTCGGGTCGATGTAGATGGATTCTAAGCGACACTTGCTAATATGTTTATTTATCTATCTTCATCCATCCCTTTTTTTGATTTTGGTTTAACGGACGAACCATAATCTGCTAAATTATCCCATAATCTCTTAAAAGTAGGTTAGCGACGGCTGACGTCGATCAAAATAATTTTCAAAATAAACTTCAGCAGCTCTAGTAGAATTTTTCTGGCACTGAATGTAACATTCAACCGTATCACGCTTTTCTACGTTAGAAAATTCCATAGCCAATGCAAACTTATGATTAACGGCCGTTTGCACCACTTATAGTTAAGTTACAATTAAATTAATTAATAGTTAATTCTCAAAGTTTGACAATTAACTTGACTTAAAAGTAAAAATTAACAGCTCTCACTTCTGTGACTCAACGTGAAAGCAATGTTAGTATATTTATCTCGACTGCTCCAACGAACACTATTGTAACTCAGATTTTTCGTTTTTTTGAAGTACAAAACACCAAACATTTTTTTTTTAAGTTTTTATCTTATAAAGTGAACAATCATAGAAATGTCTATATCCTCTTTATTTTTTAAAATAACCATATCAAACCTTATATCATTGTAATCAGCAAAAAAATAAGCTTTTTAATGATGTCAAAACCAACTATGGTTTCCATTTAAAAAAACACAAGTTTGTGTCATAACTCGATAATGGTGAACGAAAAAAAAATATTTGGCGTAAAATTATCTAAAACTTTTGTCTGAACACTTTTTCTCTAAAATTACTATTAACGATGCTAAGCATGTTTAAAGAAAATCGTAAAATTTAGTTTTCTTTGAATATCTAATAAGCCATGAAAGTTATCGGAGAAACAAAAGCAGTTTTAAATCAAACTCGTAAAACTGCGCATTTTTCCCCATTTAAGCGTTTTTCTATCTCCAGTAGTTTCTGAGATCCCAATGCTAAACATTCAAAAAAACTCACCCTGTATACAGGATTTTTCACGTAACTCGTTCGTTAAAAGTTTTTTATGTTAATGCCTTAGGACACTTTTGAAAATTTGTGGCACGTAATACTGATACTTAATGTATTAAAATATAATATCTACACCCATGAACCACTTTCGGTTATACCGGAAGTCATAGCCAACTTTGATATTTTAAATAGAATCTTATACTCTTTGTTGCCTTTTTAGATCCCTTGTAAAGTACTACAACACTTTATATTAGGGTTTCTTTTGTAAAACATTAACTGTTTTTGAATTATTTTGATTCTTGTGAAATTTTTTCTTTTTTCAATGTACTTTTTAAAACCACATATCTCAATCGTATTTAATCTGAACTAAGTCATATTTCTACTGAAGACAGCAAAATATATAAGATTCCGAGTATTGTCTAAACATTTAATAAATCTCTTACAGGGTTTTCGAAATTTATTGATTATTTAGATAATCTTTAACTAAGGAAAAATCGATTTTTTTTTTTAATGGTACAGGCTGTAGATAAGCACGCCACAGTAAGTAGATAAACATTTTGTATAAAACAGGTATAGCTTTCCCTATGTCTATCTCTCATAGTTTTAGAGTTAGTAATTATTATTTTCTAAATTGAGCATTATCAAGAAAAATCGTAGTAACCTTGAAAAATAAATCTGATCTGTGAAAATTGTCGAAAAGTTTTTTTCGTGTCTAACTGGTTTTGTGTTGTTCACAAATATGCAAGACGAATTAAATATTTATTGCAATAGAGATATTTTGAATTTATTCTACATTCAAAGTGAATCTTTTCAAATTATTGAAAGAACATGTCGACTTTTCAATGAAAGATAGCCACATTTACCAGCAATTAATAAAACTAAATTCTAGCGAATAAAGTTAGATTTCATTCGCTTTGGTATTCAATTCAAGAAGACAGTTCCAAAATCGGACGATAAATGTAATGAAATCGTTCTTTTGGGATATTTTCATGGGTATCCAACCAGTTCTATACCGGCAGCGTCTGCAGTTGTAGTAATTTCATGTATATCAAAGGATTTTAAAGAAAAATGAAATGCATCCTTATTCTTTCCAATCAGTTTTGGCTTTTCGTCCGCGACATCAAGATAGAAGACTTCAAGTTTTGTGAGTTTATTATAACTAAAACGCAAGAAGATCCCAAATTTTTTATCTAAAATTTTAAGAATTCTTAATAGAAGAAATTGTCGTGATTGGCCACAACAAAATCCACATGCCATTAGAGAAGCAAATTTTTCAAGACACTTTTCGCTCTAATGTTTTTGCAATAAGTATACATAACTACGTTGAAAACGAAATTTATAATGAGAATTTAACAAGCGTCAGGTATCTACAATTGTTAAGGGAAGTAGAACTGCCATTTTTGAATAACCTACCATACAATCTGATGTGGCAATGTTGGTTTCAATAGGATTGAGCACCAGTTCACTCTTGACATGAGGTATATCAGGAATTACCCAATATCTTTGAGGATAAGTGGATTGGTCGCAATGGACCTTGGTTCTGACCACCTAGATCCCCCGATCTGACACCTCATGATTTTTATTTATGGGGTCAAATAGAAAACGAGGTTTACAGAGTGCAAACAGAGAATAGCTTATAACTAGAGTAAGAGACGGTTTTCTTGAACGCTGACCAAGTAAGAAAAGCAACTACAACACACTTAAGAAGAGGAGTCATGCTTTGCGCAGACCATTTTGAACATTTGCAAATATGATTCTTAACGCATTATGTGTCTTTAATATGTTGATCTTATTCACTTTTTTATTTGTTAATGTATGGTTATTTTTACAAAATCTTTTCTGAGTTTTGCAATTTATTTTCTTTTCTAACCTTTTCACAAAAAGTTTGATGAATCTAAATATAATTGGTATAATTCCAAAACTATTTAGATTGTTTTTCCAAAGCTTTCTACAAATAATGCTCAATTTAAAAAATAGGCAATAATAATTCTAAACTATGAGAGATAGACATAGGGAAACCTATACCTGTACGATGCTAAATGTTTATCTACTTACTATGGCTTGCTCATCTACAGACTGTTCCATTAAAAAAAATAGATATTTCCTTAATTAAAGATTACTTAATATTGTGTCCATGTTTACAGATACAGATTTGTTTTATGCAGATTTGTATTACATACTTAAATAATCTAAATGTTTAGACATTACTCGGAACCTTTCGCTGTCTACAGTAGAAATATCACGTAGTTCAGATCAAATACGGCTGAGATATGTGGTTTTAAAAAGTACGTATAATAAGAATGTTTATTAATTGTGAATTTAATCATAACCTTAAATTATCACTATGACGACGTAGAGTGAGCAACGTAAAACTGAATCCGCTAAATGTTCCATGTTTTAATATGTCACCTAGCAGCGCTAATTGCAAGAAAATATTTTATGATTTAACATGAAACAAATTTCTGCAATATTATTTTCTCTCTGGGTTTTGAAGTAATTTAATATTAACCTTAATACATAATTTGTTAAATTTCTTTAAAAATGCTAATCCTTTATTCAATTGCTTATATTGCATTAAGCGACCTAGTATTACCTCTCCAAAATATTCTAAGGAAATTCGCTTAATGAACCTGGGAGCGAAAATGTATAAAGGAACACGTTCCACTTAAGTACATTTATACAACTGCATAACGAAATTTTTCAGGATTAAATTATTTCTAGTTTAATTACATGTACAGTTATAATTCACTCCTGTCTTCTCTTGAAATACTATAATTCAAATTATTTATTTTTAAAAAAGATTATTTAACTTATTCAAAATAATTGTTCTTTTAATAATCGACGAAGGAGATACTTGTTGAAACTTCATTATATAGATATAATAAAACACAGTTGTATAGTTTCAAAATAATATATATGCACTACATATGTTTCACCACACTGTGGCTTCATCAGGTGGATGAATATACTAATTCAAAATATTAATTAGATCTTATATATATCAATACAAAGTACAGAACTAATCTTATTCTAAGAGGGGGTGGACATGTATGAGTTTTAAGTTTAGTAGGGGGGAGTTATTTATGTCTAGTTGGTCATTTAAAATTATACCTAATTTATTATATTTGTTAATTTCTAAACTTTCTAACATATTAAGTTTTTTACTTTTATCTAGAACATGCAAAGTTTTAAAATTAGTATTGAATTTGTGATTATGTTCTAGGCAATGATTGGCAAAAGTTGAGTCTGTCTTCTTGTCTCTGTGGCTTCTTTCATGTTCCTTCATTCTAATATCAAATGTCCGTCCTGTTTGTCCGACATACACTTTTTTACAATCTTCGCATGTCAACTTGTAAACCCCTGAGTTTAATCTATTGTCCGTTTTATCTTTGTTGTTTTTTATAGCGTTTTGTAAGGAATTGTTGGTTTTGAATGAAATGGTCTCTTCTTTACTTGTTTTTATTACAAAGTAGGAAACTTAATAAAAACAAGTAAAGAAGAGACCATTTCATTCAAAACCAACAATTCCTTACAAAACGCTATAAAAAACAACAAAGATAAAACGGACAATAGATTAAACTCAGGGGTTTACAAGTTGACATGCGAAGATTGTAAAAAAGTGTATGTCGGACAAACAGGACGGACATTTGATATTAGAATGAAGGAACATGAAAGAAGCCACAGAGACAAGAAGACAGACTCAACTTTTGCCAATCATTGCCTAGAACATAATCACAAATTCAATACTAATTTTAAAACTTTGCATGTTCTAGATAAAAGTAAAAAACTTAATATGTTAGAAAGTTTAGAAATTAACAAATATAATAAATTAGGTATAATTTTAAATGACCAACTAGACATAAATAACTCCCCCCTACTAAACTTAAAACTCATACATGTCCACCCCCTCTTAGAATAAGATTAGTTCTGTACTTTGTATTGATATATATAAGATCTAATTAATATTTTGAATTAGTATATTCATCCACCTGATGAAGCCACAGTGTGGTGAAACATATGTAGTGCATATATATTATTTTGAAACTATACAACTGTGTTTTATTATATCTCTATAATTGTTCTTTTCATATGTACTGCAGCATACATATCATATACACGAATTAATATTCAGATCGTGCACGTTGATAAAAGAACTGGAGAATTTAACATATGTTTATTCAAATTAGGCAATTCTCACGACAAGGCGTTGTACATTACACGATTATATTTATTGAATACAATCTTCGGTCTGTATCTTATATACGATATCAATTATAGCTAAGGTAAATACTATATAATTATACGTTAAGCTTAAACAATATTCACGCACATTCTAACTTTAATAGCTCTTTATGTTGCGGTGTAATTTTCACGTCTGTGTTACGACAAAATAATGCCAGAAAATTTTGATTATGACCCCCTAGGGTATAATAAATAAGTTTGTATTCACGTGTGTTCCTTTGATTTATCGTTAATATAAAAACAATAAATCATGTAAAGATAGAATAACGATGTTTAACTAACATCAAATCTATATATATATATATATATATATATAAAATACAAAAAATGTTTGTTTGTCCTTTATAGACTCTGAAACTATCCAACCGATGTGATCCAAACCGGTTTCATGAAAGGTAATAGTCCAGATTAGGTTTACGGCTATATATATTTTTGATATTTCAAGTGGCCCCTCCCACATAAATTGAATAAAATCATATATCTCGACTATTGTGATAGCAAGAGTTTTGAAACATTGCAATAGTACATATTGCTTTGGACTTTTCCCCGCAAACAATTTGAAAATATTATTTATCGTTGGGCATTTATTTTGGTTGCCAGTGTACAATTATGGAATTTTTCTATGATTGCAGATTTTATTTAGATTCACTTTTATTTTAACTTATGTTGTTGTAATACGCCGGATTTGCTATATGCGCTTCAGACACTAACTGTTATCAGAGTTGTGAAGACGTGTGTTATAAGATATATTTTTTATCTTAGATTTGTAGCTTCGTGATTTTTATTAATTAGTTTTGGTGATTGATTTCAATACCGATTGATTTACGAGTGTGCAGGACTCGGACTTTAATTTTTGTACGTTCTTCTAACTCTGGTGTCTCGTATATAAAAAAAAAAACATTTTATTTACGTAAGTAAAAGAAATTATTCTTATTATCTTGATTATTATTATTTCCTGTATGTATTGATTTGTATTTTTCCATTGTGGTAATTTTGAAATAATTTGTCTTAGATATATATATATATATATATATATAGATATATATATATATAAATGACAAAAACGTATTTTAATATTTCAATAAAAAAATTTACTTTAACTTTAAATTTTGCACGTTGGAGTCAAGGGCATTTTTTTTGTTACATGTGACTACGCATGTGTTAGAGATTTGCTTCGGTCTGTCAGTTCTGGTTGTTTATCTTTTGAAGTTGTTTATTAGGGGTGAAATTTAAAAAACATCTTTGCAATTTATTTGATTTAATTTAGTTCGGGTGTAATCAGAGGACGTTTGGATTTGTTTTGCTGTCATTTTCAACAAATTCTTTTACCTCTAAGTGTAAGTTTGTATTACACAAATTATTTATACTCGATAAAGAATTTTTTTTTCTTTATTATTTTTTATACAATAAAAATTCATTTGAGTAAAGATGTGTATATCTTTTTAATTACCTTTCTACTTGTGTGCTTAACATTAACTTCAGTAAAACTAACAATATTCACAATTTAATTTTGTGTGGCGCCTGATTGTGGTATTAATACTATTATTTTTCCACGTTTTCCATTGGAAACCCGGAGAGAAAAGCAGTCCCATTTAAAGAAAGTAATCGACTGAGTATCTAAGCTGGACAGAGTTGGTGTGAATAGTGGTACATCTCACTACTATCCCACTATTCATAGCAATATGTTACTAATGTGAGTAATCAGGACAAAAATGGATGGGATCGGACAAGTGGGCGTGGCTGCTCTCATACAAAATAAATATTTAATATCAAATATCTAGAGTTATATAATAGTTAGAGCCGAAGTGAAAATGGGCGTGATTGGATTTTTAGCGTAGTAGCACACGTCGGGTATCCGATAGTGTAAAATACAATACGACAAAAATGTTATAAATAGGGTTCGGATTTTATGTAAAAAACATATTTTTTTTATTATTAGGAATATCACCCCAATATTGTGGATATATCCATTCTACACTGAAGTAATTCGATTAGCTGCATAAAAAAATTTGCATAAAATTATATGGAACTTACTGCAAGTGAGAATTAATGAATATTAAATCTCATTCTTACATGTAAATGTCGACTTATGTGATGCGTTCATAACTACAATCCGACAAACTAAGTTTGTACCAGTATGCAGAACACACCCTTTCGCGACAACGAACTTCCTGGTAATTAGGTTAATTAAGAATTGCTGAAAAAAACAAGTCAATCCACGGGAAACGTACAGACGCGTTTCGTTCTAGTTGGAACTTTTCAATGCACGGCATTCCTCGAAGACGGACATTGCTTTTCATTTCTATACTTTCTGTATATATAGTTAACATTTGGAACTTACTGCAAGTGAGAATTAATGAATATTAAATCTTATTCTTAGATGTAAATGTCGACTTATGTGATGCGTTCATAACTACAATCCGACAAACTAAGTTTGTACCAGTATGCAGAACACACCCTTTCGCGACAACGAACTTCCTGGTAATTAGGTTAATTAAGAATTGCTGAAAAAAACAAGTCAATCCACGGGAAACGTACAGACGAGTTTCGTTCTAGTTGGAACTTTTCAATGCACGGCATTCCTCGAAGACGGACATTGCTTTTCATTTCTATACTTTCTGTATATATAGTTAACATTTGGAACTTACTGCAAGTGAGAATTAATGAATATTAAATCTCATTCTTACATGTAAATGTCGACTTATGTGATGCGTTCATAACTACAATCCGACAAACTAAGTTTGTACCAGTATGCAGAACACACCCTTTCGCGACAACGAACTTCCTGGTAATTAGGTTAATTAAGAATTGCTGAAAAAAACAAGTCAATCAACGGGAAACGTACAGACTTAATTAACCTAATTACCAGGAAGTTCGTTGTCGCGAAAGGGTGTGTTCTGCATACTGGTACAAACTTAGTTTGTCGGATTGTAGTTATGAACGCATCACATAAGTCGACATTTACATGTAAGAATGAGATTTAATATTCATTAATTCTCACTTGCAGTAAGTTCCAAATGTTAACTATATATACAGAAAGTATAGAAATGAAAAGCAATGTCCGTCTTCGAGGAATGCCGTGCATTGAAAAGTTCCAACTAGAACGAAACGCGTCTGTACGTTTCCCGTTGATTGACTTGTTTTTTTCAGCAATTCTTAATTAACCTAATTACCAGGAAGTTCGTTGTCGCGAAAAGGTGTGTTCTGCATACTGATACAAACTTAGTTTGTCGGATTGTAGTTATGAACGCATCACATAAGTCGACATTTACATGTAAGAATGAGATTTAATATTCATTAATTCTCACTTGCAGTAAGTTCCAAATGTTAACTATATATACAGAAAGTATAGAAATGAAAAGCAATGTCCGTCTTCGAGGAATGCCGTGCATTGAAAAGTTCCAACTAGAACGAAACGCGTCTGTACGTTTCCCGTTGATTGACTTGTTTTTTTCAGCAATTCTTAATTAACATAAAATTATACTTTAATTCATACTTTCAGTTTGTGTGCATAAATACTTTCACTTTAGAATATGCGATTTTACATTTTCATCATAAAATCGCATATTTTTGATGAAACGACTGATGTTCGTGGTTGCTATATTGCAAATTTATTAGTTGGTGTTCTTAACCAAAATATTTTGCTAAAATATTTTTTAATCGGTGCAAAAGAGTTAGAGAAACAAATAGCGTATAAATTGTTGGCTTTGTTAATGAAAGTTTGGTGACTTTTTTGCTCCAGATATTCTGCCGACTGACAAAATTCTTCTTTCCGTCTCAGATGGTGCAGCATATATGACTAAAGCTTTAATTCACGTAACTTGTCTAGCGCATGGTAGAGGTCAATTTCCATTAGTTAATTCTTTAACTTCGAACGTTAAAAAAATATTTAAGATAGCACCTCTACGGAAAAATTGCCGAATGTTCCTCTACCTCCTGAACCGGTAAATACCCGATGGAGAACGTGGTTAGACACAGCTATATTCCACGCGAATAACTTAAAACATATAAAAAACATTGTATTATAACTATGTTGAGCACTTGTGAAATATTGAAATAACGAAATAAAACAAAACACTTTTTCCACAAAAATAATTTTAATAAACTAGTGTT
Organism: Melolontha melolontha; assembly: GCA_935421215.2. NCBI lineage: Eukaryota > Metazoa > Arthropoda > Insecta > Coleoptera > Scarabaeidae > Melolontha > Melolontha melolontha. The sequence continues at coordinate 216,025,338 of OW285235.1, forward strand.
ATCCCACTGGCGAGTTGGTGAAGAGCATATCTTCTAAGGTTTACCTTAGCCAAAAACGCTACGTTTAACACTCTTTTTTTCAGTTTTTAAGGTTATTCTACTGAAGATGGCAACTTAGTTGCCGAAATACATATATAGTATTTATTGTTATATATTGTGGTCAGGGTGTTTTTCTTATTTCTGTTTCAAACTAAATGTACATTACTGTTTAAACATAACATCTACGAGACAATATATAATATGATAATACATCATATACAGAAAAGTTAGAGGTAGAGTGAAAACAAATTAATGAACAATTATAATGAATCTTAAAACTAATACAATTTCTGAGAATAAGTTCATGGGGAAATACCCAATATCTATGAAACAAAGGGAGTATCGGGTTGGACTAACGGCAAAAAGATTAGGGATTGCAATATAAAATATTGATGTGAATGAAGAATTTATTACCTGTTTACAAGATGTCTTAATTATTTAATGATGTCGGTATACATGCTAACAGTTTATTATTGAGGAGTGAAATATCATTATTTGCAAGATAATTTTTGTGTTTTTTCGTGTCTATGGCTTCCCACATGTCTAAATTTCTATTACTGCTTTTTCTAACTAAACTAACATTTTCTAAATTGAAGTTGTGACCTGTATCTGTATGATGTAGGGCTAATTCTGGCTTTTCTATATTGTGTAATTTAACACGAGCCATGCATTATTTGTATCGTGTTTAAACATTTCATAGATAAAAATCTAATGGGATTAGATCTGAAGACCTAGCTGGTCATTCAATAAAACCTCTCCTTCCGATCCATGTATTGGGAAAATATTACGAAAGTATTCTGGTACTGTTCTCGAATAGTGTGGTGGCGCTCAATCCTGTTGGAACCATATCGAATCTGCTGGTTTATTCGGGTTCTCATCATTCGTGTAAAGTGTTCGAGCGTTTTTACAAAAAATAAACCCATGCATTTCAAATGAATTTGTTCCAACCAACGCATCGTCATTGCATATGGCACAAAATGTTAACTGATTTTCTGATATTGTAAAATTGACATATTTGTAAAGAATATAATTTAAAAAGAAGATAAGAAAAATTTTTAATATATTCGAAGTGTAACAGGGATTTCCAGTTGGAAATAAGTGATTATTATTATAATTATCTTCGACTTGCACAAGTTCACATTTAAATTAAAACTTATCGGTTCAAGGAATAAGATGATTATTGCCTACACTAGAAATCACACTGCACGTATCTACAAGAACTGATTTTTGTATCAGTATGTAGAGGATCTTTTCTTGTGAAGGTACTTATTTATTGTTTCGCTCCATTTCTTATTCATATTGGCAGACAGCGGCATAGCAATGTCTATAATCTAAGTTATTTTCATTCTTATACGCAAGCACTATTATTCGGAATTAGTTTGTCAGTTACTGTAAATCTATTCTCAGTAATCACACAATCGACCAAGGTTTTATTTTTCTATTGCCTTTTGATAAAAACTATTAGGATACCGCTGAGCATAAAGAACTGCGGCTAGCATGTGGATTTTTCGGCCGTCGTCTAAAACAAATTAATACCATGACCAAAATATTTACAAATTATTTAATTACAGAAAAAAAATTAAACATTACCTAACGCTGAATGTATAGACCCGTAGCTTAACCTAGTACCTAATTAATCTTGCCAGCAGCTATTTATTGATTTAAGTTATAAGTTATTTTAACAGTTTTGGATCAAACCCGTAATATACATTGAATCGTCATTTATTCACGTAATTACAAAATTGTACTCCTATACTTCTTGTTATAGTCTACTTATATTCTCTAATATTCCAACAATAAAAAAACTTAAGTAAATGGAAAAAAAAACTCAAAAATAAATGTTTAAGCAGGCTCTGAGTCATTTTAGTGTTAAACAATATTAGACCAGTTTTACCGTTCACTAACATTTAAAAAGAAGCAATGGCTTAGCAATTAACGTCGATAGAAGTTAGTAGAGCCGTAACTTTACTTGAATAAGAATATTCACTAAGTTATGTTGCCCAGCAGCTTCAGGTTGTACAGGGAACTGTGTGGAAGCTGTGTAAACGATGTCGAGAAACAGGTACCATAAAAAGGTAAACAGATACAGGTTAGCAGAGGAAAACTACTGCATGTGATGACCTTTTACTGCGATTGCAAGCCCTTCGAAATCGGACACAAACTGTGCGTGACCTACAAGAAGATCTAGGAATAAGAATTAGCGACCAAACCGTCCACAATAGGCTAAGAGAGGCTGATTTGAGCCGTCCTGCAAAAGTGCCTAAATTTACTAGAGAACATCGTTGACGAAGATTTGAATTTGGAAGAGAACACTTAAACTGACAACTTCGTCATTGGACTCCTGTTATGTTTACCGATTTACCAAGTTTGTTCTGTCAGGTAATGATGGGCGTTTAAGAGTCTGGAGAAAACCTGGAGAACGTTTCATGCAAAATACAGTGCATAACACCATCCATTTTGGTGGTGGATCCATAAAGGTGTGGTTTATCCGGTAAAAAACGTAATGTATAATAAATTCGAATTAGCCAATCATGCCTAAGTGATGAAATAATTAAAGAAAAATCAAGCTATTTCTGAACTGATACATGGCAAATTATCATTTAATTAGAAAATAAAGATACTGGTTCCGATTGATAAAATATAAAAAAACATTAAAAAACTTACCTATAACACAAATATACTCTATATAGCTCCAAAAATTTCTAAATAAATTATTAAAAAACATAATACTAATAATGACACAAAAGCAAAACGCGCAAAGTACAAAACCCACAAGATTATTAAATCTGTATATAGGTCACACTTGTTATTTAGATGCCTTCATTCTAGATATGTATATGATTCATTCTATTTATAACTGTTATCACCAGCAAATTTAGTTATTTGCTTTCGTTTGTTTATGTTTCGCATCATTAAAAATGCAAAGCACAAAATTAGACTACAATTTTGTGTAGTAGGTATTGAATATGAAACGTTTAAACACAGTTACGTAACTATTTACATATTCAGTATTTACAAAGTGCAGCTCTAAACTTGCGAATCTAAGCAAATGCTCATTCAGTAATTAACAAAGTTTTGGCACTTCAAAATTTAAATATAAACGAAATATCTGAAAAGACATACGTTCAATTTCCTGGGCGACTATGTACATAAAGGCGTGAAATGGCATTTGTTTCTGTTTGACCAGTATTTGGTGACAAAATTGTTATGATGTTCACACTGAGAAAAATATATAGCATAGATTAACTACAATATCCCATACTACAAACAATTGCTGCTATAATGACAGCTATCGAGTTGTGGTATTAAGTTGTGGTAAAAAAGATACTATACGGCGTTTGGTTTTCTTAAGAGTTGGTGAACAAAAATACTACTAATGTATATTAAATAATCTCTCTCATTATCTATTTATTCCTCTTTTAATTTTGGTTGTTAATAGGCCGACGAACTGGCCAAAGAAGGTGCTAATAAGAACTTCATAGGACCAGAACCTGTATGTGAAATCGCTAAGGATTCCGCTAAAAGGGAGATCTGGTTATGGCTAGAAAAAGAACATAAAATATATGGAGGTTATGGAAGGTCAACTCCATACCAAAACACTACTAAGGGAGCTGGACGGAAAGTTTTCGGCCAACCAAATTCGTAGGAATAAAAACAGAAATTAAAATAATTACCGGGTTAATAACCGGACATTGTCCTTTAAGGAAGCATCCGTACAGCATGGGCTTGGTTAGCGAACCCTGGTGTAGGAGATGTAAAAAACAGGAGGAAACTAGCCTTCATGTGATATGCACGTATGAGGAACTGAAGGAACTCAGACAGAAATATTTCGGGAGAGATCTATTGGATCCTTCGCTTTACCTAAGGAGGATAGTGGCTTTTATCGAGGACACAAGACTAACAGAGTGGAACTGAGAGATCTATTGGGGATAGTGCAAAGAGCAGTGTGCTCAAGTGCCTGGACGTTCTGGCGTCCAACCCAAAACAGAAGAAAAAGAAGGCTTAACGAACCGACGCGTAGTATGAATTTTTATTATTGCTCGGGTGGCCACTTAATTCACTGCCAATCCTTTCGAAAAAAAGGCATAATAGGTAAAGAAAGGTAGTTTACAGAAATAGTATTTTTTTGTACATTAACTTTTAAGAGTTTTACGCGGTATAGTACCTCTTTTTACATCTATTTAGGCTGTTGTACTACAGATGTACAAGCAACCACTTTAAGAAACCACAATAGTGAATTTTTTGTAGTTTCGAATATTACAATTATTACAAGTGGGTACTGAATCTAGTTAGCCTAGGCTATTTTCCTCGAACAAAACTAAATCTTGTTACAATGGCAAGAAATAATGACATTTTAATAATGTCACTGTAAAATCTTACGCAGTCGAACGCAAATGTGAAAATCAATAAAATGGAGTATCGAGGCATCATTAAATACTTGAATTTGAAGAGGTTAAGTGGTAAGGAAATTTACGAAAATATGCTTAACGCACTTGGGGATAAATGCCTATCATATGCGACTGTCAAAAATTTGCTATCGTCATTCAAAAGAGAAAAACTTTCAGTTGAAGATGAGAAGCGACCAGTATGACTGATTTCGACGTTCACCTCCGAAAATATTGACGCAGATCATGACATGCTATTATCAAACCGTCGAATTGGGCTGAAACATATAGCTGAGGCACTAAAGATTTCATATGAACGCGTCTACCATATGGTTCACGTCGATTTAGATATGAAAAAAATTTCTGAGGCATAGGTCCATTTTTACGAACCAGAAACAAAACAGCAATAATTGAGTGGAAGCATCATGTTTCTACAACTAGGTCTAAGATGTTTGGAAGAATTCGCTGGAAAAGTCGTTGCTTCAGTTTTTTTTTTTTGGATATCCGTGGAATAATTATGATCGATTTCTTAAAAATGAGTAAATGAGTTAGACCATCACTGGAGATTCTTATTCTAAATTAGTAACCACCCTGAGGGAGAAAATTAAGAAAACAAGACGTGGCATGTTAGCGAAAGGTCTGTTGTTTTTGCAGGACAATGCCCTTCACACAAATCGCGCATTACCATGAATACAATTCGGTATCTAGGGTTCGAATTACTGGAACACCTGCCCTATTATTCCGACTTAACCAGTTCAGACTATTATCTGTTTTCTCGATTGAAAAAAAGGTTTAAAAGGACGTCAATTTTAATGTAACGAAGAGGTATTAGAAGCTGTGAAGTGCTGGGTTGCAAAACGAGTGGAATCTTTTTTTAGAAGGGTTAAAGGCGTTGCAGGATCGCTGTATTAAGTGTATAAATTTAAGACGAGGCTATGTTGAATAATAAAAAGTCTGAACTTTAAATTGTTTCAATAGTAGGCTATTAATAACACAGGCCTGCGTTTTTTAACTTTCTAAAAATTGTTTTAAATTTGATAGCTGATTCTTATGTGTTTTTTGGCGCTGAATCCAAATATGAACTCTATTTTTCTCCATCACGAAAGGATTTTTCACAAAAAGGCTTCAAATTATATTTTTTTAAAATTAAAAATAATTTTTAGTTACATTTTGAATTTATTTACAAAGGATATAAAAAACAAAATTACTTACAAATATCATTAAATCTAATGAAAAGAAACAGTAAAATACTATTTATGTCTTTACAAGTCCTTATAATATCTTTTTCTTTGTCTTTCCATACTCCTTTTTGTGCTTTCTCTTCTGTAATCTCCTAGTGGACCATCCCTTTTTAACATCCAACAATAATCAGCTATCATGCTTATATTCCATCTTCCTTGGTATCTTCTCTCCATCTCTTTTAGGTCTTGGTGCAACCTTTCCCCCTGCTCCTCGCTTACTGCATCAAGATTTTCAGGGAAGTAGTCGAGATGCGAATCTAGAAAATGCACCTTCAAACTCATGTTACAGCCTAAGGTTTTAAATTTTTCTAACATATTTTGCACAATATTTTTATAATCTTCATGTTTTTTGTTGCCAAGAAAATTTGTAACCACATTTTTGAAGGCTATCCATGCTTGTTTTTCTGCTTCCTCCATTTTAGATTCAAAATTTTCATCCTTCATAAGCTTTCTTATATCCGGCCCAACAAAGACCCTCCTTTATCTTTGCTTCTGACAAGCGAGGAAACTGTCTTCACAAATTGTTTCATTAACCCTAGTTTTATATGTAACGGAGGAAGCAAAACTTTGCTCGGGTCTACTAAACTTTTTCTTTCAATGTTTTTCATTCCAGGTTGTAAGGTTTGTCTTGGTGGCCACATCGTTTTACAATAGTGCTGCTTTCTATCACGACTATCCCACTCACACAAAAAACAAGGATATTTAGTATAACCGCTTTGTTGTCCAAGTAACAAACAAAGAACTTTCAAATCACCACAAATTGTCCAGCCTTGATGCTTGTAACGAATTTTAATTAAAAGTAGTTCAAGATTTTCATAACAGTCTTTTAAATGAACTGAATGTCCCACTGGTACAGAAGCATATTTACTTTGAAGAGTCAATAAAGAGTCTCCATTCAGAAACATTATATTCTACGTAGAATTGTTCCATGAGCTCGGGTACATCATTACAGAAAACTAGTGCATCTTCCTCGGAATAATATCGAGCAAACTGTTTTTCTCTGTTCCTAAACCAGTAAAATGTTGTGCTAGGTGCTAACAAATTTTTTTCTTTCAACCTTGACCCTAAAAGCTCAGCTGAGTCCTTAGGAAGGTTTAAGTCCCTCACCAAATCATTTAATTCAGATTGGTCTAACAGTTTTGGCTCATCACTTCCAGTATCATCGTAATCACTTCCCTCATCCAGTTCACTTGCGCATGTACATGAAACCATTTCGTCATCAGATACATCATCTAATGTATCTGGTAGTGAAGGAACAGGTACCTCTGGTTCATGAGGTATAGGACGTGTTGCGGATCGAAGGTTTAGGTAAACGATGTCCTTTTTGTTTTTTAAATTGAATCCGTGTACTACACACGAACAAAAATAACAATCATCGCTATGATTGATCGGTTCTCTCCAAACCATAGGCACTCCAAAGCGAAATTACTGTTTTTTCCTTGTGACCATTGGCGAAGCTCTTCAACACACACTGAACAAACCTTATGAGGAGCCCAAGGTTTGTCTTGGTCTCCTAATTTCACACCAAAATATGCAAAATATACTTTTTTTACAAAATCTGTAATGTTTCTTTGTTGTTTTTTTACTGTAAACTTTCCACAAATATAGCAGAAGGAGTTGGGTACATTGACACAGCCTCTTGATGCCATTGGAATTTAATTTGAAAAAACTCGTAAAATAAAAATTAAATTAACTCAGCAACTAATCACAAATGTCAACTAATTACACAAATTCACACCACAGTTGTAAAGAAGATATTGAATGAACTAACTGTTTTGTCTAGAATAGCAATATGTTTGTAGTGAAGGTGGGGAGGTAGACATGCAGTAACAGGAAGATGATGAGTCATGTCTTGCGACATGCTCAATTATTTCTATTTGTAACTTCTTTATCATAAATCTAGTGCATGTTTATTCAGAATATAAACTTCTTGCATCATCATAAGTAAAAAAATTATAATAGTTTATTTAAACAACGGTTTAACAAAATTGTCCTTTTCAAAAAGACTAATACATGCAGATAGGTCAAAAAACCCAAGATTGTAAAAAAAACCTTACGTGATGGAATTTTTTAAATAATTTTCCCATTTTCAGCACCAAAAAATCTATTGAAATCGCTGTATAAAATCCAGACAATTTTATCATCGCAGGCCTGTATAATAGTAGGCAATACACCCTCATATATATTTTTTTAGTATACTTTTACTTAATATATTTACATCGTTTTCTTTAATAATTCACAAAAAGCTATTATTTTTGAAAAATATGACTAGTATTTTAATGAGTCTGGAATCGGAAAAATAGTCAATGAATATTATAATCATTCGAAGTTTTTCGATTATGTGATTTAAAAAAAAGTTAAATAACCTCAACAACACGAAGATATGTAATGAATTCTTGAGATTTAAGCTTGTTAATGTGAAGAAAAAATTATTATAATTCGCAATAATCAATAGTTTATTTGCGCGGAACTTCAGTTAAATTACTCTAAATATTTACTGTAAATAGTAGTAGAGATTAGTAGTGCCACGTTTAAATTGATTCGAAAACATGGGTGAACAGGTTAAATCAAAACATGTTTTCGCATACTTGGGTAATTTTCACATCAATTGCTTTAATAATTTTAGCCTAAAAGCAAGATCTTGTAACCTATTATCCCGAACATTTACTGACACAATAGAATAAACTTGAACAGACGTCCCGAAGGGATATAGTAATAATTATATAATAATATTGCTCTAGAGCGACTCCCGTAGGAAGTAATACAATATATGCTTGCAGGTCAATAGATAAACAAAGACAAAACTACTGTAATGAGAGTGGAGCATAAAGCAAACTAAGTTGGTTTGTTTCAGGTCCATGTGACTTCTGAGTTCTGCTACGAAGTAACCAAAATGCGGGTAACTAGAAAGGTTATAGAGTCCTGCTACTTGATTTTCCTGCTGTGCTGGTTCCCACATCAATCCCTTACATTCGATATACGTAAGTTGACTAACTTTATATGTTTCTGAGTTTGCTCTGTTTATTTTTACCAGTTATATATTATGTAGCATGTGATATTCGCATAATTTTAGATTTCGAAACCGTGTATTTATTATGTTCATATGTACATACGTATGTATTCCTTCTTACAAAATATGTAACAGTATTTACATATGTATTAGGAAATGGATAATAATTTACTTGTATACTTAAAATAAGTATACAGGTGTCCGGGAAAATGTGGGAATCCTCTCGGATGCAGATAGAACATGAAAAAATAAGATAACAAGTTCCTATAATTTTTTTTTCAACAAGCTCTTCCTACGGAGATATGCGTCACTGAAGGACGCCGTTGGAAAACGGTTTTTCTTGATTTTTTTTAAGTACTTAATATACATGCAGTGGTATCCCAGAAGGCACCTTAACGAAATTATTGAAAAATTTCATAAGAGGGTTCAACATGGGCTCCGTGGAGTCTGATATACTCCCGGGCACGACGAATTAAGGACTGTTGTACCAGCAACAATAACCCAGCCGTGTTCCTTATCACATCACAATGAAACGTGATTCTCTGTAGATGTTTCTCCCTGGTGTCGACCGGAGTGGAATACACCAATTTTTTGAGGTGTCCCCCAGGTAAAAATCCAACGGCGTTAGGTCGGGAGATCGAGGAGGCCAGGCAATAGGTCCTCCTCTACCTATCCAACGGTTTGAATAGACGTTATTCAGGTGCTCCCGCACACGAACGCTGAAATGAGGTGGTGCACCATCGTCCATGAAGTACATGTTTTGGCGGGTTTCAAGTGGTAAATGCACTATTAAATCTCGAAAAGCGTTCTCAAGGAACTCCAAATAAAGTTGTCCATTCAATCGTTCTGGCAATACGAATCGTCCAATCAAAAAATTGTCAATGATTTCTGTCCAAATATTAATTCATTGGAACTGATGATGATGCGAACCAATAGTGGCATGAGGATTTTCATCAGCCCATACATTTGTGTTGTGTAAATTGGTGAAACCATTTTTGGTAAACCTTGCTTCATCCGTGAAAAGAATAATACTCAAGAAGTTTACATTATTTCGTTGCTGATGCAATATCCAGTTTGCCAACTAAAGCATTGCAAGGCGCAAGACCGTATATCAGATGCATATCTGCATACTCAATAAACGTGTATTCCATACTTCGAATAAATTCACAATTAAATTCACCCCGAAATCAAAAACTCAGTAAATTAATATTGAATAAAGCGATTAGTGTCAGGGATGTGAAAGATGACAAGCTCTAAAATGCATTTTTTACGAACATAGGTCGAACTTTTTCTCGTAAACAGTTGGTTCATTTTATCGACAATATACAAGAGTAATTTTTTTTAATCTAATGTTCAAGCCATCCAGTTTTATTTTTTGAAGTCTTTATAATACAGGGCGTCAAAAATTTAGGCATTAGTTGTAAAGATTAGCCCGTCCCTGGTAAGCTAAAAAAGTTAAGTATGTTTCAAGGATACTATTTTAGGGGGTTCTTACTAGTGTCCATAACATCATATTTTTATTAAATTATATTAAGTACTTTAAAAAAAAATTCAAGAAAAACCGATTTCTGACGGCGTCCTTCAGGGACGCATATTTCCGTAGGAAGAGCCTGCAGGAATAAAAATTTATAGGAACTTGTCATCTTATTTTTTCATGTTCTATATGCATACGAGAGATTTCCCACATTTTCCTGGACACCCTGTATGCAACAATAATAAATAATAATACTGCAAAATTGGTAGTGAAATATTGCCAGGTTGTACAAAAATGCATTTATGTCGATATAATTTATTAGACTTGTGCAAATAATACAACAGATTTAGTCAATATTAAATACGATAATTTAGGTAGTTAGAAGTAAGTCCAATGGTGGCAAGAGACAAAGGTTTGTTTTTTTCACTTTAAAAATTTAATAAAAAATATCATTAAATATTACTCGTTCCAACAAAATAGAGTAAAAACTGTCAATAACGGCCACCAAATCGAAGAAACAATATTGGCCGTTATATAAAGGTGGCCGTAATTATCTGGGTTTTCGTCTTACAAATAAAATACATACACTGAAGGCCCGCATATCCGAATCAATTAAAATTGGCTCGATGCGGATTAGTGAAACATCCGGATTACTGGAGCTTTATTGAAATTATTAAATAAAAGGAAAAATATGCAAAAAGAAATTCTGTTTCATAAAAACTAAACAGCACTAAAGCCTCTAATACAGGTTTTATAAACAGTATAAGTATCAAAAAATCGCATCAAAGTAAAAATTTATTCAAAAAAATCTGATATTTGCGCCTGACGCATTCGCCCATAGTATGTCGTTACTATCCAACTGCAAATGGTCTTCATTGTCATCGATCTATTCATAAATTTCAGTGGCGTTAGGTTGTTTAATGTCAGTGCTAATTTACTACAACATATTTTCAATTTCGGTATATAATTCTTGTTGGAGGTCATAAAGATTTTTCTCCAACACATCCTTATTGCGTCAGCTGACAATTTATCCCAAGCACAGGCAAGCAAAAACACGGCATCTTTCAAATTTATCATCTTAAGAGCCCATGAAATGTCTTTCTCCTCCGAAAATGAAACCTGGACCAAAAAGTCTTTTGATAATGCATTTGGTCAAACGTATGGCGATTTGGTCCATGGGTTGTATATAGAGTATACAATTCCGAGCATGCTTTTCAATCCCGGGATTAATCCCGGAATTAGACTATGTGGTTTCTAATTGGGCTCAAATGAAAAAAAAACTTAAGTAATTTCTTAAAAATTATTTATTAATATTGTTACACAACAGAATACACAATATACTCAAATAAGGAACAAAAAAGACAATACAAAAAACTATTTAGAATTTCGAAAATACAATCGCAGAAATATCAAATCATCCAATGTTTGACTTCCAAGTCTGCTTCGTAGTTTATTGCCAACATAAGCAGCAGTTGAAAACGCTCGCTCAGGTTCTACACTGGTTGGAGGAATAGACAATAGATATTTATATGTTAATTCTAAGTGATATCCACGAACTCCTCCATTTTCGAACAGCCTCATTTCGCGTCTAATACTATTTACCAACCCCGATTCATTTTGTACATCAGGATCAGGGGATTCCATGCTCTTATTAATTTCCAGCTGTAACTTTTCCTTTAGTGTCAATTAGGGTTGGGAAGTTTGTTGCCTTGGCTTGGCTCATCATCTGTTTGTGATCCTGACCTTTCTTCCTCTTCGGTGTCATCTCGACTATTTAGTCTTTTAACAATACTCTTTATTTGCGCCCTCACTAAAGCCTATGTAGGAACTGGAAATAAGTCAAGCCATTCCAAATCCGATAATAACTGATTTTCATTATCTTTTCGTGGATTTTGTAAATAATTCAACACACCAGTTAAATCATCATTTCGTCGTTGCTTTATATGTTCCACTAAGGATGTTTTCATTTTATTGGCGAGTGCTGAGTTTTTGCTAGATTATTGTTTTATAAGAAATTTCAAAGCGGCATCAACTGTGCATAAATTAGCATCTCGTCGACAGATTGCTTCTACTGTTAATTTAATTGGGGTCAGCACATCAACAATTTTATTAACCAAGTCAAAATCAGCATCTTCTAAACGGATTGGATGATTGAGATCTATAAAAGCTTTTTGAATGCAGGTTTTTAAAAGAGAAAATCGTTCGAGCATGGTTAAAAGACTATTCCACTTGGTTTTAGAGTCCAAAAGAAGTGACAGCTCTTTTTCATGTTCAATCTTCTCATATTTTTGAAGTACTGTATCATTTTTCAATGGCGATCTTTTGAAATACAATGCGACTTTGCGGATTTTCTTTATCAGCTCATTAATGTTTTCATTTTTCGTTAACTCTGGTATGTGTTCTCACGCAAGTTCATTTTGTGACATTAAGATTAAACCTGATTCTGGACAGTTTAACTCTTTTAAATTGTCATCATCATCGCTATCGTTCATATAATCAGCAGTCACAGCTGGTTCATTTATAGTATCATTTGAGTCTGATGTAGGGCTGTCTTGCCTGTCTTGAAAATAATTCTTAATTTGATAAAGCACATCACAGACAGCCAAATTAATACCATGTGCGAGACACAGTTGTTGTGCAGTGCAAACAATCTGTCCCAACTTTATCATAACGTTCGGTCCATCGGTTACAGAAGCCACGATATCAGTTTCCAGGGAATTATCAAATTTACTTAGACGCTCTTTTAATATACGAAGACAATTTTTAGGCGTCATACTTCCATGAATAGGAACGAGTCCTAAGCTCCAAGTTTTTTTATATGAATGAACGTTGACATCCGTGTATCGTTTATTGGACGTTGATGTCCACTTGTTGAAAGATAGACAGAATTTTTCACCTGCACTTTTTAAATGTTTTAATTCTGCAGTTACTTGCTTTCTGATTTTTTCACTGTAATTCATAACATGCTTTCGAATTGTGATGGCTGATTTTGGTAAATCCGTGTATTTCGCTAAGAGCAATTTTCTCAAATCGTCTGAAGTTATGAATACACTGAATGAAAATCCATCTAATGCAATCATTCTTGCCAAAATATCATCCAATCTATCGTCGGCACTTTTAGTAAAATAATCTTGTAACTTTCGTTTAGTTGGCGGCGGTGCTGTGATCAGATTTTCAGAATCTTGACTTGAAGCTTTTGTATGAAAAAAAAAAAAAAAAAAACCACATCCGTCCAGAAACGTGCAGATATCGATATTTCACTGTCATTACAGATCATCAGTACACGATATTCGGACATAGACATGATTTTATTTGTATACTTTCGTGTATATATACGAATTATATTGAATTTAATTGGAGTGAGAAATGACAATTATTCAAATCTCATCTCACATGCAATTGTCGCTAAAATTATTGCATGTGAGATGAGATTTGAATAATTGTCATTTCTCACTCCAATTAAATTCAATTGTTGAAGCTGTTAAACGATTAACATCAGCTAAAATCTTAATGTTATGTTTTGATGATTGTATGTAATACCTTAGTCGATCCACCCAAAATCTTGAGAATGCCAGGGCATCGCTTACATTTAGCACTATTCACTTCTTTCGCAACTAAAAAATAACTCCACCCTGACGACGTATTACTGTTTTTTTTTTATGTTGAACAAAGTCTCCCGCCATTTAAAATAACTTTTTCAGATAATTGACTTATAAATTTAAATGATGTAACCTGGATAACCTTGTCGCTGGTAGAATAATAAATGAAAAAAGTAAATCCTAATAATCGTATTTATACTTTCGTACAGGGAATCCCCGACGGGGAATCCCTCGCAACAATATTATGATATATCATATGAGGTGATCGGGTGATTCCCCTGTTGGCCCGTTGGGGAATTACTTTAACAGTATTGTATTGTAGTATGCCGGGCGGGGAAGTAAGTCCCTTCTAAGTTACATATTATTTAGGCTGTACCTGTGTACTTCTTTTATGGTACGGCGTACCTAAGGTTGATTTTTTGTCTATATATAATAAGTGCCCTTAAAATAATCTAGGTAAGGTCATTGTCAAGGCGCAACGGATTACGGAACGCAAACTGGCAATCCCGAAAATCACGAGATTAGCCAAGTACAGTCCCGGGATTTACGGGAACAAAACCCGTCCGGGATCCCGAGATTTCGGTATTCGGGATCCCGGGATTGTATTCTCTAGTTGTATAAGACGGGTACAGTTCGGTGGCATGAACATGGTTATGATTTGTCCATCATTATTGGTTAGTTGCGTCTCCGATGCGTGGCTTGGAGCGTTGTCAACTAACAGTATACCTTTTCCATTGAGATTAGTCTCCACTTGAAACTGTTTTACTTGTACAACTAAAGATACGTGAAACCATTTAACGATTAGGGAAGAAGCTATCCAGGCGTTTTTTGTTGAGGCACATTCTATTGGAAGCTTAGGACATTTCTTAAGAGCCCTGGGATTTCTTGCTTTCCCAACGACAGAGCCAAACACTAACTCCATTATTTTCTCCTTATTCTTTTTAACATCAGAAATTGTGGATGTACCAACACCGTATCTGTCAGCGAATGCATTTCCATTTACACCACTATTCGGCTTTTGCAATATGTCCCTTCTCCAGTTTTATGAACCCTTTTTGAACTTCTGTTCATTGAGTGATGAAGGCTGAACGACGAAATCCATATCATTATACGCATATGCAGAATTTGCAACCAGAAGATTACCCTGCCAGACGGGAATTCTGAACATAGCTTTTAAATCAAGAAGAAAACAATCGTAATTTTATATCTCGGATTTCGTTTAATAATGAATCAATTTTCGGCAGACTTGAACGCAGAACTTCACAATTTGCTTGAAGACATTCCACTTATTTCTAGTGTTAGCAATTGGTTTCAACACGATTGCGCACCAGCACGCCTAAGTCGAGAAGTTCAAGAAATTTTAGGTCAACTGTATCCTGGTTGATGGATGGGCCTGGGCGATACCCGGTTTAAATCCTCTGCCTTTCTTTCTTTGGGGCCACGTTTAAAATGTTGTATACAGGCACCCTATTAAAGACGCAATTTCAAAATGAATGGTGGCCTGTTTTTGTCCTTTTCTCCAACGTTTTTTTCAGGACGGCAATTTGTTGTTTTATTTAAAAAATAATAAAAGTAGATTAATATAATGGCGAGTATAACATCTTGAATGACATCTGCCTTAACCGAAAATGTTGTTGACACTCTGGCAAGCATGTCATTCTGGCAGTGTGATAATATATGTTTAGCAATTGATTTTATTTGCATTAACACCTGGAGTGACCTTTCTGGAATTGGTGGATCTCTATTATGCAAGCAATTAATTTTTCTTGGTTTGCATTTTTTTGGATCTAAATTTTCGTCGGCATTTTTCAATTTTCTCTGGACCGCGAGTTCTGAAACACATACCAGGTGTAGAATGGATTTTCGTACATAGGGATTTTACATGCAGAACTAATAATTTGAGAATATTCCCTCCCCTAATTATTTTATAGGAAAATGTTTAACACAAAAGTTGTGGACAAAAAAAAATGTATCTAAATTATTTGTTATTTATTTTCTAACACTTTCTGGATCTGCTAGACTTGAAGAAAAAGTATTAGGAATGAACCGATAAATAGTACTAGCCATGAATCCTGACAGCAATAAATGTCACGTTTTGACAAACAAAATAAGTTTGCTGATTCTTAAAATGAATTCCTATAGCCAAGAAGAGAAAGTCAACTTTATTAAATGGTACTACTCTGGATTGTCTTTTAGGGACATACAAGCAACTTTTGGTGGATTCTACCAGGAGCGACCAATTCTAAATTTGAACACCCTGAATAGAATTGTTAGGCACTTTGAGACCAACGGCACTGTTAATAAGAAATGTAAGTGCCAGAAAGTAACAGCTGGTGCAAGTAGAGAGAAGGTAGATGCCGTTCTCTTAAGCGTTGCAGAGAACAAAAATGTCTCCTTAAGACAAATAGGTAATAATTTGGGGATTCATTTTACTACTGCTCAGAAAATTTTAAAGAGTCAAGATCCGCGGTTTCGGTCTTATAAATACGAAAAGCACCAAAAAATATTCGAGGAGGATAAAGAAAAAAGAATGCAGTTTTGTGAAATAATGATGGATATGGCCAATGATGATGACCGAAACTTTTTATCTAGGATTTTATTCAGCGATGAGTGTCGATTTCAGTTAACTGGTGAACCAAATCAACAAAATTATCGCTACTGGAGCACACAAAATGAACATTTAACGTTGCAGACTCATACGCAATACCGGGGTAGTGTCAATGTTTGGGCTGGCATACTAGGTCCTCACATAATTGGACCGTTCTTTATTGCAGACCGCTTAACTGGTGCTGCGTATTTAAATTTTTTGCAAGAAGAAGTCGGGCCAGCTATCGACGAATTGGGAATTAATTACGAATTTTGGTACCAACATGATGCATGTCCGGCGCATTACCAGCGCGATGTTGTAGACTACTTAAATCATGTATTCCCAAATCGCTGGATAGGTCGAAGTGGAGAAATTCATTGGCCTCCAAGATCTCCAGATCTTTCGCCAAATGATTTTTTTCTGATGGGCACATTGCATGATCGGCTATACAATCGAAGGACGTATCAAAATGTGGACGCTTTAAGAACTGCAATACTTGCAGAATGTCGTCAAATATCATACTATCAACTGGCCGCAACTAGAAGAAATTTTTACGACAGATTGGGGTACTGCTCAGCTGTCAACGGAGAGTTGTTTGAGCATTTAATTTAGTTATTACTACAACTACCTTTATTACCACGTTCAATAAAATTTTAGAATCTCTTCAGCACGTTTTTTCTTTTCAGCAAACGACTGGAAAACCTATACTTAAAACAGATTTAAACGCCTCTACTAAAATTGTCACATTCTTTTGTTAAATGAAAGAATTTTGTTACTTTGGTTGTCACACTTCACGGCTTTTGCTATTTTGTATCATTTCTGAAATTCTTTTTGCTTTAATTGTGAAGTCCCGTAGGCTGTTAATAAGCAAAGAAGAAAAAAAATGGGAACTATTTTTAATGTATTTTTTCCTATAAAATAATCAGGGGAGGGAATATTCGCAAATTATTAGTTCTGCATGTAAAATCCCTATGTACGAAAATCCATTCTACACCCGGTATATGTAGATTCGTTTGAAAATAAAACAGAATCAATTTATATTGTCATAACTAGAGTCTGGATTATATGCAAAATATGCTTTTTTAATTGTCTTATTTCGTCATTCAAAAAACATTAAATAAACACAGAAAACTCATTATTTTATTGTTAAAAGGTATATAAATAAAACAATCATTTTTCTGGGTTTATCTAATGTTTTTTGAATGAAATAAGACAATTAAAAGAAGCCTTTATACATACGTATGATAGACATTTTTTATTCAATGCGAGATTTATGAGGCATCTGTATTTTATTTATCTTAACGTATCCTATGTTATTAATTACATACTGTATTGCATACTAAAATCTAAAAATCGCCTTGTATTTCAAGTCGTGTTAGTCAACGATCACTCCGATAATCAAATTATATAGACACTCGTTTGTACAATGTGATGTAGTGTGATTAGTATACGAGTGGTCGTTTGTCAACTTCACACAACTACTCTTGAGCAATACATTGTTCCCTGTTGTAATTTCTATGAAGAAACAACTCAAGACGTTGTGACCTTAATTTCCATCTCGGTAACTCCACTAAGAAGGGCCCGCTCCCTTAACAAAACAGAGAGATGCTTACGTAAACATACACACAGGTGCCTTATTGTTCCGCGTTTGCTTAAAAGGCATCTTACAAATAGTAGATACCCGCCAGGCATCAATCATTCGGATATATCTGATTCTCTAGGATAAAACATCACAATTACTTAAATGCGCTCTCTACTTGCTATTCATGCCAAGTCTTCAAAGGAATGCTTTAGATATTGGATGCGTAAACAGAAAACCGAAATCCATAAATCACAACCCTCCAGAGGCTACATATGCCTTTTAGATATATCGGTGGTTTTATGTCACAAACCACAAAAGAATCTGTTTTATAGTGAAAACAGTGATTTGTGCACAAATACAGACCACCCGTTTCTCCGGAATGTATGGCAATTTTAATTTTTTACGTATTCTATTATTGTTCGCGAACGGAGTGCAATATACCTACTTGTTCCCGAACTGATTTATTAGAGCAACTGTTTGGTTTTTGTGCGACTTTCCCTCTCATTGAAATTTATTATTTCTCTCTTTTACCGTCTTAAATTCTGCTTCGTTTCAAACTCAAAATTAGTTTTAAATTTTAATGCAATTTGAAACTCTCTAACCTATAAACGTCACGTTAATGTCAAGGTTTCATTTCATAGTACTTTATAATTTAATATGAACCGACGAAATCCTCTGTTACTGCTAAATGTAAGTGCATGCATATATAATAATTAAATTTGGGGCTTTTAGTATTTTCAACACCGGAAACTACATTGCCATTTCCAGTCTCTTAATATAATAAATAAAAGATGAAACCTTAATTTACTTTTTTTTTGCTTGGGAAAGGTTAAAACAGGGTTGAATTGGACATGTGGAACAGCATAAAACAAATTAGCTTGAAAATAAATTAAAAAAACGACAAACAAAATACGTAATACATTATACAGTGTATCCCTGGATTGATGTTACGACAGGTGCGAAGGACTAAAAATTTTTGAATTTTATTTAAAGATTTTGTAATTAAGATCTGCTTGATTTGAATTTTAAGTTTTAAAAAAAACAATTCAGCTTTGATAGAGAAGCAAAAACAATTTTCTTTTCAGGTCCCTTTTTATTGACGACGAGGCAAAATTTTACTTAAAAAAATTGTTTAGAATGAGAAATTATAGCTCCAAACAAAGTTTCAAGAAGACTGATTCAACCGTCATCCTTACATATTAAACAAAATTAAACAAAAAAATAATTATGTATTAAACATTTCCTTTGAAAACTCAAAAAAGGTATTAAACCCCTTACCACAATTAGTCGTATCTTAAATACGTATTTCGACAACTGTGTTGTCATCATCAGTAGGTAAAACCACTAATCAAGTGTTGCACATGGGGCACAGTAAATCTAACACATATATCGTGTGTTCAAAAAGAAACCTGCCTCTAGTAAGCCATGATTTATAAGTAACATTAAAAAGCATGTCGTAACTACTAATATTAATTTCCTAAATGACAGTTACATTTAAATGACAGACGGCTATAGAAAATTGTAAGGTTAGAAAATTGCAAGGTTAACTGCTAGGTTATAATCTTCCTCTCATGTATAAATAAAATTCCGTGTTATCGGTTTTATTAGATGACACTAATGACATTAACATTTGACAATTCAGAACGGTGCGGTTAAGTTACGACATACCTAAAAATTTCATGACCAACTCTGAAGCTGCTTTTTCTTGAATGCACTGTAATAACTAGGATCGGCATAGAGCGAAAATTTCCAGTGCAGAGCCGAGAGCAACGTAGAGGGGAGAAGCGCGGCACGGAAACTCAAGCGTCCGTATCAAAGCACACTTGTTCAGTATTATTCAACTGATCGTTGTTTGTGCATGTCAGTACACACATACTAGGAAAATGTCGCATTTAGGTACGTTTCAGAAATGGCGTATTTCGAAGAAACTAGAAAACGTAATAGCGAGTATGCTGGATTTAGAATACGAAGGCGATAGAATTAAATATGTAAGGGGCGACGACTATTTAACGTGTACTAGCAGGTGGAAGTATGAACGCCACTTCAAAAGGATAAAACACTGTTTTGCAATCCGTGGCAAACTATGCAGCGAACAATTAGCATTTGATATAGATGTTTGTTTTATTATATGTTATCTACCGTTCACTTTGCTAGACCAAAAAGCATTTGTCTCATTCTGGCGCAAGTATTCGGATTATGCATTACCAAGTCGGACATCGATAAGAAATGTTAAGCCATCTTCTCCTGACTATGTTGAAAGAAGAATTAAAGCAGAATTGGAAGATAAAAAATTGTGGTTATGTGTGGACGAAACAACCGATTGGCAAAAAAATTATGTGGTGAGTGTGATGGTATGTACAATGGAAGAATTTGAGCCGTCATCCTGTATCTTACTTGTTTCCAGAAGAGTTGCAAAATGTACTAGCGATGAACTTTTAAAAGTGGTGTTGAGCGCATTGAGCAAATTTCAAGTTTCAACAAACCAACTTTTAATGTTTGTGAGTGACGGTGCCGCTAACATGCTTTCCGTAAATGCTTCCTCTTAAAGAAGAGAGTGGCAATCTGATACATGTAAACAAAATGTAAAATTTATGCTTTATACCTTCTGGCGCAATTGATACCTAAATGTTATCCACGAGTAAATGCTTTAATAGCTCATACAAAGGCAGTGTTTCTAAAATCTCCAAAACGTACAAAAAATTTCACGAACTATGTCCTAAAGTGCCTGAACCACCACAGCCGATTAATACGCGTTGGGGAACATGGTTAGAGGCTGTTTTACTACTACGAACATTTTGATGATGTAAAGAAGGTAGTTTTACAATTCGATCCGAGACACGCTGAAGCTATCAAGAAAAGCCAGTGCTTCAAGATAGTCAGGTAAAATAGAAACACTTGTATCTTGAAAACGATGCATTTGCGGACCAATGTTTATATGAATATTTCATCTTAAAATCACTCAAAGAATCGACCCTTAAAGTTATTGCATGTACTTAATTAACACAGTGTATACGTGCAGAATTCACTACCCACCAGCATAAACGTTGCATTGTTTCTTTAATAGAAAAGTCATATTTTTACTATTTTGGCTTAACCATTGAATATTCAAAGAGGCGATGCATTTGCTCCGCGCGCTGCTCTGTTACTATGAAGGGCTAGTCAAATGTAGTCAAAAGTACCAAACTCATAAGTGTTTCGAGTGAAGAATATGATGTTACAGAACCAAAAGAATCAAGTGTCAAGTTATCGGCCAGCAATGATGAATATTTGTAATCGGAAGAGGACGGACCACACCTAGTAAATCATTCGAGACCTGAACTTGTCAAAAATTAAATCAGAAGTGTTAGGATCTAGAATCCAAGGAAGGAAACTGTTAGCTCTAGGTACACATATTTCTGTGTATCGTAATCGTCAGAAAGAACTATCACAGTATTTTTTAAACCGGCGAGGGCCTTTCATACTGCAATACTGTCAACGGTTTGATTAGGTCACCAAACACCATCACGAAGAATTGCGCCTTTTTATCAATGCTTCGAAGTTGAGTTGAGAAATCTTCACAAAGGAAACGTTTATCCATCCATCCCCGTTGGCCACGCAATCCACTTCAAAATAAGATGTATGAAAATATGACTTCTTCTAGTCGGCGCAAATCTCAAAGTTGTTGCAATTCCACTAGGTTTACAACTAGGGTATACAAAGAATTTCTGTTTTCTTTGTGAGTAGGACAGTCGATTAAGAAATTCCCACTACATCGTTAAAGACTGGCCAGTCAGGGCTCAGTTTATTCTTGGACAACAGAATATTCTTCATAAGTCACTAGTTGAATCTGATAATATGCTTCTACCGCCATTACACATGAAATTAGGTTGAATGAAAAATTTCGTAAAAGCAATTGATAAAGATGGTTGTGAGTTCCAATACCTTAAACAAAAATTTCCGAGAATCTCAGATGCAAAACTTAAAGAAGCAATTCTTGTTCAAGTTTAATTACTTATTTCTTAGCGTTATAAATTGGATTGTAACATTAGCATTGAATTACATTTTTTGTACTCGCATATGAATTGCTTTCTGCGAACCTAGGAGACATAAGTGATAAACATGGCGAAAGATTTCATCAAGACATTTCTGTTATTGAAAAACGTTATCAGGGCAAGTGAAACAGTGAAATGCTTGCTGATTATTGTCGGAAATTTATATCACTGCCAACAACAGTATAAAGGAAAAGCAAAAACACAAAAGTGTCGTTACGTAGCTTATTTTAAAAGGAATGTTGTTAGATAGTTATCGAGATTTAACAGAATAATATTCTGCCAGACGTTAAATTTGAATTTAATGCAAGTTATATCCAATATATAGGAATGGGTAATCAATTTCCATATTTGAAGATCAAATAGCAGTTAAGAAATTACGGCGACTCAGCAGGTAACATTCATAACACCGAAACTAAGATTTTAAATAGTTTAATGGAAAATAATTTTCGAAATTATGACAAAAAAGCAAGATCATGCACACCATAGATACCATGAACATTCATTATTAAAGTACGTAATACTTCAGAACATACATACTTCAGAAGTGAAGCTTACCATAAATTATAAAGACAAGTTTTCTACCTTGCTAGATGTCATGATTGTCGTATAGGTACTCAATATATCCTCTATTCTCACCTGGTTAAATGACATTTAGTGTTATTTATAATGCTATTGGAAATTATAGCGATGTTGTATTCTTTACGATTGATACAATATGGTGCTTATTAGTCTTATTACTTAAAAAACTCAAGGCGTTATAATGACAATTTAATCGTCCCATATTTAGGTTGATCCAGTATAATTTTACGTGTCCTTGTATGGAAATTTATTGAAGTAGATGATGTATTGTACCTTGAAATTATAATTGCCGCGGAACTAATTAGAATGAAACCACAATACTACTTGACAAAACCATTACAGTGCTACATGCAAAGCCACCGACTGCTGCCTTGAGTATCAGGATCGATAAACGTGGTAATGAAATTTAATCACACACAATATGATAATTTGCAAATAATTTAAAAGAGAAGGCGACAATTAACGGGATCGAAGAACGTTTCAAAATTTAACGTGGAAGAATTTCCTTTTTCCCTCAAACATAAAGTAATCTAGTTCTTCCTTTAATTACAGAGTTCTGCAATTTGTTTTTTCAGCTGCTTAGACTGTTTTTAGTAAATATTACGTTTTCTAGTCTGCTGAATCCAAAAATGATCTCCATTTCCCTCCAACACGTACCATTTTTTTGTAAAATAGATCAAATAAGCCTAACACATCTATCGCGGAATTTGTCGATATATTTCACTCTAATTGGAAATTATTACATTAATTACATGTAATGTGAAATTTAATACTCATTAATTCTCATTTACATTTACATTTAAGTTAATTATATTAATTACATATACGCGAAGTACAGAAGTGATAGGTCACGTCTTGTTAAACTTTAAATTTCATTCTATATATTATAAAGTTGTTAGGCTTTGAATTTCCTCGTATACATTTAACGTTCTATCTCCTGATATACTGTTTTCGTCACGAGTTGCTTTAATCTTCATCCTACGTGTACGTAAGTCCCCACTCTCTACCGCCTCGATTGGCGTCTCGATATAAGGGATTTGTGCTCGAGCCGTAAGTAAAATGAGTTGGTGGTTCTAAGTGCATGTATATTCTTGAGGAAATTAAGTTTTACGTAATTCTACGTAATTTGAGAAATATCGCTTTGCGGATAAAAACGTAGAACGTAAAACAAATTATAAATTGCCGATACCGTTCCGTGTGAGATTTGAAAGCTTAAAACGAGAAAAAAGTTTTTGGACGACATTTTTGGAACGTAACCGGCGGAACAACTGTATACCCTCTGGAAGTTGTAATCTAGGCACCACAACAAATTTGTCGAATCTCTAATTGATCCATCGTATGTACCGATATCTTCTGTTGATTGCAGAAACCGACATCCCCTGACAATCTCCGTGCCCGAAGGACAACACGTGAACTCGTATGTTTTGTAATGGTATAATATTTTGAGTCTCTTGCTTGAATTACGTTTTGTAGTGTTATAATCATAAATTTTCTAACTTTTAAGTTTCAACTAAAGCATTGTATTCATTATTATTAGAACACAATCGGACACAATAATATTTCGCAGCCATCTTTAAAAAAAATTCCAAAGAAAGACGATTAGAATAGTAAATTTACTAGTATACAATTATTCATTACTTAGATATATATGTACACTATTTAAACAATAAATAATAATTATAAAAGTTCCCAGAAAATACAAAAGCACTACTGAAACTTATAATAAAACCAAACAAAAACCAATCTTATACTCAAAAGAAAAACTATGAAGTACATACTTCTACGGGAACATACAAGAGCATCAACATGGTCTAATAAACTGAAATGCGCATGTTCCAAAACGGCGCACGAACTTTGTACTTCTTCCGCACAAGGACTGCAAAAAATAAAATATTAACATGAGAATTGGCCAAGTGATACATCTGTATAATCTGTGTTCTTATATCCCATACGCATACCACTGTAATATTTTAGATATCGTTAATGGAGGGGCGATTCACTGTATCTGCTTGGTCCACTGTTGAACAACTCACCCTACTATTTTCAGTTAATAATAAATGTCCAATTTTTTATCACTCTGTATTGTCTTGTGAGAGTACATCTTATAATCAATGTTTTCAAATATGCTCTAGAAATTATATTAATAGTCTTATTATTTACGATTAATTATTTTTGAATTGTATAGTCTCCTATTTAAAGTAACTACTTGCATTGATAATTATATGTGTCTGCGAAACCTAAGGAGAAGCATTTTGAAATAAATTTTCGGAGTACTGATTTATGAGCAAACGTCAAAATAAAGTTATGATCTCTTTGCTCATTCTTTATTTCTAATATAATACGAATATACAAGTGTCCCGTATCATTATGTTCAAATTTTACGCTTGTAAAGTAGACTTCATTTCAAGTAACAAAAACGCAAAACTTGTATATCCATTTTTATTTGTTTCAAAGTTACAGATCTGTGAATGTGATTGTCAGATCATGAACAAAAATGTAATCCTAATGTCAATAAAAACTGATTTTATTTATAAAAAAGTTCAAATAATAATATTTTCGAAATGTTCACCTCCTTTTTGAATGCAGGTTTGTGCCCGTAAGCCAACAGAAGAAGTACTTATCCAAATTTCATACTAGTTTTGTCGGATTTGCCGGCAGCCAAATGAATACAATCCAACAACTCTTCTCTTGTGTTCGAAATTTGCGCGTAGACTAAATTTTTCATGTACCCCCATAAATAAAATTCAAGGGGATTAAGATCGGATGATCTGGGTGGCCATGCAACAGGACCACCTCGACTAATCCATCTTGGATAATTGCCGTTAACCCAATTTCGGACAGCAATTCGCAAATGTGGTTGTGCCTCATCCTCTAAAAGACCTGGCAGTTCGTCAATAAGAAATTGAAGGTAATTGTCCGTATTTAACCCCCCAGGAAGAACGACAGGACCAATCAACAAGTCATCGATTAGAGCCGCCCAAACGTTAATAGAAAATTCATGTTGAAATTTAGATGGGCGTATAGCTTTGGAATTTTCTAATGACCACCTATTCAGGTTTCTCAGATTTGTAACACCACTTCTCGTGAACGTAGATTCATCTGTCCAGAGGACTGTTCTGCAGAAATTAAAATGAAGCCGTGACTGTCTTAATATCCAGGTAGAATAAACTAGGCGAGCATAGTGGTCTACCTCAACCAAACCGTGTCCCCTGCGATAGTGATTTGGATGTAAGCCCTCACGTTTTAAATTCCGCCAAACTGTCGTTCGTGGCACTCCTACTTGTCTAGTGATTCGACGTACACTGAGAGTTGGATCCCTTGTAACAATAGCTACTGTTTCTTCCTCTAAGTCTGCTGGCAAATTTACTCCTCGATCGAAAAGATAATCACGCAGTCCGCATTCCCGAAATTGTCTGCGTACTTCCAGAAGCGTTCTGTAATGAGGAATGCGCCTATCGGGATACCGATGTCGCTAGTCAATAACTGCTTGACGTGCACTGCCGTTACAGCAGCCATACACAAAATGCATGTCCGCATACTCTTTAGAAGAAAATCGGTACGGTACTTTGAATAAAGAAAACTTGTCCACTCACTAATAAGCTGTTGTATGAGCTGAAATGTAATGTAATATTTTATTAAAAGTGCAACGTTAAAAGTCATCTGAACATTTGTTTATTGTATGATATTAATGGTTCAGCACTTGCGAAATAAATAAGAACCTTCTTTATCATAAATGAATTTCCAGTACTCTTTTTTGTAGATCTCCAATAATTACTGTATGCACTACGACACATGTTTATTTATTTTAGAATAACATTTTATTATGCGACGTTAACAATCACAGGCCTCTTATTGAATCGTAAAACTTTTTTTAAATAAAATCAGTTTGTATTGACTTTAGGATTACATTTTTTTCATGATCTGACAATATCATTCATATATCTGTAACTATGAAACAAATAAAAATGGATATACAAATTTTGCGTTTTTTGTTATTTGAAATGAAGTCTACTTTACACTCCTAAAATTTGAACATAACGATACGGGACACCTCCTTGTATTGGTACCATTATTTTTAAAATTCAGTATTTTTGTTTTCAGTTTTGTCTTAAACATACAAAATAAAGGTCCCATAGTAATCCTCATAAATATTTTAATGAGTATTTATCATAAAAGTAGAGTTGTATCATATGTACTCGTAGTTTGAGATTTACTGAAATAATATTAGGTAACAAGAATTTTACTCGAGAAAATATTAATTTTGTTGACTCCACAAATTCCGAAAATTTAGTTCAAATTCTACAAAACGGGCCTGTGAATAAACATGTTAGAAATAACAAGAATATTTTAACGTTAACGTACAAAAACAATGAACACAGGGTAAATGTTAATTGTGAATGTTCCGTTGCTTAATTGTTTCTC
This sequence comes from Melolontha melolontha, assembly GCA_935421215.2. Taxonomy (NCBI): domain Eukaryota; kingdom Metazoa; phylum Arthropoda; class Insecta; order Coleoptera; family Scarabaeidae; genus Melolontha; species Melolontha melolontha. The sequence goes on from OW285235.1 coordinate 216,052,287, forward strand.
CGGGCATAATATAAATACCTTGAGTAAAATATACTTTGACGACTAAATGCAAAACTTAACGCTACACGATTCCTAGAATTCCAACTTCTACGTTGTTCTATGGGAACTAATTTCAACATTACACAGCAAAATGATGTATTGAACTCTCAATAGTAATATCGTTCTATGTTCACCGAGTTTAGATACATGTTATATGAAGCTGTGTTAGGTTTATAATTGTTCAAATTAACACCACTTTTAATCTAACTTTTCGATCCGTTACAGTGACTCTAGATTAGCATTTAATTAGCACAAAGGGAATATTTGGTCTATGATGTCAACTATAAAGTTTTCCGTTCTCCGAAGTAATTATAGAGCTCTGTCACCGAGAAATTAAATTGTGTAACTAAAGTTTAATAGTTTATTTGGCTAAAGTTATAGGAAAAGTAGATGTTAATTTTGGTATACAATAAAAGGCGCTATACTTACACACAAAAATACTTGTACAAACTTATATCCATCTAAATTACAATTATTTATTCGTACAAATCCATTACTCACAATTAGAAATAATTATTATCAAGATAAACATGATTCCTAGAGGAATAGAAATTTGTAGTACAGTGAAAGCTCTCATAAGCGGACACTAATTGTCCCAGTGTTTTGGTTCAGCTATGGGAGATGTCTGCTTATGGGATAGATTTGAAGATAGGAATAACAAATAGTATTTCCCTAAATTTAGTTGTAAGTAGTTTTTATGATAAAAACACACAATGTTGTATTAGATTTACACTTTATTTAATAATATTTAATAATGACTATATACCAGCTGTTTCACCGGACAACGGTTTCTTCGGATATAACAAGCGGTACTATAAAACATTTTACTTAAACGTAAATATTTTTTATTTTATTACTTAATGGTATTCTCAGAAATTGGAAACCGAAATATTTTTATCCGCCTCTTTTAGTATAAGGGATACATATAGATAACATAAATTATATTATAAGTGACACATATCTAACAAAATATTTCAATCAAAAATAGGAAATAAATTCAACAGAGGGGAGGAATTAAGCTCTGTTTTGTCATTTAATAATTTATTTGAAAATTTTTGTTTATTAATTTGCATTGCTTCTAATAAATCGAGTTTCTTACTTTTCTTTTCTTCGTGTAGGATCTTGAAATTATTATTAAAACTATGGCTTTCTTCAATTAAATGGTTGGAGTATGCTGAATCTGTTTTCCCATTTCTAAACGAATAATAATGTTCGTTTAGAAAGTTTACAAGTTATATATTTGTGAATGTATCTCCTCTCCAGAGACGCAGATACGTATTTCACCTTTCTACAGGATCGTCGGTACGCCCCTGCTGGAGAAGAGATACATTCAACCAAATATAACTACCTTGCTATCAACCAGAATGAATCTCTTCTCCAGCAGGGGCGTACCGATGATCCTGTAGAAAGGTGAAATACGTATCTGCGTCTCTGGAGAGGAGATACATTCACAAATATATAACTTGTATTGTGTTCTTCACACCCCATTTTTAATAATATCTTATATTATTAAAAATACTTTTGTAGTAGATAGATATGTTACGATATGTACGTACAATCGCGGCATTAAAAAACGTGTACAACTCTTTAGGCTACATTTCGTAATACATATTTTAATAATGTAAATCAGTCTATGTCAGTTTTGACTTTTTTAAAATGTCAAACGACAATTCATATAAATTACCATAATCTATATTTCTAAATAAAGTGTATATCCTTCTCCAATTAAAGTAATTATTTGGCTTTTAAGATAACACTTAACTGCGGCATGTCAATATGACTTTTATATCGCGATTAAATTGCAATATAAAATACGGTTAGCTTTTGAAAAAAAATCAGAATTACACAGAAAAATTTTAAGTATACGCGTTTTTTAATGCCGCAGTTGTAAATATATGTTTGTAGAATTGTAAAGGGTTTTCCATTAGAAGCGCTCTTTTTTTGTAACGCAATAAAACAAATTGTGAGATTGATAGTGATCTATTTTTATTTGTATTATAAAGTACATGTGTTAACATTATGTTTTAAAAATTATATCAGGTAAATGTCCTCCGCGGCTTTGCCTATTTTGTTGAATCCTGGATACCCAATTTGTGATGACTTTATCACATAAAAGTTGCTCAATTTCAGCGATAACGCGCCTAATGTTGGCCTTTAATGCGGCAACCGTCCGCGGTTTGTCAGCATAGACTTTGGATTTTAGAATGTCCCAGAGAAAAGAAATCCAGTGGCGTTAGGTCGCAGGATCTGGGCGGCGCAATTAACGTCACCATTTCGCGATATAACAAAACCATTAAATTTTTCATGCAATAGTGTCGTTGGGCTTTAGTTCTTGGGTTAATTGCACTTTATAAGGGTGAAGCCCTAAGTCCTTATGCAGGATTCGCCAAGTTGTCGTCGAGGACAGGCCAAGTTCTTGAGCCCGACGCGGAATGGACTGTTGCGAATTCTCATTCACACTTTCCCGAACTGCAGCAATATTTTCAAGGGATCTTGCGTTTCGCTAACGTACAGACACTTTCTGATCTGCCACAGACCCAGTTGTTTCGAATTTGTTTATTAAACGGCGAATTGTGGATTCTGCAGGACGATCGTTGACACCATAAATTGCACGGAGTGAGCGAATATTTGCCGAATAGAACATTGGTTTTGATAATAATTTTTAACAATTTCGACGCGTTGCTCAGTCGTGTAACGCTCCATAATAAAATGCAGAGACTAACTGAATACGGCTGTCAAAGATAGCATCTGTGTAACTATCGACTACGTCATGCGCAGTTGCCAAACATCGAACGTTACTATTGGAAAACCGTTTACATATTACTGTGAACTTTACTTTCAAATATTTGAATTTAAAATAGATGTTTGTGTGAGCAGTTACACAAGCATAACTTTGTTGAGACTCTGTATGTTATTTTGGTATCTCAGGGCTATCTTTTTGGGTTTTACACAACTAGACCTAGCGTTCAAAGTAAATGCAAAGAAATAATACAACAAGAAGTACTCGTTTAAGAATATTTTATTGTTTGTTTGTATTTTCACATCTCATTTTTTTATAACTTTAAATATATCATTCTTAACCTATACAGGGCAATCCAAATTAAGTGTTCACCATTGGTAACTTTGTTATTATTAAAGATACAAGATTGTTTAAATTAGCAAACTAGTAGTACTTTTAACTCTCTTTAAGATGGAAGAATTAAAAAAAACAAATGAGCAGCGCGTTTTCGAGTTTTCCCGAAAAATATGTTTTTTTCAAATGGAAACCCCTGTATATTATATCATTTTCTGTTAGAAATTCAATTTTTAAACAAAAAATCTTATAAGGACTATTTTACTGGGATTAAAAACACTTGAGTTATAATGTATAAACAAAAACAGCTAAATAATTTTTATAAACTTTATTTTATACATAAACATATCATTAAAAGAAAATAAAAATCACTGATTTTTTCATAGAAGATGTTCATAAATACTACCTTCTTGTTCAATACATTTTTGAACACGTTTCTGAACTTGTCGAACTGCTTTTAGTATGGTCCTACCATCTACTTAACTGCAATTTTTAGGGCGTTTACGTTTTCGTACCTTTGCTTATAAATCTCTGTCTTTAAATAACCCCATAAAAAAAAAATCAAGCGGTGTTAAATCTGGCGATCGGGGAGGCCACTGAATAGGACCATTTGTTCCTATCCATGAATTGTTAAAAATAGTATTTAAAATTTGATGAGTACCTCTGTAGTTGTGCGCAGGTGCGCCATCCTGCTGAAAATGCAGATTCTGTCTACTTATGAGATCAATATCGTCTAAGAAATTATTCAAAATTTCAGTCAAAAATTCTATGTACCTTTCACCAGTTAGAGTGCCCTCATAAAAGAAAGGACCAACAATCCTTGAACCAATTAAACCGCACCAAACATTAAAACTGTAACGGACTTGCGGGCGTCTTGGATGTACTAAAAGAAGATTTTCCTTTGACCAGTAATGATGATTTTTTGTATTGTACATTCCAGAATTTGAGAAATTTGATTCATCGGTCCATAAAATATAACGAAAGTTGTTTACATTTTGGCGACAAAAGTTAAGATACCAGTGGCAAAAAAACATTCTTCTCTCTGGATCCCCTGGCAAGAAAACTTGAACTGGTTTGTACTTATAAGGAATGAATTTGTGTTTCTTCAGAATCCTATGCACAGTACCGTGGCTCAAATCAGATTCCTTGATAATATCTAGTATGGAATTCTCACGGTTGGCCTCAAAATATGCAAGAACTAGAATTTCCGTGGCCTCGCTTATTATAAAAGTCCTTCTTGTTCTTGTTTTGGCAAAAACACTCTCATTGCCTCTAAATTTTCGGCACAGTCTCAGAAAAAATTGCTCATTTGGTTGTGTTCGGAGTGGATATAATTCAGCGTAGTGTTCTTTTGCCCTCCTAGAGGATTTTCTGCACACTAAATAAGATTCTAACATATCACACTTTTCTGCATGGGTAAAAATCATTTTTTTGTCAAATTAATAACTAGCAAAATGAAATTTATGAGTGAAAGACTAATAAAACTGTAGTAATATTTGACGTTTACTAGAAAGAATTAACGTCGTTATCATAGAAACATAGAAATGCACTTGACTTAGCTGTTTTTGTTTATTCACTATAACTCAAGTATTTTTAATCCCAGTAAAAAATTTCTTATAAGATTTTTTGTTTAAAAATTGAATTTCTAACAGAAAATGATATAATATACAGGGGTTTCCATTTGAAAAAAACATATTTTTCGGGAAAACTCGAAAACGTGCTGCTCTTTTTTTTTTAATTCTTCCATCTTAAAGAGCGTTAAAAGTACTACTAGTTTGCTAATTTAAACAATCTTGTATCTTTAATAATAACAAAGTTACCAATGGTGAACACTTAATTTGGATTGCCCTGTATATCTTAAACTATCAATGCAACTTTAGTATATAAATATTCTTTTGTGAATCACACACGGATAGTATTGGAGTTTTAATTTTTATTCAAAATGAATGTCGCAAACAAGGACTCTTGAGGATTTCACAGCAAAATGATGTATTGAACTCTGAATAGTAATATCGTTCTATGTTCACCGAGTTTAGATATATGTTATATGAAGCAGTGTTAGGTTTATAATTGTTCAAATTAACACCACTTTTAATGTCTATGTTTTTCTTCATTGAAATGGTACTCCTCAACATGGAATAATGTGTCCACAAAAAAGACGGCTTTTCTATTTCGGCTTTACCACTAAAGTACTCTAACAAAATTTTCTCATTTATATTAACTATTTTTTTGTCACTGCAGCAATCTTCAAATTTATTACATATATCCTTTTTCATATTTATCACGCGATTTAGCAGGAATTAAAGTTTGAATTGCAGCATTTGCTGCCATTTGAATATCAATTGTATTTTCGTCATCAGAACTCATGATTGATGTTCACAACGTTAATTTATAAATATATATTTATTGGATACTGACAACGCCGTTAATGACAGGATGCGTTATGTGGTTAAATATGGTCACAGCTTATAATTTATGCAGTATTCGTTAACTTAGTACGAATATTTTTGAACTTTTAGAAAAATAATAAAAGTTAATGATAGTAGATAAAGTTCTGTATAATATTCGTACTGTAAAGTCATATCGATGCTAACTTTAACATCTTGTGTCGTAATAAGAATATTCACAATACTTGTATCGAAAATAACGATTATACGTTTATATAATTATTGTCAAAGCGTGTGATGTGGTGTTAAAGGACTGTCGATTGAATCTCCGCTAAACACCTCAGGTTATCTTCACTAAACGTACATTAAATATCTTGAATGAATATTTAGGTTTAAAAATGTTATTGGGAAAATAGATAACGTGATCAGGTGACCATAGACGAAATCATGTGACAATTTTTTGGCAATTCCAATGCTGAATTAAAAACTTTAGCAAAGAAAGAAGTGTTTTTTCGTCCTAATTGTCATTCGTCTGTAATTGTTGTCATTAAATTGACCGAAATACATTTCAAATGGTTGTATCATCCCCATAATACCCTGATCTGGACACCTGTGATTTTCTTATTCCCGAACCTGAAGAAATTACTCAAGCGGCAAATATTCACATCAAACGAGGTCATTGCTGAAACAGAGGGTTGTTTTGTAGAGGCCGTATTTTTTTAAAGTTGTAAGAAAATCGGAATATGACTGGCCTAAGAGTATAAAGTTGGAGGGCGATTAAGTAGAGAATAAACCTTTTTTCAAGAATAGTTTTTCATTTTAAAGATTCGGTCAAATATCCCATGTTGGTTTTAAATTCATCAGTCCGTGCACACTGCAAATCGTCACTTTTACGAAGTTTCGTATTTTACAATGTCGTTTACGAAACCGCTTGATACTGAATTGTTCAATATAAAACTTTATTACCCTCGTTCTCTTTTAATGTAATATATTTGATCACGAACGACTATTCCAAAATTCATTTCTACGTATATATTTTTAGTACAAGGTGAAGCTATTTGAGGCATTTGAATGTTATTGACTTAATAATATGATGACATTATACATATTTAAATACCTACATACATCCATATTCGATTTAATAAAACGCAAATTGTTCGTTTATGATATACCTCATTTACGTATACGTCTATAACTTTTACAACGTACGTTCTTTTTTCCTATTTTTCAACACCTCTAAGTGCTGACACGAGTTTTCACCTCATTATCGAATTATTTAAGTCCAAGGTATATTTCATATTATTTACGATGTTTGATCCTTTTACTCAGGACCCATTTATGAACCAAAACAATTATTTATCTTCACGTCACATTGTAACCTGCTATGTATAGACTAACGCTACGAACATACAAATCTTAACCTGTTCAGGCGTGCTTACAGTAGACGCCCGATGTCGAGAGAGTCACATATCAGTATCAAAATGGATCGTGTCGAGCAACGAGCGGTCATTAAATACTTACGTTAAAAAGAGATGACCCCAACTCAAATTCATCAAGATTTGGTGGATACATTAGGGGAATCTGCAGTATCATATGACATAGTTAAAAGGTGATGTCGTGAGTTTAAATGCGGTAGACAGTCGTATACAGACGAACATGCAGGTGGAGCGCCCACAACCGTCACTACCCAAGAAACTGTTAAAAAGGTTCACGATATCGTGCTGCAAGATCGACGTGTGACTATTAAACAAATGGTTAAAGATACTATAGTCTCTCATACGATGTGGTATATACAGCGAACGCTCGATAACGTGAACTAATTCAGACCGAGGGTGTTTCACATTATCGGAATGTTTACATTAACGAACGTGATTTCATTAACAAGCAGTAAGCTGTAGTAAATTTTCTTATCATTTCTATGTATCCATCAGGATGGACAACTACTGTGTGTTTTTTATAGATATTTTCGATTTGACCAAAAACACGATCAGGGGGAATATAGGAATGCCCCACAACTGGAAATATTACCTCAATTCTAGCAATGTGATATGGAGCTTTATAATGGGTGATTCATTTGGAGGTACTTTTTAGGTGGGGAATTAATGGCTGAGCGCACATGCGATGCGTCAGCGGACTGCGCATTCTGGTTCAGTACTATTTGACATTACGTAATGGAAAGACTTAGCCCGGCACAGCGTCTACAAATAGTACAGTTTTATTACAAAAATGGGCGTTCTACAAGGAATGTGTATCGAGCGCTTAGAGCAACATATGGGCCACATAATCGGCCTACTGAACGCACAATTCGCTATACCATCAATAAGTTTGAAACTAAATTTACAATAATGGATAATACGCGACCACATAGACCTCATCCAGCACGTAGTGAAGGAAATATAGCGGCGGTAGCAGCGAGTGTACGCGAAGACCGGGAAGAATCAATTCGTCGCCGTTCTCAACAGCTTGGTTTGTCGTATGCAACAACTTGTCGTATTTTACGAAATGATCTTGGTTTAAAAGCATACAAAATTCAACTAGTGCAAGAACTAAAGGCGACCGACCTTCCGAATCGTTTCCGTTTCAGCCGTTGGACTCTTGATAAACTTGCAGAAGATCCACTGTTTTCGACAAAAATTTTGTTCTCCGATGAGGCCCATTTCTGGCTTAATGGGTACGTGAATAAGCAAAATGCCCGTATATGGGGTGATGAGCAACCCGAAGAGATTGAAGTGCTACCATTACATCCAGACAAAACAACTGTTTGGTGCGGATTATGGGCCGGTGGAATAATTGGTCCATATTTCTTCAAAACAGAAGCCGGCCGGAATGTGACTGTGAATGGCGACCGTTATCGCGCCTTGATAAGGGACTATTTGCTGCCTGAACTTGACACCCGTGGTCTACAAGACATTTACTTCCAACAAGATGGCGCCACTAGCCATACAGCTCGTGAAACTATGGCTTTACTGCGAGAACGATTCGGTGAACATTTAATTTCACGCTTCGGACCAGTAAATTGGCCGCCTAGATCTTGTGACATCACACCATTAGACTTTTTTCTGTGGGGCTACGTGAAGTCTAAAGTCTACATGGATAAACCGGCTACAATTGAGGCATTGGAGGTCAATATTACTCGGGTCATTGGACAAATACCACTCGAAATGCTAGAACGCGTCATTGAAAATTGGAACAGCAGAATAGACTACGTTAACCGCAGTCGCGGCCAACATTTGAGAGAAATAATCTTTGAAAAATAATTGTAAAGAATGGTTCTTTTGTATGATAACCAAGTTTCTTAAATAGACTGGCCTTTTTCATTTGTTCTTTGCTTTTGGAAAAAGTATCTCTAAATGAATCACCCATTACTACAGCCAATAGTTTAGCATGACAATTATTGTTGAGTTTTTATTTTGTGCTCCACATCCATCACAAACTAGGCGAACTATCTCTACATGTTTCTAAAACTTAAAGCGTGAAAGCGAATGGTGCAAACAAGACGACACTTCGTTTGAACTTCTCGGAGAGTCCACCTCGGTCCAAACATAAGAATTGATATTGTTCGGATTCAGCATACTCTTACTTTGGCTAGATGGTAAAAGTTGATTTGCATACTAAAGTAAGCAGACTGATCTGGGAGCTTTGGAATTGCCAAATTCTTTTGGCAGTCAAAGGAAAACGTTATCATTTCTTCTTTTTCTTCCTGAAAGAGTTTATAGAAATCGATAGCTCTTAGTTTATGCAATTGTTGTTGGGCTAATAAATTAGTCCTCTCTGATTCGCCTTTTCCTTTTTTATATTAAGTTTAAATTGCAAACAAGTTGAGCACAAACTAGTTTTTGGCGTGCCGAACCCTATGTTCAAGTTTTTATTATACTATTAAACAAATGGTTAAAGATACTAGTCTCTCATACGATGTGGTATATACAGCGAACGCTCGATAACGTGAACTAATTCAGACCGATGGTGTTTCACATTATCGAAATGTTCACATTAACGAACAGGATTTCATTAACAAGCAAATTATTAAAAGAAACCTTTAGTATACGAAAATATAAATAAGAAAAATATTCAAACAACTTAAAGTATTATTTATTTAGAAAAAAAATAGTCTCCTATAATAGCTGCGTAAATTTGCATTGTCTTCCAATGCCTGCGCCCGTAATGTGCGGAGAACTAAAATATCCGCGTATGATACTTCTTTTCCTTCAGCCCAATCCAAAGCTTGGTTAAAAACATTTATAGCTTGCGCGTCAGTCACTACACTTGCAACATCAACGGAATAAAGATCCTCGTCATCACTGTCCGTATCCTCTTCCTCATTTACATCAGTCAACTGCTTATCTTCGTTCCATACATTTGTACACCTAGTGTACAAAGAACGTTAGGATTCACAATTTTCAACAAATTAACAACATCCGATTATGTATTAACAAGAACATCAGCATCTGGTCGCAATTATTCCCTAATTATGCTTACATCGTCTTCATCTTCGTCGCCGGTGCAAAAGAGATTATTCCAACATTTTTGAATTGCTTGCTGATTAAGTGTGTTCCAGGCCATGTGCAAATTCAAAACCGCTTCTCGTAATGTTATTTGTTGCAAAGCCTCAAAAATGTTTTCAGTATTCTTTGATAAAACAGACGAAAGTGGAAACTTTCGGTAGTATAACTTGGTGAGTCTTATTACATTTTAGTTCATTGGTTGGATTAATGGAGTTATGTTGGGCGGCATGTACATGACAAAAATTGGCCCATCTTTGCCTCTCAGTTGTTGCTCTGGAGGATGACTTGGTGCATTATCTAATAGTAATAACGCTTTTATAGGCAACATCTGCTTTTACAGGAAAACTTTTACCTACAAATTATTATCGTTAAACTATGCATTTCAGTCGTCTAGATGCAAATCCCGACTAGTCCACATTAATCGATTTCGAGATAAATCAAGAAAACTGATAAATTCTTTATTTGAGCGTATTCAAGAGAGAAAAAAATTCAAATAACTTATTATGAAAATTGAAATCTAAAAAACATATTTATAAAAATCAGGAGCAAGCGAGTATCCCCCAAAAAAAATTTTAAAATGGATATGTCGGTTTTTGCATCGAAAATCTCAGTATTTTTTCAAAACTGGTCATTGAAGCAAGTCAACTTTATTTCTCAAAAACATACATAAACAATATAAACATACAAAAGCAAATCTAATTTAAATACCAAACTTGCTTTCTTCTTCATCGCAATTAGCTTCTTCTTCTTCGGTTTCTTCTCTCTCCAGGACAGTTTGAAAAATATCTTTGAAAAATAGTAAGGTATCATCTTTCTCCCATTCTTCTCCATAGTGTTTTTTCAAAAGTCTTGTTATGCTATGTTTTTCATCTTTGTTGATGGGTACTCCAGTGTCTATTACTTTTTGACTTATCTGAGCAATATTTTTCCCTCTCTTGCACAGGCTTTTTGAAATGCAGAAGTCATTTCTGTAAAATGCTTCGCCTTGCACAACTGGTACCCCTCTTTCTGTCTTGGTGATAATTATTCGTTTAGAAGGTTGAAATTTGAAGTGCCAATAGCCTGGTTGCTTAAAAGTTTTCTGAGCTTCAGTTCTCCAGTCCTTAATCAGAACATCATATCCAGTTTTGTAGGCAGTAGTAAATTTTCTTATCATTTCTATGTATTCCTCAGGATGGACAACTACTGTGTGTTTCTTATAGATATTTTCGATTTGACCAAAAACACGATCGGGGGGAATATAGGAATGCCCCACAACGGGAAATATTACCTCAATTCTAGCAATATGATATGGAGCTTTATACTACAGCCAATAGTTTAGCATGACAATTATTGTTGAGTTTTTATTTTGTGCTCCACATCCATCACAAACTAGGCGAACTATCTTTACATGTTTCTAAAACTTAAAGTGTGAAAGCGAATGGTGCAAACAAGACGACACTTCGTTTGAACTTCTCGGAGAGTCGACCTCGGTCCAAACATAAGAATTGATATTGTTCGGATTCAGCTTACTCTTACTATGGCTAGATGGTAAAAGTTGATTTGCATACTAAAATAAACAGACTGATCAGGGAGCTTTGGATGTGCCAAATTCTTTTGGCAATCAAAGGAAAACGTTATCATTTCTTCTTTTTCTTCCTGAAAAAGTTTATAGAAATCGATAGCTCTTAGTTTATGCAATTGTTGTTGGGCTAATAAATTAGTCCTCTCTGATTCGTCCTTTTCCTTTTTTATATTAAGTTTAAATTGCAAACAAGTTGAGCACAAATCAGTTTTTGGCGTGCCGAACCCTATGTTCAAGTTTTTGTTAAAATAAATTCGAAAAAAGCAATCTCTTACTTTTAGTTCATTGTTTCCTTCCATTTTCTGGTTACAAATTTTCCACAATTTACAAATATTGAATTCTGCAGACAAATAAATCCTGTTAAATGTTTTAGATCGACAAATAATGCGATTCAGTGCATTTTAAAGATTCAACAAATTGTTTTATACTTTTTCTCTTGTTTTCATTCTTTTGTCCAGCCCTATCTCCACCTCTATTTTCTGTAGGTAGCATGGACTTTTCCTTATATCTCCTTGAAACGTTTAAAATTCTATCTTCCTTAATTCCTAAAATACCCATAAATGCCTGTCTACAAACAGCAACCATTAAACCATCTTGTCGTTTTACTTTGTAGCGTAGTACACAAAACTTAGGTTTATTCCCATTCTCTGTTCGTTTTCTGCGCCTCTTAGGGTTACTGGAATCGCAGTGTCGTAAAATAAACATATCCTGTTCTCTTTTTTCTTTATTCCTAAAAAAAGCCGCATGGAACACTAGAATATCTAGCATCAAAAGGTGAGAAGTGCATTGAAATGGTTGGTACGGTTTTCCAGAATGACCACAACTAGGGTACAGAGGCAAATTTTTCGAAGCATACCTAAAAATAAGCAAAGTAATAATTCATCCGAATTCATTGTAAATATAGTAGATTATTAAAAACATTATTGATTTCAAAGAATGCGTTGAGATTTTGTATGACTTACCTTGCACGTTTTGCTTTTTCTCGCTGCGTTTCTGACTTACATCTCTTCCGAGCCTTATTACTATTACACTGAGTAATATTTGTTAGTTGTTCAAAATTACTTAGTTTTTCCAATGTATCCATTGAAAATACTATTTCCAAATAATTAAAATAAACAACTGTACTCAAAGAAACTTATTGTTTTAATGACATGTTAGGCCTGTAAATAGGCGCACACAATCAGCTGTTACAAAATTCGAACCCTGATTGGCCAGATGGAAATGTCGCGTTTTGCACTTAAGATGGACGAGGACTTGTCGGTTTTTGCATCTAAGTTCAAATTTCAAACCCAAATTACGTTGGATTTGTTGGGTTTTGCATTATAATTTTATTGTATATGTGTCGGCATTTGCACTCTACAATAATCTCATTTTTGGGAAAGTTGTGACTTGTCGGCTTTTGCATCTAGGCGACTGATTTGTGATTACAGATTAATTGTCATACCTGAGGGAGAAAGCGCTTGTGGAGCCATTCCAGGAATATATTACTGTTCATCCAAGAGGTTTTTGAATAGTCATAATCAACAGGGATATTGGCATTTTTAAATGAGCGTAATTTTTTTGCTTTTGCCATTATCAGTGGCTTTATTTTGTGTGAACCACTAGCATTGGTGCAGGCTAGAAATGTTATTCGTTGTTTTTCGGGTTTTCTACCCGGGGCATCTTCTATAAGAAAACGCGACAACACTATACTAACATTTAAGCCAGCGATCCACATACCGCAGCCCACTGTCGATATTTATGCGGCTCGCCAACGAATTTTAAAAATTGTTCGAAAAACTACAAAAGTCGGTAAAACTCCATTCAAATCAATATTTCTTAACTTTTTATTTTATTCTAACTTTTGTAATTGTTAGTAAGATATGTATCTTTAAGTACCTACTACTTTCTTGTTCAGGTTTACTACGTAGGACAGGTATGCTCCTCATCGTTCCAAGCATATTGTTACGAGACTAGAAATCTGTCGAACCAACTAGATTACTCGAAAATTCGCGAAACACGTCGGTATTAGCCCCGAACAATGTGGTAGGTTCTCGATGTCAGGTAACTCGTATAAATACAACGCATCGCCCGCTATCGGGGCAGTTAAGTTTTAACTACGGACAAGCGAACGTTATATTGTTTGAATTGTAGTCTGTGAAGAATAAATATTTCGTCGTTCGAACTTGGCATCTACCTACGTAACAATATAATATCAATTTTGATATGGATAAACCAGGCCCCAGTAAAAAACGTAGTCGTAAGGTTGAAGATGAAAATCGACAGTTTCAATATATTTGGACCGAAAAATACTTATTCATTTCATCGCACAACAAAAGTGTCTGTTTAATATGCAAGAGTAGTGTTTCTATTCCGAAGGAATATAATGTGAAAAGACATTATGAAACCCAGTATCATACTTTTATCAAATTAACCGGCGAAAATCGAACGCAAGAAATTTCCACTTTACAAAGGGAACTAATAGGCCAGCAAGCTATGTTTACAAAACCAATTCAAGATGCTGAAACAGCTACTGAAGTTAGCTTTGAAATATCTCGAATAATGGCGAAAATTTGTCGGTCTTTTAAAGATGGTGAGTTTGTGAGCAGTGTTTAGATATCGCCGCAAAAAAAAATGTGTTCGAAAGATCCAAAGAGGTTTGAGAAAATTCAACTAAATCGGATGACTGTTCAAAGAAGATTTACCACATTAGCTGCTAATATAGAAGAACAATTAGCTACAAAATCGAAAAGTTTTGAGTATTTTTCTATAGCACTCGGCGAATCTGCCGATATAAGTTCCACTGCTCAACTCTTTAATATTTTTACGAGGTTTTACTGATTGGTATGAGTTCTTTCACAAGTCAAACCAAGAGGAGTGACAAAACCGCTTATAAAGAGTTGCGAATAAATGCATTGAAATGCGCAAGCTTATTTGGATCGACGCATATTTGTGAGCAAACGTTTTCAGTGATGAAACTTAACAAAACAAAAAATCGAAACCGTCTGGCAAATGAAAATCTGGAAGCAATTTTACGTGTGGCGACAAGTAATGTGGAGCCAAACATAAACAAAATTGTTAGGTCAATGCAATGTCATGCATCAAAATAATAAAACATGAAATATTACATTGTAATGATTAGATTACATTACGATTACAAATTACAACAAACATTTTTGAATGTTCTTTTATTTTTATCATTTGTAGTAATTCATACTATTTAAAAATAAAAATATTTGTGTTAATAAGTATTCTTTGTAGTGGCCCGTCCTTGGCTTATAATTTTCCCGAATGGCCCCTGTTCCCTATAAGTCTGTGCAACCCTGATTTAAGGTGTGCGGTGCGAATGTGCAAATACGTATATATTTTCGTGTGAGTTTCTGCCTACCAATCGAATACCAAATCTATTAAATTTAGTACAAACGAGTTCCTGAATTCTAAAAGAACTTTTATATCTTGTGTCTTCCACAATTATATTCACGTATGAAATATTTTAATGGTACTTTTTTATTTAATTCTAAAACAATTTAAAATTTATTAAGGTTATCAAGTTGTACGAAAATTCAATAAGAAGGATTTGGTAATATGAAGTACTTTTGCCACTGTGATTCATGTTCGCTTCCAGTTCAACAAATACACTGGCATAATGCGATCAATGTCGCTTGTAGGAGCGACACCCTAGAATATACAATCAAGTGTTTCTAGACGACTTGTTACATAAATTTTTACAAAAACCCTTGGACAAAAGACTACAATCTTTGTCATGTCTCAATCAGGAAGTTTCTTATACTAATATCAAGTATCGATTATTCAAGGTATTCCCTTTATACACTGATATTAAAATTATTTTAAGAATGTATTGGTATATAAATTTATATTTAAAACGTTCAAACAAATCTAATATGAGTACAATCTCATATTTTTATATCATATATATTTTTATTATCGTTTCAATTAAAGAATATTTCATTTAAATTAAAACAGATACTTCAGAATAGATCAAGTCCTTCTCTAAAGCATGGAACGAAACCATTCATCCGAGTATTAGTTATGTAGCAGTACACTATTGCTAGGTATTTCGCTGTAAATTATATATTAAAAATAAAGAATGAATGAATCAAATGTTCAACATCATATAATAATGATGTGTGTAGCACACGTGCTCACACACAATGCAATTGTAAAATATACCCAATGTATACTTATTTAATAAACTTGTAAATAAGCTAAGCTAAAATATAATCTAAGAATTTTAAAAAGATGATATTAATATTCAGACAGACTACCATAATCTCTTCCATAATCATAAGAATCAAAATTGTTTGTATTTATGTTGTTCAAGTTTTTCATATAACGTTCAATTCCCTGTTTTGCTAGAAAATAGAGTTACATAAAGAATTTCATATACAGGCAAATACATTCTATATGACTTATACTGATATCGTATAATAATAATATATATAATAATAATAATAATAATAATAATACAAAAAACAATAGTTTATCTATTACACTCTAGACGGATGTTGTAAGATTTGAATCAATAGGTAGGACTGGTAATTCCGACATTGCCAGATGTAAACTATTATATATATATATATATATATATATATATATATATATATATATATATATATATAAGTGATTAGATAATTTCTTAGCCGTTCATTAAATATAACATTTGATAAATTATTGGAGGTTTTCGGCTTTTATATGAAATATTTACAAATAGTTAGTATGTATGTAATTGCAAAGTAAGGGGGGATGTAAACATTGCTGTCTACAAATTACAAAGCAAATCATACGAAATTTTTAATTGAAAAAATGTCTATGTTGGGACGCGAACCCAAGTCTACAGCTTGCCGGGCTGTCGTCATTACCACTAGACCATAATAGACCCAGGTTCAAGCTATTCAGAAATGCATTATAAAGTAACAGTGTTGATGAATCAGATGTCAGTTATTGAATGTAGATGTCAAGTTGAAGGCAGAAGTTAGTTTTGAAATCTCATGTCAGTCTTGATAGCAGATGTCAGTTAGTGAAAGCAAACGTCAGATTAGAAAGCAGATGCCTATTTTGAAATTAGATGTGAGTTATTGAAAGTAGATGTCAGTGTTTTGAGAGCAGATGTCAACCTCCAATAATTTATCAAATGTTATATTTAATGAACGGCTAAGAAATTATCTAATCACTCATATATATGAAATATTTACAAATATTAAATTAGAATGTATGTAATTGCAGAGTAAGTGGGGATGTAAACATTGCTGTCTACAAATTACAAAGCAAATCATACGAAATTTTTTATTAGAAAAATATGGTCTACGTTGGGACTCGAACGCAAGTCTACAGCTATCCGGGCTGTCGCCTTTACCACTAGGCTACAATAGAAAATAAAAATTTCGTATGATTTGCTTTGTAATTTGTAGACAGCAATGTTTACATCCCCACTTACTCTGCAATTACATACATTCTAATTTAATATTTGTAAATATTTCATATAAAAAAGCCGATGATATTTGTGACATTTATGTATGTTTGTTTTTAAGAGTTTGACGACAAACTAGCAGCATATTGATTTGATGTTTTAAATTTGACGAATTTTAACATGTTTAGTGCCGTTGTTTGCTAAATTTTAACTCTCAATTACACTCCTGATGAAGTAACAAATCCGTTATGAAATATAGAGTGGAATAAAGGAGTTTTATTTTTACTAGACAGGCCGCTCACCCGTTAATGAATTCTTACTTATATATAACGTGTGTATAAATTGTCGCAAAAGCTACACGCAGCAACATTCTTCGTTTGGTTCTGAATAAAAAATCTTAATGTTAAAATGTCGTATCATGCTTCGTTTGTTTTCACGGGGTTCTTGAAATTCAGACTTTTAGTGCGTAACTAACCTTTGCTCTTCGATATCTGTTAATAGAGATAGATGCAATTTAGTTTAAAGAAAAAATTTTTACTAGTATTATTTCGTAAACGTTTTCTTTTTGATTTAAAAGCTTGTTTTAAACATTTATTCATTAACGTACTTCCACGAAAAACACATTTGACAACGTTGTAGAACAATAAGTTTGTATTTCAAAGTGAGTTCAATCAAAATCATTACTGTCAAATTTTGACATTTACGAATTTACGAAGCATAATACGACATTTTAACATTAAGATTTTTTATTCAGAACCGAACGAAGAATATCGCTACGTGTAGTTTTGTGACAATTTATACACACCTTGTATAGAATATGAATCCAAAATATTTGCCCTAAATTTCTCCAAAGACGCGAGAAAAAGAAATTACAATAATATTTGTCCCGCCACTGCATTTTGTTCCAACTGTAAGAGTTTATAAATGGCTGCGTTCATCAGAACTATTATACAAATAAACAGTTCGTGAACATGTTGGGGTTGGGTGAACGATCTCTTTCCGTATATCACCAAAAACAAATGAAGTGGAGACATAACCTATTTTTTGTTTTGATTGTAGGTTATATTAGCTAAAATTAGAAAATGAATTTCGTATTGAGTGATTATTTATTAAATTTCCATTTAGGAGTACGTTATAAATTTTATTGGCCCAGCCTCTACAAGATGATTTCAACTTAATTGGGCAACGACAAGTACGACAGAAAGTAGATTTGTGGATTGCTCCGTCCATTAAAATTTTAAAAATATGTATCTAAAATATGAGTGATTTATTTGTTTATATATTGAATATTATGTACAAATTGTCCACTGACCTTGATCACCGACAAGTGTTGTTGGTTAAATCGTTGATTTGCTTTGTTACATGCGCCATTTTTATTTTAAGCAACTTGTGCTGAAACGGAGCGGACTTTGGAGCGAAATATTTTAACGTTACAAGACATGGCGACCGCTTCCTAAACAGGTTGAAATAAATCATGAAAATAACCGCTGTTCACCATAATTTTTTGGAGTAGTTCCATCTGGTGAACGCAGTCACATTGAAGTTATTGACCCCTAAGCATACAAAGCTGCTATCTTGTAGTTTTTATAACATCGACCGCTGTCTAAATAATATTATCTTCTATAGTTTTCATAAATATAAAGATGGCAGCGTATCTTAGCGTGTAAATTCAATAGACGTATTTTGTATATATATTCTGAATCCATAGGCGACGCATAATACAATTTTGGGGGTGGTTTTAATTTTGGGATTCGCGTCGTAATTAATTTTTTGAATTCATGTTTTGTATAATTGTATCTTTCCATTTTTCATATATTGTCTCCCCTTTCAAGCACAACCTGTACAAAATTAATTATAAATGCTAAATTCTACATTACACTTAATGTTATAACAAAAAAATAGAAATTGAATTGCAGAAAGTCCACCTAAAAAAATGCGTTTGACCCCTACTCAGCTTTACCTTAATAAAAGAGACGATTCTTTTTTCGTCT
Source organism: Melolontha melolontha (assembly GCA_935421215.2). Lineage (NCBI taxonomy): Eukaryota > Metazoa > Arthropoda > Insecta > Coleoptera > Scarabaeidae > Melolontha > Melolontha melolontha. The sequence continues at coordinate 216,071,250 of OW285235.1, forward strand.
TTTCTAGATATCCATTGTACTTCAATGATTTCTAATTACTTAATAGTTCACTCACTGAAACGTTTTAATGGAAATACTTTTACGATTCGGTGATTTTTTTCTTCGTAAAACAAGCAATAAATGCACAAAATTTATCAAAGTAAAATGTATAAATTTAAGTAATTGCTTATCACTTCGGCGGATATTTCAAGCGATTAATTTAAATTAAAAAATAATTAATTAGAAAACTGAGTAAAAGATTTTAATTCTCGAAAGTGTTCTGGACGAGAAATTCCGTTTCAGTGTAATCATAATTATCTTAAAAGTTTTCCATTCACTGAAATATTACCAATCAACTAGAAATATTGAGAGCCTTATTCACGTGAAAATGTCGCACGATCTGCCAGTACATTTTCCTTATTAGCTGCAGATGGGCTGGATCGCAAACTCCAAAAAGCTAATAAGGAAATAACGGCCATCTAATTTCTATAGGATTTGAACCATCAATGAGTAAAAATAACGAAAAAACATACTGAAGAAACATTTCTAAACGAAGTGGGTTATTGCATTTCAAGTCACATATTTTCTTAATGTTGATAATAAATTATTTACAATTGTATAAAAATAGTTAACCTAAAATAAAGTATATATTACATCCACTGATACTTTTATATAAAGCAAATATTGCTTCACTTTGGATACAAAAAATATTACAAACCACACATTGATGGTGCAAGAATTTGAACTGAAATCGTTCAAGAATTTCGATATTGGAGTAGTAGGCTGGGAACATTAACATTTAGCCCTGATGTTTTCAATTACACAGAAAATATACAGAAAACTATTATGTTACATAATACATAAAAATTGCACCGATATACCTAAAAACGTTATATATATATATATATATACATATATATTTATATATATATATATATATTTAACGGCAAAGACTCTTTGTCTACTTATATATATATATATATATATATATATATATATATATATATATATATATATATATATATATAATATTTTCGTGACCTTGGTATGATATGGTAAATTTAATCAGTCGGCGATTAAAGGTCTGGTTTATTACTCCAAAGTATATATATTTAAAACAACCCTACATGTTTCGGCAATGATGCCTTTATCAAGGATATAAAAAATATAAATGACAGAATATAAATGTCAAATAATTGAGTTGCTATGGTTTAAATTATTCAAAAATACATTCCAATAATAATAATAAATCATGCCTTAGTATTCCAAAAAATAGATAGCAAGGTGTGAACATATGTGTTGTTCGCTGCTAGCAGCTTGTGTCTCTTTCTGGGTATGAACTTGTGTGTTGGTTGCTGCTGGCAGCTTGCGTCTTTCTCTGGGTGTGTGGTTTTGCATTTGTGTGAGCGCGCAAGTGTAGGGTTTTGTATGTTGGTGCGCTCGTGCGTGTGTTTAGTGACCGGTTGCGTAAATTTAGAGAGATCGGATAACCAGCCGTTGCGTAGGGCCGCGAACCCTTTCCCGGCAACTTCTTTACTTTTCCGTGCAGTACTTCGACGGCCCGCCCCCGCCCCCCGCTAGTCTGCGCCTTGCCTCGTTGGGCGTTATTTTTTATTTATATTTTTTATATCCTTGACAAAGGCATCATTGCCGAAACATGTAGGGTTGTTTTAAATATAAATACTTTGCAGTAATAAACCAGACCTTTAATCGCCGACTTATTAAGTTTACCATATATATATATATATATATATATATATATATATATATATATATAGTGTCCATGCAATAAAAAATAAAAAGATGTAATTATATAGATTATAAATCCAAAATATTGAGTTAATTACGACGCGAACCTCTAAATTAAAAACACACTCGTAATTATATTACGTGACGCCTATGAATTCAAAATATTCAGAATGTGTGTGTGTGTATACAGGGTGTCCAGAAACTCTCCTGACAAACGAAGACCGGAGATTCCTCTGATAATTTTAAGACAATTAAACCCAAATTCACCTAGTCCGAAAATGCTTCCTAAGGGAGCTAGAGTTCTTTGAAGATGGCGCCTTGTATTTATTTTTTTTTAATTCCTCCAGAACGCTTCTATTTAGAAAAACAAAAACTGGTATGCTTATTTATCCTCCAGAGATGAATAGATTCCATCAATTGCGAATTTCTAGTACCGGTCATAGGCGTCCGTTTTGGATAGGTCAACGGTTATTTTAAGGCATAACTTTTTTGTCTTTAACTTTTAAGCATTTGTGACACTAGATTATTAAATTTTCAGGTATTCCAGTACTAAAATGTACTCTTACTTTAAGTCGGTAGGATACACCGTTTTCTAGAAAAATCGATTCGTAAATTTTTCGTTTTTTCTTCAATAAAGTTCAATTTATTATGTAACTACCCACTTATTTTTAGCGACGAAGTTGGCTTGGACTATCAAGGCATGGATGAAAATTAATTTAATAAATTAAAAACAAATTATTTATTACAATGGAACGAAACTAACAAAATAAGAACAAGTATCAAAGGTAGATTGTTACAAAAGTTGCTCGATGTGATGACCATTAGTCTCTATGCATAAGTTTACCCTTTTGCTTAGAGAACGCCGAATTCTTGCAAACATTCCAAAGTTATTTCTAAATTCGTTGCAAGCATCTTGTATCCTTAGCCAGAGTTGTGCGCGATTTTGTATCGGAACGGAATAAACAAATGCTTTTATGTATCCTCAAACACAATAATCGCAAGGATTCAAATCCGGCGACCTTGCTGGCCAAGCAACTGGACCGCCTCTTCCAATCCAATGGTCTTCGTAGTTATTATCTAGAAAGTCTCGTACATTCCTGCTAAAGTGGGCCGGACAGCCGTCCTGTAGAAACCATAAGTTTTGCCGAATATTTAAACGCACCTCATCTAACAAATCAGGTAAAATATTTTGCAGGAAATGTAAGTAATCAGCACCATTTAAACGAGCAGGTAATTCCACAGGTCCAAGTAGATAATCGTCAACTACTCCTATCCAGACGTTTATGCTAAACTTATGCTGATGCTTAAATTCTTGAACAACGCGGGGATTGTCACCAACGTACGAATAATAATGTGCATTATGTATATTGAAAATTAAATTTTTTGAGAATGTAGCTTCGTCACCAAACAAAATGTTCCTGAAGAAATCTTCATCTTGATTTTTCTGATTTTGTAACCATCTAGCGAATTCTACGCGAGCAGGAAAATCTCCTTCTAGCAGTGCTTGCACCTTTGTAAAATGAAAAGGATATAAATTTTCTTTGTGTAAGATATTTCCTACGGAAGATTTTAAAATTGTGGGGTACATGGCAGATAGTCTTCGAACGCTAATTTCTGGATTTTCCTCAACTTCCATTAAAATAACATCTTCATGTTCTGCTGTTACATCATTATGTCTCCCTGTTTCATTATTTTTTGGGACCACTGAACCTGTTTCTCTTAATCGTTGATGAAGAGCTGTAAATATTGAGTGAGTGGGATGCTGACGATTGGAAAATTTTTCAGCGTATCTACGTTGCGCCGCTCGAGCGTTACACCTCATTTCGCCATAAACTAAATGCATATCGGCGTATTCCTCATTAGTAAAAACCATTTTTTTTAAATTGAAATCGTTGTGTTTGAATAACACAAAGTCAAAAATGAAAAGATAAACTTCGCGAACTGACAACAATTTGACAATCAAAAACGTAGGTTTTACTTCTGTTGGCAGTTCAGAGCTAACTATTGCAAAAAATAAAAAATTGAACTTTAATGAAGAAAAAACGAAAAATTTACAAATCGTTTTTTCTAGAAAACGGTGTATCCTACCGACTTAAAGTAAGAGTACCTTTTAGTACTGGAATACCTGAAAATTTAATAATCTAGTGTCACAAATGCTTAAAAGTTAAAGACAAAAAAGTTATACCTTAAAATAACCGTTGACCTACCCAAAACGGACGCCTATGACCGGTACTAGAAATTCGCAATTGATGGAATCGATTCATCTCTGGAGGATAAATAAGCATACCAGTTTTTGTTTTTCTAAATAGAAGCGTTCTGGAGGAATTAAAAAAAAATAAATACAAGGCGCCATCTTCAAAGAACTCTAGCTCCCTTAGGAAGCATTTTCGGACTAGGTGAATTTGGGTTTAATTGTCTTAAAATTATCAGAGGAATCTCCGGTCTTCGTTTGTCAGGAGAGTTTCTGGACACCCTGTATATAATAAATACCTCATATACACATACGCTACAGCGTATGAATGATGTTATGAAAACTGTAACGTTGTATGGTTAGGTCAATATCCTTAATTGAAATCAGCTGTTTATACATTCAATAAATTATTAAAAATTAATGTGTATTACGTTAATGTTTTTTTTTGTCTTACGAGAAGTAGAAAATAGAAAATATAATATCGATATAGAAAAAGGCTGCTGTTGTAAGCATACACTGCAATGTTTATATTTATAGAAACGCTAGAAGAAAACATTGTGTATAAGTTTTTTATGGCAATGGTCCGATAACCAGATAGATAGATATGAAAGTCGGCTGTTAACAATTTATTGTGAATTTGTAGAAAGAATATATTAAAAGAACATGTCTGCTTTCAGGTTATTTAACGTTCTATTTAATAACAATCTATCTTTAATCGAAGACATAAATGTATATTGTATCGAACGTACAACTGAACGAAACTTAAAACGAGATGAACAATAACAAAACTATTCAATTTGTTATTGTCGGTTAACTTTAAGTATCGTTTTTTATAATATAGTCTATCGCACAGTGGCGTGACAAAGTTTTTTTAAATACCTTTGTCATCTTTCTTCTAGCTTATGAGAGGAAATTTTGGTAAAATATTTTGAATTTATATTCTATATAATTACATCTTTCCATTTTTCATACGATGTAATGACACCCAGCATTTACATATTGTTGTAGGTCACGGTTGGACTTAAATTAGGAAGGAGAAAGTAGAAATTAACATAAAAAATAATATCATACAAAGGATTTTAATATAGAATTTGTAATTTAAGGAGAATTATGCAACAAAACAGTGTAAGATCTAAAATATTTTGTTTTATTCAGATTTTTACTTTATTTTATCACTAGTGAATTAATTTAAACAAATATCGTGCTTAATAAGTAATTATAAAACTAATAATGAATAAAAAAATAGTGTAACAATATTTTGTACTGATCTGATGATACAAACTATTGGTTGACGCTTGTATAAGTTTATAACGAGAAGGAACACGTGACATAGTCATTGCAAAAATTAAGTGACTCAACAAATTAGTTAATTTAATTGATTCGGCTTTTACTTGATGAAGATCCATAATTTAAAACAGAAATAAAACTAGTCACTTTTCAATACATAATCGTAAAACGACGACAATTGTTTCACCAGCACAGTTTGTAAAGTGCTCTTTAGCTGTACCTGATGAAGCCACTGTACATCTGACGGACAAAAGTGTCTCTTTGGTCCCTCAGATGTCACTAGATTATGTGGTGCCACCTGATAGGACAAAATTTGCTATACCTTGTGAGGCGATTCTTTAAACTTTACTTCATTAGCCTAACTGATGAAGTCTGATAGTAGATGACAGAAACACGCGTTTTAGGCAGAAGTAAATGTTGGAGAAAATGAGGTGTATATCCATGTGTACAGCTACAGACGTGTATATTGTATATTTGTTTCATTTGTAGTGATTGATTTAGTAATATTCAAAAGAATAATTACAAAATATCCACGGGATAATATTAATTTAACTATAGTTTATATTTATGGAAGTTGAGAAAGAAAAATTAATAATATAAGAACACTTACAGTCGTCGTGATAAAAGACAAAATTAGTTAGAGAGAATATTTTTTCACTGTGGTTATCGAAAGCACGCATTTCAAATCGTCCATCCAAAAAAGTTTAATAATAATCAAACTTTTAAACAAATTATCAACAGAAAAGTATTTAATAAATATATACAGATATAACCTACCTTTTGAACGAGTTTTCCTGTTCATCGGGTGATATATCCGAAAGAAATATTATTTAATTGATGCTTCCATAAGCACATTTCTGCATACAGCAATCAAAACGTCAACGAAATTACTAAAACCAAATATTTCAAGGTAAAGTGCTAATTCTTTCAATGGAGACTGTGGTTAAATAATAATTTAAAAAGGTATATAACCCCTTACCACAATTATTAGTCGTATCCTAAAATACGTATTTCGACAACTAAGTTGTCATCATCAGTAGGTAAAAACTACTAATTAAAAGTCACACATGGGGCACAGTAAAGTAACATAAACGCTTCCGCACAACTACTATACACTGCAACCCTATAAAGACTAAATTTACCATGCCATTCTCAAACTACGGGACAAAACACTTGCCTCTTAGAAAAGGTTTTAAACATGTGTTACATTATCGAACAAAGGAACGGCAGAAATTCTTCTCTAAAGAAGGCGCCTACTAAAAAGATTTTTAAAGCTACGGTGACCTACTATTAAACTAAATGAAACACCTTATAATATCACAAAACACTAGTATATTTAACTATATGAATATATATCATGTGCATTGTACACATTAGTAGTTATTATTTAAACGTATTATTCGAGTACACAGGTAGTGACAAAATCTATATTGGGTAGGGGTGTAAAAATTTTCCATTCCAAATGGTTAAAAAGTCGTATATTGTGTATTGTAAAAGCCGTACTCTCATAGCAATTTCTGAGAAAGACAAAATTAAGAAGGGGCGTTACATGAAAAAACAAGACATCCGGCTGTGTTGTGTTATATTAAATGAGAATCAATTCACGTGAAAAGGGTCTATGAATAATTAGATATTGTAGGTGTATAATTTAAAAGTTAATTATAAATAGGTGACAATATCCTAGTTAAGGAGTTAAGCAATTTAATATAATGTAAAGAATTCACGGTAGGCTCTGGGTGTGTTAATTATAAATAGGTGACAATGTCCTAGTTAAGGAGTTAAGCAATTTAATATAATGTATAGAATTCACGGTAGGCTCTGGGTGGGTTAAGGAGGTAATTTTTGCATATTAAATGAGAATCAATTCACGTGAAAAGGGTCTATGAATAATTGGATATTGTAGGTATATAATTTAAAAGTTAATTATAAATAGGTGACAATATCCTAGTTAAGGAGTTAAGCAATTTAATATAATGTAAAGAATTCACGGTAGGCTCTGGGTGTGTTAATTATAAATAGGTGACAATGTCCTAGTTAAGGAGTTAAGCAATTTAATATAATGTATAGAATTCACGGTAGGCTCTAGGTGTGTTAAGGAGGTAATTTTTGCATATTAAATGAGAAGCAATTCACGTAATATGCAAAAATTACCTCCTTAACACACCTAGAGCCTACCGTGAATTCTATACATTATATTAAATTGCTTAACTCCTTAACTAGGACATGTCACCTATTTATAATTAACTTTTAAATTATATACCTACAATATCCAATTATTCATAGACCCTTTTCACGTGAATTGATTCTCATTTAATATGCAAAAATTACCTCCTTAACACACCCAGAGCCTACCGTGAATTCTATACATTATATTAAATTGCTTAACTCCTTAACTAGGACATTGTCACCTATTTATAATTAACACACCCAGAGCCTACCGTGAATTCTATACATTATATTAAATTGCTTAACTCCTTAACTAGGACATTGTCACCTATTTATAATTAACTTTTAAATTATACACCTACAATATCTAATTATTCATAGACCCTTTTCACGTGAATTGATTCTCATTTAATATAACACAACACAGCCGGATGTCTTGTTTTTTCATGTAACGCCCCTTCTTAATTTTGTCTTTCTCAGAAATTGCTATGAGAGTACGGCTTTTACAATACACAATATACGACTTTTTAACCATTTGGAATGGAAAATTTTTACACCCTAACCCAATATAGATTTTGTCACTACCTGTGTACTCGAATAATACGTTTAAATAATAACTACTAATGTGTACAATGCACATGATATATATTCATACAGTTAAATATACTAGTGTTTTGTGATATTATAAGGTGTTTCATTTAGTTTAATAGTAGGTCACCGTAGCTTTAAAAATCGTTTTTACTAGGCGCCTTCTTTAGAGAAGAATTTCTGCCGTTCCTTTGTTCGATAATGTAACACATGTTTAAAACCTTTTCTAAGAGGCAAGTGTTTTGTCCCGTAGTTTGAGAATGGCATGGTAAATTTAGTCTTTATAGGGTTGCAGTGTATAGTAGTTGTGCGGAAGCGTTTATGTTACTTTACTGTGCCCCATGTGTGACTTTTAATTAGTAGTTTTTACCTACTGATGATGACAACTTAGTTGTCGAAATACGTATTTAGGATACGACTAATAATTGTGGTAAGGGGTTATATACCTTTTTAAAGTAAAGTGCTAAATAAAATTAACTTAAAATTACCCACCGTTTGAACGAGATTTACTGCCTATCCAGGGATATATCCGGTCTAACCAAGGAATATTCTTTCAGAATATCTTCCCGACCCAAGTAAACCTGAACACCAGCTATATAACATTAGCAAGCTCAAGTAAACATCCAATTACCAAACAATCAAGAACACATTCGAATTTGACGCTATCCATGTAGTTTTATTTTATCTTTGACCTAAAGAGTATAAATCTAATGTTACTTTCAAATTAGATCATAAATAGCTAAGATTGATATTAAAATTAAATTTACGAAATGTCACTCATTCCTTGAAAAGGGTTTCTACCAATTAATTAAACTAAAACCGTTGATATTAATTTGATATCTTTCACATGGATTATAACGATTCTATCACAGTCTTGAATTAGGAAACTTAAATTGCAATAAAAAAAGTGTTGAACGAAAGCGATAAAATTCACAACCTTACATAACGTGTGTTCATTTGAAAAGTCAATCTAGGTTACTTTGAAATTTTGATAGAATAAGACGCAAATATATTAGTATGTGTTTGTTGTTCCGTAAACGTAAATCCAAATGACATTTGATAATGTCAATCACAAATATCAGTTAGTGCATAAAATAATCGTGCGTCGATTCTGGTTTAAATAAATTGCTTCTCAGTTTTAAAATGGCTTTCACTTTAGAACATAAAATTTTTTAGTCCAGGCTTATTGTCGAAGTGGAAATAAAATTGATGGTTTATGAGTTTATTCAGTTCAAGATTGCATGTTAGAATTTCAAGTTGAGTTTCCACATTTTGTAATAGATTATATACAATTTAAGAATACTTTGGATAGAACTTTAAAACTTTTTTCTGAAACTGGTAGTCTCTTAACAAAATCAGGCAGCGGAGCAGTTAAGAAACGTACGCCTCAAGTTGTCAATAGTGTTGAGGAAATAATGGAAAATGAACCACAAACATCTGTTCGACATTTGAGTCAACCAATAAACCTTTATGTTGGTACAACTCACAAGTTATTAAAAAAAGATATGCAACTTTATCCATACCGTGTCAGCAGCAGTACAAGAATTGTTAGAAATTGATTACCCACGTAGACTACAGTTTTGTAATTGGTTTGTAAATATGAACAATAATGGAGAACTTTCGCAAAGAGTCATCTTTACTGATGAAGCATGGTTTTATAGAACGGGATATCTAAATTCACAAAATACAAGAATTTGGAGTAGTGAAACTCCACATGTAATTAATGAAGAATCGCTACATCCAGAGAAAATTGGTGTTTGGGCAGCGATAAGCAAAAGGCGAATCATTGGACCAATATTTTTTCAGGGAACGTTAACTGCTCAAAGGCACCGTACGGAAATTTTACAACCATTTGTCAATCAGTTGCATGATGATGAACTACAAAATGCATATTTCCAACAAGACGGAGCACCTTGTCATTGTACTGCAGAATCTTTGGATTATTTAAGAGAATTTTTGATGAGCGTATAATTAGTAGAAATGCTGGAATTGCCTGGCCTGCACGTCCATGCAATTTAACACCTTGCGACTTCTTTTTGTGGCCTTATCTAAAAAATAACGTATTTTGAACACCTATATTGAATTTCAATGATATGCTAGAGAGAATCGAACAGAAATGCATGGAAATTAATAACAGTCCAGTAATGTTGCAGAATATCATCAGGATCATCAGAATGTCAACGGAGGATTTTAAAGTGCATTGATCTTGAAGGACAACATTTTCAACATTTGTTATAATTTTCAATAAATACCTATTATTTGTTATTTATTTATATGTATGAAACTGTCAAAATAGACGACTTCGTAGCTTAAGTAGTAAATTTTAATTTACGACATACTTCAAAATGTTCTCAGTAAATCACGTGCTACTAGATTGACTTTTCAAATGAACACTTGTTATATTGTATATTGAAATTTGTTGAAATTGGAATTTTGTTTTAAAAATATATTAAAATCCTATAAAGTTGTCAATTAGTCTTTTATTTCCATATGCATGATAGTATCTATTATTAAGTTATCTGGAACTTACACCTTCTTTGATTTCATTCAAATTCCTGTTAACATAAACATCACGCGGTTTGGTAAACTATCCAATCCCGACCAAGTTTCTATCAAGATCCAGAAAAATGGTACAAAGTGGCTATTGTCGTTCTGGATACAATTGTAAATATTTTGTACTCGCTATTGTATTTCGATTTGACGAATAAAAAATACTTAACATATCTCGTCTCTCTTCATTGGTGTACGACATTTTTCTTTTAGTAATCTACGATAACTTAAATATTTGACAGATTGAAATTCCATGGCTACGTTACTTAATCTTAAAATGTAGTTAGAATTAGTGTGTGTCAAAATTATAACAAATAAGAAAGTTGATGACTACCAGATAGAATCGAAACGTCATATGGAAATTTCCAGTTTATCATTAGATAGTAGATCAAGAGTGGCCTCGAGAATATGTTTTTAGTTTTCCTCTGCAACCCCAAATAAACGTGCTAGAGGTAAAAGTAAAGAATGAGCTTCTATTGTTAATAACAAACACAACTTCGTCAAATTTAAACCTACCCTCTATCTCCAATAATAAGTGAGATCCCCATGCTGAGGGTCGAAAATGAATCAGCCAAAGAGAGAGGTGGCAGTCTCTGTATTCTGCATATAATGTTAACAATCTTTATTACATTCTTATTTGAGAAATAAAAGAATAAAGCACATATACTAGAGAGCACTAATAAATTATGTTATAATGAATATAAATATGATATCTAATTCTTGGAATTGCACCTGCCAGAGCCAAAGAAATCACTAAATTTACAGGTGCACCTAAACTAAAAAATAAGAGAATAAATTAAAATCGATTAATTAATGCTTTCCGCTATTAATGCTATTTTATTATAATTCAATTTATTTAAAAGGTAAAGATAAAAGTTTAAAATTTATGATTAATAAAAATATATTTTAACATCTGGTTCACATTTTCTGCCGACAAATATTCAAACTGCACAAAAAAATTAAATACTTTGAAATATAATTACCTACCCCGAGATTGTATTCATCATTTCAGTCAGTTTCAAGTAACCAAAGGTCGGTGTCGTGCGATAAACTACTTTATTTCAATAAATCTTCCAAAACGATGGGATCCTACACATTAATATTAATCAATCATGCGATGTGGCGGGCTATGGTAATCTCTGTTTGTGCATTCATAAACATTTTCGACACATTAGAATTATCGAATAATTATTATCTATTCAGGCACGAATGCCAATATAACCACAACTCTGTAAATATTTATCGAAAAATTTGGGGAATGCAAAAATTGCAGACTTTATCGACATTTCCTTCTCAGATTCAGGTATACAGGCGTCATTCATTCTTCCTTTTTCGTGGTCTGGGATCCCTTTCATTAGCTGGTAATCGATTTAGCGTCTCTGGGATAACGTTGATTTAAATATTTCTACTGGTCCTAATTTCTTTTACTATTTCAGACACGTTGCGTGGGAATATCTGTATAAATACTCCTACTGTAAGACGTAATATTAAGTTCATTTTTGGCGTATGTAGTACTATTAATTAGTATGTGTCATAATTGTATTTTTCAAATTATTTTTTGCGTAATTTTTATACCACATAAACCAACATAAATGTGTAGTTGACAAATATAAAACTCACACATTAACGGACCGAACAGAATAACATCACGCGTCCCTAACAGTTATTTTTCACTGACATCTAAAACCTATATCATATTTTTGTGCATCAAAAACTATACACCAATTATTTAGTTTAACCTGAAATGGGTGATCACTAATGTAAATAATATGCAGTATTTTTCGAAACAAAATTATTATTATTTCTAATTAATTTATGAACGTGGGACTCGCTTCTGTATTTCAAGAAATATTGTTCTTGAAGAGTTAGATATATCTGTAAAGATTTACGCTGGGGTTTTCACTTCTTTTTTGTTGGATAATAAAAATGAACCTTTAACTATAATAATTCTTTACTGTATCCAACGTTTGACGTATATACTTAATTTTGATTGTGTATTAGAGTGTTTCTTAATTGCTGATGCGTTGTGATTCAAATGAATATTTCGTACTCGTTGTCAGGATGAGACTCTGGTTCTTACTGTTTCTAAAAACACTACAAGCAGGCAAGATTTACCATTACCCCCACAAACTATTACATAGCTAATAATGCAAACCGCATCGATTATACGGCCGGATGATGACATCGTTCGAGGGAATTTTTAAGATCTTAGTAGATGCTACCAGTTAGCAATTATACCCGGCAAAATACTTTTAAATTATACTAATTAAGTCCTAATCTTAAACCTAAGTACAAAGTTTAGATTAAATTCTATTAATCTTAATAAATTTTATTGTAGTTCATCTAAGATACTTGAAATTATGAATAGCTAAAGAGATTAAGAACTGGGAATTGAAAGTGTTCTATAATTAAATAATCAAGGTGAAAATAGTCTAATAAAAAGGGCAATAAACTTGTAAATGTAAAAGATATCGATACTTAAAGTATAGGTAAAAGTTTACAATTTAAATAAGATAATTAAAATTTCGGTATACAGAGTGTCTATTTGAAGCGAACATTATTTAATTCTGAACAACTAAACTACACATATATTTGAGAAAAATAAACAAAACTAAAAAAATATTGTTCTGACGCTTAACAATATCTTTGATATTAAAATAAAATTAAAACCCACAAGCATATATTTAATTTTTAAATTAATTTTACCTGAGACTATGAATATAAAATTAATGAAGATGTAAAAAAGCAAAGAAAAGAAAGATGAAACAACAGAAGAAGGGTACCATAAAATTATTCAAAATTTGCAAAATTTAAAGCAACGAAGGTAGATAAAATATATGATGAAATAATAAAAAATGAGGACAATGAACTGATTTACAGAATATGGAAGAATGAAAACATTCCGAAAGCATGGAGAGCCGGAACCACGATACCAATACAAGAAAGAAGTTATAATAACGTGTAAGAATTATAAAGGCATAATAATAATAATAATAGTCTTCGTAACTAGCTTCGCAGGCTCTTAGGATAGTAACACGGTAGGCTTGTTACAACTTGTGCCGCTCAGTGCACTAGAATAGTAATGTGGCTAGCGCGACGCATCGACCGCCTATTATTACCCAAGAGTTTTACCTCCAGGTACATATTTTTGTCAGCCTGAGTGGAGCTGGGGTCGAAGAACGCCATCCATATTTTTGGCTGCAGCAGAGTTTAAAACCCGATTCATCAGGTTCATAGTCTAGTACCTATTCAGTAGACCAACACGGCCTACAAAATACTGAATACGCTGATTTAAGAATAGATTTAGACAAGACAGTTCAACAATAGGTGTAATACGGTGTAATCAAACAAATAGAAAAATGCTACGAACATGGTATAGAAACAAAAGTAGTACTTTTAAATTTAAAGAATGCGTCTGATACGCGATATTTTATTTATTTTGTTTATTTTATTTATTTTATTTATTTTATTCATTTCATTCATTTTATTCATTTTATTCATTTTATTCATTTTATTCATTTTATTCATTTTATTCATTTTATTCATTTTATTCATTTTATTCATTTTATTCATTATATTCACTATATTCATTTTATTCATTTTATTCATTTTATTCATTTTATTCATTATATTCATTATATTCATTTTATTCATTTTATTCATTTTATTCATTTTATTCATTTTATTCATTTTATTCATTTTATTCATTTTATTCATTTTATTCATTTTATTCATTTTATTCATTTTATTCATTTTATTCATTTTATTCATTTTATTCATTTTATTCATTTTATTCATTTTATTCATTTTATTCATTTTATTCATTTTATTCATTATATTCATTTTATTCATTTTATTCATTTTATTCATTTTATTCATTTTATTCATTTTATTCATTTTATTCATTTTATTCATTTTATTCATTTTATTCATTTTATTCATTATATTAATTTTATTCATTTTATTCATTTTCTTCATTTTATTCATTTTATCCATTATATTCATTTTATTCATTTTATTCATTTTATTCATTTTATTCATTTTATTCATTTTATTCATTTTATTCATTTTATTCATTTTATTCATTTTACTCATTTTATTCATTTTATTCATTTTATTCATTTTATTCATTATATTCATTTTATTCATTTTATTCATTTTATTCATTTTATTCATTTTATTCATTTTATTCATTTTATTCATTTTATTCATTTTATTCATTTTATTCATTTTATTCATTTTATTCATTTTATTCATTTTATTCATTTTATATAATGAAACAGATATGCAAAATACGTATCCGTAACTGTAAACATGGACAAACACCTCGTATTTTTAGCATTTACTTCTGTTCAATACATATGTTTCAGCCATCTAGGCCTCATCGGTTGAACTAGTGAAGCAATGTATATACAAATTAATACAGATCTGTTAAACAACGGATCTGTATCTGTATCTACATTTACGCTAAAATCGTCTCCAAGCCATAACCAGTTTCGTTCTATCAGGCGACACCAATATAATCAGTGACATCTGGCGGAAGAAAGCGACCAGGCCAGAAAAGGCGACCTTCCGCTCGAATAGCAAGGCTATTACGAAAAAGCGGAAAAATACGTATATTGGTGCTGTCCATTAACACGCGCCAGATGGCGGTAAATATACAAAAAAGGGATATTTATCAATACGTTTTGCACGTATTACGCCGTTGTTATATAATGAAACAGATATGCAAAATACATATCCGTAACTGTAAACATGGACAAACACCTCGTATTTTTAGCATTTACTTATGTTCAACAGAACAGAAGTTGTTGAACACAAGTAAATGCTAAAAATACGAGGTGTTTGTCCATGTTTACAGTTACGGATATGTATTTTGCATATCTGTTTCATTATATAACAACGGCGTAATACGTGCAAAACGTATTGATAAATATCCCTTTTTTGTATATTTATTAATTTTATTCATTTTATCCATTTTATTCATTTTATTCATTTTACTCATTTTATTCATTTTATTCATTTTATTCATTGTATTCATTGTATTCATTTTATTCATTTTATTCATTTTATTCATTTTATTCATTTTATTCATTTTATTCACTTTATTCATTTTATTCATTTTATTCATTTTATTCATTTTATTCATTTTATTCATTTTATTCATTTTATTCATTTTATTCATTGTATGCATTGTATTCATTTTATTTATTTTATTTATTATTATATATTATTATAATCAACATACAAGAGGCATTTAGTACATGTTCTATGCAACCGATGAATAAGAGTTTATCCTTTCGATAGTCCTCAAACTAAAGAGGAAATAAAGCAAAATTAAAAGCAGGCTAGCCTACTGTATTTCTAATAATATGGTATAAAATTGTATGGATTCAAAAGTAAAATTATTAATGAAATTACATACTTCCAAAACATAAAATCCTGTTCGTCAGTTATTTGTAGATTCATCTGTTTAAACCAAAGTTAATTCTGGAATTGTAAAACATATTACTTAATGTTCATCTAAATTTTAGTATCCCTAATGTATATACAATAACAAATTTGAGCTCTTTTAAGAATTAACCAGCATATAAATTGAACAAAACGTAATAAACCTATCTCAAACTTGAACTTTTCGTAAGGACGTATTGTATCCCTATTGGCTGCAGTAAATACAGCTTAATTTCGCTTGAGTTTTAAGTAGATTACTGCCGCATCCCTTGCCAATCGTTTTCTTTACACATACAGGTACTCTACAGCGCCGCAGTTTATATTAGAGGCTATGGCTTCACGTTACGCAATTCAACAAACTCCAATAACTTAGAACATAGCTTTACGTTAAACTTTTGCGTAGGATCTTTGTTAATTAGTAACACATTTCAGTGGAATTATAAGATAACTTCATAGACCTATTTACTTACATATACGTATACATATTACCTTTTTTTGTGAAGCTGCTCAATCGGGCGTTCTAACAATAAGGAGAGAGATTTAAAGTAATGTGAATAATGTGACGTGATGATGAGCATCAAAGGTCCAGAACGTGTATAGTATGCTGACATAAATGTTTATTAGATACAGCTTATTAAATAAAAGAAAACATAACATCGTTTTCCTTAAACTTTTGTTTAATATTTACATGAAGGGAATTACGGTTTGAAATATATTAAAATAATTAAATGAAAGCTATATGTACAGGTACGTCGAATATATATATATATATATATATATATATATATATATATATATATATATACCGGGTGTATTATGAAAAACCTTTCGTGCTGTAACTTTTTTATTTTTTATCTGAATGTAATAAATTATACGTTGAACTAAATCGTTTTAAAAACACTGTAACGTGATCCGCTTTGAATTTTTTTTACACTTTGTTTTTGACAGACAGCTGCAAACTGTTTTTTAAATTGCACTATACTTTTTTTTTCCTTATTCAAATATATTACTTTTTCGGAATATGAAACTGTAAACAACGATATCCTTGTATGAAAAAAAATCGAGAAATTGAAGGTTTTTTTTTAGTTCGATTTATTCTGGTTTTTCCGAACACAGAGATTTCTTAAATGCATTTTAAATACTCTATTTCATTTTATTACCAGCAAATGTGTGTACCATTTAAAATCACTTACATTCAATACTATATAGCCCATAAAGGATTTCAAACCAATGTTATCAGTGAGCGGTGGGTCAACAACAACATTTACAGTGTTTATTTTAAAAATTTAAAAATCAAGCAGTCATATTGAACGATAAAAGTGCATTCCAAATTTTCGAAGAGAGCTGTGACATCTGTCAGTCACACATTCATTATAACATTTTCAACGATTTATTTCTAAATTTTGTTATTGAAATGGATAATGGCGAATGTGTGGATGCGATTCAAGCATATTTTGAATGCGGAACAAATTCTGCAGCTGCTTTGCGACTTTATGGAAATCGTTTTCCTGACAGACTGCGTCCAAGTGCCGATAAGTTTGGAAGGCTCGTGCGAAATTTACGAAATTTTAGATCATTCAAAAAACCGAAAATAAACACACGTGTAATTCAAGATCAAAATTTAGAATTAAGTGTCTTACTCTATGTGGAAGAAAACCCTAATACGTCTACGCGAGAAATTGCTCACTACATGCAGGTATCACATTCTACAGTTCAGTACATTCTGAAGAAGCACAAGTTCTTTCCTTATAAACCACGGAAGGTGCATGCTCTCGGTGAAAGCGACCCTCAACGAAGGGTTCAATTCTGCACGGTTTTCATGAATAAACTAAGGGAAGATTAAATTTTTTATCGTCGTGTGTTGTGGTCAGATGAATGCACTTTTGGGAAAAATGGTGTATTCAACAGAAATAATCATCGCCATTGGAGCACTGAAAATAACCATGTTGTGATGCAACACAATTTTCAAAATCGGTTCAGTGTAAATGTATGGTGTGGCATTTTAGGCGATAGAGTAGTAGGGCCTTTTTTTGTGGAGGGTAATCTAAAACAAGAAAAGTATAATAATTTGTTACGCAATGAATTAGGCGATTATTTAGATGAGTTGCCACTTGCTGAGTTAAACAGGGTAGTGTTCCAACAGGACGGTGCCACACCCCATAATGCACGAATGAATACTGATTTTCTAAATAATTATTTTGGCGTCAGATGGATGGGCACTTACGGACCTATTCGATGGCCTGCTAGATCGCCAGATCTGAATCCACTGGATTTCTTTCTGTGGTCTTACATTCAAGATCATGTCTATTTGACTCCACCTGATACCAGAGATGATTTAGTAAGAAGGATAGTACAAGTATGTCATGAAATACCACCAAATATTATATTAAATGCAGCAGTTGGAGTTAATAGAAGGTGTCAAATGTGTCTGGAACAAAATGGGGCCAATTCCGAACATTTGATTCATTAAAATATATGATAGCTTGATTTCTGTAAATTTCGTAGTTTTCTTTTAATAATAATAAATTTGTCACTCAATTTAATGGAGGCGTCTTCAGGAAATAAATGTTTATTAGAATAAGTTAAAAAAAATATGTAGTACATTTAAAAAAAAAATTACTACTGTCTGTCAAAAACGAAATGTCAATTTTTTTTTTTTTAAACAGGTTACAGTGCTTTAAAAACGATTTAGTTTGACATATCAATCATTAAAATCAGATAAAATATAAGGAAGCTACAGCCCCAAAGGTTTTTCATAATACACCCGGTATATATATATATATATATATATATATATATATATATTATTTTCGTGACCTTGGTATGATAAGGTAAACTTAATTAGTCGGCGATTAAAGGTCTGGTTATTACCTCAAAGTGTATATATTTAAAATAATCCTACATGTTTCGGAAATGATGCCTTTGTCAATATAGGATAGGATAAGGATATAAAAAATATAAATGACAGAATATAAATGTCAAGTAATTGAGTTGCTATGGTTTAAATTATTCAAAGATACATTCAAATAGTAATAATAAATCATGCCTTAGTATTCCAAAAAATAGATAGCAAGGTGAGAACAGATGTGTTGTTCGCTGCTAGCAGCTTGTGTCTTTTTCTGGGTATGAATTTGTGTGTTGGTTGCTGCTGGCAGCTTGCGTGTCTTTGGGTGTGTGATTTTGTGTTTGTGTAAGAGCGTAAGTATAGGGTTTTGTATGATGGTGCGCTCGTGCGTGTGTTAAGTGACCGGTCACGTAAATTAGAGAGATCGGATAACCAGCCGGTGCGTAGGACCGCCAACCCTTTCCCGACAACTTCTTTACTTTTCCGTGCAGTACTTCGACGGCCCGACCCCCGCCCCAACGAGGCAAGGCGCAGACCAGCGAAGCGCACCCTGCACGGGGTCGCTCATCGCAACCGAGGGAACACTCTTAGGGGCTACCTCGGTGAACGACGGTCACACAATGTGCCAACTTAATGTTTACCGCAAAAGCGGGGGCAATGCACACACGTCGAACATGTGTGTGCTGTTAACGGCAGCCTAGCTAGGTTGCCACCCAGGACCGGTCCTAGTGGTGTGTGCAATGCACGGCGCCGAGGTTTGCGCCGCGTAGCTTGATTCCTCACTCATGCTGGAAAGGCGGAATGGCACCTGACCGCCCATCGGGCAGACCCCCATAGAGTTTTGTAGCGCATATGCTAGGCTGCAACCCAGTAGAGGACCACATCAGCACAAAACAAAAAACAAAAAACAAAAAACGAAAACGAGAAAAGGCAAGACATGAGTTATCGGGGTCTGCCCGATGGGCGGTCAGGTGCCATTCCGCCTTTCCAGCATGAGTGAGGAACCAAGCTACGCGGCGCAAACCTCGGCGCCGTGCATTGCACACACCACTAGGACTGGTCCTGGGTGGCAACCTGGCTAGGCTGCCGTTAACAGCACACACATGTTCGACGTGTGTGCATTGCCCCCGCTTTTGCGGTAAATGTTAAGTTGGCACATTGTGTGACCGTCGTTCACCGAGGTAGCCACTAAGAGTGTTCCCACGGTTGCGATGAGCGACCCCGTGCAGGGTGCGCTTCGCTGGTCTGCGCCTTGCCTCGTTGGGGCGGGGGTCGGGCCGTCGAAGTACTGCACGGAAAAGTAAAGAAGTTGTCGGGAAAGGGTTGGCGGTCCTACGCACCGGCTGGTTATCCGATCTCTCTAATTTACGTGACCGGTCACTTAACACACGCACGAGCGCACCATCATACAAAACCCTATACTTACGCTCTTACACAAACACAAAATCACACACCCAAAGACACGCAAGCTGCCAGCAGCAACCAACACACAAATTCATACCCAGAAAAAGACACAAGCTGCTAGCAGCTAACAACACATCTGTTCTCACCTTGCTATCTATTTTTTGGAATACTAAGGCATGATTTATTATTACTATTTGAATGTATCTTTGAATAATTTAAACCATAGCAACTCAATTACTTGACATTTATATTCTGTCATTTATATTTTTTATATCCTTGACAAAGGCATCATTGCCGAAACATGTAGGATTATTTTAAATATATACACTTTGAAGTAATAACCAGACCTTTAATCGCCGACTAATTAAGTTTACCTTATATATATATATATATATATATATATATATATATATATATATATATATAATCGAAACGAAATTATCGACCGTGATATATTATAAAAAAATTAATGTAAATTCGGGTAAGCGGTCTGTCAATAAAGAAAACTTCTTTATTAAATAACCCTATATTTCGCAACAGAATTTGTTGCTTCTTCTGGGGGAAAAAAATGTAGTTGAAAAAAAAAAAAAAAAATTTCAACTTTTTTCTGGTTAAATGATAATAATTTCTGCATATACTATGTGGAAAAATAATTTTCGAATTAATTGTGTAATATATTTCTTTTATAACAGAAATTAGTGACCAGTTAATTTTGTAATATATGTAATTAATATTTTCTGCATATACAGTGTGGACAAATCTTTATAGATTTATT
The DNA here is from genome assembly GCA_935421215.2 of Melolontha melolontha. NCBI lineage: Eukaryota > Metazoa > Arthropoda > Insecta > Coleoptera > Scarabaeidae > Melolontha > Melolontha melolontha. The sequence continues at coordinate 216,092,235 of OW285235.1, forward strand.
TTGTACAACTTTTCGTAATTTGTAATTTACACTATTGAACATTTAATAGTGTGTTATATTTAATAATTGTTGCAACCAAAATTTCGATGTGAAGATTGTCCAAAATCTTAGATAAATAATTTATGCAATTTTTGATTAAGATTCTTATTTAATTTAGTTGCTTATAAGAATTGGTCAAATCATTTCAATACGTTGACCTTATTTTTTTTATAAATCTTATGACTTACTTTTAGAATTTATCTAAAACGCCTGATTTTATGTGCGTATATTTTAATTTCACATTTTATTCAATTTATTGTCTACACTTTAATTCATTTACTATACTGGATGAGTCTTTTACTCATGACCAAACATTACTTTATTTATTGAGAATTAATATCATTACACTAGGGTAATTATCTTATTGGTTAATATATATATAAAGTGTTTTTTTTTATATTCCATTCATTAAATTTTGCTATTTTACATTTATTCTTTTACTGTTGCGCATAAGCAAAGTTGGCGTAACAAGTGTTTTGACATCCTGGTGTACCAATTATTTCTTTTTGTGTGTTGTTGATGGGTTATTAATAAATCCTCTGTCGTTATAGTTTTATATTTTATATTTGTTGTTTTATTGTTATGAGAATAAAGATACACGTAGATACCTATGATTTAGTCAAATAACCATCCGAAGTGTCTATGTTCACTGTAACGGCTAAAGATTATAGATGGCGCCCAAACCTATATAAGAACCTTCCTACAGCTCGCTTCTAAAACTGAGTTGGTTTCTTTAGTCTAAGGTCTACGGGGCAATCATGTTATTGGGGTAATTTGATAGATCCTAAGTAGATATTGCGGTAAGTACGTAGGCGTAAGACTATTGCTTGTGGGGGCATATAGCGTACAATACAGCTTTAATTGTTATAAGCGACATCTTGTAGTAAGTAGATAAAATTCTAGTATATACAGTATAATATTTAATTATTTAATATAACGGTTTGTGTATTATGTTTTGTCGATTTATTTTATTAATGTATGTATTTCTATTAAAAAACTCGTTATCTCCATAGTTTTCATTTGAATCCTATAAATAAGATACACGCAATATTCTTAAATAATTAATTATTAATGTAAGTATCTGCTATCACATTGGGGGGTAAGCTCATAACAATATCTCGTAAAATGTAAGCAGACACTTAGATATAAATAAATCTTTGAAGGAATCACACCATTTTAAATCATATATAATCGTCAAAGCTTTTTTTCCCTAAGAGAAAGATTCTTTCGGTATGAGGCCGCATTTCTTAATACAACATACCATAACGCATACGGCACATAATGTTTGAGTGGTAAAATGTTAATAAAACATCAAATTTACAAGATTTTTTGAGGTACCACAGAGCAAAATAGGTTCTGGTTAAACTTATAGATCGAAAATCAATATGATAAAACGATTTTAAATTCTCATTAATTACAAGATGTTGAAACGAGGCAAAATATGTTAAAGAATAATTGGACTTCTATATCATGTTTTATATCCTAAACGCAACATCATCTGGAATTATTTAATTTTATTGGTACAGCAAATTTCTAAATATAGTGATGTTTTTAGGTACTTTGAATTATCTGAAAATATCCAGAATGATACTACGTTCGAATAATAAACTTTTTCAGTCTATTTCAGACTAATTGTGCTGTTGGATTTTTTGCATGTACAGATTTTTTTTATCGATATGCTCATCAATGACCGGCTTTCATGCAAAAAAAACATTGAAACTCAGTTATTTACCCGTACGCTGGTTTTTGTGCCACCTTTCAAACAATACACAATTGTTCGTACGCTTTTATTCGAAAAATATCCACCATTACCTATACTCCAAATGGAATTTGAATATTATGAAATTTACCATTAATATTAATAGAATGAAAGAATGAAAGGAACCTGTTGTGAAGTTACGATAGGTGGAATAGTTGGAAACTAAAAATCTAATAATGGTAAAATCTATAATACATTGAGTTTGATACATTTGCTTAAATGGAAATATTTTCAGATACTTAGGTTGTTAGCAGAAGTATTCGTACTCGTAATTTGCAAATAAACAAAAACTGTGTCATTTATACAAATAACATTTTCTGTAATGTTATTTGTATAAATGAGACAGTTTTTGTTTATTTGCAAATTATTTCAGAGTATGTAATAAATAGAGAACGGACGCAATTTCCATAAAACGCAATCGGCAATTGGAATTGTGTATAACGTCGCTCAGAACATTCCGGCGTAATTCAATGAAGTATTTGTTTGACTTACTCAGACACCTGGTCTCGCCGCGATAACAATGGACAAGCCAGCTATTGTATTTCGAGAATATAGTGCTTTTTAAAGTGTTTTCATGAGCGTAGATAGAAGCGGGGTTTTTATAATATATTTTATTTATTAGTTTATATTTCGTAAGTTAAATAAAGTGCTGTGAGTAAGTTTCTTGTTTTCATAGTTTTAACTGTTAATTACATTGTAATTTTTGTGATAGATCCTGTTTAATATCGTTTGATTGAATGTATTTCTAAAAATTATTTCGGCGTAAGAGTGTGCATTGAATTTCGTTCAGTTTCAATAACTTACGCACACATTTTTAGTTTTCATTTATTTAGATCTAGAGCATTGTTTAAGTTACTTTTTCAGACATGATATGGAAGAATGTCGAGAACGGCATTGTAAAACAATGGCGAGTTGGATTGACGGTCATACTGATTGTATGTCCATTGTCAGTGATTCCGAAATTTATTACAAAATCCGTAAAATATCGTCAAAAATTCGTCACTTAGGATCGCAAACACATCTGAACTCTGTAAAACTTTTATGGCGGCTAATATTCCATTAAATAAACTTAGCAATCCCACTTTAAAAATATTTCTTTAAAAATATACCTACTGGTCGAAGTGTTCCTGATGAATCAACTTTACGCAAATATTATGTTTCTAGGTGCTATACGAGAACAGTAGAACGCATTAGAAGCCATCTTTTAAATCAATACATATGGATGAGCGCCGACGAAACGGTGGATATGTTAGGACGCTGTGTGGTAAATGTTGTAGCTGGTGTACTACATCCAACTATTCCCTATAACTCATATGTAATAGCAACAAGTGTTATAAATAGAGTTGATGCGGAAACAGTTGCTGAAACCATTAAGGAGAATATGCAAAACATGCTTCATTCGGACGCCACGTACAAAGAAAAAATACTTTTATTTGTCAGTGATAGTGCTGCGTATATGTTAAAAACAGGCAGACTATTGAAGAAAACATATCCTAATATGCTGCATATTACTTGTGTAGCACATGCTCTCCACAGAATCTGTGAATATATCAGAGACATTTTTCCGGAAGTTGATAGACTTGTATCAGCTTTTAAAAAAGTTTTCAGAAAAGCACCATTGAGAGTAGCTCTTTTAAGGGAAAAATTTCCATCTCTGTCACTGCCTCCCACTCCAGTAATAACTAGATGTGGAACATGGCTGGAAGCTACTAGTTATTATGCTGAGAATTTCGATAGTCTAAAACATTTCGTAACAATGCTAAAGGAGGATGCTAGAAGTATTGGTGAGTGCAAGGAGCTCACACAAATCCCAAATTTAAAAAATCAGTTGTACTTTCTTCACGAACACTTTGGAAAATTGCCAAAACTAATCACTTATTTTGAAAATCGAAATCTCAAATTAAATGACGGATTAACCACATTAGATGTGGCTGTTAATAATTTGAAAAGTATTCCAAGTGACTTCGGATGTGGCCTTCGGCAAAAGTTAGAAGCAATTCTTAATAGAAATCCAGATTTAATTACATTGCAGCAATTATGTATGGAGACAATTCCACAAAATCTAACGGCTAAATATGAAGAAATAAAAGAATATTTCCAGTATGCACCTATAACCAGTTGCGATGTAGAAAGGACGTTTTCTATTTATAAGGATGTACTTAATTCAAAGAGAACAAAATTGACAGAAGAAAACCTTGAGAAACTATTGCTAGTCAATATTAATACTCCTTTACTCAACTTGAACGACAAAATGAACAAATAAAAATGTTCCAATTATAGAAATAAAATTAAAAACTTTAAAAATACAACTTTGCAACAAATACATATGCATTTCGTAATTTTATAGATCACCACCCGTTTGTTTTCCAATTATATAAATAAAATTAAAAACTTTATAAATACAACTTTTCAACAAATAAATATGTATTTCGTAATTTTATAGATCACCACCCGTTCGTTTTCCAATTATATAAATAAAATTAAATATTTTATAAACACAGCCTTTCGCCAGTACTGCACTGGTGGTAAGCGTGTCCGTCCTCTAGAATAAAATTAATATATATATATTGATAACGGCCTTCTTTTACTGGGCTGTGGTGAGATTATAAAATGTTAATGAGATAAAAGTGTAAGATAAAATTATGTATTTGAAAAGATTAGTCGGGCGCCTTAATTTATAAAATCTCACCCCAGATTGCGCTATCTTTATCTCAAATAGCCAACTAGTCGGAAAGCAAGAAACTATATTTAATAAAACTTTACTAAATGTGGGTGATCTCGGGCTCGTTGTGAGTTTTAGGTTGTTGCTTCCAAAAAAGAGAATAATATTAATGTTGACGCTTAATATAATAACTCCTACAAATAAATATGAACAAATAAAAGATTCATGTAAAATTAAAAATATTATGTTTATTAAATTAAAGGAAACTGTAAAAATATAACGTATTACAAATGTGATATTAACGAAACTGCATATACGCATAAACAACAAGGTGTTACTTATGTGAAAAGAGGTTATGTGTGTTAAACTAATAAATAATATGAATATAAGTGTGAATACTCTTATTACAATTATGGTGAGTACCCTTTTATTGTTATCTCTAAGATATAAATAGGTTGTTTAATTAAATATAAAGATCATGACAGGATGTGGTAGATTAGGTAAATAATTCGAGAAGTTTATTAAATAAAAGTTTAAAGAATTTAATTTTTTTTTTTAAAAAAAATAAATATTATCAGAAAACCTGTTATAATAATGATGCTGATATATGTTTGTAGATCGTCTGTGTGAATTGGGAAGTTCCTCGGTGATCTGAAAATGTTCGGGTGCAGCACAAAATGATGGCGGTGTAGGTGGCTGTTTACGCAGACGCTATCGAAGATTTTCCTCGGACTTCGTCTTCGGTGCCTAATTACTCACTGCGCTCGTTTCTGGCTGTAGAATTTCAGGTATCGTTGTTGATGTACGTTAGACTATATTGTTGAAGTTCGGCGATGGATTCTTATATATATTTCTTCTGATTTTCTATCGTTTTCGGTGGAACTACGTCAGTGACGCTATGTTGTTTGAAAGTTCGTTATTACCGAAAATTCTTGTAGTAATTCACTTGACGATCGAGTTAATTAATATTCTGGATACTTTTTATCACTTTTAGCTGAATTTATAATTTAAATTTGTGTTTTATACAAGATTTCTAAGGCTTGGTCTAAAAAGATGCGTCTATTTATTTTTCAAATTCAAGGATCTAATAAATCGACAGCACTTGTCTGAATATTACCAAACACGCTATCTATTGATATCAATAATCTCGATGATTTACCCTTTTAACAATTTTATATAAAAAGAATTTGATTAATTTAGAATATCTAAATGTTTTTAAAAATTATATTATAAATTACCAAGTTAGGTTAAGATAAATTCGAATGATACAAATCGCATACTGCGCATGATAAATGTAAACATAGCGAGATGTCAATTTGTAGGCGTGTCTTACTAGTGTCGATATAATACAAAGTTGCATATGGATTTGAATATGTTTTTCGCGCTAATATTTGAAAATTTGAATATGATATAATAAAATTAAATAATGAAAGGAAAATGTATATAGAAATTTAAAGAATGAAATGATCGTTATAAAAAATACATATGCACTTCGATACTGCTAAGACTTAATAATATTATTTATATAACCATTATATTATAACCCTTTTTCACTTTGTATGTCTTATTCTTCCTATTTCAGATGCAGCTCTATATGGATAACATGCATCACAACAATATATATATATATATATATATATATATATATATATATATATATATTAATTTTATTACAGAAAATGTTATTTGTATAAATGAGACAGTTTTTGTTTATTTGCAAATTATTTCAGAGTACGAATACTTCTGCAAACAACCTATATATATATATATAGATAATTATTTCTCGCCTTAGTATGTTATGGTAGATTCAATTAGTTGGCGATCTAATGTCTGGTTTTACTTCAATATGTATATATTTAAAATAATCTCACATGTTTCGGCATATGATGCCTTTTTCAAAGAAATTTAAAATATAAATGAAAGTATATTGTCATTAATTTACTGTCATATCAACATATTAACATAATTTTTACAGCATAAAGCTGGGGTCATGTTTCTGTATCTGCAATATGTGTTAGTTAAAAAAAAGGCTGGATATTCTCTTCTCATTTACCATTGCTTCAATTCATAATTTTGTAAGGGTTTTCTAGTTTATTAAATCATTTCCCTTTTCTGTTTACAAACTTAAATTAGATGAGTTTGACAAGTAGTACATTTAGGTATTTAACACGGACATGGAATCTAATCTACGTATACGTGTGAGTTTATATGCACAACAAAATGACGAAATAGTATATTCCCCTAGTAATTATGTTATTTTTATGATTTGGATGCTGTTTCATTATGTTATTTTTTATTTTAATTACTAGAATTTTTCAGGTCGCAAATTATTAATTATGGGAATTTCGTTATTGTGTCCGGACATAGGGCGACTTCTTTTGAGTATAGTTGGAATCTAATTTGAGTTGTTAATTGGCAAATTGACCTTTTGTAGTGATATTTAATGAAGAATTTTCAGCAGTTGTCTCTTCTAATTACCTAAGACAGTAGTTTTAGGCTTGATAATTATAATAGTCATTTTTATCATACTCGTGAGGAAGGGTTACCTCTATATTTAAGTTATTGCACGGACTATGTAAGGGACCATATAAAAAAAGAGGACACGGAATGTCTCGACCTTAGTTCTCTCGTTCAAGTAATAGTGGTTCTACTGGGTTAAGCAAGATATTTAAAATAATCTTACATGTTTCGGCATATGATGCCTTTTTCAAAGAAATTAAAAATATAAATGGAAGTATATTAACTACTCCAAGAAGGAGGTAGTAAATTAAACTTAACATTTATAAAAAAATATAGGATAAATATACAATATAATAATATAAAACGGTTTTTTTTTAAATACTAAAAGTTGTAACCAAATAACACTGAAAGAAACGAAACCAGAAACACGCCACTGTGAAATAGAATTTATGAATCAATAAATACAATAACGACGGAAGTAACAACATCTGCTCGACGAATGCAATCGAGCAAGCATATAGTGGGGCTGCTGTAATATGCATACTATACATGATACCGCCACAACGTTTTATCGGGGCAATTGGTCATTCAATCGCTTCAGTCCGCTCTCTGGTGATGATTTTTCTTTGTAGACCGATCTAACAGACAGTCATTAATAATGACTGTCAGTTAGATCGGCTAGAATGCTATATAATGACTCATTATATAGCATTCTAGCTTGATCAGTTACGACAAAACTGTACTTCAAAGTTTTCTATTGCGAAGTGTGAACCCACATGATCTGGTACTCAATAAATGAATTCCCTAACTTATCTCAAACATTTTATTCGTTTTTCTGTACATTCAGTTTTTATTAGTACATTTTATTATAAATTATGCTTCTAAAAAACAACCTAGTGTCAATTAATTTAATTTTAATCATAAACACTTTCGAACGTAAGTGCTTTCGTTAATGTTACACAGTAACAGAATATCAGTAATATATAAATTATTGGAATTTACCAGGATTTTACAGAAATGCCTATTTCGCACTGACATATTGTAATATATTTTGTTGGTAATATTCCATATCTAATTTAATTTTAATCATTACTTGTTATGTTCAATGAATATTGAAACGAAAATCAGTGCTAATTTATAATTGATAGAGATAATTGGAACACAAGTGTATCATTAATATAACAAATAGCGTGTTATTAGTCAACAGCTAGGGTGTATTAACAATACGTCAGAAATAAATACCTAGTACTGCATTTGATATATTTAGTAAAAGATGTTAATTTAAATTTCTATAGTCACATTAAACGAAAAGTCCATGAATTTGATTAAAATTACCTCAATTACTTATGCCAGATGCAACTCATGGGCTAGTGTTAATTATTTTAAGTAATACACTGTGTGTTTTACGAACCAATAGATATATTCAATACATACAAGCAAAATAACATAATTCTGGTCACTAAGAAATTTAAATAATAATAATTTATTCAGATCTTACTACGAGGGTAAGGTATAAAATTCTCGGCCTGACACAGTGTTGGCGTTCCAATCAGCGATTCCTGCCTGGGTGCACCTGTCATTAGTTCATATGACATGTTTCAACTTGTTCTGTCATGTAGTTTGAGTTTTTGATTAAATTTAATAAACTTGATATCGTGCGATCAAAAAATTATTCGTTTTGGACGGACTAACCCCTAAAGAAATACATCCGAAGTTGACAAAAGTTTACGGGGACACTGCTCCTTAAATATCAACAGTTAAAAAGCGGGCAGCTGATTTTAAACGTGGTCGCACGTCCCTCGAAAATACCCACGTGAAAGACGGCCAAAAACAGCAACCACAGCGGAAACCATCGAAAAGGTGCACGATATCGTGTTGGACGATAGGCGTGTGAAGGTGAGTGAGATAGCTGAGGCCGCGGGGATATCGGAAGAAAGGGTGCGAAACATCTTGCACGAAGAATTGGGAATGCGAAAGTTCTGCGCAAGGTGGGTGCCGCATTTGCTGAATGTCGAGCAAACGACTTTCGCAGCAATGTTTGGACAGATTCAATAAGGATCCGACTGATTTTGTTCGGCGATTTATTACCATGGATGAGACATAGGTCGACCACGACACGCTAGAATGAAACAGCAGTCGAAGCAGTGGGTGGAAGCTGGTAGGTCAGCTCCAAAGAAAGCGAAGTCGATCGAATTTGCCGGAAAGATCATGGCCAGTATGTTTTGGGATACGAAAGGCATCCTGTTAATTGATTACCTTGAAAAAGGAAAAACATTTCAGGCGAATATCACTCGAACATCCTTGACTAGCTGGATGCCAAAATTCGCGAGAAGAGGCCTGGCTTGAAGAAGAAAAAAATCATGTTTCACCAGAAAAACGCACTTGCTCACAAATGTGCGTTGACAATGGGAAAACTGCGGGATTTGGAGTATTATTTGCTCGGCTATCCCCCTATTCTCCTGATTTGGCACCCTCAGACTTCCACCGGTTCCCAAACTAGAACAAACATGTTTCTGGGAAGCGCTTCGCGTCCAATGAAGAAGTTGAGAGGGCCGTAGATGAATATTTTATTTTCACAGCCTTCCAGACTCTCACTTCCGGGAAGGAATACTGATGTTGGAGAGACGCTGAACCAAGTGTGTTGAAGTCATGGGTGATTATGTAGAAAATAAAATAATTTTTAACTGAAAATCGCAGTCTTTCGTTGTCAGGCCGAGGATTTTTCACCTTATCCTCGTATTAACAACATTGAACAAGTCAACCAATACATATAAATCTAGACCTAATAGAATAATAATAATAATCTTTATTGTCCAACAGATTTCTCCAGCAGGATACAATACAATACAATACAATAATACAAATACAATACAATAATACAAATACAAGACAATAATACTTGTACAGCGCGTGTAAATAAAATCGCGCGGAAATATACACAATATACAGTAATAAAAATAATAAAAGAAAAAGAAAAAAGAAAAAAATAAGAAAATAAGTAATATATAGAGTTGAAGGAGAGGGGGGTAAATGAGCAGTGGAAAAATTGGTTAGATGTTGAGAGTAAGTAAAAGGGATCAGGGCATGTTTCTTGCCATATGATTGTAGGGTGCCCTGGTAAAGACATTTGTTCTGACTCTGGTAACGAAGAAAACGTCATCCGATCTAGTACTATATTTAGGGACTATGGTATTTACAGATGAGAACAGATTCGGCACCATCAATTTTGTAATTCACCATAAAATTAGCACTGACGGACTCTCTATCTAACAGCAAATCTCCGTAGTCGACACCCCTTGGAGTGTAAGTTCCAGACGATCTAAATGCTATATTGTTTGCAACGTGCTCTTTAGATGTAAGCACCTGAGGAAGCCACTGTGCTGGCGAAACAATTGTCGTGTTGCGATTAAAGATTAAAAGTGAAGATTAGAACCGTAGTTTTATTTCTATTTTAAATGCTATATATTTTAAGAATCTCCTCTGAACTTTCTCGATTAGAAATATCTAATAAACTTAGCCTGCGCACCAGATTACCGATGCATATTCAAGTTTGGGACGCACCAATGTGTGAAAATGTGTCTTCAATCTTTCCGTATTCAAAAACTGATAACATGATCTTATAAGGTAACTATGCGTACGTGAAGCGAAATTGCAGGTGCGATGGATATGCTCAGAAAACTGCAAATGTTGATCAAATAAAATGACAAGGCCTTTTTTGAGTTTGCCTGGAAATAAGGATTTGATCCAAAGTGTAGGAAAATGTTAACGGATTGTTACAAGTAGTGACAATGGCACATTTGTTTATATTAAGCTTTATTTTGTTCTTACGACAGACATTGACTAAGCTTAGATCCCTCTGAAGTTCTTCACAGTCAGATATAAAAGTAAATGTCGTAAATATTTTTAAATTGTCGGCGTAGAAAGACACGGCAACGGAGAACATAGAACAGATCATTAATGTAAATACTGAACAGTAGCCGACCTAGGTTCGAAACCTGTGGAACATCTGAGGGTACGATGAATGTATTGGAGTAAAACCCATTACAACAAACATAACTGGAACGATTGTCTAAGAAAGTGCTAAACAATGATCTGCAGTGTCAAAAGCTTTCGTAATTTCAGTGGATGGTACATCAACTTTATCATTTGAATCAATCCGGGACCTAATAAATTGGGTAATCTCTGTCAGATGTCTATGGCGTTGAGATGTGCTGCACACAGTTACACAATCTATCGTATAGCAAATTTAAAAGATCTTTGAACAACTAGGCAAAATGGATAGTGGTCTATAGTAAGTGATTTCATACTTGCTCCCTTTCTTAAAAATGGGGTTGACTTTAGTTATTTTCCACAATGAAAAGAACTTTCGGGTCGGAATAAAGAAGCTTAAATACAGATGGACCAAATATATCGACTTAAGAGGAGATTATGTAGAAAAATAAAATTTGTTTAGTTAAATTATTCGTTTGTTTCTGTTGAATAGCGCGAATTAATCAACCCATCCTCGTACATTGTGTAGGTCCATGTATATTGATATAAATATTAGAGAACGGACACGCTTACCACCCAGTGCAGTACTGGCGAAAGGCTGTATTTCTAAAATATTTAATTTTATTTATATAATTGGAAAACGAACGGGTGGTGATCTATAAAATTACGAAATACATATGTATTTGTTGCAAAGTTGTATTTTTAAAGTTTTTAATTTTATTTCTATAATTGGAACATTTTTATTTGTTCATTTTGTCGTTCAAGTTGAGTAAAGGAGTATTAATATTGGCTAGCAATAGTTTCTCAAGGTTTTCTTCTGTCAATTTTGTTCTCTTTGAATTAAGTACATCCTTATAAATAGAAAACGTCCTTTCTACATCGCAACTGGTTATAGGTGCATACTGGAAATATTCTTTTATTTCTTCATATTTAGCCGTTAGATTTTGTGGAATTGTCTCCATACATAATTGCTGCAATGTAATTAAATCTGGATTTCTATTAAGAATTGCTTCAAACTTTTGCCGAAGGCCACATCCGAAGTCACTTGGAATACTTTTCAAATTATTAACAGCGACATCTAATGTGGTTAATCCGTCATTTAATTTGAGATTTCGATTTTCAAAATAAGTGATTAGTTTTGGCATTTTTCCAAAGTGTTCGTGAAGAAAGTACAACTGATTTTTTAAATTTGGGATTTGTGTGAGCTCCTTGTACTCACCAATACTTCTAGCATCCTCCTTTAGCAGTGTTACGAAATGTTTTAGACTATCGAAATTGTCAGCATAATAACTAGTAGCTTCCAGCCATGTTCCCCATCTAGTTATTACTGGAGTGAGAGGCAGTGACAGAGATGGAAATTTTTCCCTGAAAAGAGCTACTCTCAATGGTGCTTTTCTGAAAACTTTTTTAAAAGCTGATACAAATCTATCAACTTCCGGAAAAGTGTCTCTGATATATTCACAGATTCTGTGGAGAGCATGTGCTACACAAGTAATATGCAGCATATTAGGATATGTTTTCTTCAATAGTCTGCCTGTTTTTAACATATACGCAGCACTATCACTGACAAATAAAAGTATTTTTTCTTTGTACGTGGCGTACGAATGAAGCATTTTTTGGATATTCTCCTTAATGGTTTCAGCAACTGTTTCCGCATCAACTCTATTTATAACAATTGTTGCTATTACATATGAGTTATAGGGAATAGTTGGATGTAGTACACCAGCTACAACATTTACCACACAGCGTCCTAACATATCTACCGTTTCGTCGGCGCTTATCCATATGTATTGATTTAAAAGATGGCTTCTAATGCGTTCTACTGTTCTCGTATAGCACCTAGAAATATTTGCGTTAAGTTGATTCATCAGGAACATTTCGACCAGTATAGTTTTTCAGAAATATTTTTAAAGTGGGATTGCTAAGTTTATTTAATGGAATATTAGCCGCCATAAAAGTTTTACAGAGTTCAGATGTGTTTGCGATCCTAAGTGACGAATTTTTGACGATATTTTACGGATTTTGTAATAAATTTCGGAATCACTGACAATGGACATACAATCAGTATGACCGTCAATCCAACTCGCCATTGTGTTACAATGCCGTTCTCGACATTCTTCCATATCATGTCTGAAAAAGTAACTTAAACAATGCTCTAGATCTAAATAAATGAAAACTAAAAATGTGTGCGTAAGTTATTGAAACTGAACGAAATTCAATGCACACTCTTACGTCGAAATAATTGGTAGAAATAGATTCAATCAAACGATATTAAACAGGATCTATCACAAAAATTACGATGTAATTAACAGTTAAAACTATGAAAACAAGAAATTTACTCACAGCACTTTATTTATCTTACGAAATATAAACTAATAAATAAAATACATTATAAAAACCCCGCTTCTATCTACGCTCATGAAAACACTTTAAAAACACTATATTCTCGGAATACAATAGCTGGCTTGTCCATTGTTATCGCGGCGAGACCAGGTGTCCGAGTAAGTCAAACAAATACTTCATTGAATTACGCCGGGATGTACTGAGCGACGTTATACACAATTCCAATTGCCGATTGCGTTTTATAGAAATTGCGTCCGTTCTCTAATAAATATATTTGTATTAATTTGTATTCACAAATACGTAATGTGTTTACACATTGATATGATATTTTTTGCTACAACCTATTTAATTGACAATTAAATTTTTCGGTTATATTTCACTGGAGTCAAATCAAAGTTCAGGACTTTGGATAAGAAATATTTAAAAACGTTACAACATATGAAAACCTCGTGAAAATATTTTTTTCTGCTATGGTGGTAGTACTTTGAATACAGAATGTAAAAGAGTAGCGATTAGTATGTTAATTTTTATAATAAACGTCCTACTATAGTAACTTAAGACTACTGCTTTAGAAATCGCATTGTCATGCATTTATATTGGATATTAAAAACGTTTTATATTTATATATAATGAAGAGCGATTTGCAATTTTAGTTTCTAAAGAGTTAATTAACTAGTCATTTACTAACGTTACATTTCCCTAAAACTACGTATTACATTTTCTTTGGTAAATATTAAAATTAGAAAATTGGGAAGGAAATATTTTTAATTATTTACATGAATCTTTCTTTTTCTTTTGGCATAGGAAGCTTAAGAATTATTTCTTTAATAAGCAGAGAAAAGATAATAGTCGAGAGAAAAAAAAAGAAAAATGTGGAGAACATGTTATCAAAAAATTTAAACGAATACATTAGAGCATTTAGGACTTTTCTAATTGAAAAAATATCGTATGTAATATTCCTGGACCTCTTAATCAAGACACACATAAAAACTTATAATTAGCAAATAATAATTTTCGAGAATGATCTAGTAGGAAATCAGACTCCACTGCTGGTGCCATCTTTCGGAGAAACTAGGCACTGTATTATAATTCTACAATTTTTATGGTGACACATGTAGTTCGGTTTGTTTCTTGCATTTAAACGTAAGTGTAGGTTTCCGCCGTCGTTTTCTAATTGTAGATTTCGGTTTCCGCGTTGGAACTGCGTCGATTTAAGCGTAATTGCCAACGTTTCATCCACAGTGGACATCTTCGGGTCTGTACGTAGATGTTCGTCGATTCGCAAAAGCTTGAATAATACTAGAACAGAGATCGGCACATCTTATATAGGGGGGCCAGGTCAGATGGTGGCCTACTATTGACTGGAGACAATGAGCCAATAGCATACGTCGTATGGGCGTGATAATTCGTAGTAGAATTCAATAAAGTTCCCCACGTTGGATTTAACGTATAGCCATCGTCCCTATTAAGATTGCAGGGCTGTTTGTGTCTCTACCAGTGATTTGGAAATGAATTATTTAAGAAATTTCTAATAACTAAACCAAAAAGCGCGGGACAGCTATCCTGTTGGAACCATATTCTTGCAACTTCTTCCAAGCAGGTCCTACTTTCGCTATTAAAATTTCTAAATATGTCTCTGAACATATTCAAATTTCCTACAATTTCAAATGGTCCAATAATGTTATTATTAAAAATTACGACCCAGATATTAATTTTTTGAGGATACAGAGTTCTGGTGGATATATTAATTCTGAGGTTTTCTTTAACCCAATATCTTGTATTCTGAACATTGGGTTCATTATTTAGAGAGAAATTACACTCGTCAGTGAAGCATATCGATGACAGAGAGTGAGAATTATTGGTTGCGCGCTCTTGCA
Source organism: Melolontha melolontha (assembly GCA_935421215.2). Classification (NCBI taxonomy): domain Eukaryota; kingdom Metazoa; phylum Arthropoda; class Insecta; order Coleoptera; family Scarabaeidae; genus Melolontha; species Melolontha melolontha. The sequence continues at coordinate 216,107,365 of OW285235.1, forward strand.
TTTCGTAACAAAACGCACTTCTCCGTTCTTCATCAATTCTAAAAATTTCTAGATGACGTACTGGTTTATAGGGGTGATATTTGTATTTTTAATAGCATACATGCTCCTGATTTAGATAAACCAACTTCAAAAGCAATTTGCCTCAAACAATACGCTGGATTCGCATTTACGATCGCCAAAACACGTTCTTCTGTAACGTCAACTATTTGTCTATTTCCTGTGATATGATTGTTATTTAGAACATTTTATTCTTTCAGTACAGATAATGACAACTCACCACCCCTACGTTCCAATGCTACATAAATGTTTGCAAGTGTTTCGAAATTTTCCAAATATTTTTTAATAGTGCTTACAGATGGTACAGGTCTATTATCAAAATGATCGGCAAATAGATCGCGAACTCGCCGCAAGCTCCAGACACTATAATATGTTTTCATCACGAAAACTCTTTCTGCGTTTGTATAATTACTAGACTGCGGAACAGGTGCTATCCCGTATCGTGTGTTATTCATTGGTACCGACAATGTACAATCGATCAACTTAAAAGTATATATGAATGTTATAGCTAGAGAACGGACACGCTTACCACATGATGCAAAGCCCAGTGCAGTACTGGCGAAAGGCTGTATTTCTAAAATATTTAATTTTATTTATATAATTGGAAAACGAACGGGTGGTGATCTATAAAATTACGAAATACATATTTATTTGTTGAAAAGTTGTATTTATAAAATTTTTAATTTTATTTACATAATTGGAAAACATACGGTTGGTGATCTATCTATCTAAAATACGAAATACATATTTATTAATTAATTTGATTTATATAATTGGAAAACAAACGGGTGGTGATCTATAAAATTACGAAATATATATGTATTTGTTGAAAAGTTGTATTTTTAAAGTTTTTAATTTTATTTCTATAATTGGAACATTTTTATTTGTTCATTTTGTCGTTCAAGTTGAGTAAAGGAGTATTAATATTGACTAGCAATAGTTTCTCAAGGTTTTCTTCGGTCAATTTTGTTCTCTATGAATTAAGTACATCCTTATAAATAGAAAACGTCCTTTCTACATCGCAATTGGTTATAGGTGCATACTGGAAATATTCTTTTATTTCTTCATATTTAGCCGTTAGATTTTGTGGAATTGTCTTCATACATAATTGCTGCAATGTAATTAAATCTGGATTTCTATTAAGAATTGCTTCAAACTTTTGCCGAAGGCCACATCCGAAGTCACTTGGAATACTTTTCAAATTATTAACAGCCATATCTAATGTGGTTAATCCGTCATTTAATTTGAGATTTCGATTTTCAAAATAAGTGATTGGTTTTGGCAATTTTCCAAAGTGTTCGTGAAGAAAGTACAACTATTTTTTAAATTTGGGATTTGTGTGAGCTCCTTGCACTCACCATTACTTCTAGCATCCTCCTTTAGCAGTGTTACGAAATGTTTTAGACTATCGAAATTCTCAGCATAATAACTAGTAGCTTCCAGCCATGTTCCCCATCTAGTTATTACTGGAGTGGGAGGCAGTGACAGAGATGGAAATTTTTCCCTGAAAAGAGCTACTCTCAATGGTGCTTTTCTGAGAACTATTTTAAAAGCTGATACAAGTCTATCAACTTCCGGAAAAGGGTCTCTGATATATTCACAGATTCTGTGGAGAGCATGTGCTATACTAGTAATATGCAGCATATTAGGATATGTTTTCTTCAATAGTCTGCCTGTTTTTAACATATACGCAGCACTATCACTGACAAATAAAAGTATTTTTTCTTTGTACGTGGCGTCCGAATGAAGCATTTTTTGCATATTCTCCTTAATGGTTTCAGCAACTGTTTCCGCATCAACTCTATTTATAACACTTGTTGCTATTACATATGAGTTATAGGGAACAGTTGGATGTAGTACACCAGCTACAACATTTACCACACAGCGTCCTAACATATCCACGGTTTCGTCGGCGCTTATCCATATGTATTGATTTAAAAGGTGGCTTCTAATGCGTTCTACTGTTCTCGTATAGCACCTAGAAACATAATATTTGCGTAAAGTTGATTCATCAGGAACATTTCGACCAGTATATTTTTTCAGAAATGTCTTCAAAATTGGATTGTTCAATTTAAATAATGGAGTATTAGCTGCCATAAAAGTTTCACAGAGTTCTTCGTTAAAATTGTCAGATTCCAACGGGTTCAATTTTTTTTCGTGCTTTAACGATTCTACGTGACGTTTTACGGTTGATTTATTGCAATTTTTCAATAACGTTTCACACACACAAATAAACGAAATTAAATAACGAAATTTTATGAACACTAACGTGAAAATAATTGGAAGATGTTGCTTAAATGAAAAGAAAAGGAATGTGCGTGCTATTTCTCTTACGAAATACGATAAACTTATTTATTTTATCTACGTACTCGACACCACTGAAAACACTATATTCTCCGAATACAATAGCTGGGTTGTCCATTGTTATCGCTGCGAGACCAGGTGGCCGAGTCAAACAAATACTTCATTGAATTACGCCAGGATGTACTGAGCGACGTTATACACAATTCCAATTGCCGATTGCGTTTTATGGAAATTGCATCCGTTCTCTAGTTATAGCGCGATGGTATTGATAAAACTTGTCTGTTTGTACGTCTTTCAATGCAAACAGACGGAGTGTGAAATATATTTCGCCAGAGTCGTAATAAAGCCAATGAAATGTATATACGGAAATTTATTTTTAGGAAAATAAATAAATCACTGAAGTTAAATGAATTTAAATTAACTTGAATTGAAATTAATTCAAGATATATATATATATATATATATATATATATATATATATATATATATATATATATATATATATATATATATACAAAATTCATTTACTTTATACAGTAAAAAATTCAAAATATTGAAAAAGTATAAACTTGAAATTAATTATATCACCTATAATTAAAGTGAATGTTTTGTCACACCACAGTAAACATTTTTATTCACATTAATTATTACAATATATTCTAAACTTTGTTCTGTAAAGTGCGTTCTTTTATTGGACAGTATATCTTTAAATATAGAAAAATTTCGCTCAACATCAGAGCTAGTGAGTGGTGCATAGAAAAAATAATCTTTAAATTTGATATATCTACCATATATCTATGTCATTTCCGTATTTTGAGCATTACTACAAAAGCCTTTGAGGACATTAAAATCAGGGCTACGAGCGAAAATTGCAACAATCTTATTATTAAGCGAACCCGACTCTGTCTCTGCGCTTGCATGACTAATTAGAGGATAGCGTCGGCTCCGCAGTCCAATTATTACTCACTGTTCCGTGAATAAAGTTCAAATTGGTACAATCGCGAGCAATAAATTCTGGTTGTCGAAGTCATGATTTGACACAATGGCAAATGCTCCATTGTATAACCGTCGCAAATGTCATAACCTATAATCATGTTGCATGACAATAATTGTCATTTTTTCTTTGACAAATTTCATTCATGTTGACAATTCATTGACATAGGCATTATCAGGCGCGGGAAGTTTACAATTTGTGACAATCTAAAAAAGTTTAAAACTTAATCAAATGCGTGTGAATGAATTTTGATTTTGTTTCTTTAATATTTCTACCAATTTTAACAAATTATTGTCAGAAAATGGCCCCGCCACCTAAAAAGCATGTAACTGTCTCAGTAAAACCTTAACGGTAATTGTTGACGGCGCCTGATATAAGCGATCTTATAAATCAAATTAAAACACAATGTCAGGTGTGGAATTTATAATTGAAGCTAGAACAAAACAAATTTTGTGTGTCGGAATCAAGGTTTTCTAAATAACACGAGGGAAAAGTAATTACATCACATCACAACCAGAATTTATCGCTCGCGACAGTAATATTACAAAGAAACAAACATTAAGACATAAATTTGAATGAATGAAATGTCAAACTGGACGAACTGCTTTGAAATTTAAATTATTTAATTGATAGATCAGCTATATTGCTGATGGTGCTAGATAACATGAGCGCATGATAAAGATTCTTATGTTCGACTTTAAGTTTATAAAAAGTTATAAAATACATGTGCGCATTTATTTTGATATTCGCGACTTTTCGGTCGCACTGTATTTGTTATATAATTTGTGTATATTTCAGCTTAATGGACTTTGTCTAGTCTTCTCGGTTTTTCAGTTCACATATGTTTAGATGAAAGATTTTGAAATGAATGATTCACTGAGACGTAAACATAAAATTTCGTTAATCAATAAAATTTTATGTCTGTGAGGAAGTTTAAATATGAATTTGAAAATGCAAGCAAACGTAGTGTTTTAAAATTTTTGTTGTCATAGAGCAATTTACATAAACCACATTTTAATTTATGTAAAGCGTAAAAAGTCCATAAATATTTCACGAGAAACTTTGGCGGGAAATTTACATATATTAAAAAAAGTATAACGTACGAGATAAAATAGAGTTTTGTAAATATTGCGTGTTATTATTAATGAGCGAATAAAAACCAGTTATCAGTGAACATTATTGCATACGGTGGGATCAACGATAATATTCATTGAACCCGTAGGACATGAATCAAATACACTGATGTGGGAATGTTATGTGATTATACTAGGTGATTACGGTAGATGTTTTAGTAACAGAAATCAATATAAAAATTCCATGTCCGTATACGAAGGTAACACACATTATTGAAACTTTTATTGGAAAGTTATTATATATATTTTTAATATGCATATATAATATTTCTATTGAACTTATAATGGTTTAAGTTCCCAACAGTACAACAAAAAAGTAGATCATGTATGAATAACAAATCAACAACAATTATAAAGAAATTAACGAAACAAGAAAATTAACATGATATCTTATACAAGAATTTAATATAATTAAAATAAATAAAATTAATCCTCGAAGCAAAGAAAATGATAACCGGAGAGCGGACTGAAGCGATTGAATCACCATTTGCCCCGATAAAACGTTGAGGCGGTATCATGTATAGTATGCATGTTATAACAGCCCCACTATTTGCTTGCTCGATTGCATTCGTCGAGCAGATGTTGTTATTTCCGTGGTTATTGTGTCTATTCATTCATAAAATTATATTTTACAGTGACGTGTTTCTTCTAAAACTCGTCTAGATACCATATGTCCATCTGTACCTGACACTTTCAACGAAGAACTGTGTGAAGCATTCATGGTGGCCAATATTCCATTCAAAAAGCTTAACAACCCAGTCCTCAAGAGGTTTCTTACAAAATATACTGATCATCATATACCAGATGAATCTACTTTACGTAAAATGTATTTGAGAACCATTTGAGAGCTACTTAGTATGAATTCGTATAAGGACCAGTGATCAGTTTCATCCAGTCTCACATTTTTGGTGGAATATATGAAGTAATAACCGACTGTTGTTTTTTCTGTTGCAGTTCACGTTCTAAATCTAAAGGACTACGTCTTTTTGTTGTATTTCCGGAGCCAATTTTACACAGACAGGCAGCTATTTCTACTCGAAATTGAGCTAGCTTTAAAGTTATTTTATTTCCTCGCTGATTTTCAACTCTTTGATATTACAATAAAGAGTTCACTATTGATTGGTCCAGTAAATGATAAAATAATCTTATATACCATTTTTTGGATCGAATTTTTATTCTCTTCCTATCTTCCTATGAGTCTGTTCATCAAATCTTCAACGCCTTCCATGTGCCGATTATACTCTCGTATAAGCTTGGGACAGTCTACATCAATTTTCCTTTTTTGGTCTGTATCATACCTAACAAGGAAGGTTTTTGGAAGTTCTCCGACATGTATTGAAAGTAAATAGACAGTTTTGTTGTCAATCCAGCAGACAGACGATATCTCAAGACTGTCGAATGTGCAAACATTTTCAAAACTTACATTTCGTTTCAAATTTTTGAGTTATTTCTCTGGGGGAAATTTACAGTTTGGCAATCTGTTTCTACTGACTGTGCCTAAAGCCAGAATTCCTTTATTTGCTAGATGGGCCACTAAAGGTAAACTTGTATAGTAGTAAACTTGTGTAGTATAGACAATGTAATTTTTATTATCTGGAATTATTTTACATAATTTTTAAACCAAATTACCTGTGACTCCAATGTCTGTTTCATTGTTTAGCGTGCTGTTATTTTTACCGGAGTATACTTCAAAATTATATACAAATCCGGAAACCCCAGCAAGAACAAACAATTTCATGCTCCATTTGTGAGGCTTTTTAGGTAATTGATGTTTACCTTTACTTGCACATATTTTCTCATCAATAGACAAATGACATAGCTTTAAAACGGGATGTCATGTGCTCAATTATGGGCCTCAACTTATGAAACTTATCGTGCATAGAATTTTCTTTTGGTAACATATCCACATTATTATTGAAGTGTAGAAACTGTCTTACCATTTCAAATTTTTTTCGCTCATAGCCTCTCTAATTTGTGTGAAACCTAAATTGCTGCCCCAGTAACATCTTATATTTGACATATGCACAAAGTACATATATACATATATATATATATATATATATATATATAATAACTTCGTGACCTTGGTATGATATGGTAAACTTAATAAGTCGGCGATTAAAGGTCTGGTTTATTACTTCAAAGTATATATATTTAAAACAACCCTACATGTTTCGGCAATGATCCCTTTGTCAAGGATATAAAAAATATAAATTACAGAATATAAATGTCATAAATAATTGAGTTGCTATGGTTTAAAATTATTCAAAGATACATTCTAGTAATAATAATAAATCATGCCTTAGTATTCCAAAAAATAGATAACAAGGTGTGAAAATATGTGTTGTTCGCTGCTAGCAATTTGTGTCTCCTTCTGGGTATGAACTTGTGTGTTGGTTGCTGCTGGCAGCTTGCGTCTCTCTATGGGTGTGTGGTTTTGTGTGAGAGCGTAAGTGTAGGGTTTTGTATGTCGGTGCGTTCGTGCGTGTGTTTAGTGATCGGTCGCATGAATTTAGAGAGGTCGGATAACCAGCCGTTGCGTAGGGCCGCCAACCCTTTCCCGACAACTTCTTTACAATTCCGTGCAGTACTTCGACGGTCTGACCCCCGCCCCAACGAGGCAAGGCGCAGACAGGCGAAGCGCACCCTGTACGGGGTTGCTCATCGCAACTAAGGGAACACTCTTAGTGGCTACCTCGGTCGACGATGGTCACACTTATGCCATCTTAACGTTTTCCGCCGAAGCGGGGGCATAGCACACACGTCGAACGTGTGTGTGCTGTTAACGGCAGCCTAGCCAGGTTGTCGCCCAGGACCGGTCCTAGTGGTGTGTGCATTGCGCGGCGACGAGATAGCGCCGCGTAGCATGGTTCCTCACTCTTGCTGGAAAGGCGGAATGGCACCTGACTGCCCAACGGGCAGACCCCCCTAGAGTTTTGTAGCGCATATGCTAGGCTGCAACCCAGTAGAGGACCACATCAGCAAAAAACAGAAAACAGGGATAGGCAGGGAAAAGCAAGACATGAGTTATTATTACGTATGCGCCCGTGGAGCGACTTAAGATACAAAGTTGTCGGCATTCGCTCAAAACGAGAAGGAAAACCACGAAAACCTGCTCGGACAACTAGACAGGAATCAAAACACGGAACAGTCATCATGATAAGCAAAAGTATATGATATTTAAATGATATTTAAATAACATAAGGTATATAACAAAAAAAAAAAATATAATATGATGGTAAATTGTAGATCGTTACAAAATTAAATTATAGTATATACTGCTTGGATTTTTTATATCATTTCTGTTGTTAATTGAATTTTTTTCCTGTTTAATACTGATCATTTCTTTAATTTGTCTTTTCACTGTGTGTTGTTCTTTATCAATTATCTGTGTGTTTTCAAAATCGAAATGGATCGCGTTGTAGTTTGTGTGTAGATAATGCAGTTTTGTCTGTTCTAGAGTATTTGTGGGCTTGTATTCTTTTGTATAAATATTGTTTCGTTTGGCCTATGTAGTAACTATCGCAATCGCGACATGGTATTTTATATACGACATGTGTTTCTCGATTTTTTTCTATTTTAGGTTTAAGTTTTGAAAATAAATGTTTATTAGTATTACTAAGTTTATATGTTGTAGCTATATCATATTTTTTTAAAGTGTGTTTAATTTTTTCCGATATCACAATTCCATATGTTCCACAACTGCTGCCAGCAGCAACCAACACACAAATTCATACCCAGAAAGAGACACAAAGTTCACACCTTGCTATCTATTTTTTGGAATACTAAGGCATGATTTATTATTATTATTGGAATGTATCTTTGAATAATTTTAAACCATAGCAACTCAATTATTTGACATTTATATTCTGTAATTTATATTTTTTATATCCTTGACAAAGGGATCATTGCCGAAACATGTAGGGTTGTTTTAAATATATATACTTTGAAGTAATAAACCAGACCTTTAATCGCCGACTTATTAAGTTTACCATATCATACCAAGGTCACGAAAATATTATATATATATATATATATATATATATATATATATATATATATATATATATTGTTATATTACTGTGAATGGCTGTATATATATATATGAATGGATGAATGTTATAAATGCCCCAAAAGTTGGGATGACAAATGTTATATTTCTGTGAACGTAGATTATATATAAAAATTTATTTAAATCGGGCTTATTCAATACTTATCTGTTTTTTTTATCGGCTAGCTTATTTCTCTCTCAGGGTTAAGGTAGGTTCACTTCTCTCCACTTTGAATTTATTTACGTAGCTTATTTAATTGGAAATGGAACAATATCTCAAGTACTTTACAACAAAAAAACCAAAGTAAAATATTGACAATTAACTTTATTAATAAGAAAACATCTTGAAAAATTTCAGAATTTAAATAAACAGTTTCGTGACACACATATATCATAAGGGAGACACACTTGGCAGTTGGTATTCTTACAGTACAAATGCAGTATGGTGTAAGACAAGTGCAAATAATTGTTGCTTTATTAAAATATTTTATAAAAGTGAAATCGAATCAAGTTTAATATTAGAAATAGTGAATACTAAGTTTTAAATAATGTTGAATAAAAATTACAGTGGTTGAATATCGGCGAAAGCAATGCAAATAATTATTTATAGAATAAACAAAAAAAGTTCTAGAAGTGTTCATAAGCAAGTAAAAATGGCGCGTATAATAGTCGTAGAAATAGCAAAAAAAAACCTGAATCTTCGGATATAACCTCTGTTGATTCCTGCGCCTGTGTTCTGGAGAAGTCTTCACAGCGGGAAACTGGAGAATATTTCTGCTACTATCCCTCGGAATGATGTGAACTTTTCCAAATCTCCAAGTCCGACGGCGGCTTGAACGGATGGCCGATCTCGAGCGTTCAAAGATGGTGTTCGATGTACGGTGAAATTTTAGGCGGGTAGTTTTCGTATCGAAAACTTGAAAAATTCTTAACTCTTGAACTGTTTGGTCGGAAGATGTTAAATTTGGTCTACAGGTAGTTCGTAGGTAGGTGAAACGTTTGGTAGACTTAAAAATCTCGAGCACTTAATATTTCCGCCAAATTATTTTAATTAAGCCGGAGCACAAAAAAACGTGACCTCTCGTTGCAACTACTAATTACCGACGCCAATCTTTTCATTTGTTTTTAATTGCATAACTTGCCGCAAATCGCTCCATTCTTTACTTGCATTATCTTTTTGAATATTATTAAATTAAACATTTTTACAGTGTAAAACAGTTAAAAAAATTACATTTTGATTTATAAAATAACTTTAGTTAGGTAACATATGTTGATGTGTTTACAATCACTCTGTCAACATCTGTTTCTTTGCGGGTTATTGCACCGTTAAAATTGTGGGCGGGGCTTAATTGTTCAAATACATTTAAATATAAATACGTTAAATTTGTTTGAATAAAATCGCGTTATATATATTAATTTGAAATAGAAATGAATATAAACATCACAATAAAAAATAGAAAAATAAGTTAATTATTTCAAGGCAAATTTGTCGTCATAATAAAGTATTTATACTTTGAATCAATCTTTCCCTTTCTTGGTATTAAATTACATAGTAAATACAAACATTACAGTTGCATGTATCCTTTGTATTTTTTCAGAGAAAGAGCCCTTCTTGCAATGCCTCAATATATATATATATATATATATATATATATATATATATATATATTGAGGCATTGCAAGAAGGGCTCTTTATAAGGGCATCTTATATATATATATATATATATATTGTTGTGATGCATGTTATCCATATTGAGCTGCATCTGAAATAGGAAGAATAAGACATACAAAGTGAAAAAGGGTTATAATATAATGGTTATATAAATAATATTATTAAGTCTTAGTAGTATCGAAGTGCATATGTATTTTTATAACGATCATTTCATTCTTTAAATTTCTATATACATTTTCCTTTCATTATTTAATTTTATTATATCATATTCAAATTTTCAAATATTAGCGCGAAAAACATATTCAAATCCATATGCAACTTTGTATTATATCGACACTAGTAAGACACGCCTACAAATTGACATCTCGCTATGTTTACATTTATCATGCGCAGTATGCGATTTGTATCATTCAAATTTATCTTAACCTAACTTGGTAATTTATAATATAATTTTTAAAATCATTTAGATAATCTAAATTAATCAAATTCTTTTTATATAAAATTGTTAAAAGGGTAAATCATCGAGATTATTGATATCAATAGATAGCGTGTTTGGTAAGATTCAGACAAGTGCTGTCGGATTATTCGATCCTTGAATTTGAAAAATAAATAGACGCATCTTTTTAGACCAAGCCTTAGAAATCTTGTATAAAACACAAATTTAAACTATAAATTCAGCTAAAAGTGATAAAAAGTATCCAGAATATTAATTAACTCGATCGTCAAGTGAATTACTACAAGAATTTTCGGTAATAACGAACTTTCAAACAACATAGCGTCACAGACGTAGTTCCACCGAAAACGATAGAAAATCAGAAGAAATATATATAAGAATCCATCGCCGAACTTCAACAATATAGTCTAACGTACATCAACAACGATACCTGAAATTCTACAGCCAGAAACGAGCGCAGTGAGTAATTAGGCACCGAAGACGAAGTCCGAGGAAAATCTTCGATAGCGTCTGCGTAAACAGCCACCTACACCGCCATCATTTTGTGCTGCACCCGAACATTTTCGGATCACCGAGGATCTTCCCAATTCACACAGACGATCTACAAACATACATCAGCATCATTATTATAACAGGTTTTCAGATAATATTTATTATTTTTTTCAAAAATTAAATTCTTTAAACTTTTATTTAATAATATACTCGAATTATTTACCTAATCTATCACATCCTGTCATGATCTTTATATTTAATTAAACAACCTATTTATATCTTAGAGATAACAATAAAAGGGTACTCACCATAATTGTAATAAGAGTATTCACATTTATATTCATATTATTTATTAGTTTAACACACATAACCTCTTTTCACATTAGTAACACCTTGTTGTTTATGCGTATATGCAGTTTCGTTAATATCACATTTGTAATACGTTATATTTTTACAGTTTCCTTTAATTTAATAAACATAATATTTTTAATTTTACTTGAATCTTTTATTTGTTCATATTTATTTGTAGGAGTTATTATATTAAGCGTCAACATTAACATTATTCCCTTTTTTGGAAGCAACAACCTAAAACTCACAACGAGCCCGAGATCACCCACATTTAGTAACGTTTTATTAAAAATAGTTTCTTGCTTTCCGACTAGTTGGCTATTTGAGATAAAGATAGCGCAATCTGGGGTGAGATTTTATAAATTAAGGCGCCCGACTAATCTTTTCAAATACATAATTTTATCTTACACTTTTATCTCATTAACATTTTATAATCTCACCACAGCCCAGTAAATAAGGGGGGCCGTTATCAATATATATATATATATATATATATATATAAATACCAAAGTACCTTCGTAAATCTTGTTCAGTAATGTTTGCTGGTTTATTAGCCTCCTTCTGCACGGAAAACAAATTAGATTCATCTACAATTTTTTGGATAAATTCATCTGAGAAAAGATGTTTAAAAAATGCATAATGTCATCAGGTAACTCATTTACGACACTAAAGAGTTTAGCATCATCATCTAAGAGCAAATTCTTCTTTTTCCAAATAACATTTTTTAATTTTTCAGTTTATTTTGAACGAACTTCCTTGAATTGTACATCTGAAATTTCATTTTCCTGTGTCACTACTTGTTTTTGCAAATCTTCAACTTCTTCATAGACAAATCCATCTTCAAATTCTATTGGAATATTTTCAATATCAATGTTATGTTCAACTGTTGGACTATTATCTCTATTGTTGTCTTCTGACTCCAAATCAGATCTATCATCATCTAGACCATCCTCACTACCGTCATCGTCCCAAATATGTTCGGCAAACCACCCTAATTATTTAGCAAATAGATTTTTATTTCTACACATCTTTTATTGTTACTCGCGTTTTGTAGCAGATCTGATACAACCCAAAAAAATAGTTTTTTTTGTAAAATACTAAGGTTTTTTATAACTTTATAACTTTTATAACTAACTACAAAATATATAGTAAACAATCAGTCATACAATTCTTACCTTTTTATTTTAATCCTAAAGAAATAATACTGTAAACAAATAAATGCAACACACACAGCGTAATAAGCGGCCACTACCACTAACACTAATCCTCAAATAACGTATCACATGCTGATTACTCCCGCCAACATCTGTGGGACTTAAGCGTATGTGTACTAGAGACGTAGCAGTTCCGATACAGAGTGGTGTAAAATATGACATTTGCCGCTCAAGTAGTATAATTCAACATTTATCTAGGTGTAGCTGATCTGATGCAATGCGCGATGTAGGGATAAGTATTTTTTGTTCAATAAATAAAATATTCAGAAAACATAAAGTTTCAATATTACTGCCACCAAACAAAATAAATAACCAGCTTATACGGAAGTTACCTCTAGTAAGCGGTGGGTCGAGAAAACAATTTGTGCAGCTTTCTTGCAGTGTTTAACCAGCTTTGACGTGGTAATAGAGTTCATATTGATTTTTATAATCGTCTGACTTTTATTCACTATGTTAATCCTTCTCTTCTGTAGCTAACTTCCCTAATTTCTTTGGCACAAGCTACAACTGTAAGCATCTCTGTCTGAAAAACTGTCATGTATTTCACCAGGTTCAGTAATATCCCCTGTTGGCACATTCCATAGATTTCTGCTCCTCTGCCATGATTGGATTGCGATCCTTCCGTAAACTAGATACCGACTGCCCTAGTGCTGAAGCAAGTCTTCGCCTGTACCTTGGCTGATTATGAAATATTCGGCTTATCTGTATAAATAATTTAAGGTGTTATACTACTCTCTGTGATTTAGATAGTCGACACTCTATATAGTGAAAGACCAAAATGTTGACCGAAATTTCACTATAAAGAGTTTTTCACTATATAAATAGAAAAAAAATCACAAAATTGAATTATTAGAAAAGATTTTATTAAACTTTTGAAAGTTTAAATACATAGCATGTACATACTATACACATTACATATTGCTATGAACTGTGGTTTTGAAATTTGCTTATTCACAATTCACGACAAATCTATCCAGCTAGGATACTTAGTCGGTTTAATTTCATAAAATGGGACTGCTTTCCTCTCAGGGTTCCAAATGGAAAACGTGGTTTTTTCTCTTCTACAAATTTATAATGCCACAATTTTATCCATCATTATATCCATTTTCTCTTCCATTTTCTTTTGTCATACTTGCATTTCCATTAACATATCCAGCATAATCTTATCCCTGTTTACTCCTTCGTGCCTCTCTTCATGTATGGTACTTATTGGACCTATTCGTTTCTTCGCTGCCTCCACCAATTGCTCACTTCTTTGCTGTACTCCAGAGATACCTTCCATCTTTTATGTGCTCTGTTTTTAACTCTCTAATACTTCTTTATTTAAACGTCAGCCTTGCCAAAATTATATCTGCTTTTACTGTTCGCCCCACGCTTGGTTTAGCCAAAAATATGCTATGAATTGTGATCTTGAAATTTGCTTATTCACAATTCACGACAAATATATCCAGCTAGGATACTCAGTCGGTCTAATTTCAAAAAATGGGACTGCTTTCCTCTCAGGGTTCCAATCGGAAAACTGGTTGTCTCTTCTACAAAATTTATAATGCGCCAATAAAAGAGTATTGACAAATGTTATAATTATATTTCTTTAAGTTACTTGTAAACTTCTTGAAATAAGGTTAAATAATAATAAACACAATAAAATTTAAATGAAACTTTAATACAAAAATCAAAAAAAGAAAAAGAAAATTATCTTTATAAAGTATAAAGATTAATATTGCCTCATTTAACAATATTATTAAGATAAAATAACGCATGGAAGTGACCGCAGCATGCCATCAAAAACCTTTGTGACATCCGATCAAAATTAAAACTAATAAATCACAAAGATGCTTTTTAATTTCTCCCACAAGAAAAAAATCAAAATAAACTATTTGACAGACCGAAACAAACACTAACGCATGTGCAACCACATGTAAAAAAATGCCCTTGATATCCCAAGCGTACTAAAATTTTTACATTTTCAGAAATGTTTTTTTCTTATACTAGAAATTTTAAAAAACCTTCTTTGTCATTTATATCAAATAACTAGGATTAAATTTCAGAACGATAATAATAATACAATAGAAAAATTACAATATTCAATTCGTTCAATATAAAGATGATATCTTTTATAAAATATATTACTTACGTAAAAAATATATATTCATATACTCGAGACACATGAGTAAGAAAGTGTTAAAAATCAAATTACGAGATTCTAAAACTCGTAAATAAATCGGTAATGATATAAGCAAGCACAAAAACACAATTAAATCAAAAAACAAGAACCTAAATTACTAAAACAAAGATAAAGATTTATCTTTAAATAAACACACCTTTTTTACTTCACTGAACACTTGTGTCTGGATACAGCTAGCACGCAGGCTACGCTTAAAAAAAAAACTGTTATAAAAATCGTCCACAGCAGATCAAACGGCATTCACAAACTGCGCAAGTCATATCTACAAATATTCAAAATAATAATACACTCAAAAATAATTAAACTTTTCAAAATATTTGTGGGGATAAGGTCATAGCATTATATATGTACAGGGCTAAATACTACATACGAAATAAAAAGAATACATAATACAAAATCTGTTAATACATACATGTGTATGTATGTATATTTAAAATTTGTGTAGTCTTGGAGAAATTGCTAAATAACACATGTATGTATATGTATAACAAGTGTTCATTTGAAAAGTCAATCTAGTAGCATGTGTTCACTGAGAACATTTTGAAGTATGTCGTAAATTAAAATTTACTACTTAACCTACGAAGTAGTATATTTTGACAGTTTCATACATACTAATAAATAACAAATACTAGGTATTTATTGAAAACTATAACAAATGTTGAAAATGTTGTCCTTCAAGATCAATGCACTTTAAAATCCTCCGTTCAAAATTTCTTTATTTAAACAAGAATCGACGCACAATTATTTTATGCACTAACTGATATTTGTGATTGACATTATCAAATGTCATTTGGATTTACGTTTACGGAACAACAAACACATACTAATATATTTGCGTCTTATTCCATCAAAATTTCAAAGTAACCTACATTGACTTTTCAAATGAACACCCGTTATACATATTATGTACTAGGAAAAATAATCAGTTATTTTCTTTTGAACATTACTTCTGAAAAATAATTGTTGCTCAACAAAATTCTCGCATTTATTCAAATGCATAAAGATTTTATCATAGCCCCTGAGAGTAGTTCGCACAATGTTAAATGCATTTCTTATTTCATTTTCACTAAACTTAGCAGGACATTCCCCGGTTTCAGTTTCTACTTCATGATCTTTTATACTTTTTATATCGTCAATTATGTCTTGGTCAGTTGGGCGATCTGTCGTGCCAAGATCATTGTCGATTTCTAAGAAATCTTCAAGTAAAAATCTGAGTTGACGGTAGCAGTTTTTTGTAGAATACCCCATTGTTTTCTTAAGGTAGCGAGCAGTAACGCGCCAAGTATCTTCGGCGCCGTCGTGCGAAATACTGATAGGCGCCTTTACCCTATATGTATTGAGCCAAAATTACCAGCCACTCTCCCACAGTTCAACATTGAAATTTATGACGAACTCTTTAGACTTGTTAGTACTGGTAGGTATTTATATATATTAAGTTATATATTATATATATATTATATATATATATATATATATATATTATATATATATATATATATATATATTATATATATATATTATATATATATTATTATATATTAAGTTAAATTTATACAAAAAACAGTGTAGATGCAAATATCAAGTACACTCTTTGAAGTAACAATAAAATTATTGCTGTCATTGCTAAAATAATTGTAATAATTGTTTTATGTAAATTTGTTGATTTGTTGTAAACTTTCAAAAAATGTTTTTAATATTTTCAAAATTTAACTTATCACAAGTGGCCTTGGCGCCTTTAAGGCCTTGGCGCCGTTGTGCGCTGCACGACCTTGCCCATATGGACGGCGCGTCCCTGGTAGCGAGATCCATTTTGTCTTCTTCTTCCCATTCGCCAATTTTTTCAGTAAAACCTGCTTTAGAAAAGCAATTTTTGATTGTTTTCTGAGAAACATTTTCACTCCATACTTTAGCGACTTCGGTTATACACTCTTTAAGGGTAATCAATTTTTGGACTGGAAGGTTGATATCAATCGCGTTAACAATTTTGTGGACAATTCTGTTTCGGTAATGATGTTTTATGTTTTTTATAATACCCTGGTCCATAGGTTGCAATTTGGAGGTCGTGTTTGGTGGAAAAAAGATAAGTTCAATATTCGTTAATTTTTGACTTACAGTAACTGGATGTGCAGGACAATTGTCTATAAACATCGCAATCTTTCGCTTTTGGCTTTCCATTTTTGTGTCCAATTCTTTTATCCATCTTTCGAAAATCTCAGAAGTCATCCATGCCTTGTTATTACTGGCGTAATCTAACTCCAGAGATTTAACTCCTTTTAAACAACGGGGATTTTTGCTTTTACCTATCAGCAGTAATTTCGAATTTTCATTGATGTTTGCTCCAACCATGAGTATCACCCTTTCTTTACTTGTTTTAACACTAAAACATTTATCACTTTTAAAAGCAAAAGTTTTGTTTGGCAAACATTTAAAAACCAAACCGGTTTCATCACAAGTGAAAACGTTTTTTGGTTCGTACTTTTTCAATACACTTTTTAAAACAGTTTCAGTCCAAATGTCACAGTCCTCCTGACCAACGCTTGCACTCTCGCTTGACACCGTCTTGAAAACAATTGCATTACGAGTCTTCCAGGCACTCAATCACCCTTCACTAGCTTGTTAAATTCAGTTAAATTCTTTAGCAAATTGTAGAGCCTTATGCTTTATTAAATTTCCCGATATTTGTACGTTTTGATGCGTACGGGCCACTTGAAACCATGGTAAAACTGCTTCATTTACATTCTCGTCAGAACACACCCGTACTCGTTTTCGACTGCTTGGAACATTCGTTTTCTTGATGATACTTTCGCGACTTTCTATTATCAGAGAGACGCAACTTGGAGAAACACCGAATTTTGCAGCAACATCAATTTTTTTCAGCCTTTATCAACTTCCTCCAAAACTTTAATTTTCTCAGCTAAACTTAAACACACTCGCTAGGACATCTTAAATGATTCTTAAACAAAAACAAACTGAACCTGTTTGCGAATTACATATGTAATCTAGGCCTCGACTACATACATATAAAATGGGTTTTCCCTGTGATTCTCACAGAAATCTATTGTACCTGATTTAGCGTTATGAACGCGTTAAGAACCTTTTCAAAACAGTGCGTCATAAAAATGGAGTTCGTGCTAATGTTAGGTAGAAATGGGAAACCGCAAGTGGCCAAAATCTCAATAAATGCATAGAAAATTTATACATAAAATTCCGGTAAATATTTTATTATATAGAATGTTACTATTTTAGAGATTCACTATATGCAGGGCTTTTTACATGAAATTTCATTAAAATATTCTAGGGCTTGAAAAAATTGCACTATAAAGAGTTTCTCATTATATAGACTTTCACTATAAACAGTGTCGACTTCTTCTGAAATATAATTGTCAACCAAATAAAAGGAAAAGTGTGATAAACGTTTATCTTGAGGTTGTATTTCCGAAAAATCAAAAGCATGTATTTACTTATTATGATGTTATAAACACAAATTCCACAAGAGCACAATGTATTCTTATTAATATTATATTTCAGAAAAATTTTAAGGTTTGCTAATTACTCTTAATACAATAATTTAATAAATAAGTGAATTGTTTTAAAGTAAGTAAGTAATGGTCTTAAAAGAGATAAAAAGCTGATACGAAAAAGCTTGCGAATATTTTAATAAACGCGTCGCCATAAGTAAGCATGCATACGCGTAAGACAAAGACCGTTGACTTTACGAGTTTTTAGTTCAACTAAGAAAAGATCTTTATTAAAATCAAGAGCAATATTAACTCTAACGCTTTATGTAACTTCTGTTATTATTTATTAGTACTAGAAGTAGAAATGTGGCTATTTTTAAAAACTAGAGAAAAGAACAATTTTTATAACCATTTGCAGGTTATGTATGTATATGCGGAGTAGTATGCGCACTGCTATCGCAAACACGATAAATGTAAAATAAATTCTAATAAATTGCACGTTGAGATTGTGAATTAGCTATGGTTTACTGTACCCAGACCTATGAAAAAAATAACGATAAAAGCATATTGTGTGTAGGCATTTCTATAGTCATAAAATTCGGTCTTATCTAGAAAAAAGAGTTCTTTTGCAGAACCAGAAAAAATATGACGTACATTTTATATTAAATATACATGCTCAAATTTCTGTCTTCCGACAGATTTACTTTAATAGCTTTCCAGTAATATTATACATTTTGCGTAGGAAGCTTATCACGCTGTGTAGATGATTGAATGTCGTATAAATAAAAGTTGTATACGGTTACCTTCAGGACACTTTGATAAAAAAAAATGCAATGTCGTCAAACTAGAGTGCACCTTCATTAAGATATATAGACGAGTATCAAGAAAAATAGTTACGTGGTCCTAAAATTGAACATTTTATCAAAAATAATAATCTGAGTTAAAAGTTAGGTTAGTTCGTTTACATTGGCAAAAGAGAGCTTATGCAGGTAACTACATACTTTCTAACATTTTATTAAAATTTTGTTTTTTGTAATTCTTCTTTCATATCTTTTTTTGTAATTTGACTTGTAATTAAGACATCATCAAGATTAAATATTTTTACAATATGAAACAGAAATATATAGAAATTAATTTGTTATTTCGGAAAGGCCACAACTCCAGAAAAGTAAATTTTACAGGAGAACAAACAAAAACACGTTTCATTTTGATATTAATCAGAATATCAGTTCTTTTGCTAAACAAAGAATCAATTTATGATACATTTTAAAATATTAATAAAAAGCAAGAGCATAAAAAAATTAGATAAGCTGTACCAAAAAAAAAAATTATTTTCGTAGTTGTGGCCTTTTCCAAATAGACTAAAGAAAACTCCAGTATTCATGTTAATACTAAAATTTATTAGATAAGGGATATGTTCAGAAATAGTGTTATTTAATAATCCTCCTCTGGTGGCTCAAGATTATTAGTGATAGGCCATAAACGCTGCTCAGCATAAAAGAATTTCTTGTCTTCTGGTACATATTGCACAAGTTTCTTTCGATTGTCCATTTTTTTTAATTAATAGCGATTTTTCCTGTGTAAGCAGACTCTGTAAGCAAAGTAGGAAAAACTTCAGCTGGTTTTCCCAAAAAAAATTCATAGAAAATAAGCCCATCGCTAAAAGGGCGTACTTTAACAGTCCCAGGTTTTCTGCAATCATATTCGAATTCGTTATACCGAGAAATTTGACAAGTCGTTTTCTCATCTTTTTTTCCCATAGGAGTCGATGGAGAGGATGGTTTTCTTGTAATATTTGGGCCACCATTTCTTAAAGTCTAAAATTTCCTCATTATGCACTCTTTTTATTGAGAAGAGAGACTTTCTTGAGGATTTTTTTGATAAGCTTCTATATAATATTCTTCAGGAAGATAAATTCGGTCTTGCTTGCGAACTAGCCTTTTTGCTACCCCAAAGTCTCTGTCGCACGGAAGGAATGAGTGTCTCCTGATTGGAAATTATTGAGAAATTTTTCGGAATCTTCCAGAGGAGGCGAGGGCTAAAAGGAAACGAACGACCGTGTCATTCTTATTTTGACCGGCGCATTAATCTGAAAATATATGAAGTTCCTTTACAATTGCTGGGACCTCATTCTCAAAATATTGTTTTAAGAAAGTGCACACTTCATTGGGTCCTTACCCTCATGATAAGGGAAAAATTTAGCTTCTCCTGTTCTTAAGTTATGTATAGAGAACGGACATTCTTACCACATGACTCGGCGTAATTCAATGAAGTATTTGTTAGTCTTACCAGCCATCTGGTCCGTAGCGATTACAATGGATAACACACTTGTTGTATTCGGAGAATATATTCCATTAAAGGCAATCGGCAATTTGAAATGTTTATAAACTTCGCTGAGTACTTCCTGGCGTAATACAATGAAGTATTTGTGTTTGACTTTCTCGACCACCTGATTTTCGCAGCGTTAACAATGGACAACGGCTATTGTAGTCGGAGAACTTAGTCATGTGGTAAGAATGTCCGTTCTCTAGTTATGTATACTGAACTTAAAAGCTCATAACTGTCGATGGTAAAAAATTTCTTGTACAGGTATATCCGGTATAGGTAAATTTTGCATGTAATCCATTGTGATTACCAATATCTCATCTGTTCCTGCAACAATCTTCTTGATGTGGTCTAGTTTCTTATAGAATTTCTTTGCCCTATTTTTGTGAACTAAGAGTTCTGCAACGGCAACTCGTTTTGCAACGTCATTGAGAGTTGTACATTCTAAACTTTCTGGCCCAGTTCGTCGCAGATAGAACACACGTCAATTTGAGGACGACCAAAAGTATAAGTAAAATTTTAATGGAAATATTTCAAATAAAAACTGTGTTTCACTTTCGAAGCAGGAAGCTTTTCCATAAACATATGCATCTGTTTAACATCCAACGTAGCGGGCAAATACTTTTTCAATACATTGTTGTTTATTGCAGTCATGCCAATACCCAAGGTGCTCCTAATAATCCTATACGTGACTCGATTGTCGTCTTGAATAATTATTTGTATGGCATCTACATTTGTTTCAGTAACGGCTGAGATTGGCCTTTCTTCGCGAAAATCGTCACTAAGTAAAACCCTTTGAAATTTAAATTCGTTATAGGTACTAGTTCTAAATACTCCTCTGAGAAGGAGATTGATCGCCAAATGCAGCACGAAGTATTGAAACACTTTGTTTTGGAGCTAAAGAACTTTTAAAATCATAGTAAACCATGGCTCTAAAATTTTCTCTCGTTAAATGCATTTTTACTGCAGACCACTTGGTTTGAAATTAGCTTGCAAAATAACTGTTGCAGTCATCAAAACTAAATTCAAACTGTCAAAGTCAAAATAGAAAACAATAAACATTTGTTTCATAGCATGTTTGATTTCTTTGATTCAATAGAAATAATTGGTGCTACTCTCATAAATAGGCTCTCAAAAAATGGTTTATCAAATGTTTATGACAAGTGGACAAAACGATGAAGCAAGAGTGTATTGCATAGGATAGCTGTTGAAGTTTTCTAAATAAATGCTTCATTTTTGTACTACAGCATCAGTCTCGTTATATTTTGATATTTCCTCATACATGGAGATAGAAACTTTTGGCGTAATGTCATGTTGTCCTTAATTTTATATGATTTAACCCGAAAATAATATTATTTAAATATTTCTCTATCTATTTTTCTATATTAATTTACCCTATAATAACAATAATAATCATTATTATTGTTTTGAATAGTTCTTCAGAAATTTTGTAGCGGGCAACATTCTATTTTCGATGTAGGACCTGACCTTAAACGACGATGTACACAATATTAACATTAAGAGGATTGCACTGAATGTTTAACGTGTAGCGTGATAAAGTGTTGTTATGTTATGCTTGCTTTGATAGAGCTATTAAGCGATATTATCGGTTACCAATAAAACGCGAACATTGACAAATTTTCCTTCTAAAAATAAGAATACCACGATAAATTATTCGAGAATAAATTTCACGAATTAAATTTAATTACTAATATCCAAATTTATTTACAATCTGTACAATAAGTAAATTGCGTGTTTGAAATAAATTGACGCTCATTGACAAATTCCTGTACAGTGTAATCAAAAGAATGATTTTACGATGCTTCTAGACTATTAATATCATGTAAGCAGGTCAATGGGATTAAATCACTTAGTGTCTACGCCTTCTAATGGATCGAGTCATTAGAGTAGTTTCCAGAGAATTAAGAATATGTAGTTACTTAGTCTTTATGCATATTTTTCAGTAGAAGTACTAGTAGTAATAAATTTTGGTATTTTGTCAATCTTTTGTCTGGGCTGTTTCCACTACTTTTTTAGGATTCTCGACCGCTTTCCATTGTTCTAGTGGGTTTATTTGACTTTATAAGAGTTGGAAATTATTGTGATTATTTAATTTATTCTTGAGTTTGTGAGTTGAGTTGAGTTGAGGTGAGTTGAGTTGAGTTGAGGTGTAGAAAAGTGTATGTTCATATTTGTGATTGATTTTTGTTCACTATATACTCGAAATTTGGGTCGTGCGCCACTGGCTAAGTGGCGATACATCCAGAATGAAGTATCGGTGTACCTATACGATTTTATTGTATCTGATTTGGCCGCGAGGACGGTATCACCTTAGACGTATTAAAGTCCACCGTAATCAAAGAAAAAAAAGTGTTTAGATAATTTCTTAGTCGATCATTAAGTATATCAATTGATAAATTCTTGGAGTTTTTCGGCTTTTATAAGAAATATTTATATGTTTTCACGATAACAGACGAGTCACGTGATAAATTGATACAAAACAGACTTGACAAATCTACATTGCTTAGAGTCAGCTAGGGTTAGTAAATAATCTATGAGGTTATGTTTATGTTGTCATTTTAAAATATATTAACTCCTATTAATATGTTTAATTTTTATTATATATATAAAAAAAAATACAAACAAAATTAAAATACATATTTGAATGTATTTATTTTCTACTACAAAATGTTTATAATATAAATAATAACGAGCCATCGAAAAAATTCATAATTGGAGTAGACTGTGAAATTGGGTTGGTACTTTAGCCACTTTCACATAATGACATTTATTATTTGACATTGAAACTATAAATTTTTTAAAACTCTTATTAAGAAAATTAAATTTATTTAAAAAATGGTATTCAACATAGAACAAAAAGCAAAAATTATCGAATGTTACTTCCGTACAGGTCTGAAAGTAAAAGGCGAGTGATAGTATTCAATTACGGAATGCATGGCTGATTTTAATGAAGAACATCCTGAATTAGTGTTTGACTACAATGATTTTTACAATGTTTTGACAAATTGTGTAAAGTTATTCAGAGAGGCTGATAGCGTCGGTCGAAAAACTGGAAGTGGACGGCCATCTAAACGTACAGCTGATAATATTGAAGCCCTTCAGCATATTATTGATGAAAATCCAAAAACATCCATTTCAGTAGTGACCCAACAAACAAATTTATCTTATGGTACGTGCCAATTCATTCTTAAAGAAGTTTTACATTGTCATCCATACAAGCTGCAATGTTTTCATGAACTTTATCCAGTGGATTATTTAAGACGAGTGGAATTTTGTCAATGGTTTCAAAATAATCTACACAATCAGGATATCCTTAACACAGTTTTTTTCACGGATGAGGCCTGGTTTTATCTTTCTGGATATGTTAATTCACAGAATATGAGGTGTTGGTCTTCCGAAAATCCTCATTTTTTGGTTGAAAAAACATTGCATCCCAAAGAGTTGATGTTTGGGTTGGAATATGTCGAAGAAGATTGGTGGGTCCCATTTTTTTTTAAGGTACACTTACTGCTGCACGATATCGCAATGAGATACTCGGCTCATTCATAAATCAACTGGATGATGAGGAATTACAAAATGGGTATTTCCAACAAGATGGTGCAACAGCACATACGACCAGAGAAACACTTCAATATCTCAGATAATCTTTTGATAACAGAATAATAAGCAGGAACACTGAAATCCCATATTATCAAATTAGTATGTAATTTCGAAGTAAATGAGGATGTAATCATCGCTGTCTACAAATTGCAGAGCAAATCATAAGAAATTCTTAATGGAAAAATTTTGTCTACGTTTGGGACTTGGAACCCAAGTCTACGGTTTACCGGACCGTTGCTTTACCACTTAAGCCATAGACCTTAGTTCAAGCTATATAGAAATGAATTGTAAAGTAACAGTGTTAATGATTCAGATGTCAGTTATTGAACGTAGACGTCAGGTTTAAAAGCAGAAGTCAATTTTGAAAGCAGATGTCAGTTTTGAAAGCAGATGGTTGTTTTGTAAGCAAATGTCAGTTTTGAAAGCAGATGTCAGTTATTGAAAGCAGATGTCTGTTTTGAAAGCAGATGTCTGTTTTGAAAGCAAATGTCAGTTTGAAAGCAGATATCGGTTTTGAAAGCAGATGTGAGTTATTGAAAGCACATGTCAGTTTTGAAGGTTTGAAATTGTTAATTATTATTCCATAGCTATATGTGTGTTTAGATAATTTCTTGGCCGTTCATTAAATACGTATATCAATTGATAAATTCTTGCAGTTTTTCGGATTTTATATGAAATATTTACAAATATTATCAAATTAGTATGTAATTGCCAAGTAAATGAGGATGTAAACATTCCTGTCTACAAATTATAAAGCAAATCATACGAAATTTTTAATTTAATGTTGAAAAATTTTGTCTACGTTGAGCCTTGAACCCAAGTCATAGATATTTTCAATCTCTCTATATTTCGTAACAAATTCGTTGTTGAGCGTCTTGTTTTTATTAATCTTTTAATTAATCTTTTAATTTGTTGCGAAATATAGAGAGAATGAAAATAAACGAGTCTTAATTTACTGACCACTTGGCGGTTTTGAATTTATTATTTACCATAGGGGCTGTGGTGTTCCTACAGCCTATGCCTCATCCCAGATTTCGACCGTCATGCTTCTCTATTCTTCCAATCATCCCCGGCTCTAGCTCTCATTATTTGGTCTATCCCTTCATTCCATGTTATTACAGGTCTTCTCCTATGGTGTTCGCTCATTTTTGATATGCGACATGCTTTCCTTAGAAAGAGCATCTCTACAATTTCTATCGGCTATATATCTTTTTTGGACAGTTGCCAACATTCTGAGCCATAAGTCAGAATTAGCTCAATGGTAACTCTGTATATCATTATTTTAGTCGTCAGCTTAATATTATTTGACCATAATAGGAAATTCGGCATACGAATACATTTCTTGGCTTGCTAACTCAGTTATTTCAAATTCATATACAAACCCCACTTCTGATATTCTTCCTGGAGTTTTCTAAACATATAGTCAGTATCTTCCTCGCCACATGCTATAATTATTTGATCGTCAGCAAATAAAAGTAAATAAAACAGTGTTTGTTTTATTTACTTATGCTGCCCATGTTGATCGAAACTGCAGTTACATAGTTAATTATGTTATAGTGATATAACACATGAAATATTAGTCGTAACATTAATCTTTCTTTAGCAACTGAAACCAAATTAGGAAACATAAGATGGTTATTTTTTCACCGTAAAAAAACGGATCATCTTCATGATCTAAAATATCCTCGTCTAAGTATCTTTGGACCTCTATTATGTCTCGAGGAGAAGCTGTTTCTTTTTTTTTTTTGGGGGGGGGGGCAAATGACATTTAGTTCGTTGGGCTTATGTTCAAAATATCTTTGCGAGGTTTTTAAACATTTATTCTTACATTTGATGTCCACATTTTTTTGGCAATGCGTCAATTATTTTTTTTTTGCATAATCTACAGCAGATGCATTTGAAAACGTTAAATTTTTAAACCTAGATTCGAAAAGTACTTCTAGCTAATGTCACGCTTACTTTTCACTAGTCGAGCCGTGACGCGATAGAAATCTACTAAATTTAGTTGTATTCTTGTATTAGCTTCACTATAAGAAAAATAACCGTCACTGTTCTGTTTTTTTATTTTACATGACCGTTGCCAAGGGCGACATTTTGGTAACGGTTACAAAATCACTGGTAACCTAAGGGAAATTACTTACTCAAACTTATCTAAAATAGCAGGAAACAACTTTTGAGTAACAAAAAATCGAATTGCTTGATAAACTAATAGAAAAAGTTGCGATAACATGAGCTTGAAAAGGTATTTTGCGCATACTTTTGGATTTTGAATGCAAGGACCTATTTCCTTAGAATGCATATATTATCAGAAAATATTACCATGGCAGACAATTCAACGAAATGAATGCTGATCGTTATAAGCCAGCATAAAGTGTAGCAGAAAATACACACTTCAAGAGTTTTTTAGTTTCTAGATGTATTTAATTAAATAATTAATTAATTGATTCTCTTAAAATTAATTAATAGAGCTCATTACATTAATACAAAGAACACCAATTAAATAAAAATAAGAGAAGAATTGATGACCAAAACAGATACTTTCAATGAGATAGGACAAGGCAAAGCTCCTATCCCATAATTAGAGAAACGAAAAATGCCAAGCTCGGAAACGTTTCATTATAGAGGAAGACAGACTAACGTAATCTGTTACGACGACGAGGGACCATTAATAGCTGAATTAGATCATATGCTATACACGTTACACACATTTCAAGTCACGGATCTACAGTATAAGAACAAAATTGGAAGTAAATGATTAGTATTTGGCAGGGAACATATAGACTGTAAATAATAAATAATTTATTCAATTGGAACAATGAAGTGGAACGAAGTAAATTTATAAATACAAGTAACCAGTAAATTATTAAACGCTATATACATACATATTTGTAATCATTAAGAGTTTAATTTATAAAAATGCAGATAAAGAACGGATAATAATGATTTATTTAAAATTATTTGAGGCAATTATATCAAGTCTGAAACATCATATACTAGGGTGTGAGTAGAGATCGCGTATTTAGTAATAAATTAGTTATCGACATCCGTAAAATGATAAGCTCTAATTAAGTAAAGAAGCTAAAGAATAAAATGTGAAGAGAAGGGAGGTGGTTACAAGTGAAGAGACAAGATAGTTCGCAGTCAGTAATTGCTTAGAAGCGAAATATATAAATTATCGCAACGAACTTAAGCAACTTATATTCGTTTTCTTCACTTCTAGATGAAGTGCTTCATATTATTACAAACGGCGGCTTTGCTGGATATTGGGATGTGGATGTGTCGTGCTAATAATAATGAAATTATTCTAAGATAATAAAATAATTAGTGGTGCTGGTCAAGTTTCATCAAAGTTCCAGGACGTGTGTGATAATGGTTAATTAAATAAATATACAACAACTTACTTACTAAATAAAACACAGGAGCGTTGTCCTTAAAGTTTGTATTTATATTTACATAAGAAGAAATTGAAATTCGTATATTTAAAAGTAATAAAACAAAAGTAATATATACACGAAGAGCGGTAAATAAGTAATTAAAAATTAACAAAAAATACACTGAAAACGAACGTTTACTTGAGTAGTAAATTAAATGTTAATTAATTACGATTAATATAAAATAATCTCTGTATCGAACAATACAGAGTTACCTTTGATTGGCGGAGATGGTCACGTGGCCTTCGAAGATATACCTGGTCAAGTATATGTAGAGCGATGTTTGGCCGGAGGAATAAGAAATTAATTAGTTAAATTAATATGGATTCGCTTAAAAGAATAATATATATTGAACAATACAAAATTACCTTAGAAGCGAAAGAGGCCGGACGGCGTGGTGAGTTGCATCGTGTACTTGAACAGCACGAGGAGTTGTTTAACTCACGAAGGTTCTAAAGAGAAGATGGACTGATAGTTTGTCGATAGAACACTGGGTTTTTAAAACGGTCTGTTTTATGACCTAAGTCGAACAGAGGGTCGATATCTTGAATAATAATTAATAAGAAGCGTGACCTGAAGAGGTGTTCTATCGATGGCATAAATATTATTAAAATATCGCTTGTGACTTAAGCTTTCTAATCATATGAAACACAACATATAAAAGATGTATATAATTAAATTAAAACAATTTAAAATGAAATGTATATAGAAATTCCACAGTAATAACGTTAGGGTTGTTGCCGGGTCAGGTAGAAAACTAAGGGTTTATCGGTCAGGATATAATAAAAGATATGCTTTCTCTTTGGAAACGAATATGTACAGGAAAATGTCTTAAGTTTAAATATTTTAAATCGAGATATTTAAAGACGAAATATATTATTTAAAAATAAATTAAAATATTCTTATATGCGGAGCGTAACAATATCTATACTCAAGATATATCTGATAGATAAAATACATTTGTGTTTCTTCACCAAAAATTAATTACTTATTCAGTAGATAAGTAGCTAAATGAGTAATTCAATCGTATGAAGTGGTAGCGCTATTTAGGTGATGTACCCAACTTTTGTCTATTTATTTTTTTCTTAACAAAAATAAAAAAGCCAAAGTGGTATATGAATTTTTGCCGAATTTCGAATTTATTACAAATATACCTCAAAAATACAACTTAAGGCTACGAAATTATGAAAATGAAATGAAGTAGAAAGAATACTAAGAAGTGAAACATATGCACTATTAGTCTGTTTCACTCATGCTGGATTCTAATGATTCACTTTCACTGTCACTGTTTTCAACATAAATAACAAATGGTTCCAAGATATAGTCCATTAATCCATCTAGGTCCCACATTCTACTTTGTACTTTAATTACATGGTCAAGAGAATTTTTCCATTTGTTCGTTGCAACAATTGTAAGTCCTTCCATTAATAGTTCTTGCACATTTGATATTTTGAACGTTTTATTTTTTGAAGCTAGTTCACATTTTATTCGTGCCCAAACCAATTCCATGGGATTAGGCTCGCAATGATGTGGTGGTAACCGTAATACAGTTTCATTTTCTTCAGTTGCCATTTTGTCGGTGACACATATATTATATTGTTCCTTATGAAGACGTACTAGATGAAACAATTCAGCACGTAAAATATACATCCTTATACCGTAACATTTCTACATTAAATTCAATATTTTTGGAAGCTTTTCTCCGTGAAGAAGTTGATACCTCTACGTGAATGATGTGTTGTATTGTCCATCACTAGAGCATTATCTGGTAAGTTTGGCAATATCTTCATAAACCACTCTTCAAAAATAGTGCTATTCATTTCATGGTGATAGTCAGCCGTCTTTATACCTTCAAAGAACAATCATCTATGTTCATAAACCCTAGTTTGGATCCTATGTACAGTATTATTAATCATCTGCCTTTACCACTTGGATTCTTTAATCCCAATATCCTTCCAAAAAAGCTTGTCGTGCACTTGCTATGCTTGCATCGATCCAAACCCTGGCCTTTGTATTTAATTCGTCTCCTTCGTAACTAAGTTTCATCTAAATAATAAAGGTTGTTTCAATAAGAGCGCAAGATTTTAAGGTTCAATAAAACATGATTTTCTGTAGTAAAGTATTGAAATATTTATTGATTTATAATGTATGCATTTGGGAATTATGTATGAAACAAAATATCTTGTAAATGATCGCCATGGCTTTGCTGGCATACGTGTACTCTTTTGACAAAATTCGCAATAACATTATTGTATACATGTGGCGGTATTTCCTTGAAAGGGCGTCTAATCGCCGCCTTAAATGCTTCGGTCGTTGCGGGCTTATCGGCATAAACCCGTGACTTCAGATAGCTCAACAGCCAGAAATCCAAAGGTGTCAAATCGAAAGAACGTGGCGGCTAATTCTGGTCTCCAAACCAGGAAATGACACAACCAGGAGCAAACTCATGCAAGACAGTGAATGTTTCACGGGCGGTATGACATGTGGCCCCCTGCTGAAACCACATGTCGTCAAGAGCAATACCTTCCAATTGAGGCACAAAAAACTGCGTTATCATATCACGATAACGTTCGCCGTTCATCGTTATTACATTACCTTCCGCATCTTCAAAGAAATACGGTGCAATTATTCCTCTAGACCAGACTGCACACCAAACAATAACATGTTTCGGATGCATTGGTTTCTGATGAATCATTCGTGGATTTTCTGAGTTTAGCCGATTTACGAACCCATCAAGGTGGAAATCATCATTGAAAATAATTTTGTTCGCAAAATCGGCATTCAGTTCTGTTTGCCCAAGTATCCAATTGGTGAACTCTCTTCGCTGTGCATGGTCTGCTGGCAGAAGTTGTTGAGTTAATTGTAGGGGTGGAAATGCAAATCTTGAGTCCAGAATACGCTGAAGAGTGGCTGTTGTAATATCCAATTCTTGTGCACGATGACGAATCGACGCCTCGGGACTTTCGGCCATACTCTCGCGAACTACCGTGATGTTTTGTTCTAAACGACATCTACGAGTTGGCATCATGTGTTTCACATCACTAACCGCACCAATCCAAATTTTTCGAATATTCTTTTCACTGTAGCTCAATTAGGAACATTCTGTCGACCGAATATTAGACGCACTTTACGAATGGAGGCAATCAAACTTTCATCATTTTGATAATAATGTTTAACAATCAGTACGCGTTGTTCTATCGTGTAATGCTCCATCTATCAGTTTTCGATTTGTCACATTATAATCACGTGTCATTATGACTATCAAACATGGCGGTCATTCAAATTTTGCACGCTTATTGAAACACCCTAAGATAGACGTCATTGAATAATTTGCATACTTCTTGTAGTGTTCGTTTTTGATCACCATATCCTACCATGATAAGAATATCAATTTTTAAGTTAACCATTTTGAACACACTCAAATGTAACTAATATACAAAAATATTCAACAGCTAGGCTAATTGTCAAAACATAACACCTTGTTGAAGCCTCCCTGGTTTGAGAGCCTTTGTGCTGCTAGGTTGTAAGGCTAGCACGCCTTTTCTTTTGTGCGGTTAGGTTGTAAGGCTAACACGTCGTTTGTATTTGATTTTGATTGAATTTCAACATTACGTGCGCTTGTAATACGCACACCACTAATGTAACTTAAAGTTTAAATGAAAGCCGGATCATAAATTAACTAACTTTATTTAATACTTTTAATTACCGACTTAAAGCTAACACTGAATTATTGAAATTATATACTGTGAGAACTATCTTGTTTGTAAAATGAATGCAATGGCATTCTTTGATTTTGAAAGGTATGACCTTTCGCCTTCACGTTGTTGATAGAACTGTCTTGTTTTAATTTCTTTTTTCCGAAGGAAATTTGACTCAATTTTACCCCTCCACTAGTCCACGGAAGAGTAGGAATTGAAAAGCGAAAGGTACCTTTGTATTTCTGAGAACTCCTTAGACTATAAACTACACGTCATACACTTTGGAAAATACATGAAATTTGAACATTAAACATTTACTGCAGTTCGTGCTGACAACAATCGAATCGACGATATTCACAGAAGGTTGTAAGGGGATTATAACATGACGAATAACTTTCCCTGTTCTGAACCCCTAAAATGAATGGTACAATAAATATTCTTCTGCGAATATGCCGCTTCTCTGTCATAAATAGTTGCAGTTGGCCGACTCACAATACAATGTAGTCTTAACCCACATAAAATGAATAGAAAATATATTTATTATAAAAGGCTCGGCTAATAGCCTTACAAGAGAGAAAGTTTTCATACCTTCTACAAAATGGGGAAATATTTATGAAGCTTAAATATTATAATGGAATTCAATACACTTGAATAGAAAATATTTCTTATCCTGTGGGGTTTGAGTTATAAAGCAAATTAAGATACCAAGTTGTATGCAAATTACATTTGGGATTAAGGCCTCGCTTGATATTTCTAGGTATAATTAATATAAACTAAAAGAACATATATCCCTAATTCTAACGTAAGACACAAAAATGAATAAAAATAAAAATGTCTCTAACACACCTGATAAACAATCGCCAACAGGCACAGGTAGCGATCAGTGACTATCACATTAAAATTCGATTATTCTCGGCAATGTCATTTTGTGATCCCTTGTAAAATGTAACTATTTGTACGTAGAAAAATAGGCTGATTCAGAAAATAATATAAGAAACATACGTTACTATTTAAAAAACAAAAGTTGGTTGCCATAGCAACGACAACGAAAAAAATAACGCCACAAAAACTCGACCAAAACAGCAAATTTTAATTTAAAGAACTTTTATTTGAATAAAATTTAGATTAGAACAGTATTTAAATAAATAATGGTATTATATATAGTAGAAATGCATATCCTCGGATATCTTACACTTAAATATCTAGGAAAAAAAGGATTATTATTTTATTAGTTAACTAAAGCTTGAAGTTGTATTATATTACTGATTAAATGCGCCCTTGGGAACGTATAGATCCCAGCTATTCATTTAGGTAAGCTGATCTCGAAAGCTCTTTTATTAAATTTGTAGATTATACCATTACGTATTCAATAACATTTGTGTTTATATTGGGCATAATAAAGTAGATCTATAATGTGGGTAAAGGTTAATGCGGATAAAATGATCTGGGTTAATTGATGGCCCATCCTAGGACTACTGTGCCTCTGCCAGTGACGTGATTAGCGGATCTCTCAATTAGTGGTTGGTCGCAGGTGGCGAGAAACGGGACATTACCCAGTCACCGCCTATAAACACTGTAAAGCCGTATTTTGTCGGTTGACTAGGATCGTGGTTGATCGCTTCCATTAGTTCGATGATCGGCCGCATTCTCTCTTTTTGACCTTCGCTTCACGCGCCATCAACCTCTCGCCGAGCTTACAACGATAGCATTTACATTGACTCCACTTGACATGTCACTGCACACTTTCGAGACTTATTGCCTCTAAAAAGCTTACTTAAACTTTCTTCTTGCGTAAAATTTCTAATGTACATATTGACGTTGTCGTTATTTATACGAATTAATAAGTAGAGAAACATGGCGAAAACAAATATTCCTTAATAAGATGTACGCAAAAAATTGGATTGCTATTGGCATACCTGATAACTGATAACTTTTCAAGGAAACATAAATATAATAAAAAATTATATTTCTAGATATCATGCACTCTATCTAAAATTGTATATAACATTAATTAATAAGTAAATATTATTGTTTAACGAAATAATTGAAAAATACCTGACTGAGTAAAACCTCACCATTTGTATAAAATAAAACATTTATAACATTACTGTTAGATTAAAAAAAATATACGAATCCTAGATTAAAAGACCATTTGGTCCATACTACATGTTTCAGTAAAAGTCCAACATGATTATGTAATTTGATTGAATACCTCGTTAATATTTAATTAATATTATTGTGTATTGTGCCATGTGGTATCCTCCATCATAATCAGTGATTATGATGGAGGATACCACAGTTGTATTGTGATTATTAATCACAATACAACTGTTAAGCAGAGACCAGACACATGGGGTTGAAATAACGTCGTCAATACGACGGACGATATAAATAGTCTATAACATTTGTAAGTACATCACGCAGTTATTGAATGCATTATTGATCTGGCTAGCGCGCACATCTGTTTTCATCGAGATGTGCGACGTCTTTTGTTGGATATTTACAGTTAAATTTGTGATTTCATGGGCGTAGATAGAAGCGTGTGGAGTTTTAATAATTTGGTCTACTTAGATTATATTTCGTAAGATAAATAAAGTGCTGTGTGTTAGTTTCTTGTTTTCATAGTTTTAACTCTTAAATACATCGTAATCTTTATGATATGTCCTGTTTAATATCGTTTGATGAATCTACTTCTCCCAATTATTTCGACGTAAGTGTGCATTAAATTTCGTTCAGTTTCAATAACTTACGCATACATTTTTAGTTTTCATTTATTTAGATATAGAGCATTGTTTAAGTTACTTTTTCAGATATAATATGGAAGAACGTCGAGAACGGCATCGTAAAAAAATGGCGAGTTGGATTGACGGTCATACTGATTGTATGTCCATTGTCAGCGATTCCGAAATTTATTGCAAAATCTGTAAAATATCGTTAAAAAATTCCATGAAATCGCACGTACAACGTCACTTAGCAACGTAAACACATGCACAGAAATTGAAACCGTTGGAATCTGACAATTTTAACGAAGAACTCTTTGAAACTTTTATGGCGGCTAATATTCTAGTAAATAAACTTAACAATCCCACTTTAAAAATATTTCTCCAAAAATATACTGGTCGAAATGTTCCTGATGAATCCACCTTACGCAAATATTATGTTTCTAAGTGCTACACGAAAACAGTAGAACGCATTGGAAGACATCTTTCAAATCAGTACCTCTGAATAAGTGCAGGCGAAATTGTCGATATATTAGGACGCCGTGTGGTAAATGTTGTAGCTGGTGTACTACATCCTACTATTCCATATAATGCATATGTAATAGGAACAAAAGTTAAAAATACAGTTGATGTGGTGCTAAAACCATTAACGAGAATATTCAAAAAATACTTTATTCGGACGACAGGTACAAAGAGAAAGTATTTTTATTTGTAAGTGACAGTGCTGCATATATGTTAAAAACACGCAGAAACTTATCCCTCAGGAAACATATCCTAATATGCTGCATATTACTTGTGTAGCACATGCTCTCCACATAATTTGTGAATATATCAGAGACACCTTTCCAGAAGTTGATAGACTTGTATCCGCTTTTAAAAAAGTTTTCAGAAAAGCACCATTGAGAGTAGCTCTTTACAGGGAAAAACTGCCATCTTTGTCACTGCCTCCCCCTCCTGTAATAATTATATGGGGCACAAGGTTGGAAGCTACTAGTTTTTATACAGAGAATTTCGATAGTTTACAAAATTTCGTTGCTTGTTTAAATGACGATGCTCGAAGTATTTCTGAGTGCAAGAAACTAACACAAATTCCACTTTTAAAAAATCAGTTGTACTTTCTTCAGTAACACTTTGTAAATTTCCCAAAACTAATCACTTATTTTGAAAATCGAAATCTCAAATTAAATAATGGTTTAACGATATTAGATGTGGCAATTTAACAATTTGAAAAGTATGTGGCCTTCGGCAAAAGTTAGACGCAGTGTTTAATAGAAATCCAGATTTAATAACATTGCGGCAATTGTGTATGGGTACAATGGCACAACATCTAACTGCAAAATTCGCGGAAATAAAAGGATATTTCCAGTATGCACCTATTACCAGTTGCGATGTAGAAAGGTCGTTTTCTATTTACAAGGATGTATTTCATTGAAAGAGAACAAATTTTACAGAAGAGAACCTTGAGAAAGTATTGCTAGTAAATATTAATACTCCTTTACTCAACTTGAACTACAAAATGAGCAAATAAAAATGTATTTCGTATTTTGTAACCGTATATATATATATATATACCCGTTTTATTATTATAAGTATAATTATATAAATAAAATTAAAAAGTTGAAGAATACAATTGCTCAATAGTACGCTCGTGGGCGATGAGTCATCAACATCTTGTGTCCGGTCGCTAGTGATAAATACAAATTTAGTTGCGGGATTCACCTTTTTGCATTTTGCTATGAAAACACTGCTTTTTGAGTTTGTGTTTTACTTTCTAAATATCTACGCGCTTTTTTCATATTGTATAACGAAATGGCAAAACAACGTCACTTGAACGAAGATGATATTCGTGAAGTGTCAATTCAGAAAGTGACTCAGATACTTCAGATTTACATATTGATTGTAATTCAGAAAATAACGAAACACGTGATTTTGAAACAGAAAGTGAACCGGACGTGGATGCAATTAGCTCTGTGAATCCCTTGTATATTGCTAAAAACAAAATGGTATGGAGTGCCACTCCATTACCTCAACCCATTAGAGCTGCTGCTGAGAATATTATCTCAGCACAACCTGGACCAACTAGATTTGCAGTATCTAGATGCAGTGATATGATGACATATTACGGCAGAGTCAAATTTAGTAATAGATAGACCGATATTGATGAAGACTTATTCAGAGCGTATATCAGACATCAAATGCCCCATTTGTGGCAAGTTTATATGCAAAACCAACAGAAAAATATTTTGTTCAGCATGTACTGAAAAAAACTATCAATAAAATCAAATTTTTGTAGAAAAATCTTTGTGTTTTGATTTCAATTTCAATTTGATTTCAATCAAATAAAAATATAAACTTGACCAAATGGTCCCCAATCCAAGATAAGTAAATTTTCTTTTCTTTCAGTCCGGCTTAATGTTAGACACTTGAAATTATGGATATAAAGTTATATTAATAAGAGAACATGTGAGCTGGAATCTGAAAGCAATATATAATACCGTTTAAACGTTATAAAGTTAACAAGCAAAATATTGGACCAGATGGGCTTAATCTAACAGCAGGCCAAATAATATTGTAAAGTATTTGTCTTAAAAGAAACTAACGGTAACTTAGACACACACTATATTAATAATAAAAACGAATAACAATTTAAAAACTAATTACTAACAATAAGCACATTTATGTATTTATATTTATGTAAGTTCACTCGGCGATGATTTGGTATCGAATGAATGCAAATCCCTTCCTCCTGCTATTTATATCAACGGTGAAAACTTCTGGTATATTCGATAATCGCCTAGACTTTTCATGTGTTACGCATTTACATTTTCTGGACGGTTCTCGACGTATGAGATTATCGGTGACTCATCACAATATCAAAATATTATTATCGACACAATGCAAGTCAACATATAGACTATTGCGTTCCCCGCACATATTTTTAATAACATCTTTATATTATTATTATTAAATATTTTTTACTTTTATAATTGTTTAATAGTCGAAGTTTCAATCAATTATAATTACTAGAGACCGGACGCATCAAGCCGAAATTAAGATGGACCATATAAATAGTCTATAACATCGCCAAGTATAACACGCAGTTATTGAATGGCACTATTCATTCGGCTAACCACACATCTGTTTTGTGTCGTTGAATTGTGACGCAATTACTTGAATATTATAGTTAAACCCTTTTTTCATGGGCGTAGATAGAATGGTGAGGAGTTTTAATAATTTTTTTTATTTATTAGTTTATATTTCGCAAGATAAATAAAATACGGTGAGTTAATTTCTTTTTTTCATTATTTTAACTGTTAATTGGAAAACAAACGGGTGGTGGATCTATAAAATACGAAATACATTTTTATTTGTTCATTTTGTAGTTCCAGTTGAGTAAAGGAGTATTAATATTAACTAGCAATACTTCCTCAAGGTTCTCTTCTGGAAAATTCGTTCTTTTTGAACGAAATACATGTTTGTAGATAGAAAACGTCCTTTCTACATCGCAACTGGTTACAGCTGCATACTGGAAATATTCTTTTATTTCAGCGTATTTAGCAGTTAGATTTTGAGCCATTGTCCCTATACACAATTGCGGCAACGTTATTAAATCTGAATTTCTATTAAAAACTGCGTCTAACTTTTGCCGAAGGCTACATCCGAAGTCACTTTCAATATTTTCCAAATTATTAATAGCCATATTTAATGTGGTTAATCCGTCATTTAATTTGAGATTTTGATTTTCAAATTAGTGATTAGTTTTGGCAAATTCATGACACTCTTATTATTGCAATAACATACTATTATCTA
Source organism: Melolontha melolontha (assembly GCA_935421215.2). NCBI lineage: Eukaryota > Metazoa > Arthropoda > Insecta > Coleoptera > Scarabaeidae > Melolontha > Melolontha melolontha. Next base: position 216,145,332 of record OW285235.1, read on the forward strand.
CAGATAGCATAAAAATGTAGAAGAATTTAAAAGTGGAAAATTTTCAGCGAAATTTGGTATTAGGGGTTCTTGAATGATTTCCAAAATCTTTTTCTAATACTTTTTCGCTCTACCTTAATCGCTGGTATGGCATTACTTGAAACACTACTTTTTATTTTAATTATAGTTGGCTCAATATTGATTTTTAAAAAACTCTATTCATACGAGAAATGCATAATCGTGGCCTACACAACTGATAAAAACTTTATATTGATTGCTTTCAAAATAAAAAAGTTATTTAGGTGTCCCCATGAAACGTGAAATAAAATAAAAATTGAAAATTTTACAGCATCGGTCTCTTTATTTTATAGCTGCCCTCGTATAGATACAAAATTATTACTTGCCATGATTATTAACGTAAAATATATGTCTTTCTGGGTTCTTCTAAATAAAACTAACTGTAATTTAAACACACATTTTATTAACAACAAAACGCACTAAATAACAATTTGAAAACTAATAATTAATAATAATATTTATTTAACAACAAGTTTTTATTTACATTTATATAATATCACACGACGGCGATTACTAGTTGAATTAGATCGTCCGAGAGAATTGACGATGTGTACCGCGGGTGATGTAATTTCTCGCTTGCCGTATCGCTAAATGACTCACACCACAGTAATATATACAGATTACTTATAAAGAAATTAATTAAACATTAAAAACAATTAAATAAATAAGATAACATTGCACCGTCTTAGATTAAAATGTCCGTTTCCTTTAATTTATACAGGAACGAAATATTTTGATTCATTTTAATGTTTCACTATTTATTGTACAACTATTTATGTAACCATATTCTTAAAACACTTGTTAAACATTGTTGTTATTTTGTAATTACTAATTGCTGTAGAAGACTTAAATTTGATCGAATAGGTAAGCCTAATTATTTATTCCTGTATAATTTTGTTGCTGAAATATTTCACGAAACCGCAGCATAAATTTACCCTTCCAAACCTTAATATTGCTTCCATATTAATAATTCTGGTAAGGCTAGCTAGTGCGGCGAACAATAATTTTAACAGGAAATTATTAATTACTTCCGTGTAACACCCAATTTGAAATCATTAAAATATTCATCACTAATATTTTTGATATATCCACTTCTAATAAAGTATTCAGTATTAAATATGTACTTGTTGTATATTCTATGCAGTGCATCTGAGTTTTAAATAATAAATTTTATAAAAATTCTCTTCATTAAAAACATATTTTTCATGAATAAAATAAGTTCTATACATTTTGTTTATTATATATGACGAGCAATTTACAAGTTAAAATTTGAAATGTACGTGCTTTTTGAAAATTGGTCTCCTTCTATAATACTCGCTGTGAGAGTATATTTCAACATGCATATGAATGCATTTTAACAAATAGTACTGTCACCAGTATAAAAGAGGCGCTTGCGATTGCACAACTTCAGTTAAGTATCGAATCCGTTGCGTGCATCTAGTGCTTTTATTTTAGTGTGCATTCAACCGCGAAACTAAATTGTTTCTTTTTAATTTCTTATGCGAAATGAATAAATTTGTGAAAAAACGAAGTCAGCCATCTATATCTAGTGAATCGGTTGGTAACAAAACAGTGGCGGCTGGCGCATAAGCGCTGCAGTGCTGCAGAGCTCCCAAAATATTGGGCGGGCGAACCTGTATTAGTTATAACTAGTTTTCTTTTACATAATTTTTCCGACATTTCTGATGTTTATAAAAGCGTAACATATTGTTGTGAAAATTCTCCCCCTGTATATCAAAAAATTTGCATATTTTTCTACATCATCCTGTAGAGGACATCAAACCCTACAATTTGGCACCTCAATCATCAAAATCCGATCAGTAGAAGCCGAGATATTCGCTTCCGAAATTCCAACACTTAACGCCGGTTATATACCTAGAGTATATTATCAAATAATATACAATAGGCGGCCAGTGGAATAACCAACCTAATTCGCGCGATCGCTCACTTGTTCCTTATCTGGTCCACACGTACGTGCGCTCAGAGCTCTTTCAAACACCCGCGCGCACCCCGCTACCCCCGCGGTTGTCTTAAACCAATGCGTGATTTTACCAGGCATGTTCGCTGCATTTACACCAGCGCCGAGGGCGATATAATTCGGCATCTAAACTAATATTATAAAGAGGAAACATTTGTGTTTTTGTATGTATGTTCGTAATGCTTTCACACAAAAACTACTGGACCGATTCAAAAATTCTTTCACCATTAGAAAGCTGCATTTTCACTGAGTGACATAGGCTATATTACATTAAAAAAAAAAGATATCCCCAATAAAAATGCATTAATGTAACCCAAGGTGTGAAAAAATTAGTCACAAAAAATCTGCCATCGCGTACGCTGCGGAAACTATTGTTGATAGAACAAAAAAATGTTCTACAGTATTATAGAACGTATTAATATCTACAAAAAAGTTCGCGAAACCATATGTCCAACTACTGTAGTTATGCCACTATAACTACTTTTTTACATTTTAAAAGTTAATAAAAGTGCCGACAATAATCAAACCATATTATCCATACCTCTGTATTATTTCTTATCCTATTAAATGATATTTTATTAAAGACCATTTCAATACCAGTAAAATACTTTTTAAATTATTAAAATCGGACATTCCATTCAAAAGATATAACGAATTTAAAAATGTCAATCTAAAGAAAATAATGTTATAATATAATGTAGTAGTATTGCGATGGCCATATTCATTTTGTTTGTAATAAATTGACAATCGAAAAATTATAACTGGAATAAGAATAGTATTGGCAGAAGCAATTTAATAACAAGTTCAATGAGAATGAAAAGTAATAGGAAACAGGCACAGAGAAGCTGTTATAGAAAGAAGTTAAACATAAAGTGATATAAAATCCAAAAATTAAGGATCACAAGAAAGGAAGATTAAATATTTAAGAGAATACACTCACTATTGTATTTATTCAAGGTAGGATCGAAGAAAAGACAACATATACGATACAAATTTTATTAAAAGAATTTAAATAACACTGAGATATTTGAAAGATGACGTTTTTGAAGTAATTTCGACAATGTGTCAAAAGCCAAGTGACAGGAGCATTATCAAAATAGCGGGTTACATTGTTTATAAGTTATGTTAAATTAGTAAATGGACTAAACAGATTTAATAAGCGATGAGCCACCACCAGAAAAACGCAAATAACAGCAGATTTAATCATCGAATTTCGGCTTTAGAGGTGTGTGATGTTATTCTAAATTGTGCAAAAGATCGATTTCATTTTAAAGAGCATCTAGTAGTGGCATCACTTTTTTTTTCGGAATGCTTTGGAGAGTATTGCAGTAAATTTCCTGAGGACAAACTCACTTCCGCATGCTCCTATTATCCCACCCTTGATAAAGAAAGATTACGAACTGAATTGTCTGTTATTTACTCAAGAACTGATTGTAGATCTTTAAAAGACGCACTACCTCTTCTAAAATTTTTAATAAAAAACAATCTGGGAGATACGTTGAAGGACACTAGAAAATTATTAGAAATTGTAATAACAACTCCCATGACAACAGCAGAGGCCGAACGATGCTTTTCAACACTAAATCGAATTAAGACGTTTCTCAGAAATTCAATGACCGAAGATCGTTTAACATCTCTTTCCATCCATCTATCGAAAAAAAGTTTATCTCCGAAATTGACAATTTTAATGACAAAGTGATAACAAAATTTGCAAATCGAAAAGAACGTAGAATAGATTTAATTTATAAGAAATAATTTGTTAGTAAAGTAGTGCTTAGTGACTCTTATTTTTTTGTGTGACAATTGACAATCGTTCCAGAAATACATTACATCAGTGTGGAAGGCGAAGAAAGCACGATAAGATCAATGGGAGACAACCTCTTACTGCCCGTGCAAGGTAAATTTTTTTGTAAAACTTGCAGAACACCTTAAAATTTTTAGCACGAGCCGCCACTGTAACAAAACAAGGTTGTACAATGACAGTTATTAAATTATGGTTTTACCTCATTGGATGGAAAGGCACAGTGCATTGTTTGCTTTAAAATTCTCTCCGACGAAAGCAGGAAGGCATTAAAATTAGTTCGACACTTGGAAACTAAACATCCGGCTCATAAAAAACAAACCCTTGGAATTTTTCGAAAGAAAATTACCTACCTTGAGAAATCAAGAAACTTCTATTTGTAAGCCAAACTATACCGATAAAAGTGTACTTGTAGCATCTCTTCACGTAGCATTAAGAGTAGCTAAGATATCCAAACCCTATACAATCGCCGAAAACGACATATTGCTTGCTGCACTTGATATGGTCAGTGTTTCAATAGACGTGGAAGAAGATTTAAATACGTTTTGGCTTGCTCGTCGAAATTAATATGGAAATTTAGTCACAGAAGCAGTGAAAACATTAATCCCTTTCGCAACGTCTTATCTCTGTGAAAAGGGTTTTTCGTCTATGGTTTCGCTAAAAACTAAATACAGGAATCGTCTCTTATCACTCGAAAACAATTTGCTTTTGTGTGTTTCTAAAGTAGATCCACGTATGGAGAAACTTTTAAATGAAAAGCCAATGTAACCATCACATTAATTCTTTACTTTACATGTGCGCATGTATTGTAAGTAAAATGTTTATAAGTGATTTTTCTCATAAAATGATTTTTCTTTATTGTTTAGGCTATTTCGCGAGCCCCAGATTAACAAACGATGGCTTAATGTATGCATCAAACAAAATTATTTAGAATTTAATAATATTACACAGAAACAATAGGTTTACCCACGGATAATCATTTAAGCCCTCTACTAACGGAAATATTTATGGATCAAGTCGAAGACTCAATTAGTAAATCCCCATTGTTCAAGAACTGCATTTACTGGAATAGGTACGTAGACGATATCATTATTTACTTTGACAGAACAGACAGACAATTAAAAATATTTTACGACTACATAAATACTATTCATAAGAAAATAAAAATTACATTAGAAAATGAAATTTATGATTCCATTAATTTTCTAGATCTCGCGATAACATGCAATTATAATAAGCACGAATTTTTAAGTTTTCACAAATTCACACACACACAGGTGCAACTATAGATGCTTTCTCATTTCATTCCATAGAACATAAAACTAGCCACATATAAATCTATGGTACACAGATTAATCTCATTAATCCATCTGATGAAGCCGTAATACGCTGAAACAATATTGTAGTGATATACAGTAAATACATTGAAACTAAAATCTGTACCAGTGTATTTATTTATTTAACAATAAAATAAGTTAGTCTGAACTTATTCTGAGTTAGTCTGAGATTACGAGGTAGAGATGCGTCTTTGACGCAGCATCCCTCTAGGTTGACGTTTCGGCTACGGTTGCAAGGGTCATATTCAGGGTTGCTGCAACCGAGGACGCGCTTCCAGTCTGTAATCCAAAGAGCAATCAGCCAAATAAATGAATTCAAAAGTATATAAAATTCATGTAAACTGTTAAATATTATCAAAGAATATTGTGATGTGAGTCAGGCAATGACGTCAAGTGCTCGCGCGTCATCCGTCTCCCGGACCATCTAGAATCAAAAAGTCTGGAATAAAACGAAAGTCCGGAAGGTTCTCGAATATGCGGCGGCCCCGCCGAGAAAGGGATTAGAACATTCATTCGACCAGCAACCTACCGCCGTGATAACGTCGTAGCTATAAATAAATATTGTGATTAAATAAATATAAATATTATCATGTATTTTGTTTGAGAACGTCCTAAAAAACAATAAACAACTCCATAAAAACGATAGTTGCAAAAAATTACTTTAGTGTGCTTATTTAATTGAGTGACAGATTATAATTTTATACATTATACGTCGCTTTTTCTTAAAAACTGCATTGCAAATTATTGCAAATATTGTGCAATAGGCCATCTTGAAGGTGACGTGCGGCAGGTCGAAGTCGCTGAACGGATAGGAGTTTCCCAAAGTGTCATCGGTCGACTGTGGAAGCGTTTTAGAAAAGCCTGTAGTCCTGAACGACATCTAGGTCGTGGACGCTGTATAACGGCATCTCAGGACAGATTTTTGGTTTTAAATGTTAGACCTGGGGTTGGTTACGGAACTACAGCGTTCGCATAATTTAATTGTTCACCGAGATGCTCTGAGAAATCGTTTCCATGAAGCTGGACTACATTCTCGATGACCAATCAGATGTCCACCTCTCTTAAGAGGAGCAAGATTAGACTGGTTTCAAGAATTTATAAACTGGGATGAAAATGACTACAGTTTTATTTACACATGAACCCAGATTTCGATTTCATTCTGTTTCTCGCCGGATAAGATTATGGAGACGAGCTGGAAATATGTACATAGTTACAAAGGTGGTACTATTATGGTTTGGGGCGGAAAAATGATTGGTAGTCGAACCGAGCTCATTTTTCTAAATGTTTTTTTTAACAACTCAGCAATATTTGGTTAATATTCCTCAGCCCATTGTGTGTCCATATGCCTGTGTCGTTTGTCAAAATTTCCATCTGATGCATAGAAATGCTCGGCCGCATGTCGCGCATGTTGTAATGGACTGGTTAACAAACGAGGGACTGGATGTGTTGCCATAGCCAGTACAATTTCCGGAACTAAATCCCATCGAGCATGTATGGGACATGCTTCAGAGAAGAATTACTCGACACATGGGTAATATTTCCAATGCTGTTAGATTCAAGGAGCTTCTGACAGCAGAATTGGCAAGTACACCACAACAAGATATAGACCATGTAATTCTGTCGATCAACAATAGGTGTATGGCTATGCTTAATCAACGTGGAGATCAAAGTCTATATTAAAATGTGTATTTTCTTAAATTTCTTTCTCGAAACTTGTTTCAAAACAAATCTAAAAATGTTGCATTGTTTTAATTATTTAAATTTTCGAAATATTTTTTTGTTTTACTAAATAATTTTACATTAATATGTTACATATTTAACAATAAATAACCTTAAATATCAATATTCCTTGAAATCAGTTATTGCCAATAGAATACTTATATTTTTAAAAATATCCTTAGACGCTTCTTATGTGTGTATTTATAATGAATCAATGAAAAATAATAACATATTGAAAACTAATCAATTACCATGTGATTGTGATTGACAATGGAATGTTAGTGAGCAGAGGAAACCAGAACATGTTAGGTTAACAAATATTTTTGTTATTTTACTGTAAATTTTTATTGCTCATGTTATGTTTAAATTTTTAATTTAAAGTATCGAGAATATGGATAATGAATCTTGTGAATTTATTTCTACAAATATTTATTCTAGTAACATTGCACGGGCGCGAATATATATTTTGTCAGTCGCCACCGGAGAACGTCGACTCACTTCGCTAGTGGAATCTTACGCCGATGTGCTGATACTCGAATGAACATTTATTCAACGTTGTATTGGAATTGTGTAACTATTCACTAAAGTCTTTATTAAAAATTTCTTATGTAAAAAGACGGCAGACTATGTGCCCACACTGTCAAATTTAATAATACACGGATATATATGTTTATATACTGAGGATTGTTCGACGTTGAGAGATGTTATATTTGCATAGTTAAAGTGCTCTTTGTATCTGTACAATGGATCTTCAGTATTGGTAAAAAGTTAAAAATATTTCTTCAAAAATATACTGGTCGAAATGTTCCTGATGAATCAACTTTACGCAAATATTATGTTTCTAGGTGCTATACGAGAACAGTAGAACACATTAGAAGCCATCTTTTAAATCAATACATATGGATAAGCGCCGACGAAAAGTGGATATTTTAGGACGCTGTGTGGTAAATGTTGTAGCTGGTGTACTACATCCAACTATTCCCTATAACTCATAAGTAATAGCAACAAGTGTTATAAATAGAGTTGATGCGGAAACAGTTGCTGAAACCATTAAGGAGAATATGCAAAAAATGCTTCATTCGGACGCCACGTACAAAGAAAAAATACTTTTATTTGTCAGTGATGTGCTGCGTATATGTTAAAAACAGGCAGACTATTGAAGAAAACATATCCTAATATACTGCATATTACTTGTGTAGCACATGCTCTCCACAGAATCTGTGAATATATCAGAGACACTTTTCCGGAAGTTGATAGACTTGTATCAGCTTTTAAAAAAGTTTTCAGAAAAGCACTATTTAGAGTAGCTCTTTTAAGGGAAAAATTTCCATCTCTGTCACTGCCTCCCACTCCAGTAATAACTAGATGGGGAACATGTCTGGAAGCTACTAGTTATTATGCTGAGAATTTCGATAGTCTAAAACATTTCGTAACACTGCTAAAGCAGGATGCTAGAAGTATTGGTGAGTGCAAGGAGCTCACACAAATCCCAAATTTAAAGAATCAGTTGTACTTTCTTCCCGAACACTTTGGAAAATTGCCAAAACTAATCGCTTATTTTGAAAATCGAAATCTCAAATTAAATGACGGATTAACCACATTAGATGTGGCTGTTAATAATTTGAAAAGTATTCCAAGTGACTTCGGATGTGGTCTTCGGCAAAAGTTTGAAGCAATTCTTAATAGAAATCCAGATTTAATTACATTGCAGGAATTATGTATGGAGACAATTCCACAAAATCTAACGGCTAAATATGAAGAAATAAAAGAATATTTCCATTATGCACCTATAACCAGTTCGGATGTAGAAAGGACGTTTTCTATTTATAAGGATGTACTTAATTCAAAGAGAACAAAATTGACAGAAGAAAACCTTGAGAAACTATTGCTAGTCAATATTAATACTCCTTTACTCAACATGAACGACAAAATGAACAAATAAAAATGTTCCAATTATAGAAATAAAATTAAAAACTTTAAAAATACAACTTTTCAACAAATACATATGTATTTCGTAATTTTATAGATCACCACCCGTTCGTTTTCCAATTATATAAATAAAATTAAAAACTTTATAAATACAGCCTTTCGCCAGTACTGCACTGAGTGGTAAGTGTGTCCGTTCTCTAATTATTAAATTTAACAGTGTGGGGCACATAGTCTGCCGTCTTATGTTATCTGTTATGTATATTATGTTCAATCTGTTATGTATGTTACATAACAGATTGAACATAAGGCTGTTAAATTTAATAATACACATAAGGTGTATTAGATAAAAATGTTGATTTTACAAAATTAGGGCAACTTTTTACCAATACTGAAGATCCATTGTACAGATACAAAGAGCACTTTAACTATGCAAATATAACATCCTTTTTACCAATACTGAAGATCAATTGTACAGATACAAAGAGCGCTTTAACTATGCAAATATAACATCTCTCAACGTCGATCAATCCTTCTCAGTATATAAACATATATATATATATTAAATTTATTATATTATATTAAATTTTACAGTGTGGGCACATAGTCTGCCGTCTTTAGATGTAGGTATCTGTTTATTTCCCCATATTTATTTGGATTCTAATGTTTATTTTCTTTAAATAAAATCATTTAAAAGCTTCATAGTGGTTTCTATCATATAAAATATATATTTTTAAAACATAAAAGGAAGAGAAATGTAAACAAAGATGAATTCAATCTATTAAGAAAATATTCAGAATGCTTTGTAAATATACTTGTATCAAATAAAACAAGAAAAATAAAAATATTAGAAGCCAGGCAATATGAGAATAATTTTATTGTGGTAAGTATGGGGTGAAATTCAATACTTGGATACTTTTTCGATATAAGAGAATCACATTAGATTCCAGTGTAAAATTTCTTATCTTTGAATATACCTACTCATCAGCATTCACAAGGTGTTATATAGAACAGGAAGAGAAATAAGTCTACAACGCCCTATTATAGAAAAACAAAATTTGTCTTATAGTTTATCAAAATTGTATTTTCCTGTTACGTATGTATTATATCACTACTTATAATTCGATAATAAAACAAACATTTTTTATTTTCGAAGTCAACACTTGATTGAAAACCATTCGTTTTGGGTTGAAAATATCAAATAACAGACAGGAGTAATCACATCAATTTTTTTAATGTAAATATAAAATAAACACTAGCATTATGCTTTTTAAAATAAAGTCCGTTTCCAGTTTTGTTTTATAAGTAGTTCAGGCCAATTTCCGTGCGCGCCATGTGCGCTGATGTGAGGATGATTGTATTGCATCAGAACTAATAAAAAGCATTCGGTATGTGTTTGGTACTTGCTTAGACGGCATGTAAGTGATAAAATGTCGTCGACACATAAGTCGAGAAAACGACCGTTGTCAGACGAAGTGAATAAGTTTATAATGGATTTCCCGGGCTTAATATACGATGGTTCAAAAATTAAATGTTTAGTGTGCAATACATATCTAATGTGTTGGTCAAAAACGCATTGTAAAGGACACGTAAGCATTTTTCGTGTGTTTATGCATATTACTTTAATAGCAGAAAACTAAATGTATATTTAATTATTTCTGATAGAATAAATGTCTCTACTATACTTATATCGGTAACAAACTCATGTTACGTCCCTATTCTATCGCATATTCTAATATATTACGAATTACAGCGCCGGTATGGGAGTGACTCCCATACCGGCGCTCATGGCGCGCACGGAAATAATTTGGGCTTCTTCATAAAGACGTCCAGTTGCACGTAAATTAACATTGGTAAGACCATAAACAAAATGCATATCGCACAACTCAGCATTTAACTTCATCGGCAAACAATATGGACTTCTTCATAAAGACGTCTAGCTGCACGTAAATTACCATTGGTAAGACCGTAAACAAAATGTATACCGCACAACTCAGCATTTTTGTAATTCATCTAGAAAACTGACAATACTCACACAATAATATTAAAATGACAAATAAATATTTTCCCTTCACAGACAGGAGTGATATTAAATCTTGTTAGTTATACTATAACAAATAAATCGTATTGTTGCAGCATTTGAGACAATTGCGGCCTTTTCCAACAATTTTCATAAAATAATTTTGTTGTATTAGTACGTTTTATAATATGAACTATCAATTTAGTATTAAACACCCCGTAACTTTAAAACTAAGCCGTTTAAGACATATATTAATATGAACTTTTATAATCATGGTAACCCTAGGAATCAGTCCATAAAATTTGTCGTCGCATATATTTAGAATCAGCCTTTATATATATATATATATATATATATATATATATATATATATATATATATATATATATATATATATATTGCAATGCTAATCCGTAGGGCTGCGGAGAATTGCCCCACGTTCGGACGTCATAAAATGTACTGGTCTACCTCCTCACTATAGGAGGAAGAGAAAAACAAATTGAAATAGAATGGAAATTTATAAATTCATTAAAAAATATGCAGACTCTATAATTGTAATTAAAGAATTTATATAAAGCTTCTCAGGGCTTGGGTGCGTAGGTTTGAATATTATTCAATAGATAAGTACCAAATAGGTGAGACTACCTATCGTGTTAATACCTTGGTTTTCGTGTGCTATATTCTTTTTAAAAAAACACATTCTTGAACAAGTTATAAATATTTATTAACGTAAAATAAAATACTAGGACAACAAGTAATGACAGTAAAAATAATAAGTTTTAATATCCTAAATCTAACCTAAATCAATAGTAGATCGACCTTGATATATATATATATTACACTGGTCAATTTCGAGACAATGATTTAGTACAGATGCTTATTTTTATTTATTTAAGCAATACTCAGGTAAGGTGACTTTGTTTAGCTAAACCCTATGTGATATTTAATTATAGGTTTGTTTTAAGTATGCTACTAAACCAAAGGTATATCTGTTCCAACACGGTAAAAAGAAAAATTCTAACCTCCACATCCAGGTATGAGATATATATATTAATAAAAATTGTCTATTTTATTAAAACCAAGTGAGGTCTGCTAACTACAAGCTTCCCAGTGTTACCACGAGCTAACATCCATATTCGAAAGTGGTATACGCTTTACTAATAACTACCCTAATTAATGAGTGTTACAAACAATACGTATATAAATTAGAAACTACCTTAAATTATGCTTTAGGAGTTCTTTACTTGGTTTTGGGCTGGATCTCTGAATAGGAAAGTATGCAGCAAGTCCCAGGAGTAATTCTGGTTTATAATAGGCTCGGGAATAATATGGGACAGGATACTTGTGACCTTTATTTAGCTTCTGGATATGTTCTCTTTGTGGGTGAAAGTTTCCAGGCTTATAAATAGCATTAGAAGCTCGGAAATTTGGTAATAAATAATTCAAAGGTAGTACTAATATTTAATCTATGTAATGTATTGAATTTCAGGTTACAACTCGCATTAAAAATGCACAAAAAGGAAAAACGCTTTTAACTTCGCAGAGCGCGTCCTTTCTTTTCAAGAAAAAATTGTCAACCCCGGGAAAAAAAAACCGATGATCTTTTTTTCTTTTATTTTTAAACATAGAACATATGATGTTACTAATATATTTTATCGCGTCCCTTGAAAGTAAACAATCTACCCTTCCATAATAAAGCGGGATGTTTGAATGTGGATTAATTCACGCAAAAAGGAAATGCAAAAAGAACTAAAAGAATAGTTATTGCTATGAGGTTATTTATTATTTGTAGTATTTAAACGCGAAACAAATTCAAATTAAAGATGCAATTTTATCAAATCAACTATTGTCCAAGTGTTGCGTAAATTTGCCTAGAGATGGCGTTAGGAGGGCGTTTCGCTAAAACGGCGGGAATAGTTTTGAGATAAACCGGGATTATTTTTAAATTCAACTAAAATCATTTTTAACTAGAAACAGATCTGTACTATAGCATTATCCCCACAAACCAAAATCAATTGTTGTTCACAACAATTGGTTTTTGTTTCAATTAATATATACATTTTACATTCTATATAATATCTATAATATTCTTACCCTGACATTGAGTAGATTTGTTTAAGTGATTAAGTTTTACACTGTGGAATTAGATTAGATAATTTAAGTGGTTGCTTACTTTATCTCTCAATATCAATGGTATTAAAATTTTTTACATAATTGTGATTTCTAACGAAATGATAGTTTTTTAAAAATAACAATTTTTAAATACAATACTTATAACTAAAATGTTTGTTGAACATGAATATCTAGGATTAATTTCTTATAATAGTATACTAATTACATATGTTTTAATTATAAAGTAGTTTTAAGGAACCAATAATTTCATTTTCATAGATATAATAGCTTTGAATGTTTTTCGGTTAGTAATCATGTAATAAGGACACGTGATATCTGCCTTTAGGGTAAAGTGTGTCAATTTCTGCGATATCATAAGTGTTTGATCTTTCAATGATTTTAGCTTCTACTAATTTATTTATTTCTTGATTTATCTTTTCTTGATAGTGATAAGGTATGGGGTAATTTTTGCATGTTAACGGAGAGTCATCGTCAACTCTGATGTGTGTGTGTAGTTTCTAGCAAAAATTATATCTTTGTTGATTAATTGGATATTTTGATGGAGGATCTCTATCAGTTTTTGTTTCATATGATCATGGTTTATTCCTTGTTTATTTATAATATTTTCAATATCTTCTACATGCATTACAAACGTATAATCATTCACCTCTTCTTTAATAGTTATCTCATCTTGAACATCTTCATTATTACCATTCCAATCCATTTCTCTAAATCCACTCTTATCATATAATTCTTCATCAAAGTTTTCACAAAATATATTATTTATCAATTTATTTAATACTTTATCTTTATATTCTTCATATTTTTCTATATATAATTCATTAGTTACTTTCTCCATTTTCATTTCATTTTTACCAATCGTAATCCTATCTTTATCAAAGTCCAGTACCATTCCTAACTTTTTCATATTATCTATTCCTATAATACAATCGTAGTGTAATTGTTTTATAATGTAAAATTGTAATACATATGTTTTTTCATTTATCTTCGCTTCTATGTTTAAACAATGAGTTATTGATCCCAACTTTTTCTTGTTTGCTGTAACTACATCAGTATTTTTAATTTTTATAATATTGTCTTGATATCCCATAATTGTTTTGGCCTTTTCTTCATTTATAAGTGTGATTTCGGCTCCAGAATCGATCAGTGTTGAAAAGATTATGTTTGTTATCGTGATTTTTATAAATGGTAGACTAGTAGTTGTTACTATGATTGAATTACCTTCCTCGATGTGTATAAATTCTTCAGGGTCCTGATAAAATTGGATATTCATGATCTTAAATCTATTTTTGAACGTATTTACAATATTTGTTGACGGAGTCTCCTTTAATTTTGAGAGGAGGTCTGTATTGGATCTCTGTATAGATCTGTTTCGGAAATTGGAGTTTTTTTTTGTCCTGAATCCTCTTGAGATTCAGATTTGAAAGAATTGTTTATCCCAATATTATTAATTTGTCTCTGCCCTTCTTGTGGGGAAGATTGTCTCACATTTCTCATAGCATTGTTAAATGTGTTATTAGAATAATTTGGCTGAGCAGGCCTTGTATAGTTATTATTGTGATAATTGTTAAAATTCGGTCCATTATATCTATGATGACCATTACTGTTACCTGGTTGTACATTTGTAGGATAGTTAGTGGGGTTAAATGTGTTTCTCTGTGTATGCTGTGTACTGTTGTACGCCTGTTGAGGTATGTATGGTCTTGGCTGGTATCCTTGATTTTGATATGAATTGTTTGAACGAGTAGGATAGTTTCTAGTGGGTTGATTTGTACGATTTAGATTGTTTGCTTCGTGGTTGTCTAGCTTACGAAGGATGTCTATTAATGCATCCATATCGTTGATGTTCTGGCAGATAATTGCATGAGTGTCAGTTAGAATAAAATGATTTAACAGCTGTCTAACAATGGTCGTTTCTGACAAGTCATTCACATGTTTACATGTATTGTAAATCCGTGTGGCGTAGGCTTCTCTTGATAGCTGACCCAATCGGTATTTTCCTGTTAGAAGTTTGGTCTTAACTTGATCCTGATGGCTTTCGTTCCAAAAATTGCGTTTGAATTGAGTGGAAAATTGTTCTATGGTTTCACAGTTTTCTTCTACCCTCTGAAACCATTCAGCTGCGGCTTGTTTTAGTGTTGCTCTAATGACATTCATTTTTATTTTATAATCTGGCAAATCGTCGAGGTATCTAAGGATGTTATTTAAGTACGTGATAGGATGAATGGCTGACCTGTCTCCATTAAATTGCATTAAGTTTTCAACTTTAATGCCGCTGTTCATCAAGTTGAAGTTGGGTATGTTAAATGTTGGATTGTTAGCGTTTTGTTTTAATCGCTCAATCTCGTCTCTCATAGCTTGATGTATGTTATCATGAGTTTGTCTAATATTCTCAAACTCTTTCTGTGTCTGAAGTACGTTTTCGGATAACAAGGTGATCATGCTCTGTTGTATTTCCTCACGGTCTAGATGTTTTTCAGCAATGGTTGTTACTTCTAATTGGACCCTTTCTTCAAGTGCTTTGGTTTTGTTTTCACAACTAACGATCTTCGTTTGCAAGTCGGTGTGAACTTTGTCGACAATGTGTTGT
This sequence comes from Melolontha melolontha, assembly GCA_935421215.2. Lineage (NCBI taxonomy): Eukaryota > Metazoa > Arthropoda > Insecta > Coleoptera > Scarabaeidae > Melolontha > Melolontha melolontha. The sequence goes on from OW285235.1 coordinate 216,160,893, forward strand.
GTGTCAACTCTTAAGTTGTCGTGAGCTTGTAACAACTCTTCACGTAGGTTAATATTTTTGTTATTCACCATATCGTTAATTTGTTGGAAATGTACGTCCAACTTCTTCTCCAGACGCTCTTCCATGTCCTTACTCGTAGTTTCGAACTTATGGTTTAACTCGACGCGCAATTCTTGCTGGGCCTGTTCTTGTTTTTCGAACTTTTGATTTATTTGTTCGTGATTACTTCTGATCATTTCATAGAGCATTTTTAGGATATCACTTTGCCCATCTTGTTTCTCAGTACTAACAGGTTTGATACTGTCTTGCGATGTGCCAGCTATTTCTTCTACTACTGGTGTATCTTCAGTGACTTCTTGCCTTGGTATTTCCATCGTCCCCACACTTTCTTGATCTCCCATCTGACTTATTATTTCTTCTGTACCCCTCTTTTCTCCTTCTTCTCCAGCTACTTGTGATCGTCTTGTGATTGGCATTTTGTTATATGTATATTTTTTAAATAATTAGTATAGTGTAGTGTTGTGATGTACAAAACTTATATAATACACAGTTATTTATTTGGTTGTAGACATACACATATACTTATAATACTATAATAAAGATGCTAATTTAAGATAATAAATTCGTTTGCTTATTTGTTTAATTTTATTGCTATCCCCACTAACTCTTACCTATTTGAAATTTGCTCGTGGTCTCACGAAGAATCTTAATGTTAGCAGCACACTGGTATTTACTATTTATATTGGTACTACTGAGGTAATTAAACGTACACACAGCCCCACGTTGGGCGCCATAAAATGCAATGCTAATCCGTAGGGCTGCGGAGAATTGCCCCACGTTCGGACGTCATAAAATGTACTGGTCTACCTCCTCACTATAGGAGGAAGAGAAAAACAAATTGAAATAGAATGGAAATTTATAAATTCATTAAAAAATATGCAGACTCTATAATTGTAATTAAAGAATTTATATAAAGCTTCTCAGGGCTTGGGTGCGTAGGTTTGAATATTATTCAATAGATAAGTACCAAATAGGTGAGACTACCTATCGTGTTAATACCTTGGTTTTCGTGTGCTATATTCTTTTTAAAAAAACACATTCTTGAACAAGTTATAAATATTTATTAACGTAAAATAAAATACTAGGACAACAAGTAATGACAGTAAAAATAATAAGTTTTAATATCCTAATCTAACCTAAATCAATAGTAGATCGACCTTGATATATATATATATTACACTGGTCAATTTCGAGACAATGATTTAGTACAGATGCTTATTTTTATTTATTTAAACAATACTCAGGTAAGGTGACTTTGTTTAGCTAAACCCTATGTGATATTTAATTATAGGTTTGTTTTAAGTATGCTACTAAACCAAAGGTATATCTGTTCCAACACGGTAAAAAGAAAAATTCTAACCTCCACATCCAGGTATGAGATATATATATTAATAAAAATTGTCTATTTTATTAAATCCAAGTGAGGTCTGCTAACTACAAGCTTCCCAGTGTTACCACGAGCTAACATCCATATTCAAAAGTGGTATACGCTTTACTAATAACTACCCTAATTAATGAGTGTTACAAACAATACGTATATAAATTAGAAACTACCTTAAATTATGCTTTAGGAGTTCTTTACTTGGTTTTGGGCTGGATCTCTGAATAGGAAAGTATGCAGCAAGTCCCAGGAGTAATTCTGGTTTATAATAGGCTCGGGAATAATATGGAACAGGATACTTGTGACCTTTATTTAGCTTCTGGATATGTTCTCTTTGTGGGTGAAAGTTTCCAGGCTTATAAATAGCATTAGAAGCTCGCAAATTTGGTAATAAATAATTCAAAGGTAGTACTAATATTTAATCTATGTAATGTATTGAATTTCAGGTTACAACTCGCATTAAAAATGCACAAAAAGGAAAAACGCTTTTAACTTCGCAGAGCGCGTCCTTTCTTTTCAAGAAAAAATTGTCAACCCCGGGAAAAAAAAACCGATGATCTTTTTTTCTTTTATTTTTAAACATAGAACATATGATGTTACTAATATATTTTATCGCGTCCCTTGAAAGTAAACAATCTACCCTTCCATAATAAAGCGGGATGTTTGAATGTGGATTAATTCACGCAAAAAGGAAATGCAAAGAGAACTAAAAGAATAGTTATTGCTATGAGGTTATTTATTATTTGTAGTATTTAAACGCGAAACAAATTCAAATTAAAGATGCAATTTTATCAAATCAACTATTGTCCAAGTGTTGCGTAAATTTGCCTAGAGATGGCGTAGGAGGGCGTTTCGCTAAAACGGCGGGAATAGTTTTGAGATAAACCGGGATTATTTTTAAATTCAACTAAAATCATTTTTAACTAGAAACAGATCTGTACTATAGCAATATATATATATATATATATATATATATATATATATATACATAACATATACATATACAGGACATTTAATCCCAAACAGATTTATTTTCTTCACGAGCTTTTGACAATCTCGTCGTTGTCATTCTCAGGTCATTGCTGTTGCTGCTGCTGTCGATCTCCGAATGAACAGTCATTTAATTTAAAACAGTATACGATGAATTTTTTAATGTTATTAAGACAGAAAAACTGTATGAACTATTAGAACCAACAAACAATAAGTACTTTTCAGTATCGAAATATTTTTGAAGACTAATTACACCAAAAAAAATAACGGGAGGTTTCATACCACTCATTGTTCAAAACGGCACAACGCCACTTTTACAGACAGCAGTCAAATAAATTCCTAATGTATAGTCGCTAGTATTGCGAACTCATTTTTTTAACAACATATTTAGATAGTAGATTAGCAAATTATCGTATGTTCTTTATTTTTGCACTAAATACAAATTTTTGTGACAAAACTAACTAGTGCCACGGAATACATGTGGGTAGCTAACGATTAATGGAAGTCGGGTATGGCTATATTTCATTCACAATTCAAAATCTTTATTTATTTATTTATGAAATTTTAATACATCTTCCTGTTAAGTTCTCAAAAGAAGCGCTACAATGGAGTTATGTATCTTGTTAGTGTTTCATAATTTTGTTAATTATATTCATAACTAATAAAAATATACAAAAAAGCAATGAGAATTCGCCGACTTCATTTTAGTAATATTTAATATTTAAATAAGCATTTAAAGAATTCTGTTAGTTTATATACATGAATCTTAAAAATTCATTTCGAAAAAATGCAAAGAAGATTAAAATTGTGAAACCGCTTATTTACACGCGTATTTTTCTTGTGACACGTATAATCTCTAGAAAATAAAAACTCCTGATATACTAAGGTTGCTGAGGTATATGAACAGTAAAATGTCAAGAGGTGATAAAAAGGGATGATGTTTTTCTTGTTGTTTATTGACCATAAAAGTGCCAAAATTACGCAAGTATGATCTTAAGAAAAAAAAAATCCTGGCCAAATATTTACCATTTCAAGCTTCCACTTTTTATGAGAAAAAGTCTATATATATATTTATATATATATATATATATATATATATATATATGTATATATATATATTGTAGTAGATCACATATTCCCATCTAGAAAGAACACGAAAATAAGAAATAAATATTTCTAATGTTAATTATTTCATAAATGAAACCTAAATCAAGTTTAACAGGTGTGATACAGTTCACAGGGTGAATTTTTTAAATGTTTATCTTAATCGTAGAGACTTCTAAATTTACTCCAAATTCATCTTTCATCTTTATTAAATAAAATTTAAACATAATCACTGTCTAACTTGATATTTAAAGATTTAAATTATCTTAAAATAAGTACACAATAATTATGAATTGTGCTACCGTTTTGACTTTTATATGGCGCCACGTGCGAAATCCTGTGAGTACAATTTATCACATCACCCTTTACATCCAAATATATCAATTATTAATTAAAGTTGATTAATCATTCTTAAAATAACTATACACCACCAATATATATATAACGTGTGTTCATTTGAAAAGTCAATCTAGGTTACTTTGAAATTTTGATAGAATAAGACGCATATATAATTAGTATGTGTGACATTTGATAATGTCAATCATATTTGTATGTATGCAACTGTCAAAATATACGACTTCGTAGGTTAAGTAGTAAATGTTAATTTACGACATACTTCAAAATATTCTCAGTAAATCACAGGCTACTAGATTGACGTTTCAAATGAACACTTGTTTTATATATATATATATATATATATATATCTAAATATATATATATATCTAAATATATATATATATATATATATTTCGTCGAATGTTTTCGCGGTCGCTTGTTGAAGCGTTGTTCTTCGGGATATTTCGCCGCGTTTGGATGATTTCGTCCTGAGAAGGACAACTTTCTTCCTGACGTTTCGGTGACATCACTTTCACCTTTTTCTAGAGGATCTTCTCGTTGCAATGGTAACTTCAAGAGTGCGTTGATTTCCTGTGCGGCTCGTATTATATGGTCCCGTCGTAGTGGGGACGCGTGTCTGACTCCTCGTGATTGGTCCGTCGGTTGTTCTGTCGCTTTCGACTATTGGTCGATCGGTTTGCGTTCGGTCCGAGTTAGTATGACTGGGCTGTGGCAAGTTGTTCTCATTACGTCGCTTGTGTGTAATCTGCCTGTTGAGCAAGGCCGACTTCCATGTGTCCGGCAAACGCTGTCCGTCGTCACGTTTGTTCATACAGTTTTGCCGTTTCTCAATTTCTATTGCTTCTCTTATAATCCTGTACGTTAACCTCGTACTGCGTGCTATATTTTTTGTACCGTCAAAATCGATTGTGTGTCCTGTATGTAGCACATGCTTAGCTAGGGATGATGTTGATTCTTTTTTAGCTACCGCATTTTTGTGTTCTTCCATCCGTACGCTGGTTTTACGGTTAGTATGCCCTATGTATGTTTGAATGCATTCATAGCACGGTATTTCGTAGACCCCTTGGTTTTCTAGTTCTATCTTGTCCTTTGTATTAGGCAAAATGTCTTTTATTTTCCTGTCTGTCGTATAAATGGTGTCTATGTCGTGTCGGCGTAATATTCTACCTATTTTCTCAGTCGTACCTTTCACGTAAGGGAGAAATGCTGTCCGTGTAGATCTTTCTTTCTATAAAAAACATATTACAAGCGAACGGATATTCACAACATACCATTAACAGAGCGACACGAATTAACAAGAATCAACCAAAAAAGAAAGAAAGATCTACACGGACAGCATTTCTCCCTTACGTGAAGGGTACGACTGAGAAAATAGGTAGAATATTACGCCGACACGACATAGACACCATTTATACGACAGACAGGAAAATAAAAGACATTTTGCCTAATACAAAGGACAAGATAGAACTAGAAAACCAAGGGGTCTACGAAATACCGTGCTATGAATGCGATCAAACATACATAGGGCATACTAACCGTAAAACCAGCGTACGGAGGGAAGAACACAGAAATGCGGTAGCTAAAAAAGAATCAACATCATCCCTAGCTAAGCATGTGCTACATACAGGACACACAATCGATTTTGACGGTACAAAAACTATAGCACGCAGTACGAGGTTAACGTACAGGATTATAAGAGAAGCAATAGAAATTGAGAAACGGCAAAACTGTATGAACAAACGTGACGACGGACAGCGTTTGCCGGACACATGGAAGTCGGCCTTGCTCAACAGGCAGATTACACACAAGCGACGTAATGAGAACAACTTGCCACAGCCCAGTCATACTAACTCGGACTGAACGCAAACCGATCGACCAATAGTCGAAAGCGACAGAACAACCGACGGACCAATCACGAGGAGTCAGACACGCGTCCCCACTACGACGGGACCATATAATACGAGCCGCACAGGAAATCAACGCACTCTTGAAGTTACCATTGCAACGAGAAGATCCTCTAGAAAAAGGTGAAAGTGATGTCACCGAAACGTCAGGAAGAAAGTTGTCCTTCTCAGGACGAAATCATCCAAACGCGGCGAAATATCCCGAAGAACAACGCTTCATATATATATATATATATATATATATATAGATATATATATATATATATATATATATATATTGATGTAGGTCAAGCCTACACATAAGAATGCCGTAGTTAGCAAGAAACAGAAATTTAACATGTATATGTAATCTTTAGAATAATTAACAAATATTGAAACTGAATTCTTCTCATGTAATATCAATAAAGTTGATTTCGCGTTTTTAATTGTTTAAAATTCATTCTCACATTTATTTATTTTTATCTTTTCATTTGCATTAGTTATTTTATTCCGATATCTTGTATTTCCAAAGATATTTCAACTTAATTGATCGATAATAAATGACGCCAATTATTTAGGCGAGACTGTACTAATTTAAAATAACTACAGCGGGAATTATCCCAACTATAAAATGAGCATTATGTACAATTATCAACATTCACACGTCAATCATTTGGTCACAAAAATAAAATATATAATTTATATTAAGCATATGTATATTTAGAATGATTAAATTGTCATTTTCATTATAATAAAATGTCGAGATTATAGAAATACATACAGTTGGACGAATCAGAAGTTAGGATTCAGAACAAATGAGAGTTGGCGTCACTAGGTAAAAATCTCCATTAAACACCTCGACGTATTTAAGTGTTTCTCTGCAAATTAAAAGAAAAAGCATTAATAAATTTAGAAAACCTTTACATCGAACCTAGTCAAACCTTACCAGTATATCCAGTTCCTGTTTAACGCACTTTGCGAGTCCAGACGATAACCGGGGTCCAAGAAAACGAAAATTACATTTCACCGGGAAAGCCTGCCGTTAGATCGAAAATCAAGCGGGGGACGCCATCCGATTGCCCGTTCAAACTTGTATCCTGCATTCACGGATCTACCAGCCAAGTCCAGAATTACCAATTCCTGTCTATGTCCACATAAGTATTCTTTAAACATCCTACGAATTTTTGAAAATTATAAATTAATTTACTTCAACACATAAAATCACAATCAAATTATTTTTAATAATTATAACCTATGTTGCATTTAAATATTAACATAATTTAAGTTAAGTTTAGAAGAATACCGTTTCCTGTTAGATATAATTAAATTTAATAATAGAATTATTCATGCATTTAGCTTTATTGATGTCACGTTCATTTAATTGTTTTGTTTAACCTAGAATTTATTTCATGTTTAGTTTATCACGTGACCTGATACGTTTAAATATCCATATTTTAATTAATTTATTCACTTACCTGTTTTTCTATAACTTCATTAAAGTCTTTTATATTAGTCCTTATCTCACTCGTTTTATTTAGTAGATTTGAATATAAAAAATGCCATTATTTATTGCATTGGCATCAGCTGATTTTGTAAGTGTTCTATTGCAGTCACCGAACCTACCTTTTAAGGTGTATTTTTCTATGCCCGCACAAGAGTCTATTTGTTCTTCGAAGCCGGACACGTAACACAAATTTTAGCCCACCCGAATATACTTATAAGAAGTTATATACATGAACAGCTGTTTAGGTTAAGTATACTCCGTTATTAACAATTATGTATCTTAGCATCATACGCAAGTAACAGATTTAATGTTATACAACCCCATCTATGTGTAACATTTGATAGCATATTTAATATAGAGATTTATAATTCACATTTTTAAAATTTATCATACCGGTTTATTTAAACATTAAATTTTGCATGTATATTTATCATTAAGACTTTGCACATTATTTCAATATATATATATATATATATATATATAGATAATTTCTTAGCCGTTCATTTTAATATATCATTTTTGATAAACTCTCGGAATTTTCGGCTTTTATATTAAATATTTTCAAATTAGTATGTTATTTTGTGAAGTAAGTGTGAATGTAAACATTGCTATCTACAAATTACAACGCAAATTATACGAAATTTTATTTGAAAATTTTTTGTCCACGTTGGGACTTGAACGCAAGTCTACGGTTTGCCGGACCGTCGCTCCCACGAATTGAGCCACGAGGACCTTGGTGTCAAACCTATTGGAAATGCTATATAAGGCGCCGATGTTTATATTCAAATGTCAGTTTCAAAGTTTTGAAAGTTTGAAATTGCTAATTTTTCATCCTTAGCTATTAATATATAGAGATAATTTCTTAGCCGTTCATTTTAATATATCATTTTTGATAAATTCTTGGAATTTTCGCCTTTTATATTAAATATTTTAAATATTTTCAAAGTAGTATGTTATTTTGCGAAGTAAGTGTGAATGTAAACATTGCTGTCTACAAATTACAACGCAAATTATACGAAATTTTATTTATGGGACTTGACACCAAGGTCCTCGTGGCTCAGTTTGTTAGAGTGACGGTCCGGCAAACCGTAGACTTGTTGAAAACGTTGTTTCGACTTCAACTGTAGTGATAGGTGCATATTTTAATGACAGCAGATTTGGGGTCTAAATGTAAATTATTATCTTTAACAGTCGAATTAAACGATAATGATAAAATCTTTGAAATTTCTGTTAACTTTTGGAAGCCATTATTCTTTGTTGTAACACTATAATATTTATCTAGTATAACTTTACCAGTTCGACCTGGACCGATTTTCAATAAATTTTCAAAATGTTCTACAATAGAAATTGACTCTAATAAAGATATTTGGTCAGTCAATAGTCAGTCTCTAATTTTTTTAATTAATCCACGTAAAAAACTATAATGGGCTTTAATATACGTCAACTGATCTAGAATCTCCCGTTTTTCGAATAAACTTTTGGATTTTATAATTGTTTCAGTTTATGTGATTTAACTTCTCATCTCATTGATTATATTATGAACTAATGAATGAATGAAAAATATATGATTTTATGTTTAAAGTATATAAAATATTCACTAAATCTTAATTTTGTGCAAATTATTTAATATTCTTATACCGCTAATCCCAATATAGGTGTGACATTCCTAATAACCAAAAATATGTTTTTTACCTAAAATCCGAACTCCACTAATTATTTACTTAGTAAAAGCAAAAAATTGAGCAAAGCCATAGGTGTAAAGAATGTTCGATCGCAGAAAACTACCAAATTTTGAAACCTATATACTAATTCATCTAAATGAAATGAATTCTGCATTTATATTTATCGCAACGTAGTATTTTTCAATTAATATACATACAAAAATATAAATTGTCGCTTCCTCAATTGTAAACATCGCTGTATCTAAATAGATAAAAGCGATAACAGCAATCAAATAGACAACGTCCAAGGAAAAGCTGTATGTGAATGTTCTTCTAATTTCAAGTCACGACTTTGGAAACTTTACCCCCATAAAATTTTTATTTGCTAAGGACATTTGTTCAGTTAAAAGATACAGTTACACATAACATCAAAACCTTACAGCCGATTGCCGACACTATTTATTGATGACATGGTAGCGCTTTGTATCACCTACCTGTCCAGTAGCTGTATATAACAAGTTTGTCAGTGTGTGTTAACTCGATAACAGTTTTTTTCTTTCGGGTCTCTTTTACACGTTAATGAACTTACCTGATAAATATTAAGGGGTGCGATCTATACTAGTTTGTAAACTCTGGGAAAAAGTATAAATTGGGTATGAAATTACTAGTTTTATTTACTCAATAGCCTTTTTCACTTTATTAAATCTGATTAATAAATATATGTATGTATTTATATAATTCCGTAAGATAGAAGCGGGGTTTTTATAATTTATTTTATTTATTAGTTTATATTTCGTAAGATAAATAAAGTGCAGTGAGTTAGTTTCTTGTTTTCATAGTTTTAACTGTTAATTACATCGTAATTTTTGTGATAGATTCTGTTTAATATCATTTGATTGAATCTACCTCTCCCAATTATTTCGGCTTAAGTGTGCATTGAATTTCTTTTAGTTTCATACATTTTTAGTTTTTATTTATTTAGATCTAGAGCATTGTTTAAGTTACTTTTTGAGATATGATATGGAAGAACGTCGAGAACGGCATCGTAAAACAATGGCGAGTTAGATCGACGGTCATAGTGATTGTATGTCCATTGTCAGTGATTCCGAAATTTATTGCAAAATCTGTAAAATATGGTTAAAAAATTCCATGAAATCACATGTACGACGTCACTTAGCATCGCAAACATATGCACAGTAATTGGAACCGTTGGAATCTGACAATTTTAACGAAGAACTTTGTGAAACTTTTATGGCGGCTAATATTCCATTAAATAAACTCAACAATCCCACTTTAAAAAAATTTATATTGGTCGTAATGTTCCTGATGAGTCCACCTTATGCAAATATTATGTTCCTAAGTGCTACACGAAAGCAGTAGAACGCATTAGAAGCCATCTTTCAAATCAGTACCTTTGGATAAGTGCCGACGAAACTGCCGATATATTAGGACGCTGTGTGATAAATGTTGTAGTTGATGTACTACATCCAACTATTCCATATAATGCATTGGTAATAGCAACAAAAGTTATAAATACAGTTGATTCGGAAACAGGAGTTAACGAGAATTCAAATTCAAAAAAGAATTCAAAAAATGCTTAATTTTGACGACAGGTACTAAGAATAAGTACTTTTATTTGTCAGTTGCAGTGCTGCATATACAGTGTGGCCGCCATCGATAGCGCGATGCATGTATTAGTAACTACTGGTCGACTATAATAGGCGTGCCAACTTGAATTGCTACACCGACAGCGGGCGTATTATAAGTTATACGTATAAATGTATTCGTAGGCAAATCAAGTGAAAAGCAGTGTAGGAGGTATTGTGTTCCCGATAGAAGTAAATATTTGCAGTTGTTTGAAGCATCAGATAATCACTGATAACATCTTAGTGAAGTAACTCATCACAGCTTCATAAACAACAAAAAAAAACAAACATACATAAACAGAACTACTAGACTTTAACATAAAAAAACTTCTTAACGAAAATAATATTTAGTATTATAGTAGTATTACACTCTAAAAACTTAACAATAATAAAATACTTAAAAATAAAATATTTACTTCTTAAATGAACGATATTTATTAGTACGTAAAATCTTTTGAGCCGTTGTTTTACAGATACCTAATTCGCGGGCAATTTATCGAGACGACATAGTGGGATTTACTTCGACTAAAGCACATACTCGAATTTTTATATTACTTATATTCTTATCCGGAACAACATTATTTTTATTAGTTACTAAAGAAAATGTAGTTTCGAATCGATTAACTGTCCTACGAATGGTGCTTGCATTGGGAATTTGACTTTCAGGGTAATTAGCTGCAAATAAAGCTCGAGTTACTTCCGCGGAATTACCACCGTAAAATTGTTTAATCATAAAGAGTTTTTGCTCCGGTGTATAATACTCCATTTTTTAAATGACCGTTACGTACACCAACAACGCGGTTTATTAAATATTGTGAGCGAGTAGTTCCCCTGACGATATAAACATTGCAACTAACACCCATATGCGGGAGCGACAGCTAATGCGCTTGCGCGGCTACACCGTCTAAATGTGAATTTATTGGACAAATACTACTGCATCATAGGGATATGCGAAATACTAGGCTCTCTTGTAATCCATTGGAACATTGCGTCTACTTCTTTACCGTTCTAACACACGGACACCTCTGTGTGTTTTGCTTACACTACAGGTTTCCCTATAGTGCAGACGCACGCGGCCACATGGTATGTTAAAAACAAGCAGACTATTAAAGGAAACATATCCTAATATGCTGCATATTACTTGTGCATCACATGCTCTTCCAGAATCTGTGAATATGTCGGAGACACCTTTCCGGAAGTAGATCCGCTTTTAAAAAAGTTTTCAGAAAAGCACCATTGAGAGTAGGTCTTTACAGGGAAAACCTTCCATCTTTCCATCCAATAATATCTAGATGGGGAGCATGGTTGGAAGATACTAGTTTTTGTGCAGAGAATTTCGATAGTTTACAAAATTTCGTTGCATGTTTAAATGACGATGCTGGGAGTATTTCTGAGTGCAAGGAACTAACACAAATTCCACATTTAAAAAATCAGTTATACTTTCTTCAGGAACACTTTGTAAATTTGACAAAACTAATTGCTTATTTTGAAAATCAAAATCTCAAATTAAAAGATAGATTAACCACATTAGATGTGGCTATTAATAATTTGAAAAGTATGTGGCCTTCGGCAAAAGTTAGACGCAGTGTTTAATAGCAATCCAGATTTAATAACATTGCGGCAATTGTGTATGGGTACAATGGCACAACATCTAACTGCAAAATTCGAGGAAATAAAAGGATATTTCCAGTATGCACCTATTACCAGTTGCGATATAGAAAGGACGTTTTCTATTTACAAGGATGTATTTCATTCAAAGTGAACAAATTTTACAGAAGAGAACCTTGAGAAAGTATTGCTAGTAAATATTAATACTCCTTTACTCACTTGAACTACAAAATGAACGAATAAAAATGTATTTCGTATTTTGTTGCCGTAATATACCCGTTTTATTATTATAAGTATAATTATATAAATAAAATTAAAAACTATAAAAATACAAATGTTCAATAGCGATTAGTCATTAAACTCCGTGTCCGGTCTCTAGTTATGATACAAGTATATCTTCTGTAAAAGTTTCTAAATCCACTTCACTCACACTTACTTCACAAGCCCATGGTCGCCACGTTATCATCGGCACTATGTGTTATATGAACACGAATAATTAATAAGTCTTACACCAGCTACCTCTAGTAAGTAGTGTATAAGTATTACTGCTGACAAAGTAATATTAAAACATTTAATACTTAGGGAACTTCTATGTATATATAAACAGGTAATTAAATCTCATATACCTACAAAAGTTTTTCAATTAACTATTTAGAAAATTAAACGCCAAATTCATAATAAAGGTAAACAATACATTTGGAACAACATATCTAACAAATAATGAATTTCATAATAATAAATCAATTATTGGGATCATTACTTGATACACATTCCCGTCCCTTTTAATCTGCCCGAAAACTAATAACCTAATTAGTTGATTAAATGTAAAGGAGAATATTGCAAAATCGGGGATTAAGAATATTCCACCTTAATGCAATCCTGCTCTATGTACTACTGCTATTTACACATTCTATTCGACTAGTCTTTAAAATCTCATTACATTTATACAAGTAATTTTAAATTATCTTGACCAGAACTATAGGTCTAAAGTATACGAGACTGAAATTATTAGGTTGATGGAAAAACAGGTAGTAACTTATCTTAGAAAGCAATTTTTTTCCTGATTTAGTCATTCAATCGCTACAATCATCTAGTACAATACTAACCACTGATCGTTTTATGATTTTCAAGATAATCGATAATTATTTTGCATTATTTTTCCAATTGCTTAAGGTATTGGTAGCGATAATTGCCTGTTCCTTATCCGTAGCTTCTAGTTTTTGAAACAGTAATGGAGAATTCAAGAAATAATGTATTATTGCGATTGAACTGATACAAACAATAATTTGAAACACCTAATTAAAGTTCCTTCTATTTCAATTTGACCAATTTATATACCAATATTCTCCCACATTATAAATTTTGTTCTATTAGGGTGATGAACATATCTGATACCCGACGCATCTCGTATTGGCAATCTTTAAAGAGTAAAGAATTGCTTAATAATACATATCTATGTTTTTATCCACAATACCAAACATCGACAATACTGTAAGTTTGTAAACAAAATCTAACAAGAATATTGAATGTAGTTTTCTGAAAGATGAAAACTTTTGATATTTCTGTAGGTTTCTTATTATTCGTTTGTTGAATATAAAAGGAACTCTTGATTATTGTTTTACCTCCTACCTGAAAAGGCATTATTTTTATTTTTGGTAGCTATTTAGTTTTAAATGATTGATGTAGTCCTAAAACTTTACTTAAATAAAAACGGTGATAATCAAAACAGGTGCTTATAACTGAATTTTTAAATTTGCTTTTATTTTTACCATAGAGAAATTGCATTTAGCGCAATTAAATAATTTATGCTAATACGAGGTGCTATCCAGAAATTCCCGAATTGTGAATAAGTTCTTACAACTTATTAACTAGCATTCCCTGCAATGTACTCTTCGTCCACTTAATATACCGATTTCAGCGACTTGTCCATGACTGGAAGCAGTGCTGGAAGTTTTCGCGTATTAACATGTTCAACGCTGCCTGCGATTCAGTCTAGATCTTTTCAATCGCCTCAAAATGGCTCGCCTTGAGCTTCGGTTACAACTTTGGAAACGGGAAGAAATCACAAGGGACAGGATATGAGGAGTAGGGAAGGTGGGGTAGTACTGTTGTATTCGTTTAGAATATAAACTAATGCATAACAAGTGACATGTGGGTTGGTACATTGTCGTGGTATAGGATCCACGAATTGTTGCGTCGCTTGTCAGGCCACTTGCGTCGAATGTTTTCTCTGAGTCGCTAAAGAACATCGCACTAAAATCTTCCATTAACTGTTTCGCCTGGTGGAAGAAATTATTTGTGCAAGATGCCATCAGCGTCAAAAAAGCAAATCAACAACTACTTGACGTTGCTTCGAACTTGCCGTTGTTTCTTTGGTCGTGGTGACGATGCTGTACAATCATGATTCGTCGCTAGTAATGTTTCTGGTACTGAAGTTCGCATCCCTTTCGGCAGTTTCTTTCAGCTCTGTGCAGACATAAATATGGTGCCATTTTTATTCAATACTGAAAAACCTCGGCAGAAACTTTCCAACAATATTACAAATGTTATGAATTGTTACTCTTCGGTCTTACAGGATAGCACCACGCATGTTTGCTATATTTCGAGATGTGTTTTCCGTCGATGAACAACGCGGACGCTCATCATCATCATCAATCGACACGCGTTCATTTTTAAAACAGTTGTACCACTCATAAGTTTGCGTCTAGCCTAAAGCATCTTCACCAAATGCTTGTTTAAACACTTTCAGACTTAAGAAATACTGAAAAAACAAGTCAATCAACGGGAGGAAACGTACAGACGACGTTTCGTTCTAGTTGGAACTTTTCAATGTACTGTATTCCCTCGATGACGGACATTGCTTTTTCATTTCTATACTTTCTGTATATATATAGTTAACATTTGGAATTTACTGCAAGTGAGAATTAATGAATATTAAATCACATTCTTACATGTAAATGTCGACTTATTTAATGCGTTCGTAACTACAATCCGACAAACTAAGTTTGTACCAGTATGCAGAACACACCCTTTCGCGACAACGAACTTCCTGGTGATTAGGTTAATTAAGAATTAAGAAATACTGAAAAAACAAGTCAATCAACGGGAGGAAACGTACAGACGACGTTTCGTTCTAGTTGGAACTTTTCAATGTACGGTATTCCCTCGATGACGGACCCTCGATGACGGACATTGTAGTTACGAACGCATTAAATAAGTCGACATTTACATGTAAGAATGTGATTTAATATTCATTAATTCTCACTTGCAGTAAATTCCAAATGTTAACTATATATACAGAAAGTATAGAAATGAAAAAGCAATGTCCGTCATCGAGGGAATACCGTACATTGAAAAGTTCCAACTAGAACGAAACGTCGTCTGTACGTTTCCTCCCGTTGATTGACTTGTTTTTTCAGTATTTCTTAATTATTAATTAACCTAATCACCAGGAAGTTCGTTGTCGCGAAAGGGTGTGTTCTGCATACTGGTACAAACTTAGTTTGTCTGATTGTAGTTACGAACGCATTAAATAAGTCGACATTTACATGTAAGAATGTGATTTAATATTCATTAATTCTCACTTGCAGTAAATTCCAAATTTTCAGACTGTTTGACTAAGTTTGAAGTAGAATTTTATGCAGGTTCTTTACTCTTTCACATTAGCCCAGAATAACTCAAACACAACTCAATAAGTATAAACACAAAAACTGTATATCACCACCTAGCAAAGTGCCGTTTGACAGACTGGTTTAGTATAGACGTCGCTCACGCCATCTATCGCTGTAGAGTTGTACTACCATTCGTTCGCGCGCCACATCTAATTTCGGGAATTTCTAGGTAGCACGTTCTACAATGATGATAGTTACGGTTAAATGAACATGTAAGTAAAATAAAAAAGGTTCTTTACAAAAGCATGTTTTCCTTCACTTTGGAAAGCTATTAATTTTTTTTATTAGATTTAATTTGGAATATGATGTCTTCTGTTGCTTAATTTTTATTATTTACTATAATTTGCATGCATAAGAATAATATACAGGGTATCCATTATGTATGGAAACGGTCAAATATCCCGAGAACGGCTCTAAATATCTCAATGAAATTTGGTATAGGTATATAAGGAAATGTTTGGATCTTTTCGGCTATATTTTCATTTTTTTATCGCATATTTGAAATCCAAGGCTTACTTGTTTTTTTTTTATTTAACCCATTAACTCCCAAATTTTTATTATCGACATTTCTTGTAAATTTAAATTAAAAATAGGATTATATTAAAGGTAATAGGTCAATTTATTCGTTGGCAAATAAATATACGCCATTTAAAAAAAAAAAAATTAAATCCCATTTGGGACCCATGGCACTTGCCGTTACAAAAATTAAAAAAAAAACTGAACCAACATTTCAAACTAAAGAAAAATATTTATAATTTATGCCAATTAGGAAAACATTCCATATGCAGTCCAATATTGCATTTCTTACACTGTTTGCGAACGTTTGTGTCACATATGGCACATTTTCTTTGTTTTCCATCAATCGTTCGCTCCAAAACATGTCCAATGGGATCAAATCTAACATCGTCAGACACGCGGCTTTTCCTCACCTTACTAGAACTTGGTCTTCTGGCAAATTAAGGATCGGATAACGATTCTTTCTTCAGATAAGTTCTGGCAATAATGCGTCTAAAATTTAATAATGTGATGCTTCCATTTACTGCAGTATAAAAAGCGTGGGCGTTAACAACCGCAACGTCAATCGTATTTGTGAAAAGAGGGAAATACCATTTCTTACCTCCAAATTTGATTCGATACTTTTGCACATTCCAGTCTAACTTGTCGACCCCTCCAATACGTTTATTGTATTGTCCGACAATGTTTGGTCTATCGACATGGCATTCTTTCTTTTCTTTCTTACAATATCTTTTGACTTTTTCTATAGGTTGCAATCCTAAGTAATTCGATAGCATTTTAACACAGCTATCGTCATTCCAAATCAACGCAAATATTTTATTTTTTTCATCATAACGAAATCATATGCCTCGCGTTCCTCTTTCTTTATGATATTATCAGATTTCAAAGGACACTTGTTCATTCTATTATAGCGTACTTTTCCAGCCGCCTTTATATTTAGTTCGCTCAACTTCAACAATAAATAAAAGCTGGTGAAAAAGTTATCGAATAATATTTCATATTCTGACGGATATTCATTATCACAGAAGCTCCAACACCACTTACAAGTTGTACTTCTTGGCTCTTTCCTTCATAAATATCCATATGAAAACAATAGCCAGATATTATCCTCAAATTCTTCGCAATCTGATATAACATCGATATTATCGGGCGGCAGTTCGACTATATCAATGACTTCTTGTTCCAGATCAGCAAAAAATTCATCATCTTCCAATATTTCTTCAAGTTCTGCGATAGTAAGGAATTTTCTAGAACCCGTACTGAATTGGAAACAAAAAAAAAACAGCAACTGTGAATAAAACTAACATAACGCTCTCCATATGATTTTTTTACATAGTAAATTCCATGATCCCCAAATGGGGATCAAGGTGTTTTGTATGTACTATATTTTTTATAATAAATATTATATTTGCTCACCTGTTATTCTAATATCAACTAAAGGAATGTATTATTACTTGAATTCACAAAACTGGCACAAAATTAATCAAATAAACAAAAAATATTATTAGAAATAATGTAAATATTCGACCATCAACTTTTGTGTATAGGTTATAAAATAACGCGCATAACATGCTTACAGGGTTACCAACACTAAAATATAAAATTTTTCTAGAAAGTACAGAGTATTCATGTTCAGTTAGTATACATTACACTAACGATAATAACATTTTAAATTATGTTAAAAAGTAAAATTCGCGAATCCCCATTTGGGGATCAGGGAAGCTAATGGGTTAATAGCAACAATACATGAACTTGGCATCGTTGGAAAGATCATTTTGTTCTGAGTTCAGTAACGTAATATGTCTTTTTTTTTTAAATGGATAAAAAGTGTTTCGGTTTTTTTTTAAAGCAATGCATTTTTCGTTTAGTTGGCTATGAAACTACAGATGACGGATCAACTATTTAATTACACTTGACAACCGCTAACGTCCATCTGTGAATTTTAGATTTGTTTCGATTATCATACGGAATTAAGATGTATTTAACTGAAAGAGAAAGTATTCTAATAAGAGCAGTGGTTGGATACGGCGACAGAAAACGCATTTATACTGAAGTTTGTCGATTATTTAAGGAGGTATAGCAAGCGCCAAATAAGATGGCGAGAGGAGGGGGTGCGCAGAAGCCATTTTTATAAACGTCCACGTTATATATTTTACTCTAATAAATTATTCATTTATTAAATGATAGATTTGTAGTTTACGCCACCTATGGTATCTTGCAAATTGATGTAAAACTAAATACAAATCTCCCCAATACTTCTAATCCTTCGCAAATTTACCCCTCCGCCCGCCAACTTATCTGGCGCGTACTATACATCCAAACAGAAACAGTAATAAACCAACAATTTCATAAACGGTGAAATTAAATGATTTACTGGAAGAATTAAGTGAAGATGATTTTGAATGGAAGATTGAATTTTGCGAAGTTATAATGGAAAAAATGAATACCAATCTAAATTTTATTTCAAATATAACTTTGATGGATGAAGCAACATTTTGTTTAAATGGTCATGTTAACAGACGCAACTGTAGACACTGAACTGACACAAATCTGCACTGAATGGATAAGCTTCGTACACAGTATCCCCAAAAATTAAATATCTGAATGGGATTTAGTAGCAACAATATTGTAGAATCTTTTTTCATCGCTGGAAAATTGACAGCATGTAAGTATTTAGAACTATTTGAAGAAAATGTCATAGTCAACTTAATCAAAACCAGAAAATATGGTTCCAGCAAAATGGCGCACCAGCACACTATGCCATTTTTGTTAGAATTTTTTTTAACACTACTTTCCCAAACCGATGGATTGACCGACGAGGAACTATCGAATGAACCAGAACTAGCACCACCTAATTTTTGCTTGTTGGGGAATTTAAAAAGTCGGATTAATAGATCAGAAAATCTCGGAGATCTCAAATTACCAATTCGGCAAGAAATTTGCGATATACCTTTGATTTGATAGGAAAACGTAATTCGAGGCTTCATTCGACGTATCCATTACTGCCAGGAAGTTAATGGTGGACACTTCGAACGCCTTTTGTAAATAACGTCTTATTTAATAAATAATAATAATATATTTTAATACCCAACAGGCTAGGCCCAATTACAAGGTACGAGTACATTATAATTATAATTACATGTCATTAAAGTGCAATCAAATGAATTATAGACTTAAATAGTGCTGTCCATCCGCGAGCCATCCTCTAGTAAACAGATTATCCTGCATTCTGTTGGCCTTCATACGAGGGGAAGTCAGAAATTAAGTCACCAATACATGTGGCATAATGTAAAGTATAGCATACAGCATAATGCATGATTGTTTGAATTTTCGGAAAGTGTGGGCACGTTGGTTCCCTCGACAGGGAACACATAAAAAATCGAATGGACCTGTCCTTGCAACATATTTTGCAGTATGTTACTGAAGGTTAGGACATGCTTAACAAAATATGCTGGTGAATCTTGGGTGCATTACTACCAACCTGAATCAAATCAATCACCAGAAAGAATTCAAGGTTACGCCCTCAATCGGCAAGGTCATGCTTACACTGTTTTGGGATTGCAAAGGAATGATATTTGCCGAGTTTACAAAAAAAAAGGTGAAACTGTGAATGCTCAGTCTGATCTTCTTTTCAAGATGTGGACTGCCATTCGGAAAAAACGTCCAGGCCTATTGCGCAGAGGTGTGCTGCTTCATAATAATAACGCTAGACCTCATATCAGTCTACAACATCCACCTTACAGTCCAGACTTAGTTCCAACCGATTTTCATCTGTTTGGTCCACTAAAACAACATTTTGGAGCAGATGATAACGGCGTTCAACACGAAGTCCTACTGTGTCTGAGACAGCAACCCAAAGAATTTATACACCTGGAATTGGGGTGCTGTTAATACGTTGGAATAAGTGCATCAACATTGGTGGAGATTATGTTGAAAAATAAAATAGTTTCCAAATGATTATTATGGTAAATGATTTTTTCTTATCTTTTGTGACTTACTTACTGACTTACCCTCGTAAATGCTTTTTTATTGTTGTTATCCCAAAAGAGACCGAACCACTTTTTATCTAACTATTTTGGAAAATAGACATACTATATTTACATAGCTGAATTCGGATATTTTCAACGATGCCAAATTCGAGCACTATTGCCATTAAAAAAAATCAATTTAACCTTTGATTTCAAATATGCCATATGGAAAAAAAAATAGAGCCAAAAAGATTAAAATAACTCCTTATGTTCGTGTACAAAGTTTTATTAAGGTATCTTGACCCCCTTCTCGAGATACTTGACCGTTTGCACATATAAAAGCAACAGGTACACAAACAACATAGAATTAAGCATTGATATTATTTCTTTGCCAAAATAAAATAAGCAACATAATATCGTTTGCTTGTGAATGTATACGTCTTCACGATATTATCCCATATATATTAAATGTCGATATAGTTAAGAGAAATGCGAATTGACGACCTGAAAATGTCGTGTCCAAACTGTAGCTACCTCGATAACATGTTGACTTATTTTACTTGTAGTGGACGCAAATATTTGACTTGGTGTTTGCCTTGCTAACGTATACATAAATACTATGACTAGATATCATATAATTTCGACGTGGGAGAAATATCTTTATTATTCACGATATTTTGATAATTTGATCGATCTATCTATTTATTCTGAATATATACAAAAAGTGTTTGAAAATAAATACATAAACAGGTAATTTATTCACCTGTTATTAGAGCTGCAATTTTGTGAAGAGTCAAGTATTAACAATGTGAATGTATCAATGCCTCAAAATTTTTCTTGTATAAAATATAATTACGAATATAAAGTCTACATTAGACGATACAATCATTACACGCTCTAAATCGAGAATGATTCTAATAATAATAATATAACAAGTGTTCATTTGAAAAGTCAATCTAGTAGCATGTGGTTTACTGAGGACATTTTGAAGTATGTATGTCGTAAATTAAAATTTGCTACTTAACCTACGAAGTCGTATATTTTGACAGTTTCATACATACAAATAAATAACAAATAATAGGGATTTATTGAAAACTATAACAACTGTTGAAAATGTTGTCCTTCAAGATCAATGCACTTTAAAATCCTCCGTTCAAAATTTCTGATGATATTCTGCAACATTACTGGATTGTTTGTTATTAATTTCCACGCATTTCTGTTCGATTCTCTGTAGCATATCATTCAAATTCAATATAGGTGTTCGAAATATGTTATTTTTTAGATAAGGCCACAAAAAGAAGTCGCAAGTTGTTAAATCGCATGAACGTGCAGGCCAGGCAATTTCAGTATTTCGACTAATTATACGCTCATCAAAAAATTCTCTTAAATAAACCAAAGATTCTGCAGTACAGTGACAATTACATTTTAAAAGCCAGGACAAAATGTAATTTCGGAGCAAACTATGTGTACGCCGTTGTTATTAGTTGTATTAATTTAGAATATTGCAAACATTATGAATATTATATAATTATATAATTATATAATATATTATATTATATAACAAAAACCAGTTCACATTTTGACCTCCTGAGGAAGCATACGAATTTGATGCAAAATATTGGGATAAAAAAATTAATAACTGACTTAAGTAATAGAGTTTAATTTTGCTGGATTCCCAAAAAACAATTATCCTTTCCATACATGTTCTAACGGCAAAGACTCCTGGTCTAATTATATATATATATATATATATATATATATATATATGTATAATAACTTCGTGACCTTGGTATGATATGGTAAACCCACACAGATAATTGATAAAGAACAACACACAGTGAAAAGACAAATTAAAGAAATGATCAGTATTAAACAGGAAAAAAATTCAATTAACAACAGAAATGATATAAAAAATCTAAGCAGTATATACTATAATTTAATTTTGTAACGATCTACAATTTACCATCATATTATATATATTTTTTTTTTTGTTATATACCTTATGTTATTTAAATATCATTTAAATATCATATACTTTTGCTTATCATGATGACTGTTCCGTGTTTTGATTCCTGTCTAGTTGTCCGAGCAGGTTTTCGTGGTTTTCCTTCTCGTTTTGAGCGAATGCCGACAACTTTGTATCTTAAGTCGCTCCACGGGCGCATACGTAATAATAACTCATGTCTTGCTTTTCCCTGCCTATCCCTGTTTTCTGTTTTTTGCTGATGTGGTCCTCTACTGGGTTGCAGCCTAGCATATGCGCTACAAAACTCTAGGGGGGTCTGCCCGTTGGGCAGTCAGGTGCCATTCCGCCTTTCCAGCAAGAGTGAGGAACCATGCTACGCGGCGCTATCTCGTCGCCGCGCAATGCACACACCACTAGGACCGGTCCTGGGCGACAACCTGGCTAGGTTGCCGTTAACAGCACACACACGTTCGACGTGTGTGCTATGCCCCCGCTTCGGCGGAAAACGTTAAGATGGCATAAGTGTGACCATCGTCGACCGAGGTAGCCACTAAGAGTGTTCCCTTAGTTGCGATGAGCAACCCCGTACAGGGTACGCTTCGCCTGTCTGCGCCTTGCCTCGTTGGGGCGGGGGTCAGACCGTCGAAGTACTGCACGGAATTGTAAAGAAGTTGTCGGGAAAGGGTTGGCGGCCCTACGCAACGGCTGGTTATCCGACCTCTCTAAATTCATGCGACCGATCACTAAACACACGCACGAACGCACCGACATACAAACCCCTACACTTACGCTCTCACACAAAACCACACACCCATAGAGAGACGCAAGCTGCCAGCAGCAACCAACACACAAGTTCATACCCAGAAGGAGACACAAATTGCTAGCAGCGAACAACACATATTTTCACACCTTGTTATCTATTTTTTGGAATACTAAGGCATGATTTATTATTATTACTAGAATGTATCTTTGAATAATTTAAACCATAGCAACTTAATTACTTGACATTTATATCCTGTCATTCATATTTTGTATTCTCTTGAAAAAGGCGTATACAGCCGAAACATGTAGAGTTTTTTAAATACATATATTTTGAAGTAATATACAGACCTTTAATCGCCTACTGATTAGGTTTACCATATATATATATGTATATATATATATATATATATATATACTTGCCTAGTTTTGAAAGTAATTTTGATATACCTTTCAAAAAGTATGACGTTTTATGAACATTATAAAACATACAACAAATTTTCAATGTTCTAACTATAATAAATATTGAAACATAGATATTAGAAGCCATGTTAATGCAACAAATAAGTTATTCATAAATTAATATACTGAAAAATGTATAACGTTTAATAGTATGCATGTAATCTATATTTGAAATATATATTGTTGCAGTTCACACATCTTGGGTTCTTTTGAACCTGAAGGAACAAGAAAAAGTAATTATTTGATGTTATTTTAGAATAACGTGCCTTCAAAAACTTTCCTCATTATAGTAGGCTGTTATTTTAAGTTATTAAGTAATCAAAGGTTGGTGCACATGAGAAGCTTTAGAAAACTTCAAATTCTGACAGTTAAATTCAAATTATAAACGTTTATATTTTTAAAATTATTTCATTATAATTTTAGACTACATAAACATATTTATTATTCAAAGTTACTATAGAACTGGCCAGTAACGCGCCAAGTATCTTCGGCGCCGTCGTGCGAAATACTGATAGGCGCCTTTACCCTATATGTATTGAGCCAAAATTACCAGCCACTCTCCCACAGTTCAACATTGAAATTTATGACGAACCCTTTAGCCTTGTTAGTACTGGTAGGTATTTTTTATTTGAGTGCCCGTGTTTTTAAATAGATAAACGTGAAGGAAAACAACGGAAATGTCTTATAGAAATTGGACTTTTCTAGCTTTACTTTTGGCAAATTCATTAATAAGATTTTCAATATTCAGCTGCTTTAAAATGTCAGTCAATTTTTAAAATTTAACTTATCACAAGTGGCCGTAGGCGCCTTTAAGGCCTTGGCGCCGTTGTGCGCTGCACGACCTTGCCCATATGGACGGCGCGTCACTGGAACTGGCCAAAAATTAGAAAATGTTAGTTTTATTCCACTAATCAGTGCTTACCTTTTCGATTTTACAAGATTTCCGACAACAGTATCGTAATCTGATAGTTACTTACGCACAACTGCAAAAACCTATTCAAGCTTATGTTATTAAATTCACCTGACCTTTTAAAAAAAGGACTTAAAATTGTTTCCGTATATAATTCAAGCAGTTTCGGAACTAAAACAGCTAAGATTTTGTTACGAGAACATAGTATTGTCTATGGTTTTTGAATAACATAAATAATAATGACATTCTCGACAAATAATTATTTTCGGATGAAGCTTGGTTCCATCTTTCAAAATATGTAAACAAGCAAAATATGAGAATTTGTTCTGCAGAAAATCCGCACGATTATGTGGAAACTACGCTACATCCACAAAAAAAAATTGGTGTCTGGTTAACAGTTTCAAGAAGACGAATTATTGGGTCTATATTTTTTAATCAAAAAATAACTGCTGAAAGCTATCGAAATGAATTATTATTAGAATCGTTTATTAATGAAATTCATGATCATGAACTTACGGAAGAATATTTCCTTGGAAGATAATTAACAGTTAAATTTAAAGTATTATAAAGCGTAGAAAATAATTTACGGTGAATTGCTTTTGTCCTAACAATAGCAACAAATTTCCTATTTTCTAATATAAAGATGTCGCGGCTCCTATATTTTATCAGCATAAGTAGTTCTTGTAAATGAGTAAGTCTTTCGAAAAGTCTAGCGGTACATTTTAAAGCCAATGAAAATGTTAATGTATTCAACGGCAAGGTAGGATACCTCAACCGCTATTCCTGTTATTATTAATGGACATCCCTTTTCCATAGAGACCAAAACTGGTTATATTTATTTAGTCTAGAATTTCTTGTTGAATGATAGCGTTACACAAACAAGGACTGGGTCAACCACACTTATTCCGGTTACTTCATTTACATATTCAGTATATATTCAAACGATATATTCGCCATGCCCTCTGCGAAGACTATTCTTTTATATAATACTACGTCCGCAAAATACAATTACATTAACATGTATTTACTTATTCCTTTACATATTACAGAATACAGACCCTGTTTATTCTGAGAGATTAAATTCATTCAATACCTTATTCTATTCATATTAATGTTTTACATCCGTGTCAATTACATAAGCAGTTTATTAGTGAAAAAGCTGTGACGCTTCAGTTAACTACGTTAGCTTTGTAAAAATTACGAATAACATTAATTTCAGTAAAGCAAATGCTTACATAATTAGTACAAACTAATGAATTATCAACAACAATGAATGAGATAGTATAAGTGTATATTTAATACGAGATAAAAGCAACGTGTTAGACATACGTGGAAGCGTTTTTAAGTTCGCGGAAAGGAGGGGTTGAATGGTAATTGAAGAACTCATGTCGTAACGTATTTATTGACTCATTGTTACTATAAATATAAAGCTTTATCAGAATTGTGCCTTTAGTGTTTCAACTATCGTCGATTAAGCAACTCAATCGGGAAGAAAGTGTGAAATATGGAGAAAATCTAGTATCGCGCCGTTATACAGTTCCAAAGTCTGTTCAAATCATACTGAAGACATATCATCGGTTTACGATCATTCTTGCTAGGGCACGACTATGATTATGACTATGATGGCCGGAACGTTCTATTGAAGTGACAACTCCAGAATTCGACAAGTCGAAAAGTTAATAATGCTCGGCTAAAGAAAACATAACACGCAGAAATTATTGGAGTAACATGGATGGTATATTGAGTCAAATTGTTACTGGGGATGAAATCTGAGTTCATTATTATGAACGTGAGTCCAAGTAAAACTACAGTGGTATAAAAGAAGCACACCACCACTACTCAAGACGGACAAGAAGAGGCCCGCCGCAAGGTAGGGAATCACTTGAAGATGACCCATGACCAGGACGGCCTATTGAAGTGACCACTCCAAAACTAATAAACACTCCAAAAATTAATAATGGAAGATGGTTGGTTAAAGAAGACACAACTCTCAGGAATTATTGGAGTATCTGATTCATCATCGTCTCACCATGACTAAGATCAGCACAAGATGGATGCCGATATTGCTCACACCGCCGTAAAAACAACAGTTGGTGGAATATTCCCATGCGACCTCTGTAATGAAGACAAGAATGGTATTGAGTCCAATTGTTACTGAGGATGAAACTTGGGTTCATCAATATAAACCTGAGCCGCATGCAGTGGCATAAGAACCCCAAAAAGTTTTAGGTGTCACAGTCGGCTGGAAAAATCTTGGCTACGTTTTTTGGGGCTCAAAAAAATCATGTTAATAGATTGCAAAGACAAAGGCGTTTTCATGCTACGCTTCAATTCTGGAGTGGTTACAAGAACACATTTAAAAAAAGAAGGAAAGTTAACAAAAGGTGTCCTGCTCCTACACGATAATGCTTCCGTCCTATAATCCAGACCTCGCCCCGAATGATTTTTACGTGTTCCCAAAAATGAAAAAGAAAAACTGCATGAGAAGAAATTTACGAGCGATGAAGAAGTAGAAGACGCAGTTTCGGCGTATTTTTCAGACAAAGATAAAACATTTTTTATGAAAGCATACACAATAGGCTGGGTCAAAAAAAAAATTTTCTTCATTTCTTGAGAGGCTGAGTGATAAAAAGGTGCTAAATGGTATAGCTAATCTGCAAAAAAAAATTTAATACATTATTTAAAGTTTTACTGCCTCCGGATAGCGATAGAAATTTCAGAAAAAGTAGATTTTTGACATCACTTTAATAATACTTTTTCAGTTACATATCTATACAAGTTTTATGCAAAATAATTCTAAGTATCGGTATATAGAGGTAATCCCGATATAAAACTGTACTTTTACAATGTGGATTCACACTGTTAAATTTCCCCAGAACACGCATTTACATATCGCTACCTTAATATAGAAAGTCCCTAACTCAATTTTTTACAAATCCAGTTTTTTTTTGATATTTCGATATATTAGAAGATCATCTATCGAAACATGCAAAAACCTCGATTAAAAAAAATGAGTTAGGGCATTTCTATATTAAGGTAGCGATATACAGCACTGATTCAGTCTAAAGGTTCAATTTGACGTGCCACAGCCCTAACCATATAAAACCAATTGTATGTGCTACAATGTTTTCGATTTTGGTAACATGCCGTAACGCCATAGCCGTAACCGTAGATATTAATTGAATTTTGGCTACGGCTATGGCACGTCTAATTGAATCTTAATACGGACAAATAAGTAATTAAAAGGAACAATAATATAAAATTCTGCTTTTTTATATATTACAAAAACTAAAAAACGTGCTGCTTTTGTATATGTTATCTAAACGGTTCAAGGCAAAAACAAAATAGGGAAATCCCCGTACAATCTTTATTTCTTACAACACGGAATTAGATGAGACAAGTATGCCGCGTTCGTTAAAATAATTAGTGTTCCGTTGTAAAATGCTGTCATTTATTTGTTTATTTTATCATTTGAGAAATGGAGCGTACCAGAAATAGTTGGAGGTGTCCTTTGTTTGGTGTTTTATGTGATTTGAAAGATAATATATTACCAACTTATGAAGATGTGATGAAATTTTATGAGTGGACCCGTCATAGCTTAAAATATGAGAGGGAAACTAAAAAGGAGCCAACATATAAAGATATAGAAGCCATTGTAGCTGCAAGAATAATGGAAATATGGGAGAAATCGTCTATACCTACAGTAGAGGTTAAACGAATGAAGGTAATGCTACAAACATATCATTTAAAATGTAAAAATCTTTTGAAGTCTCACCCAAAAATACCTAAAAACAAGTTGGAAAAGTTTCTTTGTGAAAGTAACATTTTGTTTGATATTTCGGCATGTAAGTACAGAGATTTTCTTAAATGTGCTTGCATTAAAAACAAAAAAAAACCTGAAAGAGAGCGAAGTTTTATAATAGATCAAAGAACGGTTAGACAAATGGCTATAAGTAGTGTAAATGTTGGAACAACAATACAGATTAGAAAGACATTAAAAAGAAAGTTGTTACGAGAAAAATCTACTCTAAAGCAACAAGAAATGGCCGAAATACCTACAGATAAATTGAGTAGTGCATCTGAAACCGAATGTGTTCAGTCGGATTGTGAAGAAACACATTTTAAATTGCGTCCTACAAAAACTGAGACAAAAAGGGGCAATTGATTTTAGCTTATTATCAAAAACATGTGATAGATTTGGAGTATCAGACAGGACAGGAGCTGCTATCGCATCTGCAGCTCTGCACACTTCGAGCTCAGTAGTTATAGACAAAAATAAACTTCGCCGAGAAACAGAAGAAACCAGGAAGAAAAGACCGAACTTCAATTATATCTGAAAAAGATGGAAAGAAGTACAGGCAATGTATACTAGAGGAGCATATTAATTAATTAAAGAACCTAAGTCGAAGTTTTTAGGATATGTTTCACCTATTCAGGCACTGCAAAGTGCATAGAACAAGAAATATTCAACTTTTTCTTGAATGCGGATATATCGATGGATTTTTTGATTGCAATTGGTTGTGATGGCACAAATGTTAATGTTGGCAAATCTGGGGGTATTATTATACTTACACTAGAAAAAAGATTGGGTAGACCCTTACCGTGGATCATTTGTATGTTGCATATGAATGAACTGCCATCAGACACCTGTTTCAACATGTTGATAGTGGTACATCAGGACCACAGACATTTTTGGGGAAAATTGGCAAGGCACTTGAAAACTGTGAAAAAAGACCTATAGTGAAGTTTCAACCAATTCCCACGAACTTACCAGAGCTTTGTGTTGAAGATATAAGTGCAGATCAGAAGTATTTGTACAAAATAGTTAAAACAGTTTCAACAGGTATAGCTGCAAACAATTTGGCAAATAAATCACCCGGCAAAATGTCTCATGCTCGATGGCTAACACGTGCTAACAGAATTCTTCGTCTATATATTTCAGTTGAGAACCCTTCTGCAAACCATACCACTCTTGCAATTTATATATTATCAAGGTTTACGCTCCAGTGTGGTTTTCTATAAAAACTCTCCCCAGCTGTAAAGACGGACCACGACACCTTTTTAAACTAATTAAACTAAGCAGAAAACTCTACTTTTTCTGAAATTTCTATCGCTATCCGGAGGCAGTAAAACTTTAAATAATGTATTAAATTTTTTTTTGCAGATTAGCTATACCATTTAGCAGCTTTTTATCACTGAGCCTCTCAAGAAATGAAGAAAATTTTTTTTTTGACCCAGCCTAATACACAAGCTTTTTGAAAGATCTAACAAAATATATTAAGACTGTTGGTGGTTAAAAACAAAAATTATTTTGTATTTTTATTTTCGCTCCTTACCCCTCATTCCGCGAACTTAAAAACGCCTCCTCGTAGGATATTTACACCACAAGCAAATAGACTAATGTATAAAGAAAACCTCTTATATCCAATTGTACGTCAAACTAGATCAATGATGATACGTCCTATATATGTTGCTGGCAAGATGTCAATTATAAGATTATAGGATGTCAACTATAAAAATGTCAATAATGAAGCAATTAATTGCTTCGACTGTTCACAGAAATCTTTCGGCATTATATCCAAATGAAGCAACGAGATAATAAACACATGGTCTAAAAGGAACTATTTTTAAATAATCAAAATAAACGGTAAAAATGTACACAAAACTGGGGTTATTTTACAGATATGTTATCTTTTAACAACGCAAGTAACTATTACCCTGTTAAAAATAACGCGTTTCTTCTATATAATCTGTTCGTTTATACAAAATTATATAGTAATGTATAATATAAATAAATATTAAAATAATAATGGAATTAATTCGACGAAGCAAATTTTATGAAAGCAAAAATAACTTAGAAGTACAATCTATTAGAATACACACAAGATACGTACGACGGTGATGTGACGATTGAGTGACATTTCAAAAGTCACATAGCATAGAAGAAGATGAACATCTCACGCCTTCGTTTACAATAATGTTTCCAGAAATGGCTCTTTACAATGGTATGGACTTTATCATATCGTTATAAGGAGCGACCGCCGAATAAAAACGTTTGAGATAGCTAATGCCGAAAGGCTACACACTACATTGCATCAACATTTAAATACGAAAAAACTAACCTCAAAATAGTATTACAATTTCTAATGTCTGTGTGGCTCACGTGATTGAACGTTTAGTTTGGCCGAAATATTTTTGGTTACAATCGTTACAATTTATTTCGTAGATACCAGCCTTTTGGCCTACTTCACTTTTATCCTCGGTGTTACCTAAGAGTGATTTTAATGAGCTGGACGACTTAAACGCAATTTCAATTTCAACTCGCTACAAAGAACATATTTCCCATTTTAGATTTAATAGGCCCCAAAAATCTAGGGTTGCCTGACATATTTAGAACAAAATGTCTCGAAATAATCTTGCATTAATTAGAACTGTAAATAATTATAGAGAATTGGATAGTTGCAAAAGTATTTATATACACTCCTCCAAGATATTAACGTATCATGTAGTAAATTAATAAATGTTTATCTTCTCTTCTCTTTCTTCTTCTGATTTGGGTTGGACGCTAGCACGTCCAGGCACTTGAGCACACTTCTCTCTGTACTATCCACAATATATCTCTCAGTTCCACTTTGTTAGTCTTGTGTCCTCGATAAAAGCCACTATCCTTCTCAGGGAAAGTTTGAGTGCCCTCGTAGGATCCAATAGATCTCTTCCGAAATGTTTCGGTATGAGTCATACGTGCATATTACATGAAGGCTACTTTCTTCCTGTTTTTCACATCTCCTACACCAGGGCTCGCTAACCAAGCCCATTCTGTACAGATGCTTCCTTAAAGGACAATATCAGGTTATTAAGCCCGTAATTATTTTAATTTCTTTTTTGTTACTGCGAACTACTAGGTCGACTAAAAACCTTCCGTCACCCTTAGAAGTGTTTTAGTATGGAGTTGGCCTTCCGTTAACCTCCATTTCTTTTTATGTTCTCTTTCTAGCCATAACCAGATCTCCCTTTTAACGGAATCCTTAGCGATTCCACATACCGATTCTGGTCCTATGAAGTTACTATTAGTACCATCTTTGGCCAGTTCATCGGCTCATTGCCTTTATCATATCAGCGACACAGTATTGTCTTGTGTCAGTTTATTGAGGACCTGTTTACAATATTTCACCAGTTTAGGAAGGTAGAGAATCACTTGAAGACGATCCACGGCCGGCGCGGCCTATTGAAGTGACCACTCCAAAACACTCCAAAAATTAATAATGGAAGATGCTCGGTTAAAAAAGATATAACTATTAAATTTAAAAATTTTTATGACCGTCTTGGCATTAGTAAGGTCAGTGCAGGAAGGGTGCCTAGATTACTCTCACCGCCACAGAAACAATAGTTGGTGGAATATTCTCGTGCGTTTTTTGGACCTCTGTAATGAAGACAAGGATGGTGTATTGAGTCAAATTGTTACTGAGGAAGAAACTTATGTTCATCGCTATGAACCTGTGTTCAAGCAAGACTCCATACAGTGAGATAGGAAAAGCACATTTTTATCTGTTCCCAAAAATGTAATGCCAACGTAATATTTTCCACCATTAAAACGTTTCTATTTTCAACAACAATCACAAAAATCGGAAATCCACCAGCCGGTGACGTCGTTACACCAAAACTAATATTTATATTGAGTAAAGCAACTTTCGATTCGAACAGCCCTATTCAAAAACCTATAAACGTTATACCTATAAGCGTTTGTTGTAATGTTAGAAATTTAGTGTTATCTCACTAGCGATTTGGTGAAGGGCATATCTTAGAAGATTGTACCAAAGACATTACGTTTAACACTATTTTTCTTTTTCAGATTGCTCTACTGAAGGTGGCAACTTAGTTGCCGAAATACGTATTTATAACTTTATTAATTTATTGTGGTTAGGGATTTTTCTTATTTTTGTTTAAAACTTTTCATTTAAAAATCACGCGTCAGTCAAATATTCTTCTTAAAATTTAGATTGAAAAACTTTTATGTTTTTAAACATCTTTTCGCCTATTCCTGTAAAAAAAAAGAAAGGAAAAATAGAAAAATTTCGTTACAAGGCAATACCAAGGACTTGCTACAGGTGTACAAACGTTTTGCAATGATAGATTTAAATTGTTTCGGAAAAACGGAGAAAAAACAGGTTTATTTTTAAAAACTTTTCAAAGTCATATTAATTTAAATACGACCATGGGGAAAGTTTAAACATATTTAAATGAACAGTAATTATAATTCTTACATTGTTACGACTAACACGATAATATAAGTACTTGGTTTACGTGAAATACATGTAGACGT
The DNA here is from genome assembly GCA_935421215.2 of Melolontha melolontha. Lineage (NCBI taxonomy): Eukaryota > Metazoa > Arthropoda > Insecta > Coleoptera > Scarabaeidae > Melolontha > Melolontha melolontha. Next base: position 216,193,659 of record OW285235.1, read on the forward strand.
GCTTCGTGTTACATAATGGTTCTCTTATCTTGAATTTATGATTATTTATCAAAATTTCTGGAATTTTTTAAATAATTCTGTAAATTCCGCACAAAGTAATATAAATCTTGTCCGCGCCTGGTAAGGGGTATATTTTATATAAGATAAACCCCAACGTTATACACAGGTGCTGTGAGATAAATTCATATCAAGGGATAAACAGCTATGATTAGTGAGGATTATGTAACGTCGGTAAAGCATCTGCTCCGCAAGTTTACGTTGCATGGGAGACTCGCGATTTTACATCGCATAATCGTCAAAGAATAATAACGTCAATGCAAAGTAGGTTCACCATAGGGCATCAATCATTGTGTCCCATATAAAATTACGTGCATCTAATGCACGGTCTTCATCTTGGGTTTCAGTAATCTGCGTGCCAAGTGGCGCCGTCTATTCCCGTAATATACATTGCCGCGATCGTGGACGAAGAATAGATTTGTAAGCAATATGTCATAATGCCTCGTACTTTTCCCGCTATCTGTTGGGCCAAATCACTTTACTTTCCGATTTACGTGACTGATACAATGTTTATTTGAAAAATGCATTCACATTAAACCATTTCATTGCTTATCTAGACCGCTATGTATAAATCACAATGACAATGGGTAATATTTTCTGTCAAAACTAAAATAAATTTGATGTACTCAGCGGATAACAATATATTCTGCTTTGTTTCAAACAAAGCTACGATATTTTCAACATGTTGATCAAAATGCATGTTGTTTCTAGTTTCTAGAATGATTAAAAATTTATAATAACTTTTCTATTTAAAAGCATTATATTAATGTTATAATCTCAAATTATATATATATATATATATATATACAGTAAATATCGTTTATAACGACATCTGATATAACAACATATCGGTTTTTGCGACGAAATTTCAAGGTCCTTGCCAGAAACAATGCTTTCTAAACGCGAAACCTATCGGTTATAACGACATCGGATATTACGACGAAACTAATATAACGACGAAAAATAGCTTGAAATTTTGATAAAATTATCTTTTATAACGACGGACACGTCGCATAGTAAGAAAACGGTGGGGAAGTTTCGAATTGGCTAGGGGAATTACAGCGTTATGAAAAGGCAAGGCGAAATGCGACAGATAAACGTATTTATTCAGTAGTTATCTAGGAATTGAAGGTACGTTGTCGACGTCGATATGGCGAAACGAAAGGCGTTTACAATTGAAGAAAAAGCATCAATTATTAGGCGCTTGGAGGCTGGAAATTCTAATATTAATATTGCTAAAGATTATAAGGTAAGTTTTGTTTGATTTCTATGAGAATAACATGCATACTAATATTATTCTTGTTTATTTAGGTGGCGCATTCAACAATCTCCACGATTTGGAAAAATCGGAATAAAATAGAGGATTTAATTAATAGATCTTCATCATTACAAACGAAAAAGATCAGATCTTGTAACGCGTATAGAGTAGACGAGGCCCTATATGAATGGTTCAAAATTCAGAGGAGCCACAACATTCCTATTAGCGGTCCGATATTGCAAGAGAAAGCAAATGATTTTGCTCGACGATTAGGGTTAGAAGATTTTAAATGCACAGTTGGATGGATTAACGATTCCGAAAAAGACACAATATTGTTTTTGGTAAAATATGTGGCGAAGCAATAGATGTACCTAAAGGGATTTGTGACGACTGGTTAAATACAGTGTGGCCAAATTTAAGAAAAGAATATACAGACGAAGAAATATTCAACGCAGATGAGACTGGTTTATTTTTCAGAATGATGCCAGACAAAACGATGAAATTTAAAGGGGAAAAATGTATTGGTGGTAAACTGAGTAAGGATAGATTGACTGTTCTTGTAGCAGCAAATATGACTGGATCGGAAAAAATGAAACTTGTGGTTATTGGCAAAGCTAAGCATCCTCGATGCTTTAAAAATATAAAATCTTTACCTGTTGAAAATGAAAATAACCAAAGAGCATGGATGACATCAGCATTATTTGAAGAAATAATTGTACGATGGGACAATAAACTCATTCGGCAAAAAAGGAAAATCCTATTGCTTTTAGACAACTGTCCAGCTCATCCAAATATTCAAAACTTAAAAGCTATAAAACTTGCCTTCCTTCCACCAAATACCACGTCAGTTCTTCAACCGATGGACCAGAGTGTAATAAAATCCCTAAAGACACATTTTAGAAAACTTCAAATTATAAAGCTCTTAAAAGACATTGACGAGAATGGTGTTCCTCAAAAACTAGATATCCTGCAGGCTATTTTTCTACTTTTCAAAGCTTGGGATCGCGTTTCTCAACAGACAATAGAAAATTCCTTTGCATATGCTGGGTTTAATTTACACACAGCAGAAAACTCTTTTAATGACGATAATTTACGCTTAGCTGAGTGGCTTCGACTACAAAATGATACGGAAGAAGATAACTTACCTTTAACTGAATGGGTCCGCACTTTATCTGTAGTTAACCTGGCAACACAAGAGGGTTGGGATAATTTTTCAAATGTTGATGAAGAACTCGAAACGGAGGAAGATATGACAGAAGATGAAATTTTGGCTGCGTCCAGTGCAAACATGGAGTTAGAAATAAACAACGATGAAGTGGAAATGGACGAAACTACGGAATTTCAACCACCTACTATAAAGGATGCATTTTAAGAAGTTGAAATGATTCAGCATATTTTCACATTTAACCAAATTTGAAAGACGCTAAAACAGATTCTGCATTGCTCCATTTGGAAAAAATTATTGAAAAACACTTCTTAGAAAACAAAAAATTACAACAAACCAAAATGACAGATTTTTTTATTAAAATTTAAATATGTATGTATTTACAATGCAGTCAGTGCCTATGTATTATTATATACATATTGCAGTGGAATTTGCTTTGAAATTGCTTATTTAATTTTAATTCACACTACAGCTTATATCGCCGGCTATTCAGTCTAGTAGAATCCACGAACTGCCATCTCATGAATCGTTCCACACGGGAATGGGTGTAATTTTGTTTTCCAGAATAAAACCATAAACACAAATAAAACACAAGTCAATTCCGTTTATGTCTATATATTAAAAAAAAATCAAAAAAAATCCCTCTACAAAGTGTATAGGGTGCTAAAGCATCATTAAACAGTAGCAATGAGGAAACACTCTTTGTGAATATTGACTCGCACAAAGAGAAAAACCTCTTTTAAATCACGATTAAATATAAAACTAATAAATATTAGTGAAATCTGTCAAGTTTAACCTCTACTGTGTCCCCCACAAACAAATATTAAAAACAAATTAGTTTTCAACACTCACGCTAGTTGAAATTTTCATGCACCAAATAACATGACAAGGTCAATCCCCACTACAATACCTCCAACCTTGAATTCAAAAATGTTCTCGAACTATTATTTTAAGAAAAAACAACTTCCCTTACAAAAAACATGACAACTTTCGCTAATATCCATATACTACTTTCAAACATATAATTATTACAATAAATACATAAATTTATAACAATGAAAATAATCCTGATATCAAATATATAAACAAAATAATTTTTATCAACTTACATTAATCTTTGTGCGATTTTATAAAATACACGAGAGGCATCTTTTTTCACAAAATTTCAAATAAACATTAAACCTTCGCAAAAATCGAATTAAGATTTACTTGCACCTTACACTAAATGCAAAACAATATACAGCCCGAATTTATACAACAAAGAATAAAATTGATTATTTTATTCTTTAATGAACCAAACACTTTAACAGTCAAGATACCTCTAAATCAAAAATGAAAAATTCACATCCGCCTGGCCATCCCTACCATCTATAAAATCAAAATATATACAGACAATACATTTTATCAAATACAATATCCGAAAAAGCGGCAAATTCAATCCTTTGGTCCACCTAATTATATACAAGGGCTAATCATAATTTCATACATCATACAATTTATTTTATTTATAAAATAATATATATATATCGATCCCCGTCTGAAATAAATAAATATACAACTGAAATAGCTAATTTTCATCAGAATGTCCCTATTACTGAGTTCACAAATTATTCAATCTTTTTCTTTACTTGTCCAAGGAAAGTCCATGACAATATGTGTTAAATTGTTAGTAAAATAAGTTGAGAAGGAAATGGTTTTTTTTATATGTATTTTATAAAACTAGAATATTGTTTTCATTGTTTAAGTGTATTTTCTAAAATAAATAAAATGTGTTTATATAATAATTTGGTATTTGGATATAGCGACCTACTCTTATAACGACCGAATTTTGTTGGTCTCTTCAACGTCGTTATAAACGATATTTACTGTATATATATATTGTAGTGGTACAACCAGCTCAGGTATTCCAGCACCTACAATGGAAAGTACAGGTACACAATCAATATAAACACCTGTATAAACAATAAATTGGTGGACGGAATTTGTGAAACTAACATCGAAATGTAAATAAATTAATACGACGATAACTTTAAAATTCATCATTATCTTATTTTGATTTTAACTAACTTTTTATATTTTAATTTCATTTTTTCATTATTCAAATTATACGCGCGAAACAACAGGTATTTAATTTATCAACATCAGGTTTATATCGACGCTAGATAACCACGCCCACCAATTCAAAATTATATGAACCCCGCTAAAGCAAACTTTACGGTAGAAAACATTACTAAATTTATATTCAAATCATATTTTAGGTTAATGTAAAATATTAAATTAATTTTCCCTTTATGTTAAAATCAAAACATTGTATAAACTCACATTTTAAATTGATGTAATTAAACTAAAATTACGAGATTATTTCGATATAGAAATAAGGCTTTGGAATAAAAAATAAAACGCGATCGGCGTCATCTGATATAAAACTTTCAACATAAATGGCCGTTTTTGAGTGTACTTCCTTAAAATAAATTTTTAAAACATCTTTAAAGTGAAAATCTCCTACCTAGTGTTGAATCATTCGATAACCAAATTAAAGGCCCACCTTTTGAAGAAAAAATCTCAAGAATACCTCAACGCAAACGTGAGATATCGTCCTAAGCATCATTTGAAGCAGAGAGCAGGGCAAGCCAACGATTTACACCACTCAACTCGACGAACTCCGCCAAAGACGGTGAACGAGGCCGTGCTTCCTGGTCTACCGCATATCCACATATTGAGAAGTATATCAGATCTAGGAGATCAACATCAGGTTCACCTACAACGTTTATTCCAAATTATTTAATTTTAAAAGTTATAATTGCTCAAATTAATCGCTACAAATTATTATTTCATGTATCAAATTCAATTTTAAAGTAAGCATCAATTTAAAGCGTTGAATTTTACAGATATTTAGCTACAAATAAGCTTATACTCACCAAAATAATATAAGATATAAAAACTATTAAATATTTGTTTATTTTATCTCGTACACATAACCTCATCACCATTTCCCACATGTGCACTTATTAATTTCAATTTTTGTCACATCTTGTATAATTTATATAATATTAAATACAGTTTCCTATTTTTATCTCTCAATTTTGTTGTTACAGTTTTCTTATTTTTGTGATATTAAATTTTTATTTATTTATCTAATTCAATCTTTTATTTGTGAAGTGTGATTGTTGTGTTTGAGTGGAGAATACACTGATTGGTTTGTAGCTGCAAATAATACACCTGACCGACCGTGAACCCTGAGATTATTAAAAATTAACTTTTACACTCAAGCTCTACCGCAATTAGCTAGTTATATTAAAAAGGGTCAGATAGCGTTGATTCGACTAAGGATATTTGTATATTGGCGCCCACATTTTAAATTTAAAATCATTAACCTTTCATTCTTTTAGATTTTCAATTTTTATAATTAATTCATATACTATATTCTTAGTTAAATCCTACTCAGCGCATCGATTGGCACTTTACAATATATATATATATATATATATATATATATATATATATATATATATATATATATAATTTCTTAGTATATCATTTGATAAATTCTTGTAATTTTCGACCTTTTTTTTATATTAAATATTTTAAATACATATTTTCAAATGAGTATAGTAGTAATGAGTAGTTATTTTGCGAAGTAAATGTGAATGTAAATATTGCTGATTACAAATTATAACGCAAATTATACGAAATTTTATTTGAAAGACTTTCGTCCACGTTGGGACTTGAACCCAAGTCTACAGTTTGCCGGACTGTCGCTCTAACTAACTGAGCCACGAGTACCTTGGCTTCAAGTTTATAAGAAACGCCTTGTTTATATATATATATATATATATATATATATATATAATCGATGTTTATAAGAAACTGAGGTAACTTATTTATTTTATTGGCCGTATAATTATATTAAATAAAAGCTTATTTTTTTTTAGTTTTAGCGACCTTGAATGAAATGAAACAAATTTTTGAATTATATAATTTAAGATAGTTTTGCAATTAAAAACATTTATTAACAAATAGAACAATTGGTGAGCTTTTAATTTACAAATCTTTCATATAAAATAGTAGTAAAACATTTTTTTGTTCCTTTAGAGTTTCTATATGGAACTTGGCAAAGACGCGGAATTAATAAATGTCGAAACGTCGTTTTTTCACTAATAAATTTGTTTTATTTCATTAAAGGTCTCTAAAACCAAAAAATAACCTGTTACTTAATATATACCATGTGTCCCCGGATGGAGTTGACAAGAGGAAAAAAATGTTTATTATTGGTTTTACGACAAAAAGTCATTCTTTATAAAAAGTTCTGCTTGTTGAGTAGATAAATTATCCATCGGAAAATCTAAGATTAAATGTACAGAATGTCCAAAAATTAAGATAACATGAAAATGCTTCAACAGAAGAGTATCATTTATTGCATGTTTTGTAGTTTAAGTACAAAATTTCAATTAATTAAAGTCAACAAAAATTACTCTGCAAGGCCACCTCCAACTTCCACACATACCTCCGCCCTTTTAATAAATTCACCATAGACTTTGCGTATGGTTTGTGGTACATTTATCTCATTCACTGCATCCTGTATTCGTGCTTTTAGTATTTCCCGATCATATGGCAGGTCATTTCCGTAAACTTTTTGCTTTAATGTACCCCACAAAAAAAAATCAAGTGATCTAGCAGGAAAATTTATTGTTCCAAATCTACCACTCCATCTGTCTCCGAACTGATCTGTCAACCACTGCCGTACCAAAAGCGTCGCATGAGCAGGGCATCCGTCTTGTTGCCAGAAAATGTTACGCCGAATTTCTAGAGGTAAATTATGTAGAAATGGTAATAGATAAGTTTCTAAAAGACGCACATAAACGTGTTGATTTAAGTTCTCGTCAATAAAATATGGTCCAACGATTCAATCGTAAAAAACTCCGCACCAAACATTTACTTTTTTATAACGTTGACTTCGTTTTTGAATGACGTAGTTTGGATTATGAAAAGCCCAATAGCGACTGTTTTGTGATGAAACGTGACCATTGGTGCAGACGGTTGCTTCATCAGTAAAAAATATCATTCTATGAAAACGTGTATCTACGAGGTATTTCTCACCAACCCATAAACAAAAATCCAATCGATTCTCTTCATCTACATTTTCAAGTGTATGTCGGAACTGTGGTTTAAACGGTCGAACTTTGTTTTCTTTATAAATTCTCTGCAAATGAGATTTACTAATATTCAGTCTTTGTGATCGTTTCCGTAAGGATAATGTTGGTGTTTCTGTCACTGAATCTACTGCCAAAAGTGTAGCCGTATCGTCTTCATTGTATTTTTTCTTTGGTTTCTTAACATTTACTACAGATCCAGTTAAATCAAATTTCTGCACAAGTTTGCGCAGTGCTTCGCGCGATACTGCCGTGTTTGGGAATTTTTCGTGAAACATGTCTATAGCGTATCGATAAGATACGTTTCCAATTCTATAACATTTAATCAAATAAATACGTTCTCTTATAGTTAACATTTTGCAAATCCAACGGATAATAACTGACAAATCTACAATTAATGACATTTTACAGTACAATATTGTTATACGTTACAACAACCTTTGATCGCCAAAATTAAAGAACTTTTTCTATTGAAGCATTTTCATGTTATCTTAATTTGTGGACATTCTGTACATTTAATCTTAGATTTTCCGATGGTTAATTTATCTACTCAACAAGCAGAACTTTTTATAAAGAATGACTTTTTGTCGTAAAATCAATAATAAAAATTTTATTCCTCTTGTCAACTCCATCCGGGGACACACGGTATATACATATATATACGAGGGGAGATTCCTGTTATCAACTTAGCTATGAAAACAATATGCTATCGTGACAATTTTCTTACGTTAACTTTCTGTAAGATTCTATAGTGTCATCAAGTTTGGTTCGAGTCGCTTAACACTTTCTACTTTTACATTCCGAAAAGCCTTTCTTTGGAGATTGTGGTTAAGTAAACACTGAAAAAGGTATAAAACTCTAACCACAATTAATAATCGTACCGTAAATACGTATTTCGACAACTAAGTTGTCATCATCAGTAGGTAAAACCACTAATCAAGTGTTGAACATGGGGCAGAGTAAAAGTAACACACCACTTTACACGGCGTTCGCGTGGACGCCAAATAAGGGTTTATACCATTTTTGAACTTTCACATTCGTTTAAAGAAGAAAAAATGTGTGATTTGAAACTTGAACACAGAAGCGCTACGATTTTTTATCAAAACAACGCAGTAGCTAGAAGAATATTCATAAGAGAATTGTGGCAATGTATGCAAAAAATAGCCTGTCCTATTTCCAATTCGAATTTTGGTGTAAGCAGTTCAAATGAGGCAGAGAATCCATTCATGATGAAGCAAAATATGGAAGACCTCTTGAAACACAAACTGAAAATATTATTAATAAAATTTAAGATTTGGTGTTGACTGACCGCTGAGTAAAAGTTTTAGTTATTGCTACAGAAATAGGAATATCAGAAGCGAGTGTTTTTAATATTTTACACGAAGATTTTGGAATTAGGAAAGTGTCCGCACGATGAATTCCCAGGCTGCTCAGTCTCGAACAAAAATTGTGTAGCTGACAAATTTGTGAAGAGGATTTGACTATTTTATCTCAAACTGAAGACTTCTTAAATAGAATTGTAACTTTGGATAAAACTTGACCATACTATTGGACCCTCCCGCTAAACAAGAGTCCATGCAATGGATTCACAAGGGCTCTCCACCGCCCAAGAAGATAGCATCGCAATATTCTGCGGGAAAAGTAATGGCCACAGTTTTCTGCGACACTTAGTGGATTGAGTATTTGCCTAAAGGGACTATAATCACACGATAAAAACACACAATGTTGTATTAGATTTACACTTTATTTAATAATAATAATAATAACTATATAACAGCTGTTTCACCGTACAACGGTTTCTTCGGATATGCTGTATGTTGTACGGTGAAACAGCTGTTATATAGTTATTATTATTATTATTAAATAAAGTGTAAATCTAATACAACATTGTGTGTTTTTATCGTTTGATATGGATTTACATCAAGTAAAGGCAGAATCGATTCAACTATAATCACAGCCAATGTCGACAAAGACACAATTAAGAACTTGAACATGGCTAAATAAAAAACCCACAATTTTGCTCAGAAAGCTCTGCTTCGGCACGACAACTGCAGGGCGCGTAAGGCACGATTTGTTCAAGCAGTAATCAATGCGACTTTAAGGAATTAAAACATTCACCCTACAGGCCTGACCTCGCCCCTATGACTATTATCTCTTTCCAAAACTAAAAACGTTGTTTGGTCCTATTTTGCGAAATTATCAAAAAACATTTTTTCGAAGGCATAGCGTTATTAAAAAACGTTGGAATAAATGTGTTATTGTTAATGGTTCTTACGTTGAAAAAAAATTCTTGTATTATTTCCTAACTCGTTTCTTTCATACCCAGTGTCACTTATGGGTTGGCCCTGGTATACTTCGCGTTAATATAACTTATTGCTACATCATCCGCTCTTGGGGTAAAGAAAATAACTGGCTAGCTATTTTGCCAGTTAGCCAGTTATTTTCCAACTAACCCAAGCACGGTAAGCCTCAGGGGGGATTTGATAAGCCTTTTTTTTATATTAATTGCTTGCACCTCTTGTAGATAGCAAATTTTGGCGACCAACTTTGGGGCCCTATCTAGAGTTACCAAAGTAAATAATTTCGAGATCTAAACGTATTCTTCAAATATAGAAGAAATGAAAGGCAATATGTTAGCATCCAAAAATTTCTGAAAATAGTTTAAATACAAAATTTAATACAAGTATTAGCCGTTAGCAAAAGGAAAGATACTAAATAAAAACTAAATTACAGAAGCCGGAGTACGGGCAATTGATCTTATATAGTTCGTTGACATATAAATTCTACGTCGTTTAACTACATAATCTTAATCCTAAATATCTCCTTTAAAAGATAGCATAAAGCAAAAGAAATTGCTCTCTTATGTACAAAATATATGGCACATCTGAATTTTACAAATTTTCTAATGTTGTTAATAGATTTCAACAATATTTACGACAAACAAACAAAAATAGGTTAATTTAAATATTGGGTGAGCCAACTTTAATAAAAGATATTCAAACATAAAATTAAATTACTTAAAAGATCTCAAAAATACTTATGACAAACAAATATGTTAATTTAAATGTATGGTGAGCTAATTTTAATAAAAATAGTTAAACATAAAATTCAATTACATTTAAAGGATCTCAATAATATTTCAACATAAAATTGACTGTCGTCAAAACCAAAAAAAAAAGAGAATAAGAGAAGGTCGAGATGACTTGACGAAATTTAAATGCTTTATGTAGCCAGTTTCTTTTTCCCTATTTCTTTATGACGCGTGGCAAGATTTTACTAACAGAAAATTGACAAATAGACGAATCGCCGTAATTAATCTGCAATTTTACTTAGCTGCACTTAGTTAATTCTCTCCGGTGTGGTTTTTCCTCCTGGGCGAGGAGTCCCTACTGCAAAATGGCTGCAGGTCCTGACCACGTGAGTGGTAAAGCTTTCCCACGATCTTAACTCTTCTGGGGTTTTTCTTGGTACGGCAATAAAAATCCTTCAGACCTTCGAAGGGTAAAACTAATTTACGGCCTAATTACGCATATTGCATCAGTAAATATAAATTACGATAAACAAAGGAACCTTAACTAAACCACAAATTCATTGGCACATATACAAGCGGCAAAAACGTTAACTCGCACACTCCTTAAAACTACTGCACAGATAAAACTACTAATACTAATAACCGAAAGTGGTTCATGATTGTAAATATTTTATTTGAACACACTAATTATTAATATTACGTGTCACAAATTTTTAAGAGTGCCCTAAGGCGTTAACATAGAAAATTTCTAATGAAGGTTTACGTGAAACGCGCTGTACAGGGTTAGTTAAAAGTATGGAGACGGCGATTTATTGTCGTTAATATTCATTTTAGGGAATTATGTTCATTATAAAAGTTTGTTAGGATATTTTTATCTACATTTGAGAATATTTGAATTTTTTTTTTTTCAATTATTTTTTAGATACGCCTGTCCGCGCAGTTTTTTTAAATGGGAACTAGTAAATTTTACTCTATCATTCGATAGAGAATTTTTTTCTCTTTACAATAATATTTTTGTTTTTTTAAAATTCATTTTAATAACTTTTTTAGAAGAAAAATTAAGCAAATTAATAACAAAGTAAATTAAAGTAAGTGTTCAAATTGTCGTCCATTAGTAATATGACAATGACCCAATCGATTTACAAAACCCCGAACAGAGTTCTGTAAAAAATCTCGGGGAATTTCTTGTATCGTTCTGGTAATTCGGATTTGTAAATCTTCGACGTTATCGGGCTTATCTTTGTAAACTTTGTTTTTTACGTGTCCCCAAAGAAAAAAATCTAAAGGACTTAAATCTGGCGAACGGGTTGGCCATTCAATGGTTCTTCGTCTTCCAATCCAGCTGTGGGGAAAAACGTTGTCCAGATATTGACGAACATTTAAACCATAATGTGGTGGGGCGCCATCTTGCTGGAACCAGATACTGTCATTGGGCAGGTGTTCATTGTTTTCATGAGGATAGAGCGTAGCACAAGCAGGTATTATTTCATTTTGCAATAACTGCAAATACAGAGCCTAAGTTAAATTGCCATTGATGAAAAAGGGACCGATAATATGACCGCCTAGAATGCCAACCCAAACATTAACCTTTTGGGGGTACTGCGTATGGTGCTTCAAAAACCAAGAGGGATTTTCCGACGACCAGTATCTGCAGTTATGTCTGTTTACTTCACCGGTAAGGCAAAAAGTAGCTTCGTCAGAGAAAAGAATATTGTTGACAAAATTTTCATTATTATTGCAAATATTTAACATTTCTTCAGAAAATTGTAATCTCCTATCAAAATCATCTTCCGTTAACTCGTGTACAAGGTGTACCTTATAAGGTTTATACTTTTCACTTTTTAAAAATGACACGATCGATGACTGTGAAATATTGAAATTGGCCGCTAATTGATTGGTTGATAAATGGGGATATTCAGATACAGCCAATAAAATATCCAGTTTGTTATCATCGCTTTTTGCTGTTCTAGGTCTACCACTCCTTGGCAAATCTTTAACGCTACCCGTTTGTTCAAAGCGTCTTAAAGTTTTACCAACAACGGATTTAGAAATTGGATTTCTATCTGGATGCGTATCATTAAATAAATTAGAAACGTCTTGTAAACTTCTGCGTCTATCTCCATAACCCAACATCTAAGTATTTCAATTCGTTCATGTTCACTTAAACTCGCAATTGTTAATATTCACAACAACAAATTGCACAAATGAATTATTTCTGTCAAAGATTTGACGTACACTATAACCACTGATAAAATTATGTCGGTCAAGTTTGTTTATCGCTACGCCTCTGTCTATTTTATTTATTTATTTATTTAAAAAAACAAAAATATTATTGTAAAGAGAAAAAAATTCTCTATCGAATGGTTGAGTAAAATTTACTAGTTCCTATTTAAAAAAAACTGCGCGGACAGGCGTAACTAAAAAACAATTGAAGAAAAAGAAAATTCAAATATTCTCAAATGTAGATCAAAATATCCTAACAAACTTTTATAATGAACATAATTCCCTAAAATGAATATTAACGACAATAAATCGCCGTCTCCATACTTTTAACTAACCCTGTATAAGATATGTAACATTTGCCTGCTAAATTTTTAATAACTTTGCTTCTGATATACAAGTAGTAATACACTGTCAGCCTAAAACGAATATTAAAGAAATTAAAATTAGGCTTATTTTGAACTTTTAATCAATAGGAGAAAAGTGGAGAGAGAAACAGAGTTGAAAAGAGTCAAATACAGCAAAGATTACAAAAGAATTTACCGTATATAGGTAATAAAAAATTATATTACCCATACTCGATTACTCGATTTCATTTGTATGAAATTTATTACTTTAAATGCAATATCTAGCGCACCTTTGATGTTGAGTGGCAAATTGCTCGACGATAATTGAAAACTGTAGTAAGTTTAGTATTACCCGAACAATCTACGAGGGTGATTCGTAAAGTAAGTTCCGTTTGGACTTAACAGATGGAAATAAAATTAATAAATTTAAAAAATACATTACACGATTACTAAATTACTATTTTCTTTCGTGCAAAAGTATTGTAAGGGCTCCTGTAAATTATTTTTCCATATCGAATGTTTACTAAAGTTTGCATTCTAGGAATTTAGAATAACATAATTTGCATTAGTAGCTAAGAATGCAACAAAATCCCGCGAACCGTGAATTGCGTGCTGTTATCCGATTTCTATATGCAAAGAACACGAAGACTGCTGAGATCCATCATGAACTTTGTTCTGTTTATGGTAAAAATGTCATGAGTGACAGTAAGGTCAGAAGGACGAATTAATGTCCATGATGAAGAACAGAGTGGTAGACCAACTGTTGTGGCGAGCAAACTTATGGGTATGTCGAAGAAAAAATTCGTGAAAATTGGCGATTCACAATCACAGAAATGAGTGCCTTTTTCCCTCAAATTTTACTTACAGTTGCGTACGAGGTTATTGCTTAGGTCATTGTTGTTTAGGTTACCACAAATTTTGTTTACGATGGGTGCCAAATCTTCTTACCGAACACCAACACAGAATTCCTTTCGCATTCGAATTCCTTATACCATCGGTAAATTGTAGCCAAGGAAGGTGCTTGTTCACTAAAAACTTAATCTAAACTCTCTTTGCACGCATAAGCTTTTAAACCTCTTTTAAAATCATAATAAATTATGATTCGAAAGTGCTCTCTGGTTAATTCCATTTTCTTTTACTTTTAAAACATAAACAAACACTGTATAATTGTTTTAACACGATGTAAAATAAAACGAAACAATTAATTTGTTTAATCTTCTCTATATAACACGTATATTTACTAAACGTTTACAAAAATGTGATGCGTTTCGCTAACACTGTGGCTTATTCAAACGACGATGGTATAATGATTATTCTACAAATGAAATGAGTGTATGCACATAAATTTGGTAATTACAGGTATATAAAGAAAGAAACGATAACCTGTTAACAAAGAAAGGAAGAGATTAGGCATTCAAACACAATAATAAAAACCCTAATTAAATAAGTTTAGTAAAGGAGAACTATTTATATCTAGTTGGTCATTCAGTAAATTCTCAGACTTTTTATTTTTATTTATTTCCAGGCCTTCTAAGAGGTCTAATTTATGCGATTTATTGTGTACATGTAAGATTTCAAACTCTGGATCGAATGAATGGTTTTCAGATAATAAGTGATTTGAGTAATTAGAATCTAGTTTTTTGTTATCATAATTACGTTTTTCTACAAACACCGTTAAAAGTTGACATTTTGACACGGCTAACTTCAATTAAAAATGCGATTTTATAGCGTAGCGTGTTAAAAGTAGTACTTTTAACACTAGTGTTAAAAGTAAATTGACATGACAGTTTGTCAAAAATGACAACATATATTAAAATGATTGAAAACAGTACTTTCAGAATTATTATTCTAGCTATTACTTCATTTTCTTTATTAAAATACGAACTCATCTTTTGTATGAATTGTGACTTAATTTGACGTAATTTAACGGTCCAGTTGTGTCAAAACGTATTCATGAGCTGTCAAATTTGGTCAGTGGAGTTTCTTTATATTTTATAATAAAAAATGTGTTTGTAGAAAAAATATTGTACGATACACATGTTAAAAATGCTATTTTATTTCACTCGAACTTTTACTCGTGAAATAAAATCGCCGTTTTAACACTTGTATCGTAAATAACTATTATGTTCTGAAATTCTAGTTTTGAAATTTCTGAAAGTTCTACCAATATAAATTTTGTCACAATTACTATCACATTTTAATTTATGTACCCCTGATTTATTAACTTTTGAGGATTTGGATTTATTATTTTTAATGAACCTGGCTAAATTGATAATATTATAGCTAAGAAAATGTACAAGTAAACGTTAGAACGAGTATTTCCTTCTGATAAGAGTAAAAATAAAAATAATCAATTTAAAAGTTTAACGTACATAGGAAAACCTTCAATTAAAATTCAAAAATGTTTAGAAACTTCAGACCTAAATACATGCTTTAAAACACAACAATTTAGCCAGGTTCATTAAAAATAATAAATCCAAATCCTCAAAAGTTAATAAATTAGGGGTATATAAATTAAAATGTGGTAGTAATTGTCACAAAATTTATATTGGTAGAACTTTCAGAAATTTCAAAACTAGAATTTCCGAACATAAACGTAGTTATGATAATAAAAACTAGATTCTAATTACTCAAATCACTTATTATCTGAAAACCAGTCATTCGATCCGGAATTTGAAATCTTACATGTACAAAATAAATCGCATAAATTAGACCTCTTAGAAGCCCTGGAAATAAATAAAAATAAAAAGTCTGGGAATTTACTGAATGACCAACTAGATATAAATAATTCTCCGTTACTAAACTTATTTAATTAGTGTTTTTTCATGTGATTATTGTGTTTGAATGCCTAATCTCTTCCTTTTTTTTGTTAACAGCTTATCGTTTCTTTCTTTATAGTGTTAGCGAAACGCGACACATTTTTGTAAATGTTTAGTTAATATACGTTTTATATAGTGAAGATTAAACAAATTAATTGTTTTGTTTTATTTTACATCGTATTAATATGGATCTTCACCAAGTAACAGCCTCATCTATTCAATTTTTATAATTGTTTGCCATGGTCTACTAGATTTACTTATTCTCAATAAATTCAGCATATCCTTCGTATATGTAAATATTATTAGAAAAAGCATTCCATTAGAAGAAACCAAAAATCAATTTTTTCCGCAATTTCTAATCAACTCACTACTTCTTAATTTCTTTAGTTTTACAGTTTAAATTTTATAATGTCGACATTTACAAGTCGATTTTTTACTTTACATCCACTTATTGATTTCAATATGAAACTTTCCCATATACCTTTTATACCTTTTTATTTACCAACAATTTTCAACCAACTTTAAAATGTGTATTTGTAATATCTCTGGAGAAAAATGTCGGAACGTATAAAAGTCTGCGATCTGAACTCAGTTACTGACTATGTGCGAATATTATCCCATCTATCTTAAAACTTTTTATAAACTTTTTGTAGTGGTAATCTCACAGGAATTCAACTGTGATATATCCTCCTTAACTAAAAGAAAAATAAATATATGAAGGTGAAATCCTATTATATGTAGCTACAGAAACGAGAAGCTGGTATATTCCTTTTACATTACCTTCGATGTTATTTTTTATTTGTCTGTTTAATGCATTTAAACATGCTTACTGTAATTTATGATGTTCACATGTAATTCTCGCTGGACTGAGTCAGTTTCGTTTACAGTGACTACAATTTAGTATAAAAGCGGCGAATGATACGTAGGTTATACCTTAAATTGTTATTATCGGCCTATCTAACATAAGAAGGAAACACAAAAGCAACTATATATACTTATACTATACCGCCTAATTCTGAGCAAACGCAACGATGCGAATGTATGAATATTTCTCCCGCTCCAAATAGAATTCCCCTGAATGCTGTAGGCGTGTCAACATCGATGTCATATGTCATACATACTTACATATTATGGAGACGCGTAAGAAAAATTATCTGATTACCAAATTACTATTAAAGGACTATAAATTGTTTAGTCCTGTGTTATTGTAATGATTTTATAATAAATAAATTGCAATACGTTATACTGACGATGGTCACACAAAGCGTAATAAAATTATTAATAAGCGGTTAAGAAAATTGCAAATAAGGCATCAAGAGATTTAATAAATTAAATTTTAATAATAAAAGTAACAAAAACTATTCATAGTAAACTAAATAAACTTCAGAAATAGATAAAAACTAAATTAAGTTCTAGTAATGTAAAGAAAAATTTTCTCTTACAGATAATAAAATAAATTGTTCATAATAAGAAATTAATTATATAATAACGGAAATTAATCCGTTTAAACTCATCACCGTAAAATAATTGATGATGTTTGGAATATTTATAATTACGAAAACCATTTAATTTTAGTATGCGGTTAACGGAAGAGCAGCATATGCCTATATCGTTGGAAATATCGCTATGTGTCAAATTTGAATTTAGTTCTATTGCAGCGCATACTAAAATGAACGTATCATTAGGAACTCCGGCAAATAAGTCACATATTCTTTGATAAGAATTATCAGCGTGGTACCATTTCATCATTTCGGCTTTCTCTTCTAGTGTATAACGCGACATTATCACTATTCAAACGCTTAAGAGACTCCGTATAGGGTGACAGTGGTGACACTAATTTGTGACATTAATTGTCAAATCGTTGCGCGACAGACTGTTTTGTGATTGGCTAAACGCGTTCAGGGGATTTGTATTCGAAGCGGGAGAAATATTCATACATTCGCATCGTTGCGTTTGCTCAGAATTAGGCGGTATATACAGGGGCGCCTGGTAACGGGCGATTTTGGATCAACAGTAATGCAACTTGAACTAAGTTTTATTTATATTTAAACAGGGTCATCTAAAAGCTAAAACTATACCATTGAATAAAGCAGTGAAATAAAAATTAACAATAAATATTACTTAATTCATTCATAATTTAATTAATTTACACTTTACTGTGATAAAATCCTTACAATTGTTTCGTTACACAGTGTCTTCCTCGGGTGGAGTTGTATTGCAAACTAAACCTAAAGGATGTTGACAAATTTAAACTTAAATGAATTATTATAATGAGAAAATAATTATACTCAGATAATAGGCACTTTATATTCAAGATGTAAACTTTACTACACAAAGGGACCAAAGTTTACCGAGTACAAACATAAAAAAATAGGAAAACAAAAATAAATAAAAAATCCGTTGTAAAATAGGCCTAATAAAGGAGAATTGCCGAAATCCGTCTGATTATTGAGTAAAAGGTCTGTATTTTTTTTATTTCAAAATTTCTGTGGCTTCAAGTAAATTTAATTTTTGCGATTTATCTTCTGTGTGTTAAATTTTAAAGTTGTAAATAAAATTATGGGCTTCTTCTCTCAGATGTGTTGCATAATGTGAGAAATTCTTATTATTAATATAACCTCGTTCATGTTCTTTGATTCTTTTAGAAAAGCATTTACCTGTCTGACCTATATAAAATTTAGGGCATAAACTACATTCAAGTTTATAAACTCCCGATTTATTGTTTTTATCTATTTTTTGTTTATTGCTTTTAATAATTGAAACTAAAGAGTTGTTGATTTTGAAAGTTATGTTTTAATTATTTCTCATTAAGAATTTCGAAATTTATTGTGTAAGATTACCAGTATAAGTAAAAGTTTTACATTCATTATTTATATCACGACTGTCGTAGGACATGCTAATTTAATAGCTTTCTTGTAACTTTGTTTATGAAGAATATTGTAAATAATATCTGGTTTATATCCATTGTTGTAGGCTATTATTTACAATATTTTTCAAAAATCTAACCTTCAGTTGGTCGCAACATGGTTTTGTTAGAAATAGGACACAATGTATCATAATTATACACATTATTGTGAGTTTGGAGTATTGGAGTTTCTGTGTAATGTTAACTTTTAATTAATACCTTAATTACCCTCCTTTAAAATGCCATTGATTATTTCATTATTTTTCTTTTAAAATGCTATCATATTAGGGTCTCTAAAAAACTAATCGAATTATAGAAAAAATTGGTGACAGCAGCGGTCGCGGTGTATCAGTTTGATACAGTGCTCCAAATGTGACTGACATGAAGTTCGATGTGTCTTTTTAGTTGCTGTTTATTGCATTTTTCTTTTATAATTTATTTTTAGAAGACGTACATAATAAATTAAAAATGTATGAATAAACTAATACTAATAATCTTCTAGCAAGGTAGGATTTCGTTCTTCGTCATCAAAAATAAACTTCTGAAGAACTTCTGCGTCTTTACGATCATTGAAATTATAATAATTGCACTTCCGATCCAGTATACTAAAACATATGAAAAAAGAAATAATATAAATTATAAGCTAATAACCTACATAAAAAGATAAACTCAATAAAGTACAACAATAATTGCAGATATACTTACATTTTCGCTCGCAAGATATCAATTTGATACAAGATGCTCACTGCTTAACACACCGTAAAAATAACGAGAACTAACGCTCACTGGAACGAAGCTAGAAGGAATTCAGAAAGGTACTGTGTAAGCGAAATGTCTCCACCTTTGCGCTAAACAACAGCGACGAAAATAAGATTTCTCCCGACCGAGAATAAAGTGTCACCTTATACATCTGACAATTGACATATATTAGACTACTTTATTCTCTAGGGAACAAAATATTCGATTTTCCCTAGGGAATAAAGTGAATACTGTAGTGAATGACTTTTGGTTCATTTATTTAAGTCAAAATTAATTTAACTGTCAGATTGACGAAGCATTTAAATATATCAATCAATTTTATTTTGTAATCGTAATAGTAACATTAGATGAGTTTACAATATTTATATATGGACTGCTTACAGTAGTGCTTGTGCAAGGTTCGTTCTCATTTACTTGTAAAATTTTTCTTGCGATATGAAGTTTATTCTCCTCGGACGTTTCTATGTAGCCCTCCGCGACAGTACCTGTGAACAGTTTCTTTTATATTAGTAGCCCAACGAATGCAAACATGATAACTACTTGACTTCCAGCCACAATGTCTTTTAACAGTAAGAATATCAGCCCCACTATTTGCTAAAAGACTTCCAGAAGTGCGTCTCAAACAGTGGCCTGTATATAGGTCGGGATCAGGCAATTCCAAATACGCTACAATTACCGATGGTATTTTTCCTATAGTGTTCTTTCCCACTGGTTGACTCGTGCATTTTCCATTTTTATAGTATATGAAGAAGCGTTGGTGATTAGTATGAACTGGTCGAAGAAATACATATCTTCTATACAGGGCAATCCAAATTAAGTGTTCACCATTGGTAACTTTGTTATTATTAAAGATACAAGATTGTTTAAATTAGCAAACTAGTAGTACTTTTAACGCTCTTTAAGATGGAAGAATTAAAAAAAAAATAGAGCAGCGCGTTTTCGAGTTTTCCCGAAAAATATGTTTTTTTCAAATGGAAACCCCTGTATATTATAACATTTTCTGTTAGAAATTCAATTTTAAAAAAAAAATCTTATGAAAAATTTTTTACTGGGATTAAAAATACTTGAGTTATAGTGAATAAACAAAAACAGCTAAGTCAAGTGCATTTCTATGTTTCTATGATAACGACGTTAATTCTTTCTAGTAAACGTCAAATATTAGTACAGTTTTATTAGTCTTTCACTCATAAATTTCATTTTGCTAGTTATTAATTTGACAAAAAAATGATTTTTACCCATGCAGAAAAGTGTGATATGTTAGAATCTTATTTAGTGTGCAGAAAATCCTCTAGGAGGGCAAAAGAACACTACGCTGAATTATATCCACTCCGAACACAACCAAATGAGCGATTTTTTCTGAGACTGTACCGAAAATTTAGAGGCAATGAGAGTGCTTTTGCCAAAACAAGAACAAGAAGGACTTTTATAATAAGCGAGGCCACGGAAATTCTAGTTCTTGCATATTTTCACGCCAACCGTGAGAATTCCATACTAGATATTATCAAGGAATCTGATTTGAGTCACGGTACTGTGCATAGGATTCTGAAGAAACACAAATTCATTCCTTATAAGTACAAACCAGTTCAAGTTTTCTTGCCAGGGGATCCAGAGAGAAGAATGTTTTTTTGCCACTGGTATCTTAACTCTTGTCGCCAAAATGTAAACAACTTTCTTTATATTTTATGGACCGATGAATCAAATTTCTCAAATTCTGGAATGTACAATACAAAAATCATCATTACTGGTCAAAGGAAAATCTTCTTTTAGTACATCCAAGACGCCCGCAAGTCCGTTACAGTTTTAATGTTTGGTGCGGTTTAATTGGTTCAAGGATTGTTGGTCCTTTCTTTTATGAGGGCACTCTAACTGGTGAAAGGTACATAGAATTTTTGACTGAAATTTTGAATAATTTCTTAGACGATATTGATCTCATAAGTAGACAGAATCTGCATTTTCAACAGGATGGCGCACCTGCGCACAACTACAGAGGTACTCATCAAATTTTAAATACTATTTTTAACAATTCATGGATAGGAACAAATGGTCCTATTCAGTGGCCTCCCCGATCGCCAGATTTAACACCGCTTGATTTTTTTTTATGGGGTTATTTAAAGACAGAGATTTATAAGCAAAGGTACGAAAACGTAAACGCCCTAAAAATTGCAGTTAGTGAAAAGATAAACCAAATAGATGGTAGGACCATACTAAAAGCAGTTCGACAAGTTCAGAAACGTGTTCAAAAATGTATTGAACAACAAGGTGGTATTTTTGAACATAATCTATGAAAAAATCAGTGATTTTTACTTTCTTTTAATGATATGTTTATGTATAAAATAAAGTTAATAAAAATTATTTAGCTGTTTTTGTTTATACATTATAACTCAAGTGTTTTTAATCCCAGTAAAAAAGTTCTTATAAGATTTTTTGTTTAAAAATTGAATTTCTAACAGAAAATGATATAATATACAGGGGTTTCCATTTGAAAAAAACATATTTTTCGGGAAAACTCGAAAACGCGCTGCTCATTTGTTTTTTTTAATTCTTCCATCTTAAAGAGCGTTAGAAGTACTACGAGCTTGCTAATTTAAACAATCTTGTATCTTTAATAATAACAAAGTTACCAATGGTGAACACTTAATTTGGATTGCCCTGTATAGTTCAATAAAATTTAACGATTTTTTCTCAGTATTCAAAATGTGGAACGATCGGTCAATTTTAGTTTTAGTATCTTTTACATTAACAATTAAAACATCTTCTTTGTCTTCAATATCTTCTGTAGAAAGATAAAGAAGCTCCTGACATCTCATTGCTCCACAAATACCCATAATTACTGCAACCTATTTATTTTACTCAAATATTTTATATTGATAAAATATTAAATGAAACTAACCCTGGTCATCAAATAACTATCATCGGGCGCTTGTTCTACAAACTGTAATATTTGGGCCCTACTGAGGATCTTAGATTTTTTTGGTTTAAAACCAGCAGACTTTCGTTTTAATAGAGTTATTAATCTTGAAAATTTACTAATGTCCAAATTTTGATGGATTAATATAGTTGATCTTAATTTGGAGTAGCAGGACCACAAAGAAGAAGCCTTGTACTTTCCAAAAAGCTCAGAAAAATAGACCAGCAATATATCTTCCATGTTCTCCCCCTTGACACTTCTACGATCGCACCATTTTATGATATCTTCATATGCCTTTTCATACAATTTCTTCGACTTTGCCGGTAATAAATTAGTCGTTATTTCACGTGCAGCTATGGAAATATTTGCAGGCACTTGAAAATTATCTCCTTCACTGCCATTAATATTCATTTTTGCACAATAACTTAAACGGACTGCGTTTTTTTGGAAAAAAATAAGACACAACCAAACTCGTTTTACCTTAGTAACCAGAAACTATGCACATTTTCATGACAAACCAACTTAATTGAATGACATCAGATCAATCTATCAATCAACTGTCAAACTAATAATGAAATAAATTATTACATTTAAGGTCGGGAGAAAAGTTTTGTATGTAATTCGGAAATAAACGTCTATAATCCCTCAACAGAAAATGCCCTCGCTCCCTTCGGTCGCTCAGGCATTACTTACTGTCTCGGGATTAAAACTGTCGTTTATTCCCTTAATACTTAAATATCTATTACTTGTTTCGTTTTGACGACGGAAGGTTAAGTAATATTGCTTTTTCATTTTTATTTCATTAATTATGAATTTCCATCAAGTAAAGGCGACTTCGATTCAAAAATAAAGCAGTCATACGGCAGTTGTTTTTTAAAGATAACATCCTGTAAATGACGTCCTTCTCTGTTATATAGATTCTTGCAGTCGTGAATGCAAATTCAATGTAACCCTCTGCAACATCTCAACGTCGATTGACGCAATCTTTTAACAAATTCTGGTCTTTAGTTCATTTATGGCGCGAGGAAGAGAACCATACGCGCCATTCTTCAAAACCCTCCATAAAAAGAAGTCACAAATTGACAACTCAGGCGACCTGGCAGGCCAATTTACGTTCCGTTCCTCGAAACGAGACACTCTCCAAAGGGATGTCGTAATGCAGCCATGGAGATTCTCGCCGTGTAAACTGTCGCGTCATTTTTTTTGAAACGACGTTAACTCCTTTACAGCAATTTCATTGCTGAAGAACGTTTCAATAATTTTAACACACCGTTGCGAAGTCACGGTAATTGCGTGGCCATCATTATCTTAAAAGAAAATGTGGACCAATTATCCCGTTTGTTAACACTGCACACCACACTGTCACTTTTTCACTGTGTAACGGATTCTTGTGCAAGACGCAGGTATTCTCTGCAGCCCAATACCGAAAATTTTGTTTGTTAACATATCTACTTAAGTGGAAATGTGCTTTGTCAGACATCCAAACAAACAAATAGCTACGAAAATCGAGGTAAAAGTACTGGACACCCAAAGAATGTGACTTATAGAATGGCGAGACAACTTGTAAAAATATGTAAAACCCACCGAAGAGCCACTGTAAAAGATGTAACTGCTTGCTTCAATGCAGAAACCAGTGTGAGAATTTCGCGAGAATGTTGCAGGTAGTGAATCCACAAATCAGGACTAGGTTACTATAGGCGAAAGAAAAACCGCTGTTAACAAAAGCCCAAATCAAAAATCGTCTAATCTGGGCCAAGTCTAAATTGCACTAGACAGTAGATGACTGGTTCAAAGTTATAATTCGACGTTTCTGTAGGTGACAATATAAAATGTATTATTCGGGATAAAACTGAAACTTTTAATAAGGACTGTTTCAAAAGGACTATGAAATTTTCAAAGAACGCGATGACTTGGGGGTGTATGCCTGAAAACGGTATAGGAAAAATAGAGAGAGTGGAATTGTTATTGCCAATAAATATCAACAAATTCTGAACAATAGCCTCATTCCTAATGTAGAAGAGCTCTATCCCAACAGAACTACATTTTTCAACAGGATGAGGCATCATCCCATACGGTAAAATCAACAAAAAAATGGTTTGAGGAACATGAGAGTTTTAGCATGGCCTTCAAGCAGTCCTTGTGGCACCGCATGAAAAGTTACTTAAGGAATAATCCTCAACGAACAATACGTGAACAAAAGACAAAACTAACAGAAATTTGGTAATCCTTTTCACCAGATGATTGCAGGTTTCTTGTGGAATCCATGACAACCAGAGTAAAAGCTGTTGTGAAAGGTCATGTGACTTCATTTTAAGTCATGTAATAAATGACCGTCCGAACATTAAGTTGTTAGGGCTCGTATATACATTTATATCAAAATATATTTTGCTTTTCTGATAAACTGATCTGTATGGAATTTTTTCTGTTCAGTCGCAAAATTCTCTTTAATAATTATATTAAACTCATCTATTTGTCAAGTATATTAAACACTCATTGACCTTTAATTCCTAAGAATTATCTAAACTAATGCGAAGGTCAATTAAATAAGTATTAATGACAAATATTTCTTAATTTTAGTCAAAATTATATTCTTCAAAAAAATAAAATTACAACTTCGAAATATCCTGTAGAACGAGTACTTAGATCCAATTAAATTATTTTCTTGTAGATGTGATAAAAGAATTAAAAAATATACGTTTTAAGAAGCTGCGTTGTTATATAATGCATGCAATATCAACAATAGTATAGGTACCTAACAAATTTATTTTGAAAACCGAAAAATTATTACAAAATTTCTTGTTGTTCACTACCGTATTGATATTTTTCGCATATATCCTGAGATCATGAAGTTTAGAATCATGTCATGAGAGAATGTTCTAAACTACCGTTCAGTAAAGCCATTGTGACATTCTTTACGTTCATTATCTTCAGAAGTAGGGAGCAGTCTCGATGGACACAATCGCTTCTATTCACAGTTCTGAAGAAGTTTATTTTGTTTCTAGAGTTCAATTTCCATCTGTTCTTTCAATGTTTGTGCTTTAAACTTTAGAAAAATCTAAATGAAGCCTTCTTGGACATGTTCAAATTTAAGAAATTGTTAAATTGAACAATTTAGTTTACTTCAAAACTTTTGTTGATTTTAACATGCGAACTCTAGCTTTTGTTATACATATTGTACTGACAGTGATTTTAAAGTTTAAAAGAAATTTTATATTTTCGAACGCTATAACCAGAGATCGGATATTCGCAAGAAATAAGCATTAGTATGGGATCCTAGTTGATATGGGGCGTTTATAGAATACGCACGTTCGCACTAAAGAAATTATTAATATTATTATACAAATATAATTTTCGCATTATAAAAATGATTTCATTACTATTGAACGGAAAAAGCTGATGTAATCGACAGAGTAACTGCATTGTATAAAATCCACAAAGAAGCTTTGATCTGTATCACAAAGTGTAGCCGTAAATATCCCATTGGTCGATTACCAGCAATAAAATTTGTTTGTATAAGAGTTCGAATCTATCTTTTAGATAAATCTCATTGGCGTCCAATAGGTTAAAATATTTTTACTTCATACATATTTAAGCATGAATTATATTATTATACATGCATTTAAATAATAATATAGAATATAGATAAATTAATTAACTGAAAAATGCACATTTAAAAACGTTTTTCTCTAGTTAAAAATATTTTTAGATTTGCCTTATTCAATGAATTCATACTATCTATTCTATCTATAATAAATTAATTATGAGAAAATAAAATTATGGTTATACGTTTTTATGCATATATTTGTTGCATTGAATTCATTGTCATAAAAGTAGAAAGAGTCACTTGTTTTCAAAACAATAAGATGTGTGTGTATATACATGTACAATGGAGATGTACATTTAGTAACTAGAGAGAACAAATAAATGGAATATTTAATAGTAAATGCATTATCAAATTGTAAATAAACAATTCGAAAATAATTTATTTATTGTATACATATAATATATATACAATATAATAACGCAAAAAATGATAATTTTTAATTAAACAATTCTCTGTTGTAACCACCAACACTAAATATTTTTCAATATTTTCAGGAGTAAGACGCATTCTCTTAACTGCACAAATATCTTTAAATAAGGAAAATGACCGCTCGACATCACAACCCGCAACGGGTGGAAAACGAAAATCTTCAAATTCTGCTGATAGATTTAGACATTCAAAATCTGCTGGACTTTTCTGTAATGCATTAACTATCTCGTTTAATTTCTCATATCCAGGATTTCTTGCTTTAACCCTTTGAATATATTGGTAGAGCGTTCTTCGAATTTCTTCGGGGCTTTTTTTCTAATACTGACACTATGTTATTAAATTTAGTTATTGTGTCTACGATAGGTAGGTTTTGTTTTTCTAAATATTCAATAGCTTCAGGTACCTTTCCAAACTTAATTTTAATAAAATTAAATATATTTTTGTATTTGCATAATCCATTAGTGTCTTGCATTTTTGAATACTCTGAGCTGTATTATCTAATTTATCAATGACGTTTTTGATCACATTGTAATTGTATAGGCTGTGGAGGAAGTTTAAAATTAAGACAATGTTCTATCTAAATGCGTTTGCGAGTTGGTGACTTCAGAAATATCTTTTTTATTTCGCCTAGAAACGTATCAACATCGGTAAAATATTCACGAATACATTCACATATTCTATGCAAAGCATGTGCCAAACTTGTTACGTGGATTATCTTTGGTAAATAATTTTTTAAAAGTCGACCTGCTTTTACAATATATGCTGCGCCATCTGTTTTGAGCAATAAAACATTTTTCTTTGGTCTAGCCTCGATGTACATAGAGGTTAACGTTTAAAATAATAATTTTTTTTTATTGTTTCGTAATTTACATTTTCCAAAACCTTAGATGCTATTAAGTAAGGTTTGGTGGGTTTTAGATATTGTATTTTACCAGAAATTGTTTTAGAACAGAGCTATTTAACTTCCAAAACGGAATATTGGCTGCTAAGCATAACTCTTTATAGAATTCTTTATCATCATTTTACAACTGAATTGAGGACTCTTAACTTCTCAGTTGTGATGTTGATTGATCGGAATGATCAGTCTGATCACTCTGATCACTATTTGTTCTTCTATTTGTTCATGATTAATAGTATTAATGACAACTGCCTGATTTATTTCTTCATTTGCATATCTATTTACTTCATTTACCATTTTAACATCATTACTTTTAATCATCTGACATTTTAAATTAGAATTTCTTCTAATTATATCAGACTCTCTTATCTCCCTACTTTGAAAATTAATTTTATTTAATATAAACTCTTTTCTTACCCTTATTTGATTATTTATTCCTCCAACTTCATCATCAACTCCTTCTTTAACTATATCATCCTTAATTTTGACCTCGTCAGGCACCATGTCCACCTCATCCTCGAAACCGTTTCCATTGTCCTGCGGCTTATATTCTTCCCCAGGCACCTTCTCCAAACTATCCTTCATAATCATGGATTCCTTTTCTTCACTATATTACTTAATCCCTCCTTTTCCTCTTGTTCCATTATTATCGATTCCTTTTCTTCTATTACTTGTTTTTCCTCGACGTGTACTAATTTAATTTCGCTTACTATAATTTCTTTCTTTATTTTAATGTTATCTTTGAACACCATGATTTGGTCCATTTTGTTTTCCATTCTTTCTGGCCTCTCTATTATTTCTTCCATTTTTCTTTCCAATTTTCTCTCCATACATTCCATCATCCTTTGTTGTTGCTTCATCATCATTTGTATCATGTCCATCATCATTTGACTACTGCCTCCATTGTGTCCTTCTTCATACATGTAACCAGCATTACCTATTCTTTGTTTTATATCTAACTTATTTTCCATTGTTAAAAATTATTTTGTTTAATTATAATTTTGTTTATATTTTTTTTTTCTTCGTTCGCCATTTGTTTGCCTACGTCATAAATATCGCTCTATTCACGTTGGATTTCCATAAAATGTACTTTTGACTCTTCTATATTCGTGAATTGTGATGTTGATTGCTTATTTTAATTGGCTCACAATACACAGTAGCTTGGCCGGACCAGCTCAAATCGGGTTCGCCTTCCAGGAGCTCTTGGATCTTTAAGGTTACCCTCAAAGGGTCAGTAGTAAAACAAAAGGTATTAGAAAAGAAATAAAACTAGCATTAACAACACAAACATGTACTTTACAAAAAAAAAAAAAATTCTACCTTATCAAGTATAAGGTAGTGTTGAAACACCTAATGTGCCTCAATTGTGAGAAAAACTTGAATAAATATGACTGATTCAAGAGGAAGAACCTCACTAATGAATATTTAGGAAAACTGTCAGACTTTAAATTACGTTATTCCAACTTTTAAACGTCAAACAGCAAAACTATCTGTAAGCGCACGCACCAAAATTTTAATTCATGCGCACATTGAACATGATACAAATAAGATTTTCCCACCTATACCTGACCTTCTAGAATATTTTACTCATAAAAAAAACTTCAAAAGAAATCTGAAAATTTTCCTTAATATTCCTCTGATTACAAAATATTTTATAAACTAAAAATTATTGACTTTATTGAGCTCAACTAACCTACTAAATTATTTCTAAATACATAAATATAATTGCAAAAATATACATACATTAATTAATGTATACGTCACTTCACAAAAAATTTAGAGATTTCAGATAAGTCCCATAAATCAAAATTACAAGTTTACAGACTCGTAATAATCGCAAATTAATTTTAACACAACAAGTATCACAAAGCTAACAACGCAAACCGAATTTAACTTAAATATCTGAATAAAAAAGGAGTTCCTATTCAGCGATAAGAACTTGGACCTATCTCTTTGATAGCTGGTAAATCTCTGTCCTTCCCTCCGGAAATGAAAAATATCAGCATATCTAACATAAAAATCAAAAGAGTAACAACAGCTATCACTTCCAAAGTGGCGGGAACTGCAAACATCAAACTGTCTCGAACAATATACAGTCGTGGACAAAATTACATATTATAATAAAATTTATATAAAATATAAAATATTTTCAAATATTTTTCTGGAATAAAATACACATAAATATATAGTCTTTTATAGTTTCTTTTAATTTTTCTTCGGGGAGAAATTCACTGCAATATGTATTTGTTGAAGAGTTTTTAAAGTTTTTAATTTGATTTCTATAATTGGAACATTTTTATTTGTTCATTTTGTCGTTCAAGTTGAGTAAAGGAGTATTAATATTGACTAGCAATAGTTTCTCAAGGTTTTCTTCTGTCAATTTTGTTCTCTTTGAATTAAGTACATCCTTATAAATAGAAAACGTCCTTTCTACATCGCAACTGGTTATAGGTGCATACTGGAAATATTCTTTTATTTCTTCACATTTAGCCGTTAGATTTTGTGGAATTGTCTCCATACATAATTGCTGCAATGTAATTAAATCTGGATTTCTATTAAGAATTGCTTCAAACTTTTGCCGAAGGCAACATCCGAAGTCACTTGGAATACTTTTCAAATTATTAACGGCCACATCTAATGTGGTTAATCGTCATTTAATTTGAGATTTCGATTTTCAAAATAAGTGATTAGTTTTGGCAATTTTCCAAAGTGTTCGTGAAGAAAGTACAACCGATTTTTTAAATTTGGGATTTGTGTGAGCTCCTTGCACTCACCAATACTTCTAGCATCCTCCTTTAGCAGTGTTACGAAATGTTTTATACTATCGAAATTCTCAGCATAATAACTAGTAGCTTCCAGCCATGTTCCCAATATAGTTATTACTGAGTGGGAGGCAGTGACAGAGATGGAAATTTTTCCCTGAAAAGAGCTACTCTCAATGGTGCTTTCCTGAAAACTTTTTTAAAGGCTGATACAAGTCTATCAACTTCCGGAAAAGTGTGTCTGATATATTCACAGATTCTGTGGAGAGCATGTGCTACACAAGTAATATGCAGCATATTAGGATATGTTTTCTTCAATAGTCTGCCTGTTTTTAACATATACGCAGCACTATCACTGACAAATAAAAGTATTTTTTCCTTGTACGTGGCGCCCGAATGAAGCATTTTTTGCATATTCTCCTTAATGGTTTCAGCAACTGTTTCCGCATCAACTCTATTTATAACACATGTTGCTATTACATATGAGTTATAGGGAATAGTTGGATGTTGTACACCAGCTACAACATTTACCACACAGCGTCCTAACATATCCACCGTTTCGTCGGCGCTTATCCATATGTATTGATTTAAAAGATGGCTTCTAATGCGTTCTACTGTTCTCGTATAGCACCTAGAAACATAATATTTGCATAATAAAGTT
This sequence comes from Melolontha melolontha, assembly GCA_935421215.2. Lineage (NCBI taxonomy): Eukaryota > Metazoa > Arthropoda > Insecta > Coleoptera > Scarabaeidae > Melolontha > Melolontha melolontha. Next base: position 216,224,632 of record OW285235.1, read on the forward strand.
GATTCATCAGGAACATTTCGACCAGTATATTTTTGAAGAAATATTTTTAAAGTGGGATTGCTAAGTTTATTTAATGGAATATTAGCTGCCATAAAAGTTTCACAGATTTCTTCGTTAAAATTGTCAGATTCCAACGGGTTCAATTTTTTTTCGTGCTTTAACGATCCTACGTGATGTTTTACGGTTGATTTATTGCAATTTTTCAATAACGTTTCACACACTTCACAATAAATTTCGGAATCACTGGCAATGTACATACAATCAGTATGGCCCTCAATTCAACTCGCCATTGTTTCAAGATGCCATTCTCGACGCTCTTCCATTGTCTGAAAAAGTAAGAATATTCTAGATCCAAATAAACTAAATTAAATAACGAAATTGTATGCACACTTACGTGAAAATAATTGGAAGATGTTAAATGAAAAGAAAAAGAATGTACGTCCTATTTCTCTTAGGAAATACGATAAACTTATTTATTTTATCTACGTACACGACACCACTAAAAACACTATATTCTCCGAATACAATAGCTGGGTTGTCCATTGCTATCGCTGCGAGACCAGGTGGCCGAGTAAGTCAAACAAATACTTCATTGAGTTACGCCGGGATGTACTGAGCGACGTTATACACAATTCCAATTGCCGATTGCGTTTTATGGAAATTGCATCCGTTCTCTACATAAATAACCAAAGAAATAAATATTAACAGTTGAATGCATGTATAATGAAGTTGGTAAATCCAGGGAAAGAATTCGTTATAGCAAACTCTGTACACTTATTTTAGATATATATTTACTTTAGGATCGCATACACACATATGCCTATTAATATTCAAACAACTTCTCCATTCATTTCATAAAATGATTTTATTTTAAAATGATAACGATTTTTGTTAGAATACTGCTTTTACTGCCAAAAAATAAATACTGACGCTTAGATACACATTGTTTTTGTGAATGATGTGATACACGTATTGTACAAAAAAAAATAATTTTTATAATAATAAAATATCTTCCCAAAAATGAACCTATATGCGTACGCCTATGTCCCTCGCTCATTTTATTCGCTGTCGACCTAAATTCTGACCTAAAGTTCGATCTTTATACATTACACTAGCTGACAATTTAAATAGTTTTTTTTAAATAGCTGTTGTAAAAATGTGTGTAAAGTTCTTACAGTCTTTAACGGAAGGCATAACAAAAAACTAAATCTATCCACCACGTCTAGTTTTAAAGTTATAATCACACTCCGCTAGTAGATAAATAATATTTGTGTTAAAAATTTTGTTAAACAGAAGTTATAAAAAAAATAGATAAATACAAAAATCTTCAAATAACAAATACTAGAATATTTAATTAGTAGAGAACGGACGCAATTTCCATAAAACGCAATCGGCAATTGGAATTGTGTATAACGTCGCTCAGTACCTCCCGGCGTAATTCAATGAAGTATTTGTTTGACTTACTTGGACACCTGGTCTCGCCGCGATAACAATGGACAAGGCAGCTATTGTATTCCGAGAATATAGTGCTTTTTAAAGTGTTTTCATGAGCGTAGATAGAAGCGGGGTTTTTATAATGTATTTTATTTATTAGTTTATATTTCGTAAGATAAATAAAGTGCTGTGAGTAAGTTTCTTGTTTTCATAGTTTTAACTGTTAATTACATCGTAATTTTTGTGACAGATCCTGCTTAATATCATTTGATTGAATCTATTTCTACCAATTATTTCGACGTAAGAGTGTGCATTGAATTTCGTTCAGTTTCAATAACTTACCCAGACATTTTTAGTTTTCCTTTATTTAGATCTACAGCATTGTTTAAATTACTTTTGCAGACATGATATGGAAGAACGTCGAGAACGGCATCGTAAAACAATGGCGAGTTGGATTGACGGTCATACTGATTGTATGTCCATTGTCAGTGATTCCGAAATTTATTACAAAATCCGTAAAATATCGTCAAAAATTCGTCACTTAGGATCGCAAACACTTCTGAATTCTGTAAAACTTTCATGTCGGCTAATATTCCATTAAATAAACTTAGCAATCCCACTTCAAATATATTTCTGAAAAAATATACTGGTCGAAATGTTCCTAATGAATCAACTTTAGGCAAATATTATGTTTCTAGGTGCTATACGAGAACAGTAGAACGCATTAGAGGCCATCTTTTAAATCAATACATATGGATAAGCGCCGACGAAACGGTGGATATGTTAGGACGCTGTGTGGTAAGTGTTGTAGCTGGTGTACTACATCCAACTATTCCCTATAACTCATATGTAATAGCAACAAGTATTATAAATAGAGTTGATGCGGGAAACAGTTGCTGAAACCATTAAGGAGAATATGCAAAAAATGCTTCATTCGGACGCCACGTACAAAGAAAAAATACTTTTATTTGTCAGTGTTAGTGCTGCGTATATGTTAAAAACAGGCAGACTATTGAAGAAAACATATCCTAATATGCTGCATATTACTTGTGTAGCACATGCTCTCCACAGAATCTGTGAATATATCAGAGACACTTTTCCGGAAGTTGATAGACTTGTATCAGCTTTTAAAAAAGTTTTCAGAAAAGCACCATTGAGAGTAGCTCTTTTCAGGGAAAAATATCCATCTCTGTCACTGCCTCCCACTCCAGTAATAACTAGATGGGGAACATGTCTGGAAGCTACTAGTTATTATGCTGAGAATTTCGATAGTCGAAAACATTTCGTAACACTGCTAAAGGAGGATGCTAGAAGTATTGGTGAGTGCAAGGAGCTCACACAAATCCCAAATTTAAAAAATCTGTTGTACTTTCTTCACGAACACTTTGGAAAATTGCCAAAACAAATCACTTATTTTGAAAATCGAAATCTCAAATTAAATGACGGATTAACCACATTAGATGTGGCTGTTAATAATTTGAAAAGTATTCCAAGTGACTTCGGGTGTGGCCTTCGGCAAAAGTTTGAGGCAATTCTTAATAGAAATCCAGATTTAATTACATTGCAGCAATTATGTATGGAGACAATTCCACAAAATCTAACGGCTAAATATGAAGAAATAAAAGAATATTTCCAGTATGCACCTATAACCAGTTGCGATGTAGAAAGGACGTTTTCTATTTATAAGGATGTACTTAATTCAAAGAGAACAAAATTGACAGAAGAAAACCTTGAGAAACTATTACTAGTCAATATTAATACTCCTTTACTCAACTTGAACGACAAAATGAACAAATAAAAATTTTCCAATTATAGAAATAAAATTAAAAACTTTAAAAATACAACTTTTCAACAAATACATATGTATTTCGTAATTTTATAGATCACCACCCCTTCGTTTTCCAATTATATAAATAAAATTAAATATTTTAGAAATACAGCCTTTCGCCAGTACTGCACTGAGTGGTAAGCGTGTCCGTTCTCTATTAATTAGTATCAAGAATACAAAAACTGTACACAAAGGAAAATACCTGATATATCAAAGTTTTGTATACATACAGATATTTCGTCCTTTTATCTTGGCTGCTGGCTGTTACCTTCTCTAATGAGAAACCAGCAAAAAGCTCCCATCATGACGAAATCCCACCTACCCTGATATCGTTTCTCCAATGTCTTGATGGAATCTTTCCCCATATTCATCACTCATCTTTCCTAAGATTCCATTCTTTCAATCGGGATCCAAAGATTTGTGATTTTTCTACGGTTACACCCAAATCCCGTATCAAGTCATTGAGATTCGTTAGAAGGAACATAAATCACTTGAAAATAAATGACACATTTATATCTTCCTCGACCGTGAAATTTGCAAAAGAATTTGAATGCATTGGAATTGGAAGCTCACAATCAGTTCTTTTCAACGGTCTGCTTATAGATGGAATGTCTGGATACGTTATTTTGTGTTTATTTCTTTTCGAAAGCTCTTCAGTTTTTACAAGACAAAAGTAAGTCCGTGACGTGATTTGTTGGTTAATACCAAATTATCGGCCTTTCTGACTGGACTTCAGAAGAATTCTTGTTTTTGTTCCACTGACTTAATTTGACATAACGAAATTCATCATATATGTGGTATCTATGTGTTGTATCGATTTTTAATTTTGAAGCCAAAATATTGTTCATAACATCTTTGAATTAGTTCACTTAAAGGCTTCTTTTGCAATATAATCCACAAACATAGAAAAAATTGTCCGGAGAATTTTCACAGCCTCCTTCACGGTTCTTCATTCTTGAAAATCACACGGAACACAACTTGTGGAACACTGCCTCCAACTTTCTTAACTAAGTGACAGTTCAGTGACATTTCGTTTGTCTCTTGCCAGACTGCCTAAACAACTAAACAATGAATAACTACGCTAGCTGCAACCTTCCAGAAGATTCCATTTTAGTATTTTCCGCGATAACTAATTTATTAAAATTCTCTATTTTTCTCTGGAATGCGTGATGCCCTTCACGGAATAGCCGTGAACATGCTCGAGCTTGTTACAATACTTTTTTAATTTTAAATTTAACGTTAATCTTAATGAAAACAGATAAAAATATTATTTTGAAAATATGACGTGATACCCTATGTTAGAATACAGTTTCTATGTTTCAAACAATGTAAGATACTAAAGTCAGTTATAAAAATCGTGTCGGCTAGTGTCGGTAATCCAAAAAGACATTGGCGTAATGCACAGCGTATTAGACACGAGGCACCCTTTTATCGGATTCGTGACAATTATTCACGTGCGTCTCCACGCTGAAGGCGGACAATTCGAACATTTCATATGAGCTTTCCATCTGCTTCATCTATTTAGAAATCGGTTCTTTTTAGTAACAAACAGTTGTTATATTGAACATAAAGAAAGTATTTGCAGCTGATATATTCGTACGTATGGTATTGAGGTTACTGAACCCTAAGTAAACAAAGCTGCTCCATTGTTGAGGTTTTATAACAACGACAGCCGTTTAAATAATGTTATCCTTTAGAATTTTTATAAACATAAACATTTCAGCCTTGTTTGCGTGTAAATTTCATCGAGGTATTTTTTATAGACATTCTCATCCATAAGCGGCACATTATTTTATTTTCGTGGAGTTTTTAATTTTGGGGTTCGCGTCGTAATTGGCTGACAATATTTTGGATTCATATTCTATATAATTACATCTTTACATTTTTCATATGTTGTCTTTTTATTTTAAGGAGACCCGGTATATCGAGTTGAAAAGGAGAGAAAATTTTTTGAGACCGTAATGTATTCTGGGTCAGTTTTCAAAGTAATTTAAGCAGAGATATCGACAAGGTTTAGAAGAAAAATGATTTTAGATTAGCAAAAGTGTTATTACTAACATACAAATTGATTTATAATACTTATTTAATAGTACCAACATTGTAAAGCAAATTACCACGAAAACATTGAATTATTCTAAATAAGCATTTCCAGTACAAATAAATCAAGTTTGTGAAACTTTGTACGAATATATGTTGCTAATAGGTTACGACCTGACGTAATTCACTACATCTTATGTAAATATCTATACAGCATTCAAAGTAGTCTCTTAAAAATATTATACTTTTGGGATTTAAAGGAACGATGTTCAATAAAACCTCTGAAATTACTTTTTTTCAAGAGTGTTGTTAATGTTTTTTTGATGTAGATATTGCCTATTTACATCTTACAAGAAAGAACAGAATCTATGGGAGAATCATCCCCTTATTGTCATGTCTATTTGCACTATGTATAATATTGGTTGTAAATTATAATTGAAATTTAATTGAAAGTATTCTTTACTTTATATTGTGAATATTTATATTGTGAATATTTATTATAGCAGAAATCCTTTATAGGAGTAAAAACTTTGGGAATAATGTTTTTTTAATTGAAAAACCTTTGGAATTTGTGGAAGTTTTCATTCTAAATGTGACTTATCTTCTTTTTATGCTTATGTTAGGCCATGACCTGTTATTATAGTGATTTTCTTTAGACGTAGATTGCCAGCTATCCTTTCAATTTTTTGGAGGTCTTTCTACCGATCGTCTTCCTGGTGGTTTTCCATCTCTTGCGATTTTTGCTATTCCTTTTCCGTTCATTCACCACCGAACAATATCTTGTACTGTGGAATGTTTCTCTGAATTCATTGTTTCGTATTCTATCTCCTAATTTATTGCTTGCGATAGATTGTAATGTTCTCAGTTCTCAAAATTCTTTTGGTTTCGGCGTTATCTGCCCTTGCTTCGACTGCGAACTTTATTTTCTAAATTGGCCTTTTTGTTTCTCTATATACCAAGTCCTTCAGGCAGCCTGAAACTTTCGTCGCTAGTAGATAGTATTCGCCGATTCTAGACCCGCCTCCGCCACCCTAACATCACAGGACGTGACGTAGTAGAAACTTTGAGCTTTAAATTTGAAACTTTGTGTAAATTATAATTAGATCAGCTAAATTTATCTGACGTCACAGGACGTGACGTAGTAGAAACTTTGAACTTGAAACTTTGTGACGCTCATCCTGACTGTATATGACCTTATATGACCTTCGGTCAGCTAAATTTGTTCGCGGCGATAAGCTTATTTCTGCTGAGTGTGCAGATAGGAGTTGGCAAAACAAGTGTAACGTGATTTTTTCGTATGGCTCTGACGTAAGTGAAAGTTTTGTCAAAACAAGTGTTACCCGGTGTTTTCGTCTGACTCTGATGTAAGCGGCTTGTTTAGATACGCCGCCATTTTGTTGTTTACGTTTGGCGACAAATTCAATCAGAACTGTCTCAGAAGTGGACAGACCTGTCTCTGAAATAGGTCTGTCTCTGAAACAAACAAGTCTGTCTCTGAAACAGACAGCTTGTAAAACAGACAGGTCTGTCTATTTCAGAGACAGGTCTGTGTATTTCTGAGACAGCTCTGCATGTATTTGTCGCCAAACGGCAACAACAAAATGGCGGCATATCTAATGCCCCTTGCCAAAATTGCACTTTTGAATTTGCCGCCAAACGTAAAAAACAAAATGGCGGCATATCTAAACAAGCTGCTTAAGTCAACATTTGTTTTGACAAATCTTTCGCTTACGTCAGAGCCAGACGAAAAAAACACGCTATACTTGTTCTGCAAACTCTTATCTGCACACGCAGCAGAAATACGGTTATCACCGCCGACAAATTTAGCTGACCTAAGGTCATATACAGTAAGGATGACCGTCACCAAGTGTCAAATTTCAAGTTCAAAGTTTCTTTTTTCAAAATAATATATATAATGTTAACACACTACATATGTTTCACCACACTATGGCTTCATCAGGTGGATGAAAATACTAATTCAAATTATCAATTAGATCTTATATATATATCAATACAAAGTACAGAACTAATCTCATTCTACGAGGGGGTGGACATGTATGAGTTTTAAGTTTAGTAGGGGGGAGTTATTTATGTCTAGTTGGTCATTTAAAATTATACCTAATTTATTATATTTGTTAATTTCTAAACTTAAATATAATAAATTAGGTATAATTTTAAATGACCAACTAGACATAAATAACTCCCCCCTACTAAACTTAAAACTCATACATGTCCACCCCCTCTTAGAATGAGATTAGTTCTGTACTTTGTATTGATATATATAAGATCTAATTGATAATTTGAATTAGTATTTTCATCCACCTGATGAAGCCACAGTGTGGTGAAACATATGTAGTGTATTAACATTATATATATTATTTTGAAACTATACAACTGTGTTTTATTATATCTATATAATGAAGTTTCAACAAGTATCTCCTTCGTCGATTATTAATTTCAAAGTTTCTACTACGTCACGTCCTGTGACATCAGTGTGGCGGAGGCGGGTCCAGGTCCTTCTTTTAGGTTACCGTAACCGGATATTTCTACGCCTAGGTATTCGATTCTCATTACTTGTTCTACACATTTGTTTTCAATTATTATTTTACATCTTGTCGGCTCTCTTGCTGCTACCATATTTTTAGTTTTCTCAATAGATATTTACATGTTGTAGCTTTCTGCAGTATTTACAAATTCATGCACCATTCGTTTCACATCGCCTTCGTTTCCTACAATGTTGTTTTCTAACCGGTATCCTAGTCCTTTTGTTTTGCATAAAGTAAATAGCTATTGGACAGGTATCCAATAAACAAAGTGTGCAATTACTGTATTTATTCGTTTTTAGTAATTAATACGGCCTAAACTAAGAGAATATAACAAAAGTTGTCTGAAAAGTGTTATTCAGTATGTTCTGAGTAATAAAAACTCGTACAGATCCGCTGAACGAAAATATTGGATATCTAAATCTACCATAGTATTTATCCAGGAATAGCTGTTAATAAGATTAATTAAATCCAGTATTAAAGTTAATGGATTCAGAGCATGTGGACTTTGTCCATTTAACCCAAATACAATTGACTATTCGAAGTGTCTTGGGGCTAGTGGTCAGAGAACGGACTCGAGCGATTGATGATTCATAGCCCATAGGCGTCTGCCTTGTATTCGCAATAGATCTGTTTTTGTAAGCAATCCAAACAATTTAATACGTGTGGTCAGATGCATAAGTGGCACATACCTACAGATGCAGTTAATATGTATCTATTAATGCACAACAGAGCGAATGTAATAAACGGTTTGGTAACCGGCAGCAACTACTGCTGAAACAAAAGTAATGCTGACAAGCGAATTGCGAACCGAATTTTGAATGAAAATAATTTACAAAGAACAAAACTCAAAACTATGTATTTTCTGTGAAACATTGAAAGTGTAAAACATTACTATGAACAAATAAAATTTGTTCAAGGTATTTCTTTATTAAATTAGTCCTTTTAGATGTTAAAAGGTCTTTAGAAATAGAAAATGTCCGTTCCACATCACAACTGGTGATAAGTGCGTGAATAAAACGTTGCAAAAGTGCCCCATACTTCGAATGTATAGATTTTTCAATCGGCTCTGTGCAGAATTGATATAATATATTAAAATCTGGATTTCTGCTAAAAATAGCATCAACTTTTTGTCTCAACTTTGAGAAATATCTTTTTAAATGATGAAACCAACTTATCAACATTCGGAAAATGGCCCCTGATGTATTCACATCCTCTGTGTAGTGCATGTGCTGCACAGGTAACGTGTAGAAGATGGGGATAAGATTGCTTTAATAACTTTCTTGTTTTTAATATATAATCCGCCGCATCGGACAAAATTTATAGAATCTTGTCTTTATAGTTGTTAAACCGATGACAGAATATTATGAATATATTGATCAATTACTTCTGCAACCGTTTCACCATTACGACCGGCATTATTTTAGTTGCAATTAAGTATGGTTGGTAAGAAGTTCTCGGATTTAAAAAATTGGAAACGCGCTGGGCTAAGTGTGTAGGCTTGCGTAGAGATTATGTAGAAAAACAAAATATATTTTTACTCCAAAATAAACATTTCGTGGGGAAAGTTACTCATCCGTCAAACTACCTTCCTAGAGTTAACGTTTTCAAATATTTTTGCCAAATTATCAATTTTAGAATTTACTCATTGATAATGCAAAGAACTTGTCTTGAATTCTTTTAAATAAAACTAACGGTAATTGAAAACACATTATACTAATAATAAAATACACTAATAAAGCTTAAGAACTAATTACAAGAATAACAATGTTAACATTTATTTATATTCACATTTATATAATAATATTAGTATGATTGCGATTACTCGTCGTATGTCCGATCCCTCTTTTCTTGAGCGCTTGTATAGGCTGCATAGAATTCGAGAATCTTCCGGGCTTCGCTTTATTCCAGGTACCTTCTAGAAGTTCCAGGAGACTGTTGACGCAGTCGGCGGGTGACATCATCGCCAGGTTATTGCCTGACGTAGAGTCGGATAACTCACATCATAATAACATATAGAAATTCATAAAAATCAATTCTTCTATACTGTTTACTTCATATTTTTTAAAGATTTAACACCAACGAAAAAAATATGAACGATACAATTCTTCCTATTATGAAATGAAACATCTATATTTCTTTTCGCTTTGCTTGTGACAGTCAACTGCAGGGAATTTGGATTATTAAGACGTTCCTAAATTATGAAATAATTCAGGAAACTAGATTCCACGAAATGCGTAAGTTAATTATTCAAGCGGTAATGTCATATATTAAGTCCTAATACACATATATTTAATGAACATAAACAAAGAGATATAATAATTTAAGCAAATTAAATCTGTCGAGTGGTAATATTTGATGAAAATTGACACAGAACACTTAATAACATTTCAGCAAACTTAATAGCATTTATTCAGCATAACCTTAAGCAACATGTAGCTTAAAATTGAATTAATATAACACGTAAACAGGATTACTCTATACACTTCGTGAATTTACAGACTTCAATTGTAAAATCCAGTCATGCGAAAAGCAAAGCACACCTGTTTAGTTCGTACATTACATCCGCCGACAACTTCTGATTGTGTTAGTTACAAACCCAGTCCATTGTTTACAGTCAAATGAATATCATTACCTATTTATTTCATTTTCTTAATATACGCATATTAGTTCAAGGGGCTACAGTAGTCATAATTAGTTACAGTTATGTAAATATTAATTTATGTTAACGTACATCATTATAATTTTAATGTACATTTCTGTTTGACAGTAATAAAGAATTGTTGGGACTATTGATAATTCATTTGATATAGCATAGCTTGCTTGCAAAAATAAATATACTCTTTCTTAAAGAAGGAATAAGAAATGGATCATGAATTTCGACTAGTGTTTACGCAGAAAATAAAATGCTTTCATTAGTTCTAGCATAACGATAAGCATGTTGTATTTTTTTAATCAATAGCTTCGACAGCATACAAAACAGGACTTAGGAGGACGTAACAAATATTGGCAATAAATAGAAGATGTTACTCATAAATTGCCGGAATGTGAGAAAAATTGTTCTTACAACTTATTCATTACCATCTCCTTCAAAGTAAAAGCAGAGGTTCCTATGTGAAGAAGGATAACTTAATTTTGAAGCATCGTTAAAAAGATGCCATTCTAGAGCATGGTGTTGGTGACCTAATGCCAACATCAAATCGTCGACATTATTACAGTATGAAAGATCCTCATCGATTGAAGAATACTGTTATAGTTCTTTCTGACGAATACGATACACAGAAATATGTGTGCCGCGAGCTAACAGTTTCCATTATTGGGGTCTAAATCCTAGAATTTCTGCTTTAGTTTTTGACAAATTCAGGTCTTGAATAAGCTGATTTAATTCGAACTGATTTATTAGGTGTAGTCTGTCCCTTCTGATAGCAAATATTCATCATCGTATTATTTGTTTCAAAGTTACAGATCTATGAATGTGATTGTCAGATCATGAAAAAAATGTAATCCTAAAGTCAATAAAAACTGATTTTATTTAAAAAAGTTCAATTAATAATATTTTCGAAATGTCCACCTCCTTATTGAATGCAGGCTTGTGCCCGTTAGCCAACAGAAGGAGTACTTATCCAAATTTCATACTTGTTTTGTCGGATTTGCTCGGCAGCCAGGTGAATACAATCTAACAACTTTTCTCTTGTGTTCGAAACTTGCGCGTAGACTAAATTTGTCATGTACCCCGATAAATAAAAATCAATGGGATTAAGATCGGGTGATCTGGGTGGCCATGCAACAGGACCACTTCGACCAATCCATCTTGGATAATTCACGTTAACCCAATTTCGGACAGCAATTCCGAAATGTGGTGGTGACCCATCCATGTGAAACCACATATCTCGTCGAACATTCAGTTGGACATCCTCTAAAAGACCTGGCAGTTCGTCGATAAGAAATTTAAGGTAATTGTCCGCATTTAACTTCCCAGGAAGAACAACAGGGCCAATCAACAAGTCATCGATTACGGCCGCCTAAACGTTAATAGAAAATTCATGTTGAAATTTAGATGGGCGTATAGCTTTGGTATTTTCTGATGACCATTCGACATTCGATATTCATCACATTAATTCCAGAAATTGCTTTTGGAACTATCAAACATTGTTAATATACCCGAAAATGGAAAAAAATCAGCAAAAAGAACACACGGTTGCCATTTGAAAAAAAAAATAACGTTTCCATGGAAATACGTTGACATACAGAAAACAACGAGTCGACTAAGAAATGGAGAATAATTAATAAAAAAACTTTTATTAAATACATTTTGTTATAAAGTTCATAATTACGGAAATAAACCGTCCATTCCATACTTTTGACTAACCCTGTATATATTTTCCTGAAGTCATATCCCGCAATAGAAAATATCGTCCAGAAAGAGCAAAATTCCGATCCCCCGTTAAAAGTATCATATTAATTTTGACTTTCCCATTAAGACCGGTAAGCCCGGCGAGACAAAGTTATTTCTCTTTCAGAATATGTTTCTTTATATAGTTTTAAATTATAAAAAGATTAATATCATTAATAAATTATTAATCTGTTTCAAGAAAAAATGAATGAAAGTCCAAACTAGCATAGTTACATGCGTTTCACGAAATCAGGAAAAAAAATGCAAACCGTAATTATTTTCATTGTGTCAAAAATTGACTTAGATTTATAAAATCACATTTTTATATATTAAACTCAAATGACATATTTTTGTCAACTTTTTTTGCGCTCATATGCATGCCCCGTCCGAACGTGTAAACAAACACCTGGCGTATTCGCAAGTTTTTGTTAAAGGTTAGTTTTTTGAAAATATTCATTTCATGTATTTGAAAAGACAATTACCGAGAAACAAGATATTAATTTAATTGTATCTAGGTTTAGTATTGGACGCTCGTAAGGACTCTCAACAAATATACCGTTTTATATTGGAATTATTTCATTTTGTATTCCTCTTGTATTTGATTAATCCTGTTCATTATGTTCTTATTGTATTGTAGATTAATAGTTATTTTACATGTGAATAAAACATACCTTTATTAATAAAAAAGGACACACTCTCTCTCTCATTTGACACCATTGCACGATTACCACATGTTAGCAAGTCACAAAGCACCAAGGATTCTGCTTGCACGAATGCACAGAAGTATTCACCAAAGTTCAATAAAAGCAACAAACTTAGTTTTAATCAAAAGAACGCGTATCTCGACTGAGATTTTCCCGAAAAGATATATTAATGACATTGTTTGAATAGCTGTCATAAATTGTAAAAACTGAACCGAGAACTGGTTACTGCCAATATTCAAATTTTGAAGTTACTGATAAGAGAAGCGACTGGCTTGCCCTCATCAGACACAAGCGTAACTAGAAATATAGTTGTATATGCGGTTGCCTATGTTTTCTAGAAAGTATTTAAATAATTTGAATATTTTGAAATTTTTTTCTCAATTAATTACTAAATTAATTATCACCGCTCTTGAGTAACTAGTACACATTACAATATATGTCCCTTTTTACTCTAATTTTAAATTGTTCCTTCAACATTTTTAATAAATAATTTATATAAAGAGATTTATTTATTTATTTTATATAAAGAGATTTATTATTTACTAATACAATATTCTGACATTTAAAATTAATCACATTTGATAGATAAGTAAGTGATATTAAGTTAAACATTTTTTAAATATACGTAATCCACAGCTATCACTTATAAAAAAAATGTTTTGAATCCTATGGTATTATGTATGTCGAGTAACTACTAGGGTGGATCGACGACATATGAAGAAAAATTTATGTTTAAAAAATTATTTTGCCTGATCTTAGAAAATGTGTATTGGGGCAAAACAAAATTTTTTATGTTAAAGTTTTTTTTACAAATACTCCCTCCACCGCCACAAGAGAACGGATTTTTTTTTTTTATTAATACCTGACATAGAAATTAATGTATTTTGATAAAACAAGTTTTATAGTAGCTTTAATTTTTTTCTAAGAATATATCCTCCACCGCCACAAGCACTTTAAAGAAAAATTTAAAAAAATGAGGTGTGGCAGGATATAGGTATGGAAGTTTTATTAAAATAAACAACTGTATATGTGAGAATATGACTTTATGTTTAACACTTGACGAAAAAGAAGACTTTAAACATGATAATCTTGTTTAGATTGAAATGTAGGCATTAGCAATCTTGAATCTAATTTGTTTCGAATCAGTCCGTCTCTTCTAGTAAAACCACATACCGCAAGAGATGCTTCACTGACACTTTTTACTGCTCTTTCTACAGCCTGCGAATGACAGGGGTATCCCTTAACGTAGGCCAATACTGAATTTTCAGGATTTTCTACAATACCTTCCAATTCTTCCTTGGAAAAACGCTGAGTTATAGGTGGTTCAGTCCATTGTTTAGCTTGACAGTCCACCAGTTCATAATATTCTCTAGCTTCAAAATTAAAGGTTGGAATTTTAAATGTCCGAATTGTCAAGTCGTGTTGCCCTCTTGCCTTTAATATCCTAGGATAAACTAGTTGCCTTATATGTTTTCTCTCATCCCATAACATCGACAACAAAATATTTTCAGGATGTCAAAAATATCTATTCCGGTTAATAGTATCACGCACAATATCTCTTAAGTGTTGTGGTAAATAATTAGAAAGTTGTATGCTTTTAAAAATGTGTTTGGTGCCGTAAATGCAAGAAGATTGTTTCTTTATTGTAAACCACATACGAACATATATTTTCATAACGAATGTTGTTAAAATTGGGAGATTTTCGGGAGGATTTTCAGTGGCTACATACAATCGTGGGATTCTGTTAGCGGTAGTTAACCAACGAGAGTGTACTAACTTGCCGGGAGTTTTCGGAACACGTTCCGCTTGAAATAGAATTAGAAATATCTCAGTTCGTCAATAAGAAATTGAAGGTAATTGTCCGCATTTAACTTCCCAGGAAGAACGATAGGGCCAATCAACAAGTCATCGATTACGGCCGCCTAAGCGTTAATAGAAAATTCATGTTGAAATTTATATGGGCGTATAGCTTTGGGATTTTCTGATGACCACCTATGCAGGTTTCTCAGATTTATAACACCACTTCTCGTGAACGTAGATTCATCTGTTCAGAGGACTGCTCTGCAGAAATTAAAATGAAGCCGTGACTGTCTTAATATCCAGGTAGAATAAACTAGACGAGCATAGTGGTCTACCTCAAGCAAACCATGTCCCCTGCGATTATGATATGGATATAAGCCCTCACGTTTTAAAATTCGCCGTGGCACTCCTAGTTGTCTAGCGATTCGACGTACCCTGAGAGTTGGATCCCTTGTAACAATAGCTAGTGCTTGTTCCTCTAAGCCTGCTGGAAAATTAACCCCTCGATCGAAAAGATAATCACGCAATCCGCATTCCCGAAATTGTCCGTGTACTTCCAGAAACGTTCTGTAATGAGGAATGCGCATACCGGGAAACCGATGTCGGTATTCAATAACTGCTTGACGTGCACTGCCGTTACAGTAGCCATGCACAATATGCATGTTAGCATACTCTTGAGAAGAAAATCAGTAAGGCATTTTGAATAAAGAAAACCTGTCCACTCACTAGTAATAAGCTCCTTTGTAATCCTTTATTAAAAAATGCAACGTTAGCAGTCATCTGAAAATTTGTTTATTGTATGATATTCATGGTTCAGCACTTACGAAGTAATTAAGAACCTTCTTTATCATAAATCAATTTCCAGTACTCTTTTTTGTAGATCCCCAAAAAATTACTGTATGCACTACGACACGTGTCTATTTATTTTAGGATAACATTTTTTTATGCGACGTTAACAATCACAGACCTGTTATTGAATCGTATAACTTTTTTAAATAAAATCAGTTTGTATTGACTTTAGGATTACATTTTTTCCTGATCTGACAATCACATTCATAGATCTGTAACTTTGAAACAAATAAAAATGGATATACAAGTTTTGCGTTTTTGTTACTTGAAATGAAGTCTACTTTATACTCCTAAAATTCGAACATATCGATACGGGACAGCCTGTATATGGTAATATGACAATTAACAAAATCTAAAAAAAATCACAGTATTAAATCAAAAGGTCTACATTTGTTAATTTAACTGTGAAGGTACTCCTTGGTAGTATAAAAACAATGTGTCTGCATGTAATTTTAATATACCTCTTAAGAAGACGTATGTGCGCAACCTGCTTAATATTTTGTGGTAATTTGTTATAAAACTTAATTCCTATTAATAAAGGATTATGTTCAGTCAGAACTAAGTTGTGCATAGGTATGTGAAGATCATCTTTGTGACGAATGAAGTAATTATGAAATTGACTATTTTTTGGTAAACTGTGCAAATTCTGATATACAATTAATAACACTTCAGCTATATGCAGACATGGTAAAGGTAATATTCTTAGAGTCCGCAACCGCGGTCTACAGGATTTAGATAACTTCAACCCTATTATGTTACGTATAGCTCGTTTTTCCATTTTAAAGACCCGTTACATACCGGATGAAGAACACTAAAAGGCTAATCTACAACGTAATCTTGATTCGAAGCCGGAGTAATAGTACGTTAATAATATTTCTTTTTGCACCTAAAAACGCAGTCTGAATAAAGCATAACATATACTTGCCAATTTCTTACACAATTCATCCGTATGTCGGTACCACGTCAAGCCACTATCCACGTACATGCCAAGAAGCTTAGTACAATGCACTTGTATAGATTTATTTTCAACTCTTAACAGTAAAAATGTATCGCTAGCCGAGGGCTTTGCCGAAAAGTTTATGAACACTGTTTTGTCCCTATTAAGAATCAAATAGTTTTCCTGGAACCAGTTTCTAAAAATATCCAGCATCCGTTGTGTCAGAGTTCTGTCTCGCTTACGTGACACAATCCACACAAATAAGTATTTTCATCAGCGAACATGGTAATTGAACCGTTTGATACTTGATTCGGCAGGTCATTTACGAAGATCACAAAAAGAAGAGGGCCAAGGACAGAGCCCTGGAGCACACCATATCTAATATTGTAGGTCTTTGATAGTGCTCCATTTACATCAATGACCTGCTCTCTGTCTGTGAGGTATGATCGAATCCATTTGTTAACGGCTCCACGCATTCCATACGAGTCCAACTTTCTCAACAGAAGCTCGTGATCTACCAAAACAAACGCCTTACTCAAGTCCTTGAAAACACCCACGCAGCGATTGTGGTGATCCAAGTGCCCATACAATAAGTTAATGAAGCTTCAAACAGCTGCCGTGGTGGAGCAGTAATTCACAATCTTTTGTGCCCTTACTTTTTCAAAAATTTTTGAGATTGTAGATATCAAAGAAATAGGTCTATAATTCGTTAGCAATGTTTTGTCTCAAGTCTTATATATTGGCACTACCTTTGCAGTTTTAAGTAGTAGAAATTAGTCGAATCGTCCGTTTGTTCACTCCAAATCATAAGTTTTGTAAATGGCATAACGCTTTTCATACTATTTGATCAGCCCCTCAGAGTAGCAGTACTGTGTGCGCAGGAAATGCCGAGAACCCACGGCTTGTATTGATGTTCAATAGTTAAACCAAAATAGTAAAAATATAACTTTTCCATTAAACGCGTAATATTCCGCTTATGCTGGTGGGTTAGTTACTCCACATACATAATACCATATGATTCGAAACATTTTTTTTAAGTGATAGCTGCGGATTACGTATATTTCAAAAATATTTAACTTAATATCACTTACTTATCTATCAAATGTGATTAATTTTAAATGTCAGAATATTGTTTTAGTAAATAATAAATCTTCTGTTTACATATAAATTATTTATTAAAAATGTTGAAGGAACAATTTAAAATTAGAGTAAAAAGGGACATATATTGTAATGTGTACTAGTTACTCAAGAGCGGTGATAATTAATTTAATAATTAATTGAGAAAAAATTTTCAAAATATTCAATTTATTTAAATATTTTCTAGAAAACATGGGCAACCACATATACAACTTTTTTTCTAGTTAGGCTTGTGTCTGATGAGGGCAGGCCAGTCGCTTCTCTTATCAGTAACTTCAAAATTTGAATATTGGTAGTAACCAGTTCTCGATTCAGTTTTTGCATTTTAATGACAGCTATTCAAACAATGTCATTAATATACCTTTTCGGGAAAATCTCAGTCGAGATACGCGTTCTTTTCATTAAAACTAAGTTTGTTGCTTTTATTGAACTTTGATGAATACTTATGTGCATTCGTGCAAGCAGAATCCTTGGTGCTTTGTGACTTGCTAACATGTGGTGATCGTGCAATGGTGTCAAATGAGAGGCAGTGTGTCCGTTTTTATTAATACAGGTATGTTTTATTCACATAAAATAACTATTAATCTACAATACAATAAGAACATAATGAACAGGATTAATCAAATACAAGAGAAATACAAAATGAAATAATTCCAATATAAAACGGTATATTTGTTGAGAGTCCTTACGAGCGTGCAATACTAAACCTAGTTACAGTTAATTTAATATCTTGTTAATCGGTAATTGTCTTTTCAAATACATAAAATGAATATTTTCAAAAACTAACCTTTAACAAAAACTTGCGAATACGCCAGGTGTTTGTTTAGACGTTCGAATGAGGCATGCACATGAGAGCAAAAAAAGTTGACAAAAAAATATGTCATTTGAGTTTAATATATAAAATGTGATTTTATAAATCTAAGTCAATTTTTGACACAATGAAAATAATTACGGTTTACATTTTTTTCTTGATTTCGTGAATCGCATGAAACTACGCTAGTTTGGACTCATTCATTTTTTCTTGAAACACAGATTAATAATTTATTAATGATATTAATCTTTTGATAATTTAAAACTATATAAAGAAACATATTCTGAAAAAGAAATAACTTTGTCTCGCCTGGCTTACGGGTCTTAATGGGAAAGTCAAAATTAATATGTTATTTTTAACGGGGGATCGGAATTTTGCTCTTTCTGGACGATATTTTCTATTGCGGGGTATGACTTCAGGAAAATATATACAGGTTTAGTCAAAAGTATGGAATGGACGGTTTATTTCCGTAATTATGAACTTTATAACAAAATATATTTAATAAAAGTTTTTTTACTAATTTTTCTCCATTTCTTAGTCTACTCGTTGTTTTCTGTATGTCAACGTATTTTCATGGAAACGTTATTTTTTTTTCAAATGGCAACCGTGTGTTCTTTTTGCTGATTTCTATTCTCTTTTTTTCCATTTTCGGGTCTATTAACAATGTTTGATAGTTCCAAAAGCAATTTCTGGAATTAATGTGATGAATATCGAATGTCGAATGGTCATCAGAAAATCCCAAAGCTATACGCCCATCTAAATTTCAACATGAATTTTCTATTAACGTTTAGGCGGCCGTAATCGATGACTTGTTGATTGGCCCTGTCGTTTTTCCAGGGAAGTTAAATGCGGACAATTACCTTCAATTTCTTATTGACGACTTGCCAGGTCTTTTAGAGGATGTCCCACTGAATGTTCGACGAGACATGTGGTTTCACATTCAATTATCCAAGATGGATTGGTCGAGGTGGTCCTGTTGCATGGCCACCCAGATCACCCGATCTTAATCCCCTTGATTTTTATTTATGGGGTACATGAAAAATTTAGTCTACGCGCAAGTTTCGAACACAAGAGAAAAGTTGTTGGATCGTATTCACCTGGCTGCCGAGCCAATCCGACAAAACAAGTTTGAAATTCGGATAAGTATTTCTTCTGTTGACTTACGGGCACAAGCCCGCATTCAACAAGGAGGTGGACATTTCGAAAATATTATTAATTGAACTTTTTTAAATAAAATCAGTTTGTATAGACTTTAGGGTTACATTTTTTTTCATGATCTGACAATTACATTCATAGATCTGTAACTTTGAAACAAATAAAATTGAATATACAAGTTCTTGTTACTTGAAATGAAGTCTACTTTACACTCCTAAAATTTGAACATAACGATACGGGACACTTTTATATATAAAAATGAAATGTTTTTCACACAAAATGCTATATTCGACACATTACAACACACAGAAAAAATTGCAATACTGGACAGATTAATAACACTACCAACAAAATTTGGAATTAAGGCTCGTAACATACACATGGCTGACTTTCTAAAGTCACTAGATATATATCTAGTGACTTTATGAATTTCTCAATACGAGCGCCACGTATGTTTTTATCAGGACCTACAAAATTTTAGGAACCACAATTCCTATCCAAGCGCGCACTATGTGGAAACAGTCGTGTGTAGCATTTAATATACCCACATACCCAGATTTTTACCGATTCTTAATTTGATTGGTTCCACAGCAAGAATTGGCGTTGTTAAAGTGTTCTGACGTAGGAAACATGCAAGGATATGTTCAGACATGTCCACTTAATGTTCGACACAATTTTTTTAGTATCTTTCTTATATAAAAGTAACTTTGAAATAATGGCACTGCATTCGTGAAACGTCAAAATGACGAGTACAAACCAAAGAAGTCAAAAGTGTTGACTATGGGAGACGTTATGAAATTTTTGAAAGAGGCTTCAGATGACAAATTTCTATTAATGAAAGTTGTACTGATATTTGGTTTAAATGGGGAATGTCGGCGTGCAGAACTGTGCAACTTAACTGTAAACGATATAGAAGATACGGGGAAAATGTTAGTTATAACTTTACATGATACCAAAACCAAAAAGAGACGTATAGACGTAGGTTTTCAAATTTGAATAATTGTACTTTTAATATATTTCACAATAGTTCCAATTCCAATATTTAAATAAATAATTTTCTGTCAAACTGTGTTTTATTGACATGACATAACTATGTAGTAAAGTGACGTATCTATGTGGTAAAGTGCCACTTTAATAAACGATTTTGATTGTAGTAAAGTAGCACATTACTTGTGAAAATGCGAAAAAAGACATAAACTACACGTATAAAGAAACCAAACTATATCGGCCAGTGTTATTTAATCAACATGCAATATACTGATAAGTATTACTACATGTAGCAATGGTTAATATGCAATGTCGAATAATATTGCATTGAACTGTGTCTTCGGTGTACTAATAGTAAACCAAAGGTCACTCATATTGTATATTTTATATTCAGTAAAACATATACATATTTTCATTATGAATTTTATTAATCATTTTAAAAAGCGGTAATTTCACCATAACCGTTCAAATAAAGTACTTTAATTTTCGAAGGAATATACGAAGCAATTTATTCGAATCATATATTCAACAAAATCCTTTTCAAAATAATTAGAGCATACTAGATATATTGTGCTATTTCAAAATACAATAACGCGAATATGCAAATTTCATCGTCGCTGTGGGGAGATTTACTGACAGAATATAACTTGAAACTTTGCTAGAACTTAAGTATCTAATGGAAAGCAATTATAACAGAACTGTTTATTTGAAAATTCATTTCGAACATTTTCAAAATTCCATTGCAATAAGAATTAATTTAGCTATGTAAATGCTACTTTAACGCATTGAATATAAAGGAACTGCAATTGAAATATTCTATCTCATGAGATTAAATTTAAAACACGCCGATAAACAGTTTTAAAAATATCAACTTTCCTTCATTTATTTAATTACAATATTTGTGTAATTAAGAGACTTCCCCATCGATTCACAAAAACGACTGAAACGACTGCCTCGTGCAAGCAACAAAACTCGCGAAAACTGGTTTTCCTAAATTTTTCCTAAATCCGATATCCTCGGACTTACCTTACGTGGGCGGGTTGCTGTTAAAAATATAAGGCAGCCGACCAGTACTAAGGCTACAACTCAGTGAAGACGACTGGGTTCCGTGACGAAACGTTGTTAACTTTACTGATCTAAATTTAAAAGGGGCGCCATCGCGTTTTGTAGGCAACTTGTATAAGTGATTTTACGTTACGCAGGGTACGTACATGCGATAACATACCCACGCTTTCTAAGTAATGTCCGGCAAGAATTTTATTATAGGTTGGCATACTGCCAAGAACAATGTAGTGGATTATTTAAACTTTTAATTTAGAATATTTATTTTTTATTATTATCGGAGAAGAGTTAATTTATTTTCTTTTCATAATAGTTACATTTATTTTTTTTTACATAATTAAGAATTAATATTTCATTTCATTTTATTTATACCCGGAAAATATAAGCTATGTCGTACATCCTCATAAAAGTAATACACCATGAAATAAATATTTTGCTGTAAATATTTGTGGCGAATTTATGGCGAACGTATTTCTAATATGCGTTCTACTACCCTCTGAAGCAATAGACTTACTGACTAGCTATGCTATAATCTGACTGAACCTTATCGTACTTATGCATACATTCATTGACAACCTCGCTATATGTCTTTCTTTACTTTTCTCTGTCGCTCTCTTTTCCTCTTCTACTTTCGCACCAGAAATTAAAATTTGTCTATTACGGTATAAGTATATGTTTAACAATTTTCAAGAATACTGGTAGGGATGGCTTTCACTCATGTAGTGGGGTATGCGGAGAGCGGGGATTTATTTAGAAATTTGTTTCGTATTTTTTAATAAGAATTTTATTTAGTTTTCATTAATAATTTTATTTTAGTTACAATTTTTAAAGAGTTTTGTTTCAGTTTAATGTTAACGCATACATACAGCAATTATTATAATAGTGGCTGCAATTCCTTAAAGGAAATCTGTACATCTACACTTTCATTCTGCCGTAATAAACACATATTAAATATTGACGAATGTATCCCCATTATTGTAACTTATTTACGCCTAGCCTATGGACATTAGGGTCACATGTACGTGCAAATATGCGTGTGCTAGTGTGTGTAATATGCTTCACAATTTCCACCGTCACTTCAGTCAATTTGTGTATCTCCTTTGGCTGGTGCTACAAAAGAAAATTTATTCCCTGATTGTTATTTTTCCTTCTACAAATACTTTGTAATTTTTTAATTATTTTTGTGTAAATACTTGCACTATACTCGTGACTAATATTGTATTGAAATAAATAAATGAATTTTTAAATTTTATACTTTCTTTATATCGTAACAAGTCTTATGTAAGTGACTTTATGTAGTGACTCTTCAAAGAGCATAGTCAGTATACAGTTTAATTTTGACGTGATACGCAAAAACTAATATGATTTTCGGATTCAGCACACCCGAATTAGTAAAAAACGAGTCTCGCTTAGAAGTCAGCAAAGATCGTGTTGGCCAATGTTAATTTTAGTTTCTGTTCTCTATTACCGAAATATAAAAGCCATCTCTCGTATAATACTAAGGTAGTATAAATATGTAAAAGCACCTAATATAAAATTTATATTGATTCAAAAAAGGAAGAGAAATTCATAAATTTCAACCTGAATTTTTTGTTATTAAAAAGATGTTTTGGAACCGATGAGAAGTTAAAACTTGAATTTTATTATTATGGAGAGACCATCTCGTAAAAATACGTGAGACGTTCTTAATTAGAATTTGGTATTCAAATTTGTATTTATGAATTTTTCAAGTGAGCTCTCACACAGAAAGAAATGTTACATTTATGCGATATCAAATCGTTTGGTGCGCACTTTAAAATGAAGCAACTGCTTCTGTTACAAAGAAGGACTCTTAAAATAATAAAAATCGTCACTTTTCTCTGTAAATGGTTTTAATTGCGTTTTAATTATACTCTTAATTAAAACGATGTAGAAAGTTGCGTAATTCATTTTTTATAACGAACATCTTTGAAAGAATATTTATTTTCTCTGATTTCATGTAATTAAGTTTCTATACAAGTTAAAGGGAAATATCAAAAGTGTGCATATCCGTATGCACTATTTACTCTATTTCTATTTCATCTCAAATTAAAGGAAGCATACCTTTATATATTCGTGTATATCTTCTAGTTAGCTTTGCAAGAAAAGATCAAAGCTGACAGAAAATATCTTCTTGCAATAATGTTCACAGTACAGAAAATGTATTGCATGCATTCATAAATTTTATATAGTACGGCTATTCATTATGTTAGATAATTATTTATATTATCTTAGCTTTATATTATTTGACATAGACACATTAACATAATCTAAGGATATTTTTTATTTGCTCTAAAAAAATTATTATTACATTATTAGATCTTTTAACACATTTTTGTGTCTTAAAAGTTAAATGTAAAATAAGATGAGTGCAATTAACTTAAAACAATATTTTAAACAATTTTAATAATAATTTACAGAAATTCCAAAAAAGTGGAACTACACAAAATTTCTTATATTAATTAATCTTATATTCAATTAATAATTTTGATGATTAAGGAATTAAAAGATAGTTGAACCTCCTCTAGAGTTTAAAACCACCCTGTCTCCCCCCCCCCCTCCATCTTCTTGCCATTGACAGAATAAGATTGTCCAGGCCTTCTTGTGGAAGAAGATTCCACTGTTGTGAAAGCAGTTCTTGCATCTGTCTTCGATTTTGTATAGCGTTCATATGTGACAGGCATCTTCACTAACGCATACCCCATGCGATGGAGGTCCGGGAATTGAGCAGGCTATGGCAAAACTTCAATACCTGCTTCATTGATTCAATCGATAACAACTCTTACCACATGTGGTCGTGAATTGTAATGCATAAGGGTTAAATTTCGGTCCAACGCAATGCTTCTGCAAATGACCGACAGGTTAAAGAATATTCTAAATACGAGGCGTGTTTTTAAAGTAAGTACCGTTTCAAAATATAAAAAAAAACTAGGGAACTTTTTATAAAGCCTGTATTTTAATCTACTTTTCCACATAATTGCCGCTATTATTGAGGCATTTATCATATCGAACAAATAGCTTTTGTATCCCATTGTCATAAAAGTCTGCCACCTGATTTGACAGCCACTGATTCATGGTCGTTTTGAGGTTATCGTCGTCATCAAGGTGCTTATCTCCTAGATGCTTCTTAAAATTCAGAAACAGGTGGTAGTCACTAAGCGCTAGATCTGGGCTGAATGGCGGGTGATCAAGTTGTTCCCAGCCAAATGATGCGATGAGACCTTGAGTTCGATTGGCTGCGTGCGGCCGGGCATTGTCGTGAAGCAAAAGGATTCCTCTACTCAGCATGCCGCGCCTTTTCTTTTGGATTGCAGTTTTCTTAATGTCTGACAGTAATTTTCAGAATTTATTGTTTCACCACGAGGCAAAAAGTCGACAAGCAACACACCCTTCCTGTCCCAAACACGGTACACATGATTTTCCTTGCTGAAATTGTCTGTTTGAATTTTACCTTTTTGGGTGATGTTGAATGCCGCAATTCCATGGATTTGATTCCTTTGATTCCTGCGTAATGTAGGCCACCCACGTTTCATCGCCTGAGACAATTTGGTTTTAAAGTCATCACCTTCGGCAGCATAACGCTCAAGGAATGTCAAAGCACTGCCTAAACGCTTGGTTTTGAGCTCCTCCATCAACATTTTTGGTACCCATCTTGAGCACAGTTTCCGATAATGTAAGCGTTCGGTCACAATTTCATAAAGTACACTTTTTGAAACTTGAGAACATTTCTCAGATAACGAAGAGAACGTAAAGCGCCTGCTCTCTGTCAGATTTTGCTCAACTTTTTGCGTCAAATCGTCAGTAATGATAGAAGGTCTCCCAGTCCGTTCCTCGTCATGAACATTGTTGCGGTCATCTTTAAAAGCTCTAATCCACTTCCTTCACATTCCATCACTCATAATGTTTTCTCCATACACTTCACTAATATGACGATGAATTTAAGCTGCTTTCACGCCTTTAGCACTAAGGAAGCAGATAACGGCACGTACTTCACAATAGGCGGGATGCCCAATCGGCGGAGGCTTTTTAAATACGCACAAAACAGTGTAAACACGGTCGATTGTTGACGTAATGGCGTCTGTGGCTTGTCAATAGATGAAGGATCACAATGGGTATGCGCGAACTGCCGATCGCAGTGCTGCAGCAGCGAAATTTCAAAACGGTACTTAGTTTAAAAACACGCCTCGTATATATTGCTCAGAATTTAAGAATCGATCTAGAAAAACGAGATCAGCTTTCCGACCCAGCGTAATTCCCGCCCATATCATTACGGTAGCATTTAGACAGCTGTGTACTTCTTGGATATGCTGTAGCCTGGTTGCGTTACCAGGCCGACGCCACACTCTTAATCTGCGAGTATCTGGTCTTAATCCGAATAGTGACTTGTCAGAAAAAAGTTTAGTTGATCATTGCTCTCGAGTCCAGTTTAAAAGTTCCCGAGCACAGTTTACTCGACGTCCTCGATTTCCCCTGCTTAATGGTTGAACCCTAAGAGGGGAGTGAAATCTGGAGTGAAAATTAGCTTCTCTTAAACGACGTCTGATGATTTGCTCGTGGCCTGTCGCGTTATGAGTTGCCCAGAGACGCGATCTTAACTCAGTAGCAGTTACTAAACTCTGTCGGCGAGCTTGATGGTCCTGAATAGCAGCGGTGGCACGTCGTTGTCCAAGACATTGTTCTCTGGGGTTACCTCTATTTCTGTAACGTCACCATTGTCGGCTAATTACACACTGTACATAGCCGCTCCGCTACATCAACTTGTCTTACTCTAAATTCCAGAATTCTAACTGTCCTATTCATTTCGTCAGATTGCAGATGACGACGTCTATTTGGTTCATTCGTGTTTGCTTTTAACACAATTTACGCTTACACTTATCAATGGCTTTCATTTTTTTGTGAAAAAACGCAGAAACAGTAAAAGAAGTAACAAAAACAAATTAAAATTAAACGCATTTTATGATTCAACAATTAATTGTGTTTTTTAAAGAAAACTTTTGATAGATACTTGTTTATAGGTTACCTAGCAACCAAACTCAAACAAAAAAAGAAAATATTAACCAAATTACAAGCAAGCAAATAAAATAAAAACCGATATCCTTAGATTATGTTTATGTGTGTATAAACAAGTGGTAAAAAAACCTATAACTTTATCCTGACAATATAATCTAATCTTTGTCAATACAAATTAGAAGCACTTCAAAAATAAAAAAAAAACTGAAGGAAGTAACATCGTGGGAACCACCAAGTAAAGAACAGAATAATCTATAAAAAAAAATTAAAAAATAACAAAAGCCCAGGAGCTGATGGTTCAACTGCCGAATTACTTAAACATAAAAGACAAGACCAAATATAATACATACATAAATTAGTAGAAGAAATATGGAAAAAAGAATAAATAGCTTCAGAATGGAAACTAGCCATAATACAAGGGTGGTTCAATAATTCCTTAGCAAAAGATAGAAAAACAAATTATTTTGGAATTTTTTATTTTATTTTTTTTTGAGATGATCTCCTTTTAGCTGTACAGCTTTTCCAGCGTTTCTCCAACTTTTTTAAGCCGCCCAAAATGTAGGATTTCGGAAGGTTCTCATAAGAGGTACCTGTTCGGGCGATGACCTCGTCGTTCGACGTGAATCGTTTTCCGCTGAACAATTTCTTCAAATTTGGTAACAAAGAAAGTCACTGGGGGCTGACTCTGGCGAAAACGGTGGATTTTGTAATAATTTGAACTTTAATTGGATGATTTTCGCCATCGAAACTGCGCAAATGTACGCTCGTGCATTGTCTTGGCGGAGGAGAATTTTTTCTTTGCCAAATGAGGACGTTTCTCTGATTTATTCGCTCAACCGGTGCAATAACGTTGCATAATACTCTCGATTTATCGTTTGTCCACTTTTCAAGTAATCGATGTGGATGATTTAACGTGCATTCCAAAACACACTTTGTTGACCGATTTCACAGTCTTTAAAAAGACCCTGTTTCGACTGTTGCTTTGTTTCTGGAGTATAGTAGTTAGTAGTGTATCAATGTTTCATCCACAATTATGTAGTGAGATATAAACTCAGGATTGCGACGGAGTGGCACTTCTCCGTCGCAATCCTGAGTTTATATAGTAATATTTCTATCCAGGCATTATCCTAATGCGTTAATGGAAGATCGAAGTATACTCGTAGATGACAAAGATCCTTAAGTTTCGTGGTAATTGCCCTTTGCTGAGACTTCGAAGTGAAATATCTACACACATAGCAAAAGAAATCAGAATGATTTTTATACCGATGGTGAATATTAATAAAAAGTAGAAAATATCCATTTTGTATTATTGATACGTATTCTTCAGATTCGCATAGCTTAGGCGATATTCAGCGGTAAACTTGTATATAGCTTTTAGGAACAAAACTATAACTATATAACAAAATATAGATAACTATCGTTATCTGTATTTTGATAACGTAGCAAATAATGGGTTTGAGAAACTACTGCATTAATTTTGTCTACAATGTAAATCAGTGGCAGTGTAAATGGGTTGATCTTCAATGATTAGAGACCAATTACTTTATATGAAATAGAGAACATTCCGTACCTGTGAAATAAACTACACACTTATACTTAATTTATTACTTTAAAAGCTGCTTCGTGTCAACACTATAAAATTACATTTCAACCGAACGTTCACAATATGCATATAAAATACACGTATTCTATTAGTTATATTGCCATATGCAACAGATAATTTGCTGACAGTATACCTCGTTACTTAAACCTGCGAATTGGTTTTTTAATCTATGAGATAATTTATGTGAATGTCGTCTAGATGTAATCCTTACATACAGTATAACAACTTGAACTACGAAAGCCTATTGATAGGAGAGGGTGGTGGGAGGTAAAATTAAATGTATTCATTTAGCTTATTTAGCTTCTTATAATATGTTTTTTAATATAAACGTGTAGAGTTTGTTAAATTAAGTTTATATTATGGGAAAACTGAAATTATATTGCATACTAATTGCAACTAAAGAACCGTCAAATAAAAAATAAGTCCAACAAAATAAAATTTATTACCATAATACAACTTTAATAACAATACTTTTAATTAATTACGTGTTCGAATCGTGCACCTTGAATTTCTAAACAATACGCTAGCCGATCATAAAAACCACGTCTAACATTTGCCAGCATATCGGGCGTAATCGATGCTAAGAAATTTCTTATTTTTTGACGTAGTTCATCTAAATTATTTGACCGTTGATGTTCGAAACCGTAAATTTTTGACTTTAGATACCCCCACAAGAAAAAATCATTAGGGGACAAATCTGGTGATCTGGCCGGCCATTCAATCGTACCGCCTAGAGAAATAATTCTATTTCCAAAGGTATTTCTTAAGAATTGACGCACAATTGAACTGTTATGTGTAGGACATCCGCCTTGCTGATACCAAATACTTCCTATTTCAATATTGGGTATGTTCTGGATAAAAGGAATAATGTCATATTGCAGCAATTGTAAATATTTTTGTGAATTTAACACGCAGTTTATAAAAAATGGACCAATTATATTGTCCCCTAACATTCCAATTAAAAACATTCAATTTCTGTGGGTATTGTGTATGAGCTGTATACGATTTATGTTTATTGTCTTTTGACCAATACCTTATTAACATAGGATTATGTCGACCGTGTAAAATAAATGAAGATTCGTCAGTAAAGAGAATATTAGAAATAAAATTTTCATCCACATTACAATTGATGAAAGTGTGTGGCCTCCATAAAACCACTAATTGCATAAAACCACTAATTTGCCCTTTTTCATTAATTGTGTATTCCATTAGGATAAAGTTTGATGGTTCGCTAAAGTATTTCACATAACCACTGACATTCCTGTCATATAAAAAGTTGACAATACTAAAATGGATACATTTAATTTTACCTCCCACTACCTTCCCCTATCAATAGGCTTTCATAGTTCAAGTTGTTTTACTGTATATATCGGACGTTATTTTTTTAGAATCTCGTAGTTTTTAATTTAAATAGAACACGAAAAGATTGCATAAATGACCTGGACTTTAGGCTTTATTCGGTACATAATTTTATGCCTTTTAATATTTCAGTATGATTTAAGGCATATTAGTACAGCGACTGGCCCGAATATAGCTTAGTCTGAAGGCTTGATTTTCGGCCACTCTTTCGATTATCTAGGGCCGTATCTGGATAATAATACCCCGAATGTAGACTACCAAATCTTCTAACGTTGCTGGTTTATAGACATAGGCTAAGGACTTGATGTACCCTCAAATAATATAATGCCGAGGCGTCAAATAACACCATCTTGGTGGCCAGTTGACAGGTCCATTTGGCGAAATAATTTATTGCCGAACGCGGAGATTCCCAAATCGACACATGAAGCTGTTACGTTATTTTATCAAACTACCCTCGTATACAAGTATTTCCATACATTGGGTTCACATTCAACCAATGAGAGACGCTCTAGGGCACGCCGATGATGTTTAACTTTGTAATTGGACATGCATGTTAATATTTTAGGTATAACTATGACATGGCGTTTCCGACTTCACTTTTTAGTTAGAGATGGTTTCGATGCGGTGGGCGTGAAGGTTTAAGACAATATATATTATGAAATATTGTGTTAAGTTTTGAATAAAACACCTTTTGGGTGGATTTATCTGTCTTACCTGTTGCTGGGTAACTTTAACTTTCTCGTTGATATACCGCTTCCAGTAGTTTAATTCATCTGCGTCTTTACCCGTAAATATCTACACTGTAAGACGCCATTTTCTTGATATGCTTATTCATATTCAATTTTCTAATATCGTTTCAAATGGTAAATTTAAGGAGCTAAGCTAGTTTTTAAATTATCGATAGAGATATAGCTTGTTTTGGATCTAGAACCGAATTAAGGATTGAACTAGTTTTGGAACTGGGATGGAATTATGACTTCAAGACGCCCTTTTCAACCTACTGACATGCTCCACAAACTTAAAGATCTTCCATTATATTGATAACATTTATGATGCGCATCGTCTGTAAGCAAATCTTGAAAATAAATTGGATTGGTGTCCGTGTAGTTATATAAAACTAAATATTGAGAATTGTAATGTTGTCAGATATACTCGAAAAATACTCGTATTCTAATGATCTGCGCACTACTAAATATTTGTATTGCTCCGCTGTGACCATAAGAGCTCTTATAATTTCAAGTTAGAAAATATTCAACGACACTTATTAAAATATTTGAGTTTCAAAACCACTAGTTTTTACCCTGGAAGAAATTAGAATAATATCATTTTATTACGACACCATAACTGTTGGTTCATACTCATTTGGAAGTGGCAAATGTAAAAATATCATCCATGGATTAATTTAAAATTTAGACTGTCCTTTGTTGTTGGCAGCGATTTTATTCAACGTTCCGCGTACGTAATCGTTGAACTGCAAAACTTTTGTCACTCCTAGATATCGAACCATTTATGTTTGTGTATGCTTATTTTGGTTTTATACTATTGGGCACAATAAATATATTATTATTATAACAAACAAGTTAATATTTTAAATCATTTCCACACCAGAACTTCGAATTCACTTTTAGATTAAATTTTAATAGTCGGATTGCTTTTTCATAACAAGTGTTTATTTGAAAAGTCAATCTAGTAGCATGTGATTTACTGAGAACATTTTGAAGTAACGAGCGATCAAGATAATTTGTAATCGAGTCATTCATGAATCCGAAATTGTATGTCGATACTTGGACTGCATTTACTTTACAAACGTCAAGTAAAACGTCAATGAATATATAACTATGCAACGGTTACAATCGGAAAAGACATACGGACTCAAATTCATGAATGACTCGATTACAAATTATCTTGATCGCTCGTTATATCGTAAATTAAAATTTACTACTTAACTTACGAAGTCGTATATTTTTACAGTTTCATGCATACAAATAAATAACAAATAATAGGTATTTATTGAAAACTATAACAAATGTTGTCCTTCAAAATCAATGCACTTTAAAATCCTCCGTTCAAAATTTCTGAAAATACTCTGCAACATTACTGGATTGTTATTAATTTCCATGCATATCTGTTCGATTCTCTGTAGCATATAATTCAAATTCAATATAGGTGTTCGAAATATGTTATTTTTTAGATAAAGCCACAAAAAGAAGTCGCAAGGTGTTAAATCGCATGAACGTGCAGCCCAGGCAATTTCAGTATTTCGACTAATTATACGCTCATCAAAAAATTCTATTAAATAATTTAAAGATTCTGCAGTACAGTGACAAGGTGCTTCCTTCGTCTTGTTGGAAATATGCATTTTGTAGTTCATCATCATGCAACTGATTGACAAATGGTTTTAAATTTCCGTACGGTACCTTTGAGCAGTTAACGTTCCCTGAAAAAATATTGGTCCAATGATTCGCCTTTGGCTTATCGCTGCCCAAACACCAATTTTCTCTGGATGTAGCGATTCTTCATTAATTACATGTGGATTTTCACTACTCCAAATTCTTCTATTTTGTGAATTTAGGTATCCCGTGTTATAAAACCATGCTTCATCAGTAAAGATGACTCTTTGCGAAAGTTCTTCATTATTGTTCATATTTACAAACCAATTACAAAACTGTAGTCTACGTGGGTAATCAATTTCTAACAATTCTTGTACTGCTGGGACACGGTATGGATAAAGTTGCATATCTTTTTTTAATAACTTGTGAGGTGTACCAACAGAAAGGTTTATTTGTTGACACAAATGTCGAACAGATGTTTGTTGTTCATTTTCCATTATTTCTTCAACACGATTGACAATTTGAGGTGTACGTTTCTTTACTGCTCCGCTGCCTGATTTTCTTAAGAGACTACCAGTTTCAGAAAAAAGTTTTAAAGTTCTATCCAAAGTATTCTTAAATTGTATATAATCTATTACAAAATGTGGAAACTCAACTTGAAATTCTACCATGCAATCTTGAACTGAATTAACCCATAAACCATCAATTTTATTACCACTTCGAAAATAAGCCTGGACTAAAAAAATTTTATGTTCTAAAGTGAAAGCCATTTTAAAACTGAGAAGCAATTTATTTAAACCAGAATCGACGCACGATTATTTTATGCACTAACTGATATTTGTGATTGACATTATCAAATGTCATTTGGATTTACGTTTACGGAACAACAAACACATATTAATATATTTGCGTCTTATTCTATGAAAATTTCAAAGTAGGTAACCTAGATTGACTTTTCAAATGAACACCTGTTATATGATCCATATATATATATATATAAGGCAACGTTCATATGTATGTTCTATATAGACTAAAAAAACTACTGAACCGAATTACACGCGTTTTATTTTACAAAATTATCCGCGTTATCCGGAAAAGGTTTAAAGTTGTTGAAATCCTCGATCTGACCACTAGAATAATATATTAAAAAACAAGTTTCATAAGACACCATTTTGCCGCACGAGATCAATTTAGAAAACGAGCGAGTTTTCTAAAGAGCGAGTGCGGCAAAAGGCCTTATGAAACGAGTTTTCTATATTATTTTTTCTATTTTGCATTTTTTATATTAATAAATTGGAATTATTTAATTTGAAAGTTCAGAGTTTTATTTTTATGTAAAGCAGTTGGTCACATTGATAATTGACATTTTCAAATTTAAATCTTCTTGTCAGCGAAGTATATTATATTATATATGCGCGAATATTAATGCGCTAATATATATGCCCGAATATATTAGCGAAGTATATTATATTACACATTATTTATTAATTTTCGTTAACACTTATATATATTTTATTTAAAAATATAAACATGAGTGACATAGAAACTAATATATCTTGTTGTCAATTGTATACAATATAAATTGTTTGTGTACAGTATGTACATATATCATATCTGTCAAATGTACGTAAATTCTTAAAATAAAATACCAGCAATGATATTTATTTCTGTATTCGAACAACGCCAACACTGAAAAATGAAAAAAAAGCGTATCGAAATGAAGCTCATTTCCATACTGTTTTGGGTGTCATAATGAGTTCATTTCGAACGCAAAATAGAAAAAAAAGTTCGAGGCTTAATAATATTTCAATAGTAGCAGTACTGTTATTTAAATGTAGATGGCGCTACGAGACACATGAAATTGGAGTGACTGCGTGAACCATTATAAAACCAGCCTAATTTAAAAAATACTTTAATTAAAGTTTTGAATTTGTTTGGCCGCTAATTGTTACATGTTCTAAGAGTTTATTACGTGAACTTTTTAGAACTCATTTTTAACATTTTGTTAATGCAAAACTGATATGTATTTGACATGATTTAACAAACTTTGATCGATGTATGCAAGCCAAAATCTTCTTTCAAACGTTTTATGTTGTAACTATTTTCGGATTATCAATCAAGTCAGATGTAAATATACTACTGAAAATGCCTCGTTTTCATATTGTATTCAATAAAAGCTCCCTAGAAATGAAAATAAATACATTTAAATTTATCGCGCTCGTCTGGACCTAGAAGGCAGCATATTGCGGTACTTCATCCTACTATCTCCACGGACTCTAATGACTTCTTCAATATGGCGTGGTTAACTTTGAATGCAATTGATGACCTCTTCATGTGTAATGTTTTCCAATTCCTCATGAAGAGCTAGTCGAAGATCCCGAATGGTTACTGGTATAGATTGTCGGTGCCGAACAGGTCGCCTTAATCAATCCCGAAGATTTTCGATAGGATTCAAATTCGGGCTTCGAGCAGGCTATTGCAAACAGCAAATGTTAACCGCATCCAAATATTACTCAACCACCCGGACGGTTTGAGGTCGCGCGTTATTGTGCATTCGACTAAAGTTCTCACCTACTAATGGGGCAAATAGTACGACACTTGATCAGGTGAACACTCGTTGATGTATCTAACAGCGGTCATAATACCATTTTCAATGAGAACAAGCTCAGTTTTTGCGTACAGTGAAATGCTAGCCCAAACCATTATAGTACCTACCCCAAATGGCATTCTTCAAGGTATACAACACGTTGAAAATCGTTCACCAGGCCTTCTCCATACACGCTCTCATCCACCTGGTGAACGCAGACGAAAACGAGACTCATCCGTGAACAATACGAAGCTCCATTGGTCCATTGTCCAATTGTTCACGGGCAAACCGTAATCGCTGAACACGATAAGCTGGGTTCCTTCAATCTTTAGCGAAAATTCGTGCAGAAACTGCGGAACCGTACACGTCTTCAACCTGGCGAGATATAATTGTTGACGGTAAACCACGATCACGTAATGCAGATAACATCATAAAACGATCCTCTCGCCGGTTCGTGGTACGAGATCTGCCTGATCCTTGCCTTATTGTGTTTTTCCCAGTTTGACGATGTCGCTGTATTGCATTTTTAACGATACTCCTGGGAATATTCAAAACAGCAGCGATGTATCGAATACTACGTCCATCTTCGTTCAAATCTACTGCTCGAGCTACATTATTCTGCTCGCATTTTGTCAACCTATAAGTATCAGTACTGACGGTTAAAATGACCTTTCAAGACAACAGATAAAAGTTGAATAAAAAGAACACCAATATTTTTTGAGTTGGTTTGGATTATTTGGGTTCGTCATTATTTTTTCTTCTTTTTGCTGTTTTGATCAATTAAATGTTTTGTATCTTCTTTAATTGCCAATTTTTATTTCATATATAAATGTTTTATGTCTTTTGAAATAAAAAAACAAAGAAAAAGGAATTTTAATTATGATAACAGACATTTACTTCAGCGTTCGGAATCTTTTGTCAATGATGTATTATCTTTTTTTTTATTTATTGGGAAAATTTTGCAATTCTACACACAAAAAATTAATTAACGAAACCATGAACGCGTTGCAAACTTAGATGTAAATAAATCCCTGTCATCTAAGATAAGCGTCAATCTTCTAGAGCAAAATTTCGAAAATTGTGCTTAATAAAGTTGTCATTATTAAACTTAACTATTGAGTAGTAATTAATCGCATTATCGAGGTCGTTGTCTAAACAAGTTTTCATTAACTTTGAAAGGATTGCATTCATTTATAACATCCACATTTACGTGTTCGTAATACGTTGAAGGTAAATATTTTTGGAGTTAATTGCCATTCGACAACACAATTAGTACGTTTATTAAGGTAATTTTGTAAAAGAAAAATTATCATATCTCAATCTAAATAGAAATTTAAAAGTTCAAATCGGTATATTATTATAATAACTCTTGAGTAGAGGAAGTTAAGCTCCAAACAACGTGATTATTATTTAGGGTGTGTCAGCGAATCACGCTATGTTTCAATGAATCATAATGGCTCTAGGGGTGTAGAATATTTTTTTGTCATTTCACTTAATTACGTAACATATATTAGGGTAGGTTGACAATGAAAACGTTATTTCGAAACAGGTAATAAATTATAATCTTTCTGACAGTGGCCCTAAGCAGCTAAATAACATCATTACTTTCGGATGCTCCGAGAGATATATTTAAAAGGATTCTCATACAACAAGAACACGATTTCAAATAAAAGTATTTACATTGTCTTGATGTTTTCTGTACCGTGTTATTATTACTTAAAATTTGAAATTATACGTTGAGTTGTGAATACAGTAGAGCATAAATTATCCGAATACCGGTCATCCGGATGACCGGTCATCCGGGCGTCCATTGGTTAAAAATTAAAAAAATATATTTGTAAACATCCCGCGCGAGTTTTCAATGTTTTAACTTTCGCCGTGTGTAGCGCTCATTGCAGTTCAGGATTTAGCCGCTCGGAGCGCATGTCTCACATGTCAAAACAAAAGATTGCCATTTGGTCAGTCGACAATCTTACGTTCGCTGGTGGTATTTGTGATTGTGTTTTTGAGATTATTGTACTGTATTTGCTGATAAATTAACCTGTTGTAAGTGATGTCGACTAAACGTAAACGTGTAGCTTTGTCAATTGCAGAAAAACTTGAAATATTGGAAGAGCTAGATCGTGGTGTAAGTGGGGCTAGTTTAGCGCGGCAGTACAATGTTGGCACATCTACGATTTCAGACATAAAAAAGCAGCGTCAAACTATCAAAGACTATGCTTCCAAACTAGACAGTGAAGATGGGAGTACAAAAAGAAAATCATTGAAATCAGCAGACAATCGGCAGCTGGACTTGGCAATATATACTTGGTTTATGCGCAAATTAGAAGTCAAGGACAACCAATTAACGGACCAATCATTTGTGAAAAAGCACTGCAAATAAACCAAACGATGAATGGTGATTCTAATTTCAAAGCTACAACTGGCTGGCTTCAACGCTTTAAATCCAGGCACGGGATGGGGGAGCTAGACATACAAGGTGAGAGACTGTCAGCTGATGTAGCATCTGCCGATAATTTTAAGAAGACATTTAATGAATTTTGCAAAGCTGGTGGTTTTGAACCCAAGAACATTTATAATGCGGACGAAACAGGTCTCAACTGGAAAAAGCTGCCAACCAAGTCCCTTGTTTCCAAAAGGGAAACTGCAGCGCCTGGGTACAAAGCCAGCAAAGCCCGCATTACAGCCATGGTTTGCGCTAACTCTACTGGCGATCACAGGCTCCCGCTGCTTATTATTGGGAAAGCAAAGCAGCCTAGATGTTTTAAGGGCATAAGCAAGCTCCCTGTTGTATACAAAAATCAAAAAAAAATTCCTGGATGGAAACAGAGATTTTTGGCGACTGGTATGGGAATGTTTTTATCCCACATGTGAAAAAACACCAACAATAAACAGGTTCAACCGGTAAAGTGCTCTTACTCTTAGATAATGCACCAACTCACCCATCAGATGTTGTTTTGAACTCACATGATGGCAAGTTCAATGTGTTGTTTCTACCGCCAAATGTGACGACAGTCCTACAACCAATGGACCAGGGTGTGATAGAAACATTTAAACGTTTCTACAGAAAGCAATTGCTTCAAATGCTGCTTCTAGATATGGAGAATGATGAAGAATCTGTGCTAAGCAGTTACAAGAAATTGAATTTAAAAGACGCCGTCTACATGGCGGCGGATGCTTGGGCGTCCGTAAAAGACACCACACTTTAAAAAGCATGGAATAAGCTGTGTCCTAAACCACGAGATTCGCAAGAAAATGGTGATACTGATCCAGATGACCCTCAAGAACCACAAGAAAATGATGATCCGGATGAAATAAGAGAAATCATCAAAGAAGCACCAGGTTTTGAGCAGTGTGACAAAGCCAATATAGACGATTGGTTAAATTGCGACGTCAACGATCCTGGATATCAGATTCTTTCTGATGAAGAAATTGTGCAGCAGATTGAGGACGATAATCAGGAAGTAGGAGCGGAAGAGGAGGATGGAGAAGACACTGAAGTAGAAGACGATGTTCCAACCCACGATGAGGCGTTTACCTGTTTGGAAAAAGCTATGAAGTCGTTCGAGCGTCAAGCTGAGTGTGACACCATTCAGCTTTTGTCCTTAAAATGACTAAGAGATTTAGCTGCAAAAAAACGTGTTAGTAGTAGTCTTAAACAAAAAAAAAATCTGATTTCTTTTGTCAGCATCCTTAAACCTACAG
This sequence comes from Melolontha melolontha, assembly GCA_935421215.2. Lineage (NCBI taxonomy): Eukaryota > Metazoa > Arthropoda > Insecta > Coleoptera > Scarabaeidae > Melolontha > Melolontha melolontha. The sequence goes on from OW285235.1 coordinate 216,262,921, forward strand.
TGCTGTAATTTGCATAAATAAAGGTGTTCTGTAAATTCTATTTGCTGTTTTTTGTTTAAAAATCCTTTGTTTATGGTATATATATATTAATAAAAGAGTTGAGTTACAGGATATTATTCATATTACAGTATGAATAAGGCTAAAATCGAGTCCAAATCAGTTATCCGGATTTTCAATTACCCGGACACTGACGTGCATCAATTAGTCCGGAAAATCGATGCTCTACTGTATATTCCTAGGAATTTAATTAATAATAACAAATTAGAACGAAATTAGATAAGAATTAATCTTGAAATAAAAGTAAAATACAGAATATAATGCCAAACATAAACGATGAATCTATTAATAAATTCGTAATTTCTGCCTGGTCGAAATACAAATTTTGGCTTTGAAGTGTGTTCCACTCGAAAAAATTTTTTTTATAGCATCACTTTTCATAAATTCGCATATTCTTAATCTAATATCTCCCCTCAGTATTGAGTTTTTGTATTTGTTACGACACCTTTCAGTTATTTTTATTGTCAACTTGTTGCTGAACATTCCACTAAATAATGCTATTCTGGGAAAACCCGTTGTGCGATCTCAAAAGTACGGGACGAAGGCGTCTAGAACCATCATTAGCAAACTATCACCAGTCAAAAGCACCACGCTGCTTGTGTAATTCGGCTGTATTAACAAGATTTCATGTAACCACGACAAAGTAACAGAAGTATTAGTTCATTTTGTTTGTGCAATTTTTGTATGCAGCCCCTTTTGTTATAATTTCTAGTTTGAGAATTTGAAAGTCGAGTCGCCATCATTACACCACTGGCAGACGTCCATCAGATACATCAATTTCAACTACTTTCCTTTCATTTTGACTTGCACGGTTTGTTTATGAACTTAAATATTTATTTAAACTTGCTTTTATCTTTTTTGTAATTACTTAACACATAGTTATTAATCGTAGCGTGACTTTAATTAAGAGCTCATTTAAATTTAGTAGATTTAGACGATTATCTGTAAGCGAAATTCATGAATTCTGTGCCATTTTAACTGTAACATGAGTACATTCCAAATTTACAAATTTATATCTGCTACTATCTTCTTTACACATTACATTATAATAAATAGGTTTCGGATAATTATGTATTTGCATAAGTGCATATGCAAATGCATATTTTAGTTGCTGTTATGTATAAGTGCATAACTTTTTTCGTTATAAATGCATTTTTGACCTTTTTTTCAGCAAAGTATTATTTTAAAACAATATGGCTTCACGTAAATATTTAATGTTCTTGTTAGTATAATTACACTTCCACGATTTCTATTTTTTGTATGTGTAAAAATTTTTTAGCACTAAGAAATTTCGCATACTTGTAAAATAACACCCATTAACTGAATACCAAACGCAAACAGACACTTTATAGCTGACAATAAAATAATCTTCTAAACCATTGTAATTGAATAGATAGGTGAAGTGAATAGCATGTTAAAGCTGGATTTACTATTGTTACTCTTCGCATATATAGAATGTTTAATTTAATTTTAATTAATATTTCTTCAACAAATATCTCGCGTTTAAAATATAAATTCAAGTTACTCATTTTTCTATATATTTCGTTTGCAAAGAGAAAGCCTTTCTTTTGTTATCGAACTACGATGGACCTTTCGAAATCTATCTGACTTGAACAGTCAACCAAGCATCTAATGGTTGCTTTGAATTTCTTTATAGATTTCATTTTAAATTAAGTTGTTTTAATTCAATTACGTACTCATCTCCAATAATATATCATGTCGCATATCATTTGAAAGCTTGTCTCATAAGGGATATTTTAATGATATCTGTCATGGATATAACAACCTCTTAGTTCGCGCTTTTGATTAATTCATTATTCAAGACATCGACAACTTCGATCCCTTTCTCCAAGGGCAATAACAGCATGGTAGCTATGTGCCAAGTAATGCATTCAAAAGCCCGTTTTCAAAATTTCAGGGTACAACGTCTATGAAAAAGTGCTACTAATTTGTAGCGATGCTGCACAAAATATGTGCGGGGATTACAGATTACAGATTTTGTATCCAAACATGATACATATGACGTGTGTAGTGCATAATTATACCGAGTAGCTGATTTAGTCCGTACTCCTTATCCAGATGTAAATATGCTGATATTGTCTGTGAAAACGATTATTCTTAAAGCACCAACCCGTATCCAGAGATTTCGAAAAATTGCAGTGGACGTTGCACTTCGACCCGCGACAATCATAACAAGATGGGAAACTTGGATCGACGCTGCTGTATATTACGCTGAACATTTTGAAATTCTGAAGAGAATTGTTGATAAATTCAACTCTGAAGAAGCGCAGTACATTGGAGAAGCACAATATGTGCTGAGAAAAACAAAGATTTCATTTTTATTCGAGCTAATTCGGCGTGCGTTTCGACTGCAATTTTTACGCTGAAAACTACAGGATTATTTTTAAAATTGAAATAGTAGAAAATATAAAGGATCTACCTATAGAAATATGAGATCCTTCAAAATAGATTGCTTTCATTTTGTGAATGTGATTGGCATCTGTCAGTGTACATGTTTGAAAGTAAAGTTAACCTTATAATCGCCATAATATACGCCACAACAACGTTTGGAAATTGTAAAAATTTATTACAAAAATGCGTAACCAGTTCGTGCTACGTACAGAGCATTACGCCATATTGTTGGCCGTCATAGCCTAGTGAACAAGCGATTCGTGCAATTATCAATCGTTTCGAAACAAACTTTACTTTGCTCGACCAAAAGTCACGCGTTCGTGTAAGAATCGCCCGTAGCAATGAACATATCGTTGCTGTGGAACCCTGTGTAGCCGAAAACTCGAATTTGTCGATGTTGCGTCGTTCTCGGGCATTGGGGTTTTATGCAATGGCAACGTGACGTATTTTACGAAAGAATTTAAGATTACACCCTTACAAAATTGTTCACACAAGAATTGAAGCCGGCTGAGCATCGCATGCGTCGTGTGTTCAGATTGGGTATTAGAGCAGCTGGAAGATTTCGGGAAGAAAATCATGTTTAGTGACGAGACTCATTTTTGGATGGATGGGATCGTTAGTAAGCAAAATATGCATTAATGAGGAAGAAAATGCTGTCACCGTGAATGGATAGAGATATCGAGCAATGAAAAGAAACTTTTTGTGACCGAAATTGGAACAACTGAATGTCGAGGGGTTGTGATTTCAAAAGGATGGTGCCACATCCCACACTGCAAATGAAACAATCACTTTATTGGAAGAAAAGTTCGGTGGTTCAATCGGTGATTTAACTCCTAAAAATTTTTTCCTATGGGGTTATGCGAAATCATTGGTTTACTCTAACACGTAAATTGACGACTTAAAAACAAATATCGAACAGGAAATTCGTAAAATTCAGCCGGATTTATTGGGAAAGGTAATTTAAAATTGGATTCAGCGATTGCGTGCTTGCACGTGAAGAAGAAGTGGGCATTTACATGATGCCCTATTTCGAACTTCAATGGCACACTCTAAGCTTATAATATATAAAAAAATTAGCATTGTATCTTACATATTAAGTTTTTTATTAAAAAATAAAGTTCTCAAGCCCCAATTATTGGTTGTTAACGAAAAAATTTAACATTTAAATGCCAGTAACATTGTAAAATAAGAATTTGTACCAATAATGTCGTGTGATGTCAAAATTTGTTACATCACGTTGTAGTTAAATGTAATTATAATTTGTTTCTATAAATTCAATAATTCTGAAGCTAAAAATTTTTTTGTTTTAACGGAAAAACAAAAATATAAAAAATTAGTATTCATTTTTTAGAGCTTGATTTGTAGTGCATATTTACATGTATATTTTGAAGTTTTTTTGTGCACAATTATCCTGAGCTTAATAAAAAAACTTTGCTCTTTACATTTAATTTAAGATATAAAATGCGTTATTACTAAAGCTGTTAATTTGATCTGTTTTGCGAAATTGCCATAAAACAGTTTTTACTTTTTAAAATGTTCTAAAGAAGTTTGTGCCAAAACTTTTGAGGCATACGTTAATATGAAACTAATTCTCCTTATTTCAACATATTAAAATAGATTATATGCAACATTTCATTGCGTGTATACCAAAAGAAAAGTGTACATAATAATAAGCTTATATTATATTGCGTTTATCATTTAACAACAGTCACCAACGAGTAAAAAATAAAGTGCACACCATCTTACACCAGTGTACTGTGAACACACAAACGGGGTTTAGCAATTCCAGCCACAAGAACCACCATCAATAGATCCATAGACGGCGGACAAGAACTCCAACATATGGTCATTCGTAGTCAAACATCTAGGACATCCCTTCGTGACCAGTTACAAGTAGAATCACACATTTGGTCCTTCGTAAAAGGAATTTAGTTCCAACAATGACCATTCTCCATTTTATAATTTTACACAATTTAAAATGAAGCAAACAGTTTGTGATTTATTGCAAAATTTTTTGAAACATAATTTTCTTAATTGTCTTAGGGTAAAGTCAAATCAAAAACGCTTTGATCGATAACATTAATACTCTAATATACACTCAAATTAAGTAAACATGTATTCAATTAAATGTTGACCCTTAAGTATACAACATAGTTTGTCACTCTCCTTTTATCTAACATCGAGTGGAAAAACAATTAGCTTTACGTTAACTGGCTATAAAATTGAAAATAAATAAAACCAGGAAACATTTACTCCTGCTAGAATTTATTTTAAATTTACACTGAAACAGTTTACTCATTAAATAGTTAATTACTAGCCACCATGAAAAATGCAAATATGTATTGTCTTATTAAAAGTTTGGTCGATTTAGGTTAATTTACTCTAGGCTTGATTTAACATAATTAGAAATCGATAAATTTTCTTTTTACGCCGCACTTACTATTCTCCTAATAAATTGGAACAAGTAAGAGGAAGAAAATGTATTAAAACAAAGTTTATCCGTGAATCATTAGCAAGAAATTAGGTCAATATATAAAAGAGTTTTACGTGTAGGCGAACTTCCACCGAAAATTGATTAATTACTATTCAATTAAATAATTAATGACTTAATTTATATATATATATATATATATATATATATATATATATATATATATGGTAAACCTAATCAGTAGGCGATTAAAGGTCTGTATATTACTTCAAAATATATGTATTTAAAAAACTCTACATGTTTCGGCTGTATACGCCTTTTTCAAGAGAATACAAAATATGAATGACAGGATATAAATGTCAAGTAATTAAGTTGCTATGGTTTAAATTATTCAAAGATACATTCTAGTAATAATAATAAATCATGCCTTAGTATTCCAAAAAATAGATAACAAGGTGTGAAAATATGTGTTGTTCGCTGCTAGCAATTTGTGTCTCCTTCTGGGTATGAACTTGTGTGTTGGTTGCTGCTGGCAGCTTGCGTCTCTCTATGGGTGTGTGGTTTTGTGTGAGAGCGTAAGTATAGGGTTTTGTATGTCGGTGCGTTCGTGCGTGTGTTTAGTGATCGGTCGCATGAATTTAGAGAGGTCGGATAACCAGCCGTTGCGTAGGGCCGCCAACCCTTTCCCGACAACTTCTTTACAATTCCGTGCAGTACTTCGACGGTCTGACCCCCGCCCCAACGAGGCAAGGCGCAGACAGGCGAAGCGCACCCTGTACGGGGTTGCTCATCGCAACTAAGGGAACACTCTTAGTGGCTACCTCGGTCGACGATGGTCACACTTATGCCATCTTAACGTTTTCCGCCGAAGCGGGGGCATAGCACACGTCGAACGTGTGTGTGCTGTTAATGGCAACCTAGCCAGGTTGTCGCCCAGGACCGGTCCTAGTGGTGTGTGCATTGCGCGGCGACGAGAAGTGTGACCATCGTCGACCGAGGTAGTCACTAAGAGTGTTCCCTTAGTTGCGATGAGCAACCCCGTACAGGGTGCGCTTCGCCTGTCTGCGCCTTGCCTCGTTGGGGCGGGGGTCAGACCGTCGAAGTACTGCACGGAATTGTAAAGAAGTTGTCGGGAAAGGGTTGGCGGCCCTACGCAACGGCTGGTTATCCGACCTCTCTAAATTCATGCGACCGATCACTAAACACACGCACGAACGCACCGACATACAAAACCCTACACTTACGCTCTCACACAAAACCACACACCCATAGAGAGACACAAATTGCTAGCAGCGAACAACACATATTTTCACACCTTGTTATCTATTTTTTGGAATACTAAGGCATGATTTATTATTATTACTAGAATGTATCTTTGAATAATTTAAACCATAGCAACTTAATTACTTGACATTTATATCCTGTCATTCATATTTTGTATTCTCTTGAAAAAGGCGTATACAGCCGAAACATGTAGAGTTTTTTAAATACATATATTTTGAAGTAATATACAGACCTTTAATCGCCTACTGATTAGGTTTACCATATCATACCAAGGTCACGAAGTTATTATATATATATATATATATATATATATATATATATATATATGTATATATATATATATTTATATATATATATATATATATAATAATAAGAAAAATAAAATTCTTATAAACACTAAATATACAGGGTGTCCAGAAACTCTCCTGACAAACGAAGACCGGAGATTCCTCTGATAATTTTAAGACAATTAAACCCAAATTCACCTAGTCCGCCATAAACCTCATTTCGCCATAAACTAAATGCATATCGGCGTATTCCTCATTAGTAAAAACCATTTTTTTTTTAAATTGAAATCGTTGTGTTTGAATAACACAAAGTAAAAAATGAAAAGATAAACTTCGCGAACTGACAACAATTTGACAATGAAAAACGTAGGTTTTACTTCTGTTGGCAGTTCAGAGCTAACTATTGCAAAAAATAAAAAATTGAACTTTAATGAAGAAAAAACGAAAAATTTCCAAATCGATTTTTCTAGAAAACGGTGTATCCTACCGACTTAAGGTAAGAGTACCTTTTAGTACTGGAATACCTGAAAATTTAATAATCTAGTGTCACAAATGCTTAAAAGTTAAAGACAAAAAAGTTATGCCTTAAAATAACCGTTGACCTACCCAAAACGGACGCCTATGACCGGTACTAGAAATTCGCAATTGATGGAATCGATTCATCTCTGGAGGATAAATAAGCATACCAGTTTTTGTTTTTCTAAATAGAAGCGTTCTGGAGGAATTTAAAAAAAAATAAATACAAGGCGCCATATTCAAAGAACTCTAGCTCCCTTAGGAAGCATTTTCGGACTAGGTGAATTTGGGTTTAATTGTCTTAAAATTATCAGAGGAATCTCCGGTCTTCGTTTGTCAGGAGAGTTCCTGGACACCCTGTATATATATATATATATATATATATATATATATATATATATATATATTGTTGTGGGCTGGAACGCCCTGAAGAAAAATTCCTCAATACGAAGAGAAAAAATATACAAGAAAGATATATTAATTGTAAATGTAATTTTTATCGAAAACAAAACACTCTAAGACTCTATACTCTATAATTGTTAATGTATCACTAGGATCGTGTGGTTGGTCCGTGGCAAAGCTGCAGAAAATAAATTTCAGGTTTTATATTTATTTAATTCTCAGTACATATATTGATTTATCGGGATCATATATCAAATTACACAAACTAAAGTTATCTAGCTTGACATCTATATCAGTATAGCATGAACTTCTCAGGCAAGCAATACAGTTAATATATATGTATCTTTTTATAACCTTTACAATAAATACGATTGACAAAACGACATTAAAAAAAAACAACTCTTCGTTTAAAAATACAAAATAACATTTATTAGATGGTACAAGAACATAGAACATAACATGAACGGATGTAAATTAAAGTTTGATTCACTAGGTAAGTGCTATTGAAATCTTATGTACAAAAGCAATATTTGCAAATATATGATAATACACTGGTGTCTTCCAGGAAAGTTTTATTTTTAAAGATTTGTCAAAAGTGACATAAGCAGTAGGGTCTTATTATATGTATAAAAACTTAGGTGAAATAAATAGAACTCAACTCCAAGATATCGGAGAGCAATATTCCTTTACGAGGTTATACCAAATGAAACTATATCTATAACTATACTAATTATATGAATATGAATGTTCTAGTATTTAACAGATCAGTTATCTATCAATAATAATTTTGAACACAATAAGATATACTGATATGGTGAGTATTGGAATAGTATTTAATTGAATCGTACAGTTTATGATCAAGTTTGATGAAATAAGTATTATTAAATTAATTAAATGGTGAAATTAAAAGTACTTATGTTAATTGTTGATACCTTTGTAAGTAAATAAACTGGTGTTCAGGTATTAAAGTATGTCCAGGAAAGGAATCCTCCGGAACTTGTGTGAAATAGAGAAAAGTTTCTCGGTTTTCTTAAAAACTGGTCTCAATTCAATGCTTGATGTTCAGGATTAATGAAAATGTCCCTTCAGGTAGCAAATTGTTATTATCTTCTCAATAAATTCGATTTTATTCCAAATATCAATGGTTCGCCATTTTGAATTTCCACATTGAAAATGATGCTTTAGCAAATAAATAGGAAAATGCTTTGCCGAAGTCAATTAAATTAATGAAAATGAATAGCTAACATTTAAGGCAAACTTTTAGACATATTTTTGAACACTTTTTTGGATTTTAAGAATTTTCGGCGCACGCACAGAAGACGCTTGGAAATTTTGAAATACGGTGTCCGTAACATACGGAATATGGACAACGACTGTTCGGGACGCTATCCAAGAAAAGACGAAAAGCATCACCAATTTGAAAATTATCTCACATCCCATTGGTTTGAATAGCACAACGGAAATGAGACGGTAGCAAATATAAGTTTTGAATACATTTTTTTTTTAATTACCAATTCCTTCACAGTCAAATTAACTTAATACTAATAATTATTTAAATTAAATGATAAAACCATGACATCTTTTTCATGTAACTTAAACCTTTTAGTTCTGAAAATTCAAAACTATTCTATATTTTGAATGTAAAAACCTAGGTTTTTGAAAGGTTGACGATAAACCAACATCATATTAATTTAATTTTTTTAAATTTGATTGATTTTAACATGTTTAGTGGCGTCTTTGCTAGATTTTAACTCTCAATTGCACTCCTGAAGAAGTAAAAAATTCGTTATGAAGTATATAGAGTGCAATAAATGAGTTTTTATTTGACAAACCGCTCACCCGATAATTAATTTTACTAATACAGTATGGTCGATAATACTTAATAGTCTATATATGGTATATATTTATATACATATATAATATTTTCGTGACCTTGGTATGATAAGGTAAACTTAATAAGTCGGCGATTAAAGGTCTGGTTCATTACTTCAAAGTATATATATTTAAAACAACCCTACATGTTTCGGCAATGATGGCTTTGTCAAGGGAATAAAAAATATAACATTTTTTATATTATTTATTAACATCCTGAATAGTCAACAAAAATCTAAAATCCTTTCTTTAGTTTACCCAAAATTAGAAAACAATATAACTAATTCCTACAATTTCATCACTTACTTACGAAAGAATTCGGAAAAAATTGGTACTTTCATTAATTAAAAATTTAATAGCGAACATATATCATTTAAAACAGACAATACTCTAGAGAACATTATTAAAAACAACAAAGAAAAAATAGACAAAGAATCAAACTCTGGTGTATATAGGTTAACATGTGAAGATTGTAATAAGGTATACATAGGACAAACGGGGAGGACGTTTAAAATTAGTATAAAAGGATACAAGAGAAGTCATAAAGAAAAGAAAACAGATTCAACTTTCGCAAATTATTGTTTAGATGTCAATCATAGATTTAATACAGATTTCAAAATTTTACATATTCAAGATAAAAGTAGAAAACTTAACTTGTTAGAAAACTTAGAAATTAATAGATATAATAATTTATGATTAGCTTTAAATGACTAATTAGATTTAAACACCTCTCCTCTACTAAACTCCTCCACCATAAATATTCAAACCTGTATTTTAGATATCCAGTTTTTCATCCATCTGATGAAGCCATTGTATGGCGACACAATGTTGTAGTGGATTTACAATAAAAATTTTTGAAACTAGAAGGTTAGTACCTACTTATTTCTTATCGTCACATACTCGTATTTATGTACAAGTAATTCATTTTTTAGAAAAATTAACACACGTGGCTTTTAATTGTAATTTTTGATGTTTCGTCCAATTTATTGTAAGGGTGTCTTCAACAAATTGTTCTCGTTATCTTTGCAAAATTTGAGCTGAATGGATCCTCTTCCTCGTGCCTTTTCCAAGACCGCCTCCTTAAATTCTCACTTAAATTTGAACGCTCTTTATAGCTAATCACTTTAGTTCCCAAATATTCTTAGTTGATAATTGAATTCTGTATCCTCTTCCTTATTTATGTACAAAATTATTAAGAAACACGATTAGCATGAACCACCTCAAAACAGTTTAATCAAATCACAGGTTTATACTTTTTTACCTGCTTCAAACCAGTCAAGATTGCTTCTCTCTGGCCTCTCTACAATCACAAACAGTACTGAAGTAAGTTCATAACTCGAACGTTTTTAACAGTTCGTTTATTATTTGATCAAATCTCGTACATGCAAAATTTGGTGCGATGTTTTTAATATGCTTAAACATCCAAATTACATTTTAAGTGTTTACACATACTGTACGTTTTAGGACCCCAGCTTTAATCATTAATATCAATTAATGCTTAGTGCTGTACTGTCCTACCTTGAGATACTATAAGGTTGAGTGACAGTTTATGTGGTCTTAGTGAAACGACGTAAAGCCACAATGGCGATTTACATAATTTATTATCATAAACATTACCATCATACCTTTATGTGGTACATAAATATTAACTTTTGTTGTTTCGGCAAACATATATATTATGAAGGTACGATTATTTTGTCATTAAAAGTAAATTTTAGGTTACACATGATGTATATAATGTTCGATATTTTCGGACATATATATTTTGATACGGGGTAGATGTATACTTTAAATATTAAATGAGACGTAATTAATATATAGATTATAATTATCTTGATTCCTCTTACGTATCAGCATATGTAAAAATAAACTTCTCAAGGGGCATTAATTTAAAAGACTTTTGAGCACGAAATTAATGAATCGGTTTAAAGGCTATTGATAATAACTCCATTTAATGATTAAAAAAATAAATATTCGATTTTGTAAAATAAATTAAACGACATGTAAAAATAATAGATAGTGGGAACAATTTTATTCTATCTGCCTCATATGAAAATATCAATTCAATAATTTACAAGCACATTGATATCTATAAGGTTCATAATCGCAAATCACACATTCGTTTATTTTTATATTAATATAACCTTTAAAATATTGTGTGCAAGCTAAAGTTTGACTAGAGAACTGATTAATAGATTAATGTAGGTAATGATTAAACATGTATGAAAGCATTTACTGTATTTTACACCAGTAGTTCTTCTATAGGTCTATATACAATGTAGAGTTATCCGGACTCCGCTTCTAGACTTTTCAGACGTGTTCGGCGTATATATCATCACCAGACCGTCGCCTTGCTTAATTGCAGATAAATCACATAACAATATTATATAAACCTGTATTTTGAGGTATTATTGGATATGGTATTATATATGGAAGCAGTACTCCAAGTTACTGCGAACAAGAGCAAGATAACACGTTCTGATTATAAAACTCAACGCTCTAAAGCTTTTTTGAGCTACAATATCTATATGTTGGTCAAATGATGGCTTACTGTTAATATAAATACCAAGGACTTTTAACGCAATTTGCCCTTTCTAAGGGATGATTTTCAAATGAATAAATATTATTTATCATGATAATATTACATATAAACGATATAGCCTGACATTTATCTTCAGCAGTAATCTATTGCGTGTGCAATAATTATAAAAATTAACTAAATCGGCATGAATTCCAGCACAATCCTCTGAGGAAGTCACTGCCGTTTGCAGTTTAGCATTATTAGCATAAAATAAACAACAAGCTAATGAACTCCATTACGCCATAAATAGAAAATATAAATAGAAGGGGCCAAGGTAACTTCCCTGCGGAACACCAGATGTTACATAGGTAGTGTTAGATTTAAAGTTATTGATTGTAGCAGATTGGATAATAAAAGTCAAACAGGGTTGAATCCAGCGTAATAGAGAACTGCGTACACCGAAATTCTCCAGCTTAGTAATTAATGTAGAATGATGGACTTTATCAATGGATGGACTTTGGAGAAATCGATATATACAGCATCTACCTGAGCGCTTTCATCAATTACCTCATGTATAAAAGAAAGAAATTCTGTCAAGTTAGTGACCACAGATCTACCACGAAAAAAACCTAGTTAGACCTGAGAAGAGACTCAACAGACTTTTAATACTTGAGCTATTTAACTGGAGCTATCACTTTTATGTGCCGGATGAGGTAAGCCTAGATACGACTCTTTTAGTTTAATTGTAGGTCTTGACCCTGTTTTGCCTTGAAAAATAGATTAGTATAAGACTAACCAAATGACCTATAATTTAAGAAAATTAAAATAAATGTATACCCTAATATAAGCCAAAATAAAATTACGTGCAAATTACTTTATTCATTAAAAGTATTTGTTGCAAATGATACATATATATTGTCTCTGTACACATGGAAATACACCTCGCATTTTGATTTATATGGTGCCATCTGATCCGAAGGGCGAACCGTTAAATGTCACTTAGCCAGACTGATAACGTCGTAAGACAGAAACGCGTGTCCTTGATAAAGTAAGAGGTGTATTTTCAAGTGCACAGATACATAATGTATATACAGAGAAGTTCATACCCAAATGTAAAACAAAGCGATCTCCATGAAGACAACAAAAAGATGTCGTCAACCGCTGTCTTGTCACCGCTACTATGGAGTCTAGTAGTGGATACTATCATCACGACATTAAATGACCAGGGAATATGAACGCATAGGTTCGCCGATGACATTGTCATTGTGTCCTAGGGGAAATTTCCGGGAACAGTAGCGAGCATCATGCGAAATGATTAACTGTTGATCCACAAAAAAACAAATCGGTAACATTTACCAACATGAGAAGACTACATGATCTGGGCAGCGTAAAGTTGTTTGAACAAGAGTGAGAACTAGCCAATGAAGTGAAGAATTTAGGCATAACATTTGATCGAAACTGAATTGGAGCAGACACACAGCCTAAAGGCGACAGGGCGACGTAGCCCTTCTGGAGATGCAGAAGAGCTTTTGGCAAGACCTGGGGACTAAAACCAAATGTGGTACACAGGTTGTACACAGCAGTAGCAAGACCAGCGATTACCTATGGGGCAGTTGTCTGGTTAAGGAGGACGGAGCTGACATCGGCGGTAGGGCTCCTTACGAGTCTTCGGCGATAGGCTCTGTTGGGAATCACGGGAGCTATGAACAGCACGGGAACATGATTATGAAACATTGCAAAGGATTATTACCACCTGGTGTCATGCAAACAAGTTTAAATTAAGTATTAGCAAATGTGCCATTGTCACTTATTTTAGGAACGAGCAACGTATTTCTTACGATTACGATGCTGAACATACACCTATTCCAAGGAAGCTAGAAGCAAAAGATCTAGGTGTTTCATTTGATACACAGCTTAAATTTACTGGGCACATATAAGCAATCTGTAACTTTGCTTCTCGAGCTTTAGGTTTCCTTATAAGAACGTGCAGAGGATTCTCTAACGTGTTTGCACTAAAAACGTTATATTTTATTATGGCCAGGTCTAAACTAGAATATACATCTGTCGTATGGTATCCTATATGTACTTACCAGCAACTGGATTTGGAAGAAATTCGAAGGAGGTTCTTGAAATATGTTTCGTTCAGGACTAAGGAATATACCCACCGCATGGTGTAGACTACAATAGCCTTCTAAGCGAGTATGGCATGGAGTCGTTGTCGAAACGGAGGAATGTGTCTAGTGCCAACTTTTTAATCAAAGTGGCTACAAACAAAGTTGATTCTCCGTCATTACTCGGTGAAGTACAGTTTCTTGTCCCGAATTACGGCACGCGTTTATCGGCTACGTTTTCAGTTCCTCGTGCTAGAACTAATGTTATAGCTAAGACTCCCATGGTCCATATGGCGAAAAACGCAAATAAGTATTGTGAGGATCATTTTACTAAATAGATAAGTTAGTTTGTCATTTTGTTTACTTTAGAATTTAAATGTGTAAATGAATTTGCACTGCAACATATGTTTTTTATTTTTGTAATTTTATATGATACTTTAAGTGGATTTTTGTATCTGTTGGATAATCAAGACTATTATTATTATTATTATTATTATTATTATTAAAAGAATTCATTCTTGTGAATTAAAGTATTTTTCTTACTTACATTTAAGACCAAATTATTTTTACGCATATTGGAAATTAAAATCTAAATTTTGTAGTATATTCCGATATCGATATATTTTATAGTAATTTCTTCTGCTGTTACAATTGTTTTTGCCGTGTCGTACGTGACCACAGATGTTATTTTTTTGCATAGATGCAAGTGTCGATAAATGACGACGCAATTTTGTAATTTCATAATTTTGAATTTAGAATTAAATCATTTGTATTTGTGAGTAGGATATTTTTAGTATCGCTATCTGTTCATAAAATTATTGTGAATTTATCTCTAATGGTACCTTTAGAAAAGAATCTGCGGGAATAAATTATGTAATTAACTTAATTAATTATTTTCTATTTACCTTTAACAGTATTATTACGTTCAACTTTTAAATATCTATTGTTTACATATAAAACAAAACGCGAAAGGGGTCTAATTCGGGAGTCGAGAAGATATTTTATTTGTAAATTAACTTTTTTTTATAGTTTTACCAAACTATTATATGAAGGACAGGCCGAAAATTTCGGGAAAAGCTATGAAGAATAGTATGTAGAGTCAATGGCTTCAAATTTTCTACAATTTTGCAAAATATGCAAGCAGCACAATTTCCAAATATTAATTTATGCTATTATCAGCCCTCTATTCAATGAATTTTAGATAGACTTCATCATACCTCTTTCTCGATTTTTCTCATAAGAAGCCCGCATACGTTTTCTCAGCTTGATTTTTTACTGTTTCTTGTGGCGTATTGGAGATATTTAAATCATTTTCCGAATCAGAAATCATGATAAAGCTACAAACTGACGTGATTTAAAAATGACCCGATATAGCAACAGCAGGCAACTAGACGCAGGTGAAATTTAGTAGGTGACTTTCGTCACTAGGGACGAAAGTTAACGTTATGGAATTTTCTCTCGCTAGTGACAAAAATCAAATTTTCGCTGCAGTATTCGGTGCCGAAAAATGTCTTTTTATAAAGGGTTATTATTTTTCGAAATACTTGCAATTAAATTCTTTCCACTTTTTGATTCGTTCAAACCAATCACGCCATTCTAAAGCTGGTGTACTCAAAATATGTGACTTGAATGCAGTTATGGCCTCTTCTGGACAGAAAAAACGGTGGGCTCCGCATTTTTTTTTTGAATTGCCGGAAAACGTAAGAAAATGGCTTGGGGCCAATTGGCTGGATAACTCATTGATTTGATGCCTTTACTTCGCAAATAATCGATTGTTGCCCGAGCGGTATGGGGAGTGGCATTATCATGATGAAGGATGATTGCACGTTTAGGATTGCTTTTCCTTCATTAATCAATAACTTTGGGCAAGCAAATTGTTGTATTCCATTGTTCAGTTACAGTTCGACGAGTCTCCAGAATAATTGTAGAAACATGACCAGATTTTGCTATGAAACGTGCTTCGTTGACAGAAGTCCATTTTCAAACACTCGAATTATCTATTGTTTTGTTTCCAGTTCAAAAGAATATATACACGATTCGTCATCTATAACGTTATCAAAGACATGTTAAGAAGATCCGTCATTGCATTTTTTCAGCATTGCTTTGCACCATTTTAGGCGATCGTCTTTTTGAATCGTGGAAAGATTATGCGTCCAACGAGAACAAGGTTCCCTTGCGACTAAAGGAGTATATAAAATTGAATGTATCAAGGTCCTAGAAATGTGCAAGCATGCCTGAATCTGAATCTCATACATTACATAACAATCTTCAATCATTCGACATACAGCATTGATATTTTCCGCAACAACAGATGTTTCAGGTCACCCGTCCCTTATTTGATTCTGAAGCGAAGTTCGGCCAAACTTGAATTCTTGAAACTAACGATATACCGTTGTCTTTGATGGCGTTTCATCACCAAATGCAGAAATTAAATGTTCTTTGCACTAGTATTGAGTTAAACCACTACAAAAATCATAATAAATCATAGCTTGCAGATTTTCATAAGTTAACCCCATTTTCAATACGATTAGCAAACTTTAAAAGTGCACCCTGCACAAACTGACTAATATTTTGACAATAGGAAAAAAGCGTCATATTTTTGACACATCGCAGTACACCAGAGACATTATGTTTACCGTACTGTGTTCACCTTTTTGCGATTTCTAGTTTTGGATTTTGTATAGAGTTATATATATATATATACAGTGTGTTTCACTTTTCATGGGGACACCTAAATAACTTTTTTATTTTGAAAGCAATCAATATAAAATTTTTATTAGTTGTGTAGGCCCCGAAAATGCACCTTTTTGTATGAATAGAGTTTTTATAAAGTCAATATCTAGCCAACTATAATTAAAATAAAAAGTAGTGTTGCAAGTAATGTCATACTAGCGATTAAGATAGAGCAAGAAAGTATTAGGAAAAGTTTTTACAAATCACTCAAGAACCCTTAATACCAAATTTCGCGGAAAAATTTTCATTTTTAAATTCTACATTTTTATGCTATCAGTAGATAATAGTTTGTTATTGCAATAACAAGAGTGCCATGAAGCAAGAAAAAAATTCACAAATTTTATTCAACATTAAAGAACAAACAAAACAAAAGCAACAATTTAACAAACAATATTTTAAATAGGATCTTTTTCAACTAAATCACTTTGAAGACGGATACATTTTTCCAATCGCCTTTTGTGATTCTGTACAACCAGTCATAATACTTCTGGAGAAATTTCTCGACAGGCTTGTCGGATTTTCTGACACAGTTCCTGTATGTTTTGAGGTTTAGATGCGTACACAGCATTTTTAATAGTCCCCAAAGAAGAAAGTCGAGTGGTGTAATGTCAGGTGATCTTGGAGCCCACTCTACTAAAGGGTTATTAGGGCCTATCCATCTTAACGGAAAGTTATCGTCTAACCATGCTCGCACTATTCTTGCGTTATGAACTGGGGATTCATCTAGCTGGAAGTGTAAATCTCCCCTCATGGTAAATCATCAAGCACATCAATAAATTCCATATTTAAAAAATTTAAAAACCTTTCTGCATTTAGCCTATCAAGAAAGAAAAACGGACCAGTGATTTGTGTATTTAAAATTCCGCCCCACACATTAACTTTCTGCGTATATTGCCTTTTTCAATTGATAACCCATTTTGGGTTTTCTGTTGCCCAGTATCTACAATTCTGGGATGAAACAATATCATTTGTACTGAAGGTAGCTTCACTACACACTAAACTTTTTTTTTCTTAAATTCTCTGTCATTTCGAAAATTGCCTTGAGCCCATAGACAATACTCCATTTTTCTATTGAGATCTCCTTCTTCAAGGGTGTGTAAATATTTTGGCTTATACAGTTTCAATTTGTGACGACGGAGACATCTCCAAATTTTGGAGTAGAGATATTTAAATGTTTAGCCATATCTCGCAAATTCGCGTGAGGATTATTACGATACGCTGCTAATATTACTGCATCGAAATGGTGTTCTCGTTTGTTCAATTATCGTTGACGTGGTTTAGCAACATCTCCAGTAGTGTTAAAATTGTTATTCAAGTATGCAGCAGTTCGATGACAGATGGGTGGACGTTCAGGATATCTCGCGTTATACTCTCTAGCAGCCTCTCGGGTAGAACGTACATTATCATCAACAATTCGAATAATTTCTACTTTTTGAGCAATACTTAAATGTCTATCGTCCATTGCTCAGCAAAGTTCAATAGTTTCAACTGAAGTAAACTGTTGTTTAGTGAACTGACGTTTGACATTTAAACTGACAAATTATTTTCTTGCTTCATGGCACTATAACAAACTATTATCTGCTGATAGCATAAAAATTTAGAAAAATTTAAAAATGAGAATTTTGGTATTAAGGGTTCTTGAGTGATTTCTAAAAACGCTGCTAATATTACTGCATCGAAATGGTGTTCTCGTTTGTTCAATTATCGTTGACGTGGTTTAGCAACATCTCCAGTAGTGTTAAAATTGTTATTCAAGTATGCAGCAGTTCGATGACAGATGGGTGGACGTTCAGGATATCTCGCGTTATACTCTCTAGCAGCCTCTCGGGTAGAACGTACATTATCATCAACAATTCGAATAATTTCTACTTTTTGAGCAATACTTAAATGTCTATCGTCCATTGCTCAGCAAAGTTCAATAGTTTCAACTGAAGTAAACTGTTGTTTAGTGAACTGACGTTTGACATTTAAACTGACAAATTATTTTCTTGCTTCATGGCACTATAACAAACTATTATCTGCTGATAGCATAAAAATTTAGAAAAATTTAAAAATGAGAATTTTGGTATTAAGGGTTCTTGAGTGATTTCTAAAAACTTTTCCTAATACTTTTTTGCTCAATCTTAATCGCTAGTATGACATTACTTGAAACACTACTTTTTATTTTAATTATAGTTGGCTAGATATTTACTTTATAAAAACTCTATTCATACAAAAAGGTGCATTGTCGGGGCCTTCACAACTGATAAAAATTTTATATTGATTGCTTCCAAAATAAAAAAGTTATTTAGGTGTCACTTTGAAAAGTGAAACACACTGTATATATTTTACTATAATATACAGTCGGTATAATTATACAGGGTGATATTTCAATTTATTAATATTTCTTTATTTGATTTTAATCAACGCTTAAATATAATACATCCATTTTCCTAATCTTATTATAATCATTTATTTTCCTTTGATGGTGAATATACGAATTATTTGTTCATAAGTTTTCCTCTTTACCTTGGCACTCTCCGTAGCAATTTTCTTGTCAGGTATCCTGGGCAGCAATTTTGGAGTACGTAGGTACTTAGTAAGTCTAGATATGTAGCTTGAGTTTGAGTAGTTTGTATGTGCATGCGCCCACACCCATCTCCACTGACTAAGGGCATATACAATAAATAGAAGCTCCATACTATGTGCGATACAACTACACTTTTTTTTATCTCGATCATCTTCAGACGCCTTCGCCGCGCCAGCTTCCCATGTAGATAGCAACCTGTATGTGGAATCGCTAAATATTCCGCTAAAAGGGAGATCTGGTTATGGCTAGAAAGAGAACATAGAAAAAAATAGAAGCTAACGGAAGGTCAACTATATACTAAAACACTAGTAAGGGAACTGGACGCTAGGTTTTTAGTTAACCTAATTCGTAGTAACAAAAAAGAAATTAAAATAATTACCGCTTGAATAACCGGAAATTATCCTTTAAGGAAGCATCTGTACATTATGGGCTTAGTTATCGAGCCCTGTTGTAAAAAATGTGAAGAACAGGAGGAAACTAGCCTTCATGTAATATACACTTATAAGGAACTGAAGGGACTCAGATAGAAACATTTCGGAAAAGATCTATTGCATCCTACGAGGGTACTCAAACTTCTCCTGAGGAGGATAGAGCCTTTGATCGAGGACACAAGACTAACAGAGCGGAACTGAGAGATCTATTGGAGGTGGCACAAAGAGCACTGTGTTCAAGTGCTTGAATGTGCTGAGGTCCAACCCAAAACAGAAGAAGAAGAAGAAATGTGTATGCATATATGTATCATTTGTAACAAGTGCTTAATGCGGCTTACGTATTGATATACTAAATTTCTTTGGTACATTAAAAACATGTTTGCAGTACGTATGTGTTATTTATTTTTCAAAATATGCCTCGCATTCAATATTAATAAAATTCAAATAATAAAAGAAATTTAATTTCCGTATAACATTGAATTCCTGGCCTCTGTATTGTACATTTACATTTTTCCAACGTGTCTTTGATGTACTAAGTACAAAAGATACACCTACCTTAATCAAAAGAATTTCGCTATGCTTTTATTAAAAACGACACGGTGTATTAAATGACGTATATCGTACGCAATTTCACATTTTACGTCCTGCATTCTATTAAATTTTTATTAAAGATTTTTAAAAGCTTGTTAGTTTTTAATTAATGTCACCTGATGTTTTAAAATATCCTGCGCATTATATTGCCAAAAATGTACGCAATATGAAAATATGAAGTATTTACGCAGAATGAAATGGATATTAAATTTTATTGCTTGGCAAAGGAGTTATACATTTTCTTTTGGAATCTCATGTTAAATACAGCGTGTAAATATAAAAAAGTATTAGTACTTATTATAATTTATTTTACAATTATTTACATAATAATATGCATACTTAAAGAAGTACGTCTATAATTTTAATACAGCGTTTGCGTTTCATATCGTGCACTTCAAATAAGTATGTATATATAATCCCCGTTTTATGAGCACTTAAAATTTTATTTTATTCCAGTTTCGGGGCTTCCGAAATTGTATTTGTTTGGTAAGATTTTATTGCCCATAATAAATTTAGAATATAATAAGGTATACACCAAAATTCCTATTTTTTATGCGGAGATATAAAATGACAAACAGTATTTTTGCTTATACGGAATCAGAATTATAGACAGAATGAAACGAAATCTTCTTTAAGCAACGCGAATATAATTTTTCAATACATGGTGACTTACGGGGAACGTGCCGTTTTCAAATGAGCAGTACAAAGTTAATTTATAAAATAAAATTATTTCATTGCTACACAAAGAAAGGCCAGAGCATACTATTTAATTAACCCAAGAGCCCAAGAACTTATTGCCTCATATGTGAAAATAGAGTTAATTATGTATTTTATAACGGCTTTTACTCTTACCAATTCTTTTCAACATCTGGTGTGCCTTAGCGCTGGATCAAACTCTGGCCCACTTTTATTAAGTAACTTCATCGACGACCTTATCAAGTCTATCAACTGTTCTGTTTCGGCGTATGCTTTATTTATTTATTACCCAACAGAATTATAATTCCATTTACAGGGTAAAATCAAACAAAATTGTAAATAATACATATGACAACAAGTACTATTAGAAACAAAAAAGTATTATACAGACTTAACCTAAATATAAAAAATATAAAGAAGCCCAAAACAATACACAATATTCAAGCTAATAATATATATGAATATAAACAGAGTCTGCGCAAGTGATTAAAACTAATAAAAACCAAAAAAAAGCATCATCCAGGAATTAATTGTCAAGATACATACTGTAGTCGACAAATTTTAATTTCTGTTTGCGTATATAGCGTATGCAAAAGATGACCTTGTTTTGCCTGCTTTGCCTGCGATGCCTGCTTTTCAAACAGTGGAGGGAGAAGCAGACTGATGGACACACATACACAGTTAACATGTCCTATTCCCTAACAAACCCTTGCCGACTGTACAACCCTTATTTCTCTATGTGCCTATATTAATAGTCGATTTCAACATGCATGTTTTTACAACTCAAGAAAAGATACAAATCATAAAATGGTATTACGCCGGTAGAGACCTCAATGTACCTATACAATCTGTACATATCCGATATCCATAAAAATTAAATGTATGGGCTGGTATTTTAAATAATTTAATTGTCGGTTCTTTCTATAGGGACATATCAAACAAAAAGGTTACAGTAATCCCCACGAAAGAATGCATAATATAAATGACATGCTCAGTAATGTCCGTCAAGAATTTTATTATAGGTTGGCTTACTACCAAGAACAATGTGGTGGATTATTTGAACCTTTAATTTAGAATATTTTTTATTCTTATCGGAGAAGAGTTAATTTATTTTCTTTTCATAAGAGTTACATTTATTTTTTTTTACATAATTTAGAATTAATATTTCATTTCATTTTATTTATACGCGGAAAATATAAGCTTTGTTGTACGTCCTCATAAAATACATCATGAAATAAATATTTTTCTGTAAATATTCGTGGCGAATTTTACACGTATTTCTAAGACTACATCCCTCTGAAGCAATAGGCTTACTGACTAGCTATAATCTGACTGAACCTTATCGTACCCCACTTCATCTACTTGCATATATTCATTGGCAACCTCGCCATAGGTATTTCTTTACTTTCTTCCGTCGCGCTCTTTTCCTTTTCTACTTTCGTACCAGAAATTAATAAAATTTGTCATTTACGGTATATACTACAACGAATACATATCACAGATGTTATAGAGAAGTCGCTTGAAGGTCAACAAACCACAGAAATGTATATCCATTTCAGAAGAAACCTGATTGAAGTTGCTGCTCATAATGTAGACAGGAGACCTGACACACACACACATTGGTTCGAGGTAAAGAAAGATAAAAAGTTCGGGAAGGACGTGTGAAGAATAGTGGGACAAGAAAATTAAAGTAGGATAATGCTGGTGATGTTAATATTTATCATAGGAATGACTCCTCGGTGGATATTGTTGCAAATAAACCCTGATCAAATTTATGGCTGGTGTTTACGTAATAATTTAAAATTTAACACCGATAAGTGTTTTCTGGTATCTTATTCTAGAAAGATTACTAGAATTGAGTCGATTATAGACTTGGATGTGACATATGATGAAAAATTTCAATTTTCGGATAATATTTTTCGTTTCTTAGCTGCTGCTTTCAGATCTCTTTGATACATTATTCACACATGCAAATATTATAATAACAACGACTCTATTAAGACTCTTTTCTTTGCTCATGTTATTTCCAAGCTCGAATATGCATTCATAGCCTGGTATCTCTTCTATGGTGCTCATATTGATCTCTTGGAACGAATCCAGCGTAAATATTTGAAATATTTTTTCTTTAAGTGTGATGGACGCTGTCCCATGAAATGAATTACAAGTTACTTGAGGGACATGGCGTCGTTTTTCTTTCAGAAAGGAGCGCTCTATTTATGTGAAATGTCATTATTGGTAAGGTAGATTCACCTGACTTGCTGTCTAAAGCTGATTTTCTTGTGCCCTGTTTGGAATCAAGATCAACGCAATTGCTTCACATTCTTACAGTAAGGGCGAACACGTTGTTAAAAGCGCCTATGGTACATTTGGCTCTGAATTTTAATATGCTGGGAATGGATTTGCCTTGATTGTCGTTTTTCTCATTTATTTTTAATATATGTACTTATTGTAATTATGTACACTCATAGCTGTAACCGACGGTAACTGTACTAACGCGTCTCTTCTATCAAATGAACTACATCGACAGCGTAATAACAAAAACAATTTGAAACATACTTGAGTGGGAAAAACCTAAAGTTTTAATTGTGTATGGAAGATTGTATCCTTTACTTGACGTCCATTAGCGACTACGCAAAATTGAGCTCCTTCTGGGATATGTTGCATAACCTTTGCTATAGTCGTACGCTTCTTATTTCTGTCAGAATATTCTCCTTCAACTGTAGGATGGTCTATGGTTTGATTACTCTTTCAGATAACCCCATAAAAGGAAATCGGGCGCGATCATGTTCGGAAACCTGGAAGACCAGTTGATTGTAGATTAGAGATGTCTATTTTCGGTACTTTTAAGTAATCGTTACTATTCGTTACTCAAACCTTGAGTAATCCTTGAATCTATTCTCTACTTTGATTACTTTAATTGCGTTAATTATTTTGATTACTTTGATTATTTTAATTATTTTGATTATTTTGGTTATTTTATTATTTTGATTATATTGGTTATTTTGATTACTTTGATACTTCGATACTTTGATTATGTTGATTATTTTGGTAATGTTGGTTATTTTGATTACTTTGATACTTTACTTTATACACATATTCATTTTACATAAGTACGAATTTAACGTTCGATGCCGGCGTTCATCTTATTGGTCTTATTATATCTAGAATCGGTATTATTTGCCTTGCAGAATTAGTAACGGTATACATAGCTGCTTTTCACTAAACTTGCGGCAAGATTCAAACGAATCGCATAAATTTTATCAAATTGTATTATAGTTAGGGGCCGGACACGAGAGGCCCGCGACCCATCGCCCATGGTCGTACTATTAAAAATTTGTATTTTTAAAGAGTTTTTAGTTTTATTTATATAACTAGAAAGCAAACGGGTGGTGACCTATAAAATACGAAATACATTTTTATTTGTTCATTTTGTAGTTCAAGCTGAGTAAACGAGTATCTTTATTAACTAACAATACTTTCTTAAGCTTCTCTTCTGTAAAATTTGTTCTCTTAGAATGAAATACATCCTCTAGATAGAAAACGTCCTTTCTACATCGCAGCTGGTTATAGATGCATAATGGAAATATTCTTTTATTTCAGCGTATTTAGCAGCTAGATTTTGAAGCATTGTCCCCATATACAATTGCCGCAATGTTATTAGATCTGGATTTCTATTAAAAACTGCGTCTAACTTTTGCAAAAGGCCACATTCGAAGTCACTTGGAATATTTTTTAAATTATTAATAGCCACATCTAATGTGGTTAATCCATCATTTAATTTGATTTTCAAAATAAGTGTGCCTGAAGAGAGTACAACTGATTTTTTAAATTTGAAATTTGTATTAGTTCCTTGCACTCAGAAATACTTCGAGCATCGTCATTTAAACATGTAACGAAATTTTGTGTAAACTATCGAAATTCTCTGATAAAAACTAGTAGCTTCCAACCATGATTCCTATCTAGTTATTACTGGAGAGGGAGGCCGTGACAAAGATCGAAGTTTTTCCCTGTAAAGAGGTACTCTCAATGGTGCTTTTCTAAAAACTTTTTTAAAAGTGGATATAAGTCTATCAACTTTCGGAAAGTTGTCTCTGATATATTCACAGATTCTGTGAAGAGCATCTGCTACACAAGTAATACGCAACATATTAGGATATGTTTCCTTTAATAGTATGCCTGTTTATATATATACAGCACTGTCACTGATAAATAAAAGTATTTTTTCTTTGTACCTCTCATCCGAATGAAGAATTTGGTGCATATTCTCGTTAACGGTTTTAGCTACTGTTTCCACATCAACTGTATTTATAACTTTTGTTGCTATTACATATGCGTTATATGAAATAGTTGGATGTAGTGCACCAGCTACAACATTTGCCACACAGCGTCCTATTATATCGACAGTTTCGTCGGCACTTATCCATAGGTATAGCAAACGCCAATTAAGTTGGCGCGAGAAGGGGTAAGTTCGCGCAGGATTAGAAGTAGTGGGGAGATTTGTATTTGGTTTTGCATCAAATGTCAGATAATTCTAACCTCTGAGCGTGTATGATCCCCTAGCAAAGACATTACAAAATATGTTCCGTCAAACGTCAATGACAAATGTATTCTGACAATTACTTGAGTAGTGGGGGTGGACGTTTTTAAAAACGGCTTCTGCGCACCCCCTCCTCGCGCCAACTTAATTGGCGTTTGCTATACTGATTTGAAAGTTGGCTTCCAATGCGTACTACTGCTTCCGTATAGCACTTAGGAACATAATTTTTTCGTAATGTGGATTCATCAGGAACATTTCGACCAGTCTATTTTTGGAGAAATGTTTAGAAGGTGAGATTGTTAAGTTTATTTAATGCAATATTTGCCGCCATTAAAGTTTCATATGTCTAACTTCTGTGTATGTGTTTGCGATGCTATGTGACGTTTTACGTGCGATTTCTTGGAATTTTTTAAGGATATATTACAGACTTTGCAATAAATTTCGGAGTCACTGGCAAAGGACATGCGATCAGTATGACCCTTAATCCAGCTCGCCATTGTTTCACGATGCCATTCTCGACGTTGTTCCGTATCATATCTAAAAAAGTAGCCTAAACAATGTTCTAAATCTAAATAAATGAAAAATTAAAATTTATGCGTAAATTATTGAAACTTAACGAAATTCACTGGACACTTTCGTATATATGTAATTAAGAGTTAAAACAATGAAAAATAGAAACTAACTCACCGTACGAAATATAAACTAATGAATAAAACAAATTATAAAAACTCCTACCACTTCTAACTACGTCCATAAAGAAAGAAATACAAGTGTAAAATTGAAATAAATGCGTCACAACATTTTGCGACAGCATGTAACAACGGGTAAAGTGTAAACTATTAAAATGATTTTGACTGTGGACATAAAAAACATGTTTTACCATTACATGTTTTAACATCATTGTATTTGTTAGCATTATAACAGTATGCTGTCGTAAAATCTTTCCTCACGTTAGTTCAATTTGTAGGTATATTGTAATTGTATACATGTTATATAATATGTTGTATTAGGTACAACTTAATTACTGTTTTTTTTTAATTTACTCAGATGAAGCGCATCAATTGAGTGGCGAAATATTGGCTAAAACTAGACAATTACAAGAGTCTTTCCAATTTTCCCCAAACCAAATTTCTAGCCGAGTCACCTGATCTTATCAAATCAAATTATTACATCCCAATGTTGTATCGTATTTGCCTATGTTACAGTTTTGTATTATTTGCAAATATATAATTAATTTAAAAATAGTGACTGGTAAACATGATCAACTTATTTAAAATTTATTTACATATAATAAATTAAATTGGCTGCACATTCTGTAAATCTGAATTTTATAACTACGCAAGTAAATTGGATTGTAAAATTCTTTGTTAATATGTATTTGACATGTCTATATCTAAGAAGTATGCTATAGAATATCAATGAATATATCTTGTAAACGTAGGTTTATACTATGTACAATAATGTACATATAATACATATATATGAACATGACGATATGTACCAAAAGTAATCGAGTGTAACGATATGTACCGAAAGTAATCAAATACGTGTGTAATGATTAGAGAACGGACATTCTTACCACATGACTCGGCGTAATTCAATGACGTATTTGTTAGTCTTTGCCGGCCATCTGGTCCGCTGCGATTACAATGACAACACACCTATTGTATTTGGAGGATAAATATCCATTAAATGCAATCGGCATCTCGAAATGTTTATAAACTTCGCCGAGTACATCCCGGCGTAATACAATGAAGTATTTGTGTCTCGGCCACCAGCGTTAACAATGGACAACGGCTATTGTATTCTGAGAACTTCGTCATGTGGTAAGAATGTCCGTTCTCTAGTAATGATATGCAGTGAAAGTAACGATTACATTTTCAAATAAATAATCCTTACTTCGGATTCGCTTGTGAAACGACCACTAATGTACCGAATAATTACTTTGTCGACATCACTATTGCAGATCTCGGCGAAATTAGGTCCATCTTGATAAAAAACTATGTTTCAGGTATATTTTTTACATAAATACACATTTTCTAGAACTTTCCGATATCGTTGTTCAGTTACAGTGATTAATTGGTACAATTTCATATGAGCTTATAATATATCAGGATGTTACTTTTTCGGAGTATAATTTATGCTGGTAAATAACCCTTGCATTCTGAGTTCTCCAAATTCTGCAGATTTTCTTAGTAATTAATCAGTTAAAATGAAAATGAGCTACATCACACATGATCAGATGAAGAATAAACTTATTTTCTTCTCTAGGCAATTCTTTAAATCGGACACCCCATGCTAAATTCGTCCGATAATCAGCTGGTTTCAGTGCTTGCGTCAGTTTGCAATGAAAAATATACAAACTCTGTAAAACGCGCTGAAGTAATATGCGTTTTAAATTAAGTTGCTGTAATCGTCTGCGAGTCGATGTTGTGTTCTTCTTCGACACTATCGCGTACTAGCTTAAATTTTGATTCGGTCCTAGCAAAACCTGGTCGGCCAGCATGTGGGAAATGTTACAATAAACGACAAATTACTGATTCTGAAAAATATTCTCGCACTCCCTAATGTTGGCGATATATCTGCTAAGTATTCATGCCTTTAATGGCTTTGTTTGACCGTTTGATTGTTAAATCTCTCGCTAATATTGCTGAACAAATAATAAAAAATATTATGAGACTAAAAATTATTTAGAAGTTCGAATTCCTTATGGGACCTATAAACCATCCTATTTTTATGAGCATAACT
The DNA here is from genome assembly GCA_935421215.2 of Melolontha melolontha. NCBI lineage: Eukaryota > Metazoa > Arthropoda > Insecta > Coleoptera > Scarabaeidae > Melolontha > Melolontha melolontha. The sequence goes on from OW285235.1 coordinate 216,291,119, forward strand.
GTACATTAAATATCACTCCTTTTATTTTTACTACAGGGTTGGCCATTTAAGGTTGCGGTTTTTGAAGTCATATTAAACATACAAAACATTAATTAAAAAAAATTATTTATTTGTGCAATTAAACAACAAAATCTGCGGTTTAATAAATCAGGTTTTCGAAGTGAGAGCCTCGAGCAACGATAACATTTCGCAGCCTCTTCTCAAATTCTCCACAAACTGCCTGAAGGGTGGCGTACGGTGTCGCTTCTATTCGCTGCCGTATTGCCATTTCAAGGTCATCCAGGGTGTCTATACCATCGCGATATACCGTATCTTTTAATGATCCCCACAGGTAGAAATCGCAAGGATTGAGGTCTGGAATATATGGTGGCCATGTTATCCCTCCGCCTGTAAACTGTTGAGCGTCAAGACCAATGATTCTGTTACCGAAATGTTCTTCAAGAATGTTGAAAACTTCTTCCGTGCGATGCGGACGAGCCCCGTCTTACATAAACCATGCATTCTCCACCATATTTAATCCATGCGCCACGGGAATAAAAGACTCATTAAGCATTTCACAATATTTTTGCGAAGCAACGGTTCCATTGACAATCACGGGACCGATCATTCCTGCCGACGAGATAGCACACCATACAGTCAACCGTCGAGGGTGAAGAGGACGAACAATTGCTATATGTGGATTTTCGAAATGTGACTCATCCGACCACCACACTCGTTCCAATGACATGCTGCCATTTTCAATGCGTTCGATGATTTCGTTCGCAAAATTGTATCGTCGCTCCATATCAAACGGTCTCAACGGCTGATCGATCTGGATTTTGTATGCTTTCATCTTTAGATCTTGCTTTAGGATCCGCCTTAGTGTTGTACGGGGTATTTCAAGTTCTTGAGATGCTCTTGAGGTCGATGTTGAAGGTTGAGCTGTAAAGTGCTCCCGTACTCGTTCTATGGTTTCCGGTACCCGGATGGTCTTTTGAGGTTCTCTAACAGTTGATCTTTCGTCTGCCGCAGATGCTGTTGCTTCAAATTCCACTACAATCCTAAGATATTGTCGGATTAGTAGACATGGAAACACGATAACGAATACTTTGTTACTTTTCTAAATTTATCTTTTTTTCCTTACCTTTTTATAGTGTTTTCCGTTGGTGCGTTATTTCTCCCGAATAGAGTACGCAAGTGTCTTGCCGTAGCTGCAAAAGATTTCCCATTTCTATAATAATATTTTATTAATTCCACACGCACTTCCGTTGGATACGACGCCATCTTGAAAACTGACAAGGCAAATTTTTCATATATTTATTGTAAACCGCGCTTGGCCCTCTAGTGTAAAAAATATATATTATATTAATTTCTATATATACCGGGTGTCCCAACAAGGGTAACGAGCTACGGTATTAGAGAATCGCCAAAAAATTAACTTACTGCAAAAAAATTAAATGCAATGATATCACTTTTTTTACGTCATTACATAGTCAGTCAAGAGCCTAACAAGCCAGTGAGAACCGCATCTCAATATCTTTATCCTAACCTTAGATATGAATAAAAGAAATTTATACTAAAAAAAAAAAATTTGGGGAAGCATTTCCACTTTAAGGTTTGTTATTAATGTCTAATTATTCCTAATTTACCAAATAAAATGATAATTTATTATTTGGGATGCCAAACGATATTTTAAATCGAAATAAAATTTTGTTATTTATCTTTATTACTTTTTTTTACAATGCCTTTAAGGACACCATAGTGTTTAATATCTGATATTAGTACTACGTTGTGATATTGTCACCCGTTTTCAAATATTTACATATTTTTTTATTAAAAGTTAGGTTTTTAGTCAATAATCATTGTTGAGTACTAATTTTATTAATTATTGACGTAATGTAAGTAATAAAATCCTCTGACAGAAATCATTCTTTTGTAATTATCAAGATTGCCATGAAAACAAATGTCGTTTATATCTGACATAACTCTACGCGTTTTTCATGTTGTTGTTTGATGCTTGTCAAAGTGTGAAAGTCTCCTGATATCCTGTTTTAAATAGTCGGTTTAAATTTTAATATTTAAATTAATTGTCTTACTGTGTTGTATTTATTGCATTAAAAATGTCTTATTCAACTGCGGAAGCATACGTCATGTTGGACGTGTTTTTCCAGTGTCATCAAAACGCCTGTGTGGCTGAGCGTGTGTACGCAGCAAATTATCCCAATAGAAGACATTTTAGTAGAATGGTATTTAGACGTTTAAGTAGATGTTTGCGCGAAACAGGACGAGTTCATCCTAATCCAGTGCCTAGAAGAAATCGACACGCTAGGAACAAACAAAACGTCATTAATGTTCTTGCCTATGTTAACATTAACCCCCATTTAAGTTTAAGAAGAATAAGTTTGGACTTAGGAATTAGTAAATCATCGGTGCAACGAATCCTAAGAGATCACTATCTACACCCTTATCATATTGAACTACATCAGGCTCTTTTAGAAACTGATTTTGATAGGAGATTAGACCACTGTCATTGGTTGAATTCTATGATAGATGAGGATCCCGAATTTTTGTCTCGAATATTATGGACCGATGAAGCTACTTTTTCAAGCAATGGAGGAGTCAATTTGCATAATATGCATTATTGGTCGCCAGTAAATCCACATTGGATGCGTGAGGTAAACTATCAAAATCGTTGGAGTGTGAACGTCTGGTGTGGTATCTTAGGCGATTGAATTATAGGACCATTTTTTTTAATAATAATGTTAATGGCGAAACATATTTGGACTTTTTAAGAAATCACTTGCCAATTTTATTAGAAAACGTGCCTTTACAAACGAGAAGAGATATGTGGCTGCAACACGACGGATGTCCTGCACACTTTTCTCAACAAGTCAGGAATTTTTTAGACCAAGCTTATCCAAACCGTTGGATAGGAAGGGGCAGTTTGTTTCCATGGCCTGCCAGATCTCCAGACCTTACTGTCCTTGACTTTTACCTTTAGGGTAGAATAAAAGATATTGTTTATCAGACTCGCCCTACTACCCCAGAAAACATGATTGATCGTATCCGAAATGCTGTAGCCAATATTTCAAGAGCTGAAATCAGCACAGCCGTATTAAATACACGACGCAGGATAAATTCCTGCATAGAAAATGACGAAAGGCACTTTGAACATTTATAAACACTTTTTGATTTTCCTTTCAATCAACCTTGTTGTGTTTTATCTTTCTCAAGTTATTAATTTCATAGATTCCATAATTTATTGTTATTATTTTATAAGCATTGCGGCTCGTTGGACTTTAAGTTAGTTTCCTTACTGTTCCCACACTTATTATTTTATAATTGTTTTGGCCTGTTAGCTTTCGAAGGTATTGTAAAAAAAAGTAATAAAGATAAATAACAAAATTTTATTTCGATTTAAGATATCGTTTGGCATCCCAAATAATAAATTATCATTTTATTTGGTAAATTAGGAATAATTAGACATTAATAACAAACCTTAAAGTGGAAATGCTTCCCAAAATGTAATTTTTTTTTAGTATATATTTCTTTTATTCATATCTTAGGTTAGGATAAAGATATTGAGATGCGGTTCTCACTGGCTTGTTAGGCTCTTGATTGATTATGTAATGACGTAAAAAAAGTGATATCATTGCATTTAATTTTTTTGCAATAAGTTAATTTTTTTGCGATTATGTCAGAAAACGCCATCTGGCAGCAAGGTAAGCTAACACAATCACCTCACTCACAGTTCAATTGATAGTCTAGGAAACCCCCTTTTTAACTACTCCAAGTTTATTAAGATACGTTAAACCTTTTTAGAGTTATCGAAATTTATTTCCGAAAATATTCTAGCGCCCCCCACCACTTTCTTTTCAGAGATAGAGCAAAAAGCATTTAACAAAAAATATTAGAATTTGTCTCAGCTTTAAAATAGTATTCACTATGACTATCATTAATATAAGAAAATTTTGCAGAAAACGGGGATTAAAATTCAGGATGGCAAATTACGCCCCCTGGAGGCCATTTCAGAAACTTGAAAATAATGTCCAGCATTTTCTCTTAGCCGATTTACTCAACAATTATTTTGTTTCAAATTTCTAGGTACATCCGTTTCCCTAATACCGTACCTCGTTACCCTTGTTGGGACACGGGGTACAAGGGAATAGCGCGATTTTTAAAACCGCAACATTAAATGGCCAACCCGTTATAAATACATCTGCAATAACATGTAGGTCTACTAAATTTACACTTATGTTTACATGTCAACACTAATTAAATTTGAAAATGAAATGAATTACTTATGTAGGTGCTTAATATACGCAAATAGACTAATGAAGGCAAAATATATATACGCGTATCACTAACGCAATTCCCTCTTACTATTTATAACATGAATTGAGTACAAATAGGCATGTCTATATATATATATATATATATATATATATATATATATATATATATATATATATATAAGCAAAAGATCCTAATAGGCGCCTCAAGCTCAGTGGAATATTGGAAATTCATTGTAAAATGAGCGACGTCGTTTACGGAACTCTGTCATTTCGAATTTCCTGTTATCGAGACATCCGGAACAATGCAGCCCTTTCAGTTTGCGATTGCTGAACCGATATTACATTTATAATTGAATCCTTGATTAATATATATACACAACATTCATAATGGTATAGGATGTATTACGGAAACAATCCTGATGACGTTTAGCTGACAACTTTCCCAATATTCTCTATCATTGCAAGCGTGTTTATTAAAGTAACCATTCCTCTTTCAGTAAGGAATATTACATGGATATGCGAATTGTGAGTAATTGTCTTTTGATTAATTAGGAAATATTTTATGCATTTAATATTATTAATGGATGAAAAATACCAATAAATTATATTTATCGTTTTGGAAATTTCATACTTAGTTGTGAAAGGGCAGGGTAAACTTAGAGTATAATACAAGAATAAATAATAAAATTTGAGAGTGTGTTTATGTTGCTATTTATATTTGAATACGTGCAATTCAACCTATGATATATCGGTACTATCGTTCATGCATCGAGAAAATTTAGTTTGGCATCGTTGTTCAGTTGGCGGTAGCATCTTTCAGTAATTCGAAAACTCGAATATATTGTTACATTTATTTATTTTTTTTTTTTTACCGCCCTGTAGATAAAGATATATATCAAATTTAATTCATTATATTCGTTATTTTCTTTGTAATTCCGGCTGCCCATCTATAATGGGTTGTATGCACTGAATTTGTCCCAGCTTCGGGCGGTGCGGTTTGATAAAGAAATCACTCTGTTAGGCGTGCGAGTTTGTAGTTTTGTTTCTTCGTGCGCACCGTAAAACGAGATAAAAGGCCACGCTATACTCTAATTTTTGTAGTAATTTTCGCTGTTAAGCTGTTTCAAAAGAGTGTGTGTGATAGCTACTAGAAAGCCTGCTACCGTTAGTGAATTTGGACGTCTTACTGGGAAGTAATTGGACGTAATTAGGATTATGCTTTCTTTGTCTGATATACTGAATATTTATATTTCGCAACGAGTAAGACAGACAACCAAGCAAACAACGGAGACAGATAACCAAGCAAACAATGGAGACAGGCAACCGAACAAACAGCGTGCGAGCTTGTAGTTTTGTTTCTTCGTGCGCACCGTAAAACGAGATAAAAGGCCACGCTGTACTCTAATTTTTGTAGTAATTTTCGCTGTTAAGCTGCTTCAAAAGAGTGTGTGTGATAGCTACTAGAAAGCCTGCTACCGTTAGTGAATTTGGACGTATTACTGAGAAGTAATTGGACATAATTAGGCTTATGCTTTCTTTGTCCGATATACTGAATATATATATATATATATATATCGCAACGAGTAAGACGGACAACCAAGCAAACCACGGAGACAGACAACCAAGCAAACAATAGAGACAGACAACCAAATAAACAACAGAGACAGAAAATCAAGCCAACTTCGTCTTGACAGAATATCTGGTCACAAGAATACGAAACAGCTGTTTCGCATACAGCCGCTCAACGTATTTCTATGCCAATTAAAACGGCATATAGTCCTAGTTATATTCGTATATATATATATATTTGGAACTTATCACGTAATTTACGTATTTATTAAAAAAAATTATTTGATTATTATACAATTTTAAAATTAATTATAGTACATATATTGTTAAAATAATTTTGTATTTAAATAAATGGTTAATTGAGTTGATTTCACACAATTAAGTAATTTTAACGACGACCTTGTGTAACATTCTCGAAATATATTGCATTGATTTGTAACCACGCAAACCAGAGACGTGTTAGAAGATTTAAATAAATTGTAATATCTGTTAAAGTTCTTTACTTTTCTTGATCTCATTTTAGTAATGCTTAGATAATATACTGTGCGTAATTTCATTGTAAGATTCCGCTACAGATTTGAGGTAGAACTAGATTTTCATCTTAGGTATAAGTTAATTTGAAATCGCTTGCATTACTAAATTGTCATATTTTTGGTGCATTTTGCAGTTTAACTCAATTTATTATATTTTTGGAGTGCCCTCCATTAGTTTGTGAGCGAAAGTTGATACACCTATTCAGCTTCTAGGGAAGTACTTATAATTTCCTCTATAATAGCATGCTGAAATTCCGGTTTGCATAGGCGCCAACTAAAAATTTTTTTCTTCAAATGCACAGAAAGAAAAAATCTAATGACGTTAAATCAGGTGAATTAGCCGGCCATCGTCCTGTACTAATAAGCTTATCATTCAAAATTCCTCTAAATCTGCTATTGTTGCATGTGCTGCATGAGGTGTAGTACCATGTTGGAAATAGCCTATTTAATTAACTCTTGATCATCTAGGTTATTAATGAAACACTCTAATATAGTTATCTCTGAACCTGGTCGCGTTTATTGTATCTTTGAAAAAGATTGGTCTCGTTGACATTGCATGAAACTACGAAAACGACAACTAATGTATGTAAATACAAATGTCAACGAAAATTATATTACGGATCGTTACTTGGTACGTATCTCAGAAATCAAAAATTACCGTTGGCAGGTTTGAACTTGTTTCTATTCACACAAAATGACGTTGTTGGGGACTTTATACCTATATAAAATATATCAATCCGCCCCGTATATATTGCTGTGTACTTTGATTTCTAAAATGGGTTCCAATTATCAAATATGAATCGTCACACACATATCGTTATAGTTTAGACTCTTAAAAATTGTTCTCGGGATTTTTGTTTTCAAGAGAGGTTCTTTGCAACTAGGCCTAGCATCCAATGTAAAAAAAGGAGAGAAATAATATGACAAGATATTAAATTTAATACATTTATTGTTCACAATTTGCAACAATATACAATTAATACAATTAATTTTTGACGTGATAACTATCATTAATTATATTTTCCTTTCAAGATAAAAAATAGCATGTAAATCTTTATATCTAATTAAAATACAAACATATCTTAGATATCTAAAAATATGACTTAGAAGGTCTTTGTTTGATTTTAACAAATCTTCTAAATATACCTGTGTATCACCTTAGACCAGTGAGTATAATACTCTACAAAATACCAACGTATGACACATTGTTTCTGCTTTAAATTAATAAATCAGTGAAGCTTATGGATTTTATAGGTTTCCAAAATGGTAATATATTTTTAAAAGAAATGTGTTATTTCATATTCATGTGACGCGAATTTACCCTACCACATGAGATACTTAATATCACACAATTTGTTCTATTTGAAATCTCAATTATTTAATGAAGATTTTACCCAGATATCTTTAAATGCTCGTGATACCTTACTCTACTTGCGATTTAAAAGACGTGTGTGTTATTTCTTCCGATATAAAACAGAAATTAAAATTAATTCAGGATCAATCAAATCTCCATATAAAATAAGTAATCTTAAAATTTTAATTTATGAGCTTCAAAATCTTGAATACCTTTAATACATTATACTGACCTGTCAAGCTCATTATTATAGAGATTATCAAATTCTGCATGATACAGAGCCATTCCTTTAAAATAAAAGTGATATTTATTAATTAAATGATAAAATAATATAAATATAAAATAATAATTCTCTTTTAAACTAAAAACGTAAGAATTCTAATAATAGATTAACTTAACATAATCTATAATATCTTTTACTATCAATACAAATTTTAATATCTGACCACTACTTTTAGTTGATTTTAAAAAGTTCCTCCTTTTTGAAATAATTTCCTATATACATGACTGGTGACGTCAATTCCTTTCCAATTGTAAAAGTTCTCTCTTATAAATTATATTTTCTATTTAAAAATTTTTGTTCTTACATTCATTTAAGCTTCTTAGTATTTTCTTTAAATAGTGTTTTATATTTTAAAACTTGTTCTTTGGATTTTTAATGTTTTTCAAAACTGTATAAAAATTTGTTAAGAAATATTTTTACTTATTCTATCCTTCTTTTATGACCAGCCCTATGCCTTCTTTATCTTTTACGTTTGTCTCCGTCCGGCATGTCATCGTGTGGCGCAATTTCGAATATATGCTCAAACTTCAGATCTAGTTTGACAATTGCATTCTTTATCATGTATAAACCAAATGTATATCTATCTTTAAAACAGATATACCATATTGAACTCTGTTTTGTATATTATAGAATCACCATTGGCATTGATTCTTCTTTCGGTTAATTATACATATATTTAAACGAACCTACTTATTATTATAAGTAGGTATTGCAAAATGTCAATTTTATAACACATATTATATGATGTATTGTTTTATTGCAGAGTTCTTACTATATTTTAGGCTGTTTTAATTTGTTCTGTATGTATTATGTAGTAATATACTCGTATACCTGACGTTCTAAGATTTTATTTAAAATTTTACATACTCCATGATTGTCAAAACAAACAATGTTTATTTATTTAAGGAATTTGCAAGATTTAAATGTTGATATGAAATCTATTGCCTTTGTAATGTTTTAAATATCCTTTTATAATTTGGTAGGTATTGCATGATCTTAATTTTAAGTTTTTAATATTTATAACTAAATCGTAGAGATAATAAGAGAATAAATAATAGAGAAAAAAGATATAATAATCTATATGGCATTGAACATTCAATATAAATTTACTAAATATACACAGACGTGTCTTCTTAACACGATCTGTTTTGTTGCGTTTTAAACATATTACAGTAAATAACTAGAAACATGTAAACAAACATGAAATTTGTTATATCGATGCTCATACAGGGTGAATTCAAAATTGATCCGTTACAAATTTTTCAACTCCTGTTTCAGTTCTATTTTATTTTTCAATTTGTCTCGTTAAAAAAGAATGGCCGAATACTTAAGTGAATTAAGCATTAGAACTATTATATTGTTAAAAAATTGAACTAAAGCATATTCGAAAATGATATAAAGACTCAATAAATATAATAATAATATTTAAATTGTTCAAATAATTAACACCACTCTCTTAACTCTTAAAAAGTATGTACTCGTAACAATAATGTTTCTAATACCAAACTACTACTGAAAGAAATTTACTGTTCTTAACTACTTTCTGTTATTATAATTGACAAAGATATATCAGTGGTTGGATAAATTGTTAATACTTTTATAATAAAGGATCATGCATTATTTCATGGAGCTAAAACAAAGTGCTAAATTAATTTAAAGTATTTATATACATTTTTAGAGTATGAATTCCAATGCTTATGAAAAATAAAGCATTTTTAAATATTAAATCAATGTATTGACAGTCAGTATATAAGAATACTTTTCACTTAATAGAATTTAATTAAATAATAAATGTTTAATAAAACCCCATCTTGTTTATTGGATATTCCAATGCTTCGAAAATTCAAATGTACAATGTAAAAAGAGATACTATTTGATGTGGAGGATTTTAAAAATGTTCATGGAAACATTTGAAAAGAGAATCCCCAAATTTACGATTTAAAACCACTCTCATTTCTCTTATCGAATGTATTTAATTTAGAACGAGGCCAGCGGATTAAGGAATGTAGACTGAATTTGCAATATCAATTGGTAAATTTTCATTCTTTATTATAGTCTGTGTTATTGCGACCGTTTCTTTGTAATTTTGCTTACATTCTCCAATGGAAAACTAAGAAATTCTATTTTTATTAAGTATAACTGAACACTAACTATATTTTTTGTAAGTAAAATTTTAGAAGACAATTATTACATATTCCTTTTCCATTGTGTATATTTTAAGAAGTATTGTTTTCATACAGCCAATTATTACACTTCAAAAAATATTTTTCTATTATTGAAATTGCATGAAAATAACGTAATTGCCAATTATGGAATCGTATTCAATTATTTTGCACTGCCTACTATACTTTGTAAAGAACACAATGTTTAAATATTATTTGAAAAATAATTAATTTCGGATCAATTATATTTCATATATTTACATTCAGCCACCAACGTATCTGGACATGATTTTTGTTTTATGAGTAGGGACCGGAAATGAGAGGTCGATGATCCATCGCCCACGGGCGTACTATTGGAAATTTTTATTCTTAAAGAGTTTTTAATTTTATTCATATAATTGGAAAACAAACGGGTGCTGATCTACAAAATATGAAATACACTTTTATTTGTCCATTTTGTAGTTCAAGTTGAACAAAGGAGTATTAATATTAACTAGCTATACCTTCTCAAGGTTCTCTCTGTAAAATTTGTTCTCTGAACGAAATACATCCTTGTAGATAGAAAACGTCCTTTCTACATCGCAACGGCTTATAGGTGCGTACTGGGAATATTCTTTTATTTCCTCGTATTTAGCAGGTAGATTTCGGGGCATTGTCCCCATACACACTTGCGCAATGTTATTAAATCTGGATTTCTATTAACCACTACGTCTAGCTTTTGACGAAGGCCACGTCCGACGTCACTTGGAATATTTTTCAAACTATTAATAGACACATCTAATGTGGTTAATCCATCATTTAATTTGAGATTTTCATTTTCAAAATAAATGATTAGTTTTGGCAAATTTCCAAAGTGTTCCTGAAGAAAGTACAACTGATTTTTATAGTTGATAATATTTATTAGTTCCTTGCACAAATACCCACAAATACATCGAGCATTGTCATTTAAACATGTAACGAAATTTTGTAAACTATCGAAGTTCTCTGCATAAGAACTAGTAGCTTCCAACCATGTTCCCTATCTAATTATTACTGGAGAGGGAGGCAGTGACAAAGATGGAAGTTTTTTCCTGTAAAGAGCTGCTCTCAATGGTGCTTTTCAGTCTGTATAAAGAAAAATATTTTCAGAAGATACAGAAATACTCTATATTATTCTTCGTAAACCGCATTAAATTAGCTGAAACGACAAAGACGTAGAGGAAAGAATACGGAGCTATGAAACACCCGGTATATCAAATATATTCTTTGTCCGGTAACCTGAAGGAGCTGCGATGTTTTACATTAGAAAAACACTCGCACCATTATTTATTTGACCATCAGTAACTAAGGACTGTGTGTATTGCGCTAGTTTACAATGATTTTTGTATTTTAATGTTTCTCTTTTTCCGTAATTGTAGAATTTTAGATTTATCCCTTAACCACCGTAGTGCGGTCACACAGACCGCTGCGAAATTGTATTTTCTTGGAAATTGTCCACACTTTAATATAGCGCAATGTGAGTCTCAGTACCTTCAAAGCACCCGATCGTCAGTTTACATGTAAACGTTGAACTTGATTGGTGAACTTATTTCTTACAAGAGTGAGATTAACGTTTCGACGCGATCACTGTGACCGGACTAAGGCATTAGTGTTCTATTTTAATTTTGTTTACGATTATATTGTGTGTCTTTTGACTATGAGCAACTCTCCTACTTCATCAAACGTTCGTTACGGTGATCCAGACTTTGAAAATACTTTGCTAAATTGGTTTAATAAAGCAGATGGCGAAAATAGTGATGAAGATTATTACAAAGTAAGTGATCATGACTCGGCTTCGGAAGCAGAGGCAGATAGTCAAGACGAGGCTGAACGTATCGAGGAGATGCAGACTAAAAGTGAAGAAAGTAGCACAGCTCAGCTAACAACTCAACAAATTTCTATGGCAAAAATCGCTACAAATTGTTATCAGGAACTTTTATATCTCGAACCAGAACACAATGTCTTGTAATGCAACTTCCTGTTATACGTCCATCGGCAAATTTGGGTAACAAAGCTGATGCAGTTACTTGTTGGAGCATGTTATTTTCGGAAGATATACTGCAAGTTATGCTGCGGTGGACCAATATAAAGTTACAGTGTATGAGAGTCAAGTATAAAAATAAACAAAAGTCTGAACATCAGGATTTAGACATGATTACGCGCTACGCGCTTTTTTGGGCTTATTATTTTATACTGCCATTTTTATTTCGAATCATGAAAAAATTGAAGGAATCTTTGCTACCGATGGAACTGGGCGCGAAATATTTCCTTGCGTAATGAGCAAAAATAGATTTTCGACCTTGCTTATTGCTTTGCGTTTTGATAGTCCTGAGGATAGAGCCGTGAGATGTCAGGGAGACGCATGTCACCAATTTCAGAAATTTTTAATAAATTGATCACAAACTCACAAAATTTATATTCTCCTGACGTAACTATGTGTATTGATGAAATGCTGGTTTCGTTTAGAGGCAAATGCATGTACAAAATGTATATGCCAAATAAGTCTTAAATATGGTCTGAAGTTAATGTGCCTAACTGATGCACGAAATCATTACTTCTACAATGGTTACGTTTATTGTGAAAAATACTCAAAGCCTACGCAGTCTGTTCTCAGACTAACTGAACCAATTCAGAGAACCAATCGCAACGTAACTGCTGACAACTGGTTTGCGTCAGTAGCATTAGCGAAAAAACAGAGAAAGAGGCGTGACATATGTGGGAACGATAAATAAAAATAAAAGAGAAATACCCCAACCCTTTTTGCCAAATAGAAATCGAACTATTGGGTCAACTTTATATGTTTTTACTCAAAACACGACACTAATTTTTAATGTGCCAAAAAAAAATAAGGCCGTTATACTTATTTCTACAGTGCACCATTCAAAGGCCACTGATAAGGAGACGGGCAAACCAGAAATAATATTGTTTTACAATCTAACCAAGGCACGTGTCGACGCACGTAATGAAAAGTGTGCTAAGCATTCAACAAGTCGCCGCACACAAAGATGGCCGATGGTTCTTTTTTTTTTGTCTGCTTGATATAAGTGTTGTAAATGCTCACGTTCTGCACCAGTCATTTAAGGATTGTTCTAATATAGATAAGACAGATTTCTTAAAACAGCTTGCTGATGATTTAGTACGCCCTCATCTTGAAAGAAGATCAAGAAACGTTCATCTAAAACGTGAATTTCATGCCACCATTCGAAGAATTATAGGTATTTGTGAGGAAACTCCCGAAGCTACAGGGGACGAAAAATTAGGAAAGCGTAAGACATGCTATACCTGTCCCTCGAAGATTAAAAGAAAGACTTTTTACTTGTGCATGCCATAAACCGACTTGCCTGGAATGTGCTTCAAAACTGTGCAAAAATTGTGAACATAATTTGTGAAATGTTTAGCTCCCGCAATTTTTCCAACGCCAATTTTTTTTTTCAGTTTATTTTTTATTTGAATAAGTATATTATTCTTCTTTAAGAAATTTAAATAAGATTTTTTACTAAAGTCATTTGCTTCATGAGCATTTTTGTTATATTAGTACAAATACTCCAATAATAAGTATAAGCATTCATATTTTCATTAATAATAAAATGAGAATATCTTTTAACTGTGCATTTATATTTTTTCCTCATTGTTGACGTCCTATTTAATCTATTGAAAATTAAAAAAAGTATACAAAATTATATTAGGAATTTTCTCGGAATGGAAATGTTCGCGGTCACCATGACCGCACTACGGCTAGTACGCGACAACAATTGTACTACGGTGGTTAAGGATTAAGTTAAATTAGGCATGATAATATGTTCTGATTTTATTTTATTACAAGGTTAAGTGGTATTTTCCACCCTAAATCAAACTTAACCTTGAGATTTATTTTCTATTAGCTTGTGCATTTGTTTTTTATTATTATTATTTTTTAATTTCTTCTTCTTTAATTTTTACTCTAGGTTTAAGTAAACAGATTTGTTTTAATGTTAGGAATTTAGTATTAACTGACGATTTGGTGAAGGCCATATATTGAAAAGTTGTACCTTAGTCAAGGATGTTACGTTTAACACTATTTTTCACATTGTTCTACTGAAGATGGCAACTTGGTTGCCGAAATATGTTTTTCAAGTTTATTTATTTATAACGTGTGTTCATTTGAAAAGTCAATCTAGGTTACTTTAAAATTTTGATAGAATAAGACGCAAATATATTAGTATGTGTTTGTTGTTCCGTAAACGCAAAACCAAATGACATTTGATAATGTCAATCACAAATATCAGTTAGTGCATAAAATAATCGTGCGCCGATTCTGGTTTAAATAAATTGCTTCCCATTTTTAAAATGGCTTTCACTTTAGAACATAAAATTTTTCTAGTCCAGGCTTATTTTCGAAGTGGTAATAAAATTGATGGTTTATGGGTTTATTCAGTTCAAGATTGCATGGTAATATTTCAAGTTGAGTTTCCACATTTTGTAATAGATTATATACAATTTAAGAATACTTTGGATAGAACTTTAAAACTTTTTTCTGAAACTGGTAGTCTCTTAAGAAAGAAGAATCAGGCAGCGGAGCAGTTAAGAAACGTACACCTCAAGTTGTCAATAGTGTTGAGGAAATAATGGAAAATGAACCACAAACATCTGTTCGACATTTGAGTCAACCAATAAACCTTTATATTGGTACAACTCACAAGTTATTAAAAAAAGATATGCAACTTTATCCATACAGTGTCAGCAGCAGTACAAGAATTGTTAGAAATTGATTACCCACGTAGACTACAGTTTTGTAATTAGTTTGTAAATATGAACAATAATGGAGAACTTTCGCAAAGAGTCATCTTTACTGATGAAGCATGGTTTTATAGAACGGGATATCTAAATTCACAAAATACAAGAATTTGGAGTAGTGAAACTCCACATGTAATTAATGAAGAATCGCTACATCCAGAGAAAATTGGTGTTTGGGCAGCGATAAGCCAAAGGCGAATCATTGGACCAATATTTTTTCAGGGAATGTTAACTGCTCCAAGTACCGTACGGAAATTTTACAACCATTTGTCAATCAGTTGCATGATGATGAACTACAAAATGCATATTTCCAACAAGACGGAGCACCTTGTCACGGCACTGCAGAATCTTTGGATTATTTAAGAGAATTTTTTGATGAACGTATAATTAGTTGAAATACTGAAATTGCCTGGCCTACACGTTCATGCGATTTAACACCTTGCGACTTCTTTTTGTGGCCTTATCTAAAAAATAACATATTTCGAACACCTATATTGAATTTGAATGATATGCTACAGAGAATCGAACAGAAATGCATGGAAATTAATAACAATCCAGTAATGTTGCAGAATATCATCAGAAATTTTGAACGGAGGATTTTAAAGTGCATACATCTTGAAGGACAACATTTTCAACATTTGTTATAGTTTTCAATAAATACCTATTATTTGTTATTTATTTGTATGTATGAAACTGTCAAAATATACGACTTCGTAAGTTAAGTAGTAAATTTTAATTTACGACATACTTCCAAATGTTCTCAGTAAATCACATGCTACTAGATTGACTTTTCAAATGAACACTTGTTATTGTGATTGGGGATTTTTCTTGTTTCTGTCTGTATTAATTTCAATAATAAAGTAGTTGCAATTGAAAATATTAATTCAAAAATTTTATATATTTTTTTAAAAAAGACACGTCTTAGTATGTGTGAATTGGTGTTAATATAGAAGTTAGTTTATTATATTTAAAAATGAGGTGCTGAAATATATTCTTCACCTATTAAAAAAATCCTACGTCAGAAAGTTGTTTAATTCTCATTTTATACTCCATGCTACAAGTTGCAGACCAAAATGAAATTCTCTTGAACTAGTTAAAACAAATTTCACGTCGGCCTATTTGTTTTCCCGGAGTGACATGCAATTTACTCCTTCGTTTTCTGGATTTAGTTCAGTAAGAGAATGCAGTATCCCTAGATGGCGGAGAATCGCCTCCACCATCATTCCACTTCCACTTTGTGATAGAACTTCAGCAGTGCTTCTGTCAACAACCACTGCAAGGACTAATTTAAATGAACTTCGATTTTGAGTGATTAATGACTTTTTTTCTGATTGGATATTACTATCAGTTATTTGTACAGATATTGACGGAGAGTCGGCTATTTCAACGGTAATTAAATGGAAAAATCAACATTCACAATGTCAATGTAGACAAAATACATATAATTAGAATATGTGGATATTCTTTTCATTGTACACATTAACTTGTGATATAAGTAAACGCCAACGGAACAAATAAAATATTAAAAGATTACTTTTTAATTTCCGGACAATGGTTTACATATCTTATGTAAAAAAATAGTCTAACTAAACCTATGTTTTATAATCTTTTATATTGATATGCTTTCGTTTGAACCTACAGGTTACGCATGCACGAATAACTATTATCACTAATATAAATTTTATGTTGATACATATGATAAAATTTCATGTAAAACGCTACATAAAATTATATTTATTATTAAAAACTTTTTAAGAAAATGAAGCCTTTTACAAATAAACTGTTTCGTAATGAATAAAATATTAAAATCTGATAATAGCAAACTTTGGATGCGTTTCTTGAATTGCTTGTTTTAGCTAATCGGTTTAAAGATATCTAAGCTGCTTGATTGGAAAAAAGTAAGAATATATCAGTAGTACTTTTGCGATTGACATTTTCATTTTGTAAACATTGCCAGTCATGTTTACAAAATGAAAATTGATGCCTTTATCAAGGATCATTGCCGAAACATGTAGGGTTGTTTTAAATATAAGCATATACTTTAAAGTAAAGCCAGACCTTAAATCGCCAACTAATTGAATTTACCATATATATATATATATATATATATATATATATATATATATAGTAAACCTAATCAGTAGGCGATTAAAGGTCTGTATATTACTTCAAAATATATGTATTTAAAAAACTGAGAGAGTAGAGTTTTTTAAATACATATATTTTGAAGTAATATACAGACCTTTAATCGCCTACTGATTAGGTTTACCATATCATACCAAGGTCACGAAGTTATTATATATATATATATATATATATATATATATATATATATATATGGTAAACCTGATCAGTAGGCGATTAAAGGTCTGTATATTACTTCAAAATATATGTATTTAAAAAACTCTACATGTTTCGGCTGTATACGCCTTTATCAAGAGAATACAAAATATGAATGACAGGATATAAATGTCAAGTCTTGACATTTATATCCTATCATTCATATTTTGTATTCTCTTGATAAAGGCGTATACAGCCGAAACATGTAGAGTTTTTTAAATACATATATTTTGAAGTAATATACAGACCTTTAATCGCCTACTGATTAGGTTTACCATATCATACCAAGGTCACGAAGTTATTATATATATATATATATATATATATATATATATATATATATATATATGGTAAACTTAATAAGTCGGCGATTAAAGGACTGGTTTATTACTTCAAAGTATATATATTTAAAACAACCCTACATGTTTCGGCAATGATGCCTTTGTCAAGGATATAAAAAATATATATTTTTTATATCCTTGACAAAGGCATCATTGCCGAAACATGTAGGGTTGTTTTAAATATATATACTTTGAAGTAATAAACCAGACCTTTAATCGCCGACTTATTAAGTTTACCATATCATACCAAGGTCACGAAAATAATATATATATATATATATATATATATATATATATGTATATATATATGTATATAATTCGTCGCTAAACAGCATATATATGTAGTATATATATGTATATATATATATATATATATAAATATAATATTTGCGTGACCTTGGTATGATATGGTAAACTTAATCAGTCGGCGATTAAAGGTCTGGTTTATTATTTCAAAGTATATATATTTAAAAAAACTCTACATGTTTCGGCAATTATGCCTTTATCAAGGATATAAAATATAGATGACAATA
Source organism: Melolontha melolontha (assembly GCA_935421215.2). Taxonomy (NCBI): domain Eukaryota; kingdom Metazoa; phylum Arthropoda; class Insecta; order Coleoptera; family Scarabaeidae; genus Melolontha; species Melolontha melolontha. The sequence goes on from OW285235.1 coordinate 216,309,299, forward strand.
TAAATTTCAAATAATTGAATTATTTGACATTTATATTCTGTCATCTATATTTTATATCCTTGATAAAGGCATAATTGCCTAAACATGTAGAGTTTTTTTAAATATATATACTTTGAAATAATAAACCAGACCTTTAATCGCCGACTGATTAAGTTTACTATTTATATATATATATATATATAATATTTTCGTGACCTTGGTATGATATGATAAATTCAATCAGTTGGCGATTTAAGGTTTGGCTTTACTTTAAAGTATATATATTTAAAACAACCCTACATGTTTCGGCAATGATGCCTTTATCAAGGATATAAAATATAAAATACTGTATATATATATATATATATATATATATATATATATATATATATATATATATATATATATATATATAGTAAACCTAATCAGTAGGCGATTAAAGGTCTGTATATTACTTCAAAATATATGTATTTAAAAAATATTTTGTATTCTCTTGAAAAAGGCGTATACAGCCGAAACATGTAGAGTTTTTTAAATACATATATTTTGAAGTAATATACAGACCTTTAATCGCCTACTGATTAGGTTTACCATATCATACCAAGGTCACGAAGTTATTATATATATATATATATATGTGCACTTACTAACCTGAAAAAACTTATGGATGATCGTTTTTTTCAACACACATTTGCCGCTTGTAATAACCATATGTAAAACATTATCTATGCGGACCTAAGAAATACGTATGCGTTCTCTGGACTCCCAAAGTTTTTATCCTACTGACTGATACAAACAATAATCATTTAAAAGTAAAAGGGAATGTTTTAGAATGTAAATATGAGACACTAAATGAAATAATACAACAGGAATACAAGGAAGCCAAATAAAATTCCTTTTAAATTAAAAAAAGTTTATGTTTATATCAGCCAATAAAGTACAAGCTAAAATCTGCAGTGGCCCTCTCTAACTAACAATAGCATTATTACTGAATCTCATCCACGTAGATTCATCGCAAAATTCCCACTCTGTATTTCTGTTGTAGCGGGTAAGTATTGCAACAGTGCATATGCATTTTAACGAGCACCTTCCTGCGATACCTTCCAGGCCGGTATAGGCCAACATATTTTTTATAACCACGCTAAGAACAAAACATATAAACACCACATGGTTTTAATAGACAGTAATGTATGAATTAAAAGAGAACTACTACAGGCATCTGCGTTGATCATTTCTATGGAAGCGATATGCAAACAAGGCACCAATCTCTACTCGTTAGGGTAAAATTAGTGGTTAAACTATGAATTCAATCTATCTCTAAACCTATAATCTAAAATCTTGAATTTCTACTTCATAATTCTTACCGTTCACTTATTCAAATTTACTATAAATTTGTTGTAAATTAAAAAGTTTCAATCTTTCGTTTGCCTTTAATTTATAACTGAAGCAGGCCGAGTCTTCAGCAAAAGGCAAGAACGACTCTACGTATTTAATAGTAGTAATTGGATAGATAATTAAAAATCGTGTGTGGAGAACACAATACAATTTCATATTTGTGTGAAAATATCTTTCCAGAGACGTGTTCAATTTCACTATAGATTTATCAGGACATGCTGCTGGAAAGATCACCATAAATAAGCAAAGTACACCACATTATAAAAGTCATCAAGACACTGCGCAGAAGAACATGCAGCGCTACTCATTGACTAATGTCATCTGACAGACACAACCGCAACCTGCGGAGACTATATTAACGTGCCTCCACTCTAGATCGAAGATAACCGATAGCCTTTTGAAACATACTTGAGGAGGTAAAACCTCGCCATATTTGGTATAAAACCAAAACATATTTAATAATATATAAATATGATTAAGAATCTGGTGTAGAGACCACGATACACAGTTCATATTTATGTGAAAATATCTTTCCAGATATACAGACACTCGTCTTTTGTTTTATACAAAATATGGTGAGGGTTTATCTCAAGTATGTTTCAAATTATTTCCTTACTTTTATGTTATGATTCTATACATATGCCAAAAGTAATTGCAATTTATTACAAAAGGAGTTTAAATTGAAAATTTATAAAAATGAATTTGGCGAAGGAACATTTCGTTAAATTAAATTTCAGATAGACTCTTTGTAAGTATTCTTCTCGTCGACAGTATGTAAGTGAAATACCTTTATAGATCACGGTATTTACTGTATGAAAAGGTTCAAAGGATGTGTTACTGAAATTTGTCATCTGGACTAAAACATGTTTGTAAAGCTACACAAAGACGTTATTTGTACTAGGCCTTTTATTACCTTTTTCGTATTTCAAAAGATTATTTACATACTGAAGGAGGACATTTCATTAACGACATTGATGATGTAGATATGAGAATGTCGAAGGCTGAGTTCATATTTTACGCGACGCCAACTTTAATGAATTTTATTACAAAAATACATTCGGAACCTTTTCGATGTGTTGTTAACTATTTCTTGTTTTTGATATTTGTAGTACAAAAAAATTTTCAAACAAACGTTGTTTAATTCTTAAAGAGGCATAGCCTACGAATACTTTAGTTTATACAGGTTGTCTCAGAATAGCACCACTGAACCTAACTTAATTTTTTCAAACGAAATGCCCTATATTTTATTTAATTTTTAGAGTCTGTTATAAAATCGACAAGTGAAAAATTCATTTTTAAAACATGTGGAAACATACATTTTTATAATGCGATTTTAATAACGAAAAAATCTCGAAATCGATGAGCTTGCCTAGAGTCCCTAATCCCGACAGAAAAATCGTCTAGATCCTTCGTACATCATCCCAGGTTACAGGTCCATTCATTTTCCCGTTTAATTAAAATGACATAAATAGTAACTTTAGGAACTGTAAAATCTCACACAACAGATTATTTAGATATCTTATTTAAATAGAGAATAACATAGGTCAAACTTTGTTATGGTAACTCACCTAGTAATTGCTTCGATTTCACTGATTATATTTGTCTAAGCTTCTATAGTATTAATTATTATTTGTCACAAGGATTATTGAACTCATTTATCGATATCATTGATACTTTCTATATAACATATTTATGTACAATAGAAGTTTTCTATACATTTTTACATAAATTAAATAAATGATTACGTTTTAGGACCATAAATACCTTTGTTTTCTTTACTGATATTGTTAAAGTCAATAGTTTTATTAAACTCAATTAAATAATAGTTATATTAGCATGTACACCTGACGTAATTCCCTGAGATTAAAATATGAATATTATACAGATTTTACGAGATAGCCAGGGCTATCTAGGTTCGAGTATAAGCACTATATAGCAACGTAAATATAATTGTATAATTTAAAATTCATATTTAATTGAATAACGAGGCAAATTAATGTAAAACGCTTGTATTATGCACTTGTATTACATCAAATCGTCACCCCAACGTGGTGCTAGAATAAATGCATTATATATTAAATTAACGTAGAAATGTTAATTGTAACATACTCGACGATACGAAACTCTTAATTGATAACAATATATATATATATATATATATATATATATATATATATATATATATATATATACAGGTTCGGTCTACAATCATCTTGCATGCGGCTTCCCATACATAAGGCGTGAGAAGTTGCCAAACCGTACCTACCTAACAAATATACATACGAGAGCCGGCAAGTAGACCTTTAGAGAAATAAAAATGTTCTTCTAGATTAGTGGTTTGCCGAAGCAGATGTGATAGACAACGTACTTTAATTTTACCAGTACTTTTGTTGGAGAATTGACAAATGAATATGAATGTATTCCGTAATAGTGATATACTATACAGCTATGCACATGTACAATATTGTTAACAACGAGCGCAAAAAACATAATTTGAGAATCTTTTAGGTAAATAGTCATTAAATACAAGCTGTAAAAAATAGTAAATGTATAACACTACCAAAATAGACGTATTGAAGTAAGAGAAAAAAAAATGCTCTTCTAAAGGCAATAAATTTTAAAATAAAATAGATAAAAGAAATAAAGAAAATTCTTGGAAAACAAAATGAAAAAATTCAATAAATATAATTTCTGGGGAAACAGGAAGACTGCGATAAACTAAAAGAATAATTCTAAATAATGGAAATTAAAATATACTTCTAAAATAAACGGAATTCTTGAAAAACCAAATTAAAACTTCTCAATTAATAAAATGTTCGAATAATCTACCTCTTTGCTCCTGACAGTACGCAAGTCTATGATAAAAATGATTTCGTACATTCGAAAACATTTCCGGGGTTATCGTATTTGCACAATCAACAATTTTTTGTTGTAGTTCCCCAAGATTACGTGCTCGATTGTGCTGATGACTATACAGGGTTTGTTTTACATACCCCCAAAAAAAAGAAATCCAGGGGCGTTAGGTCGGGGAATCGTGGCGGCCAAACAATTGTACCAACGGAACTTATTAGACGTTCATGAAATCTTTCCCTTGAAAATGCTTGAACTAGACGAGCAGTATGGGCAGGACAGTTATCCTGCTGGAGCCAGATATCGTCAAAATTAACCTCAAGGGCACGAAGAGCTGGTATAATTTCATTTTGCAGCATTTGCAAATATTTAGCTGCTGTTAAGGGGCCGTCAATAATAAAAGGACCAATGATGTGATCCCCCAAAATGCCGGTCCACACGTTCAATTTTTGGGGATACTGGGTACGCAGAGGTAGATAGATATGACAATTTGCTTTAGACCAATATCTTGTAGCCATTGGATTATGACGCCCATGTAAATAAAAGGATGATTCGTCCGTAAACAAAATATTTGCAATAAAATTGTTATTGGCAATGACCTTCTCCATAACCTGTTCGCAAAATGCAACGCGTTTTGATTCATCGTGAGGAAATATTTCTTGACGTTTTTGAATTTTAAAGCTACGGTATCCTTGCCTATTCAAGATTTTTCTTACAGTTCTCGCTGGTATGTTGACTTGTTCGGCAATTTGGCGCGATGAGCATGATTCATTATGTTCAACCGCGCTACATACTAAAACTTCCCGTTCTTCTCTTCCTTCATTCAATACGCGCATTCTAGGTACCTTATTTATACATTTTCGACAATTTTGCACACACCCAGTAGCTTCAAACTTATGAACAATACTCATTATTGTTGGTATTGTAGGCACAGGTCTATTTTGGAAAGAAAAAATAAATCGCCCTACTACCTCTTGAGCAGTACTACCAGAGTAGTACCACTTAATAATTTGTATCCTTTCCTCGTTTGTATAAACCAACATATTGAATAAAAACTATAAAAACAGGCCAAAATCAAATAATACAAAATATAACTGCCAATTAGAAACAAATTAAATTCAACAATAAAATTAATAAATGTGAAGTAGGTAATTCTTATAATATTAACTTCAGATACTTATTAAGAATATCACGAACGTGAATAATAATATAAAAATTAAGAAAACAACCACCAACATGCACAATATTGGTCTCTTATGATCGAAATGATCGTATCGACCTCTTTAAGGGTTCCCACTACTTTTCTCGAACAGTACTTGCGCACTTGTGTATTTAACTTGGCAACTACGTTCGTTTATATACATGGACTTGTAGCTCGCATTTAAGGTAAAAACGGGCCAAACATGTATATATATATATATATATATATATATATATATATATATATATGAAAAACAATTGTTGTTGGGGAATCCGGCAATAAAAAACCATTAATTAGTTAATGTTCTTTATTTTTTTACCCTATATTTCGCTCTGAAGTTTAGAGCTTCTTCGGGGGTCACTTTAATAAGAAAACAAATGTACACAACCTAGATATTTAGTCAAACAATCATAAGAAAAATTCTACTTACAAATGTGAACACTTATTATGCGAAAATTATATATTACAAAACATGATAGGTCGATAAATTTGTCAATTGTCCCATGTAACACAAACAGAACGTCATAATTAATTTAAAAACTCTTTAAAAAAAAACTATTATAATTTATAATACAACAACACATCTAAAAACAATCATGAGCAACGTGTAGTGAATCAATTCACTCATGATGTAATACTACACTCTGTCATTTCGGATGTTAAAAAGAACTGCATGGAATTTATTTAAAATTCAATGCAGTTTGTCGTTCTATGTGAAACAGATGTAAAAAACATGCGTCGGTGAAACGACCCAATGTCAAGGTTAACGAAAATTATACAATGACGTTAAAAAGTCCCATATGTGCTGTTACAAAAACGGTTCACTACGGTTCACACACACGGTTGTATATCTGTTTCACATAGAACGACAAACTGCATTGAATTTTAAATAAATTCCATGCAGTTCCTTTTAACATCCGAAATTACAGAGTGTAGTATTACATCATGAGTGAATTGATTCACTACACGTTGCTCATGATTGTTTTTAGATGAGTTGTTATATTATAAATTATAATAGTTTTTTTTTAAAAGAGTTTTCAAATTAATTATTACGTTCTGTTTGTGTTACGTGGGACAATTGACAAATTTATCAACGTATCATGTTTTGTAATATATAATTTTCGCATAATATGTGTTCACATTTGTAAGTAGAATTTTTCTTATGATTGTTTGACTAAATATCTAAGTTGTGTACATTTTTTTCTTATTAAAGTGACCCCCGAAGAAGCTCTAAACCTCAGAGCGAAATATAGGGTAAAAAAATAAAGAACATTAACTAATTAATGGTTTTTTATTGCCGGATTCCCCAACAACAATTGTTTTTCATACTTGTTTTAACGGCAAAGATTCCTTGTCTACATATATATATATATATATATATATATATATATATATATATAATTGAAAAGAAATTATCGACCGTGATATATTATCAAAAATTAATTAAAATTCGGGTAAGCGGTCAATTAAAAAGCTCCTTTATTAAATTACCCTATATTTCGCGACACTTTGTTGCTTCTTCTGGGGGTAAAAAATGTAGAGTTAAAAAATAATAAAATTGACGTACAAAATATAAAAATGATTTTTATATTTTGTAGTGGCACGAAATGCTGCAACTGCATTGTCTAGTGTAGCAGCCCTATTCCACGATTCCCCTAAAAGCTTCCCAAACTGCAATATCTTCAATGTACGACTAGTATTTGATTTTACAAAATAACGACATGCTTGAGAATAATAAGCCTTCAGTGCCTTAAAAAATGCCCGATCCAACGGCTGCAGGTAATGAGTAGTGTGTGCAGGCAAACAAAATAATAGAATATCATTTTGTTCGGCAAATTCCAGCATCTCCAAATTAGTAGTGTGAGAAGTGTGACCGTCGAGTATTAAGAGAACCTTTCCGAGCATCTTTCTAGGCAGAAAATGGGTTTTTAGCCACTCAAAGAAAATGTCAGAATTAACATAGGCTGATTTTTGTGACATTCTAATTGCTGATCCAGGTGGCATTCCGTCCAATAGCTCATCCTTCTTGTTTTTTCCTTTAAAGATACAGTAAGGAGGAAGGAAAACGCCCTCTGCATTACAACAAATCAGAACACTTATCGTCTCTCCTTTCTCACCGGAACTCATGGATGTCATATTTTTTTATCCCTTTACTGATAAGACTGCACCGGCTCTACTGTTTAATTGTAAGCCTGTCTCGTCAGTATTATAAATATTGCCGGGTTTATCATGCAATTCATTCTCAGTCAAAATGTTATCGAGCAAAGAAAAATATTCTGTTACAGTTTCTCTTGACATTGCCACTGCACGAGCAACTGAAATATTTTCTGAGTGGCGTATTGTTATGTCCTTCTGCCTACGCAGAAAAGACTGCAGCCACTTATATTCTGCTTTACCAGAAAATGGCAAAATAATATTATATAGTTTTAGTAACGCTGTATTTTGAAACTTTTATTTTACCTTCATCCTTGTCAAAGTTATGTTTTATGCCTAATCTCTCAGCTAAATTAAAAGCCATCATGCGCACCTCATCTCTGGTTGGTGCAAACCCAGTTTTTTGTAGTTTTTTTAAGTGACTAACTAATTTTCTTTCCGCATCGTCTCCTAATAGTGATGGCGGCCCAAGACGATGTTCCTTAGCTGCATTATTAGTTCGTAATCTTCTCAGTAATGTAGATTTAGGAATTTTAAAGGTTCTGGCTGCTACAGTACCCCATATTATTTGTTCTTACTGCATTAATTGCAATTTGCAAATTTTGGGCTCTCCATGCCCCTCTAATCGCAGTATTTTTCTTTCTAATATAAACTGTAGGCATATCTGTAATGTAAAAAAACATAAAAACAACCAGTCCGTCTCTCCTCGATATGAGAGGTCCATCTGCCCTAAATGCAGAGGTGAGATGGACCGTTCAATTTCTGCTCAACCGATACGAATAGAACCGGCTTTTTAGGTTATATTCATTGCATCACATGTGGTGTTAACAAATATATAAATATAGTACGTTTAAACTTACCTAAATAGTTTTTCTTTACTTCTAGATTATACTGACAATCATTTTAGTAACACTTTTCGGCATTAAACTACGATTTCTTTTCTAAATTAACTGGAATTTTCACATGCGACCGCTAGCACTAATGTATTACGACTCACTGACTGCACTCTAACTAGATGGCGGTGTAGCACAATTTTAAAACCGAAAGTCCATCTCTCCTACCGGTCTATCTCTCCCCTACTTACCCTATATATCAAAAATTAAATTAAACCTAATCAGTAGGCGATTAAAGGTCTGTATATTACTTCAAAATATATGTATTTAAAAAACTAAAAAAAAATGTAGAGTTTTTTAAATACATATATTTTGAAGTAATATACAGACCTTTAATCGCCTACTGATTAGGTTTACCATATCATACCAAGGTCACGAAGTTATTATATATATATATATATATATATATATATATATATATATATATACATATGTGTGTGTTTAGATAATTTCTTAGCCGTTCATTAAATATAACATTTGATAAATTATTGGAGTTTTTCGGCTTTATTTATATGAAATATTTACAAATATTAAATTAGAATGTATGTAATTGCAGAGTAAGTGGGGATGTAAACATTCCTGTCTACAAATTACAAAGCAAATCATACGAAATTTTTTTATTTGAAAAATATGGTCTACGTTGGGACTCGAACCCAAGTCTACAGCTATCCGGGCTGTCGCCTTTACCACTAGGCCACAATAGACCCAGGTTCAAGCCATATAGAAATGCATTATAAAGTAACAGTGTTAATGAATCAGATGTCAGTTATTGAATGTAGATGTCAAGCTGAAAGCAGAAGTCAGTTTTGAAAGCTCATGTCAGTTTTGATAGCAGATGTCAGTTAGTATATATATGTATATGTATATATTATAATAGAATATTATTCCTCATAGGGAAAATTGAATACCTAGACTAGATTAGTCACATCCGAGTTCATGAACATTATGTATATATCGTCTGTCATTGAAGCAGATTTGATACTAGGAACAAAAATAAATAATTTATAGTTCCAAAAATAATAAACAACCGATTACTGCCAAGATCAAACATTAATGGAATATTTCGGTGACTATCCTCACCTTTAAATAAATATAAATATTTCGTATTTTATCATAACAAATCCGAATATTTCTTTTATTATTTTTATAACATTTTGAAAGATTAATTTTCTCAGATATTCCTTAATTTCACTTTTGTTTATTTTCCTTGATTCTGTTTTCGTTTAAGATACAGCGGACCAACTAAGATCGTTGTTATTGTTTCAGTTATTATTATAAGCCAGAGCAAGTTCCTTTTTTCAAATTATAACATGAAAGTTAATTAGATAAGAGTATGAATGTATAAATCCAACAATATTAAACAATTAAAAGCCCACGATATATAAACATGTTTTTATTCTCTCCGAAATTTAAATTTAAATTAGCCTTCCAAAATTACATCTAAGAATTACTTTTTTTGGGGAGAAGTAAGGCTGTAGTAGAGCCCATAAAATAAAATAACAATTTCGATTCGGCTATATTACACGGCGATATCCTAATTCAGTGTAGCGAATATGAAGACGTCCCGTGGCTAGTAACAATAACAATGAAAGATAACGATGTTCTCTATTTCACGTCGCGGTATACCAGAACAGATACACGTAATTGTATAATTGCATAAGGAAGGCCTTCTAAATATAGGTTTCAACTTCTCTTATCGAAACGAAGTTAATTTTTAAAATCAAATCAACAAAATGTACTCGAAAATTCCCTAAATAAAATACTATTGCCCAATATCATATAGTAATAACATCCGATTTAAAATTAGAATCAATAATTTCAAGAAAACCTGCCATCAATCACAAATTTAAACAATGTTTTTAATTGGATTGATTTGGTTTTATTATATTTATTTATTTATTTTTACCATCGTTTCTCAACATGGGAGTAGTCGTGGTGATTTTAAAGAGGGCTCGCGAAATAGCCTAACAATATCGAAAAATTATTTTATGAGAAAAAAATAATTTATTATAAACATTTTACTTACAATAAATACACATGTAAAGAAAAGAAATTAATGTGACGGTTCCATTTGCTTTTCATATAAAAGTTTTTTCATAAATTATAAGCCCCAAATTCTGACACTTTAAGAAATTGTGTTTGATTGCCAGCACGCAATTTTATTAGTTTTTTAAAAATTGATTTGCAATTTTTTTAAATATCTGTATGATCAAATTCTCACTTCTAGAAACTAAAAAATAAGAAAATATTTCTATGATTTTATATGTTTTGACTTTTTCTGCGAAATTCTGTCACTGAACGTAATTGTGACACAAGAAACATTATAACAAGTATTCATTTGAAAAGTTAATCTAGTAGCATGTGATTTACTGAGAACATTTTGAAGTATGTCGTAAATTAAAATTTACTACTTAACCTACGAAGTCGTACATTTTGACAGTTTCATACATACAAATAAATAACAAATAATAGGTATTCATTGAAAACTATAGCAAATGTTGGAAATGTTGTCCTTCACGATCAATGCACTTTAAAATCCTCCGTTCATAATTTCTGATGATATTCTGCAACATTACTGGATTGTTATTAATTTCCATGCATTTCTGTTCGATTCTCTGTAGCATATCATTCAAATTCAATATAGGTGTTCGAAATATGTTATTTTTTAGATAAGGCCACAAAAAGAAGTCGCAAAGTGTTAAATTGCATGAACGTGCAGGCCAGGCAATTTCAGTATTTCGACTAATTATACGCTCATCAAAAAATGTTCTTAAATAATCCAAAGATTCTGCAGTACAGTGACAAGGTGCTCCGTTTTGTTGGAAATATGCATTTTGAAGTTCATCATCATGCAACTGATTGACAAATGGTTGTAAAATTTCCGTACGGTACCTTTGAGCAGATAACGTTCCCTGAAAAAATATTGGTCCAATGATTCGCCTTTGGCTTATCGCTGCCCAAACACCAATTTTCTCTGGATGTAGCGATTCTTCATTAATTACATGTGGATTTTCACTACTCCAAATTCTTGTATTTTGTGAATTTAGGTATCCCGTTTTATAAAACCATGCTTCATCAGTAAAGATGATTCTTTGCGAAAGTTCTCCATTATTGTTCGTATTTACAAACCAATTACAAAACTGTAGTCTACGTGGTTAAAATTTCTAACAATTCTTGTACTGCTGTGACACGGTATGGACAAAGTTGCATATCTTTTTTTAATAACTTCTGAGTTGTACCAACAGAAAGGTTTATTTGTTGACTCAAATGTCGAACAAATGTTTGTGGTTCATTTTCCATTATTTCTTCAACACGATTGACAACTTGAGGTGTACGTTTCTTAACTGCTCCGCTGCCTGATTTTCTTAAGAGACTACCAGTTCCAGAAAAAAGTTTTAAAGTTCTATCCAAAGTATTCTTAAATTGTATATAATCTATTACAAAATGTGGAAACTCAACTTGAAATTCTACCATGCAATCTTGAACTGAATAAACCCATAAACCAATTTTATTACCACTTCGAAAATAAGCCTGGACTAAAAAAATTTTATGTTCTAAAGTGAAAGCCATTTTAAAACTGAGAAGCAATTTATTTAAACCAGAATCGACGCACGATTATTTTATGCACTAACTGATATTTGTGATTGACATTATCAAATGTCATTTGGATTTACGTTTACGGAACAACAAACACATATTAATATATTTGCGTCTTATTCTATCAAAATTTCAAAGTAACCTAGATTGACTTTTCAAATGAACACACGTTACACAATTCTGACACCCGAAGTATTCTATTATGACACATGTCATTTTTATGACACTTCAGCAAACCTAATTCTGAACAGCAAAATATATATCCCATTTTCGGAACAGTAACAAAAAATGTTTTTTTTATTGGGAAAGGTGTAGGTATGCAAGGCATCTGTAGTGAAAGTAAAATATGTGAAAACACATTTATTGAAAATGTTTAAATCATTGTGTTTAACTACAACGTATAATCCTAAAACGGTGCTAATTCACGAACATTATACACTCCTCTATTATTTATTTGGACAGGTGCTTCAATTTTCTGAACAATATCTTGGAAACTATACCATAAAACATCACATCGTTTTGGCCATTTCCAATTATTTGCATTTTGAGCTAATAGACTGACAAATGCTTCATTCTTTATTAGATCTTGTATAGTTCCAGGATACCGCAACTTACTGTATTCTACAATCACATATTCTCCAACAATGAAGTTATTATGTACATTTTGTGATTTGGCAGTAGAGATGCTGTGTTTACATGGTATATCATCCCTTGAATTTGGAGTGGAACTGAAAATTTTTTGTTTGGTGCTTTTTTCCGTTTTGATTTTTTCAGTGCTTTGTTTTCTTCGGTCTTCTCTTTGTCTCTTCCTGCCTTTCTTTTCCTGTTCGTTTTTCTCCTTTTCGTCCTGTTTGTATTTATAGTAACTTTTCCACTGTTCCACTAGCAACACTTGGAATTTTTAGTCACTTTCTCTTTCTTTTCGTAATTTATGGGCTCAGGCTAAAATAATATTTTCTCAAAAGGCGTTGGAACTTGAAATTGTACACTAGAGGGTGCGCCATTATTTTCTTTTAATAGTCTATTGTTTTCAGGAGGTGTCTTTTCTGGTGTGTTTGCATCGAAAATTTTAGTGGTCACACTCTCATGCTCTTTGTTAGCAATGCCTCTTTGTCAGTTTTTTCATTTGAGTTATTCTGGATGCCGACGAAGGAAGCCTTAAAACCAACTTCGCCCAGGTTTGCCCACTTTAAATGGATTTGTCCGTTTTTTTCTCTTTAGTAGTTCCATTACGCTATTTGCCAGCTGTTCCCTAGAAACTGGAAATCCTAATTGAGCTACATAAACAATCCACTTTATTAAACTGTCTTCTTCAGCATTTGTAAGAACAGTAGGCGCTTCTGCGGTTCATTCCACGGGATACTTGCCATGTACTTTATAATGCAATGTTGTCTTGGAATATTAAATTGGCGTCTGGCTGTCTTAATAGGTGTTCCATTATTTATCGCCCGGATCGCAGATTGCAATGCCTCCCTAGTGTACTTGCAATTTTTTTTTACTGACATTCTGAAAAATACGAAACCTATATTATAGAGCCGAAATCTGACTAAGTTGATCATAAATGTGACACTGTCAGAATTAGAAAAGCATATTCTGCGGGTTCTTTAATTATGCAATCCGCTACAACCGAATGAAATAATGAATATGACAAGGATAACAAGTCTATTTTTATATAATGAAACGGATATGCAAAATACATATCCGTAACTGTAAACAAGAACAGAAGTAAATGCTAAAAATAGGAGGTGTTTGTCCTTGTTTACAGTTACGGATATGTATTTTGCATATCCGTTTCATTATATAACAACGGCGTAATACGTGCAAAACGTATTGATAAATATCCTTTTTTTGTAAGTCTATTTTTGTTTTGATAAGTTTCTCTAAATGGGACATCCAGTGTCGTATTTAAGCATTTAAGAGTTTTCCGGTATTTTAACTATGACACACCTTTTTTTTTTAACCAAGCAGAGACAAATGCCTTTCTTTTACTAAATTAGGTTCTAAAGTACACTCACAAACGAATGTCAATCAGAAAGAAACATATTGCAGGTTATATAGAAGTCAAAGCCTTACCTGTTTCAACACACTGATGTCCAAATTCTTATTAGAACGAACACACAAATACAGTCCCCGAGACACGTCCGCCATAACTGGACAATAACAATTTTGTAACCGTTGGTCACATTTAGTTTTCTAACAAGAGTAACAGAGCTAAACGCATTTAAATCAGATATAAATTGCAGTTGTAGCGTTTTGTCGGCAGACAAAACGCTGCAAACGCAATGAGCTGGTCGTGAATCTCAACTGGTAACTGAACAGCGGCGACAATGTTTTCACTAAACTGATTCAGTACACCTCTTCGAGAAATCATTTTTATCTTCCGGGAAATACTCCGTCAACTGAGTTCTTAGATCTTAGCTCACGCAAATGCGTCTTTATGCAATCCAAACTGTGGTGAATAATAGTGTCTTGTTCAGACATTTTTTGTCACCGAATATAGCAGCGAAAATTTGATTTCCGTCACTAGTGAGTAAAAATCCCATAACGTTAACTTTCGTCCCTAGTGACAAAAGTTATTTACTAATTTCACCTGCGTCTTGTTGCTTACTGTCGCTGTATCACGTCATTTTTAACCATGTCAGTTTGTGCTGTTAGAAAGTTTATCATGATTTCTGATTCAGAAAGTGATTTAGATATTCCCAATACGCCACCAGAAATAGTAAATCAAACTGAGAAAACTTATGCGGGCTTATTATCAGAAAAATAGAGAAAGAGGTATGAAGAAGTATATGTAAAATTAATTGAATAGAGGGCTGATAATAGCATAAATTCATATTCGAAAATTATGCTGCTTGCGTAGATTTTTGCATTGAATAACTAGTTTTTACACAAAATACATATATTCTTTATTTATCAATATATTTGCATGCCTTTATTAATCAAGTGAAGTTTTTGTGAATTTTAAATGAACGTAAATTAGAAATGGTATTTAAGTATAAATTTTAATTATTTTCTTATGTTTGAATAATGGATTTACTATTTCTTAATTGCATGTATTCCATAGAGGCATTTTTGATCGTTCTTGAACGGTGACAATTTTTGTTTATGCTATATGTGTTTATATTATTTGACAAGTCCATTGTACAATTTACGTATTTTACTGGAGAACAAAGCTGTTTATCTATCTACAAAAGTTTTGAAAACGCCGATAGCATTGATCGCGTAAGAGCTGCTGTCTAATGCAGTTGAAACTGTTCAGATAGAAAACACTGCTCGGCCTTGAACTTGTCTAGGACTTTTTACATAAAATTTTGCATAAGAACATCAGTTTTCATCCACACAAAACTCAAATTATCCCGACTTTAAAACCAACAGACCTTACGGCACCTTTATTTTTTTGAGTAATATTACAGATCGAAATCGGTATTCACAACTTGTGGATATCAAACGAGGCGTATTTTTTATTTATCTGGCTATACAAACATTACGCTCCATAGCCCAAAAGTGACAGTATGATCTCCAATGCCTTCAATGGGAATTACCGGCACCCACTTCTACGAAGGTGCGAATGAAAATCCTGTGCTACAATCAATGCTCTGCGATATACCGAAATGATCAACAATTTTCTTATCAAACAAATAAATATATTACAACAGAACAATGAAAACACATCTAGTAAGATGGTGTTACTTCACACATCGCAACAGAACCATAGGCAGCTCTACGAAAATTGCGGGTCGTATCATTTCGCCAGACTTTACAGCATGCAATTATTTTTTATGGGGCTACCTGAAGATTTTTGTTGGTGAACCAAGAAATATTCACGAGTTTAAATAAAATTATTGAAGAAATTGCTAACAATCCATTGGATATGTTACGTTGTGTTATGGAGAATTTCAAGGACCGTTTTCAAAAGTGTATATAGAGAAGGCAAATATATTTAAATGGCGCAATTTTTAAGAAATAAAATTGACGTATAATTAAATGATTATTTATATATTTTTTGTACATTTTATTTAGTTTAGTTAAAAATTTTCTCACTCCCTTACACCATCCAGTATACAATGTGTCCGGGAAAATGTGGGAAATCTCTCGGATTCAGATAGAACATTAAAAAATAAGATGACAAGTTCCCATAAAATTTTTCTTGAACAACTTTTAAACTACTTATTATAATTTAATGAAAATTTAATATGATAAACAGTAGTAAGGACCTCTTAAAATACTGCCCTTAAATTTAAATTAGCTTGTTTAGTTTACCAGGGGCGGACTAGGTTATACATTTTAATGCTTACATTTTTAACACCCTGTATGATAAGGAGTTAAAAAAAACAAATTTGGATACCTTGAACATTAAGCTAAGGAATAGGTACTCTTGTTCATTGTCGATAAAATGAACCGTTTTCGAGGAAAGAAAAATAAAAGAATTAATGTTTTATTTCTATTAAAAAGAACCATGTTTTTTATTTTTTTTTGTCTGCAACAAAGTGTGATACAAAAGTCATTCCAGGAATAAAAAAGTTTTAGTTAGGTTATTTAATACGACAAAATTACAAAGATTCTTAGAAATGCAGTTTTGTCCCAGAAAGGCACCTTAAAAAAAATTATGTTTAGAAATGTACTCACTAAAGCTTGCAACGATTGAACCTAAATACGCTAATTAGGAATAATCAATTAAAAACTTCATAAGTGGGTTCAACATGGGCTCCGTGAACTCTGATATACTCGCGGGCACGACGAATAGAGGACTGCTGTACTCGCCACATCAACCCAGCATTGTTTCTTATCTCATCACAATGAAATGTGATTCTCTGTAAAAGTTCTTCCCTAGTATCCACCGGAGAGGAATACACCGAGGTTTTGAGATGACCCCACAGGTGAAAATCCATTGGCGTTAGGTCGAGAGACCGTGGAGGCCAGGCAATGGGACCTCCTCTGCCTATCCAACGGTTTGACGTTATTCAGGTGGTCGCGTATAGCAACGCTAAAATGAGGTGGGGCCCCATCCTGCATAAAATACATTCTTTGGCGGGTTGCAAGTGGCAAATGCTCTATTGAATCCAGAAAAGCGTTCTGAAGGAACTGTAAATAAAGTTCACCATTCAATCGTGGCGGCAATACGCATGGTCCAATCAAAAAATTGCCAATTATTCCTGCCCAAACATTAATTGGAACATTGATTGGAACTGATGTTGATAATGATGAACGACAGTGGCATGAGGGTTTTCATCAGCCCATACATGCGAGTTATGTAAATTTACAATACCATTTTTGGTAAACCCTGCTTCATCGGTAAAAAGAATAGTGCTAATGAAGTTTGGGTTTGTTTGTTGCTGATCTAACAGCCAGTTTGCGAACTGGATTCTACGAGGAAAATCTTCAGGAAGTAGTAGATGCACTTTTTGCAGATGATAAGGGTAAAACAACTGTTCTTTAAGTACTTCATGAATTGTCGTTTTTGACGTATTAAGCTGCGCGGCTAATCTTCGAGTGCTTATTGAAGGAGTATCACGTACAGTATCCAAAATATTTTCCCCCAATTGCACCGTACGTACTGTTCTTCTCACACCAGCATCAGTACTTTTTTTCGCAAAACTTCCTGAAACATTAAAGAAAGTCAATAATGTTACCTTATTAACTGGAATCGCCCACCAGTCTCTCTTAGACGTTGGTCAAGTCGCTGAAATGTTTTCTGATTTGGAATATTGCGATTAGGATATCTTTCTTCATACAACCTTCTTGCTTCCAAAGCATTGCAAGATGCAAGACCTTACATAAGATTCATATCTGCATACTCACTAAATGTGTATCCCATTATCAAATTAAATTTACCAAGATATTCAAAATTCAATAAATTAATATCGAAGTAAAGGATCAACGTGTTAACAATATGAAAGATTACAAGATTTAAAATTTACACGTCAATGCAAGATATTTATTAATTCGTGGGTACCATAGTAACGTTTGTAAAAACAATGCGTTTTTTAGTACTGAAAACAGTTTTATTTCAAACTTTTGTATCACACTTTGTTGCAGACAAAAAAAATGAAAAACATGGTTCTTTTTAATAGAAATAAAACATTAATTCTTTAATTTTTTTTTCCTCGAAAATGGTTCATTTTATCGACAATGAACAAGAGTACCTTTTCTTTAGCTTAATGTTCAAGGTATCCAAATTTGTTTTTTTTAACTCCTTATCATACAGGGTGTTAAAAATGTAAGCATTAAAATGTACAATCTAGTCCGCCCCTGGTAAACTAAACAAGCTAATTTAAATTTAAGGGCAGTATTTTAAGAGGTCCTACTGTTTATCATATTAAATTTTCATTAAATTATAATAAGTAGTTTAAAAGTTATTCAAGAAAAATTGATTTCCAGTGGCGTCCTTTAGGAGGCCGTATCTCCGTAGGGAGGGCCGCTTGGAAAAAAATTATGGGAACTTGTCATCTTATTTTTTAATGTTCTATCTGAATCCGAGAGATTTCCCACATTTTCCCGGACACATTGTATAATGTTTGAACCTCAACGTACCTGCTAATGGAATTAATGTATTTGTTTATCTGTTTCCCCCTTGCCGTTATATGTAGAGCAATCCTTAATTAAATCTAAAATAGTAAACAATGTAAACGATCTTCTCTTTACTAAATACGTTCAGATATATGAAAATTAGTAATCTAAATGAAATTGCTATTTTATTTTTATACTAATACTAGCTCAGCCCGGCAATGCGTTTCTGTTGCTAGATTTGAGTACATATATAGATTAAATGAATACAATTAAAAGTTTGATATCCATTTTTATACATAGTTAAAATACATACCCTCAACATCAAAGGTGTTGGACCCCAAAATGTACGATAATTAGTGTGTTATTAAGAACAATAAAAATATTATATTGAAAACATGTTTTTTTAAGATGAAAATTTTATAAAGATAGTTGGTGACCAACGTATGCACTAACAGAAGAAACAAAAAGAAAAAAAAAATAATAACCTAAAAGAAATATAGAAACAATACTCAGTATGCCCTCCACTGCTTCTTACTAACGCATTCGCACGCCTATCCATTGAAATAATCAATGAATTTATGATTTCCAGTGGAATATAGTTCCATTCCTCTATAGCCGCTATGGATAATTCTTCCGCGGTATGGTGTGAGTTAATCGGATTGCGAATGACTCTAACAACAAAATCTCACATATGTTCTATTGGGTTCATATCGGGAGATTGTGCTGGCCAATCTGGTGATATGTCCTTCTTAATGTGCCCCCGAACCCTTATTACACGATGTGGTCTGGCATTATCATACATAAAGATGAAATTTTCACCCAGTTCATTGCGTAATGGATAGATAATGGATTGAATAATGTTTTCAATGTAAACTGTATTTGTCATGTTCTGTTGTTTGAGAATTAGCGCAGTACGGCGGTTGAACATTATACCACCCCAAAACATGACTGTATCCCCTTCGTAAGGAGCAATTTCACGGGGCAAATTTAATCGCTCTGGACGACCCGGTGCCTTCCAGACCCGTTGCCAACGATCATCCTCACCAAACCAATTATGGTCTCATCGGTAAATAAGACTCATCGCCGCTGTCGTAAAAACCAACCAATCTGCTCCCGCGCCCAAAGGACACGGGCAGCTAGGTTTCGTGCAAGTAAAGTGGATACTCTTCTAGCACGTAAATTCGCACTATAAAATCTTCTTCGAATAGTAGAGGTTAAAATAGCAATACGAAACGTACTTTGGAGATGAGTAATCGATCCTCCCTTTCATTCGACATTTGGGGACGCCCAGAATGTGGTCTTCTTTTCACAAAATCACTTTCTACATATCTATGCACTATGTGTACAACAGATGCTCTAGGGATAGAAATAGCCAAGACTCCCTTCACCTACAAATATCACAACAATCACTAGTGGGATATAGGTGAAAATTTTCATATTTTTAAGTCGATTAAGTCCATGAGAACTTCGATGTGAGAATTCTGTCTCGTGAGGCCATCTATATTTAAATAATAGTACTGCTTCTTTGATATATTATTAGGCGCCTAGTTTTCTTTCTACTGGTCAGATCGAGGATTTCTACAGCTTCTTCGGATAAAGCGGATCGTTTTGCAAAAAGCCGCGTTTAAATCGGTTCAGTAGTAGTTATTGTCTTTTATATACCGGGTGTATTATGAAAAACCTTTCGTGCTTTAACTTTTATATTTTTTATCCGAATGTAATAAATTATACGTCGAACTAAATCGTTTTAAAAATACTGTAACGTGATCCGCTTTGAATTTTTTTTTTACAATTTGTTTTTGACAGACAGCAGCAAACTGTGTTTTTTTAAATTGCCCTATACTTTTTTTTTCCTTATTCAAATATATTACTTTTTCTGAATATGAAATTGTAAACAACGATATCCTTGTATGAAAAAAAATCGAGAAATTGAAGGTTTTTTTTTAGTTCGATTTATTCTGTTTTTTCCGAACACAGAGATTTCTTAAATGCATTTTAAATACTCTATTTCATTTTATTACCAGCAAATGTGTGTACCATTTAAAATCACTTACATTCAATACTATATAGCCCATAAAGGATTACAAACCAATGTTATCAGTGAGCGGTGGGTCAACGACAACATTTACAGTGTTTATTTACAGTGTTTGTAAATTTTCGAAGAGAGCTGTGACATCTGTCAGTCACACATTCATTATAACATTTTCAACGATTTATTTCTAAATTTTGTTATTGAAATGGATAATGGCGAATGTGTGGATGCGATTCAACCATATTTTGAATGCGGAACAAATTCTACAGCTGCTTTGCGACTTTATGGAAATCGTTTTCCTGACAGACTGCGTCCAAGTGCCGATAAGTTTGGAAGGCTCGTGCGAAATTTACGAAATTTTTGATCATTCAAAAAACCGAAAATATACGCACGTGTAATTCAAGATCAAAATTTAGAATTAAGTGTCTTGCTCTATGTGGAAGAAAACCCTAATACGTCTACGCGAGAAATTGCTCACTACATGCAGGTATCACATTCTACAGTTCAGTACATTCTGAAGAAGCACAAGTTCTTTCCTTATAAACCACGGAAGGTGCATCCTCTCGGTGAAAACGACCCTCAACGAAGGGTTCAATTCTGCACGGTTTTCATGAATAAACTAAGGGAAGATCCAATTTTTTATCGTCGTGTGTTGTGGTCAGATGAATGCACTTTTGGGAAAAATGGTGTATTCAACAGAAATAATCATTGCCATTGGAGCACTGAAAATAACCATGTTGTGATGCCACACAATGTTCAAAATCGGTTCAGTGTAAATGTATGGTGTGGCATTTTAGGCGATAGAGTAGTAGGGCCTTTTTTGCGGAGGGTAATCTAAACCAAGAAAAGTATAATAATTTGTTACGCAATGAATTAGGCGATTATTTAGATGAGTTGCCACTTGCTGAGTTAAACAGGGTGGTGTTCCAACAGGACGGTGCCACACTCCATAATGCACGAATGCATACTGACTTTCTAAATAATTATTTTGGCGTCAGATGGATGGCCTATTCGATGGCCTGCTAGATCGCCAGATCTGAATCCACTGGATTTCTTTCTGTGGTCTTACATTCAAGATCATGTCTATTTGACTCCACCTGATACCAGAGATGATTTAGTAAGAAGGATAGTACAAGTATGTCATGAAATACCACCAAATCTTATATTAAACCCAGCAGTTGGAGTTAATAGAAGGTGTCAAATGTATCTGGAACAAAATGGGGCCAATTTCGAATATTTGATTCATTAAAATATATGATAGCTTGATTTCTGTAAATTTCGTAGTTTTTTTTTAATAATAATAAATTTGTCACTCAATTTAATGGAGTTGTCTTCAGGAAATAAATGTTTATTAGAATAAGTTAAAAAAAAAATTTAGTACAATTTTAAAAAAAAAATTACTACTGTCTGTCAAAAACGAAATGTCAAATTTTTTTTTTTTAAACCAGGTTACAGTGCTTTAAAAACAATTTAGTTTGACATATCATTCATTAAAATCAGATAAAATATAAGGAAGCTACAGCCACAAAGGTTTTTCATAATACACCCGGTATAAATACAAATAATTAAAAATTAGTTTTATTTCTCTGCGCAAAACAGTAACAAGAAATTCGCTTTACTATTGCCAGGTCATGTAGTTGCAAACTATATATTTATGGTTATATTTTAGAATAAAACAACATCAACAATTTTAAGTTATAAAGACTTGTATTACAAGCTTATAATTTCAAAAATAAAATATAAACAGCGTATGTTCGTTGAACGTAAGGCGAAGCATATTACAATGATTTTGTTATCGTCAGTGTAAATACAACGTAAAATAAAATACAATAAACGAACGTAAAACTTGTAAAATCAACATCTATTATGTAGTTAGTAAAGCGAAGAACATATACAAAAAAACTTTAAAGCATTCTCAAAGATTAATTATTAATCCTGTAATGCAGAGAGTTTGAAATTAACATATTTTCCGAAAGCACTCAGCGTTAGAGTGCCCCTTCTATTTGCATAATTACCTGATAACATTTTTCTTATAATATTAACAAAGAACTGTGAATTACCAGAAATACTAGGCGAAGGCAAATAAATGCAACTTAGTGAGATACAATCTAAAGCAGTGTATTAATAATCTCAGACAAATACGGGAACGTAGCTAAGCGGTTAAAGATCTTTTCGCGTGTAGTAAGAGAAATAGGATTAGAACTAGTCAAAATGATTAAATAAAGGCTCATATATACATCAGCATTATTAAAACGCCTAATGCACAGTATTTAAGCGTTAGTGTTCACATATAAACGCCTAATATATTTCATCCACCCCGCCTATATAGCTCTGTTATAGTTGAAATATTATGTAAAATAAAAATGATGAATGTTCACCAAACCAATTCAGGCGTACGAGGTAAGCCCATAAATTCTCAGTCTGACATAGGAATCGTAGAATTCTGAAAATATTTTCGTTTTTCAATATCGTCTCTACTAACTTCAATACATTAATTACACAATTAATTAATAATTATATATCCTTGTAAAAATAATCTCATCTTTCCAACTCTAAATCTTGCTTTACGCCTATTTGCAATTCAATATCGTCATTAAAATAACATATCAGGACTATACGGTAAATGTTTAGTGTCTTGAAAACCACATTTGCGAATTGCAGCCTGTGAAACTTCACCAGTGTAATCATGTAGTAACCGAATACCTATGGCCAATTTTCCTCGACAAAACAAGCATAATATGTGCTGTTCACAGTTGCATAGTAATCTTTAAAGTCAATGAGTAAAATACCCTTGCAATCTCAAGAAATTATGACTATAATCTTTTTCGCCGATTGAGCGACTTATGTCTTTGTGGGAAGACACTCATCTGGTTGCTATCATTCCACCAACTTCTTTTTGAATAGGGAATCATAATAAGGAACGAATGTTTCCTCGCCTGTGGCAATGGTTTTGGATCGTGTTCACATGCACGCATTCGTTTTTAAACACATAAAAACGAATGCGCGCATTCAACATAGTATTGATCTTGCATTAACTTTATTCATACTAAGGTGGATAAATCTTCACTACTCAAGAGAATTAGCGAATATTTATTATTTTGATTAAAAAGGGTAGTAATTATTAAAATAAATAATCTTTTACCAAAGTATTTTTAATAATATAAAAAATATTATTAAAAATGGGGTGTGAAGAACACAATACAAGTTCATTTATGTATTTTTGAATGTATCTTCTCCAAAGACGTAGATACGTATTTCACATTTCTACATGATTCTCAATACGCCCCTGTTGGAGAAGACACATTCAAACAAACATAACTACGTTACTTTCTAGCCGAAATTATTCAGACAGAGCATGAAGGAATATTCAGCGCTGTCTGCATAATAAAAGCCGAAGCAGACGTGTTTTCTATAGTCGGTAACCACCGTATCTATACAAAACTGTATTCTCGTGTCTTCACTACTTATCGGCGTGAGCCGAATATGTATATGACAACATAATTTGAAACATACTTGAGTGGGTAAAACCTCACTCCACCTCACTATGTTTCAAATTATGTTGTCATATACATATTCGGCTCACGCCGATAAGTAGTGAAGACACGAGAATACAGTTTTGTATAGATACGGTGGTTACCGACTATAGAAAACACGTCTGCTTCGGCTTTTATTATGCAGACAGCGCTGAATATTCCTTCACGCTCTGTCTGAATAATTTCGGCTAGATAGTAACGTAGTTATGTTTGTTTGAATGTGTCTTCTCCAACAGGGGCGTATTGAGAATCATGTAGAAATGTGAAATACGTATCTACGTCTTTGGAGAAGATACATTCAAAAATACATAAATGAACTTGTATTGTGTTCTTCACACCCCATTTTTAATAATATTTTTTATATTATTAAAAATACTTTGGTATTATACAAATGTAGTGAGGTTTTACTCACTCAAGTATGTTTCAAATTATGTTGTCAAATAATCTTTTAATGATAAGAATACGTGAATGACTTACTTGGCTAGGTATAGGCAAAAATAAATATTGTCGTTTAGTTTCAGTTTATTAACATTTTGAGAAAATAAAAATGTTTGTGTAGGAATAAGTACAGTAAATTACAAACTGACCAGAAGTATAATTTTGATAGTTGTTATAAAAAATTTAAATTAATAAGCGTATGATCTCCTCGGACGGCCAACCGACATGGCTTGACATTATGCTGGCATGGAGTGGACCAAATTATCAAACAATTCTTGGGGAATGTTGTCCCACTCTGCTCTAAGAGCAATTTGAAGTTCTGCAACTGAACGAGATGCAAGATTTCGTGACGCAATACGTCTTCCTAATGCATCTGAGGTATGTTCGATAGGATTGCCGTCCGGGGAATTGGCTTGTCAGTCTATTCTATCGATTTCTACTTCCTTTAACCAATTGTTAGCAATATTTGCTCGATGTGGACGAGCATTATCATCCATATAAATATTGTTCTCCCACAGCTCCTGCATATGGAAGAACAAAGGGTCTCAGTATCTCATCCAAATACCTTTCAGCAGTAAGTTAACCATTCTGAATGAAATACAGTTTAGTATGGCCTCCAATACATATTCCGGCACACATCATCGCACCGTCACCGTTATGCTGACGCCTTTCCCGGCCAAATTAAGGGATATTTCGTATTCTTGGTTCACGACAAATCAAAACACGTCTGTTATCTGGGTGCACACTGAATCTTGACTCGTCACTAAACAACGCTCGGCAAAATATATTTGCTGGTGTTACTTTAAGTGCTAATTCATTTTTTGTCATTTTCAGAAGATATCCGCTAATTCTTTTGAGCAGTGTATATGGAACGTTTTTTCTCCATAAAGCGTATATCAAAAAAGTAATCTATAGATAATTCTTAGTAAAATTGTTGAAGAGACCATAGCGCTAAGTCGCATTAGGAGCATCCGAAATTTTCAAAATATACCGAATTTGTCTTTTGCCATTACACATAGCTATAATGCAATGACTTTTTTTCATTAACCCTTAACCTAGGCAACCAGTTATACACCAGTAACATTTTTCAAATTGTCAAATATTTGTTTTTCCTTCATACTTAAATCTTAAATTAAATACATTTGATTGAAAAATAAGTAATTAATTTAAAACAGTTAATTATCTCAACAGACGTATACCTTGTGCGAAGGCAATTTTAAATAACGGAGATAAACTGAACTTTAAAAAGTACAAAAATATTTGTTATTTCAAAGAATTACCATTACCATACGATCGATGTAGCACGATAGTTACGTATCAGTGTGACCTTGTAAGAATTTGTAGTTGTTCTTACAATGTTTATTAATAACGTATACAACAAGTTGCAAAGTAAATCCTGAAGAATTTAACAGTATCATTAGCCATATTTGTGTTGGAACAACGTTCATATGGTGAGTTCTGGTAAAAACATGAATATTACTATAAATTTCATTGTATTCGCTGAGGAAAAGGAAAGTGCAAAACGATAAGCTACTTTACTCCATTGATTTCATCTTCTAACACAGCGTTTCTTAAACTGTGTTCCGCGGAACCCCGGGGTTCCGTGGAGATCACTCAGGGGTTCCGCGAAAGTTACGTGCTTTTTTTATAACATTCAAGGAAGTAACATAAAAAAAGTAATAAAAATTTAACGGCACAACTAAATTCCACTTACTAATCTGGATAGTTGGTGCAAATATGACAGTCCGACGTTGCGAATTGTAACGGCGCCGTCGGGACAATTTTTGGTATTTAAAAGCAGCCTCCCTGGTATATCACGGGAAATCCCGGTGTCGGTGATTCCCCGACTCAATTCTTTATTGATCATTACTAAAGACGGCAGACTATGTGCCCGAACAGTAGCGTGATGTGGAGGGATCGAGTAGAGGCGTACGACGATCAATTCAGTTGCCGTTGAGACGTTGTAAGCGATACATTGCTAACACAATCGTGTTGAAAATGTCGGGAGTGCGTAGAAACAATGCATCGACTCGGTTGCATGCTAACGTATTAAAGAAATTTTTACATCGGTTTCCCGATTTAATATATGACGGTACCGTAGTGAAATGTTTAGTTTGTGAAACAACTTTATTAACTTGGAAAGCAAGTCAGTGCCAAAGACATATAAATAGTGACAAACATAAATCGAATAATAGTGGACGCAGATCATATAATAAATTGGTGTGTGATTTAACAATGATGTTAATTGCGACCAATATACCAATGCAGAAAGCGGAACACCCAATATTTCGTCAGTTTTGGAAGAAATACAATCCTACGTGGAAATTACCAGCAAGAAGTACGCTACGGAATTACGTACCGTCAGTGCGTGAGAGAATTGTAAATTGTACGAAAAATACGGTAAAAAAAAATTCCTGTGGTTAACAATAGACGAAACTACAGATATTAAAAAACAGTCCATCCTAGCCATTCTAGTACGGACGATGACTCCGCAAGGACCTTCTCCTCCTTATTTACTAACCTGTAAACGAATGCAAGGGTGTACTGCCAGAGCGATATATGATGTATTAATAGAAACACTACACAAATTTGAGATTTTGTTAGTTAGAATGTAAGTTACCGATGCTGCCAAGGTTATGTGTTCCACGTCAAACTTACTTAAAACGATTCAACCAAACCTACTGCATGTCACATGTTTGCTTCACGCTTTACACCTTGTAACAAACACTATACGTACAACTTATCCTGATGTGGATCAACTGATAGGACAAACGAAAGCGGTTTTTCTTAAATCTCCGAAACGGATTCGGCTATTTCATTCGCTGTGTCCTGATATACCCGAGCCGCCGCAACCAATTCTTATACGATGGGGTACTTGGTTAGAAGCAGCATTTTATTATTATAAACATTTTGAAAAAATTAAATCAGTGATTTTACAACTAGATGCAAAAGAAGCAGCTGCAATACGGCTCAGCCAGGTTCAATTTAACAATCCTCAAGTTGCAGCAAATTTAAAAATTATTTACGGCAGTTACGTTCCAATACTGGACGCAATAAAAAATTTACAGAACACTACGCTGTCCTTATCGGACTCGTTAGCAATTATTGACCACGTAAAACTAGTGCTGCGTATCCTTGATGATGAAAAAAGTGATTGTGTCCGTGAGAAATTTAACAGTGTATTAGATAAAAATGTAGATTTTACAAAATTAGGGAAACTTTTTACCAATACTGAAGATCCGTTGTACAGATAAAAAGAGCGCTTTAACTATGCAAATATAACATCTCTCAACGTCGAACAATCCTTCTCTGTATATAAACATATATATACGTCGCTACGTACGAACCTTTCCGAGACTAATACAGAAACATATATTATGGTGCAGTTGTTTCGATATACTTATTTTTAAGTAAGCGCACTGTTATTCTGCTAAACTCTCCACGCAACGCCACTGCTGGGGCACATAGTCTGCCGTCTTTAATCATTACACTGCGAGTATCCGGACATAATAGTCACTTGCCGATGTGTGTCTTATAAATAAAGTGATTGAAAATTAAAATAAAGTGATTGAAAGATAAATAAACTGATTGAAAGTTATTGATAAAGTGATTTTGTTTATTGATAAACTTTATTGGTTCTGTCTAAAACCAATTGTTTAAAACCAAACTGTCTAAAAACTGTGTTAAAACCTAGAAATTGTAATTGTTTGTATTTAATATTTCACTGTTAAAAATAATATAAACGTAAGTAACCTTTAAACTTTATTCGGTCTTAAGGGGGAGTTCTCATTTTTTGATAAAAACACGACGATTCTTAATAATTATTTTTAAAGAGGATTGTTTTTTTATATATAGAAACTTTTTTTAATGCGTTACGCATATCTTTGCAAAAACAAATTGTGTTTTAATTTGCCATAATTTGCCTCTGTAGCAGAGGGCGTTAAAGTTGACGCCCGAAAAACGAGATACCAAACGGTAGCAAAGATTACTTCTGTTGAGTAAAAGAGGATCTTTTCAAAAAATTAAAAATTATAAGAATGGCGCGCATTTTACTAAAAATTTGAAAAAACGACCTTTTTAGATTAGAAAAAGTGGAATTAAAACTGAAATATAGCATTTTAATCAAAGATCCTAGTTTGCTCACTGGTGTACACGTTTACAAACTTAATACAAAAAGATCTAGATCTAGATTGGTCAATTATCGTCTGAGAAATTCTTGTTACCGATTTCAGAAACATCATTTTGGGAAAAATTTACTTAAACTTTATACGAGTGATGTATATAGCTTGTATACAAGTGATACATAAACCTATAACTTTTATACGGAACCGAGTACTTATTCTAGACTTATTCATATAGCATTTAGATAATAAAAGAAAAAAAAACTTTTTTTAATTAAAAATGAGAACTCCCTCTTAAAAGGCACTGGTGCTGTAATTTTTGTCTTAAAACCATTTTCGATATTTTGTCGCAGGATGGAGAGGTGGCTTAAAGAAGGCACTTTAAAGCGTTCTGCTGCAGAACTTGACTCTTCTGTTTCGGACCCAGTAACTAGCTCTTTTGCTAAAGATAACTGTGGTAATAATAAAAGTAATGCAACTGAAATCGCCACAAACGAAATTAGGCCAGTAATGGCCTCTACAAGTAATCAACTCAGAGCAGTTACTAAAAAACTAAGGAAATATGATGAAAGTTATATATGTTTAGGATTCATGAACGATAATGATAACCCTCAGTGTGTTATATGCAACAAAGTTCTACCAAATAGCTCTATGCTTCCAGGTAAAATGCGTCGTCATTTAGAATCTGTTCATGGCGAGCTTAAAGAAAAAAATGTTGAATTCTTCATTCGGAAGCGTGACGAACTTTTAAAATTAAAAATGGTTATTGTTCAAACCACAAAAACGGTGAATGAAAAAGCAAGTGAGGCTTCTTACTTAGTCAGCTATCTGATAGCTCAACGCGGTGAAGCATACTCAATTGCGGAAAATCTTATTAAACCTTCATGTATGGAGATGGTAAAATGTGTGTTAGGTGAAAAATCTGCAAAAGAAATGGCGAAGATTCCACTTTCGAATGACACGGTAGCTCAGCGCATCAGAGATTTAGCAGCCAATAGAAAGAATGAACTTAGATTTCGTCTCAAATCATGCAAATTTTCATTACAAATGGATGACTCAACCGATGTATCTGGACTCGCAATATTAATTGTAATCGTTAGATATCAGCACGAAAACGCATTATTGGAAGATCTTATTTTATGCAAGTTTCTACCAACACGTACTACTGGAGTCGAAATATTTGGTCTTCCAAATTCTTTTCTTGAAGAGAATAAAATACCATGGGACAACAATATTCATATCTGTACCGATGGAGCAAAGGCCATGAGGGGCATAATTAATGGGGCTGTACAGCTTATTAAAAATATAGCTAAAAACTGTTCTAGTAGCCACTGCATGATCTATAGGTAGGCACTTGCTGCTAAAAAATTATCCCCCAGTTATAAGAATGCTCTTGATGAAGTCATCAAAATCATTAACTTCATAAAATCTCGACCGCTAAATAATCGTTTATTCGAAATACTCTGTGAGGAGATTGGAAGTGTACATACATCTCTTCTTTTACATACTGAAGTCAGATGGTTATCTCGAGGAAAGATACTAACCCGTTTTCTTGAGTTAAGGGCTGAGGTGCGTGCTTTTTTTTTAGAACACAATTTTGAATTGAAAGGTCGATTATTTGATAGAAATTGGTTACTTAAAATTGCCTGTTTAAGCGACCTTTTTGCAAAGATAAATGAACTTAATTTAACCCTTCAGGGCAAACAAGTAAATGTATTTATTGCCCGCGAAAAAATTCTTTCTTTCAAGAAAAAAATAGAATTTTGGACAATTTGTATGCGCTCCAACGAGTTTGATTGTTTCCCAACAATAAAAGGCTTTTTAGAAGAAGAAGGGGTTGAAATGGCAGAGGCATTTATTGAAGAAATTATTGAAGTGAAGCTTTTAATAAGTATTTTCCAAATGAACAGCTGATTAAATATCAAAATGAATTGTGGATTAAAAACCCATTTATTTTCAATGCACGACCTTCGACCATGTCAACGGAAGAATACGAAACTTTTATTGAAATGACATCTGATTCATCATTGCAAAATAAATTTAAATTAATGCCATTAACGGAATTCTGGTGCAGTATAAAAGATGAATATCCTCAATTGTCGCAAAAGGCCGTGTTGGTGCTTTTACCATTTGTAACCACATATATGTGCGAAACGGGGTTCTCAGCTTATTTGTCGACAAAAACTAAATACCGGAACAGACTTGATGCCGAACCTGACATAAGAATTCAACTTTCATCAATTAAGCCTAATATTAAGTATATTTGTGATAATAAAAAGCAATATCACTCATCCCATTAAAATTAAAATTTAAAAGTCCTGTAAATGTAAATTTAAGTTGTTTTAAGAACTTTGGTGTTAATTTTTGAATTACTTTTTGAAGAAAATAAATATTTTTTGAAATAATTGTCATTTTTGTTGCATATAATCCATTTACAGAATGTTACATTAAAAGCATACTATTGAAACAAACCAGGGGTTCCACAATAAAAGTGACTACTAAAAAGGGTTCCACTTATCAAAAAGATTGAGAAACGCTGTTCTATCATATTGAGACAAACAGACACTATCTAGAGGAGAACTATACCGCCTAAAAGATTTTCAATAATAAGTCGACGTGAGTTCATGACATATACCTACATGTTGCTTTTAATATCATCATAAATCAACTGAAAAATACCAAACATTTCGGTTAATTACAAGAAGTGACTTCACAAATTATATTTAATTAAATCACGCGAGCGATGAAAAGTGGTTAAGCCTTTATTTTTTATTACTCAAATGCTTAATTTTAAGTGTTGTATAATGAACGACAAAATATTAAAACAATAAATTCTATAATAATTAATATTCTAATCAATTTAATCTATTAATTTCACCATTACATTGCACATATTAACATTAATAGAGAGTTTTAGTAATTTTTAGTATATTCACTGCATAGAAATAATTTAATTAAAAAACATGGGTAGCATATTTTTTAAGTTAAGCACCAAAAGTCAAACTTGTAATTGTTAATTAAAAATTTAGTATTTTCTATTGTTAACTAATGTGTGAAAAGTTTTTGTACATCGACCTAGATTTTCTAAACGATTTTTAGAAAATACAGAACATAGTATCAAAAATGCTAGCATAAAATTGCGGGTGGATATTGAGATAATACACATTCTAATCCTATTTCTGAACAGGAAACTGTGCAAATTCAATCTCCGTTTTCAAAGGAGCAATTGAGCCAAAAATGATAGTTTACTTTTACACAACAAAATTCAGTCAAGAATTTAATTTTACTTAAGAGAACATACGAGGAAGCGTTCTTAAATTCGCGGAATGGGGAAAAGGAGAGAAAATAAATATACAAAATTATTTTTATGTATGACTGCATTATAAACAGACGCTTTATGATGCTGTTTTGCAGCTGTCAAGCGGAACTTTATTTTAGAAGTAAAATAATAAAATGCATAGTATATAAATACCCTACTGTTAGTGTAAAAATAAAAGCCAACTGCCAAAAATTAATATTATTTCATTTGATTAAAAAAAAAACTGACAGTAATATTTATTGATAACACTGGCCAACAAGATTTTTGCTGTCTTCTAAGCGAGACTTGTTTTTTACTAATTTGGGTGTGCATATCACGTCAAAATTTATATTTTGATACGAATAAGCCATACTTCACTGAAGTTGATAGCAGACTGACTTCTGATCAGTGATGCCAGACGACCATAGTCAAAAATCCATCGTTGTCCCTCAAAAATTCCCTAGAATTCCCTAAATATTTTTCTATAAATTTATATAAGAAAAACAAACATTCAAGCAGGAAAAGTTTATTGAAATAGTAGGTATTAAATATGTACATACATTTTTAAAATGATGAGTATTACATACAGAAAAAATAAATAACTATAAAGTACATTTTTATTCATTTATACAATTGCGTTGATTGCAACAGTTTTAAATGGTCATCACTAACGTTAAATAATTTACAACAATTCCCAGTATTGGAAAATCTAATATCTGAAATAGCATTTAGTGCCTCATTTCCTAATTTATTCCTCTTTTTAGATTTAACATCAGTGACAACTGAAAATACTCTCTCGGTGTGTGCATTGCTTTGCGGTAAAGACATACACAGACTAGCTAGATGTGCAATATTTAAAAATTCATATTGTTCTTGAAAATTTTTATAAGTTTTAATGGAATACCAAAATTCTTCAACAGAAAGTTTCAAAAAATGCTCTTTTTGTTCACTAAAACATATAGCAATTTTTTTTCCATTCAGTATCAACTTTTTGTTTATCAAATGAGTCAGTTGACAAAAACCTATTCCAAATTATTTGCAGAGATGCTAAATTATCAGGTTTGGTAGTACTTAACGCAGCTTCTGGTTTTAAAAATTGTAAGCAATCAAAAAATGGATCTGTAAGCGGTAATTGTGATTGTAAATCAGTTGATGCTGTTATAAAGAATTTTAAACATGATTTTCGGATTGACGTTTTGATTGTCTCAGGTAAGTCCTTAATAAAAAAATTATATTCGAGTCCCAAATCTATTAGTTTTAATTCTACAAAATTTCTGGGATCTGTACAATTAACTTTCAAATCATGTATATACTGCGGAATAATAAAATGTCTGATTATATTTTTAAATATTATTCTTGATTCGGATGATAGTTGGTTAATTAATAGTTTCTTTCCTTGGAATAAGGCGTTGAAAGAGTTGAAATAATCTAAAATATAATTATGAAAAAGTAATATAGCTTTTGTACAACTATTATTTAATTCATCAAATATAATTGTACCATTTTACTGTTTTCTTCTAAACTAGCAAGTCTAAAGTGTTCCAAAAGAATTTGCCAGTTGTCATTTAGTCTTTTAATTACATGTTGCATACTTAACCACCTCGTGGCTGACAATTTTAACATTTTTTTTGCTCTACATTAAAAAAGTCTTGCATTTCTGCTAGTTGTGCAGTTCTTTTTGCAGAAAGTGAAAAGTAGCTAGCTATACTGCGTACTAATTCTTCAGGCGTGCGTGGTAATTTTGTACATACTTTACTAGCCACTAAAGCTGCAGAGTGACATATACAAGGTAATACAATTCATGCATTAGTTTCAGATTGCAGTCGGGTCATAAAAGAATTATTTACACCTAACATTACATTCGCGTTGTCAGAAGCTAAGCCTATGATATTTTTTACTGGAACATTTTTTGATTGCAAACAATTTTTAAATGCCGAATACAAATTTTGTGCATTACAATTTTTAGCATCAATAGTTATTAATTCTAATAATTTATCAGAAAGAAATTTATCAAAGGAGTTTATTCATTGAAATGTCGGTACTTTCATCAATTAGAATGCTAAAATATTTTTGTTGTAATTCGTTAGACAAATCTCGAATTTTCTTTTCAGCAATTACATTTTTAATAATATTTATAGCTTTGGTACGTCCTAAATGAATTTGCTTTAATATATTTGAATCCGAATAAAAATTTTTTTAAAAGAGGAACTAGATGTTCTACAACCTGATATGCTACGTTATGATGCGCGAAAAAATTTGAAAGTTTTATTTCAGCTGCAGTAATGCTTTGTTTATGCAGGTTTTCTTTAATTAAAAAAGTGCTAACATTTTGCACGCCCTGTATTTTACCAATATTCTTTCTATGTTTTGCGGTTGCTCCATGCTTTTCTAAATCTGATTTCCCGCACTTCAGCTCAACATTACATGCCTGGCACTTGTCTTTAGGATGTTCCAGTAGCCAACTTCTGAAGCGAGGATCTCCAAGCCATTCCATTTTAAATTTCTGGGCGTATACATGTTGTCTAGGTGCTTCCTGTCTAATTTTTCTTTTTTTTACAGGAGTCATGGCGCGCGAAGTAGAAGGTTGATATCTACATAATTTTGTGTAAATAAATAAAAATAAAATATAAGCTTAAACTTACAATAACTCATCGTCAGATGTTTCTGAACTCATATTGAATTAATGTGCACTAAATATTGAACTTTGATAGTAAAAAATAGCTCACGTCTTCTCTTAACTTGTGTTTACGGTAAACTAAAATCATCTGTCCGTGTTTCGACGTCTATTCTAAACGATATTATGTGCTTCCCCCATTATATTCTTCAAAAAATCCCCTTAATATGTTTTTCTATCTTATAAACCCACAAACCAAATGAAGCAACACTGTGTTTCCCCTATTCAGACTGAGGGAAAAGTTCTCCCATTATCGTCTGTTATTTTGAATAGTTGATATGATTATATTAAGAAAACTATGTAACTAGTTGAAAACAGAGCAAGTATTTCATGAAAATATTTATGTACGGGCGAATCACCACGTTCATATACATATTTTTGATAATTTTGTTCCAAACATTAAAAAAAAAATAGGATTTTTTGTTTTAAACAAAAGATTCACGATTTTTTCACTCCTTGTTGTACCCTATTTTCCCGATTCTTTGTTTATCTATTATATAACTAGCCAGTAGATGGCATTAAATATTAAACATAAAAACAAAGAATTTAATATATGGAAACAATAAAAAAGGAATTACTAAATTACTTCAGAATGATAATTCTTTTCTTGTCTTTTGTAATGCATTTGGATTTTTTTAAGTTTTTCTCAAAAATTCCCTAGATAATTCCAAAATTCCCTTTCTCCCGATTTGACAAAAAAATCCCTAGAATAGGGAAAAATTCCCTAATCTGGCATCACTGCTTCTGATTTACAGTATGCATCATCGCATCTACTACTCCCACCATTACGATTCAGTAAGACTAGCGCTGCAGTTATAAAGGAATAATAAATTTATTAGAATCGGCTCGAGTCACGCGCATTTATTCAATATTTATTTTTTACATTTTATTTATATTATATTTGTTTATATTTTATTTGTTTATATTGTATATAATACATACATTACTTTATATTTATTATACTAAAAACTCTATCATAATTAAAAGTGTACGGTGGCTTTAAGTGGGGAAAGGGCTCCTACAGAAATACATTTATAACTGTTAAGAAGATACGAGGGCACCTTTTATAGTTTTACAAAATCTATCTATAAACAATTTTATTGTTTTTTGAAATATTCGCCTTTATGGTCTATACACTTTTGTATGCGTCCGAAACAGTTCTCAAAACATTTTTTCCACTTTGATGGTTGTATCTCAGAAATATGGTTTTCAAAGGCTTCGACTGCTTCTTGAGGTGTTGAAAATCGCTGTCCACGCATTTTCTGTTTTACAGTTGGGAACAAAAAGAAATCATTCGGCGACAAGTCAGGTGAATATAGATAATGAGACATTATTTCAATACTTTTCTCCTTCAAATAGTCAACTGTTAGACGTGCTGTAAGGGAACTCGCATTGTCGTTGCGACGTTTTCGGTTGTTCTTCCTGATTTCGTCTATAACTTTTGGCAAACAAATTATTGTATACCAATCAGCGTTAGCAGTTTTTCGATCCTCTAAAGGAATTGTTGCGATGTGTCCTGTACAGCCGAAGAAACGATCATTTTCTTGGAAGTGGTTCTTGCACGAACAACTTTTGTGGGGTTCGGTTCGTCTTGGAACACCCATACAGATTTTTGCTTGGTTTCCGGCTCATACGCATATATCCATGTTTCGTCACCTATGACGATGTTGTGTATGGATTTTTGCGGTTCCTACGTCGAATTTTTTGCGCATCTCTTTACACCAATTAACACGAGCTGCTTTCTGTGCTTTGGTCAAGTAATGTGAAATCCATCTGGAACATATTTTTTTTACAAATAAATGTTCATGTAAAATCGAATGAACTGCAGTCTGCGATATGCCAAGAGATGTCTCTCTGTCGATCGTGTTCTATCATTCACATCAGTTTTGGTTGACCTTTATGTGATTCATCAGTTTCATCACTCACTGAGGCACGACCATAACGAAATTCTGCAAACCAATTATAAACTTTCTTCTCTGATGGTGCTTATTGCCAAAAGTAGATCGAAGCGATATAATGCATTTTTGTGGAGTTAGGTCTTTTTTATAATCGTAAAAAATCATCCAACGAAACCCTTCACGGTAATTATTTTACAAACTCACTGTCTTCAGCTTTCTAAGCCATCGCGGATTTCTCATTGACAAATGTCAAACTTTAAGAATATAGTGATTACATATGTCAAAAGCACCATCTAGTGGTCAATTGTAAAAATATAAAAGGTGTCCCTCGTATGATGGCAAAATCAGACGCTGTATCTAAATATTTGGCTATTACGAGGTGCATTCAAGTTCTAAGACCTCCGATTTTTTCTCTAACTAACTACTCACCCGAAAACTATGAAACTGGTGTTACTTCTCGACGTAATCTCCCTGCAGACGTACACATTTTTCACAACGTCGACGCCATGATTCCATGGCCGCGGCGAAGGCTTCTTTAGGAGTCTGTTTCGACCACTGGAAAATCGCTGAAGCAATAGCAGCACGGCTGGTGAATGTGCGGCTACGGACAGTGTCTTTCGTTGTTGGAAACAGCCAAAAGTCACTAGGAGCCAGGTCAGGTGAGTAGCCAGCATGAGAAATCACTTCAAAGTTGTTTTCACGAAGAAACTGTTGCGTAACGTTAGCCCGATGTGCGGGTGCGTTGTCTTGGTGAAACAGCACACGCGCAGCCGGACGTTTTTGTTGCAGTGCAGGAAGGAACTTGTTCTTCAAAACATTCTCGTAGGATGCACGTCGCCGTAGTGCCATTTGGAACACAATGGGTAAGGATTACGCCCTCACTGCCCAGAACATGGACACCATCATTTTTTCAGCACTGGCGGTTATCCGAAATTTTTTTGGTGGCTGTGAATCTGTGTGCTTCCATTGAGCTAACTGGCGCTTTGTTTCTGGATTGAAAAATGGCATCCACGTCTCATCCATTGTCACAGTCGACGGAAAAAAAGTCCCATTTATGCCTTGGTTGCGCGTCAACATTGCTTGGCAACATGCCACACGAGCAGCCTTGTGGTCGTCCGTCAGCATTCGTGGCACCCACCTGGAGGACAGTTTTCGCATTTTCAGGTCGTCATGCAGGATTGTGTGCACAGAACCCACGGAAATGCTAACACTGGAGGCGATCTGTTCAACTGTCATTCGGCGATCCCCCAAAACAAGTCTCCACTTTCTCGATCATGTCGTCAGACCGGCTTGTGCGAGCCCGAGGTTGTTTCGGTTTGTTGTCACACGATGTTCTGCCTTCATTAAACTGTCTCACCCACGAACGCACTTTCGACACATCCATAACTCCATCACCATATGTCTCCTTCAACTGTCGATGAATTTAAATTGGTGTCACACCACGCAAATTCAGAAAACGAATGATTGCACGCTGTTCAAGTAAGGAAAACGTAGCCATTTTAATTATCCAAAACAGTTCTCATTCTCGACGCTGCCGCTACAATTCCATCTGCCGTACAGTGCTGCCATCTCCGTGACGTATTGGCAACGAACGCATGCTCATTTTAAAACAATGCACATGCTTCTATCTCTTTCCAGTCTGGAGAAAAAAATCGGAGGCCTTAGAACTTGAAAGCACCTCGTATAATAAACGAACATATAAATTAAATAACATATATTTGTGAAGACAATTGGCCATTTAATATTATTAACTTGTTCATTGAATATTTATGTCCTCCAAACTAACAATCAACATTAAACAATTTACTGATTATTTTCTGTTAAACAATATTAAATGCAGATAACCTTTGCTACAGAAACTTCTTGTTGCTATTGTACACTACATTTTATTTTCGTTCCTACTTTATTAACTATTGCATTTATATCTGTCGATTAGATTTCTATTTTTGGCTGTATTAAATTCAGAGTAAGGCCGCATACATTCTCAATACCTTGTCAGAAATGATAAATTATCCAACATGTACATGATGAGGTTTCTTTGTACACATTTTCTTACAATATAATGATATTTTCTTATTTGCCGACTATTTGAAAACTTTTACCATTATGCTCGAAAAACATCGTCTTCGTCAATCGATTAAATCTTTCACTATTCAATTGTTAATTTGAATTTTATTTGAAACGATAAGATAAATCCAATAAATTTCTATTATATGAACATTCTCTAACCTATAAAAGAATAGTAATAAACTGATTTTTTTCATAAGAACTAAAATTATTACTTATTCTATATATAAATATATTATAAACAAAGGGTGCGTGAGATTTTATTTATAACAATTAGATAAAAATGTAATATAATAATAAAAATATATTTAACAAAAAAACGTGAAACATATCGGTGTAAATGTTCAAATTCTATCCAAACAGCGTTATAAATAATCAGTTGAACTTATACGTTCTAGGGTTCTTTAAACAAAATGTTGCAGGGTTCGTATATAAATTATTATTCTATTTGATGCTTGGAACTAATACGAGAGTGCTCTGCCTACAGGCGTTTCTTGCTTTGGTATGTGAAATACAGTATTAATCTTACGTTTTGCTTATCAGATTTTTTTAATGTCTTTTCAACTGTAATGAAGAATGTATTTATTTTACTAGTTTGTTTCAAACAAAATGTCGTTCAGGAAGAAATGAAACAAAATGTAGGTAAACATTAAATTATGCTTTAATAAAAGTAACTGTCAATATCATTAATAAATAAATGCACATACATATGAGTCTTTAAGAAAATTGAATAAACGGAAATAAAATCAAATATATCAACAAGTAATATATAAATAACTACCGTCAAATGTAATGAATTACTACACAAGATTTTCTAGTAATTATTTGTTGGATAAATGCATAAACATGGGCACCTATAACTAGTGTCATTAGTACCAGTTTTTTTGTAAAAATCGTTAAAATCGTAAAATAGGTTAAGAAATTGTGAGTAAGCAATATTTGTGTAACAATGTGATAATTAAGAAATGATACTTAATATCATCAAAGTTGGAATAAATTAAGGATATTTGATTAATAAGTGACTTTATAAATACTTTCAGAGAAGATTTAATTTCAATTTTTTATTTCTTTTTCAAATACCTGACCATGAATTTGCTGTGTTCTGACTGGCGCTTTTTCTTTTCAAGCTGCAATTCTGTTGCTCTTGACAGAAGCTTCCTGATTGGTTCTTGCGAAACGAGCGGCAATACAGCTCTAAATTGGCAGGAATTTGTTGATGCTTCACGTTTTCCCTCCAAAATTGTAAGCGGCCAAATTTTCTTCGCCTGGAATGAGTCTCCTTGGACGTATTTTTTTAACACTGGATAATACCTCTTCGCTATTTGGGCACCTTTCCACCGATTTCGTCAAGTTTATGAAATAATATGGTTTTTAATCGTCTCCAATATGAGATACAGCCGCACAGTAACTTTTAAAACATGTAGTGAGATTAGGGCTGTCGTTCTACACTATTTTTTGAATCGCACAAAGAATATTTCGGCACTATTTTGAATATACTTTTTGTAGGGTCAACGAACGCGTCTTCACACCCTGGCGTTTCTCGTGTAAACCCCGAATGCAAGGATTCGGATCGCGATAATCTTTTTTTCTTTAAAATTTGCCTGTACGCCATGAACATTGTTGCGAATGATTATAAAATATATGAAAAAGTTTTAATAAAAATGATAATTAAAATATAGAAAAGCTAATATAAAAATTAATTATTTTCAAGAAAAATTTTAAATAGAAAAAAATATATGTTACTCGTAAGTAAGCATTCATATTGATGCATTTTTACATATATCATATTATATCATTATTGCTAGATTACAATTTTAATATACAGTGTGACATTTTTCTACATAAGTAAATAAATAATTACAAAAGATTGCAAACCTGCTCTTGTGTTTCTTAGTTAAACATCAAAAGCAACTGGGAATTAAAAAAAGGTTAAACTAATAAATAATACTATTCTTAAACGAAAATAACAATGTTGTGCAATTCTCGACTTTTACATCATTGTATGTGTATTTAACTTGATTTTTAGTTACATTTGGTGATGTATATATTTTATATTATATATTAAATATTATATACTATATATAAATTTACTAATATTTGGATTATCGGTCTGTTTACATTAAAACTCAATTGTTCATTCTCAATATTTCTTCATATATTAATGACTTCATCAGGAGATGAGCTAGAGTCAAGCGTTGGCAGTCTTATCTATAAATAAAAACTTGAACGTTACATTTGAAAACACAACCAAAACTAATATTTGAAGTTGAACTCTTTCAACCACATGCCCACATAACATCTCTGTGAAAACAAATCCATACTTTTCACATACATGTTAAGAAATAGTACAGAAAATAGTACTAAATTTATTTTTAAACTCTTTAACTAAAAAGAAACTACGTAAGTTACTGTGAATTACTGTAATTATAACAACGAAATTAATGAATGTCTAAGACAAAGAAAATATAACTTAATGCGAACCAACTTAATTTAACATACAATCAAAGAGTTTATTGAAGGTGTATGATAAAAGACAAAATGAACTAGTTATTCTTAATACTTCGTGTAGCTAAATTTTCTTACAGCACAATGCAAGTTTTTGAGTCACAAGAAAGCTTCTGTAATGGCGTAAATAAGAACAAAGCTACCTTGCAGCTTGCTTTTTATTCCTAATTACACAAGGTCCTCCTGCCTCAATGGAGACATTTCCGGTACGTGTGATCTTTGAAGTTATTTCCGAAAGGTTTTCCACTTCCGTTGTTTTTAACAAATCAAATAGCGAATCTCAGCAGTCAATTAGATATAAAACTTATAACAGAAAAACCATATCGACGATAATTATGAATTAAAAATAGCCAATCACGAAGATGAAGACAAAAAGTCATAAAGAAAATTAGCGGGAAAATTTACTCACCTAGTTGATCGATGGGATTAATTAGTTCTTCGAGAGTGACGTCAACTCAATTAAATAAAATTCAACAAACGCTGTATGTCGCTCTATAAGCCCCTAATTCAAGGTATCATTTTCTCGATAAGAAATTCAACCAGCGACACACACACAAAAGTCTGAAAGACTCGACCGAAATATTCGACGTCAACCGCATCGAAAATTATAAAAGTACATCTAATTCGCGCAGGCTCATAATACCGCGATATCGCTACGGTTATATATATATATATATATATCGATAAACACACAACGTCAAGATATTGTAACAAACTAACAATTAAAATCTTCGCTTTATTATTATTCGTTCGTTAAATGATAACACAGGTCTACAAAATTAAACTTTTTGACAGATGTTTTTATTTTGAAAACTGATTTTATATAATTTTGGTAGGCTGATTTCAAAAATTCTATGCATTTATTTGTATCACGTAAGGTTTTTTTGCAAATATTAAATGAAAAAAAACGATATTTTTAAAAAAATTTATTTGTTTATTGAGTAAAAAGGTGGAATACAAGTTAAAAAAGTGGAAAAAAATACTTTACTCAGTCTTTTTTAAGTGAAATATTTGTCTTTTTGCCAGAAAGCTGCGTTGTCCGGACATTCGGTTGTATGTTTTTAAGGGCATATCCCGTTTTAACATCCAGCAGTAGTCCGCCATCATCGTTATGCTCCATCTGCCTTGGTATCGCCGTTCCATTTCCTTAATGGCTTGGTGAAACCTCTCTCCCTGTTCTTCGCTAACTGATCCAAGATTTTCAGGAAAATAGTTCAAGTGTGAAAACAGGAAATGCACTTTCAAACTCATATTACAACCTAGACGATGAAAGTGTTGTAACATATTTTGAACAATATTTTCGTAGTTTTCGTCCTTAGAGTTCCCAAGAAACTTATCAATTACTTCTTTAAATGAAACCCAGGCGTTTTTCTCGACATTGGTCATTGTGTTATGAAAATCCTTGTCTTTGCATAATGTTCTTATCTGCGGCCCAACAAAAATACCTTCTTTTAACTTGGCATCGGATAAGGCTGGAAATGTCTCGCACAAATATTTAAAATACTGTCCATTTTTGTCTAGGGCCTTAACAAACTGCTTCATCAAGCCAACTTTGATATGGAGAGGAGGCAGTAAAACTTTTTTGGGGTCAACCAAGCTATCTCTTAATACATTTTTGCTACCAGGTGTAAGGCTTGTTCTAGAGGGC
Organism: Melolontha melolontha; assembly: GCA_935421215.2. Classification (NCBI taxonomy): domain Eukaryota; kingdom Metazoa; phylum Arthropoda; class Insecta; order Coleoptera; family Scarabaeidae; genus Melolontha; species Melolontha melolontha. The sequence goes on from OW285235.1 coordinate 216,352,089, forward strand.
CATTCTATTTGAGTCCAATGTCTATCCCTTGCTCGACTATCCCACTCACAAATAAAGCATGTAAATTTTGTATAGCCTCCTTGTTGTCCTAGTAGCATGCACAGCACTTTAAGGTCACCACAAAGCATCCACTGATGTTCTTGGTAGTTTATTTTCTTTAAAAGAAGTTCAAAATTTTCATACGTTTCCATTAAATGTACCGAATGGGCAACGGGAACCGAGGCCAGCTCGTTACCATTGTGCAATAAAACGCCTTTTAAACTACGCTTACTTTAGTCAATAAACAGGCGCCATTCTTCTTTTACATATGGCACATTTCCTAATTTTGAAATTAAGTCAGGAATATTGTTGCAATACACTAGCGGTCCGTCTTGAGTAAAATATTGACATAACTTTTTTTCGCGATTCCGGTAAAAGCTTGATGTGACGCCAGGTGCCAGTAAATGTTTCTCACGAAGTCGGGAGGCTAACAATTCGGATGCATCCTTTGGAAGGTGAAAATCTCTAATTAAATCATTTAGTTCGCTCTGGTTAAACACTTCGGGCTCTCTGAAATCTGGTGTGAAATCTGAGTCATCTGGGTCGCAATTAGATTCCTCTGATTCTAACGATAAGACGTTTTCTAGTGCTTTTGGGGCGGTAGGTATCGGTACATCTGGTCCATGAGGAACTGGTCGAATAGCAGAGTCAAGATTGGGATACACAATTTGGTTCTTATTTTTTCTGTTGAATCCTTGAACATTACACGAACAAAAATAACAATCATCACTGTGATTTCTAGGCTCTCGCCATACCATAGGAACACCAAAGCTTAAACATTTCTTCCTACCTTTTTGCCAGTTTCTTAATGCTTCAACGCAAACGTAACAAACAGTATGAGGAGCCCAGGACTTGTCTTGGTCGCCAATTTTTACACCAAAATAAGCGTAGTATACATTTTTCACCAACGAAGTTATAGTTTGCCTCTGCTTGACTACGACATAACTACCACAGATATAATAAAAGTTACTCGGTTTGTTCACACAATGTCTTCTTTCAATATTTATACGTTCTAGAATACTTAAAATACGCAACAACGAAGACAACAAGCGCGCGGACACAGTAGCACGACGACTAACACAACCAAACTGCACATAAGCAGGTTTCAACGTTGTATTGACGCTTCTGCGCCGACTCTGTTGCTTTGCTGAGAAATCTAATATTAACCAGTGTTGCCAAATCACATTTAAGTTCATAAAAATCAATTCATTTAAAAATCATGCCTAACATGGAACAAACATATTCTTGTCATAGATATGTATATTAATAAATTAACATTTTTAAGATATAGAGCGCTATAAAAAAAATTTACGTGATAGAGCAAAAATATAGCGTTTTTTGGAATAAGGGCCCCCAAACATATACAAATTAGCAAACAGCTTTCAAACATCGAAATCACTGTAGACCTGTGTAATTGCTTCGCCAGCTCTGTGGCTTCATCAGGTACTTACTAGAGCACGTTATAAACTAATATCGACATTTTTGTTAGACCGCAAATTGGACAACTATTTCGAGATGCCAACTTTAGCAAAACTTTAAATGACATTTAAAGACGAGCGTGGGATGCATTTGAAAACATTCGTAAATATTGTCTTAGGAACAATAAATCAGAAAACTACCAGGAACACGCAAAATAACTACTCTAGACCTAACACATTATAGGATTCAATACGTGGCTAAAACTTCACATTTTTTCCATTCTCATTTAGATTTCTTTCCTGAGAATTTGGGAGCAGTATCAGACGAGAAAAAGCATATCGAAAAATGGAGCTCAACCATGTTGGCCGGCTATTGTTGAACTATAATATAAGAAACGCACGGTGGATCTTATAAAAGGAAGATCACATTCAAAAAATTAATTTTAAATGCATATATAGTTCTTAAACTTATTGTTAATAAAATGTATGATACTTTTCATTTCGTGAGAAATGCCGTTTTTACTAAATTTTTATTATCATAATCATAATATTTCTACCTCCCCTATCATTGGAGCCTGATATCGATATTCTGGCGCTGGAGCTGTATTAATAATCTAAAAATACATAAGAAACTGCCAGAAGTATTCTAGGAATGAAAAAACTTAAAATGTTCTCCAATGTAATTATACTTTTAACATTGGTACTTATAATAAATTTAGATGTGTTTAATTACCTCAATTTAATGTGGATTCTACGCTTTTTCGAAATTACTTTATCGTCATGTTCTTCGCTACAGATCACATAGTTTCATTTTCCCTTACAAGACATCCATCTAAATTTATATGCGCGTAACGTTTCTTACGACTTTGCATATTAAGTTCTTGTTAACCCAATTTCGTCACTAGTATATATTATCGGGTAAGGTACTTGAATAACACGAAACAAACCAATAAATGAGTAGGTCTATCTTGCATGTTAATATCAAATTCGTGTATATATTTCTCTTGGCAATCGGTACTGTACGTTGAGTATGTAGTCGGAGATTTCATTCAGCGGATGCATTACACTCAAATGCACGTTTGTTACAGGTTCCTGTAATGAACCACTTGGAATGGAATCCGGAGCTATTCCAGACGATGCCATCACAGCTAGCTCTTCATATGTACCTAATGTAGGACCCAGAAATGGCAGGTAATTAATTATGTCTGTGTATTTGTAAATGCAAGGAGATATAAGATCTTCACATTTGATATTTTGCTTACGAAATATTTACATAAGCGCTATGTTGCATTTCTTTACTAATATAACTTGATATTTTGCAATTTAACAAATTAATAACTAATTTACTCTACAAGCATTAAATATTTTCATTTTTTTAGAATCTACCAGTGACTACATGCGTTTTGTAATTTACTTTTTGGTTCGATGCTTTTGAAAATTTCGTTAAGAACCTATGGTGGGTGTAAATCTGAATTTACATTCTCACTCAACTGCTGCCTGTTCAAAACTAAATAAAAAGACTAACTTAAAAAATGAGAACGAAACAAGCTTAAATTAAGAGGAGCCAGTTTCAGTAAAATAGCAAAATTATAAACGTATTTATTGTGTGCAATAACAATTGCAACAATGTAAAAATATGAAATAAATGTAAATCATGAAATATATGTACTACAGTCGAAAGCAAAAAAAAAGTAGACAAGAGATTTCGCGCTTTGTAAATCTGGCTTTATTTACTTATCATTAGTGTCATGTCATTATTCTATGGAATACAAAATAATTATCAAAACATCTTCTATCTGATTAAGACGAATAAAAATATAATTAAAAACATCATGAAGATATATACAGTGTGGTCATAAAGTTTGGAACCAAGCTTATAACCGCATTATTTTACATTTTTAGGAAAAACTCTCGGACAGGTAAATTTTCTTTTTTAAAACGCCATCTTTTGACATACAATTTTTTTCTATGACGTCATTGGTTTTCGAGTGATGACGTTATCAACACTTTCTTTAAATGGCAACCATATTATTTTTTTCTCTTTTTTGGTAGATCTTTATATCCACCAAATAGTGATATAAAACAATTGGTATGTTGCATCACAATTTTTTTGAATAAATGATAAATTTAGAAAAAAATACGAAAATGTTATTTTTGTACAAAATTAAAATTAAATTAAAAAAAATACATCTGAACTTAAATTTATTGTAACAGTTAACGTAAATTTTCAAAATGGACCCCACCAACCAACTGACACTGTCCCAGCCGAGTGTAAATGCTTTGCGATCAATAGTAATCTGCGTTATTCGCTCCAGGTCAAAAGAAATTCGTCTTCCATCGGCCAATTACTTATTAAAAAATCTTATTTAACATTAAATAGTTTCACAAAAAAGGGCCAAAGAAGTTTAATTTATTTAAAAAATTGACATGATGTGGAAGACCATTTCCATACAAAATTTACTGAAATATGTAAGCAAGTTTTTTTCACACTTCTGTCTTGTGTGAGGACTTAAATATTCTTCTTGAACAAACCGGATCGTCAAAAGCACATGTACTCATGTTACTATGCAAAAAATTTACAAAAACAAAATCACGCACTTTTTTGCAAGATATTTCTTTATGACATTCTTGCTTCTTTTTATACAATTTATGTACAAAAATTTTAGTTTGAAATTGTTTCTATGGCGACAACATTGTTGAATTATTTACTTCTATTTTTGACGTTGAATTTTTGAGATATTACGTAAAAATTGTTCATTTTCGCTAATATAAAATATGGCACATTTATCTGAGCAAGAGAGAATCGAAATTTTAATTATGGTTGGGTACGGGGACAGACAAAGAACGCATGCAGAAGCATGCGAATTGTTTAACCATGAACACCCTGATAGACCTCCAATTACCAGGTCTACCGTGACAAAACTAGTTGGAAAGTTTACCGAAGCTGGATCCGTAAAAGATCGACCACGGCATGGTAGACCTCAAGTAGGAGAGGATGTGAAATTAAATGTGCCTCTAGAAGCAGAAGAAAGGCATCATGTTCCCACCAGACAACTTGCGTTAGCCAATCAGGTAGCTCACTCATTTGTCGTCAACTTATTTAAAAAAGAACACTATCGTCCTTACAAAGTTCAACTTGTACAGGAATTACATGAGGATGACGAAGATCGTCGAGTGCAGTTCTGTGAAGACTTAATGTTACGTTGTGACCAAAATCCAAATTTCTTGGACAACATCGTCTTCTCAGATGAAGCTACGTTCTGCCTAAATGGATCTGTTCACCACCATAATTGCAGATATTGGTCGCAGAACAATCCGCATTGGACTCAAGCGTGTCATACTCAGCGCAGAGGAAAATTTAACATATGGGTTGGAATGATTGGACGACGCATTTTAGGACCATATTTTTTTGAAGGAAATTTGAATGCTGTTCAATATTTAGAATTTTTAAGATTTGAACTGGTTACAGCGCTCGCTGTTATTTTCCCAAATCACGAGGATGGTGATGTACCCCATCCAAATATTTGGTTTCAACAAGAGGGGCGCCTCCCCATTATGGTGTAGAGGTTCGCCACTATCTTGACGAAATATTTTCCAATAAATGGATTGGACGGAGAGGCGCCATAGAATGGCCACCTCGTTCTCCTGACCTTACTCCGTTAGACTTTTTTTTGTGGGGATATTTGAAAACGAAAGTGTATTTTAACCCAACAATTTAGAAGATTTAAAAGAACGAATTCGCGTAGAACTTACACAAATATCCCCAGGCATAATTGAGGCGAGTATACGAAGTGTTTACACTCGGCTGGGACAGTGCCAGTTAGTTAGTGGGGTCCATTTTGAAAATTTACGTTAACTGTTACAATAAATTTAAATTCAGATGTATTTTTTTAATTTAATTTTAATTTTGTACAAAAATAAAATTTTCGTAATATTTTCTAAATTTATATAATTTTTTCAAAAAAATTGTGATGCAACATACCAATTGTTTTATATCACTATTTAGTGGATATATAGATCTACCAAAAACGAGAAAAAAATAATATGGTTGCCATTTAAAGAAAGTGTTGATAACGTCATCACTCGAAAACCAATGACGTCATAGAAAAAAATTGTATGTCAAAAGATGGCGTTTTAAAAAAGAAAATTTACGTGTCCGAGCGTTTTTCCTAAAAATGTAAAATAATGCGGTTAGAAGCTTGGTTCCAAACTTTATGACCACACTGTATACGCAATCTGCAATAATATTGACTTTAGTATATTCATTGATGGAAGGGCATCTTTATAATAGTTTAGTATCAACTGTAACGTTGCCAACTTTGATAGATAACCAAATATTGGCAAGAAACTTTGAAGCCGCTCTTACAATAATCATTTTGAGAAAGTCTATGACAGAAACCTGTATTTTTGTATATTTTTGTTTGCTTTCTACTGTATCACGCCAGTTGAAATCCAGACGATTATATATTTATTTTCACTATAATTAAGCATTGTAATTCAGTTTTTGTATAATTGAGTTGTTGTGTAGATGACAGCAGAGTGACAGTCATCTGCAACCTTTCACACAAAATGATGTTATAAAATTATGTTACTGAGTGAATAAACGAAAAACAAAAATTTATCAATCAGCGAACTACAAATATTTGGTTTTAATACTTTATTGCAGCACTTGTAAACCTTTAAGAGTCGATGTTATAACATTGTGTATAAATTCTGGCGACAGATCATTCCAAATATTCTCGATCTTGTTAAATAATTCTTGGACATTTGCTGCCCTAAAATTACTCTTGCTCATTGTCTTAACAATAAATATATGCCCACATGTTCTTGATGGGGTTCATATCTGGACTTCTAGAACACCACGGCAAACACTTTATATTATCTTCTCTAAACCACTGAGAAACGAATCTTGCGGTGTGAACTGGACAACTGTCGTGTAACTTCTGTCGAAGATAGAAAAACATTTTCTAATACTCTAATATAATTCTTGCTATTAAATCTTTCCCCTATAATCCAACAAATACCTGGCCCATCTACGCAAATCCAGGCCCAGTCGTTTACTGAGAATCTTTACATCGTTTGTGATTTTTGAGTATATTTTTGGTCAAATTGTGAATTAGGTCGTCTATTAGTACGGATTCGGTCATTATGAGACGATTGAAAAACTTTTTCATGTGAGAAAATTACATTTTGCCCAAAATTAAAATTATGCGGCATAAATTTCAACGCAAAAAAATCCTTACTTCATTCTGCGCATTAAGAAATGTTGTTTTCACCGACGCTCGATTTCTCAAGTCTGAAATTTGTCTCAACCGTTTTCTTGCTGTGCGGGCACACCCGGGGAAATGTGTTTGGGTCACTGCATTTACTATTTCTTCGAACGGATCGTTTCTTATAAAATTAATAAGATTTTGACACACGTATATCACGGAGCCTCGTTGCCTATTAATAACTCCTCGACGCTGCCATATAATTTTGATATCTGAAATTATATTCTTCCCCAATTCTATCCGCTAATCTTCTAACTGACCTTCCTACTTCTAGTAATCTAATTATTTATGTTTTAGTTTGAATATACAAATGCGGCATATTAGCTTTATACTTTGACAAACCTGAATATGACACTGATAAATGTGTAAATAGAGCAAATCGAGGTATTATACATACCCAAGGTTAGTAAATGTATAAGGATACCTCGTAACTTTCAATAATATTCTTACGCGGTAAAGCCTGCCCATTGAAATTAAAGTGGTTTTGGCTTTAATTTTTTCATTAGTTAAATAGGTATAAATCAAGAAGTAAATCAATGTTTTCTATAGACAAAACGATTGGTTTATGTACGATCTAATCACCTATACTTACACAAAGCATTTCATTCTCTATTTAAAAATATTGCTTTAAGTAATGGTTAATGACTGGTAGTTATTTGTGTACTCATGGGTGTAAAAGTATTTAATGTGAATATTTTTGCCAAAAAATGCGCTTATAAATTATAAAGGAAATGAAAGTGGTTGACTCAATGAAACACAATCACATATTAATTAATTTAGTATTCTACTGTCACAACCCAGTTCTTTCAATAAACTGTTAGTACGGAGTTAGTTTTAGACATAGGGCTTCATATGTCTAAAAAATGGGTTCACAAATGCAAATACTAATTGGATATCAAGATATTATTTGATGCAGATTTCTTACAAATAACCAAAATAAAATTACAATCTTTATTAACAAAAAACTTTATTGAGTTAATACACTAGTTTAATTTACAATTTTTTAAAATTTTTTCAATGTTTTGCTCTAGCTATAATGTAAAACACTTGTAAATTGTCAAATAAAGTTAATATATAAGCACATAAAACACTATGAAATTAGAAAAAAGTAGAAAACAACGCTACGAACACTACAAACATCAATCTAGACCGGTAATTTGTATTAAATTAATATTCAAATCAATTAAGTGCCCGATTTTCAAATGCCACGATAGTACATGTTGCTCTGAAGTTTAACTCAAATAATGACGGGTTATAAACTTATAATATTTAAAATTTAAGCTGTCACTCACGTATATATCTCCTTCGACTCGAAATTGTGGGTAAGCCTCAGGGTTTTATTTTTGAGTTCTACGAGGTGCATTCAAGTTCTAAGGCCTCCGATTTTTTTTCTAACTAACTACTCACCCGAAAACTATGAAACTGGTGTTACTTCTCGACGTAATCTCCCTCCAGACGTACACATTTTTCACAACGTCGACGCCATGATTCCATGGCCGCGGCGAAGGCTTCTTTAGGAGTCTGTTTCGACCACTGGAAAATCGCTGAAGCAATAGCAGCACGGCTGGTGAATGTGCGGCCACGGAGAGTGTCTTTCATTGTTGGAAACAGCTAAAAGTCACTAGGAGCCAGGTCAGGTGAGTAGGGAGCATGAGAAATCACTTCAAAGTTGTTTTCACGAAGAAATTGTTGCGTAACGTTAGCCCGATGTGCGAGTGCGTTGTCTTGGTGAAACAGCACACGCGCAGCCTTTCCCGGACGTTTTTGGCGCAGTGCAGGAAGGAACTTGTTCTTCGAAACATTTTCGTAGGATGCACCTGTCACCGTAGTACCCTTTGGAACACAGTGGGTAAGGATTACGCCCTCACCGTCCCAGAACATGGACACATTTTCAGGTCGTCATGCAGTATTGTGTGCACAGAACCCACGGAATTGCTAACACTGGAGGCGATCTGTTCAACTGTCATTCGACGATCCCCCAAAACAAGTCTCCACTTTCTCGATCATGTCGTCAGACCGGCTTGTGCGAGCCCGAGGTTGTTTCGGTTTGTTGTAACACAATGTTCTGCCTTCATTAAACTGTCGCACCCACGAACGCACTTTCGACACATCCATAACTCCATCACCACATGTCTCCTTCAACTGTCGATGAATTTCAATTGGTGTCACACCACGCAAATTCAGAAAACGAATGATTGCACGCTGTTCAAGTAAGGAAAACGTAGCCATTTTAAGTATCTAAAACAGTTCTCATTCTCGACGCTGCCGCTACAATTCCATCTGCCGTACAGTGCTGCCATCTCTGTGACGTATTGACAACGAGCGCACGCTCATTTTAAAACAATGCACATGCTTCTATCTCTTTCCAGTCTGGAGCAAAAAAATCGGAGGCCTTAGAACTTGAATGCACCTCGTATGTAACTTTTCACGTTCGAGAAATAATACACTAAGATATTAAATAAAAATTTATTTTTTATTCAATCTTTAAATCTATTTACAAATCATATTTTCAAAAGTGTAGTAAATCTCATTGATTAACCTAAATCAAATTACCATTATACAATTTTGTGAGTATAACCGGGAATATACATATAACTTTAAGTCTTTCACAGATTTTTAGTAAATCTTTAAATCAGCACACAATTCGAGATGACATTCAGATCTTTTAGCTCATAGAATATGCGAGTAAGATCTCTAATTCTTAATTTCCACTAATAACACTTTTCAACAATTTTTTACACAATAGAATAATTTTCTTTAAGTTTATTCTATTGTGTAGTTAGTAAAACTCTTGTAGAATAGAACTCAATGACTTCAGTTCTTCTAGCTACGCAATAGAATTCATTTTATATTCTGTTTAAGGGATAGAGAGAATCTGTTATTCTGCAATATATTATATAAAGATAGTAAATCAAATCTATAGTTTCCAACACTGTTAACCCTTTCACACATAAATTTTGAAAGTGTCTTTTTTTAATTAAAATTCTTAAATATATTAAAAATAATATTAGGAACAATAACGAATAATAATTTTGGGATAATTTTTATAGAATTAAAAAAAAATACAGACATTTTATTGTACACTATAGTGTACGTTATGCGTTAATGTGAACGAAATATGTGAAACTATGTTTTAATATTTTCAGCGGCCTGTTCTAATAAGCAGGTGAATGACAATTAGGGACCGGGCACGAGAGGCCGATGACTCATCGCCCACGGGCGTACTATTAACAATTTGTATATTTAAAGAGCTTTCAATTTTATTTATATAATTGGAAAACAAACAGTTGGTGATCTATAAAATACGAAACACATTTTTATTTATTGATTTGGTAGTTAAAGTTGAGTAAGGGAGTATTAATATTAACTAGCAAGCAATACATTCTCAAGGTTCTCTTCTGTAAAATTTGTTCTCTTTGAATGAAATACATTCTTGAAGATAGAAAACGTCTTTTCTACATCGCAACTGGTTATAGGTGCATACTGGAAATATTCTTTTATTTCAGTGTATCTAGCAGTTAGATTTTGAGACATTTTCTCCCACGCACAATTGCTGAAATATTATTAAATCTAGATTTCAATTAAAAACTGCGTCTAACTTTTGCAAGGACACATCCGAAGTTACTTGGAATATTTTTTAAATTATTAATAGCCACAATTATGTGGTAAATCCAACATTTAATTTGAGATTTTCATTTTCAAAATAGGTGATTAGTTTTGGCATATTTCCAAAGTGTTCCTGAAGAAACTGATTTTTTAAATTTGGAAATTGTATTAGTTCCTTGCTCTCAGAAATACTTTGAACATCGTCATTTAAACATGTAGCGAAATTTTGTAAACTATCAAAATTCTCTGGATGAAAACTAATAGCTTCCACCCATGTTCCCCAACTAGATATTACTGGAGAGGCAGGCAGTGACAAAGATACAAGTTTTTTCCTGTAAATAGCTACTCTCAATGGTGCTTTTCTGAAAACTTTTTTAAAAGTGGATACAAGTCCATCAACTTCCTGAAAGGTATATGTCTCCACATGTTCTGTGGAGAGCATGTGCTACCCGAGTAATATGCAGCCTATTAGTTATGTTTCCTTTAATAGTCTGCATGTTTTTAACATATATGCAGCACTGTCGCTGACAAATAAAAGTATTTTTTCTTTGGACCTGTCGTCCGAATGGAAGATTTGGTTCAAATTCTGGTAAATGGTTTTAGCTACTGTTTCCTCAATTGAAGAGTGGAAATTAGAAAGGGTGTAGGTGCCAAAAAAAAATTCAGAAATAATCGCGAAAAACAAAACGAGCAAAGTTCAAAATTAAGTGTAGACATAGAAAATTTTTTGATAAACGTTTATTAAATATATGCAAGTAGTACAAAACTTAAAACATACTTATTAGCAAAAATTATTATCAAAATAACGTTCTATAACCAATATAAACAAAAACAGAAGTGCAAAATTTGGAAAGGGCATAAGTGTCATCGACATTTTTTAGTAAAAATTTGTTAATTTCAGGCGTTTTCTAGATTTTCTGAAACATTTTCGTCAATGTGAAGTAGCTCTTTATAGAAACGTTGGTGTGCCGGATTCTTAAGGTAGTGAATCATGATTCGAAGAGAAACCTTTTTATTTTCAGACACTTTACTTTCTGGCGGCAGCTTGATTATGTTAGCCCGTCTAAGGTCAGCTAAAGTTTTATTTTTCTTTAAAACATTGACTTTCACTCCTTCCTCAATATAAGAGAAAGTGGTCTTCATTTTAATAAATGGAAGATTAGCCTCTTCAATGGTTATCACTGAAGCTTTACTTATATTTAACTTTGTGATGTTAATATATGCATCCGCAGCTTTTTTTAGTTCCCAAAAGCCAGAAATTGTCATGTCAACAATATTGAATGGAGGAGAGTACCTTGCTGATTTAACTATTGCGTGTAGGCCCGAGGGAACATATGCTTTAGCTACCTTCTTACGCTTTTCTATCAAAGCAAAGTCCCTATCGCAGGGCATGAAACTATGGCCGCTGATAAGAAATTTCTGCTCGATAGTCTCAAAAACATCATTGGCTACTAAAAACATCATGGTAAATAATAAAATTCTATTCTTGTTCTGGCCCCCCGCTATTATCACACCATATTACTAAATTGTTCTTAAATATCAGTCCTTGATTAGCAAGATGGAGGAGGCATGACGCAATTTTGTTAGCTCCGCGAGACGCTACCCCCTCGTGCCAGATACACATGTAGGATTCATTCGTATCGCCAATATGAACACCTAAGTTGTAGCACGATAGCTGTGAGAGGTAAAACATATCGCTTTGGGTCAGTGATGGAACGAACATGACCTGTTGTAGGTCCATGGATACACAACACTTGATGCTTTCGGGTTCTTGAGACTCAATCATATCTTCTTTTAGCACTTCTCTTGCTCTCTCGGCCTTGCGGTGATGAAGTTCCAGCTGAGTTTTAGCAGATTGACTTGACTCAATGTTGGCCTTGATTTGACAGTCAAGTTTATCACATGTGCTGCACGTATCAACACGTGGTCTGTGAAAACACAGATTGGGAAAATTCTTTATGAAAACAGACCTGTAAAATTTATAGGTGACTATTGAATCAGGGTGCAATTGCAGAAATGCTTTAAACAGTCTGTGAATATTTAAGTCGGGGCTAATGTACTCCTTTTCCGATTTAGATCTTGAGTAATGGCCAACTTCCCTTGGGATCCTGTTAATATGAGCCTTGACTAACGACCGGTCAAATTCAGAATATTTTGGCGCAGCATGTCTGGTACGTTTATCATGATAACAGGCTTCACCCATTTTTTTTTCCTCAATAAGTACGCGAATTCTTTTATCATTAACAGCGAAGGTGTCTTGGAAAAGTTTTTTACATACACGAACAAATTTTCCTGTGCCATCAGGAACGGAATAAGCTATAGTGGCCTGACGTCGACTGCTTTGCGGATCCCCATATGAACCGTGCCGCCTTCTTTGCACAGCACAAATACTCATTAAACCCATTAAAAACGTCCCTTGTGTTTTAGCATCTTGACAATAAAACTTTTCCCAAAGGGAACGTTGCCTTTCGTATGTAACATCTTTACATCCCAGCTTGCATTTACATGATACCTACATATAACATATTTTCAAGATTAGAACCAGAAAGGGAAACATTATGTTTGTATACCTAACCTGCTCTTTGGGAATGGTTTTTTCAGGTACCATTTTGTTTTTATACGTTTTGTACGACTTTCCATTCCATTTTAAATGCTTCTGTTCAGTATGATATGAGCCACTACCTTTACCTTTTCTTATTCTTTGATATCCTTCCATTTTAATATACAGACCCACAAAACACATAACTAACACCTGCCGATTTTAAAACAAACTGGCAATATTCTGTGATGAACTTAGGACCTATCAAATGAAAACGCTTGCTCACATACGCCAAGCGACATCTATTACTACATCCTGACAATATAATTTTAACTTTGCCACTGACGGCTTTTCACAGGACATAAAGTATGATATTTAGAACCTTTCTATGTTGTTAACTGAATTTCGTTAAAAATGGCATTTAGGCCCTTTCCAATTTCCACTCTACAATTGTATTTATAACTTTTGTTACTACATATTACATATGCGTTGTATGGAATAGTTGGATGTACTACACCAGCTACAACATTTACCACCTAGTCTGGTACGCTGTTCCTGAGGCAGGTATTTCTCAACCATACATATGGCATGTAAGAGGAGAAGTAATAACCGCCAATAATTACATTTAACGCGCTGATATACACTGCGTAATCAGGTGTTCTGTAAAACTTACCAAGTATATGTAAAGCAAAATTTATTTTTCCCAGAAATATTTTTATTTTAATTCTTGGAGTGTTGTTTTTTTGAGACAAATATATGTATAAATTGTCATTTTTTTGATCTTTCAAAGAATCTTCGTCTTCCTTACATATAGTAATATGTAATTCATTTAATATAAATACGTTCGAAAACATGATATATTTCTATTACAACCAAAAGTGTTTTCGTGTTCATTTAAATAACATTTTCATACATAATATGCAATGATGCTCACGAATTTGATGTTCAAGTTAGATATTATTCTTATTCTCAGTGTAATTTCTCGTTTTACGCTACACGTAATTCCTGTTAGACGTGAAATATATTTATTGAATTTGTGAGTTAAATGCAATTTAATATCCGAACGGAAGAAACAATTTCAGACATCTTGTGTCTCATGCAAATTCTGGTGGAATTTCACCGGTTTTCTCCGAAGCGAAAATTGACATGAAACTGACACAACTTCAGCATTTCAATGGAAACATCAAATATTGAAAATTTCCTCTAAGAAAATTTTATGATGAATTTATACACGTACTTACTATAGCTTCAATTATTATAGGTATAAGATCTATTTAATAATAAACAGATATCCATAAATATTACTCTGCATGAAAGTTAACTTATAAAACCTACATTTTACGTAAATTAAAAAATTTAAATTTGTTGCATGAGGGTAAGTGTAAAATCCATAATTAAATAATTTGAATTCACTAATTCATAAATTTAAAAAAATAAAATATTGCATTAGATTAAGTTAAACTAAAGTTGTTAATCGCGAAATATGCTAATAAGCATATTTTAAATAAACCAGTTTCCATTATTTCCACAAAAAAATATACCTCCTAATAGCTATTGAAAGAAAATTTGTTTATCGAAATGAAGCAGTATTTTTGATAACGTTCATGATATCTACCAGGTGTTAAAAAAAAGCGTAAAATATTTAAGGAGGTAGTAGAACCAAAATAAACAAAAAAGTCTTAATAAACATGGGCCCGCAAAGTAGCGGTTTCGGAGATAAAGAAGTTTATTCTTTTTTGAAACATTTATCATTTATTATGTGCAAATAAACAAAGTTGGCTTCTAGCAAAAACAAAAAACAAAGTTACATAAGATATTCGAAGTGCCCTTCTTCATTTTCCAAGCAGGCACGACATCTTAGTCTGAAAGATGTTCGAACTCTTTCTAAAACCTCTCAAAGGTTCGGATTTGTCGGCATTTTTTATTAATTCGTAGCTGCAGCTTCTCGAGGCTATTTACAGGTGTACCATAGACCAGTATTTTCAAATATCCCCAAAGCAAAAAATCTAGAGAGTTGAAATCAAGCGATCTTACAGGCCAGAAAACAGGTCCGCCCTATCTTGTCCATCTACGTGGAAAAGTTTGATGTATATGCTCTCTAACGGCAATGGCAAAATAAGCTGGAGCACCGTCGTGCTGGAACCAGATTTGTTGCCATTGGTCCAAAGGAATGTTGCCCAAAAATCACACATTGTGTTCTGCAGAAAGTTTGGGTAACCACCGTCTGTTAATTGGTTTGGTAAAACAACAGGACCTAGAAACATGTCGCCTACAATATACATCCAAATGTTTAATGAAAAACGTGTCTGATGTCCAGATTCCATTAAAGTATGGGGATTTTTGTCGGCCCAAACATGCATATTGTGAAAATTAACAACCCCATTTCGAGTGAACCTAGCTTCATCCGTAAAAAGGATATTAACAAGAAAACGGATGTCTTCAGTATCATTGCGTAGAATCCAGCGACAAAAAAACTATATGTGTTTGATGAACAGGTGTATTTAAAGCCTGCACTCGTTGCACATGGTACGGATGAATCAACTGTTACTGGAGGGTTCTCCAAATAAGAGGACCACTAATTCCAACCTCGGCTGACATTCTCCCCACAGTCGTCCACGGATTATGCTCTATCCGGGCCAGAATTTCTTCTTCTGCACTAGGAGTAAATACCGACCATGATCTTCCGGATAAATGGCATTAAATTAACGAGTATCACGTAGTCTTTGGTGAATTATTCCAAATATACAATGTGAAGGAATCTGACGATTTGGATAAGGTTCAATATAAAGACCTCGCGCTTCGGTGACAGTTCAATTGACTTGAACTCACGTCCATTGGCTTTCCGGACCACGGCTCTAAACTTGAAACCATGTCCTTTATAGCTCAGAGGTTAGAGCCGTGGTCCGGAAAGTCAATGGACGTGGGTTCGAGTTCCACCTCCGGACGAAATTTTTTCAATAAAAAGATTTCGAATAATTAACGTCGTAATTGTAGATAGCAATATTTGCAATTCACATTACCTCGCGAAATAACATTCTAATTTAAATATTTAATATAAAGCCGAAATTCCAAGAATTATCGAATGATATATATATATATATATATATATAGTAAACCTAATCAGTAGGCGATTAAAGGTCTGTATATTACTTCAAAATATATGTATTTAAAAAACTCTACATGTTTCGGCTGTATACGCCTTTTTCAAGAGAATACAAAATATGAATGACAGGATATAAATGTCAAGTAATTAAGTTGCTATGGTTTAAATTATTCAAAGATACATTCTAGTAATAATAATAAATCATGCCTTAGTATTCCAAAAAATAGATAACAAGGTGTGAAAATATGTGTTGTTCGCTGCTAGCAATTTGTGTCTCTCTATGGGTGTGTGGTTTTGTGTGAGAGCGTAAGTGTAGGGTTTTGTATGTCGGTGCGTTCGTGCGTGTGTTTAGTGATCGGTCGCATGAATTTAGAGAGGTCGGATAACCAGCCGTTGCGTAGGGCCGCCAACCCTTTCCCGACAACTTCTTTACAATTCCGTGCAGTACTTCGACGGTCTGACCCCCGCCCCAACGAGGCAAGGCGCAGACAGGCGAAGCGCACCCTGTACGGGGTTGCTCATCGCAACTAAGGGAACACTCTTAGTGGCTACCTCGGTCGACGATGGTCACACTTATGCCATCTTAACGTTTTCCGCCGAAGCGGGGGCATAGCACACACGTCGAACGTGTGTGTGCTGTTAACGGCAGCCTAGCCAGGTTGTCGCCCAGGACCGGTCCTAGTGGTGTGTGCATTGCGCGGCGACGAGATAGCGCCGCGTAGCATGGTTCCTCACTCTTGCTGGAAAGGCGGAATGGCACCTGACTGCCCAACGGGCAGACCCCCCTAGAGTTTTGTAGCGCATATGCTAGGCTGCAACCCAGTAGAGGACCACATCAGCAAAAAACAGAAAACAGGGATAGGCAGGGAAAAGCAAGACATGAGTTATTATTACATATGCGCCCGTGGAGCGACTTAAGATACAAAGTTGTCGGCATTCGCTCAAAACGAGAAGGAAAACCACGAAAACCTGCTCGGACAACTAGACAGGAATCAAAACACGGAACAGTCATCATGATAAGCAAAAGTATATGATATTTAAATGATATTTAAATAACATAAGGTATATAACAAAAAAAAAAAAAATATAATATGATGGTAAATTGTAGATCGTTACAAAATTAAATTATAGTATATACTGCTTAGATTTTTTATATCATTTCTGTTGTTAATTGAATTTTTTTCCTGTTTAATACTGATCATTTCTTTAATTTGTCTTTTCACTGTGTGTTGTTCTTTATCAATTATCTGTGTGTTTTCAAAATCGAAATGGTGATCGCGTTGTAGTTTGTGTGTAGACAATGCAGTTTTGTCTGTTCTAGAGTATTTGTGGGCTTGTATTCTTTTGTATAAATATTGTTTCGTTTGGCCTATGTAGTAACTATCGCAATCGCGACATGGTATTTTATATACGACATGTGTTCCACAACTTATAGACCAAACTATTAAAAAAAGAGTACACCAAATATACAACACTGCAGACACCAATAAAAATTTGAACAATGACACAACATATATCACAATTCCATATGTTCCACAACTATCGGAAAAAATTAAACACACTTTAAAAAATATGATATAGCTACAACATATAAACTTAGTAATACTAATAAACATTTATTTTCAAAACTTAAACCTAAAATAGAAAAAAATCGAGAAACACATGTCGTATATAAAATACCATGTCGCGATTGCGATAGTTACTACATAGGCCAAACGAAACAATATTTATACAAAAGAATACAAGCCCACAAATACTCTAGAACAGACAAAACTGCATTGTCTACACACAAACTACAACGCGATCACCATTTCGATTTTGAAAACACACAGATAATTGATAAAGAACAACACACAGTGAAAAGACAAATTAAAAATGATCAGTATTAAACAGGAAAAAAATTCAATTAACAACAGAAATGATATAAAAAATCTAAGCAGTATATACTATAATTTAATTTTGTAACGATCTACAATTTACCATCATATTATATTTTTTTTTTTTTGTTATATACCTTATGTTATTTAAATATCATTTAAATATCATATACTTTTGCTTATCATGATGACTGTTCCGTGTTTTGATTCCTGTCTAGTTGTCCGAGCAGGTTTTCGTGGTTTTCCTTCTCGTTTTGAGCGAATGCCGACAACTTTGTATCTTAAGTCGCTCCACGGGCGCATATGTAATAATAACTCATGTCTTGCTTTTCCCTGCCTATCCCTGTTTTCTGTTTTTTGCTGATGTGGTCCTCTACTGGGTTGCAGCCTAGCATATGCGCTACAAAACTCTAGGGGGGTCTGCCCGTTGGGCAGTCAGGTGCCATTCCGCCTTTCCAGCAAGAGTGAGGAACCATGCTACGCGGCGCTATCTCGTCGCCGCGCAATGCACACACCACTAGGACCGGTCCTGGGCGACAACCTGGCTAGGCTGCCGTTAACAGCACACACACGTTCGACGTGTGTGCTATGCCCCCGCTTCGGCGGAAAACGTTAAGATGGCATAAGTGTGACCATCGTCGACCGAGGTAGCCACTAAGAGTGTTCCCTTAGTTGCGATGAGCAACCCCGTACAGGGTGCGCTTCGCCTGTCTGCGCCTTGCCTCGTTGGGGCGGGGGTCAGACCGTCGAAGTACTGCACGGAATTGTAAAGAAGTTGTCGGGAAAGGGTTGGCGGCCCTACGCAACGGCTGGTTATCCGACCTCTCTAAATTCATGCGACCGATCACTAAACACACGCACGAACGCACCGACATACAAAACCCTACACTTACGCTCTCACACAAAACCACACACCCATAGAGAGACACAAATTGCTAGCAGCGAACAACACATATTTTCACACCTTGTTATCTATTTTTTGGAATACTAAGGCATGATTTATTATTATTACTAGAATGTATCTTTGAATAATTTAAACCATAGCAACTTAATTACTTGACATTTATATCCTGTCATTCATATTTTGTATTGTCTTGAAAAAGGCGTATACAGCCGAAACATGTAGAGTTTTTTAAATACATATATTTTGAAGTAATATACAGACCTTTAATCGCCTACTGATTAGGTTTACCATATCATACCAAGGTCACGAAGTTATTATATATATATATATATATATATATATATATATATATATATATAAGTAAAAATTCATTAATGGGTGAGCGGTCTGTCAAGTAAAAATAAAACTCCTTTATTCCACTCTATATTTCATAACGGATTAGTTACTTCATCAGGAGTGTCTACATGTTTAACAAAACCACCATATATTAATCAATATAACAATAACTAAATACTTACAATTCAGAGTTAAAATTTAACAAACAACGGCACTAAACATGTTAAAATTCGTCAAATTCAAAACATCAAATCAATATGTTGCTAGTTTGTCGTCAACCTCTTAAAAACAAATATCATTTGATTTGTAGTTGTTGTTGGTTTCGATTTTTTATGACATCAGTTTTTTGGTGTGTGTTTTGTAAGTTTAGTTTTATATTTTAACATTTATGTATATTTGTTTTTAAGAGGTTGACGACAAACTAGCAACATATTGATTTGATGTTTTGAATTTGACGAAATTTAACATGTTCAGTGCCGTTGTTTGCTAAATTTTAACTCTGAATTGTAAGTATTTAGTTAGTGTTATATTGTTTAATATATTGTGGTTTTGTTAAACATGTAGACACTCCTGATGAATTAACTAATCCGTTATGAAATATAGAGTGGAATAAAGGAGTTTTATTTTTACTTGACAGACCGCTCACCCGTTAATGAA
Source organism: Melolontha melolontha (assembly GCA_935421215.2). Classification (NCBI taxonomy): domain Eukaryota; kingdom Metazoa; phylum Arthropoda; class Insecta; order Coleoptera; family Scarabaeidae; genus Melolontha; species Melolontha melolontha. The sequence goes on from OW285235.1 coordinate 216,371,838, forward strand.
TTTTTACTTATACAGTACGGTCGATAATACTTAATAGTATATATATATATATAGATATATATATCTATATATATATATATATATATATGTATATTATATATATATATATATATATGTATATTATATATATATATATATATATATATATGGTAAATTCAATCAGTTGGCGATTAAAGGTCTGGCTTTACTTTAAAGTATATATATTTAAATCAACCCTACATGTTTCGGCAATGGTGCCTTTATCAAGGATATAAAATATAAATGACAGTATACAAATGTCATATAATTGAGTTGCTATGGATAAAATGATTCAAAGATACATTCCAATTGAATAATAATAAATCATGTCTTAGTATTCGTGGTTTTCCTCCTCGTTTAAGGCGAATGCCGACAACTTTGCATCTTAAGACGCTCCACGGGCGCATACATAATAATAACTCATGTCTTGCTTTTCCCTGTTTTTGGAATACTAAGACATGATTTATTATTTTTCAATTGGAATGTATCTTTGAATAATTTTATCCATAGCAACTCAATTATATGGCATTTGTATACTGTCATTTATATTTTATATTCTTGATAAAGGCATCATTGCCGAAACATGTAGGGTTGATTTAAATATATATACTTTAAAGTAAAGCCAGACCTTTAATCGCCAACAGATTGAATTTGCCATATCATACCAAGGTCACGAAAATATTATATTTATATATATATATATATATATATATATATATATATATATATATATATATATATATATATATATATATATATATATAGATATATAGATAATATAGATAATTTCTTAGCCGTTCATTTTAATATATCATTTTTGATAAACTCTCGGAATTTTCGGCTTTTATATTAAATATTTTCAAATTAGTATGTTATTTTGTAAAGTAAGTGTGAATGTAAACATTGCTATCTACAAATTACAACGCAAATTATACGAAATTTTATTTGAAAAATTTGTGTCCACGTTGGGAATTGAACCCAAGTCTACGGTTTGCCGGACCGTCGCTCCAACCAATTGAGCCACGAGGACTTTAAAGTAAAGCCAGACCTTTAATCGCCAACTGATTGAATTTGCCATATCATACCAAGGTCACGAAAATATTATATTTATATGTATATATATATATATATATATATGTATATAAGTAAAAATTAATTAACGGGTGAGCGGTCTGGTAAGTACAAAATAAAACTCCTTTATTCCATTCTATATTTCATAACGGATTTGTTACTTCATCAGGAGCGTAATTGAGAGTCAAAATTTAGCAAACAACGACACTAAGCATGCTAAAATTCATCAAATTTAACATGTTTAGTGCCGTTGTTTGCCAAATTTTAACTCTCAATTACACTCCTGATGAAGTAACAAATCCGTTATGAAATATAGAGTGGAATAAAGGAGTTTATTTTTAGTTGACAGATCGCTCACCCATTAATTAATTTTTACTTATACAGTACGGTCGATAATACTTAATAGTCTATATATATATATATATATATATATATATATATATATATATATATATATTATGTATTATACAATATATATTTGAAAGGATGTTGAATTTTATATTATGCGTAGCAAATATTCATATTATGGCATACGTATAATTATTACAAAAAAGAAACAAAATATCGCAATATTGCAAATTTCACACCATAGATATGGTAGAATCGGTAAATTAATTTTATATCTCTTGAAACCGATATCAAACAATCGATACCTAGAAAACGGGTTATGAATACTGATCCCTAGGTATCGAATCAAGGTATCGATTCCAAGGTATCGATTCAAGGTATCGATTCCAAAGTATCGATTCCAAAGCATGGATACCTATAGTACTCAGAATCCAAAAACGTCGGTATCGCCCAGCCCTTGTCAACAGTATAATATTTAATGTAAGCAGATTTTAGTTTAAATATTGTAATTTTACTAATTTGAATAAATATTTCAATTTGCGAAAGATTCTATACATAGGACAGAAACGTCACTATTAATTAAATATTATTTCAATTGCCTGATCACTACTCTCAAAGGGACACTTTTACGTTTTATATATATTATAATTACGACCAAGAAAACTAAGAAACTTCTTCTAATACTTTCAAAAAAATCCGAACATCTAGTAGGAGTATATCAATTTGAATAAAATGTATACATATTGTTTCTTTAATCAAACTTATGAAACGATTGCATTTTCAAACTAAAAATATTAGTGGTTCCACCGCGGCTTCTTATGCATTCGATAACTCTTCGAGACATGCTTGAAATTAAATGATTTTTGGTATCTTGGGGAATGTCATCCCAGGCTTTCTTAATTCGATGACGAAGGTCAAGTAGGTTATTGGGTGGTTGGGGTAAATTACCCAGTCGAGTTCCACTCATATCTCACACATGTTCGATTGGTGACAAATCTGGGGAGTGTAGCAGGGTCACGTTATTTTTTAGTAGTAACCTTGGAGTAACCCTTGCTGTATGAGAAGGGGCGTTATCTTGTTGGAAAAGGGGTTGAATTCATATGTAATTATTTGCTTTAAAACTTCTGTCAATAAACATTAGAGGTGACCTGCTACCGTATGTTATCACACCCCATACCATCACCCCTGGTGTAAGGACCGTATGCCGTTCCACAGCAAATTCTAAATTTTTGCATTCTCCACGAAATCGTCTTACTCTCCTGCGACTATCGTGGAACCACAGACAGAATCGGGACTCATCAGAAAACAACACAATTCCATTCACCATCCTAATTTGAGCTGGCGTTACACTCAAAAGAGCATATTCTGTGATATATCGTTGCCATAGAGACTCTGTTGGAAAACTCCCAAGCATTTCTAATCGACCGGGTTGTGGAAACTCTGTCTTGTAAAGTCGTAATCCTCAAATGATGATCTTCCTATGCTCTAGTTGCTCTAGGTCGAGTAGATCCATGACAACGGTTATGGATTTCTTTTTGAAACTACCTGGACCAACGCTGTAACAATGTTTATACACTGTATCCCATGCGGTCGGAAATTTTATTTTATTGAGGAACCGGATTCCCGCATACCAACAATTCACTTAAAATTATTGTAATTGTTCCGTAAACGGTGCCTGGGTACAATGACTTAATGTCTTAATAAATTGAGAACAAATCGCTATGAAATATTGCTTCAATTCGAAAGACACGCAAATTTAAAAACATAATTTTTTGATAAAGCAAAATAAAAAAAATTGTACACTTGCTAATTTTTTTAACTATATTGTTATCATTTCTTGTCAGTAATCAAAATCAGTATATAAATATATACAGGAGAAATTGTGCAGATTGAGAAGAATTGCACGAAAACAACCACTTGCGTTTTGAAAAATAAATATGCATTGAATGTACATGTTGTTGTCCCGTATTTCAACGTTATTCTAAAAATAAATCCCTTTATAACCATAAATTTATACGGTATCACTTGGTAAAAGATACAGCAAATTAAGGGATGATTTATATGCGAGGCATAATTGCTTAATATATGTGTTATAAGCTCGTATAACTAAGTACGTATTAATGTGTCTCTCTTGACTAACCCGCAGGAAAAATATATATTTTTCTTGCAGTTTTTAGGAGGAAGAAATACTGCGACAGGAGCAGCGGGCAAAGTATTTCACAACCCCTATCTGCGAATACATAAAATGAAAATATAGCTAGAAGGGAATCCCGACACAGATGTTTCAAAATAAGTAGGAAATCTGTTTTTGCAGTTACACTATAGAGTCAAATTAAGATATTTATATTGATTTAAAGATACGGAAAATGTAACATCAAGAGATATTATTTTTAGAATTATCTTCCTTAAGGGCGATACTTTGTTTGTTCCGTAACCCCGAACATACACTTACGCAGTAAATTGACCATCCCAGGGTTGTAAAATAGATTGTGCGTGTGCGGTTTCAGTGCATAAAAGGAAAAGATGTCTGCGTCATGGTAATGTAATATAGAGCATCCAGGGAATAAAAGACTCCACCCTTATACTAAGATTTAATGTTAGGAAAACTTGTCAGGGTTTCAAATTGAATTTACTGACTCAGGTTAATGTGAATTATTTTGCATTAGCCTTCCTTCAGGTAAAACAAACACTATCAGAGATATTGTTTTTAAATTATACGATTCAGCGAATAATTTAAAAATAATAGGTAATAATTATTCTCTTTTCGCTTCAAAAATATAATTTAAATATACGAGTATGATATTCTCGAACCGGCTATAAGCATTATAAACAAATGTCGTCTGCTGCGAAGAAATGTTTTAATTAATGAAAAAAATGCTTCATATTTCATTTTAAATTCGTTTATATTGCTATAATACTCAATACTGGGCTAACATTGTATCTATCAAATAATTAATTCACTGACGATGCAAGAACATATTAGTAAAATATATTGTATAATATGATAAAAACACACAACGTTGTATTAGATTTACACTTTATTTAATAATATTTAACAATGACTATATAACAGCTGTTTCACCGTACAACGGTTTCTTCAGATATAACAAGCGGTACTATAAAACATTTTACTTAAAAGTAAATATTTTTTATTTTATGACTTAATGGTATTCTCAGAAATTGGAAACCGAAATATTTTTACCCGCCTCTTTTAGTATAAGGGATACATATAGATAATATAAATTATATTATAAGTGACACATATCTAACAAAATATTTCAATCAAAAATAGGAAATAAATTCAACAGAGGGGAGGAATTAAGCTCTGTTTTGTCATTTAATAATTTATTTGAAATTTTTTGTTTATTAATTTGCATTGCTTCTAATAAATCGAGTTTCTTACTTTTCTTTTCTTCGTGTAGGATCTTGAAATTATTATTAAAACTATGGCTTTCTTCAATTAAATGGTTGGAGTATGCTGAATCTGTTTTCCCATTTCTAAACGAATAATAATGTTCGTATATGCGCTTTTTGAACGTTCTACCTGTTTGCCCGATATATGTTTTAGTACATGTGCCACAAGTTAGTTTATACACACCTGACTTATGATGTGCTGTTTTACTTTTATTGTTTTTGATGTAGTTACTAATATGGTTGTTGGTTTTATATGCAATGTTTATATTTTGTTTTCTTAAAAATTTTTCCAATGCTTTACCTAGGCAGACAAAATAAAGCATTGGAAAAATTTTTAAGAAAACAAAATATAAACATTGCATATAAAACCAACAACCATATTAGTAACTACATCAAAAACAATAAAAGTAAAACAGCACATCATAATAAGTCAGGTGTGTATAAACTAACTTGTGGCACATGTACTAAAACATATATCGGGCAAACAGGTAGAACGTTCAAAAAGCGCATATACGAACATTATTATTCGTTTAGAAATGGGAAAACAGATTCAGCATACTCCAACCATTTAATTGAAGAAAGCCATAGTTTTAATAATAATTTCAAGATCCTACACGAAGAAAAGAAAAGTAAGAAACTCGATTTATTAGAAGCAATGCAAATTAATAAACAAAAATTTTCAAATAAATTATTAAATGACAAAACAGAGCTTAATTCCTCCCCTCTGTTGAATTCATTTCCTATTTTTGATTGAAATATTTTGTTAGATATGTGTCACTTATAATATAATTTATATTATCTATATGTATCCCTTATACTAAAAGAGCGGGTAAAAATATTTCTGTTTCCAATTTCTGAGAATACCATTAAGTCATAAAATAAAAAATATTTACGTTTAAGTAAAATGTTTTATAGTACCGCTTGTTATATCTGAAGAAACCGTTGTACGGTGAAACAGCTGTTATATAGTCATTGTTAAATATTATTAAATAAAGTGTAAATCTAATACAACGTTGTGTGTTTTTATCATTTGATATGGATTTACATCAAGTAAAGGCAGAATCGATTCAATTTTCAAAATATATTGTCCTTCAAAATTTAAATAAAATAATATACTTATACAATGAATATTCTAAGCCTAAGTTGTAAGCGAGATTAATTTGCACACATACTACTGTGATATTTCCATTTCATTCTTTGGAAATTAATAATAATAATAATAATCTTTATTATTGTAAATTTAGAAGAGTCAATTTAAAATATAATATGAACACTGTATATATTAATATGAGATCACGCATCACGTTAATAAAAGAATGTAAGACGCCACATATGTAAATCAAGATAATATGATAAAGCTTCACGTTTGATCACCAAGTTAATGTATAATTTTAAATGGATGAATGAATGAAAGAATAAATAAATAAATGAATGAATGCCTTGATACTAAATCAATCGGTGAGTCACGAAACTGTATTATTCTCAAGGTGTGCTTCAACAGAAAAGAAGACATATATCTGTAAGTAAATATTTCTTTTTAACAAGGTTATAAGTGTTTCAATATTAAATTTGATATTAATTGAAAGAAGGTATTCTACTAAAACCTTTGATTATTATTCAAAACCATTCAATATTTTTAATACGATATATAGACAATTATATTTAATATTACTAAACATTGACAAATACATGTTAATTAATCCAGATATATAGGCAAGTTGAAACTTATGTTGATTCTGAGCGAGTACTTCAAAATATTACCAAAATGAATAGTAGTTTCTAAAATGTAACAGGTAAACGTATTCATATAAATTGACAATCGAATTCTTGGTTCAACAATAATAAGTTATTTACAACGTTTTAAATACTCTTTAAAAAGTTGTCAAATGTGACAGTATATTTTAAATACTAATTTGAAAAATTAATTATTTATATATGTATATATATATATATATATATATATATATATATATATATCATATATATATCATATGTTATTTAAATATCTATACATTTGCTTATCATACTGACAGTTCCGTGTTTAAATCCCTGACTGGCTGTCCGAGTAGGTTTTCGTGGTTTTCCTTGTCCTAGGCGAATGCCGACAGCTTTATATCTTCGCTCCACAGGCGCAAGTGTAATAATAACTCATGACTTACCATTCTCTTTATAATTGATATCAAACTTTTGTTATGTCATGAATTATTATTAATTGAATTGATTATTAATTGAATTTGTATCTCTCACTATGACTGCATCACTTACATAACTTCGACATTAATATCTGTCATTTATAATTCTTTGATAAAAGTAATACTTACCGAAACATGTAAGAGCTTATTTTAAATATGTACATATTAATGTAAAATAGACCTTCAATCGCCGAATATCTAAATCAACTATATATATATATATATATATATATATATATATATAAAGATAATTATTTGGTGACCTTTGTATGTTATGGTAAATTCAATTTGTTGGCGATTTATGGTCTGGTATTATTTCAAAATGTATATATTTAAAACAACCCTACATAATACAAAGGTATTTTTAATAATATAAAATATTATTAAAAACCTGGTGTGAAGAACAATATAATATAATATTTTATATTATTAAAAATACCTTTGTATTATACAAAACTGGTGGGGTTTACCTACTCATGTATGTTTCAATTATTCTGATACAACCCTACAAGTTTCGGCAAATGATGCCTTTTTCAAGGAATATAAAATATAGATTATTTATATTTTATATTCCTTGAAAAAGGCATCATTTGCCGAAACATGTAGGGTTGTTTTAAATATATACATTTTGAAGTAAAACCAGTCCTTAAACGCCAACAAATTGAATTTACCTTATATATGTATATATATGATACTAACTTCTTTAACTATGAATTAAATCCTTTTCTTATCCTCTGGATGTAGTCTGTCAAGAATTCGGACTGGACCAAAGACACTCTTAAAACTCCTCCAGACATTATATATACTACCACAAGTTCGAGATGTTTTTGTAATAAATCCAACCAAAGAAGAAATAGTCCATTTTTTGCAGATCTTACTGGATAATCTTGATTATGAAATGTGATTCAATTAACTTTCTTGCACGATACCCAATAAATTGTCTAATCTTCTGGATACCAACTAATACTTCTCGTTACAATTTGCTTGAAGTAAATATGAAGGTAATCCAAAAATATTTACTCTTACAGTACTTTAGTCACAACTATATCTTGGTTAAGTTGTATATTATATCCATATGGTTAATATCTTTTCAATGTTGAAATCTCGAAATTCACAAGGAATATTATATCAAATAAGATCACTTATATACCTATAAGATATTGATATCTGCTTTAAAAACCCTTTTTAAAAACACACCACAAAAATGTGTATTCTTTTTTACTCAAAAATAATCAACCTCCAATTTTTTCAATAGATCTCCCTAGAGATTTGTTATAATTCATATATCAAGGAAGTTAGATATTTTTGTCATTTTAAAACATATAGAATGACTTAAAATTTCTTTCTAGTGTAATGTTTGAACATCAAATATTAATAATCAAAGTAATTGTTGTACTCTCAAAGCATTAGTTTTATTTATTTATTTTATTTATCATTAATTACTTTTTTTTTAATAATCAGTATGTCTAAATATGTAAGATTGTTTTAAATATATACATATTGAAGTAAAACCAGACCTTAAATCGCCAACTAATTGAATCTACCATATATATATATATATATATATATATATACCGCCTAATTCTGAGTAAACGCAACGATCCGAAAGTATGAATATTTCTCCCGCTTCGAATACAATTCCCCTGAATGCTGTAGGCGCGTCAACATCGATGTCATACATATAGCAAGCGCCAATTAAGTTGGCGCGAGGAGGGGGTTTAGCAACAGACTGTTTTGTGATTGGCTTAACATCGATGTCATACATATAGCAAGCGCCAATTAAGTTGGCGCGAGGAGGGGGTTTAGCAACAGACTGTTTTGTGATTGGCTTTACGCGTTCAGGGGATTTTTATTCGGAGCGGGAGAAATATTCGTACATTCAGGCCGTTGCGTTTGCTCAGAATCAGGCGGTATATATATAATAATTTCGTGACCTTTGTATGATATGGTAAATTCAATCAGTTGGCGATTTAAGGTCTGGTTTTACTTTAAAGTACAGGGTGGGGCACGGCAATCGAATGTTTTTGAAATAACAATAAAATCGTCAGTTTTTGCTTTAAAAGAAATTTATTGGTAGGATTACATACGCAAGAATTTAGCATTTCATAATGTGCGGAAAATTACTTCAGGCATGTGATGTCCGTTTTCGTTTACGCAATGTTGTAGTCGTTCACGAAAATTGACTTCCACTCTTTCCAGCAGGTTTCTAGGAATTAGATTAACTTGTTGACGTATCGCTTCCTTCAGTTCTTGTAACGTACGAGGTCTACCCTCGTAAACACGAGACTTGAGGAACCCCCATAGAAAGAAATCACATGTGGACAAGTCGGGAGACCGAGGGGGCCATAAAACATCTCAAATCTCGAAATGAGATAATTAGGAGTAGGAAGGAGTACGAAGAACAGCAATACACGCTCTGGCCGTGTGTGCCGTGGCTCCATCTTGCTGAAACCATAATTGTAGAGGATCCAAACCTCTTCTTTGCAATTCAGGGATAAAATAGGTGTACACCATATTAATGTAACGCGCCGATGTTACAGTAACGGTAACATCGTTTTGTTCAAAAAAATAGGGACCGATAACGTCAAACCACCCCACTGCGCACCAAACTGTAACCTTAAGACTATGCAGCGGTTTTTGATGAAGCTCTTGAGGATTTTCGGCAGCCCAATACCGACAATTTTGTCTATTGACAACCCCATTAAGGTGGAAATGGGCTTCATCACTCATTACCACCAACATGTTTTCGTTCGGCTCATAAAGTGTTAAGCATTTGTTGGGCAAAATTTACTCGTTGCTGGTAATCCCTTTCATTCAATTCCTGCACAACCGCTATTTTGTATGGATGCAAATGTAATTCACCATGTAAAATCCTTCTTACAGTAAGATTACTGATTCGCAGTCCGGCCGAATGAGCCCGAGCAGAGCGGCGTGGGCTTCGCAGTATCGCTTGTCTAACCCTTTCAACGTTCTCTGGAGTGCGCACTGTACGTTGGGATCCGAGCGGTTTTATTTTGAGTATTGAGCCTCGTGTTCGAAGATTATGAACCCAACGTAGGGTTGTGTTACGCGTGGGGACAGAGTCATTTCGATTAATATTGAATCTCCGACGAAATTCACGTTGAACCGTAGTCACTGATTCACCACTTCTAACGAAAGAATCATATGCAAATATGCGCTGTTCTAGCGTCCACGGCTCCATGACAATAAGTTAGGTATCCCCACCTGTCAAATGCCCTTTCCTCTTCTAATGGTCGAATATTATGCATTCTAAAAACATCCGGTTCCTGTGCCCCACCCTGTATATACCGGGTGGGGCACATAAAGTGTTACAGAGCAATAGCACTCAAACGATTAATCATATCGAAAAATATTTCAGACAAAAGTTTCAGTGTTCGGGAAGGCGGTCATACTGGGCCACCCAGTTTTTTAATCGGTGTAGACGTAGAAGCTACGTCAATGTCAACTCCAATTTTTTAAATGGAACCATGTATTTTCTTTTCAATAACATTATTACTGATTTTATGACGAATTCACCTACAACACAAGGTCATTCTAGTCACGCAAAGTATGAAAATAGTCGAAAAATCGAAAAATATCGGAATAATCAGCATCAACTGTCAACGCATACGGCTGTCAGTTAGTCACGCATTACCTTCTATTGTGAGTACATCGGATCGCGAAAATGAACGATTATCAAGAATATTTTGATATGTTAATGGTGCTGGGGGAATGCCGCAAACATTACAGAAACGCTGAGCAGTTGTACGCGGCTCGTTATCCGGACAGACAACAAAAATCGCACATGGCATTTAAGCGATTAGCTGACCGTTTCTGTCGCTTCGGTACAATAAAACAAACACGAGCTAAACGTCGACCGATTGTTGACGAAAATGCGGCTGCTATCTTAGCTTTTACTGCACAAAATCCCCATGCGGGCACCAGGCAAATGGAAAGAGAGAGTGGAATTAGTCGGCGATCTGTATTAAGAATATTACATCAACACAAATTACATCCGTATTGTATGTCACTGCATCAGGATTTGTACGGCAATGATTTCCAAAATCGCGTCAATTTCTGTAACTGGATTCGTCGAAAAATGCACACGGATGTTTAATTTTTGAGTCATGTGCTTTTTTCTGACGAAGCTAACTTCACAAATACGGGAAATGTGAATAGACATAACATGCATTACTGGGCAAATGCGAATCCTCGATGGACGAGAACTGTACGATATCAACATCCGTGGTCCGTTAATTGTTGGGCCGGCATTGTCGGCGATCACGTCATTGGTCCACATTTTTTTGAAGGTCACTTAAGTGGGCAAGTTTACGCAAACTTTCTGCAAAACATACTGCCCGAATTACTGGAAGCCCTTGCTAGTTCGCATAAACATGTGGATGCAACACGACGGTGCACCATCCCATTATGCTCTATGTGCAAGACAAGTGATGAATGAGATTTATGGTGAAAAATGGATAGGACAAGGCGCTACTGTTGCTTGGCCACCTCGTTCACCAGATCTAACACTAATGGATTACTTTTTCTGGGGTTTTGTCAAAGGGCACGTAATGGTGGAAGCACCTACCACGCCTGACGACATGAGAGAAAGAATACGCCGAGCATGTACCGAAATTACACCACAAATGTTGGCTAACGTTAGACGGTCGTTTCCTCGGAGAATTAACCACTGCTTACAAGCGGAGGGTGGTCACTTCGAGCATCTTCTGTAGGTAGACCCAAATCAAAGTTAGTGGATCCTTTGTGCTGATTATTCCGATATTTTTCGATTTTTCGACTATTTTCATACTTTGCGTTACTAGCATGACCTTGTCTTGTAGGTCGTTGAATTCGTCTTAAAATATGTAATAATGTTATTGAAAAGAAGATATATGGTTCCATTTAAAAAATTGGAGTTGACATTGACGTAGCTTCTACGCCTACACCGCTCAAAAAACTGGGTAGCACAGTATGACCGCCTTCCCGAACACTGAAACTTTTGTCTGAAACATTTTTCGATATAATTAATCGTTTGAGTGCTATTGCTCTGTAACACTTTATGTGCGCCAGCCTGTATATTTAAAACAACCCTACATTTGTATACTGTCATTTATATTTTATATCCTTGATAAAGGCGTCATTGCCGAAACATGTAAGGTTGTTTTAGATATATATATACTTTAAAGTAAAACCAGACCTTAAATCGCCAACTGATTGAATTTACCATATATATATAAGCTGCAGATAGAAACCGATTTCGCTTTTAGTTAGTGATAGAAATGTCGAAAGCGCTAGAAAAAAACTAATTATGTAAGTAATAATTTTTGCGAATTTTATCGAGTAAAGCAATAAAATCAACTGGGTAAGCAGTTAAAGCAAATACGTGCCTTTCAAAGGTACCTGATTTAATCAAACTTTACGACAGAGTACTCCATCATTACTATAAACTAAATTACGAACAATTGAGATACAATGCTAAAATTCCATGACAAGGATACTTGCGTAATTTGTAGTTTGTAAAGACTATTGTTATGTACGTCCTTATCCTATTGCAGCGATGAGGTTTTATGATTATTATATTTCAGACTAATTCTACATCATATTCAAGATGACAAACTAAATCTAGACATGACGTATTTACTCAGAACTGAATAAAATTTCCCTAATGTATTAGAGCAGCTTAATAGCCAAACTATACTATAATTTACAAATAATAACAACTAAATATCATTAACTGATGTTGTAGACCCTTCTTGGTGAAACATTTTAGTAAATTACTTAGATTAAATATTGAGAATAAAACACATATTATCTTAATGTCTAATTTTCTTAATATTTAATTTATCTGAGATGGGGGGATATATTATCCAAGTGTTTTGTTCTCAATATCTAATCTAAGTCAATAACAATGCTATGAATTTTACATAAAATGCTTGTAAGATAACTAACATAGTTTTAAATTTAAGTACAATAATACAATACAAATATAGACAATATATAAAATAAATCACTAAGAATTTATTTTTAGTATACTATTATATTAATATTAAATAACAAATCACATATACTTTCCAGCATTCCTTGTATTTAAATCTTAATACAACCCTACCATTTTCTTGCTAACTAAAGACATTATCAGAACGAAACGTTGAATTGGGTACATGATATTGGATAGGTTTTGTTTCGAGTTACTCACATTTTGATAATAACAGCTAAATACAAGTTCAGAACCCCTGTCAGAAACCTCGCTTACTGTAAATGATCGCGAATTTGACATGAAGTATGATGGCACGATAAATGAACACCCGAATATTGCGGAATATTTGATAAGATTTTGCTACCCCTACGAATCGGTTATCAACATCATCGTAATGAGTGTGTTTTCAAATGCCTCTTGTGAAAGCATTAAATTTTTTATGAATCGCATTTGTGGCACAATAAATATTAATTCTTTTGTGTTGCAAATACCAATTTGCAATTCAGTGTGGGAATTCGATTAAAAGGAAGGGAATAAAAATAAGCTTTTTAAATTCGTGGAAATTTTATGGTATATTATTGTCATATTTACAGAAAAGGGCTTGCAAGGAAAATATTATTTTCTACAACATAGAAAATAAAAGATATTGAAAAATTTTTAAGAAAGAAAATGATTTAGAAATAATATTATAAAAATGTAAGAATACATTTGAAACATTAAAATTTATGAGAATTAAAAAAAAATGTGTATTAGTCGTCACAGAACGCCCGGCAGGTGTGAAACATCGAAATATATTGTTATTTAAAGAAAGGAATATAAAGTAAAGTAAAGAAATATTTAGATTGTCACTATCACTGTCACTCATATTTAAAATTAATAAAATGTTGGAAGGTATTCGGTTGGAAATACTTTGTTATGCTCGAAAGGACGAACCCGTACACTAACATATTATAAATATAGACTTATCAAATGTGACACGTCTTATTTGATTTGTCAAGTTTGACTTAAGTTTTACAGGTATTAGCAATGTATGTATTGATCTATCAAGTCTATAAGTGACAGCATGAGTATATTTGTCCCGTTTACGCAAATAAAAAACTCTGATTTTATGCTCAATAGTTATAACGAGTTTTATATGTCGCACAGTGTACACAAGTAAAGCGATTATAGCGCGCGCGCCGATGAATACAAACACACGTAGAAGCGGCGAACGCCTGGTATATAGCTTGCAGAGATAGCGGAGAGAGGGGGCGCCAGCATACACAGAGGTTATAACTAGAGAACGGACACGCTTACCACATGACGCAAAGCCCAGTGCAGTACTGGCGAAAGGCTGTATTTCTATAATATTTAATTTTATTTATATAATTGGAAAACGAATCGATGGTGATCTATAAAATTACGAAATACATATTTATTTGTTAAAAAGTTGTATTTATAAAGTTTTTAATTTGATTTGTGTAATTGGAAAACATACGGGTGGTGATCTATCTATCTAAAATTACGAAATACATATTTATTAATTAACTTTATTTATATAATTGGAAAACAAACGGGTGGTGATCTATAAAATTACGAAATACATATGTATTTCTTGAAAATTTGTATTTTTAAAGTTTTTAATTTTATTTCTATAATTGGAACATTTTTATTTGTTCATTTTGTCGTTCAAGTTGAGTAAAGGAGTATTAATATTGACTAGCAATAGTTTCTCAATGTTTTCTTCTGTCAATTTTGTTCTCTTTGAATTAAGTACATCCTCATAAATAGAAAACGTCCTTTCTACATCGCAACTGGTTATAGGTGCATACTGGAAATATTCTTTTATTTCTTCATATTTAGCCGTTAGATTTTGTGGAATTGTCTCCATACATAATTGCTGCAATGTAATTAAATCTGGATTTCTATTAAGAATTGCTTCAAACTTTTGCCGAAGGCCACATCCGAAGTCACTTGGAATACTTTTGAAATTATTAACAGCCACATCTAATGTGGTTAATCCGTTATTTAATTTGAGATTTCGATTTTCAAAATAAGTGATTAGTTTTGGCAATTTTCCGAAGTGTTCGTGAAGAAAGTACAACTGATTTTTTAAATTTGGGATTTGTGTGAGCTCCTTGCACTCACCATTACTTCTAGCATCCTCCTTTAGCAGTGTTACGAAATGTTTTAGACTATCGAAATTCTCAGCATAATAACTAGTAGCTTCCAGCCATGTTCCCCATCTAGTTATTACTGGAGTGGGAGGCAGTGACAGAGATGGAAATTTTTCCCTGAAAAGAGCTACTCCCAATAGTGCTTTTCTGAAATTTCTTTTCAAAGCTGATACAAGTCTATCAACTTCCGGAAAAGTGCTACACAAGTAATATGCAGCATATTAGGATATGTTTTCTTCAATAGTCTGCCTGTTTTTAACATATACGCAGCACTATCACTGACAAATAAAAGTATTTTTTCTTTGTACGTGGCGTCCGAATGAAGCATTTTTGCATATTCTCCTTAATGGTTTCAGCAACTGTTTCCGCATCAACTCTATTTATAACACTTGTTGCTATTACATATGAGTTATAGGGAATAGTTGGATGTAGTACACCAACTACAGCATTTACCACACAGCGTCCTAACATATCCACCGTTTCGTCGGCGCTTATCCATATGTATTGATTTAAAAGATGGCTTCTAATGCGTTCTACTGTTCTCGTATAGCACCTAAAAACATAATATTTGCGTAAAGTTGATTCATCAGGAACATTTCGACCAGTATATTTGTTCAGAAATGTCTTCAAAATTGGATTGTTCAATTTAAATAATGGAATATTAGCTGCCATAAATGTTTCACAGAGTTCTTCGTTAAAATTGTCAGATTCCAACGGGTTCAATTTTTTTTCGTGCTTTAACGATCCCACGTGACGTTTTACGGTTGATTTATTGCAATTTTCCAATAACGTTTCACACACTTCACAATAAATTTCGGAATCACTGGCAATGTACATAAAATCAGTATGGCCCTCAATCCAACTCGCCATTGTTTCACGATGCCATTCTCGACGCTCTTCCATTGTCTGAAAAAGTAAGAATATTCTAGATCCAAATAAACGAAATTAAATAACGAAATTTTATGCACACTTACGTGAAAATAATTGGAAGATGTTGCTTAAATGAAAAGAAAAGGAATGTACTAGCTATTTCTCTTACGAAATACGATAAACTTATTTATTTTATCTACGTACACGACACCACTGAAAACACTATATTCTCCGAATACAATAGCTGGGTTGTCCATTGTTATCGCTGCGAGACCAGATGTCCGAGTAAGTCAAACAAATACTTCATTGAATTAGGCCGGGATGTACTGACCGACGTTATACACAATTCCAATGGCCGATTGCGTTTTATGGAAATTGCATCCATTCTCTAGTTATAACGTTCACCGATATACATGCGCACACAGTATATGCGCTGTAGAGAGAGGGAGGCACCAGCGGTATGGCGAAGAGTGGGGAGTGCTGACTAAGCGGTCGTCGCGTGATGGCATTCAAGAGACGAGTTTACCCCCATGGCGCACGCCTTATGTGTTTCACATCAAAACATTGAATTTATAACAGTAAAGAATTTTATGTGAAGTTTTTTATTCCCTTAATAAACGCAATTGCGAACACTTAGGCTACTGAAACTGGTCTCTGTTTAGACTAACATATAATTTTAATCTAACAAATTATCTACTATATGTACATTAAATGCTAAATACTCACCAATCGTTCCTTGTTTTCCGGATATGAATTCCATTTCTGCACATATGCATCTACACTGAAAACGCGTTATATCAACACCTACTAACATAACAGGCCTAACAACCAATTTCAAATTTCCCGATGACATCACATACATTAAGCCATGTCACAATTGAGTGAAAGATACGGTTTATATTCGTATCCTACCGGTGTTTTTTAATAGACGTTAATAGTATTTATACGTTTAGCTAACTTTATAAATAAAATACACCCGCTATTAGTTAATTTATAAACAATGATATGTAAATGTAAAATATTCATATAAACTCAATTTGAAGTCTTTGTGTCCAAACAACCTAGAAAGGCAAAATGTGAAGTATGTTTTAAATGTTTTTATTGAACACGTTTCACAAGGCTTATTGGAACTTGGACCAAAACACAATATTAGTAATTATGAAACTACAGCCAATTTCATTATGTTAATATGTAAATGGTGGAGTATTGTAAATGTCAAAACAACTTATAAAGACGTTCGTCTCAAGGATGTTTTGGAAATACAATTGTCCAGCCAAGATGAAGAAAATTATACATTTTTAGAAAGATTCTTGCTATGGTTGGATTTTTGGAAACATACACCAAACCTTAAAAATAAATTGACTAATGAAACTCATTTAACAATTTCACACATAACCTATTGTCTACTGGAATTGACAAAATATAGTGTAAACTAATTCAATTTAAGTTATTTACTACCTGGTAAAATACAAACGGAAATACGTGGCCGGATCACAGTATTTAGTTTCAGTAAGACTGGTATTTGAAACTGAGTCGAAATTAAGAATTCAAAATCTTTTACCTTTCACAATTTCGTCTCACACATTTGACACACTAACGGTAAATGTGAATAATGATATTGTTGAAGATGATGTTAGAAGTACTTTTAATATATTACTACCAGAAAACTTTGATTTAGATTACAGTGAACAACAACTTGAGTCTGTCCAGGAACAGTTGCTAGTCTCTGTATATATTTCTGGTTATTGTGCTAGATCGGTGTTAAAAAAATGAAATGTGATCATTGCAAAATGTTCTTAGTTTTGGATAAAGAATTGAATGCTGATACTTTAGATTCCCACTACAACTTCATAGGCAGCATTGATAGAGGACGACTTAAATATCAGAATGTAGATATTGTTCGTGCAGTTCTCTATAGATTTATCACAGTTCAAAATTTAGTATTTGAGAGATATGAACTGTCATTTTTAAAATACTCATCTCAAAGAAATTTAGTAATGAAACTGTCTTTGGATGTTATAATTAAATCTGTTTTTTTCTTTCGGATTTAAATTGTAATCAAAAGGACCACTTTAAATATAATATTTTATATTTACTTGTTAAAGTATCCACAAATATGTTTTTAAATAATTATTTAATAAGAAAGAACTACTAAACTAAAAGAAAGACTAACTGCAAAAAATTCTGCAAAGGTTAGAAAGACTTTGACAATTCAAAAAAATTAAAATACAATACCAAATTTGATTAGTAAGAATAAACGATTGTTACTGAGAATGAAAGATTTCAAATTCTTTATTATTAGTGTTCACAACATGTAATACTTTTAATTACTTTATGTTATTTCTTAATAAATTTGTAAATATGTGAATTTTTTGTTTCTTTTCGATTCTTTCATAAAATACCCTAGAAATATACATATACCTATGTTAATATACTATAAATATTCTTATTTGGAAAATTTTGCAAGCGATTATAGGTTTTCTTCTTCCCGTGAAAATAGTAGTGTGTATTCTACTATTTTCACGTGATCTGTATGTAGGCCTAACCATGATGACGTCATGAACTTACAGTAAGGCATGTTATATTAGTAGGTGTTGGTTATATCCAATTGTAGGCCATACTAGATCCATGACGACACGTCCTATATATATATGTTGCGGGCAAGATGTCAATTAGAGAATTATAAGATGTCAACTAAAAAGGTGAATAATGAATCAAGTAATTGCTTCGACTGTCTACAGAAACCTTTCGGCATTATATCCAAATCACGCAACGAGATAATAAACACAATGTAGCTCTAAAAGGAACTGTTTTTAAACAGTCAATATAAACGGGAAAACTGTACACAAAACTAGGCTTATTTGATAGATATGTTATTTTTCAACGCCGCATGTAACTATTACCCTGTTAAAAATATATACAAGGTGTCGAAAAAGTTGACACCCGATGTTCTTTTATGAATGATAAACTTTGGTTCTGCTTTTGGTTTGTGTTTATTTGAGGTTTTAATTTTTTTATCATTAAGTCGAAAAAATGATATCAACCAAGTGGCCGCCGCCAGAATTGATGACCATACAGGGCCCGATTTATGGCATTATCCATCACTTTTGCCAGAACTTTCGGCAAAAGGTTCTCGCATTCTTGACGGATATTCTCTTTGAGGCCTTCAAGTGTCTGAGGTTTGTTGACATAAACTCGTGACTTCAAAAAACTTTAAAAAGAAGTCTGGAACGGTGAAATCGGGCGATCTTGCCGGCTAGTGCAAGTTGCCAAATCGAGAGATAGGGTGACCCGCAAAATTAATTTAAGAAACGAACGACAAAACGTATTTCACATTCGACAGCATTTTCAATAGTTTGAGGCATAAAAACGTAAACTGGAGCAAATGCTGCCGTAATGGCGTTTGCGGCTAGTCAATAGATGCAGAGACTTAATGCGCACGCCCAAAATGTTGATCGGTACTTAGTTATAAAACACACCTCGTATACTACAAAAAATTGGATCAAATCGAATGTTACTATTTTAACTATTTATTCAATGTGAATTACTATTGTTTCGCTAGACTGTAGCATCATCATATTCAAGAATCTTTATAAATTTATATATTTAACCTACATTATCCTCTTTGAATATTCTGAATACGCGTAAAAGAAGGGTGGGAATATATTAAATCTAAAAATTAGGTGCATTAAATGCATTGTGAAGAATTTTTCCGTCTATTAATTTTAATTACTTCAAAATAATTTAGCTTAGGACCTTTGTCACACGCCTACAGCATTTAGATGTCATGTCTGAAGTTATGTAGTATGTGGAGTCCGCATTTTCCAGTCTAAAACTTCTTTAATGTTCCTGCAGTCTTGTATGAAAATCTCTACCAGTTTGTTCTACGTAGGCGGATGTACAACTTCCACATTTAAGTTTATATACTCCACACTTGTTCATTTTCTTAATCTTAGTTTTATTGTAGCCTATTATACTTTTACGTGTGTTATTTGTTTTATAGCATTAGTGTATTCGGCATATTTAACGACTCAGTAAGCTATAACTTTTGTGTTCCATAATACATAAAACAACCGTATTGTTTTTTTTTCTAGGTATTTAATTCGGGGGTATAATAAACTCTTCAATTTTTTAAGTTGTTTTTGATTACGGACATTATCTGGTAATTCTATTTGTATACATTATTGACTGCAATTTGTTACAGTAGGCCACAGAAAGAAATCACAAGGGGTTAGATCTCGTGATCGCGGTGGCCAGCTTATAAAGCTTCCTCTCCCAATCCACCTATTGGTGAATACCGTATCTAAATGTGCTCTTGCAGCAGCACCGTAATGTGCAGGTGCACCATCATGTTGGTACCACAATCTCCTTATGACGTTATCTGGTAGGCCTTCTAACAGCAATGGTAAATTATGTTGTAGGAAATTTGTGTATATTTCACAATTTAAAGTAGTATTAAAAAAGAATGGTCCTATAATAGTGTTTCCTGTTCATGCCTCACCAGGTGTTAACACCCATTTTTGTTGGTATAAAATGGGTTGCACAAAATAAGGGTTTCTAGTGTCATAATAATGATAATTTTTTCTGTTTGTTATTCCACAATTAGCAAATGTTGCTTCATCTGTGAAAAGCACATGACCTAGAAAAGTGAGATCTTGTCGTGATTGGAAAAGTAGCCATTCACAGTAAACAAGTCTCCTTTCAAAATCCGTTTGTAATAAGCCTTGATGATTTTGAATTTTGTAAGGGAGAAATTTATGTTTTTTTAAAATTCTTACAGCAGTGACTTCTATACCGTGTTCTTTCGAAATTATCCTTGTAGATACGCGCGGATTTTCCACAACGGACTGGGCGACTGTCAGTTCATTATCTTCTGTAACCATAGTCTTAGTTCTTTCATGTTTGACAAATTTTCAAACGTCTTAATATCTAGTGCTCTTCGGTGAGGATACTCCATAGCATATGCTAATGCTTGATGCTAAAAGAGGATTTCTATTGCTAGCGCCAAGAACAAATACGATGTCTATTAGCTCCTCAAAATTCATTCTAAAAAAACACAACTATAAACTATTACGGCATGCAAATAAAAAATAAAGACAACAAAACGATATAACTGACAACAAGATAACAACTAATAACGAACAAACGGAAATTGATAATTAACTAGCCGAACTTAAATTACAACAATTAAACGCAATTACAGCAAAGAGGAACTACAGGAAAACACTTTATACGGAAATTTTAAGTAGATATTGGACGTTTGGTTACACAGCAATTTTTGCTTAATATTATTTCATGGCTAACCAACTATTAGATGCAGCACCGCATATTGAATATTATGAACATAGGTATATTCCATTAAAGAGTTATAACTTCGAAAATACTAGAAATAAGTACTATGTTATTGGTACCATTTTAACGGCAATTTTACAAGGAATTTGCTGACTAATAAAAAAATATAGGTTCAATTAAAAAAAAAAGAGAAAATCGCCTTTAAAGTTCGATAACTTTGGCACGACATATTTAACACCCTGTATATGTAGTCACGTTGTTCACCCTCAAAACATATAACGTGTTAGTCCATAAATTGGTAACAAAAGAGTTACGTGAGGCACTGCACCCATTTTCAGGCTAAGACTTAAAATGTTAGACGCTGCAACTGTCAAGATTTTTAAAAAATTTGCAATAAAACCAAAACAAACAGTTGTAAGTACATTGTCATATATCATTGCAAAGATAATTTGGGTGGCTATCATCATAATAACAAGAAAGTATAGCAATCTATTTAAAAAAAAAATTTAAAGTGGTTACGGAAATTTGGAACACCCTGTAAATATGTAAATAAAATTAGAAAATGCACTGTAGCATACTACATGCGTACCTAAAATTTCGTTGCTACAACTTTATTAGTTTTCATGCTAAGCTCCGCCGACACACTATTGCCGCACCCGGTATACAGATTTCGCGAAAGCGTTCGATACGATAGACAACAATATACTCATCACTAAAATGTCCTCCTTCTGCTTTTCTCCTGAGATCGTAAAACTAATCGATTCCTATTTCGACAGTAGATCGGCCTACGTTTGCTAAAATGGATATAATTCAATATTGGAACATTCACTGCATCTTCTGGTGTACCCCAAGGGTCCAATCTAGGGCTTCTATTATTTAAAATGTATATAAATGGTCTTTTAAGCTTAATCGACTGCCTAGTTCTTCCGTATGCCGATGATATAAAAATTTTTTCAAAAATCGATAGCATCTCCGACTGTGAAACATTGCAAAGGAATATCAATATTATTACCGCCTGGTGATATGCAAACAAGTTTAAATTAAGTATTAGGAAATGTGCCGTTGTCACTTATACCAGGAACGAGCAACTTATTTCTTACGATTACGATGCCCAACATACACCTATTCCAAGGAAGCCAGAAGTAAAAGATGTAGGTGTTTTATTTGATACACAGCTTAAATTTACTGAGCACATAGAAGCAATCTGCAACTTTGCTTCTAGAGCTATAGGCTTCCTTATAAGAACGTGCAGAGGATATATATATATATATATATATATATATATATATATATATATATAATTAGACCAGGAGTCTTTGCCGTTAGAACATGTATGGAAAGGGTAATCGTTTTTTGGGGAATCCAGCAAAATTAAACTGCAAACACACTTAATTTTAATAATGTTAAAGTCCTTCAGACTGTAAACAACTTAAAGTGTAGAGTTTTTGGAAATGGTAGAGATCAATATTACTAATTCGATGGATTTCAGATCTGATACGAACAACCTAAGTGCAATATATGCTTACTTGCTGACCAGCTCAATAAGCATAAATTCTAAACACCACACAAAATAACTTATCTATTACCGTTTAACACATTGGTCCTTCTCAGTTTTTGCTCATTTATTAATTATATAACACGTTTTTTCTTTTCTAATGTAAAATTCTGAGACGACACATTCTAAAGAATAGCCACCTTGACTTTCGCACACCAGTGTATAAAATTTGTGACCTTGATTATGAATAGTAACTTTTCCAATTCGATGTTACACAACTGGAATCCAAAAAAAACTTTACCGGATCTTTTACGCTATCACCCTCTAACATTATATGTATTAACTTTGTGACAAGAACATGTGTTTGTGCGAGTACTTCTTTTGTTCGTCAATATTGCACATGTGGCTTTCTTTTAGATGTGTTTGTCCTGCTTTTAAAATGTAATTTTGAAATAACTATGTGTACGTCCATTGATATTAGTATTAGTATTAATTTAGAATATTGAAAACATATGAATATTAAGACGAGTAATTTCTCCAAAAAGAACAAGTTCACATTTGTAAGTATTAAAGACATTCTTTTGTTAATAAGTACTTAATTTATGTCCATCTACTCTTAAAGTGATCCCCTGAGGAAGCATACGAATTTGACGCAAAATATTAGGATAAAAAAAAATAAAGAACTGACTTAAGTATTAGAGTTTAGTTTTGCTGGATTCCCCAAAAAACGATTTGTTGTTTGAGTATCTGTACACTGGCTTATCATGCATGCTGCTGGCAGTTTCATGTTTGGTTCTCTGACTGGATTGTCCGAGTAGGTTTTCGTGGTTTTCCTTCTCGTTCAAGGCGAATGCCGACAGCGTAAAATCTTAAGTCGCTCCACGGGCGCAGACATAATAATAACTCCTGGCTTGCCGATCCCCCGTAATTGACGTCTTGCTGTGTTAAGTTCTGAATCATGAATTATTATTATTAACCTTGAATGTATTTTTGAATATTTTAATTTTAGCATGACAACAACATATATATAAATCTGACATTATACTGTTATTTATATTTTAAATTTCTTTGAAAAAGGCTTTAAATCGCCAACTAATTGAATCTACCATAACATACAAAGGCCACGAAATAATTATCTATATATGTATGTATATATATTACACTTAAATCCATTAAGTTAGATTTAAAAATATCTCTTTGATAACGGCATAAGAGCCTAAACTTATGTTATAGTTACTCTAATGAAATTAGTGAAATATAGCCGAGTGTTTTATTCTCAATATTTAATCTTAGTCAGCTATTTATTGAAATATGTCGAAATATCGTATTATTACCATTGTTGAAAAAAGCTGATCCCTCCTCCCACTATAAATGTAACCTCCTGTAGATAGGGTTGTATTTACATTTCTATTACCTGCCCAATACCTGAAAATGAACATTTTCTTATTTAAAAAAATTTATCCAAGTCTCTAGAGATGTATAGGAAATACATATTCCGAATTGAGGAAAGAATTTCAAACATCTTATTTTATTTTCTACTCTAAAATGCGATCGTAAAATCCAATACCTCAACAGAAAACTTAAACAACTTTTTATTACTTCTTTTTATATCTACCTCTGAACAAAAACTATGTAAATATTGACTGGCATCGAAGGACTTTAAAGACTCCTTCGAATATACTTGCAGTAAATAGTTTGAGAGTGTTCGAATAATCGTTCTAAGAAATTTAGTATACGACGTATTTAATAGCTATTTCTAAATTTCTTTCTCGCTGGTCATAAAATATACGTAGGCATCTGACAATCTAAATTGAATTTATAGACAACTATCAGGTATATAACATCTTAACATTTATATTATTTTGTAAAATTTCTATTGCAAATAATTCAAGAAACTCAGATTAAAAATTGATTATGAGTTGAAAACAAAATTCATTGAAAGAGGCAGTAATTTCCGAAATATGTAAGAGTTGAATTATTTTAAATATATACATATTAAAGTAGAACAGACCCTAAATCGCCGACTAACTAAATCTCATATATATATATATATATATATATATATATATATTTCGTCGAATGTTTTCGCGGTCGTTTGTTGAAGCGTTGTTCTTCGGGATATTTCGCCGCGTTTGGATGATTTCGTCCTGAGAAGGACAACTTTCTTCCTGACGTTTCGGTGACATCACTTTCACCTTTTTCTAGAGGATCTTCTCGTTGCAATGGTAACTTCAAGAGTTACTTGAAGTCTCTCTGAAGTAACTCTTGAAGTTACCATTGCAACGAGAAGATCCTCTAGAAAAAGGTGAAAGTGATGTCACCGAAACGTCAGGAAGAAAGTTGTCCTTCTCAGGACGAAATCATCCAAACGCGTCGAAATATCCCGAAGAACAACGCTTCATATATATATATATATATATATATATATATATATATATATATATATATATATAATAACTTCGTGACCTTGGTATGATATGGTAAACCTAATCAGTAGGCGATTAAAGGTCTGTATATTACTTCAAAAACATGTAGAGTTTTTTAAATACATATATTTTGAAGTAATATACAGACCTTTAATCGCCTACTGATTAGGTTTACTATATATATATATTACTTATATGTATATATGTATATTACTTCAAAATATATGTATTTAAAAAACTCTACATGTTTCGGCTGTGTACGCCTTTATCAAGAGAATACAAAATATGAATCTAAAAATATTCATATTTTGTATTCTTTTGATAAAGGCGTACACAGCCAAAACATGTAGAGTTTTTTAAATACATATATTTTGAAGTAATATACAGACCTTTAATCGCCTACTGATTAGGTTTACCATATCATACCAAGGTCACGAAGTTATTATATTTATATATATATATATATATATATATATATATATATATATATATATATATATATATTGTTATAAAGGAATGCTCTGTATATCTTTTAATGTATGTAATTATAGCAATATAGCAATGTAGGATATTACATACACAAGTATAGCAAACGCCAAGTAAGTTGGCGCGAGGAGGGGTAAGTTCGCGCAGGATTAGAAGTAGTGGGGAGATTTGTATTTGGTTTTACATCAAATGTCAGATAATTCTAACCTCTGAGCGTGTATCACTTTTTGATCCCCTAGCAAAGACATTAATTCCGGCAAACGTCAATGACAAATGTATTCTGACAATTACTTGAGTAGTGGGGGTGGACGTTTTTAAAAACGGCTTCTGCGCACCCCCTCTTCGCGCCAACTTAATTGGCGCTTGCTATACAAAGGGATAAATAATAGGAATAAATAAACACAAATTCATACATACATAAAAACAAGCAATGTCATGGCGATCATCAAATTCAATATAATATTTACAAAACGACAAACAAACGCAACAAAACGTTGGAATGTATATTTTTATTTCATTAAATCATTTTTATTAGAAAAAGCAAACATGAGGTATGTGTGAACGTAGAAACGTATATTTGGATATTAAGATTTAATTTTAAAACAAACTTTGTTAAAATCAATTTAGAAAATATAAACGACCCATATAAAAACGCATCCACGCTAAAATCATTTAAAAACAAGGTATTAATAATAATAATAATTAATAAAAAAAAAATCAGTACACAATTTACGAACAACTTCTGTCATAATCAAAGATGCCAATGTCAAGTAGGAAACAGAAAACAATTGAAAAGAGGTACATAGTCCGCGCCGGGGATTCGCGAAAAAAGTGTCGGGCGAAGACGTGTATCGCCCGTATAGAATAAAAATTATGAAAAATAGCGTTAAAACGCTATTTAACCGCTGAAAGGTATTTGCAGCTGTAGCAAAATCAAGTACTTTCTGCTTGTGCAACCTTATTTAATGGCATTCTTGAACACATATGGTTTCAACAGGATGGTACTACACCTCATTATGGAGCTACACCTCATTATGGAGCAGTAGTAAAAGAGTACTTAAATAAGGTATTTTTTGGCAGGTGGATTGGTAAAGAAGCTCCTATCGAATGGCCTGATAGGTCTCCAGATTTAAATCCTGTGGATTTTTTTATGTGGACCCATACAAAAACTGAAGTCTAGCGAAATCGAACCAATTATCTCAAGGAGTTAGAGCTTATAATTCAGACTGAAATCAATAGGATTTTACCAATTGCACTTTAAAATGTTCTGCAGGAGTTTAGAGACGGACTAGGCCTTTGTTTGGCAGTAAATGGTGCCCATTCTGAGCACTTAAACGATTAATTTTGTCAAGTTCTTTTTTTTCTAGTTTTTAAATGAACTCACCGTTTTTGTTTGTACATTAAAACAAAACTTCATTTTAACTATGTTTTTTTTTGTTAATGTCATTAAAATTTTATAATTTGACAGTAATAAAGGTTTTTCATGAAAATTTCCTTATACAACCCCCTATAAATTGCATATTATTATATTCGCTAAAAAATTTCTTAAATATGTAAACGAAATACATGAAGCTATTTAAGAAAAAAAAAATAGTTGACGTCACGTTAAAATAATGCCACCAAGTTATACCAAATATTATATGAATCATATTTTGTATAAAACATTTTTAAATTAAATTGCTCATTCAAAAGTTGCAAGCGATATACAGTACTGTTTCCCCACCCTGTTTAAGTTAAGATTAATAAATAAATAAAAACAAAATTTAATTATCAATTATAAAAACAATATTTTAATAAGCATAATGTACAAAATAAAATGAAGTAAAATCTTCATTCTTACAGAATCGGTTTCACTCTGTTTAAGGAGTTCTAACAATGTTTAGATACTGAAAGGATTAATTAATGTTTCGCCATAAATCTTAATAACAAACCTAGAAATGTTAGTAAACTGGATAAAATCTTTCCACTTAATAACACCGTTTTTAGCACAAACCAGCGAAACAACAGTAAACCGAATTACTTAGTCTTGCCTTACTAAATCGAAACAATAAATAGTGATAAAACAATATTGACTGGATTTAAAACCTTGCTTGTTTAATAAAGTATTTAGTTGGGAAATTTTACTGACTATAAATTATACTATCAGAATAATTGAAACATACATGAGTATTAAGAAATACTGAAAAAACAAGTCTATCAACGGGAGGAAACGCACAGACGACGTTTCGTTCTAGTTGGAACTTTTCAATGTACGGTATTCCCTCGATGACGGACATTGCTTTTTCATTTCTATACTTTCTGTATATATAGTTAACATTTGGAATTTACTGCAAGTGAGAATTAATGAATATTAAATCACATTCTTACATGTAAATGTCGACTTATTTAATGCGTTCGAAACTACAATCCGACAAACTAAGTTTGTACTAGTATGCAGAACACACCCTTTCGCGACAACGAACTTCCTGGTGATTAGGTTAATTAAGAATTAAGAAATACTGAAAAAACAAGTCTATCAACGGGAGGAAACGCACAGAAGACGTTTCGTTCTAGTTGGAACTTTTCAATGTACGGTATACCCTCGATGACGGACATTGCTTTTTCATTTCTATACTTTCTGTATATATAGTTAACATTTGGAATTTACTGCAAGTGAGAATTAATGAATATTAAAGAAAGTATAGAAATGAAAAAGCAATGTCCGTCATCGAGGGAATACCGTACATTGAAAAGTTCCAACTAGAACGAAACGTCGTCTATGCGTTTCCTCCCGTTGATAGACTTGTTTTTTCAGTATTTCTTAATTCTTAATTAACCTAATCACCAGGAAGTTCGTTGTCGCGAAAGGGTGTGTTCTGCATACTAGTACAAACTTAGTTTGTCGGATTGTAGTTTCGAACGCATTAAATAAGTCGACATTTACATGTAAGAATGTGATTTAATATTCATTAATTCTCACTTGCAGTAAATTCCAAATGTTAACTATATATACAGAAAGTATAGAAATGAAAAAGCAATGTCCGTCATCGAGGGTATACCGTACATTGAAAAGTTCCAACTAGAACGAAACGTCGTCTGTGCGTTTCCTCCCGTTGATAGACTTGTTTTTTCAGTATTTCTTAATTCTTAATTAACCTAATCACCAGGAAGTTCGTTGTCGCGAAAGGGTGTGTTCTGCATACTAGTACAAACTTAGTTTGTCGGATTGTAGTTTCGAACGCATTAAATAAGTCGACATTTACATGTAAGAATGTGATTTAATATTCATTAATTCTCACTTGCAGTAAATTCCAAATGTTAACTATATATACAGAAAGTATAGAAATGAAAAAGCAATGTCCGTCATCGAGGGAATACCGTACATTGAAAAGTTCCAACTAGAACGAAACGTCGTCTGTGCGTTTCCTCCCGTTGATAGACTTGTTTTTTCAGTATTTCTTAATTCTTAATTAACCTAATCACCAGGAAGTTCGTTGTCGCGAAAGGGTGTGTTCTGCATACTAGTACAAACTTAGTTTGTCGGATTGTAGTTTCGAACGCATTAAATAAGTCGACATTTACATGTAAGAATGTGATTTAATATTCATTAATTCTCACTTGCAGTAAATTCCAAATGTTAAATACATGAGTAGGTAAACCCCACCAGTTTTGTATAATAGAAAGGTATTTTTAATAATATAATAAATATTAATAGTAAACCTGTATTTGTGTTCTTCACACCAGATTTTTAATAATAGTTTATATTATTAAAAATACCTTTGTATTATAAATTATACTCGTCAAATATTCATTGCATTCAAATCATCAATATTATGGAAAATAAGAAATAAAATTAAATTTTCAATAAAGCACCGAAATACGTTAAAAGTCTTGTAAAAATTGCCTACTCTTTCGGAACGTCATTTTTTCATTATATTTGATGTCTAGAGTTTTTTTTTTAATTTGAACACCCCATCCTTTGTTCAATTTCTTTTGTAAAATATATTCGCCAAACTCTGTTCGTTCTTCTACTCCTTGATTAATCGATTGTTCCAAATATTTATTATTAAAGAGCTCGCTTATTTTATATGAAATAGGCACCGGTTTTGGCATTCAACCCGATTGTATTTTATTATTTATTTATACATTTATATTTATACAGATCAGGTCATATTTTTAGGGTGCATAGGTCTTTAAATACATTTTCTCTGAACCGTTCTCACCTCTAATAACATAATTCATTATGCCTGAAACATCTGTCATGTTTATATCGAGCCTTTGGCATTTAAAAATTGCGTAAGGTGAGCAATAATAAAATTAAATAAAATGCCTCATGTAGAGTATACAGTAGCACAGAAAATACAACTTGTAAAGTTGTACTTTCAGGATAATTCCATAAACGAAACAATAAATTTATTTATTGTTGCCTATGAAAATAGACCGCTACCAAGCGCGACAGCAGTTAGGGGCGTTGTTAAAAAGTTCCAAACTTGTGGATGTGTTAACTACTGCAAAAGGTGTCAACCCCCGGCCCGAAAAACCACGGATGAGACCCGCTGAGGAATATCAAAATCGTGATATTGATATTTGTGCATTTGTTGAAGCTAGCTGAACTTTGTTGCAGTACAAGATTTCTGCGGAAACTAAAGTGAATGCTAGAACTGTCAGGCGTATTCTCAAACGCAATGGGTTTCACTGTTTTGAAGTACAAACGATGCAAGAACTGTTTCCCGACAGTAATTTTAAGCGAATGAAGTTTTGTGAAATTACGCAAATGTAAAACAAAATGAAATTACTAGAAAATATTTTATTTTCTGATGAGTCTTCATTTTCATTACATAAAAAAACATAATCCATCTGTTACTAGATATTATTCTTAAAAAAATAAACACCGTAGTGTTGCAGTGCGTTCTCAGCGTCCGCAATAGCTAAATGTTTGGATCGGGATGTTAGGTGACCACATTATAGGTCCATTTTTCATTGATAGTAACTTGAATGGTCCAAAATATTTTCAACTTTTGCGAAATGAGATCATTCTGGCATTCCCATTAATTTTCAAGGGATTTTGTTTCAACAGGGATGGATGTTCATCTCACAACTCCAAAATGGTTATTGATTTCTTAATACAAACGTTCCCTGGTCGGCTCATTGGCACACAGGGTACAATTAAATAGCCAGCGAGGTCCTGTGATTTATCACCCAATGACTTCTTTCTTTGGGGTTTTATGAAAGAAGGAATTTATAGGCATGATTTTGAAACGGCTAACAATCTAGCTGAGTTAAGGGTAAAAATAACTAACTTTTGTTCAAACACTACGCAAGAGCAACTGAGAAGTATGTGAAGAAATATGTATGACAGATTTGGTTACTGTTTAGCACAAGGAGGTGGATTATTTGAGCCCTTAATTTATTAAATTAGCATTGGTTAACATTAAAATGTTTCGTTGGCTTTTCGATATTTTTATATTTTCTAAGATTAGCTGTAAGTGTTTAAGAATTGTAATTAAATTGATTATTTTTGTACAAATGGGTATTATTTTCTATTGCCATTAAGCTCCTATTAAGTTGGAAAGTAGAGGTTGATTCAAAAAAGTCAATGTATTTAAAGGCCTATGCGCGCTAAAAATATGACCCGATCTGTATACGTTTCGCTAGTAGCACTATAAATACGTAATTATTATGAAACAAATGACTACATATATGACGGTAATTATTCGAATTTTTTTACTGAAAAAAATTCGCCCTTATGCAGGATTCGAAACTACGAAGGGACTGAAGCTCGAATCGTCGGGAAGTCTTAAATTGCATTAAGAAACAGATATTATATTGTGCTCATAGTTGGAAAATTTGTGCAAATCAATTGCATTTTCGCGAGGTGATGTGAATGAAATAATTGAGTTCTACTTATATGACGCTAATTATTCGAATTTTTACGAACTTACACTTCCCGACGACTCGAACTTCAGTCCCTTGATAGCTCAATGGTTAAGAGCGTGGTCCGGCAAACCAAAGGACGTAGGTTCGAATCCTGCATAAAGGCGAATTTACGAGTATAAAGCAATTTATCCAAAAATATTTTATTTCAGAAAAAAATCCAAAAAAATAATTACAAAAAAAAACGTGAATTTCTCTGAAAAATATAATTCTTAAGTAAATAAAAATTTAAGAAAGAATTTTAAGTTTTTTTAAAATTTAATAATCATTGCCTCCTCTAGGTTAATATAAGAATCATCGATTTCTTCCATGGGAACATTTCTGCATTCTTCTAAAACTGCTCTGGGTTACCAGAGTTATTTTTACGTGCTCTAATTCTTCTCCTAATCTTATCCCATAAGTGCTCAATTGGATTAAGATCCGGTGAACAAGATGGAAACTTAAAACCGTTACATATTCTTCTAAAAAATTGCTAATAGCTCTGATGGTATGTGGAGGTGCATTATCATACATAAATAATAAAAAATCACCGAAAGCACCTCTCCAGAGCCCTACTACGGGTTGTAGCACTAAATCCACATACCTTGGACCTGTTGGGGTTTATCTAATGAGAATCAAAGAATTTTTGCAACAATCATGACGCCGCCCCAAAACATTCCAATTCCTCTTTTGTATTTGGGAACAGATCGAGCAGCTCGAAGCCTAGCCTCTCTCTACCACGACCTCTTAAAACACGAATTCACCAGTCGTCTGGTTGAGGACCAATTCTGGTTTTATCCGAAAATGAAACATTTCGCCAGAAACAGCAATTTAAACGGTCAGCTTTATTTTGCACCGATATAGCTGGAACCTTCAACTGTGCTCTGCTGAAAAGTCCTTGAGTTCGAAGTCTTTTACTGATAGTTTCGACCGAAACACTCACGCCTGTAGCTTGCAAAGGTTGCCTTTGAGGTTTGGGATGGAATGTGGAATTTCTCCCTATTTAAGCTAAGAAACGGTCCTGGCCCTCTGTAATGACTTTTGTACTACTTCTCCTAGGCCTATTTTTTTAGATTAAATTCGCGGAAAGATAAAAAATATAACCTCACTAAGACTTCACATCGAAACAGTGAAATCGATACTGCAGGAACTTATTATCTTTATATCAATCCAACTGTTGCTTGTAGTGAACACGTCTTTTATTCGCTTGTAATTTATTTACAAGATGAAAATTGTTTCCCGTAAATGCTGGCTGATTCCATAAAATTTTAGTTGTGTGTATAGAATGTACCATTACTAACTTTTGTTGGAGCTGATCATTTTCAAAGATCCAAACTAATTACTGTTGCTTTTCTTTCTATATCATAGCAGTATACCCAAGTTTTATCACCTGCCTGTAATGAAGTCCGCTGGATAACATGATCCACTGGCAAAACAATCTAGTACAGTTTGCATCTCCACATAGTCTTCTTTTGAATTTGGATCTAATTGTTAGAAATCTATTGTGCAAGATCGTATTAATTGCCTTCCTACCGATCTTTAAGGGTGCTTGAGTAATCTTTAAAGCAATAAGCCCATCCTCTTCAATCATCACCAAATCACCAAAAGACTTAATATTATACACTTTAATTACAAACTGGGGGTATGAGTATATCACGTCTTGAGACAATTAAAGACTTGGGCGTTACCTTTGATATAGAACTGGCCTTCAATGAGCATATCAGCAATGTGTCTAGGCAGGCTACACAAACACAGTTACGGATAATAATCCGTTACTGTCGGTAACTATGGTACATAGAATATTCGGAGTTGCTATCCCTGTTCGATGTGAGAGTACTAGCAGCGAGTAGACTAAATAACGTTGTTTTTTCAGTGCACTACTATCGAATGAAATCATCCGAAATCCTATAGATTCTGTGAATAATATGGACTTTGTGATGCAAATTAGTTTTTTTTTTATGTTGTACATCTTAAGTTATATTTATGTTTATATATTGTTGACATGGTTTGGGATTGGATGCCCTATAATGTCTGATGTATAATTAATAAATAAATATTCATTTTATCAAGCACAAGAACGTCTACCTGAGCAGTTCAATGACGATTTTTGAAATACATGTAGTTTAAGGTGGACGGCGTATATTACCATAGGAGCTTTGATCATACTCAACTGCTTTTCGCTTCAACGTGCCTTCCCTCTCCTTTGGACGTTTTGTAGTCAGGCTCAACTTCCTTCATAGGCTTCTTCACAACGAAGTTGACAATGCTATTACCTTATTTTAATTTTCTTGTCCCACTATTTTGCACACATCCTTCCCGTACATTATATCTTCCTTTTTCTCGAACCCATATGTTAGTCAGGTCTCCTGTCTTCGTTATAAGCAGCAACTTCAATTAGTTTTCAATTAGATTTCTTCTGATATAGATATTCATTTCCATAGTTTGTCGATCTTCAAACGGCTTCTCTATAACACCTGTGATAAATATTCGTTTTAGTATTCATCGTGACTTAATTAATGACTTTGTTTTTGTTCTCGTTTTTCGTTTGTATTCATATATCTTATTAGTTTCAATTTTTTTTATTTTGTATTTTTTCCTGTAAATGGAATATTCTGTTGGTTAAATAAATAAATAAAATAATAAATCATGTCGAGATAATACCAATATTCTTTTCTTTATATATTTTATATTATTAAAAGGACTTTATACAAAATTGGTGAGTTTTACTTACTCAAGTATGTTTAAAATTATTTTGTAATATTCTTTTCAATGACAACCATTTTTGGACTAGCAACTCAAAACGTGTCATTCATTACTAACTCTTTAGCGTAACTATACGGGGTGTTCCTCGGTGAACCGACAAAATTACACAATGCGTTCTAGAGGTAATTCTGAACAAAAAAGTTCATATGTACTCGTACTTTAGCTTAATTTCTTTTTGTTCTTTAGTTTCAACAAAAGAAGAAAACTCTTTCAGTAATGAAATTACATAACAAACAATAAACTAGTATTATAACATTTGCTCGAAATGTTCGCCTCTTCTTTCCAAACATGTGGCAAATCATTTTATAAAATGACAAATATGTATCATGAGCGTCGGCATGTTTTATCAACATGACGGCGCTCCACCGCATTTTAGTAGGCATGTTATTGACTTTCAAAATCAAAATCTTCCTGGAGGGTAGATAGGCAGAGGGGGCCCTGTATTATGGCCTGCGCGTTCTCTTGACCTTTCGCCATTGGACTTGTCTAAAAAATCGTGTTTACTAATGACGGTAAGCTAAACACTCGAGAAGAATTGATCGAAAGAATAGTTGCAGGTGTATATTCCTTACGAAATGAACTTACAGATATTAACTGGAAACAGAATATGGCTCTAAGACCAGCAACATGTTTAGAAAGAAGAGGCAAACATTTCGAGCAATTGTTATAGTATTAGTTTGTTAGTTTGTTATGTAATTTCATGATTAAATACATGAATGGTGACCAAATACCCGACTGATTTCCTGAAAATTGAAAATATTCCTTACGTCGTAAGTCACGTTCAAAATAATCAAAAACAACAGTTCAATAATTCTCTCTCTTCAATTCCAAGAAATATTCTCAAGTATATCTTTGAAATGTCGACGTTTGAATGTACTTTGGTTCTACACATACGGTATGCGCCAAAATAAACAACACTGAAATTACTGAAGTATATTATTTATTACTTATACATTATTATGTCTATAGAATACATGTTCAAAATGTGCGCCATGGCGCTGTAGGCACTGCTCATAACGGTTACGCAGATTGTCAAACATATTCGAGAACACAGGTGGCTGCATATTCCTGAAAAAGGAGACGATCTTCTCACGTAAATGATTAACAGTTCTGGGTGGGTCTGTACCGCTGAAGACTTGCTCCTTTAACATACCCCATACGTAGGCATCCGGTGGTGTAAGATCGGGGGAATGTGATGGGTAGTTGAAATTAGAATTGCGGGAAATGATGCGTCCTTCAAAAGTTTCCTGCAGCAATGCTATCGATTGTCGAGCAGTGTGACTGGTCGCCCCGTCCTGTTGAAACCACTGCTCTTCCATCCGAAGGTCCCTGGCACGACAAAACCCTCTGAGATCTTGGACAAATGGCGTTACCACAATGTTTCTATAACGTTCCTGGGTAACAGTAAGAGGTGTGCCATCATCATCCTCAATGAAATACGGACCAATCACACCGTGTGCTAACACTGCACACCATATCGTCACACGGGCACTATGTAGCGGTTTTTGGATAATCACGTCTGGCTTACCGAAACCAAGGAAGCGAGTTGTTTGTTTATTGATGTAACCCTCCAAGTGAATATGACTTTCGTCTGAGAACCACACATTATTCAAGGAATCTGGATCCTCGTACAACATAGCCAAAAATTGTCCACAATACGCAACCCTGGCATTCATATCTTGGTTTGACAATCGTTGTCCAACTTGAATTCGGTACGGAAATCCACCTACATCTTTGAACAAACGCCGAATCGACGTACTGCTGATATTCAACTTAAATGCCGTTCGCCGAAGACTTCGGTTCGGTGATTGCAAAACCTGATTGAGGACACGTCCATGGTTCCCATTCGTTCTCACAGTTACTGGCCTACCAGACCTTCCCTTCAGTTGGCACAACACACTGCCAGAACTACGAAATTTCTCAACAATAGAAAGCATAACTTTGTTGGTAGGTGCCTCTTTATGAAATTGATCGCGATATGTTTCCGTCACTAACTTCAAACTCGGTCCACCTTGTTTGCCTTTTCCGTACGATCGAAAATAATTCTCGACGATAAACACTTCTTCCTCAGTCGTGAGACCCATTCTCAACTATAACATCACATAACAACGTTCTTTGCACTACTAAAAACACATAACGCTGCTAGTATCATACGTCAAAAAGCAGACATGCGCATAACAATGGCACGCATTTCAGTGTTGTTTATTTTGGCGCATACCGTAGTTATCAAACAAACCCAAGTAGATACAGACGACTCAGAAATATAGTATATACGTAAGCTAATACTTGCTCCCGGGAATTGTTTTTCATACAAACTTCTCGCCTGTTTCTTACATTTGGCGCTTGAACCTCATACTAATTTGTGAAATTCTGATGTTTATAATACCCAAATACTATTGAAAATCATCTTAATAGAATCAGTATCAACACCATCGTCTATTATTTTCTTCTGCTAACTATAAATAACAGCAAGAATAAAAATAATTGTGAAGTTTACTAATTTTATAATTATTTTGTAGGCCAATGTTGCTTATTATTTTGATAAGTAGAAAATTTCTTTTCAAGAAATGTACGTTTACTTATTAACTGAAATTTCCGTTAACTTAAATTGCTCTCCAAATATTTAATCAAATATATATAAAATATACGCAAGACTATTTGTTCAATAAATTATACGCAATTGCCTGAAAAAAGAATTTTTAATAGAAAAGAAATGATAACTCTGCATCATGTCTCCATAAAATACATTAACTGTTAGCTTTGTAAATACTGTACGAGATAAACCGCTTTCGGACTTCAAAATAAAAGCAACCGTTAAGCTCCTTAAAACTTGGGTGAAATAGCCTTTCCTTGAGGATTTTTATAATACAACTTTCGTCGGGCGAAAATAATTTTTATTTAGAACTGCTCAAACATCTAATGCTCATTTAGTTTGTATTTGTTTGTACGCTTACTTACTTTTGCTTTTTAGATAACATACGTGCTAAAACGTTTATTCAGAATAACAAAAATCAGCTTATATCGTTACATTTAAAACCTGCTTAATTTTCTCATTTTTTTAACATTCAGTTAATAAAACTTTTGTAATTTTTTTGCAAAAGTTTTTTTGCAAATTTTATTGAGGTAAAATCCAATTACAATTGTTTCGACACAAGGTGTCTTTCTCGATAGGAGTTGTGTTGCAAATTAAACCTAAAGTTGACAAGTTTAAACTTAAATGAATTATTATAATGAAAAAAAAGTATATTAAATTTAGAAGGATGGTTCAATAATAGGTACTTCCTATTCAAGATGTAAACTTTATTACACAAAGGGACCAAAATTTAATGAGTACAAACATGAAAACGGGAAACCAAAATAAATAAAAGAATCAGTTGTAAAATAGGCCTAATAAAGGAGAATTGATTGAAAAATCTATATGATTGTTAAGTAAAAGGTTTATATTTTTCTATTTAAAAATTTCCGTAATTTCAAGTAAATTTAATATTTGCGATTTATTTTCTGTGTAAAGTTATAATTAAAATTATGGGCTTCTTCTCTCAGATGTATTGCAACTACATTCAGGTTTGTAAATTCCCGATTTACTGCTTTCATGTATTTTTTGCTTATTGTTTTTAATAATTGTACCTAAAAAGTTGTTGGTTTTGACAGCTATGTTATAATTATTTCTCGTTAAGAATTTTGAAATTTTTTGCGTTAGATTACCAGTATAAGTAAGAGATTTATATTTAATATTCATAACACGACTGTCTGTAGGATATACTAATTTAACACCATTCTTGTAACTTTGTTTATTCAGAATATTGTAGATAAGATCTGGTTTATATCCGTTGTTGTAGGCTATTTGTTTAATGTAGTTAAGCTCTTTACTAAAATTTTTAAAAAGTCTATGAATTAAAGAATTGAACGAAACCGTTTTATGGGAGTATGGATGTGTAGATTTATTGTGAATTACTGTATCAGCATGTGACGGATTATGGCACATGGAAAAATCATGCTTATTGTTTTTATTTAAAATCGTTAAATCTAGGAAATTGAAGGTTGTATTTATTTCTATTTCAGGCGTGAACTTAATTTTACGGTTTTTTCATTATATATATTTTTTTAAATTTTTTTCATTATAATATTCATTTAAGTTTAAATTTGTCAACATCCTTAGGTTTAGTTTGCAATACAACTTGATCCGAGGAAGATACTGTGTGTCGAAACAATTGTAATAGGATTTTACCTCAATAAAGTGGAAATTAAATAATATAGCTTTTTCATTTTTATTTCATGAATTATGAATTTCCATCAAGTAAAGGCTACTTCGACTCAAAAACTTAAAATATTCATAGGAGTGTCATAAATTAATGTAACATTTTTAAAATGCATTTGTGGGCATAAATTGAAAATAAGTATAAGATTTAAATATTGCAAATAAGGTGAGAAAGTAATTAACAAAACTATGCAAATTAACAAATTCTAAATCAATTATGTATAAGTAAAAATAAAGAAACTCTAAAAAATAATTTCTCATAGAAAAAGTAACATAACTAATACAAATTTAAAGCCAATTTACTGCAAAATAGGAAATTAATAAATGTACAAAAATATTGTTGCCTTGTCAAGTAATAAAATACCAAGGGGGAAATATTAACAAAAAGTATTTAATAATAGTATTATTACTTATTTCGAAAAGCATACATAAAAGTTAAACATGTAATACTTTTTAATTTGGAGGCTGATTAATCAAGTTACTAGAATTAAATCGAATTATTATCATTTCTTCTTATATACATTTAGAAAGAATGTCAGGAAATTTTAACCGACTAATTAATTTAGAATAAAGAAGGTATAGTTCGCTGTTTAATGTCTTTTATTTTTAATTTGCAGTAGTTAGATTAAACAAGTTCCAAATTTAAAAGCGTTCCACGCTTAACTTTTCGACATTCTCATCCTTTAGGTATACTTTTCAAAATAAACAATAATTATAATTGTTCAGTCCATATAGATTTAATTTGTATTTCAGTTTTATTTGTCCATAATCAAATAGATTTAGTTGCATTTATTTTAAGTATTAAATCATAGGTTTTAATTTTATACTACTGTAAATGTAAAGTGTATAGAAAGATCTTGAAGTTTCCCAAATTTCTAATTTGTTAATTATCGTAAGTGGTCAGGTATTATACTGCTTATGCATTGTCTTGTGTCCTACGGTCATAAAACTCTTTATTCACTACAGGTATAACCTTCTAGTAAATTCGTTTATTTGCAGATGTAAACCTATATAATAATAATAATAATAATAATAATGATTTATTTTGTCCAATAGATTAATCTAAAATAGGACAACAAAACTTTGACTATGTGATAATACAACAATACATAAATAAGATAGTTAACTCCATTAGAACATAAAAACATCGTTAAATAAATTATTCGCGTTTCTCAACGAATGCACCAATGGCGCCCTACACAATATATTGGTCCTTGGTGTTGAAAACGCAAAAGATGGGGAGTGTCTGGCAGCAATGAGTGGTACCAGTAAATTTACTCGCGCTAACAGCGATGCTGAGTCAATCCGGTTATTTAGGAGATTCGCCACCAGCAATGCGCTCTTCCTTTGTCTTCGTACCGCTAGCAATTCCAATCCATGCCTCAAAAGCAAATCCTCGTAGTCTATTTTGCGTTCTGGATAGGCCCCATCCATTCTGTAACTCACGTACTTCAAAAATTTACGCTGAACGTTCAATTTGATTCACGTGTAGGTCATAGATTGGGTACCAAATGGTGGGCGCATATTCCAACTTTCTGATGACATATGCGAAATATAAAGATTTAATGGTAGCAATATTAGCGAAATTTCGGGACATTCTGATAATAAAACTCAGAGACTTAACATCAGATCTAGTGACGTTTGAGAGATGATCGTTGAAGGTCAACTTACTGTCGAATGTAAGACCAGGATCCCTTGTAGAACGTCGTTTCTCTATAACAGTATTATCAACGTAATAAAGAGAGTTCGTATAATTTATTTTCCTTGTGAAAGTTACAACACAGCATTTTGAAGTTCTCTTGCAAAAAATCCACATCAATTATGTTTGTAGCATTAATAGCATAAGTTTTATTGTTATATTTCATTTATTGTATTTAGTATATTTAATGTTACAATATATTCATATTTTACGATAAGGTTTTGAGATTACGGTTTAATTGAATTTTTCCTGTATATTTAATACTGTTCTTTATCTCTAGCCCACTTCTTATTGTAATTTACGTACTCGGTATAACGCCATTCAATACCTGTTACAAATGTATTGTTTGTATTTAGTATTTAATATTTATTTTATTTCCCAATATTACAATTGAGGGTTCATATGCGTATTGTTTATTTTAATCCATTTATGACGATTCCTTGAGGAAGGGTAATATATTTTCATCGCAATTTCATTATAATTATTTAGTTGTTTTCTTCATCCCTTGTAACTGGCGAGCACAAACTTTTCATTGTAAAAATAAGTAAAAACAATATTCAGTTCCAACCCAGATCTCAGCGATCTCACTACAAGTAATAATGTATTAGTCAGCTTTTCAGTCTCTATACTATTTAGACCAGATTCATACATTTATATTAAGTTTAATGGAACTCCAAGATTCAATTTATTAATTATAAT
Source organism: Melolontha melolontha (assembly GCA_935421215.2). Lineage (NCBI taxonomy): Eukaryota > Metazoa > Arthropoda > Insecta > Coleoptera > Scarabaeidae > Melolontha > Melolontha melolontha. The sequence continues at coordinate 216,412,894 of OW285235.1, forward strand.
CTTGTAAATATATTAGTGTTAATTCAAACCAGGAGGAATAACAAGGATACAAGAATTTATTTCCAGTAACCAAGGTAAATACTAATTTTAATACTAAATTAAAAAACTTGCATCAAATCTAAGAATATATTCCTAAATTTTCTTGTTGCAATACACCTCATTTGCAAATTGTAACAGATGGTACTATGAATAAATAAACATGTTTATTAAATTAATAAATACGTAGGGTAGCCCTTTCTGAACATTCAAAAATTAAAACATTCTCTATTGTTCAAGCAACTGACTAAATAAATGGCGCCCTCCTTTATTAAAGCCCCCGACCCATTTATCAATATTTAAACTTGGTACAGAATAATAGTTACTAATGCGTGCGGAACGCACCGGTCATATATAAATTATTAAATAAACAAAAGGGCAACGTTGGTGTCCAGCGTTTGACCCCTGGGACGGTGGTGGATATGTCCAGCTCTAGAGGGTAGAGGTCCCTAAGTGCATCCACGGACGACGTACTAAATCAAGACGGTGAATCTGCCGGGAGTGATAATACGACTCGACACAGAGAAATATGTACGGACATTCCACTCTGTTTTGCGCTGTAAATTCTCCCTTTGTCTCTTGTTGCAAAGTAGTTAAGACTTCAGTTTGTACTTAGATATTAGTAGGGACTCTAGGATAACCGCCGAATGTTCCGGTAGTTTGCTCGGTCGGTTTCATGGTGCCATTAAGATTTGAATCCGCTGAATACGGAAATCTGTGAATAGTTTCGGTTGGTTTCAATGAAAAATATCTACTTTCCCGAAATGGTCCGAATATTCGCCCTTATTGTTATTCAAGTATGCAAAGTTCGCACCATCAAATTTTCAAATTGGAGAAAACTGTCTCATAAAGCTATACGTGACGATAAATTCATATAGATATAACACATTCTAGCAAACTATATCTACTACATTAAAAGGGTTAGTCTTATCCTAATTCCAATACATTTAATAGTATTATAGGTTAAATTTCGTATGGCAAATAATACTTATTTTTGCTTTGCCAGGTTTTTTTAAATCAATTACCAATTTAAATAATTATATCTGAATTCTTATTCTAATTTTATAGAATTGTTGGTCTGTTCAAATACAAATTTAAATTTGATTTAATATATGTAAGCGTCGTACGTATATACCTAACGTTCTTTTGGGTGGAAGGGTGGTTAATTGCAATTTAGAATAGTGTCTATGAAGGGGATATTCGCGAAATCGATCTGTATATTAGTAACTAAGGAATTATTTTTCTGAGCTTTTTAATTTCTAGAATTTCTAACATATTCTCTTCTCTTACTTTTTACTACATTATGTATATAGGTTATTGCTTTTAATATCTGGCAAATGGTTATGATCTGAACAACGTTTAAGAAACCTGTGTTTTTGACACTGTATTGAATAGATCTTATATGCTCTGCCATATGCTGTTTATATGATTGCTTGATGAAATTCCATTATAACTATTATCGGGATAAAATAAAACAAATTTTAATGAATTTCACTACTTTTTACTTTACACAGTAACTATCGTTTCGCTCTAACCTGAGCTTCCTCAGACATATAACTATGGATATCATCTTTACACAAATGTACCGTAACAAACACATGTTTTGCTGTGAATAGTTGAAGAAATGGGTACTTTTTTATTACTTAAATGTATATGAACAAAACTTTCACAAAAATATTAAACTACGGTTTATACAATGCTGTTCTTAAAGTGATAAAACTGATGTTACAGGGAATTAGAGAAGCACTATGGAAAAATAAAATATGTGACTGTCTGAATATCAAATAAATAAATTAAGTAAGAGTTGCTGTTAATTGTATACAATATACGTTGTTTGTGTAGAGTACTTACATATATCATATCTCTCAAATGTACTTAAATTCTTAAAATCAAATGATAGCAGTGATATTTATTTCTGTGTTCGAACAACACCGACATTGAAAAATGAAAAAAAGCGTATCGAAATTAAGCTCATTTCGATACTATTTTGGGTGTCATAATGAGTTCATTTCGAACGCAAAATAGAAAAAATAATATAACTCTAATTACACAACCGATACGAGAAAATTAACGAAAGCGAAATTATAACGTTATACGTTACAAAATGGCGGTCTCGAAATTGTCCTTTGTCGAATTTCGTGGTATTTAACAGTTCTGATTATATATTTTTTTGATACCACAAATTTCGGACTGCATTTATCTGGTATTGAAGAATGGCAGCTATTTTAGCGGGTCATGTGGCTTCTGTTTCAAGATGCCTTCGGACTCGAACACGTGGTCCAGAATATCGGATGTTCCATCCATTCACATCGACGGAATCCTTCAGAGTTTTGTACCCTGATTAATTAGGGCTAAACTTGGTACCCTATAGAAAGTGATAGCATGATTCTTATCGACAAAAATATTCAACCAAAGGGCTTTGCTAATAAAGAAAAAGTTCGTAACTTACCAAGTGGAAATCTTGTGATATTGACGCAGCTAGCGTTAATTTAATGGACCAAAAACGGATCCTTAATTTTAAAACTAGTACATTGTCAGAATCACCCTTAAAAAGTGCATAAATTTTACCCAGAATATCGAAACGGTAAACGTAAATTTACAACCAAAAAAACTAGTCGAAAACAAAACGACCAGCCAGTCAGCTTGCTATCACTAAAGTATCAAGGACATCCGCAATCTTGTCTGTCCTTATTTTAAGATTCCGACGCGCACTACCAATAAAGTGTTAGTAAAGACGATAGTAAATAGTATACAGGGACTGGCCAAAATATTGTAACACTGTGTTAAATATTATGGGATTTTTGCTATAGGTACTAATAGGAACATCACCAAATAAACTATTTGACATTTACATTAAAGTAAAAAAATTGCAAAATTAAATACAAAAATAATTGAATTAAACATTAAAAAGCGATAGGAAATAAACATAAGAGAAAGTATAGAGTAAAAAACAACAGAGAAGTCGTCTTTGTTCATAAAATAATAATCAAGAAGCGAGACACTTTGCAAATCTTATATTTTCTGATAAGATTTGCAAAGATGTTTAATTTAGAGCTAATAAAATATTCAAGAGTTTTCAGATGTTTTAAGTTTTTACCTCATAAACGCTGATAAAAATATATAATTTCAAATTTATAGAAAGCGACAGGAATGGTACGCCTCTCTTCAAAAGATGATGTAAACACAACTGAATAAACTATCTATAAGGATATTAAATTATTAATTACCGCTTACAAAATTTATACATACTATCCTCAACATAAAGTGAAAGTATATTTTCAATAGAAAAACAAAGAATTTTGGATATAGTAACTGTTAATTTTAGAGTGAAAAGTGGAAAATTTCGTTTTGAAAGTCGAATAATCCTCACTAATTTCGCGAAAATCTACCAAGCATGGGACCGACATATGTTATGTACAATGATAACAATCAACGGATATTCTCCGGAACGTTTAATGGCATTAGTATTATGAGATAAACGTAGTAATTAACAGAAGAGGAAAGAGATCGGATGAATCATGAAATTAAGGCGTAAGGTGAGGAACTACCTATTTTAATATTTAGATCACCGAAGCCATTAAAAACTATAAATTATGAACCCTAAAGTTCAATTAGATAGATATACTTACCTGAGTATTTCACTAATAACAAATTTTACCAAATGAGAAGAAAAGGTATATTTAAGTTGTCAATATATCGGTTAAATTAGATATATGTATAATACTCAAACGTTTCTTGTATAATTTGAAAATTGTGACCTTCAAATATAAATATAATTTTTGGTGGAAAATAATTCTTAATAACAAACCAGATAAACAAGCCTCAGAAACGTAAATAAAGCTGGAAATAACAAAAATACTTTTAACGTCTTGTTTGCAGGTACAGGGTGGGGCAGAGGAATCTGACGATTTTTAAACATCATTGGTCACCTACTGCCTGAGCTGACCACATAGAGTGTAAGTGGGGGAGATAGTGTGTTACATGCCATTTTAGTAGCCATGGAGTAGTAGTCAGGGCGACGTCGTGCGTTCGTTGTAGAGACGTTGTTTGAAAAATGTAGATTCTGTCATTGTGACCAATATTCCTCGACATCACGCGGTTCCTAGTCCCAACACCATTAAACTGTGGGTACAGAATTTTCGATAGAGTGGTCGTATTCGGACTGCTGCGACACTACGGATGTGAGAGTAGCAATTCGTCAAAAACCCCAGTATTCCGCCAGAAGACAAAGCGTTGCGTTATAAATTTCAAGTCGAAATCTACGTCGAATTTTACATAAGGGCCTTAATTTTCACTCATATAAAATGATTATCGTTCAACAGCTGAGTAATGAGGATTTAATTCAACGTGCGACTTTTGCGAAACAATTTCTATATACAATATATATATATATATATATATACAGTGCTTCTCTAAAGTCCCCTCCCCCCCTCTTATCTTTGGAACGATTATACATTCACAAGTGAAATTTGTAAACTGAATATTATAGATTATAAACTTCCCTACTAGTGATAGATGATAGATGACGAAATCGTCATAGATGACGTCACAAGGCCATTGTGACCAATAATTTTAAATGGAACGCTACGGCAAGCGACACCTCTTTTTAAAGGTCTCGAAAAAAACTATTCAATGATACTAATTTTGTTTGTGTTTGAGGCAGTTTTAATGGCTCATTAGTAAACATGAAAATTTAAATTCCATTCAGTATGATATTAAATACAGATTTAAGAAACAGTATGTACTTAAAGAAATTGCTCGAAGTGACCTCCATTTACTTCCTGACAGTAAAATATCCTATTTTTAAACTCTTCTCGTACTTCTTCAAATGTGTCTGCGGAAACAGCCTCACATTCTGCAACAATACGTTGTTTTAAAACGTCAATATTTCAAGTTCAGTGGCGTAAACCTTCGATTTAAGGTACCCCCTCAGAAAAAATCCAAAGGTGTGAGGTCCGGTGATCGAGGTGGCCATTCCGTTGAACCTCGTCGTCCAATCCATCTACCAGGATACTCCTCATGCAAATACCGTCTTACTGCACCGTAATAGTGTGGAGGAGCACCATCCTGTTGGAATGTTATTTCCAAATTGCCGAATTCATCTGGATTATCTTCCAAAATTTCAAGGATTAACGGTTCTATTGCGTTTTGCAACATCTCCAGATAAACCTCACCAGTTAAATTAGTATTTAAAAAAAGAGGCCCAACGATGTGGTTTCCCAGGATACCTGCCCAAACATTCACCTTCTGGGGAAATTGGGTATGTGTTTCACGAAACAGGTGAGGATTTGCGTCACTCCAATACCTCACATTCTGTGTATTTACATTTCCATTTAGATAGAAAGTACTTTCGTCACTAAAACAAATTGCTTGACGTAGTCTGGCTGTTGGTTAATTTTAGTTTCCATATTTTCACAAAATTCTAGTCTTCGGTCTGGGTCGTCGTCTGAGAGTTGATGAACCATTTTTAATTTGTATGGATGAAATTTGTATTTTTTCAACACCCTGCGTACTGTACTTCGACTGACTTCACAGGTAGATGCAACTTCAGTTGTTGAAGAAGTAGGATTAACTCTTACTTCTGCCAGTATATCAATTTTTTTCTCATCAGAAATTTGTTGTCTGCCAGATCGTTTCGCATCATTAATACTACCCGTTGTTTCAAACTTACGAAGAAGCTCCCTTAAATAAGTCCTCGAAATGGGGCGATCGGGAAACCTCTCATTAAAAATGCGTTCTGCTGCATGAATATTTTGTCTAGTTTCACCAAGAATTAGGACCGCTGCTACTTTATCACCTAAAGCACGTACCATTTCGGTTCTTGAAGCACTTAAACTTTCGGCTCACCACAGCTTAACAAATTATTAAAATGTACAAAAATAAATGTTCAAAAACTTGGACAATTACAAAAACGTCGAATTTCGGAGACTAACAAAAACGTCAGATTATTTGACAACTATCCAGAGGCGGAGCTTGAATTTGGAATTTTAGTATTAACTTGACAATATTGACGTTTTAAAACAACGTATTGTTGCAGAAGTGAGGCTGTTTCCGCAGACACATTTGAAGAAGTACGAGAAGAGTTTAAAAATAGTTTTTAAAAGAGTTTAAAAATAGGATATTTTACTGTCAGGAAGTAAATGGAGGTCACTTCGAGCAATTTCTTTAAGTACATACTATTTCTTAAATCTGTATTGAATATCATACTGAATGGAATTTAAATTTTCATGTTTACTAATGAGCCATTAAAACTGCCTCGAACACAAATAAAATTAGTATCATTGAATAGGTTTTTTCGATACCTTTTAAAAGAGGTGTCGCTTGCCGTAGCGTTCCATTTAAAATTATTGGTCACAATGGCCTTGTTACGTCATCTATTACGATTTCGTCATCTATCATCACTAGTAGGGAAGTTTATAACATATAATATTCAGTTTTGCAAATTTCACTTGTGAATGTATAATCGTTCCAAAGATAAGAGGGGGGGAGGGGACTTTTGAGAAGCACTGTATATATATATATATATATGTATATATTATATTTTTATTTCTGATTACATGTAGAGCTAGTATTTATGGACTTTACCCATATTTTCTACTCGTAGCCATTTACTTTACAAATGATTGTATCTTTGTTAAATTTTTTCTTTATATAAAGCTGAGGATAGTTCGTTCTATTCAGATTTCAGAGATTTATGCCGTTCAATGAATACAAGTGCAATTAATCTAATGTCATGTAAACGGACAGCTTTCGTTATACTTTATTTGTTAACGTGTTCTTTCCAACAATAATTAATTACGCCTTCGGATGCATTATAAATGAACATCAAAGAAACCCTACATATATACACATGTTTGTGTAAATATACTGAATAATTAACTGTTAGAGACCGGAGTGTAATCTCTTTGTTTACAATTGCGCTGTACAAACCTGTATTTAATTATCAGCTGTACATTGTTTAAAAAACAAGTTGAACTTACAGTAAAATTAGTATTCTGACATAGAAATAACATTTGAAATGTTGTAGCTGTTTATTTTATATTTATTTGCTTACAGTTTCAACCAAACGTACATACCTACAGTTCATAAAGTATAAGTTTTCAGTTCGTACTGCCCAAGTGTGAACCGCAAATTGTACTTTATCTCTTTCTAACACACATGAACACGCGCTGTAATACTACAGACGTTTGTCATTTCGAGTTAAGACGTACGTCTTTGAAATATTATATTAAATAAAAAGGATAGGTTGTCTAGGAGATAGTCTTATGATATTCGACTTGTCAAATTATTTCAATATTGTTGTTTATTGACTTTGTTTCCGGTATTCTGACTTCTAGGTTAAGCATTCTTCCAATTTGAATATTTAGTTTATCAAAAATTACAAAATCTGGTTTTTTGAGAACAATACTGATAATAAATAGTAATATCAATTAATGGCAATAAGTACGAAATTGTTTGATTATTACTTTGACATTTCTAACCTATTTATTTTACAGAATATTTCTTAGATGCCAAGTAAACCTCTTGGTTCTCAAGCGAAACAGCTTGTATTAAATCTTACAGCCTATTAACGGGTAAAGGAGAATGGTGGACCATTTATGTCCATCGACCGCGTTTATGAGGTAATTCACAAAATCAGTTAGATAAGGCGGTATTATGAAATAAGTTTTATTTTAGAGGGTAGCTTAATATTTCTAGTAGAACGGTCTACACTATTAAACATCGTAACATTCAGAATCCAGTCTTATCGTCTCCTAGCAAAAAAAGGTCTTGTAAGAAGCCAAAAACTAAGGACTTAGCAGAAGCAACTAAAATGGAAGTTCGAAATACTGTTTATGACATGTATAAAGAAAGTATGTTTTTAATATATTGTAAATATTTATTACATGTTAAAATTTTTCAGAAAAACATCTTACCTTAAAAAATTTAAGCAGTTTTGGCTATAAAAGAATTTGTTCATACATGTACAACTACTTTAGCAATATTGCTTAAAGATATTGGTTATAAATATAAGAAAGAGTGTAACAGGAGAGCGCTCACAGAGAAATTAAATATAGTCTGAATGAGAAATGTATTTTTAAGGGAATATATGAATAACTTAAATCCAACTTTACGTCAGGTTATGTTCCTTGATGAAATTTGAATCTTTTCGAAAGAGAATAGAATGAAATGCTGGCAAAATGATAATATAAAAAGTGTTAGGAAACCCAAAGACTATGATGGTAAACGGTTTATTATTATACATATTGGCACAGAAAATGGCTTCATTAAAGGAGTTAGTCTGATTTTTCCATCAAAAACAATCACTGGTGATTACCATGGAGAAATGAATGGTGACTCCTTTAAGCAATGGGTAAATGATCAGCCAAATCTTGAAGTACCATCACTTATAATAATAGACAATGCTCCTTATCATAGTGCTAGTCAAAATAAACAAATATTTTTATATTTATATTTTGTAGAAGTTTAATATGGTTACATTAATACTGCCATAAAAACCATCAATGTGTATCATTTGCATGCACATAATATAAAGCAGCGAAGAAATTACTGCCACTGGTTCAACGAAACATTACATGATAAAGATCTCGTGGCAAAGTTTTATATGAATGAAGTTTGTTTTTTTCTTATTGGTGGTGTAGTTTTTTTTTGTATTGGTAGTGTACTAACCTGCAAAATTATCAAATGTAGTTATCAGAAAATCCTCATGTGTTTGTTAAATATTATCTTCATCTAATAAAGGATAATATGGATTTGGATTGTATTATTATACCATTATTTTCTTAAGAAACAATAAAATATTAAATGTAGACTATATAAATGTTTCTTTTATTTTATAAATGTAATTTGACAACATATATTTACAACTTTCAAAAGGTTTTAATTCTTTTTCAACGAGTTACGAACATAACTTTTACATTCTTTTCCAATATATTTAAATTTAATTAAAATATAAACAATATATATGTTAAGTAGAAATCTAAATTATTCATCAAATTAATTCATTCCCAATCTTCTTAACCCAGATATAGTGCAAGAAAATGATTTTGGTAGGTATGTCATTCTTAATAATGCAAACATTTTTAACACTAAAGATCTTTTCAATACCTATGCATTTCACTATTGATATCTGACTTGAAATATTTCTTTTTAAATAAATTTTTGATCGAATATTTTTCTGAGTTTATAATTATAAATAACATTTAAAATAATTTGTTCAAATATTAAAGTAATAATTTCGGCATAGTTTTCTTGGATAGAATATATTTATACAGAACTAGAAAAGAAACAATACTTTTGAACTATTAATGTTCCCACTTTACTCATTATTATTATTGTGACATGTAGGTTATGTATATGCTCTGTTTGGTTATATTGCAAGTAACATAGTAAAATTTTGACAATATTGAAACATGACGTTTATATTTTATGATGACAAACGGTTGTTTCCGCGATTGAATACTGACTTCATTTGACTCTGCAGTACTGATTTGAATCATATGCTTCGAATTTGACCTTGAACTGAAAACTTACACTTTATGAACTGTACCTACATACCTGAACGCTTATTTTCAATTTGTTCATATATTTCCTAAAATAGAAGCAAAGTATGAAAAAAATACTATATCTTTTTAAAATAATTTCGGCACTTTACCGAAGTCTAATTATCATTTGCCCTTAGGTATCGAAGTACGTATGAGTGGGTATAGATATGTATGCCTCTTTGCCTCTACACAAAAATCGAAAACGAACTATTTATATACATCCAAAAATAATTCAAGCGATTCAAGCGATATTAAGTTCAATATACAAATAAGGTTTTATATTACATATATACCGAACACTAAGCGAAAGAAGGATCCAGGAGATAGCAATAATTAAGATAACCTTTTATTTATTCCAAATATTCTCCTTCAAGAGAAGTACAACGATTTGCATAAGCAAAAATGGAATCAAATGGCTTTTGTATGCCGCTGATTGCAGTGTTGTTGAATGTCTTCAATGGATGCTGTTACGATTCGCAAATATTAAACTTCACTTAGATTTTTTTCTGTGTACATATTCGTTTGCAAAGACAAAGCATTTCTTTTGTTCTCGCTTAGACAATAGACCCTCAATCTACCTGACTTGTCAACAAGCCTATAACGTTCACTTTGGAATCCTTTATATATTTCATTTTAACTTAAGTTGTTATTAATTTAATTATGTACATCTCCTATTATATATCGTGTCTCATTTGAAAGGTTGTTTCACAAGTGATACTTTAATAATATTTACGTCATCGACATCAAAACTCTTCAGGTCGCGCTTTTGATTAATTATTCTTCAAGACATCGACAACCTCGATCCCTCTCTTAACTTAGAGCAATAAAACAGACCGTTTTCTAGACCAGTGTTACTTCGACACGAATCAGGCTTCTCTTTAGAACCTTCGTAAGTTAAACATCTTACACACCGTGCTATTCAAGTACCGGTCAAGGTACTAAAAGATAATCTGTATTGTTCTATATAAATTATCCTTTTAAGCTAATCCGCATTAATTTAATTGATTTCTTCCTCCGTCTGCCAAGCATCGAACTATGTATTGTTAGATACAGAAGTTATTTTATATTAATCGTAATTTACAGCCAAATCTAACGTTCGTTTCAGTGATACAGTTAATTATTGTGTTAATGTTTTAATTACTTATTTACCGCTCTTTGTGTATATTACTCTTATTTAATTACTTTTAAATATATCAAGCTCAATTTCTTTTATGTAAGTAATAAATACAAACTTTAAGGACAACGCTCCTGTGTTTTGTTTAGTTAATAAGTTTTAATATGTTTCAACATTATCACACACGTCCTGGACCTTTAATCATAACATCACAAGCACCACCAATTATTTATATCAAATGATTCATTATTATTAGCACACACAGCCAAAGAAAACTCGTGTTTGTAATAATGCAAAACGGTATTGTCAAAAAATGCGCATTGTTTTGATTTTGAACTTTCCCAAATGAGATACCCTTCATCTGATGACCGCTTTTAGTTTCTGTGGTTAGATGTGGCTATTAATAATTTGAAAACTATTCCAAGTGACTTCGGATATGGCCTTCGGCAAAAGCTAGACGCAGTTATTAATAGAAATCCAAATTTAATAACATTGCGGCAATTGTGTATGTGGATAATGCCTCAAAATCTAACTGCTAAATACGTTGAAATAAAATAATATTTCCAGTATGTACCTATAACCAGTTGCGATTTAGAAAGGACGTTTTGTATCTACAAGGATGTATTTCATTCAAAGAGAAGACATTTTACAGAAGAGAACCTTGAGAAAGTATTGCTATTTAATATTAATACTCCTTTACTCGACCTGAACTACAAAATGAATAAATAAAAATAAATTTCGTATTTTATAGATTACCTCCCGTTTGTCTTCCAATTAACAATTAAAAAATTAAACTATCTCACTGTACTTTATTTATATTACGAAATATAAACTAATAAATAAAATGAAGAAAGGAATTTAACAGTAATATTGAAGTAATTGCGTCACAATTCAACGACAAAAAACAGATGTGCGGTTAACCGAATGAATAGTACTATTCAATAACTGCGTGTTGTACTTAGCGATGTTATAAACTATTTATATGGTCCATCGTAATTTCGACCTGATGCGTCCGGTCTCAACTCATAATGCTTGTAGAATATGTGTTTTAGGTGTTACTATTATATCATTGCCATTAGTAAAGAAATAAAGATTTACTGCATTAACTATAATTGAAGCTTTAAATTTCTTTATTTTTTTAATTTAGTTATTACACATTTCTGCTCTTCGTATAGCATATATTATACCATAGCATATTATTACATAATAATTAAGATAAACTTGGTGCCTTTTTTCCATTTTACCTAAATTAACACAAATAGAAAACGTGTAGTTTTCCTGTTTTTCTTGGTTTGATTTTTTTTTCAATCAAATATAAAATGCAATCAAATGGAACAATTCCAAGTGATACAAAAGACAATATCAGAAAATCAATACGAGCTCTCAATATCGAGTCGTAATGTAGGTTCAAAAAGCAAAAAGGCTATTACATTTAGAAACTTTATTTAACGCTGTAATATAAGAAAATACATTTTCGAGAAAATGCCCGTTGTTGCAGAGATCTGTTACAGAATCTCAAATGACAATACAAGTAAAAGAAGGTAGTGTATGCTAATCATTTACTTTTGGATTAACTGCAATTACAGAAAGATAAAATGTTGCATAATAAATCGATTTCATATTACATCAGACTTCCTTATTAAATTTTGCGATAACATTTTATGGCTAGGCCAAAAGGTATGAAATTTAACAGGACTTTAATTAGACGGTGAAGTAATGCAACAAAATATTTTAGTTATTTATTCTTAAAATTCGTATATTTATTGCTTTTTAGAAGTGTAGAATCTCAAATCCAGTTTTCACCAAATGTAAACATTTGTTTTGCAAAGTTTTGACGCCGATTTTCATGCAAGCGTGAAAGTCGCTTATACAGTACTGTTCGCAGTTTGTTTAATAATAAACACAGTAGTTTTAGAAATTTCTATTGTTTTATTTACTCAAGTTAGCTAAATTTCAAGTTTTTCTTGACTTACATACACCTTTCTTCTGATGTTTCACAAGTGGATCTTAAGAATAATTTAATGGAAAATTAACGTTTGATTGAGTTATAAAAAAATTGATTTGTTTAAACAGAAATTAATATTAATATACTATGTTGTAGTTTTCAAACCACCTAATTATAGTATAAAAGAAACAGGAATTAACTTCAGCATATTCTATTTGAAACATGTATTTAAGATTATTTATTATGTAGCATTAATTTAACTAACTCCTGTACAATGTAACATTCATACTAGTTATGCTAATATCTAAATGTATAAATTTTTCTTTTTCTGAATTCTTAAAATAATTCCTTAGCATAATTTAAATAGTTATTTACATTAAATTCACTTTAAAAACATATTTTTATGGCTAATTGAAAAAAATTATAATTTATGTTTTTCTTATGATCTTAACTGTACCGCATATGTTTACGAGAGTATTTAAATATGTGATGTGAATTTAAAAGTAATTAGCGTGAATTTATAAAACTTAACTTCACCAATGTAAAATGTAACAATTCTAAAATCTTTAGAATACATATTATTGAATAACATTAAAACATTAAAAAAGATAAGATAAATAATGTTAATTTAAAAATGTAAATGTAAGGCTTTGGGATAGAAAAAACAATTAGCGGTTGGCGTCCTTTTACAGAAAGCGTTGGAACGTATAATTTTTGACTCTAATAAAATATTTCATAATTACAGAAACAGAAGTATTATCAACTCGAATATAGTGGTTTAACAACTTAATAAAATTAAACGATACTTTGAAGTACTTTTTGAACACTGAACGATCCTAATACTCGTGCAAACTTCCATAATTATATATCCTGATGCAAAATCCACAGCCAGAAATCCAATTCTTCCATTAGTTTTCTAATGCCGCATCAGATGCCATCCAAACAATCCTCCTAATCTATTTACACCTATATTAGCAAGGCATTGTAGGCGCTCCTACAGTATAACATTAAAAGGCTATTTTACTTTAAATTTACACTAAACCTATACTATTATCATCATTCACCTTATCTCAGCCTTTAGCACACGTCACTATTTGTATTTATTTAAATATTAATCTTCAAAACGTTATTAAACAAGCATTTATATTAAAAGATCATATACCAATATCTGACCCAATTTAGGTTATTGTGATATAGACAATTCCTTTAACTTAGATATAACTAGTGATCTATACATAGAAATTTGAAGTAATTGTAATCGAATATTATATTTTGTGAGAATATACACCTGATTTTAATAAAAGACTCGATTTTTCTTACAAACAAACACAAATATAACATTAGATATTCTATTGACGCACTAGACTCTACCTTGAGTCCTGGAAACAAGAACCACATGCTCAATAAAGATTTTTAAAATGTGTAAGACTAACCGCATGTACAGTACAGTTTAGACATATTAATTTTAAATATCAAGAGAACGCTGATTATATATATATATATATATATATATATATATATATATATATATATATAGTAAACTTAATAAGTTGGCCATTAAAGGTCTGGTTTATTACTTCAAGGTATATATATTTAACACCCTACATGTTTCGGCAATGATGCCTTTGTCAAGGATATAAAAAATATAAATGACAGAATATTCTGTCATCATCAAGTACCTGTATTTCAAGGGGTTAAGAGGTAAGCAGATTTACGAAGATATGCTTAATACCCTTGGCGATCAATTGCTTCGTATGCGACCATGAAAAATTGTATTAAAAACTTCAAAAGGGGTAAATTTTCCAATGAAGATGAACACCGATCGGGAGGCCAGTTTCTGTGTCCGTCTCCGAAAATGTTGATGTAGTTCATGACATGATTTTGTCAGACCATCGAATAGGGCTAAAACGAATATCTGAGGCACTGAATACAATTGTCAAGTGAGTTAACGAAATCTTTGACAATTTATAACGCGACCCATCCGAAACTTTACTCACTACCGAAAATTCATAAACCTGACATTCCAGTTCGACCAATCATTTGTTCCATAAATTCTATAACATATAACCTTTCAAAATTTCTTAGCAAAATTTTAACGATCGCGTTTGATACAGACAATACATACAATATCAAAGACACGTTTTCATTTGTTAATCAGATACAAGGTCTCACACTTCCCAACAATTATGTGTTGATTTCGTTTGATGTTATATCGCTTTTTACGAATATACCTTTACAACTAATGACAGATGTCATAACCAGTAAGTGGCACATAATCGATCCACACACTGACTTATCTAAATCCAATTTTTTGTCGTTAATCTCTTTTATATTTAACAACACATATTTTTCGTTTAATGGGAAATTCTATATTCAAATATTTGGAACTCCTATGGGTTCGCCCATCAGCCCAATTTTAGCCCAGATAGTTATGGATCAGTTGTTGGAGAGTGTGATAGCTAAGTTACCATTTCCATTACCGTTCTTGTACAAGTATGTTGATGACATTGTTTGCTCTGTTCCACAAGAAAAAATAGATCTAACATTAAAAATTTTTAGTAGCTACAACAAACACTTACAATTTACTGTAGAAAAGGAAAATAACAATAGCGTGCCCTTCTTGGACGTTTTAGTAATTCGTGACGATAATAATTGTATCATTTTGAATTGGTATAGAAAACCAACTACATCTGATCGGTTCATTAATTATCACTCTCATCATCCTCTCAATCAGAAGTATAACACCATTATAGGTATGAGGAACCGAATATCACATATTTGCCATGAAACCTTTTTAAATGACAATCTTAAAGAACTTGTCAACATCTTCGTCAACAATGGCTGTCCTAAGCATATACTTAATAAATTGATATTTAGCTCAAACATTTTTGATGGCCCTACTGAGGACATTCCTGCAGACAGTGTGATTTACAAAAAAAATCCCATACATTGGCGGTCTTACTCATACAATTGTATCACATTTTAAACTATTTAATAACATTAAAATTGCTAAATACAACACCCATACCTTGAAGAAGTTGTATAGCAAGATCAAAGACATAACACCTTTCTTTTTAAATAGTCATCTTGTCTACAGGATAGCATGTTCGGATTGTTGTGGCGTTTATATAGGTCAGACATCACAGTGGCTAAAACAGCGCATTACTCAGCATAAAAGTGATGTCCGTATTGGTAAGAGATCTTGTGCATTGGTGGACCATGCACTTGATCGTAACCATACTTTAAATTTTGTTGACGTTAAGATCTTAGACGTTGAAAATAACCATAAAAAAAGAACCTTTTTAGAAATGGTCCGCATCAACAGAGACACAAATAACATAAATTATAGATCTGATACTAATGGTCTTAGTATAATTTATTTAATATACTGGGTTTGACTGTTAGTTGACGATCTTAAATCGTTTTGTTATTTGGTCCATATGTTGTTTTAATTTATATTGCATTATATTTTTTATTTTTCATGTTTTAACTCTTCATATACATGTTTTTTAAAAGTTCTTAAGGCTTGTTCCTATAGTTACTTTATTTTTTATATCTAATCATTTTTATATTTTGTACGTCAATTTTATTATTTCTACTCTACATTTTGTAAGTATTTTTACTACTGTTTTATACTCTTATTTATTTTTTGTTATTTTTCTCATTAATCTTGTAGTTACCCCAGAAGAAGCGACAAAGTCTGTTGCGAAATATAGGATATATTTAATAAAGGAGTTTTTTAATTGACCGCTTACCCGAATTTAAATTAATTTTTGATATATATATATATATATATATATATATATATATATATATATATATATAATATTTTCGTGACCTTGGTTTGATATGGTAAATTAATCAGTCGGCGATTAAAGGTCTGGTTTACTTCAAAGTATATATATATATATATATATATATATATATATATATATATAATCTATTTCTTAGAAAACAAATAAATATATATCATTTGATAAATCTTGGAAATTCCGCTAAATTAAATATTTAATTAGGATGTTATTTCGCGAAGTAAATGGCTAATGGATGAAAATTTAGCAAAATTCCATCGACAACAGAATATTAATATCTGTTCCTTAATAAGTAAGTTAAGGCATTTCTAGCAATAGGGTAGGGGCCCAAATTTTTCAAAAATTTCGTTAATTAGCGTTGTAATTTGTAGATACCAATATTTACATTTTCACATTACTTCCCGAAATAACATCCTAATTAAATATTTAATTTAGCCGAATTTCCAAGATTTATCAAATGATCGCTTATTATTGGAGATAGAAGGTAGGTTGAAATTTGGCAAAGTTACTAAATTTTGTATTTTTAAGAACCCGAAGAGTAAATGGACCTGTGTCCTATGATATTCGGGATTTTTTTTGAAAAACAAAGGAAGCTCATTTTCTTCTTTTACATCTATCATATTTATTTGGGGTTGCAGGGGAAAACTAAAAACACCTTCTCGATGCCACGTTTTATCTAGTATCTAACGGTAAACTCGAAATTTCAATATGACGTTTTGATTCTATCTGGCGATCATCAACTTTCTTATTTCTTATGGGCACTATGTCGGAATTTGACACCTCTAGAAATAGTTTTTTTTTTCTGATATCTACCATGTATGACATGTTGATACAAATTTTAGATATTATCCTTTAATTCAGAAAGAATACATTTTAAGATTAAGTGAGGTAGCCATGAAATTTCAAACTATCAAATATTCCATTTATTGTACATTACTAAGAGAAGAATGTCGTACACCAACGAAGAGAAACGAGATATGATAAGTATTTTTTGTTCATCGAGTCGAAATACAACAATAGCGACTACAAGATATTTACAAATCTGTATCCAGAACGACAACACCCACAACGTACCAATTTTCCGGATCTTGATGGAACTTGTTCGAGATTGGATTGTTTACCAAACTGCGTGATGTTTATATTAACAGGAATTTGAACGAAAATCAACTGGATATTTTACAAATGGTAAATTAAAGGTGTGTTTTTGCAACGTCTATGTAAATCTTGTATTTTCTGGATAAATAATAATTTATTAACATCTACACGCAAAGTGGCTTCAGAATTAAATTTTTTATACATATGTCAAGTATGTCATATACATATGTCAGTTGTCAAGTCATAAAAAGAACAGTAGCAAAAGTTTTCACCCTTTTCTATTTTGATAGCGAATTCGAAAGGAAAAAGCCAAGATATAAAAATGCATCTAACTATGTACTTCTATTTTGCTGATCTAGTTTAGTACATAGAAGCTGGATCCTTACACTATCCTTACTTACTTTTCATTTTTCCTTTTCTGTATAAAAATCAAATTTTATTTGAGAGAACATCACTTTTGTTCCTTCAAGGAACTAAAGGAATATGGTGTATGAAATAAGAATCAATATTCGTTATTATTCTCTATCTAAGCAAATTTTGTGAATATTTAGAAAATACCAATTATTATGTCTGAACAATTATGTCTTCTATGTCAATGTTTCGCATTATTACATGCAGTATGCGAAATACCTTCAATTATACGAGTGTATGTATACTAAATAGTACGAATTCTTATATTTAATTACTTTAGATCATTAAGTGAACATTCCTTTTGTACCGTAGTAACCGAGTAATATAAAAGCCACACAATTTTAAATAAATTTTAGTAAATAATTTCAACATATAACAACAACAAGTCCAAAATGAAGACATCAATTGTAAGTATTCGCTTGATATAATTAAAGTATTAAAAATTATATTTACATTATGCTAAAATACTATACTTTAAAACTTTCCAACTCAATGGTTATGGTAGGTTATCGCTTTATTATGTTTTTTACCCAAAAATGTGTTATATTTATTTTTGTGTCATCTAAATACATTAGGAAATTACCTTAGAGTTAGTATTTTGGTCCCTTAATGTTTCGCACAAGATTAATTAGAAAAGTGAGTTCACCACCAACAAAAATTTTCCTCGTTAATTTAGTATTTTATTGCTTCATGGTTACCACTGAAAACAAGGAAGAATTATTAGTCGTTTACTATCAATTAACATCGCTAGTTGTTATCAGAGTAAAAGACAATAATTTGGTGCATTATTTATCTAAAAAAATTGAAAATGTTTACATAATGTATTCTTGTGAAAAATGTAGAACATCCAGTTTCTTATTAGCTTTCTCTCACCTAGTGTCAAGAATACGTGACTTGATTCTTTTTTAATAATATTATTGGAATCTGTAAAGGAATTCAAACAACTTTTTCTAATAAAGTTACGGGGGAAAACGCAATTAAATAAAATACATGCCTACTTTCGATAGATTATATGCGACCAGCACATTATTAACCTAATTTTGGTAATTTATTATCATTTTGATTACAATGCATAATAAACATTTTCATTTGTATACTGACTTTGAAAACAATCCCAACACCCACTAGGAGTTGATTAATTTTAATAAAATGTATACATAATATTTGTTTAATGAAATTATTCCATTTTCAAACTAAAATATCGAAAAATTACAATGTTACTTAATAATTAGTTGGGTTCGCCGCGTTTTTGTATGCATTCGATAACTCTTCGAAGCATGCTTGAAATTAAATGACTTATGGTATGCCGGGGAATGTTATCCCAGGCTTATTTCATTCGGTAGCGAAGATCAATTAGGTTATTTGGTGGTTGGGGTAAATTATCCAGTATGCCGCACATGTTCGATTCGTGACAAGTCTGTGAAGCGAAAAGATCATGCTAGCAGGAAATCGTTATTTTCTTGTAAGAACCTTGTAGTAACCCTTACTGTAACGTGCGTTGTCTTGTTGGAAAAGAGGATGAATTATCCTTCGAAGATATGGTAGTACAACAGGCTGTACTACGTTTCGTATGTAATCTTTTGTATTCAAATTTCTGCCAATCAGAACTAGAGGCGACCGGGTACCATATGTTATAGCAACCCATGCCATTACTCCCGGTGTAAGAGCCGTACGCCGTTCCACAACAAGTCCTAAATTTCTGCGTTCTCCACGAAATCGTCTTACTCTTCTGCGACCATTCTGGACCAAAAGACAGAATCGGGACTCGTCAGAGAGCACAATACATTTCCATTCATCATCCCAAATTGATCTGGCGTTACACCACTTAATCCGTGCAGCACGTTATCAAGGTGTCAGTGGGAGACATACGAACGAAGCCCGGAAGCGCGTATTCTGCGATATATAGTTTCCATGCCCTTTGTTGCTGTGCTGTAGTTGCTCTAGGTCGTCCGGATCCATGACGGCAGTTATGTATTCCTTCTTCACCACCAGGATCAACATTGTAACACTGCTGACACACTGCATTTCATGCGATCGGAAATTTGTCTTATTGAAAAACCCGCTTCCCGCATACTAACAATGCAGTCTTTCGAATTCACTTAAATAATTGTAATTGTTCCGTAAATAGCACCTAGGCATAATGACTTAATAACTTAATAAATTGAAAACAAATCGCTACGAAATATTGCTTCACTTTGAGGGAAATCCAAACTTAAGAACATAATTTTTTGATAATGCAAAAAAAAAATTGTACTCCTGTCAAATTTTTTGTCCACGTTGTTATCATTTCTTATCAGAGATAAAACACTCTTTGTGGATGTTAACAACAAATATACTTGTAGTTTTCAAAATATTTTATGTTGCTTTTGCGTCGGATACCGGCACACCGTATAACGTATAAAGTGGCTAACGTATTTTATTCAAATGTAGTATTCCAGTACGTTTCCCAAATAATTTTATTAGAAAAAAATGTTTCTTTTGGTGTCCTTTAGATCTTCCAATATTTTTTTTCAATAATATTTGGTAGACATATTCTTGACATTAGCCATTTTTCTCTTCCGTATCATGCGAAAGAATATATAAGTCTTTCATATATTGTGAAAGCTAATTAATGTATTTTTGTGTATATTAACCCGAAGCAAATGCATTTGTGTATTATATTTTTCAACATTCGGACCAACGATGCTGTTATGTTACTTTTGTAATAATCTTTCTCAAGATCTGCAGTAATTAATGACACCAGATAACCTCGTGACATTTGATAGGACAAAATTCATTACTAGACCAGAAAGCGAACTTTAGTCGTTACTTCCTTCGTAAACCCGCATTTGGAAAGTCGTTAGACAGAAACGCATGCGTCTGTGGTTGAAGTTAACGGTAGTAGTAAATACGTGCTGTTATGTCCATGTTTACAGATACAGATTTGTTTTAAGCAGATATGTATTATTTGTAAGATTATAGAAAGGAAATAACTTTTTTTTGTCTGTGGTCACCTTCGCAAAAGGCACTGTACCACTGTATTACGCTCAGCTGTCCCTATTCACTATTTTTAGTATCAATTACTTCCAGTTAAATCAGCCCATTATAAAATCGTTGTAGTTATATTATGTAACATAAATTTAATAGGAATTAGTTCAATAATTTTAATTTTCTTTCTGAATCAGCATAATTTTCTTATAACAATACACAAATAAAATGTTCATTTATAGGTTATAGCATTATTCTTGGCGTTCACCATAACTAGTGGTTGTCCATCTGATCGTCAGTTAGACAACGAAACCAGAAACCAAGGGAATTCACGAGCCGTTGAATCTAGAGGCCATGAAGAATTTCGCGATGATATGATTTTAGTAAATATGGGAAAAGATCTAACGAAGATGATAATTGATTGCTTATCTCATCTGGGCGTTGGCGTAGTTGAAAAAAAAAGTTCTGAGAGACACCATTGAATTGGATATAAAACCGTCAGACATTGATGTTAATGTAAAAATGTTAATATGACATGTTTTATGAATTTATCAATTCTTATACACGGAATAACCTAAAAATATATTATCAAATTGAAAGGCTTTTATTCTTTATTTTAAATAGAAAAAAGGTACGATATATAATGTATTAAATTCAAGACACGCGGTAATTATGTATTTTATACACATTTTAGTCGTGTTTCTAGTATTTTATTAACAGTACATATTTCTACGTCTTCGAATTATAAACACAAATATAAATAAAAAATTATTCCATACCAAAAACTATCAATGCATTATGGCATTCTCGGTAGAATTGTTAATTGACGTAGAAAAACTTCATTATAACAATAAGAAATAAACTTCCAGTTTCAAAAATGTTTTTTTTATTGTAAATCCACCACAATATTGTTTCGCCATACAATGGCTTCATCAAGTGGATGAAATACTGAATATTATTTAAAATACAAGTTTGACTATTTAGTGCAAATTATTGAGAAAGATGGTGATGAAAAAATGGTTACAATCTTAAATTTGGTAGAGAGGGTTTGTTTTTAAAACTCCCCGACCGAGGCAATGCAATGGCGCAACGTTCGGTGACTCTTCCCGATTCTTCTCGAATTAGTCTGTTTCCTATAAAAATACACGACGACGCGACCCTATGCCAATCATAGCTGAGTATCTGAGCGACACAATATTTGAAAGACAAAATTAGTGTGGGGAAAAAAGTAAAACGTACCAATTTGATAACGATTGGGAACAAGAATTTTTGTTTATTATGGTCAAAGATAAATGCATTTGTCTCGTTTGTTGATAGTCAGTGGCATTGCCCAAACGCGGGAAATTAGAAAGGCATTATAAAAACTATACATAGAAACTATGAAAATCATTTTCCCAAAAAAGTGCGTTAGGAAAACGAAACGTGGAAGATTTGAAAAGTATACAAAAAAGGGATATTTATCAATACGTTTTTGCCGTATTACGCAGTTGTTATATAATAAAACAGATATGCAAAATACATATCCGTCACTGTAAACATGGACAAACACCTCGTATTTTTAGCATTTACTTTTGTTCAATACATATGTTTCAGCCATCTAGGCCTCATCGGTTGAACTAGTGAAGCAATGTGTATACAAATTAATACAGATCTATTAAACAACGGATCTGTATCTGTATCTACATTTACGCTAAAATCGTCTCCAAGCTATAACCAGTTTCGTTCTATCAGGCGACACCAATTTAATCAGTGACATCTGACGGAAGAAAGCGACTAGGCCAGAAAAGGCGATCTTCCGCTCGAATAGCAAGGCTATTACGAAAAAAAGCGGAAAAATACGTATATTGGTGCTGTCCATTAACACGCGCCAGATGGCGGTAAATATACAAAAAAAGGGATATTTATCAATACGTTTTTGCCGTATTACGCAGTTGTTATATAATGAAACAGATATGCAAAATACATATCCGTCACTGTAAACATGGACAAACACCTCGTATTTTTAGCATTTACTTCTGTTCAATACATATGTTTCAGCCATCTAGGCCTCATCGGTTGAACTAGTGAAGCAATGTGTATACAAATTAATACAGATCTATTAAACAACGGATCTGTATCTGTATCTACATTTCCGCTAAAATCGTCTCCAAGCTATAACCAGTTTCGTTCTATCAGGCGACACCAATTTAATCAGTGACATCTGACGGAAGAAAGCGACTAGGCCAGAAAAGGCGATCTTCCGCTCGAATAGCAAGGCTATTACGAAAAAAAGCGGAAAAATACGTATATTGGTGCTGTCCATTAACACGCGCCAGATGGCGGTAAATATACAAAAAAGGGATATTTATCAATACGTTTTTGCCGTATTACGCAGTTGTTATATAATGAAACAGATATGCAAAATACATATCCGTCACTGTAAACATGGACAAACACCTCGTATTTTTAGCATTTACTTCTGTTCAATACATATGAACGAAACTGGTTATAGCTTGGAGACGATTTTAGCGTAAATGTAGATACAGATACAGATCCGTTGTTTAATAGATCTGTATTAATTTGTATACACATTGCTTCACTAGTTCAACCGATGAGGCCTAGATGGCTGAAACATATGTATTGAACAGAAGTAAATGCTAAAAATACGAGGTGTTTGTCCATGTTTACAGTGACGAATATGTATTTTGCATATCTGTTTCATTATATAACAACTGCGTAATACGGCAAAAACGTATTGATAAATATCCCTTTTTTGTATATTTACCGCCATCTGGCGCGTGTTAATGGACAGCACCAATATACATATTTTTCCGCTTTTTTCGTAATAGCCTTGCTATTCGAGCGGAAGGCCGCCTTTTCTGGCCTAGTCGCTTTCTTCCGTCAGATGTCACTGATTAAATTGGTGTCGCCTGATAGAACGAAACTGGTTATGGCTTGGAGACGATTTTAGCGTAAATGTAGATACAGATACAGATCCGTTGTTTAATAGATCTGTATTAATTTGTATACACATTGCTTCACTAGTTCAACCGATGAGGCCTAGATGGCTGAAACATATGTATTGAACAGAAGTAAATGCTAAAAATACGAGGTGTTTGTCCATGTTTACAGTGACGGATATGTATTTTGCATATCTGTTTCATTATATTTGTCAAATGTGTTATTTGATGACTTCAAAAATAAAACAGAGATTATATATGCTATCAGGGATGTTCAATTATTTCGCCGAACTATTACTAGACGTATCGAAATCATGAACACAGATGTGGAATCCAAACTAAAAAATGATATTATGGAATGTACATACTTTTCTTTGCAGTTTGATGAATCCACCGATATGACTGATGCGGCTCAATTATGTATTTTCATTCGGATGGTATTTTCTGATATGTCGGCTAAAGCAGAATCTCTCTGTCTCTGAAAGGAAGAACTCGCGGAGAACATATTTACAAAGTTTTCCTAAATTTTGTAATACGAGTACAATATGAGCTATAGATTTACAAACTCGTGTCCATTACAACTGATGGAACACTATCAATGAGAGGCAAACAAATTGGTTGTATTGCATTCTGTCGAACTAGCGAAGACTTCTATGTTCAAATGTACTAAATATGAATTATGTGGATATTGCCACAAAGATCGTGAATTCAATTCGTGCGCGAAGCTTGCAACGACGCCTCTTCAAAGTGCAATTGGAAGCTAACGACTCTGCCGAGCACACTGATTTACTTCTTTATACAGGCATAAGATAGTTGAGCCGCGGAAAATTTTTGGAGAGATTTCAAGAACTATTACCTGAAGTCATTTATTTTCTTCACGAACGAGGTCTCAGTGTCACCGAGACACTTAAAAATGAAAAATGGCTCCGTGATTTAGCTTTCCTATCGGATGTGACAATTCATTTGAATATCATTAATTTGGCACCACAGGAAAAAAATAACACCATTATCGATATGGTTAGCGCAACAAACGCTTTTATAAATAAATTGGAGCTACGAGTATTGATGAATCAGCTAAACAAAAAGGACTATACAAATCTTCCAACTTTGAAAAGAAGGCCAAGAGACACAACTAAGAAACATTCAGAGTGAATTTAAAAGAAGCTTCTCTGATTTTAAGCAACTGACGGATATTGTAACTTTCATGGCTTATCCATTTTCTGGAGAATAACTGAAATTTCAAACACTTTCAATATGGAGATCTCTTCAGGACAAATTGAGGTATTGTAGATAATTTCAAATATACATCTCAAAGCCAGAGCAACTGACGCCAAATTTGGTCTTTCATATCCGAAAACAAATATCCGTGTTTGAAACAAATAGCTCTTCACTTAACAAGATTCTTCGGAGCAACTTACTTGTGCGAGTCTCCATTGTTAAAACGAAATATCGGAATCGACTAATTGTTATCTCTCAGCATACCTGCGGTTGGCACTTAGTAATTACGAACCGTCTTTCGATAAATTTGTGGATGATATGCAGTGCCATGAATCAACATCTAAATTGTAAATGAAAGCAAATTTCTAACTTTGCAATTTTATTAGATGTTTAACTTATACAAGTATAATAAATTTTGTATTTATATACTATAAGTAATTGCAATAAATAATTTTCATAAATCTTTTTTTTTTATTATAACTAGGCTACTAAATGTTTTATGGTAGATCGCAATCCCTAAAAGTCTGAGCACCCCTGCTATAGATAATTTTAGACAATTTTTATTAGACTTGCCTACTTCATATTAACGATAAAATTTTACCTAAAATTAATTGTTTCTCCACCGAGTAGCGGAATATTTTGTTATTTGGAGGAGATACTTTAAATGCCAAGGTTAAATATCAACAAGATGCAATTATTAATAGAACACCTGTAATCGCATTAAGTAATCAAAACATATTTCCAAATGACCCAGACTTGTAAAATTATTATTGATTAGGTATAAGTGGCAAATGACACCTTTCTTAAAAAATTACTCTAAGAACCCATTGCATATTACATTTTACTATTTGTCAAAAAATTATGGATTAATTGAATATGTAATTTTATCTTAATGAAGAAGGGTACTAATAAAAAACAAAAACAAAATTCTTATTTTTATTTATTTATGTTCCATAAGTTACAAAATTCGTTGGATAAAAGTAGTTTTAATTACATCCTTCTACTGCCGAATCTATTTTGAAAACTGCTTCATCTGGTGATGCTTCAAAGAAGTGTCCTTGCAAATATAAAGATTTTGTATTAATATATTTGTGAGAAATCAAATCGACTCACCCATAAAGCGCGCCTACAGACGTCAAAGTCAAGTCAAAGTGTAGCGAAAATAAAAATTTACGAAAAGGAATATTATTTGTTTATTTTTCAAATGAAGTAAGAAAATGGAAAATAAGGAAAACATTATTTAATCTGTAAATGGGGTTACGTCCTCAATCCCTGATATCGGCTTGTAATCGAGTTGTTATTGATGTCAGTCTTCCTACGAAATCTTGCGGAATTCCGCCCCACTTCCCTAACAACGTTATTTTGAGCTCGTCAACATTCGCAGGAACTGGATTCCTGGCCCGGACTCTACGTTTAAGTGGGTCCCATAAATGCTCTATCGGATTAACATCTGTACTGACAGCTGGCCACTACATCGTCAGTATAGTGGCTTCGTTTAGAAAATTTCTAGTAGTACGTGAACTGTGATAACGGGCATTATCGATATCGATATGAAGTTATCATCGATAAATTAACTCCTATATAAAAATGTCCATTTGCGGGTGACATTTTTGTCACTTTGACAGCGATAAAAACCTACATAGCTTTTTATCACCGATAAAAATGCTTCTTCCTCCGATAAAAATGCTTCTTCCTGTTACATATCTAGTAGCCCTGCATCACTTAATTTATTTTGGCAGCTGACAGGTAATAAATATTAAGTATCGTTGAACGTAAAATGTACGAGTCGGTTTGGGGAAATTTAAACAAATATCAAAAGATTAATACCGCAATACACAAGAAATACAAAATCGTCAATATGGAGACAATTTAAAAAGTTTTATTCATGTCGTTAATTTATCTTGCCAAAAAACACTCGAGCTTTTCTTTCAATCGGATAAATTTCTTTTTAACTCAATATTTTTCCAATCAGTAATTTCGCTCGAAAAACTTACATTAGAAAAAATCGCTCGACCTTTCGGTCTCGCGATTTTTTCATGTAAGTTTTTCTCGTCAAATTACTGATTGGCAAAATAATTTCGTTACAAAGAGAAATTTATCCGATAAAAAAAAAGCTCTTGTGTTTTTACTTATGATAAATCCTGCGTACGGTGTTCCAGAAGAATATCTGTAATGTCCGGTCAGCTGTAAGTCCTCCACCACGGCCAACCCGGGCACGAAAATCAGTTCGATTTTTCCGTCTGAGGAGATCCCAGTCTACATCATACAGGAACCACCGTCGCAACCCTTTCGGCTAAACAGCAACGCGCAAATCACTCGCCCGGACGTCTGTAGACCCGATATCCCTTGTCACTGTCATGCAGACACATTCTGCATTCATGCGTGAACAAGACCGATCGCCATTACTCGATGTCATAATTCAGGTGATCTCGAGCAAATTGAAGGCGCGCTTGCCAGTGTCTTGCTGTCAATTTCGGACTTGTGAAGTTCGCTTCTTTCAAACGTCTTCCACTCACTGACAGCTACTTCTCGAACGCGTCTCAGCTCCTGCTGTACAACAACATCGGTCAAGTGACGATTTCATAGTGAGGTCGTAACAGTGAAGCTATCGTCTCTCTCAGAAGTCTATTGGGACTCGGTCTCAGATTAAACGCACCAGTCTCTAGAAATCATCTGTACACTCTTGATCCAGCTGATTTAGCTAAATGAAGCTGAGCGAGGAATGTTCGCTGACTGAGTCTCTGTTGCAACAGAGCGAGTACTTAAGCGGCTCTTTCTGGCATAGTATCCATTGGTTCGTCTCAGAGAAAATCCCAGAGATGTGTCGTCTCTCAACAACTATCAAGTAACTGTCTAGGTAAATTGCTTGTTGGGTAGGGCGAAAGGGATTGTGTATACCGTTGTATACGAGACTCGTGCGTACCGCTCACTGTATCTTTTCCCACTACTCCCAGTTAAATTGTATAATCAGAAAGGTATCAGATCAATCTTAATGATAATGGCTGAAGGTTCAGTCTTTTAAGCGATGTATCTTTTTAATAAATCAGTCAAGCGTTCATTATAAAAATCATATTAGTATGCATGTTTAGTGGGTGAGTCGATTTGGTTGCTCGCAAGTGTAGTTAATACTAATTCTGATTTAACAGACCAACGGACACAAGTATTTTGAAATCGAGTTGTATCCGTTAAAAGATTCAATTGAGGCACTGGTGATATTCCAAATTAAGGCAATGGAATATTTCTATTTCTTTGTTTTCTATTATGAGAATGATACGTTTTAACAGGATTGATATTAGTATACATGTTGTCCCGTATCGTTATATTCAAATTTTAGGAGTGTAAAGTGGACTTCATTTCAAGTAACAAAAACGCAAAACTTGTATATCCATTTTTATTTGTTTCAAAGTTACAGATCTATGAATGTGATTGTCAGGTCATGAAAAAAAAATGTAATCCTAAAGTCAATACAAATTGATTTTATTTAAAAAAGTTATACGATTCAATAACAGGCCTGTGATTGTTAACGTCGCATAATAAAATGTTAACGTAAAATAAATAAACACGTGTCGTAGTGCATACAGTAATTTCTTGGAGATCTATAAAAAGGAGTACTGGAAATTGATTTATGATAAAGAAGCTTCTTACTTATTTAGTAAGTGCTGAACCATGAATATCATACAATAAACAAAGGTTCAGATGACTGTTAACGTTACATTTTTTAATAAAGCATTACATTACGTTTCAGTTCATACAACAGCTTATTAGTGAGTGGACACGTTTTCTTTATTCAAAATGCCTTACCGATTTTCTTCTCCAGAGTATGCGGTCATGCATTTTGTGTATGCCTACTGTAACGGCAGTGTACGTCAAGCAGTTATGAATACCGACATCGGTTTCCCGATAGGCGGATTAATCATTACAGAACGTTTCTGGAAGTACACAGACAATTTCGGGAAAGCGGACAGCATGATTATGTTTTCGACCAAGGAGTAAATTTGCCAGCAGACTTAGAGAGCTATTGTTACAAGGGATCCAACTCTCAGTGTACATCGAATCCCTAGACAACTAGGAGTGCCACGAACGACAGTTTGGCGAATTTTAAAACGTAAGGGCTTATATCCATATCTCTATCGCAGGAGACACGGTTTGCTTGAGGCAGACCTCTGCACGTCTAGTTTATTCTACCTGGATATTAAGACAGCCACGGCTTCATTTTAATGTCTGCAGAACAGTCCTCTGGACAGATGAATCTACGTTCACGAAAGGCGGTGATACCAGCGGGTGGTGATACAAATCTGAGAAACCTGCACAGGTGGTCATCAGAAAATCCCAAACTATACATACGAACTGCCAGGTTTTTTAGATGATGTCCCACTGAATATTCGACGAGACATGTGGTTTCAGATGAATGGGGCACCACCACATTTCGGAATAGCTGTCCGAAATTAGGTTAACGTCAATTATCCAAGATGGATTGGTCGAGGTGGTCCTGTTGCATGGCCACCCAGATCACCCGATCTTAATCCCCTTGACTGTTATTTATGGTGGTACATGAAAAATTTAGTCTACGCGCAAGTTTCGAACACAAGAGAAGAGTTGTTGGATCGTATTCACCTGGCTGCCGAGCAAATCTGACAACACAAGTATGAAATTCGGATAAGTACTTCTTGTGTTGGCTTACGAGCACAAGCCTGCATTCAACAAGGAGTTGGACATTTCGAAAATATTATTAATTGAACTTTTTTAAATAAAATCGGTTTTTATTGACTGTCATTACATTTTTTTCATGATCTGACAATCACATTCATAGATGTGTAACTTTGAAACAAATAAAAATGAATATTCAAGTTTTGCATTTTTGTTACTTGAAATGAAGTCTACTTTACACTCCCTAAAATTTGAACATAACGATACGGGGTATAATAAACCTACTTTATGAGGTGAATGATAATAATTTACATTGATAAATGTTTTTCCATTTTTATCTAGCGCAACTGCCGCATCCACATTTTTTGTCGTAGCATTATATACATTTATAACAATTTACTGGATAAAAATGTGGATTGGTGGCCCATGCAACTTCACCAGCATCAACAGCATAGCGAATTGTTTAATACCTATTTGCCCATTTATTGGTTTGTAATTATAATCAATTTCTACTTCTCCTATTTTTGGCATAAAGCTCCATCTATCGTACATACAACCAATCGCTGGTCATCCATGAGTACTTTTCTGATATTTTCCCGTATTTGAGGCAGGCGGATCTCTTTACTATTACTATTACTTAATGAAACAAAATACATATTCACATATGTAGGTATTCCTAAGTTCATATCCAATTTATTTATAAGCTACACCCATCCATCCATAAAATTTTTAATTATCCTGAAAAGCAGGAAAGTTGGCGTCGCGACGTTTTAAGTTCTGCATGCCAGTACAAAAATAGTCTGACGAATTTTAGAATTAAAGCGTGCGATTGAGTGCTGCTAATGATTTTTCGTTCGGCGCCACTTATCGTAAACTAACTATACTATATCCATAACCTTCCTCACTTCAAAAAAAACTTTGTGCCAAAGTTTGAGCTCAATCAGCCTAGTAGTTTCGAAGTTTATCAAAGACGCAAACAAACAAAGATTAATTTTTAAATACATATATTAAGATGTACATATAACTCCAGTAGCATAAGTTTTCAGCCTCTTCTATTTTGATAGCGAATTCAAAAGGAAAAAGGACAAGATATGGAAGTGCATCAAACTATGTATTTCTAACGAGCCATCGAAAAAATTCATAATTGGAGTAGACTGTGAAATTGGGTTGGTACTTTAGCCACTTCCACATAATGACATTTATTATTTGACATTGAAACTATAAGTTTGTGTCAAATTTTTCAAAATTCTTATTAAGAAAATTAAATTTATTTAAAAAATGGTATTCAACATAGAACAAAAAGCACAAATTATCGGATGTTACTTCCGTACAGGTGTGAAAGTAAATGGCGAGTGGCAGTATTCAATTACGGAATGCATGGCTGATTTTAGTGAAGAACATCCTGAATTAGTGTTTGACTACAATGATTTTTACAATGTTTTGACAAATTGTGTAAAGTTATTCAAAGAGACTGGTAGCGTCGGTCGAAAAACTGGAAGTGAACTTCTGTAGCTATATGTAAATTTTGATTATGATTTCGATATTATAGCTATTAATATAACGAGAACATTAAACGATTTATAATACTCGAGGACGTTGCCAGGTGACGAGGCGCTAGCCGAGTTACCTCTTAACGTCCGAGAGGGTTTAAATCGCTGATGAGTTTATATTCAAAGCTTTATCGTATCGTCAACGATATCAAGATTAAAACAAAATCAACAATTTGTCTGTCATACAAAATACTTACATCAAAGCTTGCACGTTTTTGAAATAAATTAATAAATCATGGAAGAATTTGATGGTCCCGCAAATATTGTAGAGGCTGCAAATAGTGCAAAATTAGATTTGTTGCCAGCGAAGTCAAAACTGCATTACGAAAACGAATATCGTCTGTTTTCTAAATGGCGAGATGAAGAACATGTTCAAGGTGCTGGGTAAACAGTCTTGCTCGCTTATTTCATGAGACTGTCAAATTACTACGCTCCTTCATGTTTGTGGCCAAAATATTCCATGTTGCGATCTTGCTTGGAATTAAAACAAAGAATAGAAATTGATAAGTATGCTGCTTTGATAAGATTTATCAAGAAAAATAATGTTGGATATCGAGTTAAAAAATCCAAAATACTCACTAGAGAGCAAGTTGATGAATTTATGCGTACAGCTCCAGACCAGGTATTTTTGATGATAAAAGTAGCTTTTTTGATTGGTCCAGGAGAGGCTTGTAGAACCATTGAATTAGCGAGAATGTCTACGGACGATGTTGAGGTTTTAGAGACTAAGGTAGTTGTTACCATTCCTGACACAAAACTCACAAAAAAAGATTTTTTGTCCTAGTACCTGACGGTGACATTAATTCCGTACTTTTATTTAAAAAATATGTAGCATTGCGACCGCGTCGTGTTACGCATAAGAGACTGTTTATATCGTACAGAAATGGAAAGTGTACAATTCAGCCTTGTGGTATTCATTTCTTTTCTAAAATACCTGAAAAAATCGCTACATACCTCAAACTAGAAAATCCAACTTTGTATACTGGTCATTGTATTAGAAGATCTTCAGCAACTTTTCTGGTTAACGCCAGCGAAGACATCTTAGATCTGCAAGAGCTGGGTGGGTGGGAGTCGAGCAAGGTTGCTATGGAGTATTTAGAAGACAACGTAACGACGAAAACTGCAATTGCGCAGAAAATTCAGATGGGAAAGGTTTTAATAAACAGTGTGTCAAACTCTGAACAATCAATTGAGTTTTCACGTAAAAATGAAAATTTGGAGGACGTAAGCGGCTTGAACATCATGTGTGTTGAATCATCCAAAAAAAAATTGTATGTGAAGCTGCAGAAGATCGCGGTTTAAAGACAGATATGAAAGACATATCTTTCAAAATTGAAAACTCTCAAAATATTGAAATTCATGTTCACAAATAATGTAATATTTGACGTAGTATGGTTTTGTATCTAACGTGTTATGGTGCTGTATCTAACGTGTTATTAGTTCGTTACTAACGTATTATGAGTAACTAAAGTATTATTAACAAATTGTAATATTATGTTCCTAATAATTATTAAAAATGTTTCACATAAAGATGGCATAATAGTTGATGATACGATTATGAATTGAATTTTTTCGATGGCTGGTTATTTTACTGATCTAGTTTATTACATTAAAACTGGATCCTTACAATATTATACTTACTTTTCATTGTTTCTCTTCTGTATAAAAATCATATTTTATTTGAGAGAACATTACTTTTGTTCCTTCAAGGAACTAAAGGAATATCTTGTATGAAATAAGAATCAATATTCGTTATTATTCTCTATCTAAACAAATTTTGTGAATATTTAGAAAATACCAAGTATTATGTCTGAACAATTATGTCTTCTATGTTAGTGTTTCGCATTATTATTATTACATGCGGTATGTGAAATACCTTCAATTATATATGTATACAAAATAGTACGGATTCTTATATTTAATTACTTATTTGATCATTGGTTGAACATTCCTTTTGTACCCTAGTAACCCAGTAATATATAAGCCACACAATTTTGAAGAAAATTTTAGTAAATAATTTCGACATATAACGACAAGTCTAAAATGAAGACGTCAATTGTAAGTATTCCCTTGATACAATTAAAGTATTAAAAATTATGTTCACAGTATGCTAGAATTCTATACTTTAAAACTTTCCAACTCAATGGTTGTGATAGGTTATCGCTTTTTTTATATCTTTTAAGTACCCAAAAATGTGTTATATTTATTTTTAGTTTTGTAAATACATTAGGAAATTAACTTAAAGTTAGTATTTTGGTCCCTTTATATTTCGCACAAGATTAATTAGAAAAGTGAGATCACCACGTACAAAAATTTTCCTCCTTAATCCTGAACCACCGTAATGCGGTCACACAGACCGCTGCGAAATTGTATTTTCTTGGAAATTGTTCCCATTTTAATATAACTTCAAATCAGCCGATCATCAGTTTACATGCAAACGTTGAACTTGATTGGTGAACTTATTTCTTACAAGAGTGAAATTAAAATTTCGACGCGGTCACAGTCACCAGACTACGGCTTTAGTGTAACTATTTTAATTTTGTCTACGTTTATTTTGTGTGACTTTTGACTATGAGCAACTTTCCTACTTCATCAAAAAGGGTTTGTTACGGTCATCCAGACTTAACCAACTACTTAACCAAATTGGTTTAATGAAGCGAAAATAGTGATGACGAAAAAGTCGATGAAGATTATTACGAAGTAAGTGATCATGACTCAGCTTCAGAAGCAGAGGCAGATAGTGAAGATTAGGCTGAACGTATCGAGGAGATATAAAGTGAAAGTGAAGAAAGTAGCACAGCATCAGCTAATAACTCAACAAATTTCTATGGCAAAAATCTCTAGAAAAGGTCATCAGAAAGTTTTATATCTCGAACCAGAACACAAAAGCATATTGTAATGCAACTTCCTGTTATACGCCCATCGGCAAATTTGGGTAACAAAGCTGATCCAGTTACTTGTTGGAACATGTTATTTTCGGAAGATGTACTGCAAGTTGTGCTGCGGTGGACCAATATGAAGCTGCAGTGTATGAGAGTTAAGTATAAAAATGAACAAAGGTCTGAACTTCAGGGTTTAAACATGACCGAGCTACGCATTTTTTTGGGCTTATTATATACTGCCATTTTTATTTCGAATGATGAAAAAACTGAACGAATCTTTGCTACCGATGGAACTGGGCGCGAAATATTTCTTTTTGTAATGAGCAAAAATAGATTTTGACCTTACAAATTTCTTAAAACAGCTTGCAGATGCTTTAGCACGCCCTCATCTTGAAAGAAGATCAAATCATAAATTGCCTGCCACCATACAAAGAATTATAGGTATTTCTGAGGAAACTCCTGAAGCTACAGGGGAGGAAAAATTAGAAAAGCGTAGGACATGCTGTACCTTTCCCTCGAAGTTTAAAAGATATACTTTTTACTTGTGTATATCATGCCATAAACCGACCAGAGGGCTACTAGATATTCTGTGATAACGTCCAGGAATTGCCGTCCAAACATTCAGGCAAAAGAGTTTTTTTTTCTCTTTTAAGCTGCTAATTCTCAACGGTATCGGCAAATTCCAAATTATATACGCTCTACGTTCTTATCCGCAATATATGATACTTTCAAAATACGTAGAATTACGTAGAACTTAATTCCCCCAATTGTGTAAAAAAATGCACTTAGAATAACGAAACAGATCTTATTCACGTCAAGTCAATCAATGCTTTATATCGAGACGACAGAGGAGGGAGGGTAGGGATGGGCGACATATTGCTATGAATAGTGAGTTCGTGCTAGAATGAATCACTATTCACACCAACTCTGTCCAGCTTAAATACTCAGTCGGTAACTTGCTTTAAATGGTGCTTTCCTCTCCGGGTTTCCAATGGAAAACGTGGAAAACACAATAATATCAGTTAACTATTCTTATAAGGGCGCCACTCAAAACTTGTTTGAGAAAATATTTAAAAAAGTCTTTGAGTTATTTAGAATCACAAAAGTTAAAAGGTAGAATTCAAATACACAATGAAATTAGATGAACTTTTATTATATAAAAAAAAAGAAAAAAATGTCTTTATAGAATATATAGACAATATTGCAAGAATAAACAATATTGTTAAGGCAAAAAAATTATATGAGTATTGACTAGGCATATATCCAAAACACCTTAATGACTCCGATCAAAATTACAACTAATAAATAACAAAGAAGTGTTCTAAATCTCTCCCACAATATAAAAATGTAAACAACAAAATGTGACAGACCGATCTAACCACTACGCATGTGTGAGATACCACATGTACAAGAACTATATGCCCTTGACACCAACGTGCAAAATTTTATCGTTAAAGAAACTTTTTTACTTAGAAATTTTTAAAATACATTCTTAGTCATCTAATTCAATTATTAAGATAAAAAATATAGCAGTTCATACAAATAATAATACAATAAAATGCATACAATAAAGTGATATTAAAATAATAAAAGTTTAAGTTACAAAAAATATATATATTTTTTCACTACACGAGACACGCACCTCGAGTAAAATTTGATTAAATCAAAATCACGAAGTAAACAACCTCGTACAAATTCGATAACGAGTAAAGCAATCAACCACAGTGAATTCAAAAACAAAAACCGTAAATTAATATGAAATTTATAGATAAAAAGTTTATCTACAAATATGCAAACACCTTACTCGGGCATGAAAACGTGTCTGAGGATACATGCGGCACACATTCAATCATAAAAAAAATACAGCTAAATATTATTTGCCCAGCAAGTCCGAACGGCTTCCAGGAACTGCCCTAATCAAAACCTAAATCAAAACAACATTTATATTCATACAATATACAGTGTTTTCGGAAAATATAATTTAATATTAAAATAATGTTTTTCATTAAATGTTGCGGGGAAAAATCCACTGCAATATGTACACGTAAAATAAAAATTGAAGCAACTCGTGACGTATACGAGTATACTTGGCGATAAAACGTTAAATATAAAAATGATGAAAATTCAAAACGTAACGACTATTTAGATATATAGGATAGAATTTAAAGCGAACCTCTATATAATATAAAGAATGAAATTTAAGGCGTTACAACTTTTTACTTTATATTATACTGGAATAGATTATCACTAAAACTATTCCATCACGATCAAATCATTCCGTGATCGTCGCTCTTCGACTATGCTTATGAACGTCTATAACTTTTTGCAACCAACAGAGAAAATTATAGAAAATAAAAACTTTTTTCTTGTTTGTGGTCACCTTCGTCAAAGGCAATCCCTAGCTTAATTTGTACCACTGTATACGCTCAGCTTTCTCTACTCACAATTTTAGTACCAATTTCTTTCAGTTAAACCATCCCATTATAAAATCTCTATAGTTATATTATGTTGTTATTTTAATGTAACATAAATTTATTAGAAATTGATTTAATAATTTTAATTTTCTTTCTGAATCAGCATAATTTTCTTATAACAGTACTTATACAAATAAAATGTTCGTTTATAGGTTATAACATTATTCTTGGCGTTCACCGTATCTAGTGGTTGTCCATCTGGTCGTGGCTGTCCATCTGATCGTCAATTAGACCACGAAACCAGAAACCAAGGAAATTCACGAGCCGTCGAATATGGAGACCTTAAAGAAACATTTAGCGATGATGTGTTTTTAGTAAATTTCGGAAAAGATCTAAGAAAGATAATAAGTGATGGCTTCTCTCATCTGGTCTCAGAGAGACGCAATTGAATTGGATAAAAGAAACCCTCAGACGTTGATGTTGACGCAAAAATGTTAATTTGACACGTTTTATGTATTTATCAATTATTATAAGCGGAATAACCTAAAAATATATTATCAAAATAAAAGGCTGTTATTCTTTATTATAAAGTTTCATCACCCATTTTATCTTAACAAATGGACGGCCATATAAATAGAAAAAAGGTACGATATGTAATGTATTTAATTCAAGACATACGGTTGCTATATATTTTATACACATTTTAGTAGTGTTTGTAGTATTTAATTAACAGTATATACTTC
This sequence comes from Melolontha melolontha, assembly GCA_935421215.2. Lineage (NCBI taxonomy): Eukaryota > Metazoa > Arthropoda > Insecta > Coleoptera > Scarabaeidae > Melolontha > Melolontha melolontha. Next base: position 216,450,212 of record OW285235.1, read on the forward strand.
TGCATCTTCGAATTATAAACACAAATATCTTGAGAAAATATAACATTTAATAAAATATATTTTATAAAATGGTAAATTCAAAATTTGATCTTAAATAAAAAAAATATTCCAAAGGGTAGTTTTTAAACAATCCCCCTCTACTAAATTTAAGTTAGTAAAAATGTCTCCACCACCACTTGCCTCAATAATTTGTACATAAATATTCAAAGTTGTATTTTATATATTCAGTATTTTCGTCCACCTGATGAAGCCTTTGTATGCCGAAACAATATTGTAGTGGATCTACAATAAAATTTTTTTTTTAAACTACTTATTTCTTATCGTGCTCGATAGAAGGTAAAAGGTCATTGTTAGTGTTATAAATTAAAGTTTCATTTTTCGAGAAAATCGAAGCACAAAGTACTTATGTTAAGTTCCCATACCCATTTAGTTCCCATACTCATACCGAATAACATCCCTGTTATTAACGCTTAAACAAGAAAACAAAGTTTACATGTTAGATATAGCTGTACCTTTCTGTAATAACATCACAAAAACATACGCTGAAGAAATCAATAAATATCTGCCGTTAGCAAATCAATTAAAACAGATGTGGGACATGCAAATAGCAGTTATTGTTTCAATTGTACTTGGAGCTAAGGGCGAAATCCCTAAATAACTTTTCAAAAGCCCAAAAGCAATTGCTATTAATAACAACATATATAAAAGCGCTGCAAAAATCTATACTGTCTAGACACGTGCAGCATTGTCAGAAGGGTAATTGGTAATGACGGAGATATTTTACAACACCGACAACAAGAGAGCCATCTTGTCTTTTAGGAGACCGATGAATTACTCAGAAACCACGAACAAGAGACACCTGTGTAAATGTGAAATAATAATAATAATTCCAAAAACAAATTAGCATATCGATGCGAGAGCTCGCATCAAGCAAGCTTTGCTACAAAATAATACAAATCTGTATCTGTATACATGGACACACAGTACATATTTACCGGCGTTTCTGTCTAACGACTTTGTCAATAGAGGTCTTACGAAGACAAACGACTGTAGTACACTTTCTGATCATGTAGCAAATTCTGTTCTATCAGATGATACCAGATAGCCTCGTGACATCTGACGTCAAAACAGTCTACGCCGATGAAAGTTATTTCTTCTCGAATAGCTAAGCTACTACAGGAAAAGAAAAAATACGCATATTACTGTGAGTCCATTAACTCGTCGCCAGGTGGCGGTAATATACCAAAAACAAATTTGCATATTTTGTACCAAAGCTTGATGCGAGCTCTCGCATCGATAGGCTAATTTGTTTTTGGTATATTATCGCCACCTGGCGACGAGTTAATGGACTCACAGTAATATGCGTATTTTTTCTCAAGAAGTCACTTTTATCGGCGTAGACTGTTTTGTCCGTCAGATGTCACGAGGTTATCTGGTGTCATCTGATAGAACAAAATTTGCTACATGACCAGAAAGTGTACTACAATCGTTTGTCTTCGTAAACCCTCCATTGACAAAGTCGTTATACAGAAACGAATGCGTCTGGTGGTTGAAGCAAACGCTGGTAAATACGTACTGTGTGTCTATGTATACAGATATATATTTATTTTTATACAGATTTGTATAACTTTGTAAATAATAATAATGGTTTATTAAGGGCCCAACAATTCAACCAAATATAGAATATATAAAAATACTCTCAAGTAAAGAGAGACAGTCTCTCCTATTATGCACTACAACAGCGTTTCTTAAACTGTGTTCCGCGGAACCCCGGGTTCCGTGGAGATCACTCAGGGGTTCCGCGAAAGTTACGTGCTTTTTTTATAACATTCAAGAAAGTAACATAAAAAAACTAATAAAAATTTAACGGCACAACTAAATTCCACTTACTAATCTGGATAGTCGGTGCAAATGCGACAGTCCGACGTCGCGAATTGTAACGGCGCCGTCGGGACAATTTTTGGTATTTAAAAGCAGCCGCCCTGGTATAATCACGGGAAATCCCGGTATCGGTGATTCTCCGGCTCAATTCTTTATTGACCATTACACTGCGAGTATCCGGGCATAATAGTCATTTGCCGATGTGTGTGTTATAAATAAAGAGATTGAAAATTAAAATAAAGTGATTGAAAGACAAATAAACTGATTGAAAGTGATTGACAAAGTGATTTTGTTTACTGATAAACTTTATTGGTTCTGTCTAAAACCAATTGTTTAAAACGAAACTGTCGAAAACTGTGTTAAAACCTAGAAATTGTAATTGTTTGTGTTTAATATTTCACTGTTAAAAATAATATCAACGTAAGTAACCTTTAAAGGTCTTAAGGGGGAGTTCTCATTTTTTGACTAAAAACACGACGATTTTTAATAATTTTTTTTAAAGAGGATTGTTTTTTTTATATATAGAAACTTTTTTTAATGCGTTACGCATATCTTTGCAAAAACAAATTGTGTTTTAATTTGCCATAATTTGCCTCTGTAGCAGAGGGCGTTAAAGTTGACGCCCGAAAAACGAGATACCAAACGGTAGCAAAGATTACTTCTGTTGAGTAAAATAGGATCTTTTCAAAAAATTAAAAATTATAAGAATGGCGCGCATTTTACTAAAAATTTGAAAAAACGACCTTTTTAGATTAGGAAAAGTGGAATTAAAACTGAAATATAGCATTTTAATCAAATATCCTAGTTTGCTGACTGGTGTACACGTTTACAAACATAATACAAAAAGATCTAGATCTAGATTGGTCAATTAGCGTCTGAGAAATTCTTGTTACCGATTTCAGAAACATCATTTTGGGAAAAATTTGCTTAAACTTTATACGAGTGATGTATACAGCTTGTATACAAGTGATACTTAAAGCTATAACTTTTATACGGAACCGAGTACTTATTCTAGACTTATTCTAGACACATATAGCATTAAGATAATAAAAGAAAAAATAAATTTTTTTTATTAAAAAATGAGAACTCCCTCTTAAAAGGTAACTGGTGCTGTTATTTTTGTCTTAAAACCATTTTCGATATTTTGTAGCAGGATGGAGAGGTGGCTTAAAGAAGGCACTTTAAAGCGTTCTGCTGCAGAACTTGACTCTTCTGTTTCGGACCCAGCAACTAGTTCTTTTGCTAAAGATTACTGTAGTAATAAAAAAAAACTTAGGAAATATGATGAAAGTTATATATGTTTAGGATTCATGAACGATAATGATAATCCTCAGTGTGTTATATGCAACAAAGCGTCGTCATTTAGAATCTGTTCATGGCGAGCTTAAAGAAAAAAATGTTGAATTCTTCATTCGGAAGCGTGACGAACTTTTAAAATTAAAAACGGTTATGGTTCAAACCACAAAAACGGTGAATGAAAAAGCAAATGAGGCTTCTTACTTAGTCAGCTATCTGATAGCTCAACGCGGTGAAGCATACTCAATTGCGGAAAATCTTATTGAACCTTCATGTATGGAGATGGTAAAATGTGTGTTAGGTGAAAAATCTGCAAAAGAAATGGCTAAGATTCCACTTTCGAATGACACGGTAGCTCAGCGCATCAGAGATTTAGCAGCCAATATAAAGAATGAACTTAATTTTCGTCTCAAATCATGCAAATTTTCACTACAAATGGATGACTCAACCGATGTATCTGGACTCTGGATATCTGGATATCAGCACGAAAACCCATTATTGGAAGATCTTCTTTTATGCAAATCTCTACCAACACGTACTACTGGAGTCGAAATATTTGGTCTTCCAAATTCTTTTCTGAAGAGAATAAAATACCATGGGACAACTGTATTGATATCTGCACCGATGGAGCAAAGGCCATGAGTGGCATAATTAATGGGGCTGTACAGCTTATTAAAAATATAGCTAAAATCTGTTCTAGTAGCCACTGCATGATCCATAGGCAGGCACTTGCTGCTAAAAAATTATCCCCCAGTTATAATAATGCTCTTGATGAGGTCATCAAAATCATTAACTTCATAAAATCTCGACCGCTAAATAATCGTTTATTCAAAATACTCTGCGAGGAGATTGGAAGTGTACATACATCTCTTCTTTTACATACTGAAGGCAGATGGTTATCTCGAGCAAAGATACTAACCCGTTTTCTTGAGTTAAGGGACGAGGTGCGTGTTTTTTTTAGAACACAATTTTGAATTGAAAGGTCAATTATTTGATAGAAATTGGTTACTTAAAATTGCCTATTTAAGCGACCTTTTTACAAAGATAAATGAACTTAATTTAACCCTCCAGGGCAAACAAGTAAATGTATTTATTGCCCACGAAAAAAATTCTTGCTTTCAAGAAAGAAATAGAATTTTGGACAATTTGTATGCGCTCCGACGAGTTTGATTGTTTCCCAACAATAAAAGGCTTTTTAGAAGAAGAAGGGGTTGAAATGGCAGAGGCATTTATTGAAGAAATTATTCAACATCTGAAAGGATTGAGTTAAGCTTTTAATGAGTATTTTCCAAATGAACAGCAGATTAAATATCAAAATGAATTGTGGATTGAAAACCCATTTATTTTCAATGCACGACCTTCGACCATGTCAACGGAAGAATACAAAACTTTTATTGAAATGACATCTGATTCATCATTGCAAAATAAAGTTAAATTAATGCCATTAACGGAATTCTGGTGCAGTATAAACGATGAATATCCTCAATTGTCGCAAAAGGCCGTGTTGGTGCTTTTACCATTTGTAACCACATATATGTGCGAAACGGGGTTCTCAGCTAATTTGTCGACAAAAACTAAATACCGGAACAGACTTGATGCCGAACCTGACATAAGAATTCAACTTTCATCAATTAAGCCTAATTTTAAGTATATTTGTGATAATAAAAAGCAATATCACTCATCCCATTAAGATTAAAATTTAAAAGTCCTGTATATGTAAATTTAAGTTGTTTTAAGAACTTTGGTGTTAATTTTTGAATTACTTTTTGAAGAAAATAAATATTTTTTGAAATAATTGTCATTTTTGTTGCATATAATCCATTTACAGAATGTTACATTAAAAGCATACTATTGAAACAAACCAGGGGTTCCACAATAAAAGTGACTATTAAAAAGGGTTAAAAAGTGTTAATGGGAAATTCTTATAGGTAATAAATATGATACTATTTCTTTAATAATCTCAATAACTTTTGGACTGTACAATTATCTGACAGCATCACTACTGGAATTAAAGATTGAGGAAGGGAAGACATTATGCAACAAACTTTTGGAATCTGTTAAAGTAAGACTGTTTTCATATGAAGGACGACCAGCTACTAGAACAGCAACTATTTAAAAGAGAAGGTCTTCGTAGTACTTAAAATGCTACTGGGGTTACTTGTTTTCTAGAACAAGAAATGTTTAATATTAGGAAAAAAATAAATCCTGAAAATAAAGAACAAATACCTGTAATCGAAACAGACATTAGTCCACATCAAAAGTCACTTTCGTTATTTAGATTTTTGCAAGAAAGAATAAGTGAAAGTAAAAACAATTACAGCTGATGGAATAATAACTATAAGGCAATACCTCGAAATGCCAAATTCAAATCAGGACCTTCTTTAATTTTGGTATGTAGGTTTAAAAAAAGGCTAAGGGCATTTTTTATTTGGATTTTCTATTAGGCAACAGAAATTCATCTGTATGCCAGCGAGTCCATTTAAATCTATTACGTAACTGTTTGCGTTATCAGTAAAAAGGGTTTTGTTTGATATTTCTTCGATTTCATTTAACAAATTAAACATTATATCACATAAATCAGTTCGTTTTATTTTATCTTTCTCGATGAGCTCTTGATGGTTTGATATCTTGTTTGGCATATATTTGAATTCTTTCAGGGTTTAGAACACCGAACTGTACGATACTGCAAAAAGCCTGGCTACAACTGAAAACGCGATCCTACAGACCGTTCTTCTACATAACATGATATTCAGGTTCATATGTTCTGTTAATACGTGATTAGTTTTTTTTTTTTTCTGGGAATTTGGAAAACAATCCTTTTTGAATTTGTTAAAAATATTTAAAATTGTCTTCGCACAGGATGTACGTCTATTAGGATAATTAACTGTTTTAAATATTTAAATTAAATATATTATCCATTTTTTAATGAAATGTATTTATAATACAAAGGTATTTTTAATAATATAAAATATTATTAAAAATCTGGTGTGAAGAACACAAATACAGGTTCACTATAAATATTTTTTGTTAACGTGTCCGAACATATCCCTCCCCAGAGACGCAGATACGTATTTCGCCTTTCTACAGGTTCATCTGTACGCCCCTGCTGGAGAAAGGATATCTTCAGACACATTCACAAAAAAGAACCACATCGCCATATCACAGAAATTATCCAGACCGAGCGTAGAAGCAAATTCAGCGCTGCCTGTTGTCAGACAGCCGAAGTACCTCGCCCTGCCCACATAACCAATGCGAACCAACGACGCCCTTCTAAAGATGGCGCAGCCGTGTCTCTAGAAACTTGATTTTGTCTGTGTCTTCACTCATACTACGGACTAACCGCATGTGTAATGTATCAGACTGATTGAAACATACATGAGTGGGTAAAACCCCACCAGTTATGTATAATACAAAGGTATTTTTAATAATATAAAATATTATTAAAAATCTGGTGTGAAGAACACAAATACAGGTTCACTATTAATATTTTTTATGAACGTGTCCGAACATATCCCTCCCCAGAGACACAGATACGTATTTCGCCTTTCTACAGTTTCATCGGTACGCCCCTGCTGGAGAAAGGATATCTTCAAACACATTCACAAAAAGGAACCACATCGCCATATCACAGAAATTATCCAGACCGACCATAGAAGTAAATTCAGCGCTGCCTGTTGTCAGAGAGCCGAAGTACCTCGCCCTGTCCACATAGCCAATGCGAACCAACGACGCCCTTCTAAAGATGGCGCAGCCGTGTCTCTAGAAACTGCATTTTGTCTGTGTCTTCACTCATACTACGGACTAACCGCATGTGTAATGTATCAGAATCATTGAAACATACATGAGTGGGTAAAACCCCACCAGTTTTGTATGATACAAAGGTATTTTTAATAATATACAATATTATTAAAAATCTGGTGTGAAGAACACAAATACAGGTTCACTATTAATATTTTTGTGAACGTGTCCGAACATATCCCCCAGAGAAAGGCGAAATACGTATCTGCATCTCTGGGGAGGGATATGTTCGGACACGTTCACAAAAAATATTAATAGTGAACCTATATTTGTGTTCTTCACACCAGATTTTTAATAATATTTTATATTATTAAAAATACCTTTGTATTATACAAAACTGGTGGGGTTTTACCCACTCATGCATGTTTCAGTTATTCTGATACAAATGTATTTAATTTAAGTATGAATGAAAAACTAAGAACTATGACACTATGAAAAATAAGTCACTGGTGTATAACTGGTTGCCTACTATACCATCAAAGCATCGATTTTTATGTTTTTAGCTTTACATATAGGGATAAATTTACGTGTAATGATAAAAAAAGAACCCGTTATAATAAATCTAATTCAGGAGGTGCATCATAATAATTTACATTGATAAATGGTTTTCCATTTTTATCTGGTGCAATTGTCGTATCCATATTTTTTTGTTGTAGCGTCATATAAATTTTTAACATTTATTTTACTTGCTAAAGAATGTGGAGCCTATGTAACATCATCACCAGCAACAACAGCATAAGGCTTTAAATGATGTTTAATACCTATTTGACGATGGCAAGCTTGGAAAATCTAGGAATTCAACAAGATAATTAACGACTGCATCTTGATTTATAACACAATCAACTAAGTTATACGATCTTGAATAGCCAGATACTTGATTTTGGCTGCGAATATTGCTCGTTCGCATAGCAATTTATGGATTCTGAAATTCGTCAATTGTCTGTGTAATAGTAGAGAAATCTGTTCACAATCTAACACATTACGTAGATGCATCGACTTCAATTTTGCATAATAGTCGTTTGGCGAAATGATCTGCGGGTGCGTCTTGTAGCGGAACACCTACATTGGTGGTCAGTGTTAGTTTTTGAAAATTGTGCCAAAGAACTGATGATTCAAAATATGCGTTGAATTTATCGGCTGGTGTGGAACGTGATATAACTGACAGACCTGCCAACAAAATGAGAGCTCCTCCGAACGCGCCTTCTCTTAAATCTTGAAGCATACGATTTAGTGCTGCTAATGATTTTTTATCGAAAACTAACTATATTATATTCATAACCTTTCTCCCTTCAAAAAAGACTTTGCGCTAAGGTTTGAACTCAATCGGCCAAGCAGTTTCGAAGTTTATCAAAGACGCAAACAAATAAAGATTAATTTTTAAATACATATTGCTGTGAATTGTGATTTTAATTGCTTATTGACTTATGTTCACAATCCACAGTAGTTTTGCCGGACTATCTCAGTTGGGTCACCTTCCTTGAGCTTCTTTATCTTCAGGGTTTATTCTCACGAATATCGTGGTATAGAAGAGAATAATAGGTATAAGTCATTTAAACAAACATTTCTCAAATTACATATTTAATAAAAAAAAATAAATAAAAAACTCAATTTTACAAAGTGTAAAATTGAACTGACACAATTTTCAGCAAAGAGGATAAAAAAAACTCAAATTGAATTTCCGCGAGCAAATATTTAAAATTAAAATATACACAAAATTTATCAGATGTCAACAACTACGTTACCCTCACAAAATCAAACGTCAAAATAGAAAACTATCTATTTTCGCATGCATCTAAAATTTAAATTCATGCCTACGAATAACATGAAACAAAAAACTAACCCCGCCTTCTATCGTTCTAGAACATTTTATTTAACCAAAAACCAAAAAAAAAACATCTGATAAGTTTTTTAGATATTTTCTGATTACAAAAATATTACAAACTAAAATTAAGAATTTAAGAAGCTTCTGATTGTAATAGAATTATCGCTAACGACATAAATATAATATTAAAAATACATACATTCAGTTTTGTATACGTCACGTCACAAAAACTATTATGAGAGAGACTCCAGATAGGTCATTTAATTCAAATTACAAGTTTTAAATACTCATAATAATACGTAATGAATTTTAATTACATCAACACAATCAAAAACAGACACCGTAATTATTCAAAATTTTAAACTTGAATAAAATTAAGTTTTATCCAAAATTCAAAAACACAACCTATCTGCATAAAAACTACTCAGTCTCTCCTGCATGATGAAGCCGGAAACAGCATACCTAACATAAAAATATAAATCAACATAACAATAATATATTATATCTATATTATTATAACTTCCTGCTTGGCGCGAACTACGAACATCAAAATAGGCCCCTGCATCCTACAGTCATGGACAAAAATACACATTATAATAAATTGTTATATAAAACATTAAATTTTTATAGTTATTTCTCTGGAATAAAATATACATAAATACAAGAATTTTCATATCTTCTTTTGTTTCTTTCTTCAAGGAAAAATCCACGACAATATGTTAAGATGTACATATAAGTCCAGTGGCAAAAGTTTTCACCCTCTTCTATTTTGATAGCGAATTCGAAATGAAAAGAACAAGTTACAGAAGTGTATCTAACTGTGTATTTCTATTTTGCTGATCTAGTTTATTTCATCGAAACTGGATACTTACAATATTATACTTACTTTGCATTGTTAATTTTCTGTATAAAATCAAATTTTGTTTGAGAGAATATCATTTTTGTTCCTTCAAGTAACTAAACGAATATGTTGTATAGAATAAGAATCAATATTCGTTATTATTCTCTATCTAAGCAAATTTTGTGAATATTTAGAAAATACCAAGTATTATGTCTGAACAATTATGTCTTCTATGTTAATATTTCGCATTATTACATGCAGTATGTGAAATACCTTCAATTATACGAGTATGTATACGAAATAGTACGAATTCTTATATTTAATTACTTATTAGATCATTAAGTGAACATTCCTTTTATATACCCTAGGAACCGAATAATATAAAAGCCGCATAATTTTAAATAAATGTTAGTAAATAATTTGAACATATAACAACAAGTCCAAAATGAAGACATCAATTGTAAGTATTCGCTTAATATAATTAAAGTATTAAAAATTATATTTACATTATGCTAAAATACTATACTTTAAAACTTTCCAACTCAATAGTTATGATAGGTTATTGCATTATTATGTTTTTTATGTACTCAAAAATGTGTTATATCTATTTTTGTGTCATCTAGATACATTTATATTTCGCACAAGATTAATTAGAAAAGTGAGTTCACAACCAACAAAAATTTTCCTCGTTAATTTAGTATTTTATTGCTTCATGTTTACAACTGAAGACAAGGAAGAATTATTATTCGTTTACTATCAGTTGACATTGCTAGTTGTTATCAGAGTAAAAGACAATCATTTGGTGCATTATTTATATCAAAATATTGAAAATGTTTACATAATGTATTCTTGTGTATAACAGCCAGTTTCTCATTAGCTTTTTTTCGACTAGCGTCAAGAATACGTATACCGAATATTTTTGAAAAAAGATTTTTGGAATCTCTAAAAGACATCAAATAAAACAACTTTTTCTAATAAATTTATGGAGGCAAAATATACAATTAAACAAAATACCTTACCTACCGTCTTATAGGTTATCTATGCGACCAATACATTATTAACCAAATTTTGGAAATTTATTACCATCTTGAATCTAATACAATGCAAAACATACATCATTTTCATTTATGTACTGTGTTTTAAAAAATTCCAACGCAGGAATTGATCAATTTTAATAAAATTTGTGCATAATGCTTGTTTAATCAAACAAGAATTAAGTATAAATTAATCCATTTTTAAGCTAATATATTAAAAAAATGTTATTAAATAATAAGTGGGTCCGCCGTATTTTCGTATGTATTCGATGACTCTTCGAGACATGCTCGAAATTAAATAATTAATGGTAACCTGGAGAATGTCATCACATGCGTTTTTAATTCGGTGACGAAAGTCAAGTAGGTTATTTGGTAGTTGAGTTAAATTACACATTCAAGTATGAATCATATTCCACGCAAGTTCGATTTGTGATAATTCTGGGACATGATAGCAAAGTCACATTATTGTCTTGTAAGAACCTTGTAGTAATTCTTGCTGTAACGTGCGTTGTCTTGTTAGAAAAGAGATTGAATTAACCTTCATAGATATGGCAGTGCAACAGCTTCAGTACGTTTCGTATGTAATCATCTGTATTAAAATTTCTGTCAATAAAAACTACAGGTTATCACAACCTATACCATTACCCCCGGTGTAGGGGCGTATGCCGTTCCACAGCAAATTCTAAAGTATTGCGTTCTCCACGAAATCGTCTTACTCTTCTGCGACGATCGTGGATTGACAGAATCGGGACGCTTCAGAAAGCACAACACGAATCCATTCACCATTAAAATTTGATGTGGCGTGTCACCACTCAATCCGAGAAGCACGATGTCGAAGTATCAGTGGGAGACATAAAAATGGTATATACAAACGAAGCCCAAGAACCGCGTATTCTGGGATATATCGTTTCCATCGTTTGTTGGAAAACTCCTTATCAAGCATTTCCAATTAAACGGATTGTGGAAACTCTGTCTTGTAAAGTCGCAATCTTCGAACGTCGCTCATCCCGTGCTGTAGTTGCTCGAGGTCGTCTGGATCCATGAAGACGATTATGGTTGCTTCTCCAGACCACCTAGACCAACATTCTAACACTGGTGACACACTGCGTTTCATGCGATCGGAAATTTGTCTTATTGAAAAACCCGCTTACCGCATACCAACAATGCGCCCCTTTCGAATTCACTTAAATGATTGTAATTGTTCCGTAAGTGGCACCTAGGCATAATGACCTAATAACATAATAAACTGAGAAAAATCACCAAGAAATATTGCTTCACTCTCAATAAAACACAAATTTAAGATTATAATTTTTTGATAAAACAAAATTAAAAAATTGTACACTTACTAAGTTTTGTGTCCACGTTGTTACCATTTCTTATCAGATGCAAAACAGGGTAGTATAAAAAATTTCATCGCAATTGGTCAACTCTTTCTGGATGTTCGAATTTTTTTTAAAGTGTATTTTAACGACAAATATACTCGTACTTTTCAAAATATTTCATGTTGTATTTGCGTAGGATACAGGCGGACATAACGTATAAAGTGGCTAACGTATTTTACTTAATTGTAGTATTCCAGGACGTTTTCCCAATAATTTTATTAGAAAAAATTGTTTCTTTTGATGCCCTTTAGAGCTTCCAATAATTTTTTTTCAATAATATTTGGAAGACATGTTCTTGAGATTGGCCCTTTTTTCTCCTCCGTATCATGCAAAAGAATATATAAGTATTTTCATATATTGTGAAAGCTAATTAATGTATTTTTGTGTGCACTAAAATGAACCAAATGCATTTGGGCATTATGTTTCAACATTCGGACCAACGATGCTGTTATGTCATTTTTGTAATAGTCTTTCTCAAGATCTGCAGTAATTCATTAGCCGATCGATATTTTTTGTCAAGCAAGAATAGGTTTGATTTTGGAAAATAAGTGGAAGTCACCTCAAGCGAGCTCTGGCGAATAGAATAGTAATTTTTTCTAAACAATTTGAGTGGTGTAAGAATGCGCCTACTTGTGGTAACACAGAAATTATTTCTCGAAGAGCAAGCTCCCCAGACTTGACCTTTGGATTTGTTGGGAAATAAGCAATGCGCTATCGAACTACTTTTCGAATCCAAAAAAATCGTAGCTATTGTCTTACCCGCCAATAGCTGCCTTATATTTCTTTCTTAGCTGCCTTAGCTTTTTTTAAATTACCATTTAGATTCAAGAATCTAATGATAGGTTTGACTTCTACGCAAAAAAAATCAGCTGGACTCTTGTTAAACAACACAATTTAGGATTCGCGATGCCCACCCTATTGATAGCTTCGACATTCCCAGTTTTATCTATAAAATGTGATGTACGAGTTTAGTCGACATGCTCACAATGTTCAACAAATTGAAGTCACCTCGAACTAGATCTGGCGAATAGCGTATGTGAGGCATGACCTGAAATCTTAGTTGAACCAATTTTTTCCAAGTAACCTAAGTGGTGTGAGAATGCCCGTAATTGGTGGTTACAAAGGTTATTTCTCGGAAAGCAAGCGCCTCGAACTCTATCTTAGAACTCGTGAAAAAATAAGCCGGTGACTTACCAATGCAATATTCGAATATAAATAAATCGTTGCTATTACCTTACCCGCCTATAAAAATGCCTTAGCTTCTTTTAGATTGCCATTTAAATTCAAGAACCTAATGATTACACCAGGTTTTACTTCCTCGCAGAAAATCAGCTTGCTTATTAAACAGCACAATTTAACATTTGCGATGCCCATCCTGCTGATAGCTTGGACATACCCAATTTTATCTATAAAATGTAATGTACGAGTTCAGTCGATATGACCACAATGCCAGCTGTCTCCTTGATTTCAATTCTTTGACGATCAAAAGCATTACATTTATTTATCATTTTTGGAGCTGTTAGAGTTTTCGAAGGTTCTGGTTGCGCATCACTTTCCTAGTCGCCATCACCATGTTTCAATTACGCAATCTAACTACAGATTGTGGCTTACGAAGGAGCATTATCGTCTAAAGTTTATTTGTGTCCTAGTCCTTTAGATAATCAATATTAGTTTCCACCGCGATTGCGAGTTTATGCATTATACGATTTTCTATTCGTTCAATTTTGTTCACACTGCTACAGCTTTCAAATAAAATATGGGAAATTAATCAAATAGGCGTTTACATGTACGATAATCTCGTCCGATAAAAATCTCTGTCCTCTAAGCGAAACTTTAAACTTAGGAAACAGGAAAAGTCGGTGGAGACCACATATGGTTAAGACGGTGGGCGATCATTCACTTCAAATTGTGATTCCTGAATGTTGACCATGGCGACCGCTGAAGTGTGAGCAAGTACGTTGTCTTGATGGAACAGCCTCTGCTGTCTCTCTAACATTGATTCGATGATCATCCAGTATCATCTGGTGAACATTTTCATTGTCATCGGTGGTGATCACAGGGTTTGACAGTCTCGGTGCTCATCATCAGCCATCTGGTACGACCATGTTTAAATTTAACTGCCCATCTTTTAACGATGGCAAATTATAGACAGAAGTCCCTGCAAACAGTGTCTAACTCATTTTTAATTTGCGCAGTCGTATTTCCTTTCAAATGCTAGAATTTAATCATGGAACTCGATTTTTTCCATTTTTTTACAAAGGCGCTGCAATTGTAATACCGGAACGGTTTTGGCGTAGAACGCCATCTTCACGTTGAGGCTCAAAACATTTCAAATTACCTCCGTAGCCCAGCCTCACCTTCTGCGAAATTGCCCTCGTATTGTTCTTTCTCATATGACGAAGTAAATTATTTTATTGGTGAAAACGCACTAGACGATAATTGTTTTACTTGGGACCATATGGAAAAAGCATATTTCAAGATTTATAATCAAAATAGAATTCACATAAATTAAAAGATACTTTTGCTGATTATTTTGGTAATTTATATTTTGCCTCCAAAGAAGTTGAATATACTTCCTACTTTATTTTATACTGCTCTTCGACTATGCCTGCGAACGTCTATAACTTTTTGCAACCAACAGAGATAATTATAGAAATTAAATAACTTTTTTCTTGTTTGTGGTCACCTTCGTCAAAGGCAACCCCTAGCTTAATTTGTGCCACTGTATACGCTCAGCTTTCTCTACTCACAATTTTAGTACCAATTAGTACCAACAGATTATAGAAAGTAAATAACTTTTTTTGTCTGTGGTCTCCTTCGCAAAAGACAACAGGCAACCATACAAATTATACGAGTTCATATGTGATGTCTCGTCTCGAGCGGAGATGTTGGTAAATGATGTCGGTAATTGATTCGTCGGCAGGGAATTTCGGGTTTGACATAATGGTGCCGGGGCCTTAATTACGACTTCCAGACGGCACCAGATTTTCTGTAATAACTTCCAGGAATTTCTGTCCAAAAATCCAAGCAAAAGGGTTTTTCCCCCTTTTTCGCTGCTGATCTGTGGTCACCTTCGCAAAAGGCAGGTCCTGGCTTAATAAGTACCACTGTATACACTCAGCTTTCTTTACTCACAATTTTTAGTACCAATTACTTCCAGTTAAATCATCCCATTATAAAATCGCTGTAGTTATACGAGAGATACCGCTAAAATTCGCGGAATCAAGTACGCCTTGAATTGCCAGCATTTCACAATTCTCATATTCGTAAAATTGGACATTTTTGAACCATAATGCTGTTGAAAGTTCGATTTAAAACCGAACAGTTTTATCTCAACAGAATTTAACAAAGCAATAGTTGTATGAAAAGTGGAAATTTCGAATCGTGATTTTCGAGTAATGATTTTTACCTTTTTCGATACGGTTTGACTCCAAAGCATTGTATTGAAAAGCTTAGTTCGGTATTTGGGAATTAAAGCACCCTCTAAAACAATGGTTTACAAATGGTCCGCAGAATTCAAGCGTCGAAGACCAACGTTTGGTGACGATCTTCGTGAAGGGCGTCCATGCACCTCTGTTGTTGCCAAAATTATCGATGCTGTGCGTGAAATGATTTTGTCAGATCGACATCTGACATACAGTAAGATAGAGGCGTCCTTAGGCATTACTCCGAAACAAATACATACGAATTTGCACGATCATTTACATGTCGGGAAGCTTTCCAGTCGTTGAATCCCTCAAAATTTAAAAGACGAGCAAAAACAGGCACGTGTCAAGTGGTGCAAGGAAATGTTAAAAAAAATTGATTGTGATCGTCCAAATTCTGTATATAACATTGCAGCAGGTGACGAATCCTGGACATATTCATATGAGCCTCAAATTAAACAGCAATCGACTGTATGGGTGTTTTAAAATGAACCTAAACCGACAAAAGTGGTGTGGTCACGAAGCGTTTCGAAAAGAATTATTGCTTGTTTCTTTGGAAAAAACGGGTCATCTTGCAACTGTCGTATTAGAGGATCGATGAACAGTTAATGCTGACTGGTATACGTGAATTTGTTTGCCGGAAGTCATCGATGAAGTCAAGAAAAAACAACATAAACCTACGAATCATTGTTTATCATGACAATGCCAGCGCTCACACAGCACGACAAACTGTCGAGTTTTTGACCAACAGGAATATCGAATTAATGACTCATTAATGACCAGATTTAGCGCCCAATGACTTCTTCTTATTCCAAAACATCGAAAATAATATGTGTGGAAAGCGCTTTCCATCGCCTGAAGAGAATCACTGGTTTTAGAGATATCTCGTTCAGAATGCAAAAAGTGTTCTGAAGATTGGTTTTATAGGATGCAAAAGTGTATGCATCTTAAAGGGGGTTATTTTGAGAAACAGTAAAGCGTTTACAAAGCGTAATTTGTTTTATTTCACAATTTTCCGCGAATTTTAGCAGTGGCCCTCGAATTATGTTGTTATTTTAATGTGACATAAATTTATTAGAAATTAATTCAATAATTTTAATTTTCTTATAATTTTATTATAACAGTACTTATACAAATAAAATGTTCGTTTATAGGCTATAACATTATTCTTGGCGTTCACTGTATGTAGTGGTTGTCCATCTGGTCATGGTTGTCCATCTGATCGTCAGTTAGACCACGAAACCAGAAACCAAGAGAATTTACGAGCCGTTCAATCTAGAGCCCAAGAAGAAACATTTCGCGATGATGTGTTTTTAGTAAATTTCGGAAGAAATCTAACGAAGTTAATAATTGATTGCTTATCTCGTCTGGACGTTGGCAAAAATGGTTCTGAGGGCCGTCATGGGATTGGATATAAAACCCTTAAACATGAATATTGATGTAAAAATGTTAATATCACCCGTTTTATGGATTTATCGATTATTATAGGTGGAATAACCTAAAAATATATTATCAAAATAAAATGCTGTTTTTTATTTTAAAATTTCATCACCGATTTTATCGTAACAAATGTAAGCCCATATAAATAGAAAAAAGGTACGATATGTGATGTATTTAATTCAAGACACGCGGTTACGTATTTTATACACATTTTAGTCGTGTTTGTAGTACATATTTGTACGTTTTCGAATTATAAACATAAATATCTTGCGAAAATAGAACGTTTAATGAAATATGTTTTATAAAATTTATTGTTCAAAAAATCTTTTGAAAGAAATTAGTGACCTACATTTACGAGGGCCGGCTGACTTAATGGCGCGATCGCCTAGAGTAGGCCGTGTAAATTAAAAAAATAGTTATCATATTTTGACATCTGATGCCTTGTCAATTGACAGTTAGTGTTGATGAAATTTGCGACAAAACATGTTTCGTAGTAATTTTTTTAAATTTTACCCTGCTACTAATTAAGTTGCAATAAAATAATTTTAAGCATGGCAGGAGCAGCTTAGAAGATGGTTCTCGCAGTGGACGGCCGAAAACATCTCCAAGTTCAGAAATGGTGGATAAAGTTCATGATGTGTTGCTAAGTAACCGACGATTGAAAGCGCTAATAATAGCAGAAGTAATCGTATATTTTGGACGAATAACTTGACAATAGAAAGCTTTCGGCTTTTTGGATGCCGCATTTACTGACGACGGAACAAAGACGTGTTTGCTGTCAAATATCGATGAATAATTTTTAAAACCAACAAATTTTCTCCGTCGATTTGTTACTCTTGACGAAACATGGGTTTATTATTATTAAAGACGGGACACGAAAGGCCGATGACTCATCGCCCACGGGCGTACTATTGAAAATTTGTCTTTTTAAAGAGTTTCTAATTTTATATATATATAATTGGAAAACAAACGCGTGGTGATCTTTGAAAAAAGAGATACATTTTTATTTGTTCATTTTGTAGTTCAAGTTGAGTAAAAAAGTATTAATTTTAACTAGCAATACTTTCTCAAAATCCTCTTCTGTAAAATTTGTTCTCTTTGAATGAAATACATCCTTGTAGATAGAAAACGTCCTTTCTACATCGCAACTAGTTATAGGTGCATACTGGAAATATTCTTCAGTTAGATTTTGAGGTATTGTCCCCATACACAATTGCTGCAATGTTATTAAATTTGGTTTCCTATTAAAAACAGCGTCTAACCACAGAATAACAGAAATGACAATATCCGCGGTACCTTCGATGTTTCAGCGTTCATTTTTCATGACCTTGAAGCTAATGTTTACGCTGTCGCCATTTTGAAACTATGTCGATATATTTAAGCGGTTTATTTCTAAACAACATAATTGTAAATAAAAATACTAAACTATCAGGTACTACAGTATTATGTTTTCTTTATTTATACATGAAATAACAAAATTTGAGCCAAGTATTATTTATTTGTAGAAAGTTCTAGGATCTGCATATTAATCTACAAAATGTAAATAAGTTGGGCAGTTTTTTGTCCGCCAGTTTACTAGAATATGTATGAACAAAATTGTTTTTAGTACAAATTTGTTTCGAAATATATATTATAAAAAAAATTGGCATCACGGCTGGAAGTAAATATTAGAGAAGTTACAATTAAATAATTCATATTATTTTAAACTACTAATAAAAAGCTGATATTTATAACGTGTGTTCATTTGAAAAGTCAATCTATGTTACTTTGAAATTTTGATAGAATGAGACGCAAATATATTAGTATGTGTTTGTTGTTCCGTAAACGTAAATCCAAATGACATTTGATAATGTCAATCACAAATATCAGTTAGTGCATAAAATAATCGTGCGTCGATTCTGGTTTAAATTAATTGCTTCTCAGTTTTAAAATGGCTTTCACTTTAGAACATATTTTTTTTTTAATCCAGGCTTATTTTCGAAGTGGTAATAAAATTGATGGTTTATGGGTTTATTCAGTTCAAGATTGCATGGTAGAATTTCAAGTTGAGTTTCCACATCTTGTAATAGATTATATACAATTTAAGAATACTTTGGATAGAACTTTAAAACTTTTTTCTGAAACTGGTAGTCTCTTAAGAAAATCAGGCAGCGGAGCAGTTAAGAAACGTACACCTCAAATTGTCAATCGTGTTGAAGAAATAATGGAAAATGAACCACAAACATCTGTTCGACATTTGAGTCAACAAATGAACCTTTCTGTTGGTACAACTCACAAGTTATTAAAAAAAGATATGCAACTTTATCCATACCGTGTCACAGCAGTACAAGAATTGTTAGAAATTGATTACCAACGTAGACTAGTTTTGTAATTGGTTTGTAAATATGAACAATAATTGAGAACTTTCGCAAAGAGTCATCTTTACTGATGAAGCATAGTTTTATAAAACGGGATACCTAAATTCACAAAATACAAGAATTTGGAGTAGTGAAAATCCACATGTAATTAATGAAGAATCGCTACATCTAGAGAAAATTGGTATTTGGGCAGCGATAAGCCAAAGGCGAATCATTGGACCAATATTCTTTCAGGGAACGTTAACTGCTCAAAGGTACCGTACGGAAATTTTACAACCATTTGTCAATCAGTTGCATGATGATGAACTACAAAATGCATATTTCCAACAAGACGGAGCACCTTGTCACTGTACTGCAGAATCTTTGGATTATTTAAGAGAATTTTTTGATGAGCGTATAATTAGTCGAAATGCACGTTCATGCGATTTAACACCTTGCGACTTCTTTTTGTGGCCTTATCTAAAGAATAACATATTTCGAACACCTATATTGAATTTGAATGATATGCTACAGAGAATCGAACAGAAATACATGGAAATAATAACAATCCAGTAATGTTGCAGAATATCATCAGAAATTTTGAACGGAGGATTTTAAAGTGCATTGATCTTGAAGGACAACATTTTCAACATTTGTTATAGTTTTCAATAAGTACTTATTATTTGTTACCTATTTGTATGTATGAAACTGTCAAAATATACGACTTCGTAGGTTAAGTAGTAAATTTTAATTTACGACATACTTCAAAATGTTCTCAGTAAATCACATGCTACTAGATTGACTTTTCAAATGAACACTTGTTATACATATTTGTCGAACCTGGAATAAAAACAGGAAACTAAAAGCATTAAAACTCATTTGATTATAAAAAATTTGTATTATTTCAGTGTTTATAAATGTTTTAATATATTTCATTTAACAATTTTACCCCTTTGAGAAGTTAAATTTCAATTAAAAAACTTTAGCGTTTAAATAAGACATGTTAACAACATTCCAAACATTGTTTGACATAGTTTCAAGATGACTGATTGGTTCGGCGCACAAAAAATCTAAATCAACAAAAAAAATTATTTGCACTTTCTGTTATTCTGTGGTCTAACTCTTGCCGAAGGCCACATCCGAAGTCATACCAAGTGACGTCGAAATTTTCAAATTATTAATAGCCACATCTAATGTGCTTAATCCCATCATTTAATTTGAGATTTTGACTTTCAAAATAAATCATTAATTTTAGCAAATTTCCAAAGTGTACCTGAAGAAAGTACAACTGATTTTTTTCATTTGAAATTTGTATTAGTTTTTTGCACTCAGAAGTACTAAGTAATAAACATGTAACGAAATTCTGTAAAGTATCGAAATTCTATGCATAAAAACTAGTAGCTTCCAACCATGTTCCCCATCTAGTTATTACTGGAGAGGGAGGCAGTGACAAAGACGGATGTTTTTCCCTTTATAGAGCAATCTATGGTGCTTTTCTGAAAACTTTTTTAAAAGCGAATACAAGTCTTATCAACTTCCGGAAAGGTGTCTGATATATTCACAGATTCTGTGGAGAGCATGTGCTACACAAGTAATATGCAGTACATTAGGATATGTTTCCTTTAATAGCCTATTTTTAACATATATGGAGCACTGTCACTGACAAATGAAAGTATTTTTTCTTTTACCTGTCTTCAGAATGCATATTCTCAGGTACTGTTTGCACATCAACTGTATTTATAGCTTTTATTGCTATTACATATGTGTTATATAGAATAGTTGGATGCAGTACATCAGCTACAACATTTACCACAGAGCGTCCTAATATGTCGAAAGTTTCGTCGGCACTTGTCCATAGCTACTGATTTGAAAGATGGCTTCTAATGCTATCTACTGCTTTCATATAGTACTTAGAAACATAATATTTGCCTAAGGTGGATTCATCAGGAACATTTCGACCAGTATATTTTTGGAGAAATGTTTTGAAGGTGGGATTGTTAAGTTTATTTAATGAAATATTTTTCGCCATTAAAGTTTCACAATGTTCTTCGTTAAAATTGTCAGATTTCAACGAGTCTAGTTTCTGTCTATGTGTTTGCGATGCTAAGTTACGTTTTACGTGCGATTTCTTAGAATTTTTTAGCAATATTAACAGACTTTGTAATAAATTTCGGAATCCTGGTAATTTCTATACAATCAGTTTGACCCTTAATCCAACTCGTCATTGTTTCACGATGTCATTCTCGACATTGTTCCATATTATATTTGAAAAAGTAACTTAAACAATGTTCTAGATCTAAATAAATGAAAATTAAAAATGAAATTCACTGAATACTTACGTCAAAATTATTGTAGATTTAATGGAACGACATTAAACAGGATCTATTACAAAAATTGTAAGTATGTAATTAAGAGTTAACACAATGAAAAAATGAAACTAACTCACCGTACTTGATTTATCTTACGAAATATAATCTAGTAAATAAAATAAATTATAGAAACTCCTCCCGCTTCTATCTATGCCCATGAAGAAAGGAATTTAACTGTAAATTTGAAGTAATAGCGTCACAATTCAACGACGAAAAACAAATGTGCGGTTATCCACGTTCAATAACTGTGTGTGGTACTTAGCGATGTTATAGATTACTTATATGGTCCATCTTAATTTCAGCCGCTCGTGTCTGGTTTCTAATTATTATACACCCAAACTTAAACAACAGTTGAATATGTGGACCATACATGGAGAAGCAACTTCAAAGAAAGTCAAGACAGTTTTATGAGTGAAAAGGATGATGGCATATTTTTGATGCAACAGAAATATTGTTGATGGACTATCTTCAAAAGGGCTAGACCGTAAACGGCGAATATTATGCAAATCTTATAGATCGCTTGAAGATAGCCATCGCTGAAATTAGTTTGGGAATGACTAAGAAGAAAGAGCTCTTTCACAACGATTTCGCACCAGTACAGTTGCTGCAAAAGAAATTCAAGGATAGAACTTCCAAATTAGTATTGCACTCCCCATATTTCCTAGACGTAACACCATCTAACTTTCATTTATTCCCTAAATTAAAAGATTTTTTCGGAGGCAAAATATTCTGCACAAATGCACAATAAAAATAAAAAATTTTTAACTAAATATCACAGGCTTTTTAATTCCAATTTAAATTCAGGTTATAGATTTGTACCGAGTTGTACATCCATTCAATAGGATTAAATAATACAATTACAATTTATTTCTATTGAGAATGTAATTTTTATTAAATATCTTTAGGAAAGTTGGTATATTTTTCAGCTATATTTGTTTTTTATGAAAGATCTTTCAAAATATGTACACATAACACCTAATGAAGTAGTAGATACATACATTAACAAGAAGACTGCGGTTAATGATACAATGAAACCAAATGAAACCGTCAAGCATCAAGTAATGTGTCATTATGGGGAAGTGGCTAAAGTATCAACCCAATTTCACAGTCTACTCCAATTATGAATTTTTTCGATGGCTCGTTATTTTACTGATCTAGTTTATTACATTAAAACTGGATCCTTACAATATTATACTTACTTTTCATTGTTTCCCTTCTGTATAAAAATAAAATTTTATTTGAGAGTACATCACTTTTGTTCCTTCAAGGAACTAAAGGAATATCTTGTATGAAATAAGAATCAATATTCGTTATTATTCTCTATCTAAACAAATTTTGTGAATATTTAGAAAATACCAAGTATTATGTCTGAACAATTATGTCTTCTATGTTAGTGTTTCGCATTATTACATGCGGTATGTGAAATACCTTCAATTATATATGTATACAAAATAGTACGGATTCTTATATCTAATTACTTATTAATTAGATCATTGAGTGAACATTCCATTTGTACCCTAGTAACCCAGTAATATAAAAGCCACACAATTTTGAAGAAAATTTTAGTAAATATTTTCGACATATAACGACAAGTCTAAAATGAAGACGTCAATTGTAAGTATTCCCTTGATACAATTAAAGTATTAAAAATTATGTTCACAGTATGCTAAAATTCTATACTTTAAAACTTTCCAACTCAATGGTTGTGATAGGTTATCGCTTTATTATATCTTTTAAGTACCCAAAAATGTGTTATATTTATTTTTTGTTATGTAAATAGATTAGTAAATTAACTTAAAGTTAGTATTTTGGTCCCTTTATATTTCGCACAAGATTAATTAGAAAAGTGAGATCACCACTTACAAAAATTTTCCTCCTTAATCCTGAACCATCTTAGTGCGGTCACACAGACCGCTGCGAAATTGTATTTTCTTGGAAATTGTTCCCACTTTAATATAACTTCAAATCACCCGATCGTCAGTTTACATGCAAACGTTGAACTTGATTGGTGAACTTATTTCTTACAAGAGTGAAATTAAAATTTCGACGCGGTCACAGTCACCAGACTACGGCATTAGTGTAACTATTTTAATTTTGTCTACGTTTATTTTGTGTGACTTTTGACTATGAGCGACTTTCCTACTTCATCAAAAAGGGTTTGTTACGGTCATCCAGACTTAACACCAACTACTTAACCAAATTGGTTTAGTGAAGCGAAAATAGTGATGACGAAAAAGTCGATGAAGATTATAACGAAGTAAGTGATAATGACTCAGCTTCAGAAGCAGAGGCAGATAGTGAAGATGAGGCTGAACGTATCGAGGAGATGTAGAGTGAAAGTGAAGAAAGCAACACAGCATCAGCTGCGAAGATTAAAAGATAGACTTTCTACTTGTGTAGGTATATCATGCCATAAACCGACCAGAGGGCCACCAGATATTCTGTGATAACGTCCAGGAATTGCAGTCCAAAAATTCAGGCAAAAGAGTATTTTTTTTCTCTTAAGCTGCTAATTCTCAACGGTATCGGCAAATTCCAAATTATATACGATCTACGTTCTTATCCGCAATATATGCTACTTCCAAAATATGTAGAATTACGTAGAACTTAATTCCCTCAAGTGTGTAAAAAAATGCACTTAGAATAATGAAACAGATCTTATTCACGGCAAGTCAATGCTTTATATCGAGACGACAGAGTAGGGAGGGTAGGGATGGGCGACATATGTACACGTAAAATAAAAATTGAAGCAACTCGTGACGTATTCGAGTATACTTGGCGATAAAACGTTAAATATAAAAATTATGAAAATTCAAAACGTAACGACTATTTAGATATATAGGATAGAATTTAAAGCGAACCTCTATTTAATATAAGGAATTAAATTTAAGGCGTTACAACTTTCTACTTTATATTATAC
This sequence comes from Melolontha melolontha, assembly GCA_935421215.2. Classification (NCBI taxonomy): domain Eukaryota; kingdom Metazoa; phylum Arthropoda; class Insecta; order Coleoptera; family Scarabaeidae; genus Melolontha; species Melolontha melolontha. The sequence goes on from OW285235.1 coordinate 216,474,756, forward strand.
TGGAATAGATTATCACTAAAACTATTCCATCACGATCAAATCATTCCGTGATCATTGCTCTTCGACTATGCTTATGAACGTCTATAACTTTTTGCAACCAACAGAGAAAATTATAGAAAATAAATAACTGTTTTCTTGTTTGTGGTCACCTTCGTCAAAGGCAACCCCTAGCTTAATTTGTACCACTGTATACGCTCAGCTTTCTCTACTCACAATTTTAGTACTAATTTCTTTCAGTTAAATCATCCCATTATAAAATCTTTATAGTTATATTATGTTGTTATTTTAATGTAACATAAATTTATTAGAAATTGATTTGATAATTTTAATTTTCTTTCTGAATCAGCATAATTTTCTTATAACAGTACTTATACAAATAAAATGTTCGTTTATAGGTTATAACATTATTCTTGGCGTTCACCGTATCTAGTGGTTGTCCATCTGGTCCTGGTTGTCCATCTGATCGTCAATTAGACCACGAAACCAGAAACCAAGGAAATTCACGAGCCGTTGAATATGGAGACCTTAAAGAAACATTTAGCGATGATGTGTTTTTAGTAAATTTCGGAAAAGATCTAAGAAAGATAATAAGTGATGGCTTCTCTCATCTGGTCTCAGAGAGACGCAATTTTATTGGATAAAAAAACCCTCAGACGTTGATGTTGACGTAAAAATGTTAATATGACACGTTTTATGTATTTATCAATTATTATAAGCGGAATAACCTAAAAATATATTATCAAAATGAAAGGCTGTTATTCTTTATTATAAAGTTTCATCACCCATTTTATCTTAACAAATGGACGGCCATATAAATAGAAAAAAGGTACGACATGTAATGTATTTAATTCAAGACATACGGTTGCTATATATTTTATACAGATTTTAGTAGTGTTTGTAGTATTTTATTAACAGTACATACTTCTGCATCTTCGAATTATGAACACAAATATCTTGAGAAAATATAACATTTAATAAAATATATTTTATAAATTGGTAAATTCTTAAATAAAAAAATTATTCCAATTAGGGGAGTTTTTAAACAATCCCCCTCTACTAAATTTAAGTTAGTAAAAATGTTTCCACCACCATTTGCCTCAATAATTTGTACATAAATATTCAAAGTTGTATTTTATATATTCAGTATTTTCGTCCACCTGATGAAGCCTTTGTATGCCGAAACAATATTGTAGTGGATCTACAATAAATTTTTTTTTTAAACTAGAAGTTTAATACTTATTTCTTATCGTGCTCGATAGAAGGTAAAAGGTCATTGTTAGTGTTATAAATTAAAGTTTCCTTTTTCGCGAAAATCGAACCACACAGTACTTATGTTAAGTTCCCATACTCATACCGAATAACATCCCTGTTAGTAACTCTTAAACAAGAAAACAAGGTTTACATATTAGATATAGCTGTACCTTTCTGAAATAACATCACAAAAACATACACTGAAGAAATCAATAAATACCTGCCGTTAGCAAATCAATTAAAACAGATGTGGGACATGCAAATACCAGTTATTGTTTCAATTGTACTTGGAGCTAAGGGCGAAATCCCAAAATAACTTTTCAAAAGCCCAAAAGCCCAAAAGCAATTGCTATTAATAACATATGTAAAAGCGCTTAAAAAATCTATATTGTCTAGATACGTGCAGCATTGTCAGAAGGGTAATTGGTAATGACGCAGGTATTTTACAACACCGACAACAAGAGAGCCATCTTGTTTTTTAGGAGACCGATGAATTACTCAGAAACCACGAATAAGAGACACCTGTGTAAATGTGAAATAATAATAATAATAATGCCAAAAACAAATTAGCATATCGATGCAAGAGCTCGCATCAAGCAAGCTTTGCTACAAAATAATACAAATCTATATCTGTATACATGGACACACAGTACATATTTACCAGCGTTTTCTTCAACCACCAGACGCATGCGTTTCTGTCTAACGACTTTGTCAATGGAGGGCTTACGAAGACAAACGACTGTAGTATACTTTCTGATCATGTAGCAAATTCCGTTCTCAGATGATACCAGATAGCCTAGTGACATCTGACGACAAAACAGTCTACGCCGATGAAAGTTATTTCTTCTCGAATAGCTAAGCTATTACAGGAAAAGAAAAAATACGAATATTACTGTGAGTCCATTAACTCGTCGCCATATGGCGGTAATATACCGAAAACAAATTAGCATATTTTGTACCAAAGCTTGATGCGAGCTCTGGCATCGATATGCTAATTTGTTTTTGGTATATTATCGCCACCTAGCGACGAGTTAATGGACTCACAGTAATATGCGTATTTTTTCTTTTCCTGTAATAGCTTAGCTCTTCGAGAGGAAATCACTTTCATCGGCGTAGACTGTTTTGTCCGTCAGATGTCACGAGGTTATCTGGTGTCATCATCTGAGAATAGAATTTGCTACATGACCAGAAAGTGTACTACAGTCGTTTGTCTTCATAAACCCTCCATTGATAAAGTCGTTAAACAGAAACGCATGTGTCTGGTGGTTGAAGCAAATGCTGGTAAATACGTACTGTGTGTCCATGTATACAGATATATATTTGTTTTTATACAGATTTGTATAATTTATTTAATAATGGTTTATTAAGGGCGCAACAAAATCAACCAAATACAGGCACAAGAAAAGTACTTCATGCAGCAATAGCTAATCAATCAAAATTATTGAAAGATTTTCTTTGATTCGAGGATTAAATCAAAGAAAATGTCATCAAAGTGTTGGACTTTTAACTAAGACATTACTTCTACACATCGGATAAGCAAAATCAGAGTTTCGAAATGAAAATCGAAACACTGCAAAAAAAATACTCTCAAGTCAAGAGAGACAGTCTCTCCTATTATGCACTACACCATACAAGAAGTTAGCACTGACGATTTCCTGTCTAGCATCTAACAAAACTATGGCATGCGTCATCATGCTTTGGTTTTGTTAGTAGACTATTGTGATCGGTATTTCTACTTCTCAATACCCTTAAATCTCAGGTACTTGAAAACCTTTCTGCACACTTTCCACTCGCACTTTATGATAAGTGTACGTAGGATGTCAAATTATTAAATCATATTTCAATTTATTTCGAACTAGCGAACAATAGAGATGTTTCGTCGTTTCCATATTTGGAACCACGCAAAAAACCAAGAGTCGCACAAGCAGATGTGCCCATATTAGTAATATGGTAGACAAAAATTAGATCAATGTCAAATAACACTCCTAAATCTTTGATTGTCATACTAGAAAGTAAAAGGTCATTGCTAATGTTATAATTAAAACCGAAAAGATTCTTTTTTCGGGAAAATCGAACCATACAGTACTTACATGTGAAGTTCAATTTCATATTAAATTAATGTTATTCTGCAAGATAATTGCCTTATCTGGTCAATAAATGCGCACATATATCATTAAGTCGTCAGCGTAAATCAGTCCAGGACACATCAGTGACTCAAGAAGATCATTAATGAATAATAAGTAGAGAAGGTGCCTCAAATAAAACCACTTTTAACATAGCCGATGCAACATGATCTATGCAAATGATATAGAAACTGTTCTACTTCAACTGAAATAAATTTCATTGTATACAGAGTGGTTGGTTTTTCATTGTAGACTCAATATTTTCGTTGAGAGTATCATATTTTAAAGAAATCAAAACGTATCCGATACTATTTTTGCCATGTTTTCAATCCTGTGAAATAAAGTGCTATCACTTGAAAAATAAAAGGTGATCAATGCTTTTTTTAAATTGAACATCCTATATATTTTTGTTGTATACAGTATATATTCTTTTTTTTTTGTTGGGCAATGAATAACGCCATAATAACAAAAATAAACAAGAAAAAGTTTACTTTGAAAATGTGACACAACAAAAAAAAATATTTAAATGTCAGTTTGTGAGGTGACACAGTTTGGCGATTAATGAATCATTATTGGTAGTTTCCCTGGGTTATTTACCATTTTAAGGATTTAAAAACGGAATTTACTAATACAGAGAAAGCAGATATGATACGATGCTTTTATTTATGAAATGATAACTGGCGCCAAGCTGCAAATATGTACGTGAATCAATACCCTGATCGAAAACAACTGCTCTGGAATACCTATCGACCGGTCGATCGCGAAAAAATAAAAAATAATCACTCCACAGGTTCCAGTTCTCTCGACCGTCAACTCTAGGCCATCAATGTCTCTCATTGGAATTTGCGCGACTCCAGGCGCAATGGAACTGCGCAACGTTCGGCGACCCTTCCCGATTCTTCTCGAATTAGTCAGTTTCATATAAAAGTCCGCGACGACCCGACACTATGCCAGTCATAACTGAGTATCTGAACGACACGTAATATTAACGCAAAATGAGTGCGGCGAAAATAAGTAAAACATACCATTTTAATAACGTCTGGGAAGAAGAATTTTTGTTTATTATGGTCAAAGATAAGTGTATTTGTTCCGTTTGTCGATCGTCAGTGGCATTGCCTAAACGCGGGAACTTAGAAATGCATTATAAAAACTATGAAAATGATTTTCCGCAAAAAAGTGCTTTAAGAAAACGAAAGGTGAAAGATTTGAAAAGTAGTTTAAAGGAAGAGCAATCCATTTTTACTAGGCCAGCGAAACAGTCACTAGCTGCAACAATCGGCTCTTGTAAAATTTCCTACATACTGGCGCAACATAAGAAACCTTTCGAAGATGGAGCGGTAGTAAAAGAATCATTTGTCGAAGCGACGAATGTATTATTTAATGACTTAAATGATGAAATAAAACAGAGATTTTATCTGCTATCGAGGATGTTCAATTAGGCCGCTAAACTCTTACTAGACGTATCGAAATTATGAACCCAGATTTGGAATTCAAACTAAAAAATGATATTATGAAATGTACATACTTTTCTTTGCAGTTTGATGAGTCCACCGATATGACTGATACTGTTCAATTATATATTTTCATTCGGACGGTATTTTCTTATATGTCATCTAAAGAAGAATTGTTAACGTTGCTGCCTCTGAAAGAGAGAACTCGCGATATTTACAAAGTCTTTACGATTTACAAACTCGTGTCCATTACAACTGATGGAGCACCATCAAAGACAGGCAACCAAATTGGGTTTGTGGCATTGTGTCGAACTAACGATGACTACCCATTATTTTCGCGTTCCATTGCACATCAGCAAGTTCCATGTTAAAAAATACTAAATATGAATGATGTCGTGGATGTTGTCCCAAAGATCGTAAATTCATTTGCTTCTTATTTACTTCTTTATACAGACAGGACGGTTGCGCCTAGGAAAATGTTTAGAGATATTTTAAAAAGTATTAACTGAAGGCATTCCTTTTCGTCACGAACGAGGTGACGGCACTAAGATACTTAAAAATGAAAAATGGTTCCGTGATTTAGCTTTCTAATTTGGAACTACAGGGAAAAAATAAAACCATTATCGATATGGTTAGCGCAACAAACACTTTTATAAATAAATTGAAGCTGTTGAATAATCAGCTAAACAAAAAGTACTATACAGATTTTCCAACTTTGAAAAGAAGGGCAAGTTCTCAAATTATGACAAATACGAGACACAACTGTGAAACATTCAGAGTGAATTTGAAAGGCGCTTCTCTGAGTTTAAGCAACTAACGGATATTGCAGCTTCCATGGCTTATCCATTTTCTGGTGAAGACATTGAAAAAATTGCTACCGAAATATCAAACACTTTCAATATGAAGATCTCTTCAGAACATAATGAGGTATTTCAGATATACATCTCAAAGTCACAGCAACTGAGGCCAAAGTTTGGTCTTTCATATCCGTAAACAAGTAACCGTGTTTGAAATAAACAGCTCTTCAGTTAACAGGATTCTTCGGATCAACTTACTTGTGCGAGTCTCCATTTTCAGAAATGAAAATTGATTAAACGAAATATGGCAATCGTTGCAATTTTATTAGATGTTTAACTTATATCGGGTGTCCGTTTAATACTGAAGCTGACAGACAGTTTGTGTCAAATTTTAGTTAAGTTAGCACTGTTCTTGATTTCGAACATTGAAATCGAACACAATACCCTTACGCTTCGAAGTGTTTGTTCCCAAAATTTACTAATTACAATTATTTAAGAAAATGGGATGGATTGTATCGTGTTCTAAACAAAAAATGTGAACAATAAAAGCTAACGGAAAACAGCCATGTACGACTATGGCAAAAGATGTTAAACATCAATTGACAATAATTATCATTCTCAGTATGGCAAATACAAAGCAAAGAAATTTCCAAAATTTGACAGACTTTTCAGTATTAAACGGACACCCGATACAAGTATAATATACTATTTATATATTATAAGTAATTGCAATAAATCATTTTCATAAATCTGTCTTTTTATTGTAACCAGGCTACTCCTAGTAGTCGGTAGTCGTTCGTGTCGATCGCTTGTCACCTAAATGTTTTGTGGTAGATCGCAATTCCTAAAAGTCTGAATACCCCTGCTGTAGATAATGTTAGACAATTTTTATTAGACTAATATTATCGATAAAATTTTACGTAAAGTTAATTCTTTCGAAGTTGTGTCTCCACTGAGTAGCGGAAACATTTTCTTTTGATATGTTGTTATATTACTTCATTAGCTTTGAACACATTGACAATTTTTCAAAATTTAGTCATTTACCATTACAAGAGTGTGCAGATAAGCGAATATTATTGTAAAATGAGCCAATTTGCGAGGTTAGCCAATTTGGTGTAATCAAAATGTTATTTGGACGAGATACTTTAAATGTCATGATTAAATATTAACAAGATGCAATTATTTAATAGAACACCTGTAATCGTATTAAGTAATAAAATAGTATATTAAAGTACAAGTTGCATAAGACATGATTTTAGTGCGCGCGTTCAAGTTTAGAAAACGAGCCGCAAGGCGAGTTTTCTAAAGAACAAGTGCACTAAAATGTCTTATGAAACGTGTATTTTATACTATTTCTTCTATTTCGGACATTAAAAGTTCAAACAGACTTAAAATAAGAGGCATGTTTTGTACGAAAATTGTAGAAATTTCTTTTTTTGAAGTTGGTAGCATTGATGTTTAACTAGAGCATTTTAAATATTTGAAAATCGGCGGTGTTATATGTCATTTTAAGTTTAAAATTTAGATTGATTTATGCAATAAATTATTAACGAAATGGACGAAGCAAATAATTGCACGCCCCCAGAGATTCGCAAAATAGCAGAAGATAATTTACAAAATCTTTTGCCAACAAAGTCTCGAAATATTTATCAAAAGCAATACGAGCACTTTTTAACTTGGTGTAAAGAAAATAATATCGCGAATATTACTGAAAATGTAATTATTGCTTATTTTGATAAGGAAAGCAAGATAAAAAAGGCATCGACCTTGTGGTCCACATATTCGATGTTACGATGTTGTTTAAATATTTATAAAAATATAGATATTTCAAAATTTTCTAGGCTTCTTGCATATTTAAAAAGATTATCTGAAGGCTACGAGCCTAAGAAATCCAAGATTTTAGAAATAGATCATATTAACTGTTTTATAATAGAAGCCGATGATAAAACATATTTAGCAATGAAAGTAAGTAATACAAACATCCTTGTAATAGTATTTTATTAATGTTCTACATTATTTTGTTATAATAGTCATATTAATATTGATAGGTTATCCTTATAATGTGTTATAATGGAGCTTGTCGTCGTGAAGAAATCATGAACATGATTTTAGATGATATACAGTTTAAAAATGATGTCATAATGGTTAGAGTGCCAAAAACTAAAACTTATATTTCAAGACAATTTCTCGTATTATAACTGAAATATTATGCATTGATTTGGTTAAAAAATATTATTCACTTCGTCCCACTCATGTTACACGTAAACGCTTCTTCCTGCAATATAGAAATGGTTCTTGCGTGAATAATCCAATTGGCATTAATACTATAGGAAAAGTACCAAAAGTTATTGCAACTTACTTAAATTTGCCTAATCCTGAACTCTTCACTGGACATTGCTTTAGGCGTTCAAGTGTGACACACTTGGCTAATAGTGGAGGTGACTTAATAACAATTAAGCGGCATGGAGGATGGAAATCTTCAGCAGTGGCTGAAGGTTACATTGATAATTCCACCATGAAAAAAGTTGATGTTGCTCGAATACTGTCTAGTGCACCAAATACATCCATTAAAATTATTCAGAATCCATCGACTTCTGATGCAATAGGCAGTGATGTGTCAATCAATGTGAATCAACAGGAATTCAAACAAAACATAGTGTGTTCCCAGAATCTGCCTGGAATCTCCATTAATGCACATGAATCTTCTAGTGTTACAGTAAATGTTTATAACAGTTGCACTATTCAAAATGGGAAGTAAATGTCAATAGTAGCATTAGCTCTTCCAACTCTGTTTAACAATTTATATTGTTAATTAGTATAAATAAAATGTTAGCAAGTGTTTTTTATTCTTTGTACCTATACAACTTTTACTACACATGCTTGTTATACACATTTATATTTGACATTTACATATGATTTAGTTCCATTTCTTTTTTTGTGACCAACCTCTAAAAACAAAATTTTGCGTGCGAAAAAGTAATACTTTATGCAACCCAAACGGGTGTCGAAAAGTGCACTTTATAGCACCGAAATAGAAAAACATATTTCAAAATGACCCGAATTCACTTGTAGAACGATTAGGAACAAATTGCAAGCGGCACCTTTCTTAAAATTATTCTAAGAAACCATTGCCTAACTACATTTTATTAATTGTTAAAAAATTATGGATTAATCGAAGATGTAATTTTATGTTAATGAAGAATGGTACTAATAAAAAACAAAAAACGTTTCTGATTTTTATTTATTTATGTTCCATAAGTTACAAGATTCATAGGATAAAAGTTATAATAATTACATCCTTCTACTACTGAATATATTTTGAAAACGGCTTCATCTGGTGACGCTTCAAAGGATGTCTTTGAGAATATAAAGATTCTGTTTTAATAGTTAATATTAATTATGATTTAACAGACCAATAGCCACAAGTATTTTGAAATTGAGTTGTATCCCTTGAAGGATTTAGGAAAGATTTAGTCGAGGCGGTAATATTCCAAAGTAAGGAAATGGAATAATTCTATTCCTTCGCTTTCTATTATGAGGATGATAACTGGATCGATACTTTTATACCGGGTTCTCTTTTTATCATTACACATACATCCTTATGATCAAAGCTAAAAAAAGGAAAATCAATGCATTGGTGGCATAGCAGGCAACCAGTTATACGCCAGTGACTTATTTTTCAAAATGTTATATTTCTAGATTTTTCATTCATATTTAAATCTTAAATTTTAAATATATTTTATTGAAAAATGGATAATTTATTTAAAACATTTAATTATCCTAGCAGGCGCATACCTGCTGCGAAGACAATTTTAAATATTTTTAAAAAATTCAAAGAATATGGATAGTATTTCTTTAAGGCTGAAATATATGTCAGATAGTAAAATTTAGTGTATCAAAAGAGCTAGAAAATATGAAGGCGTTGATAACGAAAAAGTACAAATAGATTTTACCATTTTATGAGATTGTAGAGCGTTTTCCTTTCTCACGTTACGCCATACTCTTAACGAATTACGGAACGTATTGGGGGCATTTCAGTTGTTTTATAAAATGGAGAAGTTTATCTTCAAAAGTGTTAATGGGAAATTCTTATAGGTAATAAATATGTTACAATTTATTTAATAATCCCAATAACTTTTGGACTGTACAATTATCTGACAGCATCACTACTGGAATTAAAGATTGAAGAAGGCAAGACATTATGCAACAAACTTTTGGAATCTGTTAAAGTAAGACTGTTTTCATATGAAGGACGACCAGCTACTAGAACAGCAACTATTTAAAAGAGAAGGTTTTCGTAGTACTGAAAATGCTACTGGGGTTACTTCTTTTCTAGAACAAGAAATGTTTAATATTAGGAAAAAAAACAAATCCTGAAAATAAAGAACAAATACCTGTAATCGAAACAGACATTAGTCCACATCAAAAGTCACTTTCGTTATTTAGATTTTTGCAAAAAAGAATAAGAGAAAGTAAAATCAATTACAGCTGATGGAATAATAACTATAAGGCAATACCTCGAAATGCCAAATTCAAATCAGGACATTCTTTTATTTTGGTAGGTAGGCTTAAAAAAAGGCTAAGAGCATTTTTTATTTGGATTTTCTTTTAGGCAACAGAAATACTTCCGTATACCTGCGAGTCCATTTAAATCTATTACGTAACTGTTTGCTTTATCAGTAAAAATTGTTTTGTTTGATATTTCCTCGTTTTCATTTAACAAATTAAACATTATATCACAAAAATCAGTTCGTTTTATTTTATCTTTCTCGATAAGCTCTTGGTGGTTTGATATCTTGTTTGGCTTATATTTGAATTCTTTAAGGGTTTAGAACACGGAACTGTACGATACTGCAAAAAGCCTGGCTACAACTGAAAACGCGATCCTACAGACCGTTCTACATAACAGGATATTCAGGTTCATATGTTCTGTTAATACGTGATTAGTTTTATTTTTTTGGGGGGGAATTTAGAAAACAATCCTCTTTGAATTTGTTAAAAATATTTAAAATTGTCTACGCACAAGATGTACGTCTATTAGGATAATTAACTGTTTTAAAAATTTAAATTAAATATATTATCCATTTTTCAACCAAATGTATTTATAATACAAAGGTATTTTTAATAATATAAAATATTATTAAAAATCTGGTGTGAAGAACACAAATAGAGGTTCACTATTAATATTTTTTGTGAACGTGTCCGAACATATCCCTCCCCAGAGACGCAGATACGTATTTCGCCTTTCTACAGGCTCATCGGTACGCCCCTGCTAGAGAAAGGATATCTTCAGACACATTCACAAAAAAGAACCACATCGCCATATCACAGAAATTATCCAGACCGAGCGTAGAAGTAAATTCAGCGCTGCTTGTTGTCAGACAGCCGAAGTACCTCGCCCTATTCGCATAACCAATGCGAACCAACGACTCCCTTCTAAAGATGGCGCAGTCGTGTCTCTAAACACTGCATTTCGTCTGTGTCTTCACTCATACTACGGACTAACCGCATGTGTAATGTATCAGAATAATTGAAACATACATGAGTGGGTAAAACCCCTTAAGTTTTGTATAATACAAAGGTATTTTTAATAATATAGAATATTATTAAAAATCTGGTGTGAAGAACACAAATACAGGTTCACTATTAATATTTTTTGTGGACGTGTCCGAACATATCCCTCGCCAGAGAAAGGCGAAATACGTATCTGCGTCTCTGGGGAGGGATATGTTCGGACACGTTCACGAAAAATATTAATAGTGAACCTGTATTTGTGTTCTTCACACCAGATTTTTAATATTTTATATTATTAAAAATACCTTTGTATTATACAAAACTGGTGGGGTTTTACCCAGTCATCCATGTTTCAGTTATTCTGATACAAATGTATTTAATTTAAGTATGAATGAAAAACTAAGAACTATGACACTATGAAGTCACTGGTGTATAACTAGTTGCCTACTATACCATCAAAGCATCGATTTTTATTTTTTTAGCTTTACATATAGGGATAAATTTACGTGTAATGATAAAAAAAGAACCCGTTATAATAAATCTAATTCAGGAGGTGCATCATAATAATTTACATTGATAAATGGTTTTCCGTTTTTATCTGGTGCAACTGTCGAATCCACATTTTTTTGTTGTAGCGTCATATAAATTTTTAACATTTATTTTACTTACTAAAGAATGTGGATTGGTAGCCTATGTAACATCACCAGCAACAACAGCATAAGGCTTTAAATGATGTTTAATACCTATTTGACGATGGCAAGCTTGGAAAATCTAGGAATTCAACAAGATAATTAACGACTTCATCTTGATTTATAACACAATCAACTAAGTTATACGATCTTGAATAACCAGATAATTGATTTTGGCTGCGAATATTGGTCGTTCGCATAGCAATTTATGGATTCTGAAATTCGTCAATTGTCTGTGTAATAGTAAAGAAATCTGTTCACAATCTAACATATTACGTAGATGCATCGACTTCAATTTTGCCTAATAGTCGTTTGGCGAATTGATCTGCGGGTGCATCTTGTAGTGGAACACCTACATTGGTGGTCAATGTTAGTTCCTGAAAATTGTGCCAACGAACTGATGATTCTAAATATGCGTTGAATTTTTCGGCTGGTGTGGAACGTGGTCTAACTGACAGACCTGCCAACAAAATGAGAGCTCCTCCGAATGACTGTTCGCCTTCTCTTAAATCTTGAAGCATACGATTTAGTGCTGCTAATGATTTTTTATCGCAAACTAACTATATTATATTCATAACCTTTCTCCCTTCAAAAAAAACTTTGCGCCAAGGTTTGAGCTCAATCGGCCGAGCAGTATCGAACTTTATCAAAGACGCAAACATATAAAGATTAATTTTTAAATATATATGTTAAGATGTACATATAAGTCCAGTAGCAAAAGTTTTCACCCTCTTCTATTTTGATAGCGAATTCGAAAGGATAAGAACAAGTTATAGAAGTGTATCTAACTGTGTATTTCTATTTTGCTGATCTAGTTTATTTCATCGAAACTGGTTACTTACAATATTATACTTACTTTTCATTGTTAATTATCTGTATAAAATCAAATTTTGTTTGAGAGAACATCAGTTTTGTTCCTTCAAGTAACTAAGAGAATATGTTGTATAGAATAAGAATCCAATATTCGTTATTATTCTCTATCTAAGCAAATTTTGTGAATATTTAGAAAATACCAAGTATTATGTCTGAACAATTATGTCTTCTATGTTAATATTTCGCATTATTACATGCAGTATGTGAAATACCTTCAATTATACGAGTATGTATACGAAATAGTACGAATTCTTATATTTAATTACTTATTAGATCATTAAGTGAACATTCCTTTTATATACCCTAGGAACCGAATAATATAAAAGCCGCATAATTTTAAATAAATTTTAGTAAATAATTTCAACATATAACAACAAGTCCAAAATGAAGACATCAATTGTAAGTATTCGCTTGATATAATTAAAGTATTAAAAATTATATTTACATTATGCTAAAATACAATACTTTAAAACTTTCCAACTCAATAGTTATGATAGGTTATCGCTTTATTATGTTTTTTATGTACCCAAAAATGTGTTATATTTATTTTTGTGTCATCTAGATACATTAGGAAATTAGCTTAGAGTTAGTATTTTGGTCCCTTTATATTTCGCACAAGATTAATTAGAAAAGTGAGTTCACAACCATAAATTTAAATTTTCCTCGTTAATTTAGTATTTTATTGCTTAATGTTTACAACTGAAAACAAAGAAGAATTATTATTCGTTTACTATCAATTGACATTGCTAGTTGTTATCAGAGTAAAAGACAATCATTTGGTGCATTATTTATATCAAAATATTGAAAATGTTTACATAATGTATTCTTGTGAAAAATGTATAACAGCCACTTTCTCATTAGCTTTTTTGCGACTAGCGTCAAGAATACGTATACCGAATATTTTTGAAAAAAGATTTTTGGAATCTCTAACAGACCTCAAATAAAACAACTTTTATTAATAAATTTATGGAGGCAGAACATACAATTAAACAAAATACCTTACCTACCGTCTTATCGGTTATCTATGCGACCAATACATTATTAACCAAATTTTGGAAATTTATTACCATCTTGAATCTAATACAATGCAAAACATACATCATTTTTATTTATGTACTGAGTTTTAAAAAATTCCAACACAGGAATTGATCAATTTTAATAAAATTTGTACATAATGCTTGTTTAATCAAACAAGAATTAAGTATAAATTAATCCATTTTTTAGCTAATATATTAAAAAAATTTTATTAAATAATAAGTGTGTCCGCCGTATTTTCGTATGTATTCGATAACTCTTCGAGACATGCTCGAAATTAAATAATTAATGGTAACCTGGAGAATGTCATCACATGCGTTTTTAATTCGGTGACGAAAGTCAAGTAGGTTATTTGGTAGTTGAGTTAAATTACACAGTCAAGTATGAATCATATTCCACGCAAGTTCGATTTGTGATAATTCTGGGACATGATAGCAAAGTCACATTATTGTCTTGTAAGAACTTTGTAGTAATTCTTGCTGTAACGTGCGTTGTCTTGTTAGAAAAGAGATTGAATTAACCTTCATAGATATGGCAGTGCAACAGCTTCAGTACGATTCGTATGTAATCATCTGTATTAAAATTTCTGTCAATAAAAACTACAGTTTATCACAACCTATACCATTACCCCCGGTGTAGGGGCGTATGCCGTTCCACAGCAAATTCTAAAGTATTGCGTTCTCCACGAAATCGTCTTACTCTTCTGCGACGATCGTGGATTGACAGAATCGGGACGCTTCAGAAAGCACAACACGAATCCATTCACCATTAAAATTTGATGTGGCGTGTCACCACTCAATCCGAGAAGCACGATGTCGAAGTATCAGTGGGAGACATAAAAATGGTATATACAAACGAAGCCCAAGAACCGCGTATTCTGGGATATATCGTTTCCATCGTTTGTTGGAAAACTCCTTATCAAGCATTTCCAATTAAACGGATTGTGGAAACTCCGTCTTGTAAAGTCGCAATCTTGGAACGTCGATCATCCCGTGCTGTAGTTGCTCGAGGTCGTCTGGATCCATCAAGACGATTATAGTTGCTTCTCCAGACCACCTAGACCAACATTGTAACACTGGTGACACACTGCGTTTCGGAAATTTGTCTTATTGAAAAACCCGCTTCCCGCATACCAACAATGCGCCCCTTTCGAATTCACTTAAATGCTTGTAATTGTTCCGTAACTGGCACCTAGGCATAATGACCTAATAACATAATAAACTGAGAAAAATCACCAAGAAATATTGCTTCACTCTCAAGAAAACACAAATTTAAGATTATAATTTTTTGATCAAACAAAATTAAAAAATTGTACACCTGCTAAGTTTTGTGTCCACGTTATTACCATTTCTTATCAGATGCAAAACAGGGTAGTATAAAAAATTTCATCGCAATTGGTGAACTCTTTCTGGATGTTCGAATTTTTTTGAAAGTGTATTTTAACGACAAATATACTCGTACTTTTCAAAATATTTCATGTTGTATTTGCGCAGGATACAGGCGGACATAACGTATAAAGTGGCTAACGTATTTTACTTAATTGTAGTATTCAAGTACGTTTTCCCTATAATTTTATTAGAAAAAATTGTTTCTTTTGATGCCCTTTAGAGCTTCCAATAATTTTTTTTTCAATAATATTTGGTAGACATATTCTTGAGATTAGCCCTTTTTTCTCCTCGGTATCATGCAAAAGAATATATAAGTATTTTCATATATTGTGAAAGCTAATTAATGTATTTTTGTGTGCACTAAAATGAACCAAATGCATTTGGGCATTATGTTGCAACATTCGGACCAACGATGCTGTTATGTCATTTTTGTAATAGTCTTTCTCAAGATCTGCAGTAATTCATTAGCCGATCGATATTTTTCGTCAAGCAAGAATAGGTTTGATTTTGGAAAATAAGTGGAAGTCACCTCAAGCGAGCTCTGGCGAATAGAATAGGTGAAATCTCGGTTGATTCAATTTTTTCTAAACAATTTGAGTGGTGTAAGAATGCGCCTAATTGTGGTAACACAGAAATTATTTCTCGAAGAGCAAGCTCCCCAGACTTGACCATTGGATTTGTTGGGAAATAAGCAATTCGCTATCGAACGACTTTTCGAGTCCAAAAAAATCGTAGCTATTGTCTTACCCGCCAATAGCTGCCTTATATTTCTTTCTTAGCTGCCTTAGCTTTTTTTAGATTACCATTTAGATTCAAGAATCTAATGATAGGTTTGACTTCTACGCAAAAAAAAATCAGCTGGGCTCTTGTTAAACAGCACAATTTAGGATTCGCGATGCCCACCCTATTGATAGCTTCGACATTCCCAGTTTTATCTATAAAATGTGATGTACGAGTTTAGTCGACATGCTGACAATGTTAAACAAATTGAAGTCACCTCGAACTAGATCTGGCGAATAGCGTATGTGAGGCATGACCTGAAATCTTAGTTGAATCTATTTTTTCCAAGTAACCTAAGTGGTGTGAGAATGCGCTTAATTGGTGGTTACACAAAAGTTATTTCTTGGAAAGCAAGCGCCTCGAACTCTATCTTGGAACTCGTGAAAAAATAAGCCGGTGACTTACCAATGCAATATTCGAATATAAAGAAATCGTTGCTATTACCTTACCCGCCTATAAAAATGTCTTAGCTTCTTTTAGATTGCCTTTTAAATTCAAGAACCTAATGATTACACCAGGTTTTACTACTTCGCAGAAAATCAGCTTGGCTTATTAAACAGCACAATTTAACATTTGCGATGCCCACCCTGCTGATAGCTTGGACATACCCAATTTTATCTATAAAATGTAATGTACGAGTTCAGTCGATATGACCACAATGCCAGCTGTCTCCTTGATTTCAATTCTTTGACGATCAAAACATTAGCATTACATTTATTGATAATTTTTGGAGCTGTTAGAGTTTTCGAAGGTTCTGGTTGCGCATCACTTTCCTGGTCGCCATCACCATGTTTCAATTACGCAATCTAACTACAGGTTGTGGCTTACGAAGGAGCATTATCTTCTAAAGTTTATTTCGTATCAGCCAAAATTTCAGATGTGTCTGAGTCCTTTAGATAATCAATATTAGTTTCCACCGCGATTGCGAGTTTATGCATTATACGATTTTCTATTCGGTCAATTTTGTTCACACTGCTACAGCTTTCAAATAAAATATGAGAAATTAATCAAATAGGCGTTTACATGTACGATAATCTCGTCCGATAAAAATCTCTGTCCTCTAAGCGAAACTTTAAACTTAGGAAACAGGAAAAAGTCGGTGGGGACCACATGTGGTTAAGACGGTGGGCGATCAATCAATTCAAATTGTGATTCCTGAATGTTGACCATAGCGACCGCTGAAGTGTGAGCAAGTACGTTGTCTTGATGGAACAGCCTCTGCTGTCTCTCTAACATTGATTCGATGATCATCCAGTATCATCTGGTGAACATTTTCAACGTCATCGGTGGTGATCACATGGTTTGACAGTCTCGGCGCCCATCATCAGCCATCTGGTACGACCATGTTTAAATTTAACTGCCCATCTTTTAACGATGGCAAATTATAGAGAGAAGTCCCTGCAAACAGTGTCTAACTCATTTTTAATTTGCGCAGTCGTATTTCCTTTCAAGTGCTAGAATTTAATCATGGAACTCGACTTTTTCCATTTTTTTACAAAGGCGCTGCAATTGTATTACCGGAACGGTTTTGGCGTAGAACGCCATCTTCACGTTGAGGCTCAAAACATTTCAAATTACCCCCGTAGCCCAGCCTCACCTTTTGCGAAATTGCTCTCGTATTGTTCTTTCTCATATGACGAAGTAAATTATTTTATTGGTGAAAACGCACTAGACGATAATTGTTTTACTTGGGACCATATGGAAAAGCATATTTCAAGATTTATAATCAAAATAGAATTCACATAAATTAAAAGATGCTTTTGCTGATTATTTTGGTAATTTATATTTTGCCTCCAAAGAAGTTGAATATACTTCCTACTTTATTTTATACTGCTCTTCGACTATGCCTGCGAACGTCTATAACTTTTTGCAACCAACAGAGAAAATTATAGAAAATAAATAACTCTTTTCTTGTTTGTGGTCACCTTCGTCAAAGGCAACCCCAAGCTTAATTTGTACCACTGTATACGCTCAACTTTCTCTACAATTTTAATACCAATTAGTACCAACAGATTATAGAAAGCAAATAACTTTTTTTGTCTGTGGTCTCCTTCGCAAAAGACAACAGGCAACCATACAAATCATACGAGTTCATATGTGATGTCTCGTCTCGAGCGGAGATGTTGGTAAATGATGTCGGTAATTGATTCGTCGGCAGGGAATTTCGGGTTTGACATAATGGTGCCTGGGCCTTAATTACGACTTACAGAGGGCAACCAGATTTTCTGTAATAACTTCCAGGAATTCCCGTCCAAAAATCCAAGCAAAAGGGTTTTTCCCCCTTTTTCGCTGCTGATCTGTGGTCACCTTTGCAAAAGGCAGCCCCTGGCTTAATAAGTACCACTGTATACACTTAGCTTTCTTTACTCACAATTTTTAGTACCAATTACTTCTAGTTAAATCATCCCATTATAAAATCTTTGTAGTTATACGAGAGATACCGCTAAAATTCGCGGAATCAAGTACGCCTTGAATTGCCAGCATTTCACAATTCTCATATTCGTAAAATTTGACATTTTTAAACTATAATGCTGTTGACAATTTGATTTAAACCCGAACAGTTTTATCTCAACAGAATTTAACAAAGCAATAGTTCTATGAAAAGTGGAAATTTCGAATCGTGATTTTCGAGTAATGACTTTTTACGTTTTTCGGTACGGTTTGACTCCAAAGCATTGTATTGAAAAGCTTAGTTCGGTATTTGGGAATTAAAGCACCGCCTAAAACTATGGTTTACAAATTGTCCGCAGAATTCAAGCGTCGAAGACCAACGTTTGGTGACGATCTTCGTGAAGGGCGTCCATGCACCTCTGTTGTTGCCAAAATTTTCGATGCTGTGCGTGAAATGATTTTGTCAGATCGACATCTGACATACAGTAAGATAGAGGCGTCCTTAGGCATTACTCCGAAACAAATACATACGAATTTGCACGATCATTTACATGTCTTGAAGCTTTCCAGTCGTTGAATCCCTCAAAATTTAAAAGACGAGCAAAAACAGGCACGTGTCAAGTGGTGCAAGGAAATGTTAAAAAAAATTGATTGTGATCGTCCAAATTCTGTATATAACATTGCAGCAGGTGACGAATCCTGGACATATTCATATGAGCCTCAAATTAAACAGCAATCGACTGTATGGGTGTTTTAAAATGAACCTACACCGACAAAAGTGGTGTGGTCACGAAGCGTTTCGAAAAGAATTATTGCTTGTTTCTTCGGAAAAACGGGTCATCTTGCAACTGTCGTATTAGAGGATCGATGAACAGTTAATGCTGACTGGTATACGTGAATTTGTTTGCCGGAAGTTATCGATGAAGTCAAGAAAAAACAACATAAACCGACGAATCATTGTTTATCATGACAATGCAAGCGCTCACACAGCACGACAAACTGTCGAGTTTTTGACCAACAGTAATATCGAATTAATGACTCATTAATGACCCGATTTAGCGCCCAATGACTTCTTCTTATTCCAAAACATCGAAAATAATATGTGTGGAAAGCGCTTTCCATCGCCTGAAGAGAATCACTGGTTTTAGAGATATCTCGTTCAGAATGCAAAAAGTGTTCTGAAGATTGGTTTTATAGGATGCAAAAGTGTATGCATCTTAAAGGGGGTTATTTTGAGAAACAATAGAGCGTTTCACAATTTTCCGCGAATTTTAGCAGTGGCCCTCGAATTATGTTATTATTTTAATGTGACATAAATTTATTAGAAATTAATTCAATAATTTTAATTTTCTGTCTGAATCAGCATAATTTTATTATAACAGTACTTATACAAATAAAATGTTCGTTTATAGGCTATAACATTATTCTTGGCGTTCACTGTATGTAGTGGTTGTCCATCTGGTCATGGTTGTCCATCTGGTCATGGTTGTCCATCTGATCGTCAGTTAGACCACGAAACCAGAAACCAAGAGAATTTACGAGCCGTTCAATCTAGAGCCCAAGAAGAAACATTTCGCGATGATGTGTTTTTAGTAAATTTGGGAAGAAATCTAACGAAGTTAATAATTGATTGCTTATCTCGTCTGGACGTTGGCAAAAATGGTTCTGAGGGCCGTCATGGGATTGGATATAAAACCCTTAAACATGAATATTGATGTAAAAATGTTAATATCACCCGTTTTATGGATTTATCGATTATTATAGGTGGAATAACCTAAAAATATATTATCAAAATAAAATGCTGTTTTTTATTTTAAAATTTCATCACCTATTTTATCGTAACAAATGGAAGCGCACATAAATAGAAAAAAGGTACGATATGTGATGTATTTAATTCAAGACACGCGGTTACGTATTTTATACACATTTTAGTCGTGTTTGTAGTACATATTTGTACGTTTTCGAATTATAAACATAAATATCTTGCGAAAATAGAACGTTTAATGAAATATGTTTTATAAAATTTATTGTTCAAAAAATCTGTTGAAAGAAATTAGTGACCTATATTTACGAGGGCCGGCTGACTTAATCGCGCGATCGCCTAGAGTAGGCCGTGTAAATTAAAAAAATAGTTATCATATTTTGACATCTGATGCCTTGTCAATTGACTGTTAGTGTTGATGAAATTTGCGACAAAACATGTTTCGTAGTAATTTTTTAAATTTTACCCTGCTACTAATTAAGTTGCAATAAAATAATTTTAAGTATGGCAGGAGCAGCTTAGAAGATGGTTCTCGCAGTGGACGGCCGAAAACATCTCCAAGTTCAGAAATGGTGGATAAAGTTCATGATGTGTTGCTAAGTAACCGCCGATTGAAAGCGCTAATAATAACAGAGGTAATCGTATATTTTGCACGAAGAACTTGACAATAGAAAGCTTTCGGATTTTTGGGTGCTTCATTTACTGACGACGGGACAAAGACGTGTTTGCTGTCAAATATCGATGAATAATTTTTAAAACCAACAAATTTTCTCCGTCGATTTGTTACTCTTGACGAAACAAGGGTTCATTATTATTAAAGACCGGACACGAGAGGCCACTGACTCATCGCCCACGGGCGTACTATTGAAAATTTGTCTTTTTAAAGAGTTTTTAATTTTATTTATATAATTGGAAAACAAACGCGTGGTGATCTTTAAAAAACGAAATACATTTTTATTTGTTCATTTTGTAGTTCAAGTTGAGTAAAAAAGTATTAATTTTAACTAGCAATACTTTCTCAAAATTCTCTTCTGTAAAATTTGTTCTCTTTGAATAAAATACATCCTTGTAGATAGAAAACGTCCTTTCTACATCGCAACTAGTTATAGGTGCATACTGGAAATATTCTTTTATTTCAGCGTATTTAGCAGTTAGATTTTGAGGTATTGTACCCATACACAATTGCTGCAATGTTATTAAATTTGGTTTCCTATTAAAAACAGCGTCTAACCACAGAATAACAGAAATGACAAAATCCGCGGTACCTTCGATGTTTCAGCGTTCATTTTTCATGACCTTGAAGCTAATGTTTACGCTGTCGCCATTTTGAAACTATGTAAATATATTTTAGCGGTTTATTTCTAAACAACATAATTGTAAATAAAAATACTAAACTATCAGGTACTACAGTATTATGTTTTCTTTATTTATACAAACTGGCCCAAAATGACCGAAGGGGTTTGATTTAATTATAACTTCGTATTTAAGACATAATTATTAAGTTTTTAAAATTTTAAATACGGTATATTAATGGAGAATATTTTTAATTTAATTATAAAAAATTATATCTCGCAAATGGTGGCCATTTTCTGCTTCGCATATTCGTGTTCTTTCCAAAACATTTTCCATAACCTTTCGCAAAACTTCAGGTGTTATGTTGTTGATTTCGTCGCGAATATAATTTTTTAATTGCTGTATGGTTCGAGGCTTATTAATCGTATATTTAATAGTAATTTTCCTTTCAAATAACCCCAAAGGAAACAGTCTGAAGCGGTTAAATCCGGTGAACGCGGAGGCCAATTAAAATCGCTTGTACGGGAAAAAATTCGTTCACCAAAGATGTCGCGTAAAAGAGCAATTGTGTCCCTCGCAGTGTGCGCTGTGGCTCCATCCTGTTGGAACCATACTTGCGGATGGTTTTCCATGGCTGGCCTTAAAAAATTTTCCAACATTGTCCGATATCTAACACCAGTGATGGAAGCGGCGACACCGTGTTCATTTTCAAAAAAATATGGGCCAATTATCCTTTCCGACGAAACACCGCACCAAACGGTACACTTAAGTGGGTGTAATTCTCGCTGTTGAACTACTCTTGGATTTTCCGTAGCCCATATCCTGCAGTTTTGCCTATTAACGAACCCATTTAATTGGAAATGGGCTTCGTCGCTCATAATTAAATTATGAATAAAATCATGATTTTCTTCTGCTTTTTGACGAAAATAAATTGCATAATCAAATCGTTGCTGGTAATCTGTCGGTTTCAATTGTTGGACAAGCTGAATTTTGTATGGAAACATTCTTATTGTATGCAAAATTCTCTGCAGCGACCCTCTTGGGAGGCCAAGTTGTGTCGAACGTCTCCTGGTTGATGTTTCTCCATCTTCCCGAATACTCTCCTGTACCCGTTCAATATTGTCATCCGTGTGCACCGTTCGTCGTCTGCCGGCACCAGGAATGTTCCTTACTGCCCCTTGTTCTCAAAAATTTGCAACCAGACGGTTTATTGTTGACTCTGCGGGTCCAACCTGCACATTAAAATAACGACGATATGCACGCTGAGTCAAAACAATTTATCGTTGATTTGAGAAATAAAGTTCAACGATTTTGGCACGTTGTTCAATTGTGTACTGTTCTATTTTAAATTCCCCAAGTCTTCTTTACAAAATACTGAAAACAAAAAAAAAATTATATTAAAAAAGTTATAAGGAATTAAAACCCCTTCGGTCATTTTGGGTCAGCCTGTACATGAAATAACAAAATTTGAGCGAAGTATTATTTATTTGTATAAAGTTATAGAATCTGCATACTAATCTACAAAATGTAAATAAGGTGGACAGTTTTTTGTCCGCCAGTTTACTAGAATATGTATGAACAAAATTGCTTTTAGTACAAATTTGTTTCGAAATATATATTATAAAAAGAATTGGCATCACGACTGGAAGTAAATATTAGAGAAGTTACAATTAATAATTCATATTATTTTAAACTACTAATAAAAAGCTGATATTTATAACGTGTGTTCATTTGAAAAGTCAATCTAGGTTACTTTGAAATTTTGATAGAATGAGACGCAAATATATATATTAGTATGTGTTTGTTGTTCCGTCAACGTAAATCCAAATGACATTTGATAATGTCAATCACAAATATCAGTTAGTGCATAAAATAATCGTGCGTCGATTCTGGTTTAAATAAATTGCTTCTCAGTTTTAAAATGGCTTTCACTTTAGAACATAATTTTTTTTTTAACCAGGCTTATTTTCGAAGTGGTAATCAAATTGATGGTTTATGGGTTTATTCAGTTCAAGATTGCATTGTAGAATTTCAAGTTAAGTTTCCACATTTTGTAATAGATTATATACAATTTAAGAATACTTTGGATAGAACTTTAAAACTTTTTTCTGAAACTGGTAGTCTCTTAAGAAAATCAGGCAGCGTCAGGCAGCGCAGCAGTTAAGAAACGTACACCTCAAGTTGTCAATCGTGTTGAAGAAATAATGGAAAATGAACCACAAACATCTGTTCGACATTTGAGTCAACAAATAAACCTTTCTGTTGGTACAACTCACAAGTTATTAAAAAAAGATATGCAACTTTATTCATACCGTGTCACAGCAGTACAAGAATTGTTAGAAATTAATTACCCACGTAGACTAGTTTTGTAATTGGTTTGTAAATATGAACAATAACGGAGAACTTTCGCAAAGAGTCATCTTTACTGATGAAGCATGGTTTTATAAAACGGGATTCCTAAATTCACAAAATACAAGAATTTGGAATAGTGAAAATCCACATGTAATTAATGAAGAATCGCTACATCCAGAGAAAATTGGTGTTTGGGCAGCAATAAGCCAAAGGCGAATCTTGGACCAATATTCTTTCAGGGAACGTTAACTGCTCAAAGGTACCGTACGGAAGTTTTACAACCATTTGTCAATCAGTTGCATGATGATGAACTACAAAATGCATATTTCCAACAAGACGGAGCACCTTGTCACTGTACTGCAGAATCTTTGGATTATTTAAGAGAATTTTTTGATGAGCGTATAATTAGTCGAAATACTGAAATTGCCTGGCCTGCACGTTCATGCGTATTTAACACCTTGCGACTTCTTTTTGTGGGGAAATAACATATTTCGAACACCTATATTGAATTTGAATGATATGCTACAGAGAATCGAACAGAAATGCATGGAAATTAATAACAAACAATCCAGTAATGTTGCAGAATATCATCAGAAATTTTGAACGGAGGATTTTAAAGTGCATTGATTTTGAAGGACATTTTCAACATTTGTTATAGTTTTCAATAAATACTTATTATTTGTTATTTATGTGTATGTATGAAACTGTCAAAATATACGACTTCGTAGGTTAAGTCGAATTTGAATTTACGACATACTTCAAAATGTTCTCAGTAAATCACATGCTACTAGATTGACTTTTCAAATGAACACTTGTTATACATATTTGTCGAACCTGGAATAAAAACAGGAAACTAAAAGCATTAAAACTCATTTGATTATAAAAAATTTGTATTATTTCAGTGTTTATAAATGTTTCAATATATTTCATTTAACAATTTTACCCCTTTGAGAAGTTAAATTTCTGTTAAAAAAATTTAGCGTTTAAATAAACCATGTTAACAACATTCCAAACATTGTTTGACATAGTTTCAAAATTACTGATTGGATTCGGCGCACAAAAATCTAAATCAACATAAAAAATTATTTGCACTTTCTGTTATTCTGTGGTCTAATTCTTGCCGAAGGCCACATCCGAAGTCATACCAAGTGACGTCGAAATTTTCAAATTATTAATAGCCACATCTAATGTGCTTAATCCATCATTTAATTTGAGATTTTGACTTTCAAAATAAATCATTAATTTTAGCAAATTTCCAAAGTATACCTGAAGAAAGTACAACTGATTTTTTTCATTTGAAATATGTATTAGTTCTTTTGCACACAGAAGTACTAAGTAATAAACATGTAACGAAATTTTGTAAAGTATCGAAATTCTACGCATAAAAACTAGTAGCTTCCAACCATCTTCCCCATCTAGTTATTAATGGAGAGGGAGGCAGTGACAAAGACGGATGTTTTTCCCTGTATAGAGCAACTCTCTATGGTGCTTTTCTGAAAACTTTTTTAAAAGCGAATACAAGTCTTACCAACTTCCGGAAAGGTGTGTGATATATTCACAGATTCTGTGGAGAACATTTGCTACACAAGTAATATGCAGTACATTAGGATATGTTCCCTTTATTTAATAGCCTGTTTTTAACATATATGCAGCACTGTCACTGATAAATAAAAGTATTTTTTCTTTTACCTGTCTTCCGAATGCATATTCTCAGCTACTGTTTGCACATCAACTGTATTTATAGCTTTTATTGCTATTACATATGTGTTATATAGAATAGTTGGATGCAGTACATCAGCTACAACATTTACCACAGAGCGTCCTAATATGTCGAAAGTTTCGTCGGCACTTGTCCATAGCTACTGATTTGAAAGATGGCTTCTAATGCTATCTACTGCTTTCATATAGTACTTAGAAACATAATATTTGCCTAAGGTGGATTCATCAGGAACATTTCGACCAGTATATTTTTGGAGAAATGTTTTGAAGGTGGGATTGTTAAGTTTATTTAATGAAATATTTTTCGCCATTAAAGTTTCACAATGTTCTTCGTTAAAATTGTCAGATTTCAACGGGTCTAATTTCTGTCTATGTGTTTGCGATGCTAAGTTACGTTTTACGTGCGATTTCTTAGAATTTTTTAGCGATATTAACAGACTTTGCAATAAATTTCGGAATCGTGGTAATGGCCATACAATCAGTTTGACCCTTAATCCAACCCGCCATTGTTTCACGATGTCATTCTCGACATTGTTCCATATTATATTTGAAAAAGTGACTTAAACAATGTTCTAGATCTTAATAAATGAAAATTAAAAATGAAATTCACTGGATACTTACGTCAAAATTATTGTGAGTAGTAGATTCAATGGAACGACATTAAACAGGATCTATTACAAAAATTGTAAGTATGTAATTAAGAGATAAAACAATGAAAAAATGAAACTAACTCACCGTACTTGATTTATCTTACGAAATATAATCTAGTAAATAAAATAATTTAAATAATTTTAATAAACTAATTATGGAAACTCCTCCCGCTTCTATCTATGCCCATGAAGGAAGGAATTTAACTGTAAATTTGAAGTAATAGCGTCACAATTCAACGACGAAAAACAAGTGTGCGGTTATCCACGTTCAATAACTGCGTGTTGTACTTAGCGACGTTATAGATTATTTATATGGTCCATCGTAATTTCAGCCGCTAGTGTCTGGTTTCTAATTATTATAAACCCAAACTTAAACAACAGTTGAATATGTGGACCATACATGGAGAAGCAACTTCAAAGAAGGTCAAGACGGTTTTATGAGTGAAAAGGATGATGGCATATTTTATGATGCAACAGAAATATTGTTGATGGACCATCTTCAAAAGGGCTAGACCGTAAACGGCGAATATTATGCAAATCTTATAGATCGCTTCAAAACAGCCATCGCTGAAAGCAGTTTAGGAATGACTAAGAAGAAAGAGCTCTATCACAACGATTTCGCACCAGTACAGTTGCTGCAAAAGAAATTCAAGGATAGAACTTCCAAATTAGTATTGCACTCCCCATATTTGCTAGACGTAGCACCATCTAACTTTCATTTATTCCCTAAATTAAAAGATTTTTTCGGAGGCAAAATATTTTGCCCAAATGAAGAGTTAATCTTCTATAAAAATAAAAAAATTTTAACTAAATATCACAGACTTTTTAATTCCAAATTCAGGTTATAGATTTGTACCGAGTTGTACATCCATTCAATAGGATTAAATAATACAATTACAATTTATTTCTATTGAGAATGTAATTTTTATTAAATATCTTTAAGAAAGTTGGTTATATCCCCTGTATATTTTTCAGCTAAATTTGTTTTTTATGAAAGATCTTTTAAAATATGTACACATAACACCTAATGAAGTAGTAGATACATACATTAACAAGAAGACTGCGGTTAATGGCTCGGTTTCACAAACAAAGGTTTTTTAAAAGATTTAATAGTCGAAGTTACAAGTTTCCTATTATTTTTAGGATGGGAACAACGTTGGCAAGAAATTAACGTTAAATAAACACTACACGCCTCTTTTGAACCATTAAATTTTAACCACTACATTAGAACCATAGCATTTCTTGTGTATTTTATTATGTGCTATGTGTTTAAATTTAAGTTAATGCTCATTACATTTTTTCAAATCCAAAGATATTTAAAATCTATTAACTATCCACATAAAATTTGAATTGGTATTGATTAATTTTCAGTATATCCTTTCTATTTGATTGTTTAATATACATCGTGTATTGAACCGTTTTAGCGAATCTGTAAATGTACAGCACATTCAAGTTTTGCGACTATTTATTAGCGAGACACTCGAATAAAACCTCGTTGAAAAAGTTTTTCGAAACAAAATTTCAAATTTAATTAAATTTAATTCATTCATATAAAACTTCTATATATTGTTATGTACAAAATACAGCTACCCTATGAACACTTACATTTGGAAAATTCATTCGATTTAAATTACATATATTGAATGCAAATAATCTCTATCCATAAATTAAACTTAAAAAATCATTTATAAATTTATTTGTATGGAATACTGTTACGAATTAGCAATTCTGTTAGTATATCTGTTATTATATAGTCTACCTAGTCATAAAAGAAAAGTTACCATGATGGAGTTTATATGACATCACAATGTATTTGCCCATAATATAAACTCTCTTGTGGTGGCACTGCAAACATTATCCACCTGTGCATGAACATAAAAATAAAAACATAAGTTGGCGAGAAAAATGGTCAAAACTTGTATTTAAGCGTAAAACAAATGATAGATACATTTAGTATAGTATACAAATCAACACACTATTAAATATTGTCGTTTGCTTTTTAAATTATCTTTTTTTAATGTGTAATTCTAAAAACTCCCATCTTCTTTAAGATTTAATATACAGGCTTAGTTAAAAGTATGGAGACGGCGATTTATTGTCGCTAATATTTATTTTAGGGATTTATGTTCAATATAAAAGTTTTTTGGGATATTTTGATCTACATTTGAGAATATTTGATTTTTTTTTTCTTCAATTGTTTTTTAGTTACGCCTGTCCGAGCATTTCTTTTAAATGGGAACTAGTAAATTTGACTCTACCATTCGACAGAGGTTTTTTTTTCCCTTTACAATTTTTTTTTTGTTTTTTTTAAATTCATTTTAATAACTTTCTTATAAGAAAAAATGCATGATTTATTATTATTCAATTGGAATGTATCTTTGAATAATTTTATCCATAGCAACTCAATTATATGACATTTGTATACTGTCATTTTTATTTTATATCCTTGATAAAGGCATCATTGCCGAAACATGTAGGGTTCTTTTAAATATATATACTTTAAAGTAAAGCCAGACCTTAAATCGCCAACTGATTGAATTTACCATATATATATATATATATATATATATATATATATATATATATATATATATATATATTAAAAATAATAGACTTTTTATTGGTTTAGCGACCTTTTATTGAATTATGATGTTTTATTCTACGACGTTTCGACTTTTATTATTTTTCAGTCTTTTTCAAGTATCTAGAAACAAGAATTAATACAATGAGAACATGAGAATTGTGTTTGCTTTTGTGAGATTGAATTAACAATTAAATTAACAATTAAAATTAAAATTAGATTAAAGACTGAATTACCAATTAGATTAACAATTAAAGTTAAAATTTAAAATTAGATTAATAATGAGTAAGGACAATTAAAGTGATTACATCTGTATAAATGAATAGAAAAATTTGAATTAAACTACAATACAGTAAGGTAAATAGAAACAAGAATTACTACACTGAAAACGTGAGAGTTGTGTTTGCTTTTGTGAGACTGAATTAACAATTACATTGACAATTAGAATTAAAATTAGATTAAAGACTGAATTACCGATTAAATTAACAATTAAAGTTAAAATTTAAAATTAGGTTAATAATGAGTAAGGATAGATTGCAGTGGTTAAATCTGTATAAATGAATGAGACGTTAAACTTTTGATGTTAAACTACATTACATGAACAATGAATGACAAAACTCACCGTTTCTTTTGGTTTTCAAAATCACGCATTCTGTGTAACATGTGTATCGGGTACCCGAGACCTTTTTTTGTAACGAACCGATCGCACTGGTTGGAATATTGTAAGTGTTTGTGGCTTTGTTAAGAGAGGTTAATTTTTGTTCTGTTTTTGGAATTTAGCAAATTGATCAGGACCGTGTTTAGGGGTATGTAGTAAAAGTATTTACAAATGGGAACTGATAAAAAGTTTTTTTTGTTTTTTTTTTGGTTTGTGTTTGTGTGTGCGGGGGGGAGGGGGTTGATTTTATCTATTGTTTAATCAGTGGGTAATAGAGTTTAGACAGTCCATCAATTTATTATATTTTATATTTATATATTTATTTATTATATATTTATTGTTCTGCTGTTCAGCAGAACAATAAACGACAGGAACGAAATTGATGGACTGTCTAAACTCTATTACCCACTGATTAAACAATAGATAAAATCAACCCCCTCCCCCCCGCACACACAAACACACAAACCAAAAAAAAAAAAAAAAAAAAAACTTTTTATCAGTTCCCATTTGTAAATACTTTTACTACATACCCCTAAACACGGTCCTGATCAATTTCCAACCAGTGCGATCGGTTCGTTACAAAAAAAGGTCTCGGGTACCCGATACACATGTTACACAGAATGCGTGATTTTGAAAACCAAAAGAAACGGTGAGTTTTGTCATTCATTGTTCATGTAATGTAGTTTAACATCAAAAGTTTAACGTCTCATTCATTTATACAGATTTAACCACTGCAATCTATCCTTACTCATTATTAACCTAATTTTAAATTTTAACTTTAATTGTTAATTTAATCGGTAATTCAGTCTTTAATCTAATTTTAATTCTAATTGTCAATGTAATTGTTAATTCAGTCTCACAAAAGCAAACACAACTCTCACGTTTTCAGTGTAGTAATTCTTGTTTCTATTTACCTTACTGTATTGTAGTTTAATTCAAATTTTTCTATTCATTTATACAGATGTAATCACTTTAATTGTCCTTACTCATTGTTAATCTAATTTTAAATTTTAACTTTAATTGTTAATCTAATTGGTAATTCAGTCTTTAATCTAATTTTAATTTTAATTGTTAATTTAATTGTTAATTCAATCTCACAAAAGCAAACACAATTCTCATGTTCTCATTGTATTAATTCTTGTTTCTAGATACTTGAAAAAGACTGAAAAATAATAAAAGTCGAAACGTCGTAGAATAAAACATCATAATTCAATAAAAGGTCGCTAAACCAATAAAAAGTCTATTATTTTTAATATTAAGACACGGCCAATAAAATAAATAAGAAAAATAAAATTCTTATAAACACTAAATATATATATATATATATATATATATATATATATATATATATATATATATATATATATATATATATATATATATATATATATATATATATATATTGAGATAGGTCAAGCCTACACCCAAGAATGCCTCAGTAAGCAAAAGGCAGAATTTTAAAATGTATATATATAAGTTCTAGAGTTATTTAAATATGTTAAAAACTGAATTCTTCACGTGCTAAATCAATAAAGTTGATTTCGCGTATTTAATTATTTTTAAAAGTCATACACACATTTATTATTTATATCATTTCATTTGTATCAGTATTTTCATTTCGATAATTTGTTTTTACAAAAAAATATCAACTTAATTGATTAATCATTAATGACGCCATTTATTTAGGCATAACTGTATATTATTTGAATTGTTTGCCGCGGGAAAGTTTCCCACAATAAAAACAGCATTATGTACTATATTTGACATTCAAACAACAAACATTTACTCATCAAAATGAATTAGATATTTGTTGCTAATTATAAATATATTTAAAATTATTAGGTTGTCATTTTCATAATAATAATATGTCGAGATTAATTGAATACATACCTATGGACGAATCAAAATTGGGATACGAAAAAAAAAGAAAGTTAGCGTCACTAGAAATATCGCCATTAAAAGACCTAGACGTATTTGTGTGTCTCTCTGAAAATAATAAGAAAAAGCATTAATAATTAAAATAAAATCATACGTCCGTTCTAGTCAATACCTACAAATATTCCCAGCTCTTGTTTGACATATTTTTCAAGACTAGACGATCACCAGTGTTAAAGAAATCACAGATTGCAGTTTGCCGGGAAGACGACCGTTGGACTGGGCAACAAACCGGGGTGACGCCGTTCAATTGCCGCTGAAAGATCCTGTCTCCACAGACCTACAAATTGATCCCATACACCGAATATCCAAGTCCAGATAACTTAAGTATTCCTATTATCTCCTACACATATTGAAAACTACAAATTAATTGACATATTTATAAATAGTACATCATATTTTCTTTAATTGATTAAATGATAATAATATATGTCGTAATATAAGATTTAGATATTCTATTTGAAAGATAAAGAAGAATACAGATTTTAATATAATTTAGTTTTAAATATTAGATTTGCTTTGTGTCTGTTTTGATCTCAATAATATATTAAATTTAGCATTAGTAAAATTTTATACTCGTTAATGTATCTATATCACTTTTAGTTCGTTAGTTATATTAACCTTAAATTCATCACCATATTTGTTTCAACACGTGACATGTATATTATGAATAATTCATTATAAGTATATTTTTCACTTACCTATTTGTTTGGATAGTAATTTCATTAAAGTTGATATACATTAATTCGATCTCTGACGTTTTATTTTGTAGTTTAGAATATAAACAATACCATCAGTCTATCACTTTAGAATCAGTGAACTTTATGAGAGTTTGATTGGAGACACCGAACTTGCACTATTTAATTTGGACATATCTCAATGCCCTATCACAAGAGTCAACATTGTTCTTGAGTTTTAGCCGGACCTTAATCACAACATACGCCCACTAATTAATACTTATAAGAAATTTTTATATCCGAACAGCTGTTTAAGGTTAAATTTATGGAGTTATTTACAAGCATGTACCTTTGTATCATGCGCATATAGTTCAATATTGTGCAACTCCTTTTTTTTAATTTTGAAATTGATAATTCACTAAATTTAATATATAAATTACCAAGTTAATTTTAATTGATTACTTTGAATTTTGTATTTACTTACCTTTGACAAATAGGTAGTTCTTCCGTTCCGTTACAATATATATATATATATATATATATATATATATATATATATATATATATATATGTTATTGTCCTGTTCTTGGAGAAATATGTTGGGCAATAAAGATTATTATTGTTATTATTTTCTTTACACTTAAATACATTTTCTGAAGTTCTAACATCTTACAAAAAATATCGCTGAAAAGAAATTCTTTTATTTTGCTATTTATTACGATGAGATTATTTATGAACCACTTTTATAACATAATAGCCTCGAGCAATTTTGCCAACACGTTTTTTCAAAATTAATATATTTTTTATTCAATTCTTTTGTATATGCAAGAACATATATTAAATCTGCCCTACATTTTTAGATTTGACATAAAAAGTTTTTTAATAGTTCGATAAGGGTTCCATACTGTCAAACCAGCCAACTTTCTTTGTGCGACTCGCTATTTATAAAATACGATATCTGCTAGGAAACACATCATATATCGTGTTTTAGATTTATTGCTAGATTAAATTATGAAATACTAAGTATTCTGTTAATAAAAGCACTCTAAGCTTTTATCATATTCAGGGAACATGGGAAATATTGCATATACAAGCTTTAGCAGGTAATCCTGATAATAATTCGTAGGTTGTAACGCTAACTTGTATTATTAAAACGCAAAGAATTTCTGACGAATTCGCATTACATTACACCCTATAGCGTCAAATGGTGTATTGGATATTAACTCAATTAAACATAGTTTAATGCAGTAGTGCAAGCTAGCCTAATTCGCACACATATTAGCAGATTGTTAATATATTTATTATGTTGGCAGAACTATTTTATATGATTCATTAGAACTATTATTTCCTAGCTTATTGGGAGTACACCTTAGTCCGTTTTCTTTGTTCTGCATTTGGTTCAAAGTTTATGTTTTATTTATTGCATTTGTTCCAATGGAAGCCAGTTAGATTTGTATCAGATAAACTAGTAAAGTACTAATCATTAATACACTTGTACTACTGCATGGATGCACAGATTTATAGGGAACAGGCGCCTCTCGGGAAAATTATAAGCCAAGGAAGGGCCACTACAAGGAATACTTATTAACAGAAATATTTTTATTTTTAAATAGTATGAATTACTACAAATGATAAAAATAAAAGAACATTCGAAAATGTTTGTTGTAATTATGTAATCGTAGTGTAATCTAATCATTACAATGTAATATTTCATGTTTTATTATTTTGATGCATGACATTGCATTGACCTAACAATTTTGTTTATGTTTGGCTCCACATTACTTGTCGCCACACGTAAAATTGCTTCCAGATTTTCATTTGCCAGACGGTTTCGATTTTTGGTTTTGTTAAGTTTCATCACTGAAAACATTTGCTCACAAATATACGTCGATCCAAATAAGCTTGCGCATTTCAATGCATTTATTCGCAGCTCTTTATAAACGGTTTTGTCAACGCAACGGTAAAAGTTGAGTAAATTACTTTCATTAAACTTGTTTTGTAAATTATCATCATTTTGCATGTCTATCAATTCCAGCTGTATTGATTCCGGTGGATTTTCGGGTGAAATGTTGAAAGGATTGCTGAAAATGTCTAATAGAGGTTTAACTTTTTTGATGTCTAGAAAACGTTCATGAAAAAAAAATATTAAAATATCAATTTTTTCAACATAAGCGAAATTGATATAAGTTTTATTGAATTTCTCCATAATTTTTTTGTAGTTCGGAAAATGGCTGTAATTGGCTAAATTGATTTGTGTCCTGAAAAGACTTGCATTGAATGGACGAAACATGAGAGTATAACTGCGAAATCAATTGATCTTTGCCTTGGAGTCGCATATTTTAGACATTCAAGTAATTTGTGATGTCTACAAGAAACGCTAAGTCACACAGCCAATCAGGGTTGTCGAGTTCGGAGACGTTCTTTTTCTTTTCCGCCAGAAATATTTTGATTTCTTCAATCAAGTTAAGATACCACTCTAGTGACAACCCACGACTTAGCCACCTTACTTCAGTGTAAAACGGGAGATCACCATATTCGCTTTCAATATCCTGAGAAATTGTGTGAATTGTCGTTGATTGAGACCTCGTGATTTTATAAAGTTTACAGTAGGTGCTACAATCTTCATCACATTTTCAAATCCCAATAATTTTGAACAGAAGGCCTCTTGATGTATAATGCAATGAATCTGCATTAATTCCTTGGTATCTATGTTTTTAGTTTGTAAACACTCTTTTAACATAGTTATTATACCAGATTTACTTCCAACCATTGAAGGTGCTTCGTCAGTCGTAATTCCAGATAATTTCGTTAAGTCCAAATTCATTATAGAACATTTTTCCAGAAGAGCTTTGAGCATGTCAAACCAAGAGGAGGGTTTGACTTGTCAAAGAGAACTCATATCAATCAGTTCTTCACTCACTTCAAAATTTTGCGATACACCTCGTAAAAATATTAAGAGTTGAGCAGTGGAACTTATATCTGTAGATTCGTCGAGTACTATAGAAAAATACTCAAAACTTTTCGATTTCGTAGCTAATTGCTTTTCTATATTTGCTGCTAATGTGGTAAGTCTTCGTTGAACAGTCTTCCGATTTTATTGAATTTTCTCAAACCTCTGTGCATCTTTCGGACACATTTTTTTGCGGCGATATCTAAACACTGCTTAACAAACTCACCATCCTTAAAAGGCCGACAAGTTTTCGCTATTATTCGAGATATTTCAAAGCTAACTTCAGTAGTTGTTTCAGAATCTTGAATTGGTGTTGTAAACATAGCTTGCTGGCCTATTAGTTCCCTTTGTAAAGTGGAAATTTTTTGCGTTCGATTTTCGCCGGTTAATTTGGTAAAAGTATGATGCTGGCTTTCATAATGCCTTTTCACATTATATTCCTTCGGAATAGAAATACTAGTCTTGCATATTAAACAGACACTTTTGTTATGCGATGAAATAAAAAAAGTATTTTTCGGTCCAAATATCTTGAAACTGTCGATTTTCATCTTCAACCTTACGACTACGTTTTTTACTGGGACCTGGTTTATCCATATCAAAATTGATATTATATTGTTACGTAGGTAAATGCCAAGTTCGAACGACGAAATATTTATTCTTCACAGATTACAATTCAAACAATATAACGTTCGCTTGTCTGTAGTTAAAACTTAACTGCCCCGATAGCGGGCGATGCGTTGTATTTATACGAGTTACCTAACATCGAGAACCTACCACATTGTTCAAGCATAATACCGACGTGTTTCGCGAATCTTCGAGTAATCTAGTTGGTTCGACAGATTTCTAGACTCGTAACAATATATGCTTGGAACGACGAGGAGCATACCTGCCCTAAGTAGTAAACCTGAACAAGAAAGTGGTAGGTACTTAAAGATACATATCTTACTAACAATTACAAAAGTTAGAATAAAATAAAAAGTTAAGAAATATTGATTTGAATGGATTTTTACCTACTTTTGTAGTTTTTCGAAAAAATTTTAAAATTCGTTTGCGGGCCGCATAAATATCGACAGTGGGCCGCATGCGGCCCGCGGGCCACGGTATGTGCATCGCTGTACTACTGTAAATGATAAGGGGATTCATTTATTTATTTATTTACCGTCCAACAGAACTACATATTCCAATAACAAGGCAAATTTACATTACAATCCGACAAACACTTAGTAATAAAGTAAATTATAACTCAAATAACATAACCAAAATTCAAAATGACAATAAGATAAACATATTTTATAGATATAATTGTAAAATGTGAAAAAAGTTTTACGAAAACCGCAACCTAGCCTAGCAATCTCATTGCCTTTATTAACGTCCATAATTTATGAAAATTTATATTTCATCTGTCAGAGATCTCATTGAAGTTGCTACACATGTCAAAACAGGGGATGCGTAAACTGTGTTCGTTTTAGCCCCGGAAAGGAAAAAACTAATTCGCTGTCGCGAAGAAGTCCGAGGTAAAAGAAAACACAATTGAGAAACCAAGTCAATACAATCGATGTTGTTATGCACTAGGTCAGGGGTCCCCAATCTTTTTGTACCTAAAAGCACATTTTAGAATACCGGTCGGACGGCCGATACAATTTATTTCTTCAATGTAAAAAGATACTTAAAGATATGTTGGCTGACTTTAAAAATCAAAGTATAAAAAATTACCTAGAGAAATTAACACCAATAGAAGACACGAATTACTCGCTATGGAAGGCGATAAGAAAACTCAAAAGACTTGTTCAACACAACTTACCAATTAAAGATAATACAAACAACTGCTTCAATGCTAAACTACTTTCCACATATCTGGAAACTAGCACAGATAATCATGATCCTGAAACCAGGCAAAAAGCCCGAAGCAGCTTCATCTTACAGACCAATAAGTCTAAGTTTTTTAAGGTATTTGAAAAAATATATGTTATAAGAATATTGGAAATCTTACAGGAAAGGAACATCATACCAGAGTATCAGTTCGGATTTAGATATAATCATGGAACTATAGAGCAGATCCATAGACTGGTATTACTGGTATTATGACTGGTCCATACTTGCGTTAACCTCACTATCAACTTCTAAGATCCTACCTAACGACGGACACTTCTGAAACGAAACAACACCTACACCGATGTATATCCTATTTTATTTGGTGTCCCACAAGGAAACGTATTAGGCCCAATCTTGTTTTTACTATATACTGCTGACATACCAACTACTAAACTGACAACCATATCAACATATGCTGATGATAAAGCAATTCTTGCACTCATGTTGTTCCTGTTATGGCTTCGAGAAATCTTCAGGAAGTTAGGTTTTTCTAAAAAAATCCAATACTGGATTACGAAATACCGTATGAGGGCCAACGAATCCGAATCTATACATGTCACTTTTATATTGCGATGTTAAACCTGTCCACTAATCAGAATCACCGATTTTGAACTCCCAAAAAATACCTAGGAATGCACCTCGATAAGCGTCTCACATGGCAGACACATATTTTTACCAAACGCAAGCAGCTAGGCATTAAACTATATCAAATGTATTGGCTAATCGATCGCAGATTACAACTCTCCAAAATAAGCTGTTACTATACAAATTTGTTCTAAAACTAATATGGACTTACGGTATCCACCTCTGGGAGACCGCCAGTAATTCAAACACTGAAATCATACAGAAGTTCCAAAATAAAGTGATACGTGCCATACTTGAGGCCCAAGGATATGTACCCAACTACGTTATCCAACGTGCTCTCCTGATTGCCACCATTCAAGAAGCTATTGCTCATCACAGTCATAAATATCGTGACAGAGTGACACATCACCCAAATGTGCTAGCCCAACGGCTATTTAGTCAAAATAGAGAAATGAAACGGTTGAAAAAGATCGCAGCCTCTGATCTAGGGATTAAACTTATATAATGGTATTGCAACCATAAATACATAGTTATATATAACCAAATGGACAAAAAGTATTTAGTTTTAGTAGCATATAGATTGTTTCATTGGAAACAGCCTACTCAAGTCACTTTGTTATTGTAACAAAGTATAGATTATTACTCTTGTGTAGATTTCTAAATAAAGAGAGTTAAAAAAATATTCCTGTGTAAAATCAATAATTACTAAACAATGCATACAAAATCAACAAAGTATTAAAATTCTTTATAAAAAAATATAAATCTCAAAGTCAATATTGTTTTTGGCATTGCATTTCATTGGCCATTGCTTCGTGGTTAGGAAAGTGTGATGATATTCCTGCTCGTAAACAATCGTCAATGTGTTCATCTGTAAGTCGTGATCTGTACTTTGGTTTTATGATATTCACTGTCGATTCACACAAGTATGTGGAACCGAAAAACGCTTTTATTTTATATGCTGCTCTTTCCAAGACTGGAAATTTGCTTCTGACAACTATATTCCAGTAATACTCATGTGATACAATATATTTTTTCCAAGTATGAAAAAAATGATAAGTGACGGTAAAATTTCCCGCAAATATTTGTATACACATATATATTAAACAATATTTCTGTCGATTGTTTAAACATTCGTCATTTATCACGAAGCAGCTGCGTCTGTACTATTTAACTAAGCTTAAAATGTAGAATGGATAATCCTTTGAACCACATGAATGATTAATAGGAGATATACTTCTACTGAATCAGTTGACATACAATAAATAGGAAACATATAATAAATCATAAGTTCTCATTATATAATCATTCACAGAAATCAAAAATAATACTAAAAAAAATTGTGAAGAGTTTATGTAATAATAATAATAATAATAATTTATTGAGTACCTGCTGTCAACAGCATTGAACACATCAACCAATTACAAATAAATCTAGACTTAGTATAACAATAAAATAAGGCATACATTATAATGGGTACCATAAATAAAATACGTTAAAATATCTAATAAATAATTTTTAAAATTGAATTTGGGTATCGACATTAGTATTGAAACATCTAATTTTTGGGGTGGGCGCCTCTTCTAATCTTTCTTCCATGCACTTGAGCACAGTGCGCTTTGTACCACCTCCAATACAACTCTCAATTCCACTCTGTTAGTCTAGAAAGCGCGACCGACTTCTCTCTTATCACGGGATCGATTTTCGAGGAATGGTTGACTTTATTGGCGAAGTGTGCAACAGCACGTCTTCCAAAATATCATATCCGTGCTTTCCATGTAATTCTACATCATTTTGATGTATCGGTCGCTTCGTTACGAGAAAGCGCGACCAACTTCTTTTTTATCATGTGATCGATTTTCGAGAAATGGTTAGCTTTATTGGCAAAGTATGCAACAGCACCTCTTCCAAGATATCATATCCGTGCTTTTCATGTATTTCTACATCATTTTGATGTAACGGTCGCTACGTTGCGTGAAAGCGCGACCTACTTCTCTCTTATCACGGGTTCGATTTTCGAGGAATGGTTGGCTTTGATAAAAGAGACTATTCTCCTCAGGGAAAGTTTGATCCAATAATCTGTTCTGAAGTGTTCCTGTCTGAGCTCCTTTAGTTCCTCACACGTGCATATTACATGAAAGCTAGTTTGCTCCTGTTGTAGGCAATGTGAAAAACACATTGCCTACCTCAGGGCTCACTGAACAAACCCATTCTGTACAGATGCTTCCTTAAAGGGCAATGTCCGGTTGTTAAAGCGATAATAATTTTAATTTTTTTTCTCTTACTACCAATCAGGTTGGCCGAAAACCTAGCGTCCAGCTCCCTTATTAGTGTTTTAATATGGAGGTGACCTTCCATTAACCCCCATTTGTTTTTATGTTGTCTCTCTAGCCATAACCAGATCTTCCTTCCAGCGGAATCCTTAGCGATTCCACATAGAGGTTGGGTTCTATGAAGTTCCTATTACTACCTTTCTTAGCTAATTCGTCGCCTAATATTGCCTTTAATTCCCTCATGTCCTGGCACCCATATTAGTGACACAGTATATTCTCGTGCCAGTCTATAGAAGACCTGCTCACAATGTTTCACCAGTTTAAGACCTGGTAAATGGATTCATAATGGCTTTGATAACTGCCTGACTATCAGTCATGCTGTTTTTTCTATTTGCGCAGCCGGTTTTCCGAATTTCCTCGGCGCAGGCTGCGACTGCAATAAATTCAGCCTGGAAAACCGTTGAATGTTTCCCCAGACTTAATGATATCTTTCTTCTGGGGCACGTTCCGCATATACCTGCACCTGCGCCCCGATTCAATTACGACCCATCCGTGTACCAGGTACCGACACCACAATCGCTCGAGCGACTTTTTGCCTGTTCCCTGGTCGGTATAGATATGTTCAACTTAGCTGTAAACAGAATCTCAGTTGCCATACTATCCGCCGGCATTTATAATATCGGCTCTCATAATATAGTTCTTGTAGTATCTGTATGGCCCCTACATCCTTAGGACACCATACGCCGTTGGCCTCAGCCTCAGAATCACAGACATGGTCTACGTTTTCACAAATAGTTCCAACAGAGGGAGACAATGGCCTCCATGAAACATATAATAGAAGTTTAAATGACAATAATATCATTCGATTTGAAGTATTTTCTAAATAATATATAAATATCTGAAAATCATATACTAATTTCCTTAGAGATATTGTTTCCATTTATACCAATATACCGATCAGACGTGCCACTAAAACAATAGACACTCATTGGAACCAATTACGAAACTTTACAAGCTTAATAGTTCTAGAATTTAAAAGAAGAATAGAGTTAGCTTTAAACACTATCTAACAATTACAATTGCGAATACACAGATGTGTAATGGGAGCACCCATATCTAGGGTTATTTCTTAACTTGTACTAGGGCAATTGGATCAAGATATACTTTCTAAATTAGATTTCAAACTAATTTTTTTAAAACCATGTTTTGACGACTACATTGCTTGCATTCGTTTGGGAAAAAAACAGAACACATATTAAACAGACAGAAACAAGAAAAATCCCTAACCTCAATATATATCAATAAAGTCCAAATACGATTTCGAAACTTCAGTAAAACAAACTGAAAATGAAAAATATTGCTAAACGGAGCGTCTTTAGTTAAGGTAAAACAATTGAAGATATGTCCTTCACCAAATAGCCAAACTGATATCACATTCGACCAGGTAATATTAGCTAATGAATATATGTAAGTTCTTACCTCTATTAATATTGTTAGAATAATCATAAATAACGTTTATTTAAGGCTTTACCATAAAAAACTATTTTTTTACTGATTAACTATCAATACCTGTAGGATTATATTAAACTACTTGTGTAACTTTGGTACATAGTTATTGCCTAACACACAGTCAAATTTAAAATACATTTATATCTTTAAATAGAAAATCTTGTTGTCTTTTTATTTATTTGGTAAAGCATTATTTTTATATTTATTATTAACCCAATAACAACAATATTTGTACAGAATCGACGTTAACCTTGATAGTTTCTGTATCATATATCTGAGCTAGCCCACATAAGCCTATGTAGGAATAAAAATATATTTAGTAAGTGCATACACCTTTTATTATTATTAATTAAGATACAACTCGGAGAGTTTGTTATTATTTGTCACTAC
The DNA here is from genome assembly GCA_935421215.2 of Melolontha melolontha. Lineage (NCBI taxonomy): Eukaryota > Metazoa > Arthropoda > Insecta > Coleoptera > Scarabaeidae > Melolontha > Melolontha melolontha. Next base: position 216,516,251 of record OW285235.1, read on the forward strand.
AACGTGGGACTAATTAAACCCTGTTTGCCAGTTGGTTATCAATATGTATGTAACAAGTGTTCATTTCAAAAGTCAATCTAGTAGCGTGTGATTTACTGAGAACATTTTGAAGTATGTCGTAAATTAAAATTTACTACTTAACCTACGAAGTCATATATTTTGACAGTTTCATACATACAAATAAATAACAAATAATAGGTATTTATTGAAAACAATAACAAATGTTGAAAATGTTGTCCTTCAAGATCAATGCACTTTAAAATCCTCCGTTCAAAATTTCTGATGATATTCTGCAACATTACTGGATTGTTATTAATTTCCATGCATTTCTGTTCGATTCTCTGTAGCATTTCATTCAAATCCAATATAGGTGTTCGAAATATGTTATTTTTTAGATAAGGCCACAAAAAGAAGTCGCAAGGTGTTAAATCGCATGAACGTGCAGGCCAGGCAATTTCAGTATTTCGACTAATTATACGCTCATCAAAAAATTCTCTTAAATAATCCAAAGATTCTGCAGTGACAAGGTGTTCCGTCTTGTTGGAAATATGCATTTTGAAGTTCATCATTATGCAACTGATTGACAAATGGTTGTAAAATTTCCGTACGGTACCTTTGAGCAGTTAACGTTCCCTGAAAAAATATTGGTCCAATGATTCGCCTTTGGCTTATCGCTGCCCAAACACCAATTTTCTCTGGATGTAGCGATTCTTCATTAATTACATGTGGATTTTCACTACTCCAAATTTTTGTATTTTGTGAATTTAGGTATCCCGTTTTATAACACCATGCTTCATCAGTAAAGATGACTCTTTGCGCGAAAGTTCTCCATTATTGTTCATATTTACAAACCAATTACAAAACTGTAGTCTACGTGGGTAATCAATTTCTAACAATTCTTGTACTGCTGTGACACGGTATGGATAAAGTTGCATATCTTTTTTTAATAACTTGTTAGTTGTACCAACAGAAAGGTTCAAATGTCGAACAGATGTTTGCGGTTCACGTTCAGGTGTACGTTTCTTAACTGCTCCGCTGCCTGATTTTCTTAAGAGACTACCAGTTTCAGAAAAAGGTTTTAAAGTTCTATCCAAAGTATTCTTAAATTGTATATAATCTATTACAAAATGTGGAAACTCAACTTGAAATTCTACCATGCCATCTTGAACTGAATAAACCCATAAACCATCAATTTTATTACCAATTCGAAAATAAGCCTGGACTAAAAAATGTTATGTTCTAAAATGAAAGCCATTTTAAAACTGAGAAGCAATTTATTTAAACCAGAATCAACGCACGATTATTTTATGGACTAACTGATATTTGTGATTGACATTATCAAATGTCATTTGGATTTACGTTTACGGAACAACAAACACATACAAATATATTTGCGTCTTATTCTATCAAAATTTCAAAGTAACCTAGATTGACTTTTCAAATGAAAACACTTTATATATGTTTGTGTGTGTGTTTTACAGATCTATCAAGAACTTCTGTCCATTCATAACAAAAGTCCATTAGTGCTTTAAATATGCTTCTGTCGCCTGTATAATTTAGACTCAATTGTTAACTGTGAAATTTGGTACTTTTCAAAAGCCACTTAAAATACGTGAAAAAGATCTTATTTGAAACTATATCGCACATATTCTAAATAACTAAGGCGAATATGACGTACTAATATTACGCTAAATATTATGTCGTTTATCTACAACATGCAGGATGTTGGCTTGAATAAGTTAGCAGTGACATGTCCAATACATTGTTTGCGACCACCCGAAAATGATGGCATTGTCTGAGTTGCCACGGCAACTCTAATTGGGACGAACTGTGTTTACATGCATTTTAGTTAAAGTTAAATTAATGGCTATTGTTTTAATATTAAATGCTTGATTCCCTACGTATGCGTATAAAATTTTCTGGTTAATGATTCTATAACAACTGACAAAATGCACAAAACACTTGAAATAAAGCACGTGTTAGAATTTCCAGAAATTGTATTAATAAAAATACATGTTTATTTCACACTGTGGTTTTATCAAATATACAGGCTGATTCATTTTCGGCCCTCACCATGGGGATCTCGCTTATTATTGGAGATAGAGTATAGGTTTAAATTTGGCAAAGTTGTTAAATTTTGTGTTTGTTATGAATCCGTAAAGAAAATAGACCTGTGACAAATGACCTTCGTTATTTAAAGAAAAAACGCGAAAACCCCATTTTCTTCTTTTACCTGTAGCACCGACATTTGGCCTTGTAGAGAAAGTATAAAAACACATCCTTGTGCCATTTCTAAACCTCTATCCAGTGGTGTACTCTAAATTTTTATACGACGTTTCGTTTCTTTCTGGCCATCATCAACTATCTAATTTCTTATAGGCGCCATATTGGATTTAGACATCTTCAGAAAGAGTTCTTTTTTCTGATTTCAACAATGTACCACATGCTGACTAAAGTTTTTGACATTAGGTTTTATTTGAAAGAATAAATTATAATATTAAATAAGGTAGCAATGGAATTTCAATCTGTCAAACATTTCATTTATTGTTCATTAATAATACAAAAATGTCATACACTAACGAAGAGAAACGAGATATAATAAGTATTTTTTATTCTTCGAACCGAAATTCAACAGTAGCGAGTACAAGATATCTACAATTATATCCAGAACGACAACAGCCTCATCGTACCATTTTTCTAGATCTCGACAGAAATTTGTTCGAGAATGGATCGTTTACTAAGCCGCGTAATGGTCAAGACAACAGGAATTTAAATGAAAATCGACAACATATTTTACAAATAGTAAATTAAAAGCGTGTTTTCAAATTTCATGTTAATCTTGTATTTTTATAGATAAATAATAATCCATCAATTTCTACACGCGAAGTAGCGTCAGAATTAAATTTGTGCCAGTCCAGAGTTTGGAGAACTTTACATAAAAGAAGGTTTACACCATACATGATCCATGTTGGTCACTCTTTACTGCCTGGAGATAATTTGAGAAGGCTAGAATATTATAATTGGTTAATGGGAAGGATAGAAAATAACGAAAATTTTTTAAGCAAAATCATCTGGTCAGATGAAACCAAATTTACAAATTCTGGAATGTTCAACAGAAATACGGAGCACTATTGGGCAGTACAAAATCCCCAACAAAACAGGGCTAGAAGACCACAACATCGTTTTGGAATAAACGTTTGGATGGGTATTTTGGCAAATCGTCTCTTAGGACCAGTTATGTATGAAGAACATTTAAATGGAGAAAGATATTTAAACATTTTACGTACATATAGCAAACGCCAATTAAGTTGGCGCGGGGAGGGGTAAGTTCGCGCAGGATTAAAAGTAGTGGGGAGATTTGTATTTGGTTTTACATCAAATGTCAGATAATTCTAACCTCTGAGCGTGTATCACTAAAAAAGACATTATGTTCTGTCAAACGTCAATGACAAATATTCTGACAATTACTTGAGTAGTGGGGGTGACGTTTTTAAAATTGGCTTCTGCGCACCCCCTCCTCGCGCCAACTTAATTGGCGTTTGCTATACGTATCTGACTATCTTGACGACAATATCCCATTAAATCAATTACAATATTTATGGTGGCAACAAGATGGCGCACCAGCACACAATGCAGCTGTTGTTAGAAATTTCTTAAATCAAGAGTTTGCAAACCGTTGGATTGGAAATAGGGGAGTTGTTGAATGGCCTGCGAGATCACCTGATTTAAGTCCGCTAGATTTTTTTTTATGGGGATATGTTAAAAATAATATTTATAAAGTAGATGCGCCACAAAACATTGAAGAATTACGAGACAGACTTCAGAATGCCTTCGATGCAGCTCCTAGAAGAACTATACAAAGGGCAGTACAAACTGCCAGAAGGCATGCCCAATTGTGCATTACCGAAGATCGCCAGATAATTGAACATTTACTGTAATTGTTTATTGTTTACTTTTCTATGTATTTTTATTAATGTTTTTGTTATCTTGTACTCGCTACTGTTGAATTTAGTTCCGAAGTATAAAAAATACTTATCATATCTCGTTTCTCTTCGTTAGTGTATGACATTTTTGTATTATTAATGAACAATAAATGAAATGTTTGACAGATTGAAATTCCAAAGGTTACCTTATTTAATCTTATAATTTATTCTTTCAAATAAAACCTAATGTCAAAAACTTTAGTCAGCATGTGGTACATGGTTGAAATCAGAAAAAAAAAACTCTTTCTGAAGATGTCTAAATCCAATATGGCGCCTATAAGAAATTAGATAGTTGATGATTGCCAGAAAGAAACGAAACGTCGTATAAAAATTTAGAGTACACTGGATAGAGGTTTAGAAATGACCACAAGGATGTGTTTTTATTTTTTCTCTATAAGGCCGAATGTCGGTGCTACAGGTAAAAGAAGAAAATGGGGTTTTCGCGTTTTTTTTTTAAATAACGAAGGTCATTTGTCACAGGTCTATTTTATTTACGGATTTATAACAAACATAAAATTTAACAACTTTGCCAAATTTAAACCTATACTCTATCTCCAATAATAAAAGAGATCCCCATGGTGAGGGCCGAAAATGAATCAGCCTGTATAATACTAACCAAACTAAGGTGCTCATTGAATTTACAATATTAGTGTCTAACTGTCTACCTAATTGGTTGTTTAATAATAATTTTATGTTTTTGGATTTTGTAGTTCATAATGCTATTATGCATAATTTTGAAACTGGTGTCAAAGTCATGTTCACATTCTAACAGATATTTGGCATAATGAGAATCTGTATTTTTGTTATGAAATGATCTCATGTGTTCTTTGATTGTTGTTTTTCAAAAATGTTTGGCTAAAATTGTTGCAATGAATTAATTTTTCGATGTGATCCATAAAGAATTCTGGGGCTTAAAGGATTTCCCATCGTTAAACCTTTTGTAGTGGTGTATAATTTGTTATCGAACGAGAAATAGTTTTCCGATAGACATGTATGGAGTGTTCTGTTATTTGGGATATTATTATCTGGTTTTTGTTATGTGACAAAAGGTGATTTTTAATAATATTAACAGTATCTTTAACCGGTATACGCGGGAATAGATTTCTTTAATATCAAAGGATATTAGTTTTACATTAGATGGGATATTTATGTTATGTATTTATGTTATATTTATGTAATTTTGTTTACTAGATCTAAAGAATTTTTAATACGGCATTTCGCTTTGAATTCACAAGTGCCCTGAATTATGTTAATTAGTAGAGATGGCAAATTCATCACACATGCCAACGGCGGTAATTTGAACTGTAAGACAAAAACTATAAAAAGTGCACTTTTAGCGGATTATGAATCACGTGTGAATTCATTATCTGGCATATTTATACACGACATACGACACGACTGCATACTAATTTGCAATTCAAGATCCCTTTCATTCGTATGGCTAGCTACCAATATTCAACACGATAACGCCCGGAATATCTCCGGCTAAGTATGTGGCATCATATGCCATCTCTATTAATTAGTTTTTTGGAAATTTTGTTACAAGATACGTTGGCAAAAATTCTGTGTGGGCCAAACAGCCCGTTCTTTTAACACATGAGATCCTTTCATAACAAAAAAAAAACAGATTCTCTATATGCCACACTTCAAAATTTTGCTTGCACAGAATAAAAATGTTCTCTTAAATAATTTAGACGTTTTATAAACTAATAAATTCAAAAACACAAACTTATAGATATATCAATTAGATATATCCACTCCCCACTACTAAATTTGTTAATTGTAAACAAAGGCCACTCCCACTTAGGTCAGTTTAGAATATTGTAAATTCAATTAGCATCTAAGTTTAGTTAGTATTATATTGTAAAATTCTTGTCTTTCGGGTTTGTTTAAATAAAACTACAGGTAATTTTAAACACACTGTATTAATAATAAAAAGCCAATAAAGAATTTAATAAATAAAAAACAGTGTTTATTTCAATATTTATTTCACATTTATATATCAATATCGACACAACGGCGATCACACGTTGAATAAATCTCTCATCATTTCGAGTTCACTTGTAGACCTAGGGAAAACTCTCGCATGTTCGTGTGATAAAAGGTAGGGCCTTATGCCCTAAGGTAGGCAGAGATCGCCATGTAACAAAGGTAGGGCCTTATGCCCTAAGGTAGAATCGCCATGCAACGTGGGCAGGATGGATCGTCCATGTAAACTCTATGTGCCTGGAGGATCGGCATGTAATGTGGGCCGTTTGGGCGGCCACATCGCGTTGCTGGTTCGAGGCAGAATAAAGTACTAAAAGATACACACTCGAAGTTCGGGTAACATTCTATAATTAACTCAACGCTTACAAACTGAATAACAATATATTTACAAGATGTACATGTTATACTTGGTTCAACTCAGACAGGGCAGAACGTGGTTATTATGATATAACACAGTTCGCACCACTGACTGGTTGTAACTATCGTCGTAACTCTGACTATCCCTATGACTAAAACTATCGTCTATATATACTAGAGAAGATCCTTGTCTTACTTATCATTTGTTTCTAGAACAAATGTATAACCCTGATGCGTTGGTCTTGTGTATGCAACAAATCCGAGGTAAGGTCGTGTTTAGATAACACGTTGATGTTTTGTATTAAACGCGACGCTTCGCCTTGGCAAAGTGTTACGCATACACATGACTGCGTATCGAGTTATTACATTCGTTTTTCTCGGTCCTTCGATTTCGGCGTTTTCCCTAGACGGTTCTAGACCGTGTTGACGTCGTACAGCGGGTGACGTCAATACATGACTCACATCACAATATGTATACTTGATAAAGCCACAGTGTGAGCGAAATATGTATTTTTATTACTACATTTTTTGGAAATTCTAACACACATTTTATTTCAAGTGTTTTGTGCAATTTATTGAATGGAATTCCAACAAGTAACAACCAACTCTATCACAATCTATAACTACTACTTTTAAATAAAAGAACTGCTCTGTTTGTTATGTTTGTAGGTTTATGCCGATTTAACAAAACTGAGTAATTTAAAGTTTCTAAAATATTGAAATTTAACAAATTTGTATTTAACTCCATTTCTAATAGCATCATGTAATTATTGACGTTAAAATCTGTGTGAACCTGGAAGCATTAGTTATTTGCTCTGTATTATTTAGCACGATTGCAACTATAGTCTATTTTTAATGCCGCGGACCGCCTTTAAAATTTAGCGCTAAGAAGCGGCAATTCGATTTTTTCTTTTCGAGCCCAAATGACGCACACGTTATTTAATTGACAGTAATTTCTAGTCATTTGACAGTTGCATTTTGTATATTTTCCACGCTTTTTCTTCTACTTCGTTTCCTCTGTTCTTGTATTTAGACAACAAAAATAGTGTTTTTTAAAAACGCTTAGACTGTTTATTTAGTGTCTACCATAATATATCATGGACCCAATGCCCAGTACAAGTAGAAACGCACCTATTTCCCCACCAAGGAAACGCGGCCGTTTTGGTCACTTGTCCCTTACTGAAAAGCAAATAATTCTCAATACATATAAAAAGCTGAGTATTGAAAATGCAAAAATAAGTACAAGGCAAATAGCATCGCATATAGTGTCCACAATAGGTAATATTTTATTTTCTTAGGTTATGTGTTATGTTTCTGAAGTTACCCATATTCTATTATTGCAGGCGTTGCAAGAAGCACAGTTTTTAAAGTTCTAAAGGAATATAAGTCCAAGGGAGCGCTTACTCAGCCCAAGCCAAGCTCTGGTAGACGCTCATTAGTCGCCAACTTTGACGAAAGTATAAAAAATGCTGTAAGACAAGTAATACATACCTTTTTTTATAAGAATGAAGCTCCTACACTTGATAAAATTTTTAACGAAATTCAAAATCATTCCAACATACCTCAAATGAGCCGTTCATCATTATACCTACTAATGAAAAAGATTAATTTCAAGTAAAATAGATCTATTTTTAAGATGAGTATATTAAATAAATTATAATTATTATGATAGGTACATGAAGCGAAACAGGAAGAGTTTATTAATAGAGCGTAGTGAAATAAGTACTTGGAGATATAGATATTTAACAGCTATTAGATCGTATAGAGCCCAACAAAAAAAAATATTTTACTTAGATGAAACATGGCTAAATGAAGGGCACACACGATCAAAAGTTTGGGTTGATATCAATGTACATAACCGCAGGCAAGCATTTATAGATGGTGTCTCGACAGGTTTGAAAAATCCAACAGCAACAGGAAAAGGCAAACGACTTATTATTGTGCACATAGGATCTGAAGATGGGTTTGTTGAAGGTGGATTGTTAGTTTTCCAAAGTAAAAAAACTGGTGACTGTCATGAAGATATGAATTCTGCTGTATTTGAAAATTGGTTTAGTGCTGTTTTAGACAAATTACCAGACGATGCAATTATAATTATGGATAATGCACCCTACCATTCTCGCAAAGTTGAAAAGGTTCCAAGTACATCATCCAAAAAAAAGACATGCAGAATTGGCTACAATCAAAACAAATACCATTCCAAGTAGAAATGAGTAGACCAGTTTTACTGGATTTGATTAAACAACATCGCCATCATTTCAACCATTATGTTGTTGATGAAATGGCAACAGCAAAGAACAAACACGTGTTGAGATTACGACCATACCACTGTGAGCTAAATCCTATAGAATTGGTATGGGCCGAAATAAAAAATTATGTTGCTTTGAATAATAAAAATTTTAAAATGGCAGACATCACACAATTGCTGTTTATTGCATTAGCTAATTTTAACAGTGCAAAATGGAGAAAGTGTATAGAACATGTAATTAAAGTGGAAGACAAAATGTGTCTATTAGATGGCTTAATTGATAATATCGTAGAGCCATTTATCATTTCAACTGCAAGTGATAGTGATACAGAGAGTAACAGTGATTAATAAATTAATTATTAATAATAATTTGAAGTTTTCTTAGCTTAACTAGTAATTAAACCTGTGTCCATGTATGATATTTTGAAGTTTTGTTAGTTCAAATACTGATTAAGGAATGTATTAAGTTAATGTTAAGTAAATCTCTTGGATTATTTTTACGTATAATGTATATACCTAACTAACTTCCTATTTTTATAGTTGTTGTACATTAGAAAATATAGTTTACTTTTGTGTTATTATTTAGAAATATAATTTACTTTTGTGTTATTAATTGGAAATATACTTTACTTATGTGTTATTATTTAGAAATATCTTCTTCAGTTCTCTGTAAACATGAAAAACTATTAAAATATTAAATAAATCTCTTGGATAATTTTTACGTATAATGTATATAACTAACTTCCTTAACCAAAATGCAAATATTGTTGCCATATTTTAATATAAATAATCCAAAGTGACTGCAGATATTTACTGAAAATATTTGAATACATAAATCTTGATGTAAAAATATTGAACAGTGCATGCATATCGCTGCGAATACACAATACAATGTACATAACCTATAGCATAAATTTGTCAAAAATAAATGTCATAATATATTGCTTAGTGTACATATGGCGCTACTTGGCGGTCCGCTGCATTAAAAAACAGACTATAGAACTTTAAAAATGTCCTTCGTAATTTTTATTTCGCTTGTTGTTTAGTACGGCCCTGTCATTTTTTCAAGAACAGTTTTTAATTTCTCCATTAACAAGTAAATTAATTTTTACACTTAAAATGACCTTTCCCTTAATAGTTCCTCTGCCAACCCAAGAGATATAATGTGTAAGTGTGTCTTTAATATCTAAGTTTATAATTACATCTACAGTAGTACTCTTAACACATTAAAATATCCAATTTTTTTAATTTCCAACATTTCACTACCCACACCACTCAGCTTCTTCTAAATATAAAAACAAAAATTCTAGCATTGTGTTCACACATGCACGTCCCTAGTTCACTAGAAAATGATTTGAGGATTCCTTCATTTGAAAGGTAGAATTTCTGGTTAATGTTTGAGTAAATTTGCACTTCACTAATTACAGGGCGTTATTATAATTTATTCTCAGAATTTCTATTAGTTCCATACTGCCGTAATCCTGTAAATTTTTCTAATTTGTGTTGTTGCATCTGTTCCACCCCAGTGTTTGATTTGAGTATCTACATGAGACATTTTTTTTTCTTCTATAAGTCCGACAGCAAAGTTTTTTATCCTCTTCCATTTTGTAAAAGGAGTTGGAAAAGAAAAAGAAAAATACAGAAGTGTATCCCTGCCTGTGTATTTTTATTTAGCACTACATAGTATTAGAATTATTAGAGTATATGCTGCCACCTGCCTCGTGCAAGCAACAAAACTCGCGAAAACTGGTCTTACCAAATTTCCGAATCCAATAGCACTCCTCGGACTTACCTTTCGTATGCGGTTTCCACTACAGTCTCCAATACTATTTGTTCATTTTCTTCAGTGACCACCAGTTTCTGCCTTTGCAATTTCCTTTTATAATGCACGCTTCCTGTTCTTTCAAAACGTTCTTTTAGTGTAGAAAATACATAAATATTTGGATGCCGCTCAGCGTTCGGAAACCTTGCAAGGAAACAATTCTGATCGCTCGATCCTAAAACGTATACCATATTAATTAAATTCTTGTTGGGAAAAATTCATTTTTAAGACATGTGGAAACCCGCAAGTAAATGACTTATAGAGCAAATACTGCATTAAGCAATTTGACAGCTTAGAATTTTGATGTGTTATTTGTTTTCCGTGGTCATCTTAGTTTTAAGAACTTATTGCCCTGAAGTGGACAACTTTTTGTAAAGCGATTTTAAAAACGAAAAAATCTCGAAATCTATTGCCGATAGGTATATGATATGCTTAAGTAATGCTTTACTTTAGGAGTAAAATACCATGAAAATGAAGATTTTTCCATCTAAAATTTGTGATGTTGCTCTCACTTTACTGAACACTCTGTATCAAAAACATTAATTCTAGCAATTCCTAAAAGTTATGGCAAGTATAAACTACGTACATACAAAAAATTTCGTTTCTAGAATCTGACATAAGTAAGACATGATTTAGCAAAATAGTACCTGCACATGACACAGAAAATGTTAGATATTTCAAAATCTATTACGGTTAGGTATAGACAATTTATATGAGAAGCATGTCATTTTATATCAGACTCTAAAAATGGAATAAAATACAGGGTGTTTCGTTTGAAAAGATTAAATTCAGTACTGCTGTTCTGAGACAACCTGTATAAACGAAAGCATTTTTAGGCTATGCTCCTTTAAGAATTAAACATTTGTTTGGAAAGTTTTTTTGCACCTTCAAACGGTACCGTGATATCGACCGACACCTCACTATTGGGACACCTGGTATATATATTTATTTAAATTATTACAACAATAAATGAATACACCGAAGTTAAGCAATGAAAAAATCTACTTAAAAATTCAAAGTACTGAATATATCAAAACTTTTGACCGTGCCGGCGTATTTAACCAGACTGTATATTATATGATAACAAAGAAATATATGTATACTAGAGATCTCGAACATGCGTTCACAAGCGAAGTACAACCTTATGAACGAAATTTACTACTACTAAAATGCCAAGTTAAATATTTATACAACTAAAGACAACGATGCAAAGATGCAATACACAATAGTTAATATAAATTGGCGTAAACAATAATACATTATTAAAGGTTCAAAAGCTTTATAGATACCAGGACAAATTCAACAAATTAATAATTCCGACGTGGCGTTAAATATGCTACTAAGAAATATATGTGACACAAATGAAAATTTTACCAAACTATTAATTGAAGTGTCATCAAACGAAAACTTAACCTTCCGATTATAGATATAGGTCGATGCCAACTCCAATGGCAACTCTTCAGCTTCCTTTCGATATTACCTAGGGTAATCTATTTCTTCAAACGATATTCACGATCTGATGGGTGTTAAAATTATGGACAACTATCGACAACAGCCAACAATAAAAGCCGGTAACAGGAACCAGTAACAAAAGTCCTAAAGATAATATTTGAGGCGCTAGCAAATGCGAAATACGTAAATAAATGCACAGGAATGTCGTAAGTAAAATGGCGGTATAGCATCACTCACTTTTAGTTGGTCAAGCGTACAATAAACATCGATATAGATGACAGCGCGAATCCAATTATATATATTGGTGTTAATTAAGCAAACGTGTGTCCCCACAAAAATCCACCGATTTCGGTGTATATTCGGAAACTTACGGTACTTCACATATTAAAAAATACGTCCTGGCCCATATACTAGACGGAAGTGTCCCAAAGTGTCGGGAGGGGGGCGATTCGTCATCCAAACACTTGCGATTTGCTCCAACGCATTAATTCTCACAGGGGTAACTACAATAATAAGCATAACAATGCATTCAACAAAAAATGCACACCAATACTACTAAACAGAAGGAATAATTTTGTTTTTAGATCCTGAAAAAACCGATGAATTAATAGCATAGTAATTAGCAATAAAATAATTGTCTTTAATCCTACTTACTTACTATTTATTGTTCTATGCGACTTCTTTCTATAACTGAAAATCAAATTTTATTTAACAGATTCGTTTAAAGAACTAAATAGGCATTTTTAATTACAATAAAACAGTGGATGCGTTATATTGAATAACAATTAAAATTAGTAACGATTTTTTTTATATAATGGCATGTGAAATATTATTCACAACAATATTTATGTCCTGAACTTAATAATATATGTACGCATTTATTTATGTTTAGCAGTGCGCTGCATTCAAAATGAAGTTCTAAGGATTACAATTGAATTGTTTATTTATAGAAAGACCCAAGTCATACTGGTATAGTTTTGAATAAAATGATAATAGTATATTATAAAACAAGTTTCATAAGGCACCATTATGCCGCACGAGATCAGTTATCTGATCTCGTGCGGCAAAAGGCCTTATGAAACGGGTTTTTTATACTAGTTTTTCTATTTTGTATTTTTTACATTATTAAATTGGAATTATTTAATTTGGAAGTTCAGAGTTTAACTTTTATATAAAGCATGCAGTTGGTCACATTGATACTTGACATTGTCAAATTTAAATCTTGCTATCCGCGAAGTATTATTATTAGAGAACGGACACGCTTACCACTCAGTGCAGTACTGGCGAAAGGCTGTATTTCTAAAATATTTAATTTTATTTATATAATTGGAAAACGATCTATAAAATTACGAAATACATATTTATTTGTTGAAAAGTTGTATTTATAAAGTTTTTAATTTTATTTATATAATTGGAAAACATACAGGTGGTGATCTATCTATCTAAAATTACGAAATACATATTTATTAATTAATTTTATTTATATATTTGGAAAACAAACGGGTGGTGATCTATAAAATTACGAAATACATATGTATTTGTTGAAAAGTTGTATTTTTAAAGTTTTTAATTTTATTTCTATAATTGGAACATTTTTATTTGTTCATTTTGTCGTTCAAGTTGAGTAAAGGAGTATTAATATTGACTAGCAATAGTTTCTCAAGGTTTTCTTCTGTCAATTTTGTTCTCTTTGAATTAAGTACATCCTTATAAATAGAAAACGTCCTTTCTACATCGCAACTGGTTATAGGTGCATACTGGAAATATTCTTTTATTTCTTCATATTTAGCCGTTAGATTTTGTGGAATTGTCTCCATATATAATTGCTGCAATGTAATTAAATCTGGATTTCTATTAAGAATTGCTTCAAACTTTTGCCGAAGGCCACATCCGAAGTCACTTGGAATACTTTTCAAATTATTAACAGCCACATCTAATGTGGTTAATCCGTCATTTAATTTGAGATTTCAATTTTCAAAATAAGTGATTAGTTTTGGAAATTTTACAAAGTGTTCGTGAAGAAAGTACAACTGATTTTTTAAATTTGGGATTTGTGTGAGCTCCTTGCACTCACCAATACTTCTAGCATCCTCCTTTAGCAGTGTTACGAAATGTTTTAGACTATCGAAATTCTCAACATAATAACTAGTAGCTTCCAGCCATGTTCCCCATCTAGTTATTACTGGAGTAGAAGGCAGTGACAGACATGGAAATTTTTCCCTGAAAAGAGCTACGCTCAATGGTGCTTTTCAGAAAACTTTTTTAAAAGCTGATACAAGTCTATCAACTTCCGGAAAAGTGTCTCTGATATATTCACAGATTCTGTGGAGAGCATGTGCTACACAAGTAATATGCAGCATATTAGAATATGTTTTTTTCAATAGTCTGCCTGTTTTTAACATATACGCAGCACTATCACTGACAAATAAAAGTATTTTTTCTTTGTACGTGGCGTCCGAATGAAGCATTTTTTGCATATTCTCCTTAATGGTTTCAGCAACTGTTTCCGCATCAACTCTATTTATAACACTTGTTGCTATTACATATGAGTTATAGGGAATAGTTGGATGTAATACACCAGTTACGACATTTACCACACAGCGTCCTAACATATCCACCGTTTCGTCGGCGCTTATCCATATGTATTGATTTAAAAGATGGCTTCTAATGCGTTCTACTGTTCTCGTATAGCACCTAGAAACATAATATTTGCGTAAAGTTGATTCATCAGGAACATTTCGATCAGTATATTTTTTCAGAAATGTCTTCAAAATTGGATTGTTCAATTTAAATAATGGAATATTAGCTGCCATAAAAGTTTCACAGAGTTCTTCGTTAAAATTGTCAGATTCCAACGGGTTCAATTTTTTTTCGTGCTTTAACGATCCTACGTGACGTTTTACGGTTGATTTATTGCAATTTTTCAATAATGTTTCACACACTTCACAATAAATTTCGGAATCACTGGCAATGTACATACAATCAGTATGGCCCTCAATCCAACTCGCCATTGTTTCACGATGCCATTCTCGACGCTCTTCCATTGTCTGAAAAAGTAAGAATATTCTAGATCCAAATAAACGAAATTAAATAACGAAATTTTATGCACACTTACGTGAAAATAATTATTGGAAGATGTTGCTTAAATGAAAAGAAAAGGAATGTACGTGCTATTTCTCTTACGAAATACGATAAACTTATTTATTTTATCTACGTACACGACACCACTGGAAAACACTATATTCTCCGAATACAATAGGTGGGTTGTCCATTGTTATCGCAGCGACACCAGGTGGCCGAGTAAGTCAAACAAATACTTCATTGAATTACGCTGGGATGTACTGAGCGACGTTATACACAATTCCAATTGCCGATTGCCTTTTATTGAAATTGCATCCGTTCTCTATTAATAATATATAACGCATTTATACATGTTTAGCAGTGCACTGCATTCAAGATGAAGTTCTAAGGATTACAATTGAATTGATTATTTATAGAAAGACCCAAGTCATACTGGTATAGTTTTGAATAAAATGATAAAAACTGTTTATTTTTTGAAAACTTTATGTTTGCGATTTTTTATTATACTAGGTGCAGTAATTACTTTATCATACACAGTAACATCAATAAACTTATTAGAATCATTACACATCTTCTTAATTTACCTGCAATCTTCTCTAATGGTTTCGGTAGGTACAACCTTCCCTAGATGATTCTTATATTCTACTCCTTTCACTTCCGCCTTCTTTATAGCATTACGCGGATACCTGTCATCATTCCTTATTCTACGTCGCTTCTCAAATGGCGGTTCTTCAACTTCTGCTTCGATGTCACCCTCGTTGTATTCACTTAACACAATCCCTGGACCTTTATTCTCTATAACACTGTTATCTATTTTTATAAATTGCGAAATAAACTAAACGTGTCAACGAATTTAACAAGAATGACTCCTCTCACAATAAAGTGTAGACACTACTACTATCTATGCCATCAACTTGATCCTTTTGCCCTAAACTTATTTCAATTAATACTGAAAAGTTTAGTTATTTCGCTGGAACTGTTGCATATATATTTTCATGTGTAATTACACTTTGTCAAAAAAATACAAAGATCGATAAAATAAAAATATCTTAATTGATACACTTACAGGTACTTAAATCTACAATATATTTTCAAATACAGAACAGGTGCTTTTTCTGCTTATGAAAATTTAAGAATTCTCCAGATCATAAAAGAAATATTAATATTAAGTATTAATTAACATATTAAAAGTCCAGTAGCAAAAGTTCTCATCCTTTTCTATTTTCATAGTGACTTCGAAAAAAGAAAAAGATACATAATAGTATATTAAGATACAAGTTTCATAAGACATGATTTTTGCGCACGAGTTCAAGGTTTAGAAAACGAGCCGTAGGCGAGTTTTCTAATAACGAGTGCGCATATGAAACGTGTATTTTATACTATTTTTTCTATTTATTCTATCTTTTAAATATTAAAAAAATGTTTAAAATAATAGTCATGTTCAATACGAATATTTTAGATTTCTTTGACGTTGGTTACACTGACTTTTAATTTCAACATTTCAAATATTTGAAATATTGTTATGTGTTTTGAAATTTAAATCCTAGACGAATTTATGCAATTACATAACATCAAAATGGACGAAATAAGTAATTGCATGCCGCCAAAGCTTCGGAAAATTGCAGAAGACAATTTGAAAAATCTTCTGCCAAAAAAATCTCGACACATTTATAAGAAAGAATATAACCAATTTATAACTTGGTGTAAAGAAAATAACATCGTGACTATTACAGAAAACATTATAATTGCCTATTTTGACAAAGAAAGTAAAATAAAAAGGGCATCTTCCTTGTGGTCCAAATATTCGATGTTAAAATGTTGTTTGAATATTTATAAAAATACAGATATCTCAAAATTTTCTAAACTAATAGCATATTTAAAAAGATTGTCTGAAGGCTATGAGCCTAAGAAATCTAAGATTTTAGAAATAAAGCACATTAACCGATTTGTAATAGAAGCCGATGATAAAACATATTTAGCAATGAAATAAAGTAATAAAAACATAATTATAGTAGTATTTTACTAATTTTATACATTATTTTGTTATAACAGTCATATTAAAATTATGTTAGGTCATTCTTATAATGGGCTTGAATAGAGCTTGCCGTCGTGAAGAAATAATAGACATGATTATAGATGATATACTCGTACAGTTTGAAAATGATGTCATAATGGTTGACGTGTTCAAAATTAAAACTTATGTTCCCAGACAATTTATTATAACTCAAAGGTTATGGATTGATTTGGTGAAAAAATATTATCATCTTCGTCCCAGTCATGTTACACATAGGCGTTTTTTCCTGCAATATAGAAATGGCTTGCTTGTAAATATTCCAATAGGTATTAATACAATAGGAAAAGTACCAAAAAATATTGCTACTTCCTTGAAATTACCTAATCCTGAACTCTTCACTGGACATTGCTTTAGACGATCCAGTGTAACACATTTGACTAATAGTGGAGGAGATTTAATTGCAATTAAGCGCCATGGAGGATGGAAATCTTCCGCTGTGGCTGAAGGGTACATTGATAATTCCATCAAGAAAAAATTAGCGTTGCTGAAATACTATCTAACACTGCACCTAACACGTCTACTAAAATCACAGAGAATCTATCAACGTCTAATTCAATGGGCAGTGATTTATTAGTTAATGTGAATCAGCAGGGATTCAAACAAAATATAGTGTGTTGCCTGAATCTGCCTGGAATATCTATTAATGCCCACGAATCTTCTAGTGTTACAGTAAAAGTATATAACAATTGCAGTATTCACAATGATAAGTAATCTCAATAGAAGTATTTATAGCGTCTAGCTTTGTTAACGAATTTATAGATACACTCCTTTAGCTAGAGTCTGTCGAACGCCTTTTACTATGTATAATTAGTACTAATAAAGTTTTAGCAAATGTCACTACTATTCTCTCTATAATTTTTATTTAGATTTTTATCACTGTCAAACGTTCATATCTAACCATATCTAACTTTTAAAACGGTTTAGTTCTATGATTTAGTTACTTATTACACTTGTGACCAACTTAAAAAAAAAATTAGGGTGCGGTAAAGTAAAACATTACGATACTGTGTAACCAAACAACGGGGTATCGTAATTAACACTTTACGACTCCGGAATAGAAAAGTGTGTTTAGCTGTGTAATTCTATTTCGTTAAGCTAGTATATTATATAAAAACAGAATGATAACAACATCATACATACCTACTACGAATTGTTCCCTTTGTCTTCTTTCTCTCTATAAAAGTAGAATTTTATTTTAGATAAAATCACTTTGTCTTGAAACTAACAACTGATTTTTAGAAAACTCACTTTGATTCCATTAAAGAAGTAGAGAGGTATTTCTAATCACGTCAAGCAATGAATGTGGTGTATACACTCAAAATCAATTTTCATAATTATTCCCTATCTAAGCAAATTTTCTGAATATTTAGAAAATAACATGCATTTTGTCTGAAATAGTGTTTTTAATGTTAATATTTCTCATTATAATATACGTGGCATGTGAAGTATCTTCCACAATAATATTTGTGTCCTAAATAGTACAGATTCTTTAATTCAAATATTTCTGAATTCATTAAGTTAACATTCTTTTGTACCTTCCTTATCGGGATAACCGAGCATGCTATAAAAGCAGCATACATCATAAGTAAATAGTTTGTTATATAACAAGCCAAAATGAAGAAGCTGATTGTAAGTATTCTCTTTGTGTAATTACAACATTCGAAATTCTATTTACATTGCGCCACTCAACCGTTATGATGGGGTATCGCTTTGTAAGTTTTTTTTTTTAGTACTCCAAAACTGGTTATATTTATTTCTTTTTATATAAATATCTAATCTAATTAATTTAATCCAGATATGTCCAAACGCTTTCGGAGCATACTTCCGCTATAATTTTGAAAAAATTCTGTTTTATGAGATAAAACCCCAGTAAATTATAACTGCATATATTTGATATATGTGAAAGTACAAAATTTTTACTGTACTTTACACAACTGTCAATACCAAATTAAATAATAGTGTGATATTGCGTAAAACATTATATAGGTTGTTTCCGATTAATTTGGCCAAACCCTAGGGACGTATTCTACTCATCAATGGTTTTCCTGATGGTTTTCCACTATTGTTAATAATTTCCAAAATTATGGAATATAACTTTATTATTGTAGTACTTATAACTAGAGAACGGACACGCTTACCACATGACGCAAAGCCCAGTGCAGTACTGGCGAAAGGCTGTATTTCTAAAATATTTAATTTTATTTATATAATTGGAAAACAAACGGGTGGTGATCTATAAAATTACGAAATACATATGTATTTGTTCAAAAGTTGTATTTTTAAAGTTTTTAATTTTATTTCTATAATTGGAACATTTTTATTTGTTCATTTTGTCGTTCAAGTTGAGTAAAGGAGTATTAATATTGACTAGCAATAGTTTCTCAAGGTTTTCTTCTTTCAATTTTGTTCTCTTTGAATTAAGTACATCCTTATAAATAGAAAACGTCCTTTCTACATCGCAACTGGTTATAGGTGCATACTGGAAATATTCTTTTATTTCTTCATATTTAGCCGTTAGATTTTGTGGAATTGTCTCCATACATAATTGCTGCAATGTAATTAAATCTGGATTTCTATTAAGAATTGCTTCAAACTTTTGCCGAAGGCCACATCCGAAGTCACTTGGAATACTTTTCAAATTATTAACAGCCACATCTAATGTGGTTAATCCGTCATTTAATTTGAGATTTCGATTTTCAAAATAAGTGATTAGTTTTGGCAATTTTCCAAAGTGTTCGTGAAGAAAGTACAACTGATTTTTTAAATTTGGGATTTGTGTGAGCTCCTTGCACTCACCAATACTTCTAGCATCCTCCTTTAGCAGTGTTACGAAATGTTTTAGACTATCGAAATTCTCAGCATAATAACTAGTAGCTTCCAGCCATGTTCCCCATCTAGTTATTACTGGAGTGGGAGGCAGTGACAGAGATGGAAATTTTTCCCTGAAAAGAGCTACTCTCAATGGCGCTTTTCTGAAAACTTTTTTAAAAGCTGATACAAGTCTATCAACTTCCGGAAAAGCATCTCTGATATATTCACAGATTCTGTGGAGAGCATGTGCTACACAAGTAATATGCAGCATATTAGGATATGTTTTCTTCAATAGTCTGCCTGTTTTTAACATATACACTCACAAATAAAAGTATTTTTTCTTTGTACGTGGCGTCCGAATGAAGCATTTTTTGTATATTCTCCTTAATGGTTTCAGCAACTGTTTCCGCATCAAATCTATTTATAACACTTGTTGCTATTACATATGAGTTATAGGGAATAGTTGGATGTAGTACACCAGCCACAACATTTACCACACAGCGTCCTAACATATCCACCGTTTCGTCGGCGCTTATCCATATGTATTGATTTAAAAGATGGCTTCTAATGCGTTCTACTGTTCTCGTATAGCACCTAGAAACATAATATTTGCGTAAAGTTGATTCATTAGGAACATTTCGACCAGTATATTTTTTCAGAAATATCTTCAAAATTGGATTGTTCAATTTATATAATGGAATATTAGCTGCCATAAAAGTTTCACAGAGTTCTTCGTTAAAATTGTCTGATTCCAACGGGTTCAATTTTTTTTCGTGCTTTAACGATCCTACGTGACGTTTTACGGTTGATTTTTTGCAATTTTTCAATAACGTTTCACACACTTCAAAATAAATTTCGGATTCACTGGCAATGTACATACAATCAGTATGGCCCTCAATTCAACTCGCCATTGTTTCGCGATGCCATTCTCGACGCTCTTCCATTGTCTGAAAAAGTAAGAATATTCTAGATCCAAATAAACGAAATTAAATAACGAAATTTTATGCACACTTACGTGAAAATAATTGGAAGATGTTGCTTAAATGAAAAGAAATGGAATGTACGTGCTATTTCTCTTACGAGATACGATAAACTTATTTATTTTATCTACGTACACGACACCACTGAAAACACTATATTCTCCGAATACAATAGCTGGGTTGTCCATTGTTATCGCTGCGAGACTAGGTGGCCGAGTAAGTCAAACAAATACTTCATTGAATTACGCCGGGATGTACTGAGCGACGTTATACACAATTCCAATTGCCGATTGCGTTTTATGGAAATTGCATCCGTTCTCTACTTAGAACATTTTATTATTTTAACGATTGCTCGTAGTCCCCACCTTGGGCAATATCACAGGTCTCACAGCATCTTATCATCGATTGTCTTACACGGTGACAAATTCCAGGAGTCTCATTAATTGATAGAAAACCATGCTCGATTTGCTGGCGGAGAACTTGCGCATTTACAATTGGTGTTCGGTATACGATACTTTGTAAATGTTCCAATAAGAAAAAATCACATGGATTGTAATCAGGTGAGCGTGGTGGCCATACAATCGGTCCTGCCCTTCCAATCCAATAATTAGAAAACCTCGTATTCAAGAAGGCTCCTACAGCAACGCAAAAATGTACAGAAGCTCCATCTTGCATGAACCATAAATTTTGGCGAATTTGCAATGGAACTTCATCCAGCAACGCTTCTAACTCTTCTTCTGTAATACTGACCATTAAGTTTCGGTGGCAAAACACTGGACCCAATAGATACTATATCTTTGTTGACAGTCACTGTCACCTCTAAACATCTACTGCGCATTGTTGGGACTATAACCCTCTTTGCCCTGTCGCCGCTCTAAATCTTCTACTACTCAATCTATCGTTATATTCTTCTGCACTATTGTTGAGACTGGTGTCTCTTGATGTTGTTAATATGACACTCTAGTTGAGAATGTTGTTATGATGTTAGAGATGAGACTGTTGCGTTAAGAGTGTATTACAAGTAGGTAAAAATCCACCACTACACCAGCCAACTATTACTTAATTAAATGCGCGTATTGTTTGTACAATGTAGTGTCTTACGTCATAATTGGAAAAATTTCTAAGTGAACAGTTCTTGGTAATGGTGCCTACCGGCAATAATACCCTTCACAGTATTAAGAATTTGATCATTAAATATTATTACTAATTAGCTATTAGTTATAAATATACTCTGTACAGTTGAGAATAAATTCCATTGTTTACTAATGGAATTATTGATACCTATTTAGGAAACGAGATCTTAAGAATATATACCCAGATTAAACACCTCGTTCATAATAAAACTAAGTAATAAACAAGCGGTAATAAATGTAATAAATAAATTTGTATGTATCAAAGATGCCGGTTCCCACAATCTACAAAAAGTTTTACAATTTAACAATGATAATAAAATTCTGTTTATACAACGGTTTTAATATGAAAATAAACGTTGCGTATTGCTAAAACCGGGTATGTTATATTTGAATTCTATACCGCCTGTAAACGTGGTAAGTTAACGACGCTGGTGCACAAGACGCGTCCCCGACAACTTTACTTCCTCGATATGTTTCTTCAATATATGGTGTAGCATTTGGTTGGATAACCAATAGGGATAGGTCAGAAGTAGGTGTGGTATACAGATACGTATTGCATGTGTACTAAATTAATTTATATTTAACAATAAAACAAATTTTTGAAATTAAAATATTATAAAACTATATTAAATGGATCATAAACAGAAAGGTAACAATCTTTATTCTGAAAGCAAGCTGATCTAACTGTCCACCATTTTGCTCATGTATCTGTCACGCATTTTCAAGTCACTTACCAATGCAATGTGCAATAAGTGGAAAGTACCACTTTTTCTCTAGTATTGATATTCGGTACAGACCACATACTTAAATAGATATACCGCACAAAAGCCATTTTTACGTACTTCCTGAAGGATAGGCTATCCAACTTGTAAATATTCTATATTGATTACATAACGATCTATAAAGTTAACATAAGTAGTAGATGTGGTAATTTTACTCGTTTCGAAATCTCATGAAAATATATCTTTGAATATTTAATTTTAAAATACCTTCTTGATATTTAAATATTGACAAACACCAATTAATTTTTATTCTTAAAAACGAACCCAATAGACGTAAAATAAAAAGGTTTGTTTGCACTTCAACTTAAATTTTTCTCTCGTTTGCTATTACAACAATTTTAGTTAGTAAAATAGCGTTTTTATTGTTTTCCCCGCAATTATAAGAAAAACGGACAATTTATAATATTTTAAACTACAATAAACATAATATAACGTGGATATATCTCAATAATCACAGGTCTACAGTGATTTAGATGTTTGAAAGCTGTTTGCTAATTTGTATATGTTTGGGGGCCCTTATTCCAAAAAACGCCATATTTTTGCTCTATCACGTAAATTTTGTTTATAGCGCTCTATATCTTAAAAATGTTAATTTATTAATATACATACTATGACAAGAATATGTTTGTTGCATGTTAGGCATGATTTTTAAATGAATTGATTTTTATGAAATTAAATGTGATTTGGCAACACTGGTTAATATTAGATTTCTCAGCAAAGCAACAGAGTCGGCGCAGAAGCGTCAATACAACGTTGAAACCTGCTTATGTGCAGTTTGGTTGTGTTAGTCGTCGTGCTACTGTGTCCGCGCGCTTGTTGTCTTCGTTGTTGCGTATTTTAAGTGTTCTAGAACGTATAAATATGGAAAGAAGACATTGTGTGAACAATCCGAATAATTTTTGTTATATCTGTGGTAGTTATGTCGTAGTAAAGCAGAGGCAAACTATAACTTCGTTTGTGAAAAATGTATACCACGCTTATTTTGGTGAAAAAATTGGCGACCAAGACAAGTCCTGGGCTCCTCATACTGTTTGTTCCGTTTGCGTTGAAGCACTAAGAAACTGGCAAAAAGGTGGGAAGAAATGTTTAAGCTGTGGTGTTCCTATGGTATGGCGAGAGCCTAGAAATCATGATGATTGTTATTTTTGCTCGTTTAATGTTCAAGGATTCAACAGAAAAAATAAGAAACAAATTGTGTATCCCAATCTTGACTCTGCTATTCGACCAGTTCCTCATGGACCAGATGTACCGATACCTACCGCCCCAAAAGCACTAGAAAACGTAATATCGTCAGAATCAGAGGAATCTAATTGCGACCCAGATGACTCAGATTTCACAAGATTTCAGAGAGACCGAAGTGTTTAACCAGAGCGAACTAAATGATTTAATTAGAGATTTGCACCTTCCAAAGGATGCATCCGAATTGTTAGCCTCCCGACTTCGTGAGAAACATTTACTGGCACCTGGCGTCACATCAAGCTTTTACCGGGATCGCGAAAAAGAGTTATGTCAATGTTTTACTCAAGACGGACCGCTAGTGTATTACAACAATATTCCTGACTTAATTTCAAAATTAAGAAATGTGCCGTATGTAAAAGAAGAATGGCGCCTGTTTATTGACTTAAGTAAGCGTAGTTTAAAAGGCGTTTTATTGCACAATGGTAACGAGCTGGCCTCGGTTCTCGTTGCCCATTCGGTACATTTAATGGAAACGTATGAAAATTTTGAACTTCTTTTAAAGAAAATAAACTACCAAGAACATCAGTTGATGCTTTGTGGTGACGTTAGAGTGCTGTGCATGCTACTAGGACAACAAGGAGGTTATACAAAATTTCTATGCTTTATTTGTGAGTGGGATAGTCGAGCAAGGGATAGACATTGGACTCAAATAGAATGGCCCTCTAGAACAAGCCTTACACCTGGTAGCAAAAATGTATCAAGAGATAGCTTGGTTGACCCCAAAAAAGTTTTACTGCCTCCTCTCCATATCAAACTTGGCTTGATGAAGCAGTTTGTTAAAGCCCTAGACAAAAATGGACAGTGTTTTAAATATTTGAGGGAGACATTTCCAGCCTTATCCGATGCCAAGTTAAAAGAAGGTATTTTTGTTGGGTCGCAGATAAGAACATTATGCAAAGACAAGGATTTTCAAAACACAATGACCAATGTCGAGAAAAACGCCTGGGTTTCATTTAAAGAAGTAATTGATAAGTTCTTGGGAACTCTAAGGACGAAAACTACGAAAATATTGTTCAAAATATGTTACAACACTTTCATCGTCTAGGTTGTAATATGAGTTTGAAAGTGCATTTCCTGTTTTCACACTTAACTATTTTCCTGAAAATCTTGGAGCAGTTAGCGAAGAACAGGGAGAGAGGTTTCACCAAGACATTAAGGAAATGGAACGGCGATACCAATGCAGATGGAGCATAACGATGATGGCGGACTACTGCTGGATGTTAAACCGTGATATGCCCTTAAAAACATACAACCGAATGTCCGGACAACGCAGCTTTCTGGCAAAAAGACAAAGATTTCACTTAAAAAAGACTGAGTAAAGTATTTTTTTCCACTTTTTTAACTTGTATTCCACCTTTTTACTCAATAAACAAATAATTTTTTTTAGAAATATCGTTTTTTTTTCATTTAATATTTACAAAAAAACCATACGTGATACAAATAAATGCATAGAATTTTTGAAATCAGCCTACCAAAATTATATAAAATCAGTTTTCAAAATAAAAACATCTGTCTAAAAGTTTAATTTTGTAGACCTGTGTAATCAACGGAACCGAAAAAAACGTCACATGTTTATATATAAGTAAATAAACAGTAAATACTACCTGTGAACACTACTATCAAAGGTGTATATATACAACGGCAGTGACTGGGTTGCCTAAACAACAGAAAGTACGTAAAAATGTCGTCAAATTCTATCTCCTTTTATTCCAAACCCCGTACAAATGCGCATTGGACCATGAGCGGGATATTTATTTATATGTATGTGGTACAGACTAATATTTTGATCGGATCTGTTGATTCCTTCCATATTCCTGTTATACAAGTTTTCTAGATGAGGCAGCTGTATCTAGAAAATAAAAAGAAAAAAACAAAATTGTGGGAACATACTGCACATTGTCTTCACAAATTAGCTGAAAGTTTCTGCCCTTTTCGTGAGTACCTTTTTACTGAATGTTGAGCATATTAATTGTTGCTTTCAGTGACAATCATTTCTATCAAATCTTCATAGAAAAAAAATCTTGGGTTTCAGACACCTTATGATCCATCACATACTGTAAATCCTTTCTAATCCAGTGATAAATTTTGATCATCTTTCCTGAATTTCCGATAAAGCTAGATCATCTTAAGAGGAAATGTCGACAAATTCGATTTAAAATTTTTTTTTCAGCTGGAACTTTAATTAGCTGTGACCCGGTAATTTATTTATGCCTATAGTGTCTTACGCGACAACTTTGACATGTTACATTTCATGTATAAAATGTGACGTATGCTTTCAGTCGATATGCTCACTAGCTATCTCCTTCATTTTATGATCAAAATAATATCAGCAGTTTCTGGTGGTCCTAGTCGCACATCACCTTCGAATCAAATCAAGTATTATTTCGTGTGAGCTGAAACTTGGATTGGAAATTGGATTGCACCACGAATTGCAAGTTTAGGTACTTAATGATTTTTCTTTTAGATACTTTATTCACACTGCTGCAACCTTCAAATAAAATAAAAGAAATTAATCAAATTTCACCTACCACATTGAGAAAAATAGCATAATTTAATGTTTTCCCGAAAGACGGCGCTAAAAATCTTGTTTTGACTTTCCGTCGAATCGTCATTATATATCCACTTCCTTATTGACGAAGTAAATAACTTTATTCGACCTTAATAATTTTAAGTGAGAGTATATTGCAAAAGGATATTTCAAGATTTAATGTTAACAATAAAGCTTTAAATAAATTGTTAGATGCTTTCCCTGAAGTTTCTCTAAGCATTTTTGTAATTTATATTTTACTTCCAGTTATTGTTTTACTTTTACCGAATACAGACGAAGTATTTCGGAATCTCTGACCTCGGAGTTAACGAGTGAGTGCTATAAAAAATTAAATATTTTTTTTTATAGTTATTTGACTAGAATGCGTGACTTTGATTGGAACATATACCCATACAAAAATTAAATAAAGCAATAAACTAAGAAATAATTGAAATAAGTAGAACATATACAGGGTTAGTTAAAAGTATGGAGACAGCGATTTATTGTCGTTAATATTCATTTTAGGGAATTATGTTCAATATAAAAATTTGTTAAGATATTTTGATTTACATTTGAGAATATTTGAATTTTTGTTCTTCAATTGTTTTTCTAGATACGCCTGTCCGCGCATTTTTTTTTAAATGAGAACTGGTAAATTTTGCTCTACCATTCGATAGAGAATTTTTTTCTCTTTACAATAATATTTTTGTATTTTTAAAATTCATTTTAATAACTTTTTTACAAGAAAAATTAAACAAATTAATAACAAAGTAAATTAAAGTACGTGTTCAAATTGTCGTCCATTAGTAATTTGACAATGACCCAATCGATTTACAAAACCCCCAACAGAGTTCTGTAAAAAATCTCGGGGAATTTCTTATATCGTTCTGGTAATTCGGATTTGTAAATCTTCGACGTTATCGGGCTTATCTTTGTAAACTTTGTTTTGTACGTATCCCCAAAGAAAAAAATCTAAAGGACTTAAATCTGGCGAACGGGCTGGCCATTCAATGGTTCCTCGTCTTCCAATCCATATGTGGGGGAAAAACGTTGTCCAGATATTGACGAACATTTACACCATAATGTGGTGGGGCGCCATCTTGCTGGAACCAGATACTGTCATTGGGCAGGTGTTCATTGTTTTCATGAGGATAGAGCGTAGCACAAGCAGGTATTATTTCATTTTGCAATAACTGCAAATACAGAGCCGAAGTTAAATTGCCATTGATGAAAAAGGGACCGATAATATGACCGCCTAGAATGCCAACCCAAACATTAACCTTTTGGGGGTACTACGTATGGTGCTTCAAAAACCAAGAGGGATTTTCCGATGACCAGTATCTGCAGTTACGTGTTTTTACTTCACCGGTAAGGCAAAAAGTAGCTTCGTCAGAGAAAAGAATATTGTTGACAAAATTTTCATTATTATTGCAAATATTTAACATTTCTTCAGAAAATTGTAATCTCCTATCAAAATCATCTTCCGTTAACTCGTGTACAAGGTGTACCTTATAAGGTTTATACTTTTCACTTTTTAAAAATGACACGATCGATGACTGTGAAATATTGAAATTGGACGCTAATTGATTGGTTGATAAATGGCGATATTCAGATACAGCCAGTAAAATATCCAGTTTGTTTTCATCGCTTTTTGCTGTTCTAGGCCTACCACTCCTTGGCAAATCTTTAACGCTACCCGTTTGTTCAAAGCGTCTTAAAGTTTTACCAACAACGGATTTAGAAATTGGATTTCTATTTGGATGCGTATCATTAAATAAATTGCAAACGTCTTGTAAACTTCTGCGTCTATCTCCATAACCCAACATCATAAGTATTTCAATTCGTTCATGTTCACTTAAACTCGCCATTGTTAATATTAACAGCAACAAATTGCACAAATGAATTATTTCTGTCAAAGATTTGACGTACACAATAACCACCGATAAAATTATGTCGCTCAAGTTTGTTTATCGCTACGCTTCTGTCTATCTGCGATGTACCGAACATCTGCTAAACACATGAACCGGCCTTTTCTTATAAAAAAGTTATTAAAATGAATTTAAAAAAAACAAGAATATTATTGTAAAGAGAAAAAATTCTCTATCGAATGGTAGAGTAAAATTTACTAGTTCCCATTTAAAAAAATTGCGCGGACAGGCGTAACTAAAAAACAATTGAAGAAAAAAAAATTCAAATATTCTCAAATGTAGATCAAAATATCCTAACAAACTTTTATATTGAACATAATTCCCTAAAATGAATATTAACGACAATAAATCGCCGTCTCCATACTTTTAACTAAGCCTGTATGTAATAGAACCGGGCCTACATTGTAATACTCCGGGAGCTATTACAGTGTGGCCCAAATAATACTGCCGGCTACACTTAATTAAGTATTTTCAGAACTACAAGGTATAGCATTAGTTCAAAGGAACCATTAACGTACTCAGAACGAAAAATTAGCTTTCTAATAAGTAACAATAGGCCAACAATGAGAAACTACAAATCAACAAAGTGATTCAATCACGGTTTTAAATTATCGAGGGTAGTTCTAATTTGCCGCTATATTAAATTGTTAAAATGTTGGCCACACTGCATGTTTCTATTATTTTTGTAATCAGTTCAATGGCAACTGTTTTATTATTAGTAAAGCTAGGAATTATATGCACACGGAAACTGTATTATATGTTCATATATGTTTCCAAAATTCGCTGAAAATATGCAAAATATGTAAAGTTTAAGTGATAATTACACAACTAAATTATTGTCAAAATAGTAAATAAGGTCAATATAAATTTAGAGATACGGCAAATATATATATATATATATATATATATATATATATATATATATATATATATATATATATATATATATATATATATACCGAGAGTATATCTTATTGTGAAACATGCAAAACATGCATATACGATCGTTGCTAGAGTAACGTAATAATTAAATGACAGCAATGTATTAAAGCGTGTATTTTATTTTGAAACATAGGTTGTCAAAATAATTAATAATTTCATGTTTTTGACTTAAGTGTAAACAAATCAAATACAGACATAGAAAACATTTTATTTTCAGATAAATCCTTCAATCACAGTTTCTTACTACTTTTAGGTTGAATAAACCAGAATTAATTGAAATTCATTTTATTTTATTAACATAAATGAAGCAAATTTAATAAATTAATTTAGCAGATTTTCAAAAATATCGCCGTTGACGGCCAAACAGTGTCCTAAGCGATGATAAAATTCATTAATCGCATTTTGTATTTGTACAGGAGTTATTTCCCTTACAGCCACTCGTATCTTATTTTTTAATTGGTCAATATTAGTTAGATGTTCTCCATTAAAAACTTTATTTTTGATGTAACCCCAAAGAAAAAAATCATTTGGAGACAGGTCTGGTGACCTTGCGGACCAATCCACTTCTCCCCCACGTCCTATCTAGCGATTTGGAAATCTGTTGTTTAGAAAGGTTCGGACTATTTGGGAATTGTGCGCTGGTGCACCATCATGTTGGTACCAAATCTCACCAGGAATATTTCAGGCGTTAAGTGCCGGTAAAACTCTCTGCGCAAGCAATTCTAAATATCTGTATCGTGTAAGAGTACCCTCAATAAAAAACGGTCCTATGACATGCTCGCCCATCAACCCTGTCCAAACATTGACTTTTTGTGGTAGTTGAGTCCTAGTAGAACGGTATCTGTGCAAATTTTGTCTGCTCCAGTAACGGCAGTTCTGTGAATTAACTTCACCGTCTAAATAAAATGTTGCTTCATCCGTAAAGCAAATTCTGGGTAGTAACGTATCGTCATTATTAAGTTTTTCCATCATTATTGTGCAAAAGCTGACTCTTCTTTCAGCATCATTCGCAATTAGCTCTTGGTGGTTTTGAAAATGATATGATTTAAATTTTTCGCGTTTCAATAACTTATGCACGGCAGATTTGCTAATATTTGAAGCTTGTGCTAAAGCTTTTGTAGAGAGCATGTTGTTGTTAGCGATAGCTTGTAATATTTCAGTTTTTTTTTTCATCCGTAATAACATATCTGCGTCTATTCTTTTTCTTGTGGTTAGGAACGAGACATCCACTATTTTTATACTTCTGTACAAATCTACTTATTGTAGCTGGACTGGGTTTCGGACGTTCGGGATACGTAAGGTGAAATAAATCTGCAACATTTCGCAAACTCATATGTGAATAATACCAGTTTATTAACGACAATTTCTCTTGTACACTATACATTCTAGGTATAATTGTAGGTTACACTTTATTGCAGTAATTATCTTAAGTCAAAAAACTGAAATTATTAATTATTGTGACAACCTATGTTTCAAAATAAAATACACGCTTTAATACATTGCTGGCATTTAATTATTACGTTACTCTAGCAACAATCGTATATGCATGTCTTGCATGTTTCACAATAAGATATACTCTCGGTATATACATATAATCTAACCCTATTTACCCGAAGGTGTAGGGTGTGAAATTACATCCTATAAATCATGAATAAATTTACTCCACTCCTTTTTATTTCTCGCAATATTTCTTGCCTGTGACAAATTCATCCCTCTTTCTGTCAATATTTTTCCTACACTGTCGTCCCATGTTTTCCTAGGTCTTTCTTGGAGTCTCTTCTCATGTCTTCTTGCTTCCCATGTTTGTTTAACTGGTCTTTCATTTCCCATCATAATTAAATGCCCAAACCATTTGAGTTGACGATCTTCGATTATTTTCAATACAGGTTCCACATTCAGTTGTTCTCTTATTTCTGTATTTCTTATTTTATCAATTCTGGTAACACCAGCTACTTTGCGGAGATATTTCATCTCCATGGCCTGTATTTTGCTCTTCATGGTCGGCGTTAGGACCCAGGTTTCACAGCCAAAAGTTAGTATTGGTACAAACACAGTTTTATATACTGTTAGTTTGGTCTTCTCTGAGATCTCTCTTTTTCCTATGAATGATTATCTTAGGATGTGGTACAGTTTAGAAGTATTTTCCAATCTTACATTTATTTCTATATCGTGGTAGCCTTTGTTGGTGATATTTACCCCTAAGTATTTAAACGTCTCAACTTGCTCTAATTTCTTCCCATTTAACGTGATATCTGCTTGCGAATTGCCTCTGCCTATTGCCATTATTTTTTTTTTTTCCTCGTTAATTTTTATGTTGCTAAATTTCAATGATGTGTTCCAGGCTTCTAGGTTTCTCTGTAGGTCTCTTTCACTCTTGCCAAATATTACCAGGTCATCTGCAAAGGCACATTCACTAAAATATACTGGCTTCATATGTCGGTGTCCGATGTACATCTTTACTGTTTTTTCCCTTGTTTCTTTCATCGTGTCGTCTAGGACTAGATTGAAAGCATCGGGCTTAGTACTCCTCCTTGTCTTAAACCACTATTTACTAGGAATTCTTGAGATTGCCTGTTATCCGTTCTTACATAATTCCTGTTCTCTTTATGTAAGCTCATTATTGCCACTACTAGATTCTTCTCCACATTTCTCTTTTCCAGGGTTGTTCGCACTTTAGATCTCGGAATTCGATCGAAGGCTTTTTCCAGGACTATAAAAGCCTGATACATTTCAATATTTCTTTCTATGGACTTTTCTGCGATTTGTTTGAGTGTAAAAATATGGTTGTTTATACTATGCCCCTTTCTAAACCCACTCTGCGACAGCTCTAGTTATTGATCTGTTTGAATTACTAGTTTCTTTGTGATAATTCGTTCGTAGACCTTTGACGGTATACTCAGTAATGTTATTCCTCTGTAATTTTTGCACTCCTTCTTATCCCCTTTCTTAAAAATTGGTACTATGATGCCAGTTTTCCAGTCTAATGGTACTTTCCCTTCCTTCCAAGCTTGGTTATATATTGCTGTTAGCATATCGATTCCTTTAGGGCCCACATTTTTTAGCATTTCACCGGTTATTCGGTCGTGTCCTGCCGATTTCCCTTTTTTGAGCGCTCTTATGGCTTCTACAACATCATCCATCTCTATTTCTTCTGCTATTAGGTATCCTGTGTGGTCATCTCCTTCTTTACCCCTGTCAATGTCCTCAACCTCGTCCGTGAATAAAAGTTCTTCGAAATACTGTTTCCATCTATCCATTATTTGATTCCCTTCGTTAAGTTCATTACCACCTTTATCTTTCAATTGTTGGTTTCCCACTCTTGTACTATATCAATATTTTATTCGAAATTTTACAAAATAGATGTATAATAATAATAAGAATAAGTAAGCTGAACAATATAACTCTTTGTATTTAATTTGCCCTTGTATAGTATTGTAAACATTTACAATTAAAAGCTTTTCTAAATTCTCAACTAAAAATTATCTTCTGCGATCCGTCAATAATAGCTTTTATGCTGAAAAATTACGCCCAACGTCAACTGATGTAATTGGCACATACTTATATTTGCAGATACTTGAGGGACTCATCTCCATAGTTTCATCATAGTTTCCTTGCAAAGCACTGGATATTCTACTAAGCTAATTAAAGCGCTCGTTTTCCTCTAGAACTTGTGTTTATTTAATTTTAAACTGCTCTCCTATGGTACCTCTCACTAATAAAACCATAGTTTGCTTTGATAAAAGCTAATTCTTGGTGCATTTGCGGCTTATCTAGATCTGCAATTGCCATCGAGCCGTTTGAAAAAGAGATAATGAATTCTTTTATCTGTTCAAAAGTATCTGCATAAAATACAACAATATCAAGCCACGTGCCCCATCTTGTTATTAGGGGACGTAGTGGCCAGATCAGGTAACTTATCTCTATATGCTTGAACCCTCAGCGGTGCTTTAATAAATATTTTTTGTAATGTGTACCGTAATTCTTCTGCTAGTCTGTTAACAGCATGGGCCAAACATGTTACGTGCATCAGATTCGGGTAAAAATCTTCAAATTCTGTGCTTCATATACCTATATCGCAGCATCCGATAGCATCAGTAATACCTTGTCACTTGGAACGGCATTCAGCAAATAAAATCTCGTTAAACTATCGTTTATAAATCTTGTTATGGTCAAGTTATTTTATTTCTACAATTTTTCTGTACCAATTAAAAAGAATTGGCCGGCGCAATTTTCATTTAAAATGCCAATCAATAAGTTGGCAACAAATTGTTTTTTTAATACTTTACCTCCAAAGAAATCCGATATATTTTTACTATATTATATTATATTTGAATCCGATTATCCCTAAACCATTTCCTTTATGATAAAATCATTCTGTCATCATGGTTCTTTGACTAAACCTGTAACGTATAAATTGCAGATTATAGAAATTACGATATTTTTCTTTATTTGATGTACTGGTCGCACTTGCAAAAGTCAACCCTTAATCAATTACTTCCAACCAAATTCGCCTATTATATAATTATTGAACATGATATTTTGATTGATTACATTTACGATATGCCTAAAAACTTTCAGGGCAATCTCGCGCCATAATTTTGAAAAAATGCTTCTCTAAAAGATAGAAGACCAGCAAATTATAACGGCAAATATTTTATTTATGTGCAGGAACAAAATTTTTGCTGTACTATATAACAGCAAAAATTTTGTTCTCATATATACAATTGTCAATACCAAATTGAGTAATTGTGTGATATTGCATATGTAGTCCTATATCACACTTAGAACATCAGGCTGTTATTCTCGCGTAGCAATGTCCACAGCGCTTTGTTTTCCTCACGAATCACCAGGTGGTCTAGCTGATCATAGCGCAAATCAGTGTCATGAAATGAATGTCGCCATTATTGAAACACATATTTTTTTTATTTTGAACGAGTAGAGAGGTAGCAATCCTTCGTCTAAAAGCAAACTGATCTAACTGTTCACAATTTTGCTTATATATCTGGCGTTTGAGCGTTTTGAACTAACATGTCAATTCAAGGTGCAATAAGTGAAAAGTATCAATTTTTCCCTCGTATTGATATGCGGTTCAGTTTAATATTTTGATCGGATCTGTCGATTCCTCCCATATTCCTGTTATACAAGTTGTGTAGATGAGGTGGCTGTATCTAGAAAAAAAAAGAAAAACAATTGTGAGCTTACTGCACATTGTCTTCACAAATTACCTGAATGTTTTGCGTTCTTGTCGTGAGTACCTTTTTACTGAATGTTGAGCATATTGGTCGCTTTCAGAGACAATCATTTCTATCAATTTTTCATCCAAAAATTAAAAAAAAATTGCAGTGGGCTTTCTTGAGTTTCATACCCATAATCGTAGAAATGATTCGTCACAGTCTCCAAATCTTCTCTAATCCATTGATAAATTTTCTCCATTTGTTTTTCGACAGTATCTTTGCGCTGGTTGATTATTATGGTATTCTGAATTTCTGATGAAGGTGCATCATCTTCAGAGGAAAAGTCGTCACCAATATCATTTTTAATAAATTATTTATGCTCATATCTTCATCGCCTGTCTTATTCGAACAAAAAATTGTAGTTTCTTGGAGATTTTCCTTATCGCCACCATCATTTTCTAACTTAGCAAGCGCATCTTTTAGTATAAGAGCTACAGTAAAGAAAACCTTCGTAAATATAGATTTGCCTAATATACTATATACAGCGTTATTCTGTATACGTGCCGAAGAATTTAATTTAATAGATTAAATATGTTAATTAAAGTCCGCTGTGTAATTTAATTTTTAATTTTAAAATATTTAATAAAACCGTTTTGGGACCGCGCGAAATACTCAGCTGTTGCATCGAGAATGATGAACCTTACTAAATCGAAGATATCGCATATTCATAACTTACTTAGGAAAAATCCACTTATTGTAAACAAACTGTATGTAGACTAATACGTGTGCATATCTGCAATAAGCACGAAATATACGAGCGGCACATCTCGGGTGAGTTAGAACAGACAGCGGTACTTAAAATTTATGTGTTTAAATTAATTTTTTCACATTTTTTTAAAATTAAAAATAACACAATTGGCATATATTTTAGTGGTAGAATCTAATAATTAAATTAATGACACTTATTGATAATTATAATAACTCTGTATAATACATCTTTAAAAAAACACAAAAAAATAACAGGTTTAAACTCAAAATTTTGGATCTGCGTTTATTGGTAATAAATCTATACTGAAACATGTTTTGATATTACTTTTTACTCAAGACATTTTATACATAAACAATTACATAAACTAAAAACCGTTACCTTTCAAATCGGATACCATACTCCGCCATTTTTTAAATATATTCTTTTTAATACACTAAGATAACGTACTTTTATAAAACAATACACACTGTGTCTGTTCGTATGCACTATCAGATGTATATTGAACATAACGTATTGTATTATACATTGATAGTCCGTTGCCCGTTTGCACATCAATACTTGTTAGAACTGTACTACATGTTGTACGTCAGGCATATCTGGGTTAATATAGATAAATTATGCATTTTTTGTAATACTCTGCTTATATAAACAAAATATTCGTTTATAGGTTATAACACTATGGTTGGCAATCACGGTATCTAATAGTTTACCGTATGGTAGTCATGATTTAGACCACAGAGCCAGAGAACGAGGAAATTCACAAGCCGGTGAATTTAGAAGCCATGAAAGAAGTCAGTTTCGAAGTGATGGTTTGTTAACTGATCTCGAAAATAATCTAGGGAATATATTAAGTGATGTCTTATCTGATTTGAATACCAGCTTAGGTAGCAATAATAAAAATACTTCTGAGAGCCGTCATCGAAGTGGATATAAAGTTCGCAAGAATTGATGTTATTATTAATGCAAATTATACGACTTACATTTATGATACATGGTATATTCAATAATAACTGTATTAACAATATATAGAACGTTTTAAATGGATGACTGTGCACTGTGTCGTAACTATTTTTTATCAAAATCAACCCTAACATAAATTATTTCATTTAAACAATGGAACTCTTCTTTTTTTTCAATATGTTGAAAATTGAAAAGATTTTAAGTTTTTATTTTAGAATTTGATCCATATTCAGGGCCATAGAAATAGAAAAAAATATACTATATATGATTTAATTAACTCAAAATGCACGGTTTTGTATTTTTAAAACATCTTCAGTAGTGTAAGAAGTACTTTCTACACAGTGAACGTATTTCTACTTTTTGAATTATGAACATTTATATTGATATAGTTATGCTGTATGAGCCGATTAATAAATAATAAAATATAAAAATAAAATGATTATAAATGTTATACTTACTATATATGTATGAGAGATTCTAATTCTTATAACATTGAATTATTGAGAGCAAGAGATTCTTTCAGGGCTCGTGGTCGGTTCTCGTGAGCCAATGAGGTATTTAACGTTCTTGGAGAAATTTTAATCATTAAATTTTACTCAACGCTTAAAATCAGGTAAATAATGTTAGTGCTTAAATTTATAGTTCAGTTTTGAATGAAAATGACCTTTTTGTGATTTGTTTTATGAGCGTCTAAAGTACCTTCGTAGACAGGTGAAAATTGTTTGCTGGAATAGGTGTCTAGTTATAATTAGTCTAAGCTGCCTTTCAGATTAGATAAACTGAATTACAGGACCAGGACACTACGTCGCAATTTGGGTATCGAAATTGGTGAATTCAAGAGATCCAGGAACGTTGGGAGGTTCAAATGTGTTTCTAAATGTAGTTTAAATTCTATTACGTCGTTTTACAACTGATTATGGGTTTGTAACACTTATATTTTCTAT
Organism: Melolontha melolontha; assembly: GCA_935421215.2. Classification (NCBI taxonomy): domain Eukaryota; kingdom Metazoa; phylum Arthropoda; class Insecta; order Coleoptera; family Scarabaeidae; genus Melolontha; species Melolontha melolontha. Next base: position 216,553,446 of record OW285235.1, read on the forward strand.
TATGAATTTTGATATATTATTATGAATCGCGATATATGTTGTTTCATTGTTTAAATTGTTAACGTATATCAAGATTCCATATCTTCCACAATTATCAGAAAAAATAAAATATACTTTAAAAAAATATGATATAGTTACAACATATAAACTTAGCAATACTAATAAGCATCTATTTTCGAAACTAAAACCTAAAATAGAAAAAATCGAGATACACATGTCATTTATAAAATACCATGGCGCGATAGCTATAGTTACTATATAGGCCAAATTAGATAATATTTATACAAAAGAATACAAGCCCATAAATACTCCAAAACAGACAAAACTGCTTTATTTACACACAAACTGCAACGCAATCACCATTTCGATTTTGAAAACAGACAGATAAGCGATAAAGAGCAACCGCAATGAAAAGGGAAATTAAAGAAATTATTAATATTAAACAAGAAAAAAATTCTATTAACAACAGAAGTGACATAAAAAATCTAAGTAGTATATTCTACAACTTACTAATGTACCGATCTGCATTTTACATACAATTGTTATATAAATATCTATAATATGTTATTTAAATATCTGCGTAGGTTTTCGTGGTTTTCCCTCTCGTTCTAGGCGAATGCCGACGGTTGAACATCTTAAGTCGCTCCACAAGTGAACACATAATAATAACTCATGGCTTGCCAATGCCTCCTGTGATTGGCGTCAAGCTGTTCGGGAATGCTAAGGCAAGAATTATTATTATTAAACTTGAATGTATTTTTTAATAATGTCATTTTTATCTATGAGAACATCACATATATAAATATTACATTAATATACTGTCATTTATAATTTAAAATTCTTTGAAAATAGCATTCATTGCCGAAACATGTAAGAGATTATTTTAAATATGTGTATATTTAAAATAATACATATTAAAATAAAACAGACCTTAAATTGCCGACTCTAAATCTACTTTAATATATGATTGTCAAGAAATAATTATCTATATATATATATATATATATATATATATATATATATATATATATATATATCGTGCGTTCAAAAAAAAATTGCCTCTAGTGAGCCATGATTTCTGAGTAACATCAAAAAGCTACGACATGCTTTTTACTAATATAAATTTCTTAAATAACAGTTACATCTAAATGACAGACGGCTTTAAAAAATTGCTATGTTAGAAAATTTTAAGGTTAATTGCTAGTCGATGACACTAGTGACATTAACATTTGACAATTCAGAACGGTGCAGTTAAGTTACGACATACCTAAAAATTTCATGGCCACCTCTGTGGCTTTTTTTTTAACGCACGTTATAGATAATTATTTCTTGACCTTTGTATGTTATAGTAGATTAAATTAGTCGGCGATTTAAGGTCTGGTTAACCACGATATGTACATTCAAAACAATCTTGCATGTTTCAACACATAGTGCCTTTTTCAAAGAAATCTGAAATATAAATAACAGTATATCAATCAATTGATAATATTGTCATTTATATTTTGGGTTTCTTTGAAAAAGCCACTATGTGTCGAATCGTATAAGATTGTTTTGTATGTGTACATATCGGGGTAAACCAAGATCTTTAATCGCCGATTAATTTAATCTACTATATATATATATTTATATATATATATATATATATATATATATATTTATATATATATATATATATATATATATATATATTTATTTATATATATATATATATATATATATATATATATATATATATATAAATATAACATTTGATAAATTATTGGAGGTTTTCGGCTTATATATGAAATATTTACAAATATCAAGTTAGTATGTATGTAATTGCAAAGTAAGGGGCGATGTAAACATTGCTGTCTACAAATTACAAAGCAAATCATACGAAATTTTTAATTGAAAAAATGTCTATGTTGGGACTCGAACCCAGGTCTACAGCTTGCCGGGCTGTCGTCATTACCATAGACCACAATAGACCCAGGTTCAAGTTATTCAGAAATGCATTATAAAGTAACAGTGTTGATGAATCAGATGTCAGTTATTGAATGTAGATGTCAAGTTGAAGGCAGAAGTCAGTTTTGAAAGCTCATTTCAGTCTTGATAGCAGATGTCGGTTAGTTAAAGCAAATGTCAGTTACTGAAAGCAGATGTCTGTTTTGAAAGCAGGTGTCAGTTATGAAAGCAAACGTCAGATTAGAAAGCAGATGCCTATTTTGAAATTAGATGTGAGTTATTGAAAGTAGATGTCAGTGTTTTGAGAGCAGATGTCAGATTTGAATGTTTGAAAATGCTAATTATTACTCTAAAGCTATATGAGTGATAAGATAATTTCTTAGCCGTTCATTAAATATAACATTTATCAAATGTTATATTTAATGATTTAATGAACGGCTAAGAAATTATCTTATCACTTATATAAATATATATATATATATATATATATATATATATATATATATATAGTATTTTCGTGACCTTGGTATGATAAGGTAAACTTAATTAGTCGGAGATTAAAGGTCTGGTTATTACTTCAAAGTGTATATATTTAAAATAATCCTACATGTTTCGGCAATGATGCCTTTGTCAAGGATATAAACAATATAAATGACAGAATATAAAATAATGAAACGACCAATAGGAAGACCACCTAAGCGCTGGGCGGAGAGTTAGATATCACTATCGCAAGAGAGAAAGTGACAAAGAACAACAGGAATAGGTGCTACTAGATGAAGAAGAAGAAGAAATATGTTTTGTTTTAAGTTATATGATCTCGTACTGCCAGATATTTGACTTTGCCTGCGAATATGGCTCGCTTGCATAGCAAATAAGGGTTTCTGAAATTGCGCGCGATATTTGGAAAAGTCCATAGATCAATTCGCCAATTATTTATGTAATAATGTAGAAATCTGTTGACAATGTAACACAGTTCGAGGATGCATCAACTTCAATTTGCCATTACCAATATGTAACATTTGTTTGGCGAATCGATCAGCGGATGGGTCTTGCTGTTGTTGAATACGTATATTGGTGCTTAACGTTAGTTTTTGAAAATTGTCCCCAAGAACTGATAATTTGAGATATGCATTAATTTGATCGGCGATGTGGAACGTGGTATAACTAATAGGCCTTGCGGAAATCACCTGGCTGTAAAATGAGAGCTTCTCTGAACGGCTGTGCCTTTTCCTTCAAATCTTGAAGCGTACAATTGAGTTCTTCTAATGATTTTTTTGTCGGCACCACTTATCGCAAAGTAACCATACTCCACACCTTCAAAACTTTCCTTCATTCAACACGCACTCTGCGCCAAAGTGTGAGCTCAATCGGCCAAGTAGCTTCGGAGTTTATCGAAGACACACAAATAAAAAATCAAATAAAACAATAACTTTGTTATACCACTTTATTCACATGTAATAGTGACCGCGGTTTCGACATAGAATGTCATTATCAAACTGCATTGTATGTCGAAACCGCGGTCACTATTACATGTGAATAAAGTGGTATAACAAAGTTATTGTTTTATTTTATTTTATTATTTTCAAAATGAATTACCACAAAGTTACGGCTACCAGTATTAAATAAAAAATCATTTTTAAACACATTGATTAATAAGTCCAGTAGCAAAAGCTTTTACCCATTTTTACTTTGATAGCGAATCCAAGAGGAAAAAGACAAAGATATAGAAATTCATCTGACAGTGTATTTCTATTTTGCTGATCTAGTTCATTATATCCAAACAGGATGCTTGCAATATTATACTCGTACTTACTATTCACTGTTCCCTACGACATCCTCCTCTATGTAAAAACCTAGAGAACATCACTTTTATTCCTTCAAAGAACTAGAGGAATATGTTGTATAGAATAAGAATCAATATTCGGAATTATTTCGTATCTAAGGAAATTTTCAGGATATTTAGAATATACCAGGTATTTTATCAGAACAATAATGTCTTTAATGTTAATGTTTCTCATTATTATATGTGGAATGTGAAATATTTTCTGCAATCATATATGTATACTAAATAGTACGGATTCTTGTATTTAATTACTTCTGGGATCATTAAATGAACATTCCTTTTGTATCCTCCTTATCAGGATTACCGAGTAATATAAAAGCGGCATAAGTTTAAATAAATCTTAGTAAATAGTTTTGCAAATCGGAAGAAGCTTAAAATGAAGACGGCAATTGTAAGTATTCTCTTGATGTGATTAAAATATTAGAAATTCTATTTGTCTTATGTTAAAATACTATACTGTAAAACTTTCTAACAACTCAATGGTTATGGTAGGTAATCGCTTTATAATGTTTTTTATGTACACCAAATGTGCTATATTTATTTTTGTATCATGTAAATATATTAGGAAATTACTTTAAAGTTTACATTTTGGTCCCTTAATATTTCACACAAGTTTACTATCAATTTTTACATAATATATTCTTGTGAAGAATGTATTCCACCCAGTTTCTTATTAACTTATTTTGTTAAAAATACGTGTACCAAATATGTTTGAAAAAAAAAACTATTGGAACCTTTAAATGACCTCAAATGAAGCAACTTTTTCTGATAAAGTTATTGAAATAAACATAGAATTAAATAAAATACGTTGCTACCTTATAGGTTACTTATGCGACCAACACATTATTAACCAAATTTATATAATTTATAACAATATTGAATATATAACAATGCAAAACAAACATCATTTTCATTTATATTAACGACAAATGTATGTACTTCAATATACTTTTCAAAATATATTTTCCCCGCCACAAATATGTGTTCGTGTATGTGAGTACCATTACAAATATTTGGTTATGTTGTGTTTGTGTCGGATATAGGTATACATAACGTATCAAGTGGGTAACGTATTTTATTTAATTTGGCATTCCAGTACGTTTCCCTCCGACATTTGATTAGAAAAATTTATTTCTTTTGAAATCATTTAGAGGTTCCAATATTTTTTTTCAAAAATATTTGATACACGTATTCTTGACATTAACCCTTTTTTCTTCTTATCATGTGAAAGAATATGTAAATAGTTACTTATACTGCGAATACTAATCAATGTATTTATGTGTGTATTAAAACGTATTAACATATTTAACTTCAACATACTCGAAGCAACGATACTAAAATGCCATTGTGCCATTTTTATAATTATCTTTCTCAAGATCCTCAAAATACTGCTCCGTTGCTGCAGTCATTCTGCATCCTTCTGATACTTTTTCAAGCAAGAAAAAATTTAATTTTGGTAAATAAATTGTCACCTCGAGCTAGATCTGACGAACAGAGTAAGTGACGCATAACCTAGAATCTTAGTTGTACCATTTTTTTTCAAACAACTTAAATGCTGTGAGAATGCGCGTAATTGGTGGTTACACAGAAATTACTTCCCGAATAGTAAGCGCCCCGAACTCGATCTTGGAACTCGTGGGAAATTTACCCAGTGACTTACCAATGTTCTATTCGAAATCAAATAAATTATCTCACCCGCCAATAAAAATTCCTTAGCTTTTTTTAGATTGCCATTTAGATTCAAGAACCTAATGATTCCACCAGGTTTGACTTCTTCGCAGAAAATCAGCTCAACTTGATTCTTATTAAACAGCACAATTTAAGATTTGCGATGCCAGCGCTACTGATAGCTTCGACATTCCCAATTTTATCTATAAAATGTAATGTACGATTTCAGTTGATATGACCACAATGCCAGCTGTCTCCTTGATTTCAGTTCTTTGACAATCAAAACATTAGCATTACTTTTATTGATCATTTCTGTAGTTGTTACAGTTTCCGATGGTCACATCAGAAACTGTAACATCAATAACTCCAGAGATCTAGTCGCATGCGAAAGCATTCATATCGTTAAAATCAAATTTAATACGTTTAACTTGGACAACGGTCCTACACCATACAGTTGTCTTTTTTCATTCTTAGAAAAGAGGTAGAAAAGGTTGAGGGCGTTGAGAATAAGCCGTTCTCTTAAGAAGGGTAAGTTGACGTAATTTTAGTTTGTGTATACATTTTAAAGTCAGTGTAACGTGGACGGCGTGTAAAGCTGTGTGCGATTCTATGTTAGCTTTACTGTGCCCCATGTGCAATACATTGATTACTGGTTTTACCTACTAATGATGACAACTTACTTGTCGAATTACGCATTTAGGATACCATTATTAATTGCGATAAGGGTTTTTTTACGGTTTTTGTGTTTATACTTAACCTCAGTCTCCAAAGAAAGACTTTTTTCTAATTCTAGTTTGCAGCGGATGAGTTGTTCGAAACATCACTAAAATTTTTGTTTTTTTCGTTGCTATTTCCATGTTATATTTTTGCCAGGTGTATTGAACTTGTGTAATAATCTTTGGAGATTGTCTTTACTATCAGCCAATAGTAACGCATCATCTACATGGCAGAATAACTTATATTGTTTCGGCCCATTTTATAACCTCCTCTGTGATTTAGTCAATAACGATGTTGAATAAAAATCGGTTTAATGAATCACCTTGCTTGTGACTTTTATTTCTACAGTTAGTATATTGTTGGATTTTATGACAGTTCTATTGTCCACATGTGTTCTACTATTTGTATTATCCGTTGTGGTATATTATTATTTCTTAATAAAGCAAGTACATCTAACAGTCAAACTTTGCTGAACGCTTTATTGAAATCCACGAAGCATAAGAACGCGGGACAGGACGGTTAAATTCGAATACCTTTTCTATGACTTGTCTTGTTATGAATATAGTGTCGGTGGTGCTTCTATTTTTTCTAAATCCCTATTGTTTTTCTGGTATATATATTAAATTCTCTAGTCGTTTGTGGACGTCTCCGGTTAGTAGTTTTAGCGTGGTGACTAACAGATTTATATCTCTATAATTTTGGGGCTGTTTTTTATTTTCTCGTTTGAAGACTGGGATGGATATACTTAACTTCCATTCTTGGGGAACTTTATCATATCTTATTATATTTTTGAATAGGATATGCTGCTGATTCATTAGTTCTTCTCCACTATATATACTGAATTTGTTTTGAATTCCATCGGGGCTGGATTCTTTAATCTCTTTATTTCTTCTCTTATTTATTCTACTGTTATTTCCACTTCCGTGTCGTTTATTGGTACCTCTATCTATTCCGAGTGCCTGAGTTGTTTGACGCGAACTTTATAGACTTGTAAAGTATTCCTTCTAATCTTCATTCGTGATATTTCTTATTTGTAGATATTCAACCGTTTCTTTCTTGTAATTTTCTATCATTCTCCAAATTCTCTGTGCTCCATATAGGTCCGACTGCAATTTTTTGTATGCATTTTTAGTGCTTCCTATGTCTGAGTTTACTTTATTTCTAATTCTTACATACCGTTCCCGTTGGTCTGGTTTTGAGGTAGGTACATCCTTCTATATTTTAAATATGCTTCTGTTTTCTGTGTTGCTAGTTCCTTTACTTCAGGATTATGCCATGGTGTTTTAGAGGCAGCGTTTATGTTGACTTTCCATTTGCCCAATGCTGCGAATGCCGCTTTAATATATTTGTTTTTACTTTTTTGTGAGGATTCTTCCACTGTGCTTCGTTGTTTTATCCCATTTTTCGGAGAAAACAACGAAAGTCGTAGTCCAGACTGGTACAAATGTTTTTGTTCATTCGTCCCCTATGCTCTTCATATTAATTTGTTCTATATACTCTGCAGGTTGTCTTGCCTTCTTGAGTGTTAGTCTTGCTGTACATAATACCAGGCCATGCTTTCTGCCTATATTTGCAGAACTTAGTCTTCTAACATCCAATATATTTGATGGATCTATTGCTCTGTTACTAATTGTATAATCAATGATCGATGTATCTCCTCTTGTGTTAGGAGTACTTCCTGTTATCATATGTTATTGTGGATGTGAGCAAAAGATATTGTTTATGCGGAGCCCGTTTGCTGCACAAAATGCTATAAGTTCCTAAGCTTCGTCATTTAGTGTTGGTTCGTTACATTAATGTTTTATCCCAGAGATTACTGCGTTCACCATTATAAAATCGTTGTAGTTAATCATATTATGTTCTTATTTTAATGTAACATAAATTTACTAGAAATAAATTCAATAATTTTAATTTTCTTTCTTTATCTGCATAAATTTGTTATTGTTGGTTTATAGGTTATAACATTATTATTGGCGTTCACACTATCTAGTGGTTTACCACATGATCGTCATTTAGACCACGGAGCCAGAAACCAAGAACATGCACGTGCTAATGAAGAAAATCAATTTCGCGGGCGTGGGTTTCTCACCAATTTCGAACAAAATCTGGCGAAGATAATAACTGATGGCTTATCTGATATAACTTCTGGCTTAGTTGGCACAAATAGTTCTCGGAGTGGATATCAAACACACAGACATTGATGTTTATGTAAAAATCTTAATATGACACGTTTTATGTATTTATCAATTATTACCTAAAAATATATAGAGCATTATTACAAATGATGACTGTTCACCTTATAATAACTAGTCTTCTAAATACCATCATTGACAATATAAGTAGTGCAGAGGGGTTCAAAATCAAGCCTAGCATAAACTATTATCTAATTTATGTAATTTCTTCTCAATATTTATAGGCAAAATAACCTAAAAATATATTTTAAAAATGAAAGGCTGTTGTTCTTTATTTTACAATTTCGTCACCCATTTTTTTGTAACAAATGGAAACCCATATAAACAAAGAAAAGATGCGATATGTGATGTATTTAATTCAAGACACACGGTTGTTATATACAAGGGTGTCAGAGAGAATTTTACACTATTATTTTATCTATAGCTTTAAAGTCTGTTGAGATATAATAGCCTCATTTTTTTGCAGTGAATAAAGCAAGTCTTGGAAATTTAATCTTAGAATTGACATACATGCCGTGAACTTTGCTTGGTTAATAATGAAGTAAATATTAATCTCTTTAGACTCTGCATATTGTTTGAATAACTCAGAAGTATATTCTTCGGGTTCTACTTAACTAGGCCAAGCATCCAATGTAAATGTAAATAAATACTACAACAAGATGTAAATTGTTAAAATTATTTTATTCCTATTTGTATTTTCACAAGTCATTTATTTCAAACTTAAGATATCTAATAACTTAAACTAAAAATTTATTTAACATCAGAGAATTTTAGTCTTTATTTAAATTCTATAGAATCTTTCAAATCGCTTTCACTTAACCAAGTGTTTTCCCTACGAACGTTAGGCTAGGACTCAAGGTGTTTGACTCTTTATATATAGATATCTTGTTTCTACTGATACGTTGTTTCTAATTACGTGTCTTATTCGACGATTGTTTAAGTGGAAGTCTAGTTCCTACAGAACAACATGTCTATCTCCGCACTATATATAAGATTTGTTTTATGCCTATCATTGGATATTTAATTGCAAAATTTCACTTACACAGCTATCTTGAGATCACTCGTGGAAATCTAACTTTCCACGGGGTTTTGCTAGATGTCCTCAGTATTTTGTTTTCTTTGTTAGGTGATTAGTGCGAAGTTGGATTCACCACCAAGGGGGCATAATTATCAATAATTAACGGCAAGCAAAAGAACCAATTTCTCACTCAAACTTCGTCTAATCGTATACGACCGACTTGTTAAAAACGTTTTATTAAAGTGTCAGAAGGTCACGCGCAATCTCTACCCCACTACTTCGGAAAAACTCTACTACACATGGCCGGTAACAGTTATGATGGGCTATCGTTTTATTACGTTTCTGAATACTTCAAAACTTTTTACATATTCTTTTTCGCATGTAAACACGTTATTTCCCTTGGTTGTGCTACTGGTCACAACCCCTAACTTAAGGAACAACAAGCTACTCAAAATTGTTTATACTAATAACTTTTAATCAAATCCGCTCATTATATAATCATTATATCATGTAAAATATAGCATATTTATGGTGACTAACATCAAGTGTCTAAATAAATACATATATCTGTATGTTAAATGTATGTTAAAAATATATCTCTGTATGTAAAAATGGATACACTACGAATACCAAATTCGTGTTGGAGAATATAAACGTACGGACGCATGTTTCGGGTTGCTTTATCCTCATAAGTTTTCGATGAAAATCGCCATGTCATCGGTCACTTCGTCGCATATACCAAACTTTTACGACACACGCCCTTTTGGACAAATATATTGCGGCTTCTACCGGCCAAGAGGCACTGTCCTAGCCGGTTTCTGTAGGTATCTAAGCTATCAGAAGATTATGCACTGACAAGGCAGCCCAAAACACGTTTTATACGTATAGAGATATGTTTTAACATATGATTTTATATAATACAAGTGGAATCGCGATTATTAATCACGTGTGTTGGCACGAAATATGTTATCGAAAGTCCGATAGGACGAGTGAAATTATTTAATAGCTTGTTGAGTATTTGAACCACGTGATTATCATTATTCACGATTTCCAAGGTTGTATTCGTTAGATTATTATACAACGAATAAGACATTATTGAAAAAAGAAGGAACTATTTATTTTAAAAATTAAATGCAGAATTATTATTTCAAGTATGGCTCCAGGGAACTCGTAGTTGTATGGCCAGTTATTTTAATTAGCTCTTGTAAAATCTGCACTAGCGTTTGACAAATTGCTAACTTTTGATATTCTATTCGAATGATTACCGATCTTCTTTCTTTTTGCATCGAGTCCAATTGTTTCTATCTGTAGACGGGTCCATTTGCTAATTTGTGTTATTCCAGTTGATGTCAAAAACAACATTTTCGTTGCTATGTTTTCCTTTCTTTTCTATAACGTTTTTTTGAACAATCTGATGCGACACAAATCTTAATTTTCTTGGTCAAAAATGAGAACTTAGCTTTTTGTCAAAATTCTATCTGTCCATGTGTACAGTTACAGATATGTAAATTATTTACATGTCTGTTTCATATTGGAAAATTCTATCCCTTCTTTGGACCATTTTGAAGAACACCGTATTGTATTGTATGCACCCTGTATAAGAACCGTCATTGTTAGTTCATTAAAATCATGTAGCAGACATTTCACCGCCACGCTAATTCAGTAGCCGCTATTTGATAGAATCTTTTTTTAAGTCCTTCCGGGGTGTCTTCATCGTAATTCAAGGCAATGGTCTCAATTTCTTTTACAGTTAAAGCTACAGTATTTACTTCTGCTTCTTTAGCAGACGTTGAAGAGGCGTTGGAGTTCTTCGCGTTTTGTGTCATTAAAATATTTTCTTTTTTAATAATTTTGCAATTACATTCCATATGTGTTTCACCACACTATCTTTGTATTCCATTCCATCCTTTTTTCGCATATTCTATGCCGAATCTTGCAAGATGTCTTTTATTCGATCTTGTGACAATGTGTATTTGCGTGAATACAAAATTCCATAAACTGACGCCATATGTAACTTTCCGATATCGCAGTATTCCTGGGCTTGTTATTTTTTGTGGATTCTTCGATATTTTGTAAAGTAAATACTCGAAGCGTGACATATTTATTTAATTCTTACAGAATGTAACGATTAGGGACCGGGCACGAGAGGCCGATGACTCATCGCCCACAGGCATTCAATTAAAGATTTGTATTTTTAAAGAGTTTCTAATTTTATTTATATAATTGGAAAACAAACCGGTGGTGATCTATAAAACACGAAATGCATTTTTATTTGTTCATTTGTGGTTCAAGCTGAGTAAGGGAGTATTGATATTAGCTACCAATGGTTCTCTTCTGTAAAATTTATTCTCTTTGAATGAAATGCATTCTTGTAGATAGAAAACGTCCTTAGTACATCACAACTGGTTATAGGTGCATACGGAATATATTCTTTTATTTCAGCGTATTTAGCAGTTAGATTTTGAGGCATTGTCCCCATACACAATTGCCGTAATGTTATTAAATCTGGATTTCTATTAAAAACTGCCACTAACTCTTGCCGTAGTCCACATCCGAAGTCCCTTGGAATATTTTTAAAATTATTAATAGCCACATCTAATGTGGTTAATCCATCATTTAATTTGAGATTTTGATTTTCAAAATAATTGATTAGTTTTGGCAAATTTTCAAAGTGTTCCTGAAGAAAGTACAACTGATTTTTTTTTAATATGGAATTTGTATTAGTTCCTTACACTCAGAAATACTTCGTTATTTAAGCATGTAAAGAAATTTTGTAAACTATCGAATATCGACATATTCACACACAGATTCTGTGGAGAGCCTGTCGTCCCAATGAAGCAATTGGTGCATATTCTCATAAATGGCTTTAGCTACTGTTTCCGCATCAACTGTATTTATAATAGAAATAAAACAACGGCTCAAATCTTCACTTTTTAATATTTAATCGTAACACGACAATTGTTTAACCAGCACAGTGGCTTCCTCAGGTACTTACAGCTAAAGAGTATGTTACAAACTAAATTTTAAAAAATATATATAAAATCAACAAGGTTGGTATTATTTTACAACGTTTTTAAAGAAATCTATGAATTTACACAGTATTGTCGGTAATGAGAAAATGTTGCTCATCTGGTCATTTCTAACTGTTATATTATAGGGTACTAAACATGTTTACGCATAAAATTTGTTTTAATAAACTTAATGTACATTTCTATTATCGTCTAAACAGATTTTAAGTAAATAAATTTAACAAAGGCGAGTTATTTAAATCTAATTGGTCATTTAATAAAATTTGTGAGTGTTTTAATTTATTGATTTCTAAACTTTCCAGTAAATTTAATTTATTGCCTTTATTTTCTAAATGAAGAATTTGAAAATCTTTATTGAAAGTGTGGTTTTCTTCTAAAAGATGATTCGCAGTTTCGCAGGTTCGAATCTTGTTTTTTATTTCTAAAAGAAGAACAATGTTAGGTAATGCATTTTTCAAACGATCTTCCTGTTTGACCGATATATATCTTACCTCATCCACATATTAACTTATCGACTTCAGATTTCTTATTATTATTTGTTTTATCTTTATTGTTTTTAATGTGTTTTGATAAATTATTTTGGTTTTGAAAACCGTGTTTATATTATTTTTTTTAAATACATTGAAATTTGTTTATTAGGTTTCCCAGTGTACGTTTGTAATCTAAATTTTGAATTTTCCTTCTCCTTTATTGCAGGATCTACGATAGAGATTGATTTTTGAAAAGTTTTTTTGTCAACATATTTTCAATTAAAGTAACTGTGTAGCCGTTATTGATAGCTATTTGTTTGACTAAATTTAATTCTTTTTCATAATTTTCATTTCATAGTGGATAATTAAGTAATCTATGTAGAAGCTATGGAAACTCGCTAATTTGTGTTGTATGGAATGTGTTGACGAATTATGTGTAGTTATGTCAGTATGAGATTCTGTATGGTAAATATCAAACTCTAATTTATTGTTGATTTTTTTAATAGTTAGATCCAAAAAATTAATGCTATTGTTTACTTCTTGTTCCATGGTAAATTCAATATTTTTATCAATAGAATTGAGGAATGCCAGTAGTATTTATAACTTTTGTTACTATTATGCGTTATATGGAATAGTTGAATGTAGTACACGACAGTTTCGTCGGCACTTATCGATAGGTACTGACTTGAAAGATGGCTTCTAATGCGTTCTACTGCTTTCTTGCAGCACTTAGAAACATATTACTTGCATAAGGTGGATTCATCAGGAAGATTTCAACCAGTATATTTCTGGAGAAATGTTTTGAAGGTGGAATTGTTAAGTTTATTTAATGGAATATTTATTTCATAGAATTCTTCGTTAAATTTGTCAGATTCCAACGGATCTAATGCCTGTGTATGTGTTTGCGATGCTGAGTGACGTTTTACGGACGATTTCTTGAAATTTCTTAACTATATTTTACTGACTTAGCAATAAATTTCGAAATCACTGGCAATGAACATACAATCAGTTTGATACTTAATCTAAGTCGTTATTGTTTCACGATGCCATTCTCGACGTTGTTCCATGTCATATCTGCAAAAGTAACTTAAACAATGTTCTAGATCTAAATAAATGAAAATTAAAAATGTATGCGTAAGTTATTGAAACTTATTGAAATTCACTGGATTACTTACGTCTAAATAATTAGGAGAAGTAGATTCGATGAAACGATATTAAGTAGGATTTAAAAAATTACGAAGTATGTAATTATGTAATTAACAGTTAAAACAATGAAAAAAAGGAACTAACTCACTGTAATTTATTTATCTTACGAAATATAAACTAATAAATAAAATAAATTATAAAACTCCTCCCGCTTCTATCTACGCCCATGAAGAAAATAATTTAACTGTAAAAAAAGTCATTGATGTGCGGTTTATCGAATGAATAGTGCCATTCAATAACTTAGCGACTATTTATATGGTCTATCGTAATTTCGGCCTCTCGTGTCCGGTCCCTAGTAATGATAGTGTTTTTGGTTTCCAGCAAGATATTGAAGCGTAACTATAGTAATGCGGACGATGTGATGCTAGATTCGTGTGATTTCCTCTTATTAGTCAAATGCTTATAGCTAGCTAGACATCAGCAATAATAAGAACTTATTATTCGTTGTATAATCATTAGAATTGATCTTATTATACTTTCATTTCAATGTATATAAATTTACTAAAAATGTATTCAATGATTGTTCAACCTACCTAAATTTCTTGTAATACTCTACTAATACAAACAAATTATAGGTTATAACATTATGCTTGGTGATCACCGTATCTGGTGGTATACCGTCTGGTAGGAATCATTTATACCACTTAGCCAGAGAACAAGGAAATTCACAAGCTGGTGAAGTCGGGGGCCATGAAGGAAACCAGTTTCGAAGTGGTTTATTAACAGATCTCGAAATGAATCTAGGAAAATTATTTACTGGTATCTTATCCGATTTGAATGGCGCCATAGTTGGCAGTAATAAAAATAGTTCTGAGACCAGTCATTGAAATGGACATAAAACCCGCATATATTAATGTCAATATTCAAATAAAAGTTATGTAATTTACATTTATGATATATTATGTATTTATCAGTAGTTGCATAATAATATATCGAACGCATTTACAAATGATTGACTAGCTACTTGTAGTAACTATTATATTCAAAACCAACCCTAACATTCCATTCCCTATATTCCATTTAATCAATGAAACTGTCCATGAATTGTTATAGTCGGAATATCCTGGAAATGTGTCGAAAAATTAAAAGAACTTTGTATTTTATTTTAAAATTTCATCATCAATTTTACCAAAACAAATGGAAGACCACATAAACAAAAAAAAGATATGGAATGTAAGTAATTCAAGACACGCGGTTGTTATAGTTTATAAAGTGTTTCTTTATAGTTTGTACTACCCAAGTGCGAATCGCAAATTGTACTTTATCTCTTTCTAACACACATAGGAGAGCTGATCCCTTTGCTCCGCCCATAACTTATTTATACACCAAAACAATATTTATCTTCGCGACGCATTGTAACCTTCTATATATATATATGAAGCGTTGTTCTTCGGGATATTTCGCCGCGTTTGGATGATTTCGTCCTGAGAAGGACAACTTTCTTCCTGACGTTTCGGTGACATCACTTTCACCTTTTTCTAGAGGATCTTCTCGTTGCAATGGTAACTTCAAGAGTGCGTTGATTTCCTGTGCCGCTCGTATTATATGGTCCCGTCGTAGTGGGGACGCGTGTCTGACTCCTCGTGATTGGTCCGTCGGTTGTTCTGTCGCTTTCGACTATTGGTCGATCGGTTTGCGTTCGGTCCGAGTTAGTATGACTGGGCTGTGGCAAGTTGTTCTCATTACGTCGCTTGTGTGTAATCTGCCTGTTGAGCAAGGCCGACTTCCATGTGTCAGGCAAACGCTGTCCGTCGTCACGTTTGTTCATACAGTTTTGCCGTTTCTCAATTTCTATTGCTTCTCTTATAATCCTGTACGTTAACCTCGTACTGCGTGCTATAGTTTTTGTACCGTCAAAGTCGATAGTGTGTCCTGTATGTAGCACATGCTTAGCTAGGGATGATGTTGATTCTTTTTTAGCTACCGCATTTCTGTGTTCTTCCCTCCGTACGCTGGTTTTACGGTTAGTATGCCCTATGTATGTCTGTTCGCATTCATAGCACGGTATTTCGTAGACCCCTTGGTTTTCTAGTTCTATCTTGTCCTTTGTATTAGGCAAAATGTCTTATTTTCCTGTCTGTCGTATAAATGGTGTCTATGTCGTGTCGGCGTAATATTCTACCTATTTTCTCAGTCGTACCTTTCACGTAAGGGAGAAATGCTGTCCGTGTAGATCTTTCTTTCTTTTTTGGTTGATTCTTGTTAATTCGTGTCGCTCTGTTAATGGTATGTTGTGAATATCCGTTCGCTTGTAATATGTTTTTTATTGTTCCCATTTCTTCGTTTCGATGTTCTGCGTCTGACAAAGTTTGATATCTGTGGATTAATGTTTTTACTACAGAGTTTAACTGTGCTGGGTGATGATGTGAAGATGCGTTGAGATATCTGTTCGTATGTGTAGGTTTCCTGTACACTGTGTATCCTAGCGAGCCATCCGGTTTTTTTATTATCATCAAGTCTAAGAACGGTAGCCGATTTCTTTCCTCCATTTCGACAGTAAACTTTATTTTCGGATGTCTGGTGTTCAGATGTTGTAAAAACTCGCTTAGTTTCTCTCTTCCATGCGGCCAAATCACCAGGGTGTCGTCTACGTATCGCAGCCAGAGTTTTGGTTTGTCTGTAGCGTTTTCCAGTGCTCTTTGTTCGAAGTCTGCCATAAACAAATTTGCCAGTATAGGTGACAGCGGTGATCCCATCGGCGCTCCATCGGTTTGCTTAAAAAATTGTCCGTTGTATATAAAATACGTGTTTGACAGGCAGTGTTTCGTTAGATCTATGTCGTAGTCGGAGAGTTGGTGTTTCTTTATTAGTAAATCTATTACCTCATTAATGGGGATCTGTGTGAAGAGCGAAACTACATCGAAGCTCACCAACATGTCGTCTTGATCCATGGTGATATCCTTGAGTATTTCAGTTAGGTGAGTCGAGTTTTTAACATATGATGGTATTTCTTCGGCAAGGGGTTGTAGTTTTTGTGCTAAGAAGCGCGAAAGCGCTTGAGTCGGTGAGCTAACGGAACTTACTATCGGTCTCAGCGGCACATCCGGCTTGTGTATTTTTGGTAGGCCGTAGAATTTCGGACATCTTGACGATTTCTCTCTAGGAATCAGTCGTTTCTTAATACCTTCTTCGAGAGGTGCGTTCTTGATCTATATATATATATATATATATATACTACCGCTAGAAACTTACAATTCTGAACCTGAAAGTGTGTCTACAGTAGACGCCCGAGGTCGAAAGAATCACATATCACTATCGAAATGGATCGTGTTGAACAACAAGCGGTGATTAAATACTTACGTTTAAAAAAGATAACCCCAACTCAAATTTATCAAGATTTTATTATCGTATGACATAGCTAAAAGGTTATGTCGTGAGATTAAATGTGGCAGACAGTCGCGTACAGACGAACATGCAAGTGAAGCGCCCACAACCGTCACTGCCCAAGAAATTTTTAAAAGGGTCCATGATCTCGTGCTGCAAGATCGACTATTAGACAAATAGTTGAAGATACTGGTCTCTCATGCCATGTGGTATACAATATAATTAGAGCTGAATTGAATATGAAAAAATTGTCTGCCAGATAGGTAACACGAAAATTAACAGATGCACACAAACAGACTCAAACAAACACTTGCAGTCGTCTCGTAAGGCGGTATAGACACGACGAAAAAATGTTCTTGCTAGATTAGTGACAATGAATGAGTCCTGGATCCATAATTATGATGTAGAGACCAAAATACAGAGCGACGAGTGGACACATCGAGGTTCATCACCGCCGCATAAATTCAACATACAACCTTCAGCAGAGAAGGTCACGCTATCCGTATTTTGGGATTCTGTAGGCGTAATTTTCCTAGATTTCCTGCGGAAGGGGGACACAATTACAGGTGCTTATTAAGCCAATGTAATTCCCAAATTACATGACTTAACTTTTAACAGATAATGATGTGTTATGTGTGGTAAATCAGTGGTTTGCAGAGTTTGTATCTTTTTTTTGAGAAGCATTACAAATGCTAGAACATCGATGGGAAAAGTGTGTTAGCCTTAATGGAGACTTTGTTGAAAAATAAAAGTAAAATATTTTTAAATTTATTATTGCGGGTTGGTCAGGGGGGGGAGCAAAGAGATCCACCCTTCTAAATACGCGTTTTAGTAGTTGTACTACAGACGTTAGTCATTTTAATGTATTCTTATGTCTTAAATCTGATCATGTGACTGAAAAGAAGTACCTCGTAAATTGTATGTATTTTATATATATTTTAGTCGCATAAATAATATTTTGTAAAGAAGTTTCATATTTCTGCGTTATCAAATTATAAAAACAAATATTTTTGGACTATATCATTCTAAAATTATGAACCAATCAAAATGAAGGATTTTCCGTAGTTTTCCTGTATTACAGTTATTATTGACGTATTATGACGCAATTTGAATATGCGAGCTCTTGTATATTCGCTGCCAAAACTACGATTAGATTACTATGATTTCGACTTCAATAATTTCACAGTAGTGAATTGTCAGATTTGTTAGTTATCATAATGGCTCTTTCCGCAGTACTTTTTATTTTCATGATATAATCTATTTGTATACAACACTTGAAAATTCTCGAAACTCGACGCATTGCCTAAAAAAAACACCACTCGACTTTTGGTCTCGTGGTGTTTCAGGCAATACGTCTCGAATAATCGAGTATTTTCAAGTGTCTTGTTGTGTAATATATAAAAATAGATTATATATAATTTATTTTTTGTTAAATAATTGTGATAGAGAGAAATTCGAGACCCGCATTTAACCATATCGCGAACGTGGATGCAAACGTTTTAAATTGACTGTTATCCCGATAATTTAAGCTAAAGAAATGTCTAAGATACATGTCGAAAAGAATTAAACGTAATAAAGAAAGAAAAGTGAATCTTCGGGCAAGCAAAATGTTCTCGTCATTAAAGAAAAACTGCCAAATAAAAGTTATTTCTTCTTCAATAGACGTCGAATATAATTTCTCTCCATAATGGACTAGTGTTTAACAAGAAAACTTGTTACATTAAATAATACCAAAAATAATGGTTGAATAATCACATAAGCAATTTGAGTAATATCAAGAGTCAACTATATGAAGGGCACAAATAGGACAAGAACAACATAATAAGTTGGCAAGAAATTAACTGGGGTTACAAATGAAAGAAATTTTTAAAATGGCTGATATAAATACTAAATAACTTTTGCTGTAGTGGATAACATCATGGGTAAGCCGCCCTTACCAATAGACAAATAATGAAAAATTAATTTTTAAAACATGAGGAAACACACACGTAATTGACTTATAGAGCAAATGCTGCATTAAACAATTTGACAGTTTATAATTTTGATGTGTGTTATCTGTCTTCCATAGCTGTCTTAGTTTTAAGAACATATTGCCTTGAAGTCGACAGCTTTTTGTAAAGCGATTTTAAAAACGAAAAAATCGTAATCTATTCCAGATAGGTATTTGATATACTTAAGTAAAAATAAAGTGCTTTATTTTAGGAGTAAAATAACATAAAAAAGCACTATGCATTCCATTTAAAAAAATGGAGATCTTTGCATCTGAAATTTGTGATGTTGCTTTCCCTTTCCTGAACACTCTGTATCAAAAAAATTAATTTTAGCAATCCGTGTTACCACAAGTATAAACTACTCAAATACCAAAAATTTCGTTTCTGGGATCAAACATAAGTAAGACATGACTTAGCAAAATAGTACCTGCACATGATATTTATTAGAGAAAATGTTAAATGTTTCAAAAACTATTACGTTTAGGTACAGATACTGGTATATGAAAAGCATGTCGATTTTATACCTGACTCTAAAAGTGGAATAAAATATAGCGTGTTTCGTTTGAAAAAAAAAAAGTTAGGTTCAGTACTGATATTCTGAGACACTCAGTATAAACTAAAGTATTTTTATGCTATTGCCCTTTAAAAATTAAACAACATTTGTTTGAAACTTTTTTTTTGCCTTCAAGCGGTATCGAGTTATCGACCGACACCGCACTATTGGGACACCTGGTATATTGCATTTTCGCGAAGTAAAATGTAAATATGCTTTCTACATTTTACCACGCTAATTTATTCGAATTTTTTATAGAAAAAATTCGCCCTTAAGTAGTATTCGATCCCACGATCATGGCTTGCCGGACCATCGCTTTAACCACTAAGCTATTAGAGGCCATGATTTCGAATCTTTTTCGGAATGCTTTAAGTCACATTAAGGAAACAAATGATATATACCTTGCCTGTAATCGGTAGCTGTGCAAATTTATTGCATTTTTAGCATCGTAAAATGTAGAAAGCATATTTACATTTATGTACTTTACTTCGCGAAAATGCAATAAATTTGGTTCCTGTTCAAGAGTAGCATTTCTTTGAAAAACGAGTATGCTTTGATTATTTTGAAGAAGATGATAAGCCACAATTGTATTGTGCTAATTTATAGCAGCATTTCAGTGTTGAATTAAAAAAAGGGCGACTACATTTGATGACTAAAATGTTTTATTTCGCCGTGATAGATCAGTAGCTTAGTCATCTGCATTTCTAACCGCTACATTTGTCGAAATACACTTCAAATTTCTGTCTCATGTCCCGTATTCGCCTGATCTTATACCCTGTACCGTTTTCGTTCGCGAAACTAAAGAAGCGGCTAAGCGGAAGGAGATACACTTCCAATAATAAGATCATGCTACAAGAGTTGAAGTTTCAAACATGGAAGGTATATAAAATGGATATATCAATAGTAAAGTGTATAGAGTTGAAAGATGATTATGTAGAGAAATAAAACACTTGTTTGTTAAAACAATAGTTTTTTGTTTAAAAACAACACGTTCCTATCAAATATCCCCCTTTTATATTTTGCATAACTGTGGAGACATATACAGTGAAACCTCTTGTTGCGGACACCTCTAATAGACGGACAACTCTCTTGACCGGACACTTTTTCAGGGTCCCGATTTCATTACATTAATTTCTCGTATACTGATACGGACACTCTCTTGGACGGACACGGACACCCAAAACTGGTCCAATATAACGGTGAAACCCTTTTTTGAGCGGACACGGAAAAAATTTTACGCGCACGAGCAGACATAGCGCGGCAACGCGAATGGGATTCCCCCGATACTATGGTATTTGCCCGCCGGTGCTGCGTCGTCAGGATGTTTTGTTCGCTTATCGCTTTTAGTATTTTAGCTACAGTATTACGGTAACTGCCGATATGTCGTCGAAACGTAAAGTTTTAACTCTTAAACAAAAAATTGACGTAATTGAAGCCTTTGATAGGAAAAAACTTAGTGTACGTGCCCTAGCAAAATGCTTTGAAATTTGAAAAACACAGGCAGCTGATATCGTTAAAAATAAAGAACTTTTACTGAGTAAATTTCACTCAAACATCAACGTGAATGAGAAAAGAAGCTTTCTAAAAGAAGAGGGAAGAAATATAGATAGATTATGTTATGAGTGGTTCACTCAGGCTCGTAGCAAACATATTCCATTATCAGGTATGTAGTTTTAAGCTTGGTAGTAGTATAAAACTATGGAAATATGTATCTTTTTAGGCACATTAATAAAGACAAAAGCCGAAGAAATCGCTGATGGTTTAGGTTATAGGAATTTCAGTGCTTCAGAAGGTTGGCTAGAAAAGTTTCGTACCCGGCACAATATCGCTTTCAGAGCCATAAGTGGGGAGGCCGCGAGTGTAAACTCTAATGATGTAGCGACATTTTTGACCAAAATTCCAACGATTATAAACAACTATTCTTCCAAAAATATCTATAATGCAGTTCCCAATAAAGCATTACATCTAAAAGGTGAAAGAGGTATTGGAGGCAAATTTCCGAAAGAAAGACTTACTATACTATTTTGTGTAAATATGGAGGGAGAAAAGGAAAAACCGCTAGTAATAGGAAAAACAGTAAAACCAAGAGCTTTTAAACATATTAATACGAATAATTTGCCTGTTACTTGAAGATGGAATAAAAAAGGAGATGGAATAAAATGGATGACTGGTGAACTGATGGCCGAATGGTTGATGCAATTTGACAGGAAGATGGTCCGTGAAAAACGAAAAATTTTATTATTTCTTGACAATGCATGTTCACACCCAAGAGACATAAAGTTACAAAATATTAATTTTTGATTTTGATGATTGATTTGAAATTGATTTTTTTGCATCCTAACTGTACTTCTGTTGTTCAGCCTTTAGATCAGGGCATTATTAAAAGCTTCAAAGCATTTTATAAAATATTTATTGTTAAACAACTTGTAATAGCCATAAACACTGCTGCATCATCACAAGGATTATCAAAGAAAATACACGTTTTGGATGCAATTTACCTCATAAAAAATACAAGGGATCGAGTAACAAAGAATACAATTCAAAACAGCTTCGTAAAATCTGGAATTACACTCTATTAACTGTGAAAATTTAAGAGACAACCTAGAAAACTCGGATAATGAAAACGACCTTCCATTGTCACTTTTAGCTGAAATATTGAGGAATAAAGATAAGTTTGGGATCGAAAATGATAATGAGATTGAGGACTTTTTTAATGTAGACAATAATTTAATGTTCGAAGAAACGGATGACTCTGCATGTCTTGAGATTCCCACAGAAGAGATAGTGTCCGATGAGTCAGATGTTGAACATACTCAGGAAGAAGAGGGTATTACTACATACCAACAGGCAATTAATGTAACCCAGCAACTAAAACGATTTGTTGAAGCTCATGGTGACCTATCTGCTTTTGATTTAATATCTAAGCTTGATCTTCATTTTCGCGAAGCATTAGTTAACAAGAGAACTCGGCAAATGTTAGAATATTTTAAACATAAGCAAACGTCTTAAAGTATCTATGTGCATCTGTACATACATAATTACATATTATTAAAATCAATTTAAAAATCATAGCACGTTGTTTAATTTCGCTCTTATGCATATTCTCTTGCACGGACAACTCCCTTGAACGGACACTTCTTCAGGCTCCCGTAAGAGTCCGCCCAAGAGAGGTTTCACTGTATTACTAATTTATTGCGACTACAAAATACAGTTCTTCGAGAAAAACCAAACGCTGGCCAATGACGGTTTTTTTCAAACTATTTGACATTAGAGTGGTTAATTCTTTTATTTTATATAGCTGTTATAAGGATAACGTGGACATGAGCCGATATAATTTTATGAAGCAGTTAGCAAGAGAGCTAACCACTTCGTATATAAATCATAGGTTTCATAACCCACATATAAACCTCGGTGTAAGAAGTTGTATCAAAAGAATTCTGCATATAAAAAAACAAAAATACCTAATATGCGAGAAGAAAAACTGGAAGTTCGAAAATTTTGCTATTTATGTCCTTCAAAATTATATAGAAAAACATATTTTTTATGCAAGGATTGCCAGAAGCCCATCTGCCTGACATGCAGTCGCAAGTTATGTATTCAATGCGCAGAAAAAAAATGAATAAAATCTAATCTAAAATTTAAATACTTATACTTTTTTATCTTCTGGCAGTTTTTTTTATGTAGAATTATTTCTACCCCCGGGTTTATTTATACTCGGGGTTTTTTAACAGAATAGTGTCATTCAAACCTTTCCTAAATCACTTTATAACGTATTTTTATAAATTGACATATGTCATTTTTATTTTAAAAATATCTGAGCACATTCAAATGTTGCTATTTGCCAAGTATCTGAGGTTTTTTCATTTCCTTAAAAAAATTAGCTTAAAGTACCTTAATCCCTAAAACTAACTTAAGTGAACCCAAAGGAATAGAACTTGTAAGTGAAGTCAAAAGATACTGTAAAATTTCAGGGAAAAAAATAAGTCAAAAGGTAGTCTGAGAGACTTCACATCACTCTAATCGTAACAAAAATTGCACCTCACCGGATGAGGGTTAAGGGAGTGCAAATTAAATTTGTCTTACTTTAAAAATAAATGAGTTAGTAAAGGTAATCGAAAAACAAAAATTTACTTTTTTTGCAATACCGCCCGATGTACGTTAAATATTCAAAGCTAGTGTATAGGATTTGGTACAATTTTACCTCTGCAGTTTTTGACCCCATTTGAACAAATCTCTATCTATGACAAGAAGCGAGATCACCATGTTGAGAATGAATCTGTGGACAATTGTATACGAAGATTGTTAAAAAAAAACACCGCATCAAAAAAGCTTTATTGGTTGCTGAGATCCGGGATGATAGAAACTTTTCGTTATATCAAACGTACTAACGTGCTCACCCTGATATGGAGACACATTACAGTTTCCGTCTATTACGATTGCAATCGTCCGGCGGAAACCACTGGCTAAGTCTTACACTTGCCATGAGGATGGTATTGATTGATTTAGCATTCGTTATCTTGACATCAGTCAATGAGCACCGCCGAGTTTTCTTTCATGCTGGCGTTGATGACTGAACTGTATGCAGTAAAGTAGTTGATGCGGCAATTTTCACAGAAATATAAACTTGTATCGTATTGTCCACGCCCGGTTTTTAATATTATTATTAAAAATATTTTCGTTTTATGCAAATGATCAGGTTTCATCCACTCAAATTGTATTTGTTATTAATTACACTAGTTTACACCGAAAATGTACATTTGATGAGAGATAGATTTCCTTATGTATTTTCTTCCGCTGAACTCGAAAATCAAGGTTAAATTTTTTTTTAGGGAACAGTTTTTGAGATATTGTAATTTTTTCATTTTTTCGACCTTTTTTCACTTGACAAATCATATCTCGAGCTAGAAATGTCCGATTGGGTCGTTCTTGGTACCCAAATGCAAGGTATTGAGATGACGAACAAATATGTATAATCGGATCTTTGATTGGTAAAGCGGTTCAAAATATATCGATGAAAATAGGGCACATTTTCAAAAAAATCATATTTTACAGTGATTCTGTGTCGACAGAAAAATACAAATCGTTAAAAAAAAGTCTGGTTTCTGTTCATGTACGTAAAGATGATACTTTTACGTAAGAGCTAAGACCAACCAGAAGAAAAACGACCGAAAAATGACAAAGTAATTGAGTGAATAAATCCAAATCCCATATTTTCCGAATATTTTATTTTTTTAGACAATTTAGTGTGTTTAAACGCTTGCAATACATTCTTGATATTTTTGTGTGTTAGAAATAGTTGTGGCTCTTGCTTTGTCTTCGGTTGCTTTTGGGATCCGTTTCTCTAGTGAGAAACCATACATAGTCTCCCAACATTGCTTCATCCCAAAATCCTTGATAGCGCCGCTCAATGGTCTTCATTTGTTGGTGAAATCTCTCGCCGTGTACGTCACTTACGTCACCAAGATTGTCCGGAAAGAAATTCAAATGCGAATGCAAGAAATGGATTTTTAGAGACATATTTACACTTCTAAGAAATAAATAAAATGGTAAAAACAATACAATAGAAAACAACCAGGAATGAAATTAAATAATGGCATTCCGTACCCATCTTGTTGTAGTTCTCCAGCAAATCGGTAATAATTCCCTCGTAGTTAGGGCTTTTATTGTTCCCAAGAAAATTGGTAACAACCCGCTGAAATGAATTCCAGGCCTCGTATTCAACGGGTGTTAAATATTTTGGAAAATCTGCGCTTTTTACCAATTTCTTTGTGTGTGGACCATCGAAGACGCCTTCCTTGATTTTTGCTAAAGAAAGCTGCGGGAAAAGGGTTTTCAAATAGGAAAATACTTGGCCTTCCTTGTCTAAGGCCTTCACAAAATTTTTAATGAGGCCAAGTTTAATGCAACGCTGGACGGATTATATTTTCTTTTTTGACAAGAGGCACGTATTTAATATTGTCTTTGCCCACTGTGACGTTTTCCCTTTCTGGCCAGTCTTTTCTTCTATAATGATGTTCACGAGCACGACTATCCCAGAGGCAAAGAAAGCAGCAATATTTTGTATATCCACCCTGCATTCCACACAACATGCCGACGACTTTGAGATCGGAACATATTTTCCAGTTGTGATGCTCATATTGAATGTATTTTAGCAAACTGGCCATTGTGGCGTATGATTCTTTAGTGTTGATGGCATGAGCGATGGGTATAGAAGGTTTTTCATTTCCAATATGCAGTAGGACTGCTTTCAAACCCTCCTTACTACCGTCAATGAACAAGCGCCACTCATTTGGATCATAAGGCTCTCCGAGTTGCTCAAACAATGCAGAAATATTGTTGCAGTAGCATATGTCGTTTTTCTTCTTAAAATGTTGTGCGTAAGGTTTATCACGGTTTCTGTAAAATGTTCCATTTACTCCCGGAGCCAAACAGTTCCGTTGCTTCAGGCGAGATGCAAGTAACTCCGCTTTTTCCTTTGACAGCTCGAGATCTCTCACCAAATCATTCAGTTCAGGCTGCGTAAAATGTTGCAATTGCGACTTCTGTTGAAATTCATTATCACTGCTTGAGTCTGTCTGTAGTGATGATTCGAAAAATTCAATCGTTGAATCGGGGCACTTAGGATGAGGAAATTCACTTGAATGTGGAACTGGAAGCGAAACAGATGCTACTGTCGCATAAACCCATTTGGCACTCTTTCCAAAACCAGTGGATTTGCTCAGGCAAAAGTAACAATCAACCAAATGGCAGAGCGACTCTCTCCATATCATCGGTACACCGAATTTCATGTATCGTCTAATTTGGAATAAAAATTCACTTTATTATTAATTCAATTATATATACATAAAAATAACAAATAATAAATTCAATGTATTTGCGTGTGAGCAACCGAACTCATAAATTGTCGAAAAAAATAAAATATTCGGAAAATATGGGATTTGGATATATTCACTCAATTGCTTATAACTTTGTCATTTTTCGGTCGATTTTCTTCTGGTTGGTCTTAGTTCTTACGTAAAAGTATCATCTTTACGTACATGAACAGAAACCAGACGTTTTTTAACGATTTGTACTTTTCTGTCGGCACAGAATCACTGTAATATATGATTTTTTTGAAAATGCGCCTTATTTTCATAGATATATTTTTAACCGCTTTACCAAACAAAGATCCGATTATACATATTTGTTCGTCATCTCAATACCTTGCATTTGGGTACCAAGAACGACCCAATCGGACATTTCTAGCTCGAGATATGATTTGTCAAGTGAAAAAAGGTCGAAAAAATGAAAAAATTACAATATCTCAAAAACTGTTCCATAAAAAAAAAATTTAACCTTGATTTTCGAATTCAGCGGAAGAAAATACATAAGGAAATCTATCTCTCATCAAATGTACATGAAAAAAATTTCATTTTGTAAACTAGTGTTATTTACCAAAAACCACATTATTCTTTCTGAATATAGCAAACTCTAGAGCAAAGAATGAAAAATTCAGACTAAAAATATAGTTTTAAACAACTTGTTAGTCTAAAAAAGGTATATAACCCCTTACCACAATTATTAGTCGTATCCTAAATACGTATTTCGACAACTAAGTTGTCATCATCAGTAGGTAAAAACTACTAATTAAAAGTCGCACAAGGGGCACAGTTAAAATAAGAGAAACGCTTCCGCACAACTATTATACACTGCAACCTTGTATAGACTAAATATAACAAGTCAATCTAAGACTACGAGATTAAACGCGTACCTACTTTAGGAAAGGTCAAGACATATGTTAAATTGTCGGACAAAGGAAGCGTTTCTCTTGTTTTAACTGTGCCCCTTGTGCGACTTTTAATTAGTAGTTTTTACCTACTGATGATGACAACTTAGTTGTCGAAATACGTATTTAGGATACGACTAATAATTGTGGTAAGGGGTTATATACCTTTTTTAAATTTTTATTTAACCACAGTCTCCATTGAAAGAATTTTCAACTTGTTAGTCCATTAAAAGTATTCGTGTGTGACGCGTGTATGATCAGATCGCATGTGCATGTAAGTGGTACAAAACCAATTAACGTTGCATCGTTGCGACTGAACTATATATAGAATAGCGACGAACAGTGATGTGCACCCCTTATTGCAAACTATTACCGTTTTCTGCTCAACTGGGAGTCGCTTAACAATTTGCAACTATGTCGACGAACAAGGCCTGGCTTTATAATCAATGATATGACCGCCGGCAACGTAAACCTAATGAAGTGCACGTACTATCATGAAATTCATACATATAGTAAGTAATGATTACATTTTTTACAATATTTACTACACCCTACACATGTATATTTTTATAAAAGTAAGATATTACAATTGAAGGGGTTAAAAGCAAAATTGTATAAGCATCAGTATGACGTTAGCGTTATATTTAAGAATAAGTATGAAAGCCTTCACAAAATCAACAAATGTATACTTTGACGCAATTTTATACACTGTGCATAGAAATACTTTCTAACTTTTCAGTAATTCCACAGCTTTAAAGAATAGACTCTTATTTCTATAAAATTTTGGAAAAAATTACTTGAATCTTCCCAGATAGGGAAATCACTTGGTGTAAAAATGGTACAAGTGAAACAAAAGTAATTTTTATTCAAGTATTTTTTTAGAAAATATAACAAGATGTAAAATTGTTGGATATGTCAAGCCGGATTTAGGAAAGGAAGAGGAACAACGGACCAGATTTTCACAATGAAAGAACTGTTAACCTCATGCTTGGAATACAATATCCCAGGAAGTGTAATTTTCTTGGACTTCCAAAAAGCCTATTACTCAATCTTTAGAAAAAAAATATCACATATAATGATTGAATTTTGGAGTTCCATCGAAGATAGTGCAATTAGTAAAAATTACGCTAGAAAAAACCCTAAGCAGTGTCCATATCGGAGAAGGGACATCAGAAGACTTTGATATTACGATTGGACTCAGACAAAGAGATCCCCTATCGACGCTGATGTTCAACCTTGCACTAGAAATGATTGTCAGAGATAGCAACCTTAATAGAGAAAACAACTTAATGAACAAAAGTCATCAGGTTATTTCCTATGCAGATGACATGACGATAATAGCAAGAAAGGAACATGAATTGTTAGAAATAACAAAAAGGTTGACAGCAGCGGCATGCAGAATGGGTTTGGAGATAAATCAGGAAAAAAGTAAAATAATGACAATTGGAAAGCAACATAACGACGGAATCTGTAAAGTAATGATAGAAAAAGGAAATTTGGAATTTGAAATAGTGGAAGAATTTAGTTACCTGGGGGCACTAATAGCAGCCAGATGCCAAGAAGAAAAGGAAATCAGCATGAGAATAATA
This sequence comes from Melolontha melolontha, assembly GCA_935421215.2. Classification (NCBI taxonomy): domain Eukaryota; kingdom Metazoa; phylum Arthropoda; class Insecta; order Coleoptera; family Scarabaeidae; genus Melolontha; species Melolontha melolontha. The sequence goes on from OW285235.1 coordinate 216,582,755, forward strand.
AAAGCTAATAAAAGTGCAGAAATGGTAAACCACCTAATCAGGTCAAAGCACCTATCAAGGAAATCTAAATTCAGAATATATAAATCTATTTTAAGACCCACATTACTGTATAGTTGTGAGACATGGGTAATAAGTAAAAATAAAAAATAAAAATAATGAGATGGGAAAGAAGAATTCTAAGAAGAATCCTTGGAGGAAAAAGAACGGAAGAAGGTTATACAAGAAGAACGAACGAGAAAGTATACATCATATATCGAGGACCAAAAATAGACGAAGTAATAATAGCTGGAACATTTGGAAAGGATGACGGATGACAGGATACTAAAATAAATAGCGAGGAGAGAGCCGGTTGGTAAGAAGAAAAGAGGAAGACCAAGAAGAAGATGGAGGGAAGCAGTGCTAGAAAACCTAAGAGAAAAAGATGTGGTAAACTGGAAGACAAAAGCGAAAGATCGAAAGATATGGAAAAAGATTACACAGCTCTGGACCTGAATGGACTCTTAAGCTACACTATATATATATAAAATTGGTAATCATAATCGATTCCAGCATTTCATCATCCGTCATTTTCTCGACCTCACTTTCGTTGTTTTGGTTTTGGTTATTTCTGTGGCACTTATTGTGACAATTTTTCTTTAAAATTCGTGGTATATTGGCGGAACAAAATCTAATATCTGTATTAGATTATTCCATTTTATGTGTTTAATTTTTAAAGGTTCATTATACAATCTTGTTAATCGTGATAAGAAAACCGAAAGTCGGGTCGTCCTTTCTTTGCACAGTTTTCAGATGATATAAAAGGAAATGATGCATTTAAAGTTGTTTTAAAATTGAAGGTGAATAAGTTGGGTTTGGCCGCCTATACAAGCCACATGATTTCTCTCCATTTCGACGGCAGACCATCTGTCGATATTTATGCGACCCGCCAACGAATTTTAAAAATTGTTCGAAAAACTACAAAAGTATGTAAAAATCCATTAAAATCAATATTTCTTAACTTTTTATTTTATTCTAACTTTTGTAATTGTTAGTAAGATATGTATCTTTAAGTACCTACTACTTTCTTGTTCAGGTTTACTACGTAGGACAGGTATGCTCCTCGTCGTTCCAAGCATATTGTTACGAGACTAGAAATCTGTCGAACCAACTAGATTACTCGAAGATTCGCGAAACACGTCGGTATTATGCCTGAACAATGTGGTAGGTTCTCGATGTTAGGTAACTCGTATAAATACAACGCATTGCCCGCTATCGGGGCAGTTAACTTTTAACTACGGACAGGTGAACGTTATATTGTTTGAATTGTAATCTGTGAAGAATAAATATTTCGTCGTTCGAACTTGGCATCTACCTACGTAACAATATAATATCAATTTTGATATGGATAAACCAGGCCCCAGTAAAAAATGTAGTCGTAAGGTTGAAGATGAAAATCGACAGTTTCAAGATATTTGGACCGAAAAACACTTTTTTATTTCATCGCATAACAAAAGTGTCTGTTTAATATGCAAGAGTAGTGTTTCTATTCCGAAGGAATATAATGTGGAAAGACATTATGATACCCAGCATCATACTTTTACCAAATTAACCGGCGAAAATCGAACGCAAGGAATTTCCACTTTACAAAGGGAACTAATAGGCCAGCAAGTTATATTTACAAAACCAATTCAAGGTGCTGAAACAGCTACTGAAGTTAGCTTTGATATATCTCGAATAATAGCGAAAAGTTGTCGGCCTTTTAAAGATGGTGAGTTTGTTAAGCAGTGTTTAGATATCGCCGCAAAAAAATGTGTCCGAAAGATGCAAAGAGGTTTGAGAAAATTCAACTAAATCGGATGACTTTTCAAAGAAGACTTACCACATTAGCAGCTAATATAGAATAGCAATTAGCTACGAAATCCAAAAGTTTTGAGTATTTTTCTATAGCACTCGACGAATCTACAGATATAAGTTCCGCTGCTCAACTCTTAATATTTTTACGGGGTGTAACGCAAAATTTTGAAGTGAGTGAAGAACTTATTGGTATGAGTTCTTTGACAAGTCAAACCAAGGGGAGTGACATGCTCAAAGCTCTTCTGGAAAAATGTTCTATAATGGATTTGGATTTAACGAAATTATCTGGAATTACGACTGACGGAGCACCTTCAATGGTTGGAAGTAAATCTAAAATTATTGGAATTTGAAAATGTGATGAAAGTTGTAGTACCTACTAGTACTAGTAGTTGTACCTACTTTAAACTTCATAAAATCACGAGGTCTCAATCACGGGCAATTCACATAATTTCTCGAGGATATTGAAAACGAATATGGTGATCTCCTGCACTGGTGGCTAAGTCGTGTGTTGTCACTAAAGCGGTTTCTTAACTTGATTGAAGAAATCAAAATATTTCTGGCGGAAAAGAAAAAGGACGTCTACGAACTCGACAACCCTGATTGGCTGTGTGACTTAACGTTTCCTGTAGACATCACAAAAAACTTGAATGTCTTAAATACGCGACTCGAAGGCAAAAATCATTTGATTTCGCAGTTATACTCTCATGTTTCATCCTTTCAATGCAAATTGAGCCTTTTCAGGACACAAATCAATTCAGCCAATTGCAGCCATTATCCGAACTACAAAAAAATTACGGAGAAATTCAATAAAACTGATGTCAATTTCGCTTATGTTGAAAAAATTTATATTTGAATACAAGCTTTACATGATCGTTTTCTAGACTTCAAAAAACTTAAACCTCTATTAGACATTTTCAGCAATCCTTTCAACATCTCACCCGAAAATGCACCGGAATCAATACAGCTGGAATTGATAGACATGCAAAATGATGATAATTTACGAAACAAGTTTAATGATGGTAATTTATTCAACTTTTACCATTGCGTTGACAAAACTGCTTATAAACGCATTGAAATGCGCAAGCTTATTTGGATCGACGTATATTTGTGAGCAAACGTTTTCAGTGATGAAACTTAACAAAACAAAAAATCTAAACCGTCTGGCAAATGAAAATCTGGAAGCAATTTTACGTGTGGCGACAAGTAATGTGGAGCTAAACATAAACAAAATTGTTAGGGCAATGCAATGTCATGCATCAAAATAATAAAACATGAAATATTACATTGTAGTGATTAGATTACATTACGATTACATAATTACAACAAACATTTTTGAATGTTTTTTTATTTTTATCATTTGTAGTAATTCATACTATTTAAAAATAAAAATATTTGTGTTAATGTTAATAAGTATTCTTTGTAGTGGCCCGTCCTTGGCTTATAATTTTCGCGAGTGGCCCCTGTTCCCTATAAGTCTGTGCATCCCTGATTTAAACTGTCGCACTTATTACACATATCTGAATGAGGCTGGTGAAGCTTGAGATTAAATTCAGTAATAAATAAATGACGGTAATTTGCAGTCCTTTGCGGGACTCATATTTTCGTTGTTGCAATTTTCAACAAACAAATTATACATCTTTGTGATGTTAAGATGTGTTGATAGATATCTGATGTCTTTTATCTAGCTCTGTTACACAATCATTCTCCTTCTTTTTACAAACAACAGAAAATTTTGATTACTTCTATCAAACATCTTTAAAATGAATTGCTTGCTCAATCTGTGTTGTTGTAAAGTAATAACAGTAGAAAACAGTTTGTTAGTGCTCCATTCTTCTTTCTTTTTCCGCTGTATTCTACTACACACCAGAAAACACCGTGTTCGTAGAATACAATAATTCCATGTATATACTTAGAAGAAAAATGGTATAAGAGTACTTATACTGTTCTGCTGCTAACGGAAGTTGACACTATTATGAGTTGATTATAAAGTTTACAGCTAGATGGCGTAAAGAAGCCGAAACTCCATTTAAAACATTTTGCTCCTAATTGATTATAATGTAGCAATTTTAAAACTGCACTTAACTCATTTTTCACAAATTAGTCACTTATACTTATTTTGCTTCTAACCCCTTCAATTAGTAGTTATGTACACATTACATGTGACTTTAATAATCGTCTATATTATATGTATTTATTATAACCTATATTTTATAGGTCTAACAGGCCATATTTATCATCTTTCATTGAAAATAATAATACACCTTAATGGCTTTTACAATATCTTATTTAGATTTACTTCAGTACTCTTCCAGACATTCTAATGTAATATAGTAACCGAACTCTCTTCATTAAAGTATGTAAGTTGGAAAGTTAGTTCTTTATAGCGCATTATTCATAAGGTACGAAAGATTTTATGATCTTATGGAGTTAAATTGAAAAGACGCAGGGAAACTTGACACCCTGTTGAATTTGTTTCTTACGTGAGCATTTTAATTTCTTGTTTAATAGTAACTACAATCACATCAGCTGAAAATTGTCAGCTAAATAAATTTAAAAAAAATATTTTCCAGCAGATTCTAAATCTATACAAATAGCACAACAGTACAATTAATATATACAATCTATAAATCGCCGCCATACAAGACGGTATTAATGAAATTTAATGAAATATTAAATATATTTAGGACCGTAACTAATAGTGGAGAGTTATATTATCGTTGCAGTTGGTAAATAAATGGTAAAGTCGTTTCCCCTCCAAAATTTTACATTAAACATTTGTACACTGAAAACCTCATTTAGTTTACTCAACCAAATTTTAGTTGTAGTGACGAAAATAGTTGTTTAAATATGGGCAAACAAATGTATTGTTGGGCGAAGCAAATAATTTTGTTAATAAAATTTGTTTGTTTTAACAATAACTTCAATAAAACTAATCAAATGGAAGGTTGTGTTCAAATAAAAAGTTTTATAGGATCAAATATATCTAATACTTATTTAAAGACGGCAGACTATGTGCCCGAACAGTAGCGTGATGTGAAGGGATCGAGTAGAGGCGTACGACGATCAATTCAGTTGCCGTTGAGACGTTGTAAGCGATACATTGTTAACACAATCGTGTTGAAAATGTCGGGAGTGCGTAGAAACAATGCATCGACTCGGTTGCATACTAACGTAGTAAAGAAATTTTTACGTCGGTTTCCCGATTTAATATATGACGGTACCGTAGTGAAATGTTTAGTTTGTGAAACAACTTTATTAACTTGGAAAGCAAGTCAGTGCCAAAGACATATAAATAGTGACAACCATAAATCGAATAATAGTGGACGCAGATCATATAATAAATTTGTGTGTGATTTAATAATGATATTAATTGCGACCAATATACCAATGCAGAAAGTGGAACACCCAATGTTTCGTCAGTTCTAGAAGAAATACAATCCTACGTGGAAATTACCAGCAAGAAGTACGCTACGGAATTACGTACCGTCAGTGCGTGAGAGAATTGTAAATTGTACGAAAAATACGGTAAAAAAAAATTCCTGTGGTTAACAATAGACGAAACTACAGATATTAAAAAACAGTCCATCCTAGCCATTCTAGTACGGACGCTGACTCCGCAAGGACCTTCTCCTCCTTATTTACTAACCTGTAAACGAATGCAAGGGTGTACTGCCAGAGCGATATATGATGTATTAATAGAAACACTACACAAATTTGAGATTTTACCGAAGCAAGTGTTAATGTTATTTACCGATACTGCCAACGTTATGTGTTCCACGACAAACTTACTCAAAACGATTCAACCAAACCTGCTGCATGTCACATGTTTGCTTCACGCTTTACACCTTGTAACAAACACTATACGTACAACTTATCCTGATGTGGATCAACTGATAGGACAAACGAAAGCGGTTTTTCTTAAATCTCCGAAACGGATTCGACTATTTCATTCATTCGACTAATCATACTTGATTAGAAGCAGCATTTTATTATTATAAACATTTTGAAAAAATTAAATCAGTGATTTTACAACTAGATGCCAAAGAAGCAGCTGCAATACGGCTCAGCCAGGTTCAATTTAACAATCCTCAAGTTGCAGCAAATTTAAAAATTATTTACGACAGTTACGTTCCAATACTGGACGCAATAAAAAATTTACAGAACACTGCGCTGTCCTTATCGGACTTATTAGCAATTATTGACCACGTAAAACTAGTGCTGCATATCCTTGAAGATGAAAAAAGTGATTGTGTCCGTGAAAAATTTAACAGTGTATTAGATAAAAATGTAGATTTTACAAAATTAGGGCAACTTTTTACCAATACTGAAGATCCGTTGTACAGATACAAAGAGCGCTTTAACTATGCAAATATAACATCTCTCAACGTCGAACAATCCTTCTCTGTATATAAACATATATATACGTCGCTACGTACGAACCTTTCCGAGACTAATACAGAAACATATATTATGGTGCAGTTTTTTCATCGCGCACATCCGCATTTTTTTTGCAACAATGTAAACATGTTGGGTAAGTTATTTATGTTTTTGCTTAACGTTTTGTATAGGGATTCGATATATTTATTTTTAAGTAAGCGCACTGTTATTCTGCTAAACTCTCCTCGCAACGCCACTGCTGGGGCACATAGTCTGCCGTCTTTACTTATAATAACTAATTATTTACTTGAAATAATTGAGATACTATATGTTTAGTTCAAATATATATTTTTTTATAGTAACAATATTTTAATTATTTTTATTTTAAGTAAAATATATATTGTGCTTCACTTTACTAAATATTTAGTGCAGGCTACTGTATTCCTTTTTTATTTCAAACAATAATTTTGTCAGAATTACTTACCTTAGATCTGTTACGGCAGCCTTTTCTTTATCTCTTAATCAGATTTAATATAAACTCTTACCACAAAACTTCACTTGTTCAGTGAAGTGTAGTAGTAAGGTGTTTTTGAAGTATTTAGTGTTAGAACCACACTTTTGAGTACTTGTGCTAAATTTAATATACGTTTAATGTACGTATCTACCGATTTACAAATCAACTACTTGTAATGAATGATGTAGACCAAATTTAATAAAGAAGAAAACGAAATTTGCGAGTATCTTGCTGTAAAATAGGGTACAAATATAGATGAACGTACATAGCATTTCTACTACTAAATCTGCAATATAGGTGCGGTGATAAATTTGAAAAATATTTGAGAAACGTAAATTTTGGAAAATAATTAAAGTTGCTTACTCAAATGATTTCTATGTGGAATAAACCGTATCATAGACATAATGTTGAAATGCCTACGTCTTTCATGTATAGTCTGGTGTATTCTGACAACATATAAGTATTATGAATATAATTTAGCTCAACACTAAATAGTATTTTATGAACTAATACATTAGCATAGTATTTATTAGGTAAACTAGCTTTGAATATTTAACGTATTTCGGGCGCTATTGCAAAAAAAGTGAATTTTTGTTTTTTAGATTTTCTTTAATAACTCATTTATTTTTAAAGTAAGACAAATTTAGTTTGCACATCCTTGAGGCACTTTTTTAAGAGGAATCTGGTGGTGTATTTAGATTTTTGAATACTGCTATAATAGTTGAGTTACAATGGTCAAGTTTCATTTTTCTTATGGAGGTCATAGTTGACTATGACACCATCGAAAACAATTTTTCTTTCCCTTTTCAAAAATGTATAATTTGTTATACCTGATACCAAAACTAATTTCAAAAATTAAAAAACATATTGTTACATTAGTAGGTTAGAGCGCTTGTGAAATTTGACAATAGGAAACCTTTGAAACATAAAACAATCTAAGATACAACTGTCATTGTTAGTGATTGTTTATAGTGGACATTTAGTTTATGTTCTGTGAAATTTACAAATCGAATAGCAAAATAAATATCTAGCATAATAAAATACAAGGTACCATTTAAATACTAAATTTAGTGATTGTTATTAAATAACAAGCACCAGCTATTCCAACGATCAATGCGACCTTTGTCATTAAATATGTTTTATCCTCAGCTTCTGTCATAAGCCGGGAGACGTTTTCCTGTGACATGATATCAGACTTTTTTGCATGGTATCCCTCTGATTGCCTCTTTAGAAATACATGTAAAATGGTATATTTTGCAATATCAATATGCTTCTTCAAAAACAATTCACTTCGCAACATGGAATAATGAGTCCAGAGTGTTTTTTATTCATTCTTTCTTCCCTCGAAATAGGCTTATAAAACCTTCTCAATAACCCATTTAATTTTTTTGTCTTCAAACCACTTCCCAAATATTTCAAATCGTATCGGGCTTTAGACTTTAGTGGAATTACGGTAGATAATGCACTTTGTGCGGCCTCTTCTATATCGCTTGGTAGTCCGCCTGAATCTGAATCCGACATTTTTATTCGTACGATGCAATGAAATATTGAGCTAATAATAGTATTTCATTGGTTGACTTCGCAGATATTTCTTGGTGAAACATTCTTGTAATAACTTGATTAATTATTAGAAAATAAAACACTTGGCTTAGTTTCACGACTTCTTTAATTAGATATACTAACAATTGTTTCGGCTATTAGGCCATTATCAAAGAGCTATCTAAAACTAAACTTACTCTACTTAAGGTTAACTTATATACCTGTGTTCATTATGGGTGGGAGAATGAAGGTAATTGATATTTAAAATTGCATCGATATAGGGGGTATTTATGAATTCTAATTGTGTGTTTGTGATAACTCGATTTTGTTTTTGGGCTTTTTTAATTTCAAAAATCTCTAATATATTTAACTTTTTACTTTTTACTACATTATGAATGAGGTTACAGCTCTTTATATCGGGTAAGTGGTTCTGGTCTATACAATGTTCTGCGAACCCTGTGTGTTTAACACTATATTTTATATCTCTAATATGTTCTGTTAACCGTTTATTAATACATCTGCCACTCTGTCCACTTACCCGATATAAAGAGCTGTAACCTCATTCATAATGTAGTAAAAAGTAAAATGTTAAATATATTAGAGATTTTTGAAATTAAAAAAGCCCAAAAACAAAATCGAGTTATCACAAACACACAATTAGAATTCATAAATACCCCCTATATCGATGCAATTTTAAATATCAATTACCCTCATTCTCCCACCCATAATGAACACAGGTATATAAGTTAACCTTAAGTAGAGTAAGTTTAGTTTTAGATAGCTCTTTGATAATGGCCTAATAGCCGAAACAATTGTTAGTATATCTAATTAAAGATGTCGTGAAACTAAGCCAAGTGTTTTATTTTCTAATAATTAATCAAGTTAATAATAGTAGATATTTATACATAAATTAATAAACACCTATCAAGTTAAATGGAATTATTATCAATGGCATGAAAACTGTCATTACTAATTTAATAATTACTAATAAGACTTATGTCGTATGGCGTTTATAAGGAAAAGGCGTTATAAAAAAACAAAGTTTAAAAACTTTAAGACATATAGTACACTCGAAAATAAGGTTCAAAGTATTAATACTCATTGGTCTGTAAATCAACTGTTTTCAAAATAATAAGGATTTTATTTAAATTGTAGAATAAATTTTCTTTCCTGATTTTTAAGGTTCTTTTGTGTGTTTCTTATTGTTTTTAGCTCAACGATAACTCATGCCAGTAAATATCTGCTTATCGGTTTGTTAATCTAAGTGATCTTAACGTCACATAATATTTTACAGTGGACGCCTGTTAAGGCAGCCTTTACTGGCGAGCCAGAGAATTTGCGAAATACTGGCAAAATAGTAACGGCCCTAACGGGTGTTTTATACAATAGTTTTTATAATATCTGATTGGGTCATACTTATCCTTTTGACATAAATTTTTTTATCGAAAAAAAAGCTATTTATTAAGAGTGCACAGAACGTTGTCATTGTCAACCATTCTTTATAAAAAAAATACAATTCTATTTGTTAAACGTTTGGCTGTTAAAATAGTTTGAAACGAATGGAATCAACAGGCAATGAAGATTCAAGATTGTGTACGAAAAAGGTTGACAGTTACGAAGCAAATGTTCCAAGGAATTGTGGTAGAACCATCCAAACCGTTGATCCAAGTGGTTGGTATTAGTATTAGCATTTATGAAGCATCATCTTCCATCTCGTCATCTGCTAGTGGCATACAGATTTCAAGTAATTCAAACTGCCCCATTGAATTTAACATTAATTATAGTAATTATAAACAAATTGAGAGATAAAGTTGAGTTTTATGTGGTTGTAGTAATTAAATCTTTACGGCCTGCATTCATTCAGATGTAGTTTATGTACTAAGGAACACTCCTCAAAACAACCTTAAACAACCAAGTATTACGACATAGTTATTTATATGCCTAGGCTGTGAAATACTTTTTAGAGTCCCGAAAGAAAAGTTATCGCCGAGGCCGCTAAAAAGTTTTGCAGCCATGGCATACACACTATTTTTCGTGCAATCGTCAAAATTATTTAATTAGATAATTGCAAATAAATATATTATTACTTTAAAATCAACAGCAGTTGAATTTATTAAACAAAGTTTTACATTATTGTCACAATCAAGGTTGATTTATTATTTTGGTTCATTAATGTATTCAATTATGGCAATGGGTAAAGAGTTTTTTTTTGTTGTATTGTGATGAGCAATATAATTTTAAAACTTTTCAGATTAATTTATTAATATAGTATGAAGTATCAACATGAATGAATAATATACTTACTTTGTTGTATAAGTTTCTGAAATGGGGTCTGTAGTTTATTTCGTTCCTGTAACTTTGTTATTATATTCTCTCGCCAATTAAAATCTTCTATAGCTATTTTATGTTTGGATGCTAAATATAATTCTAGTGCTCAATCATTTTATAGTGTTGGAGCCATTGTGCTTTTTAAATCTTTTTTGAAAAGTGATAATAAATCATAATAATTATCTTAAATATCTCTAAAAATATTGCGCACTTTTTTACTTTCCTTTAAATATGTAATGTACTCAAACAGATGTCATTATTTATTCACTTTAATTAAAAATGTGTATATAAAATATAGAGATATAGTAGATAAAATATAATACGATTAATTAAAAATGTGTAGATAGTCGAGTAGTATTGCTCGCAAATATAATACGATTTTGTATTACCTTGTAATTATGACAGTTGTCTAAGTCTAATTTTTTGACTTCTATCATTTTCCTAAACCTGACAATTTATGTTAGTGTTGGGCACTCGTTAAAAGTGAAATAGTACCATTGTGCGTAAAAAAAAGTTTTATACAGTGAAATTATATTTATTTATTTTTTTTAATTAAGGGCACACAAAGTGTTATTATATTGGTGTTTTCGACATATTTCATCATTAATTAGCTACACTGTGTACGTATCGTGCGGATAAAGTTGGCATGCCTGGTTGCCATGGCAACTTAGCGTTTATTAAGATCTAAAATATGGAACAAAATATTCAACATTTATTGTATCAAATTACTTCAAAAAGAAAATATTTACAAATCTAACTATCTTACTACATAGGAACTAAAAATCAACTATAGTGTGAGTTTATTAACAATAATAATGTATTTAAATAAATATTTCTAGTTATAGTTTCTAGTTTATAGTATGTTAATGCTAAATAAAATTAGAATCTATAAATAAATAAGAATAAAGTTCTGTAAGTGCAATACCTTACTTTCAGTTAATTCCCCTTCCAAATAACCAATGAGTTCTATAGCAGCATTGTCTGATACAAAATCTTTTTTTAACTCCAATATTTTATTAAAGAAGTTATTCCATCAATCCAGGAGTTTAAGGGATGCACCATTAAACATCAATTCGAAATCTGTATCGATCTAAAAAGAACATTAAATGGACATTGTACACAAGTACTTTTTCTTCAAATATATATTACCAAGTATATCCTTGTATTACCAACTATATCCCTGCGCCAGAGTTAAACTACTCCAGTCGACTTGAAATTCTTGAATTGTGCATTTTGAGCTTTGTTCCCTTATTGGATAGGTAGCCTTCCAATAGTAGAAGACATGATCCCATTTCTTGTTTTAAGCCATAATGATCCCATTTCTTGTTTTAAGCCATAAGGTTCTATCACTTCTACCTAAAATACGATATAACAATAAATCACATGGCATTTCTGGCGCCAAAGGAATTCACTTGAATATTCTGTCTCTTGGTTTCTGTCTTCAATATCCTCAGGCAAAACATCAATGACTATTAATCGCAATTCTCTTATTTTATTCCTATATTTATCCACTAGCTTCCCCTTAGATATGGTAGATTTTTTTAGCTGGAGAAGCAGCTTTTGATACAGAGGGTATGAAATACAAATCTCTTGGTTCGTTGGGAAATAGGTTTACTACTTTGGTGGATATTAATCTAAATCAGCGCTTTCAAACGGCTAGAATGTAGTATATAAGTTAGTTCATAATTCACAAGAACACATAAGACAAATTTTTAGGTTTCGTATGATAGATGAATATCTTAAAAGTTTAGTACAAAAGTATTTTTAATAATATAAAAAAATATTATTAAAAATGGGGTGTGAAGAACACAATACAAGTTCATTTATGTATTTTTGAATCTACGTCTTTGGAGAGGATACATTCAAAAATACATAAATGAACTTGTATTGTGTTCTTCACACCCCATTTTTAATAATATTTTTTTATATTATTAAAAATACGTTTGTATTATACAAATTTAGTGAGGTTTTACCCACTCAAGAATGTTTCAAATTATGTTGTCAAAAGTTTAGATTACGGCGTGGTATTAAAATTGTATAAAATTCAATATTTCTCCACTCTATACTTGTAAGATTAAAACTAACAATATTGGCTTCATACAAAGAAAATAATCGATTTGTATTTATATATGTTATCTCTAAATAAAGAAAGTGTTTATCTTTTATATGAACTAGGATACAGTGTATAATAGATAGATGTTATGCTATTATTTCTTTATATACAATTACAGTGCTCGTAGGTAAAGTACTTGAGGTCAGATTTAAATACTTACGTCTAATTGTTTTAAAAACTTTATTCTCTTTCGAATTTGCGGAATTACTTCTTTAATGTGACGTTCATTCATGTCCATCAAGCACTGTATATCAATTTAATTTTCTATATTAAAAAAATAAATGGGGTGTTCGTAATATATAAAATCTAATTATTCATTAAAAATGTAACAATTTGAGTTAATGTACTTGTGCAAAAAATGTAGTATATAAATCAACGTTTTTTCTCTAAGAAAAAATATGATACCAACAAAATAATAAAGCGAATAGTGATTGACGTTTAAGCTAACCTTTCCAAATTTAATAAAAAGTGGAGTGCTTCCAAATAAAAAAAAAATTGGATTTTGCTTTTAATTTCTTATTTTGAAAATAATTTTATATTTTATTTTATATTAATGTTAATATAATTGTATTATTTTCTTACTTAGTCCTAGCGCCTTTTTGCAATTTCAAGTGCAATGCTTGTTGATATGTATTACTGTGTAGATTTACTCTTTAAAACCTATTTTCACCTATCTCTAACCTTTACTTGTGCTTCGTGTTCCCTCATTTTAAGCCTCGTTTTTCTGCCGCAGCTGTAATTTCTTCCGTTCAAGTCCTTCTCGGTCTTTCTCTATTTTTATTCATTATTTGTGGTCTTGTTCAATTGTTCAATTGTACTATGTTAGTTTTAGTTTCATCTATTCTCTGAACACACGATCAAAAGGTCAGAATTGGCGTTGTCATCCTCTTAACTATTATTAACCGCCTTCACTTCGTTTAGATTTTTTTGTAAGAAATTTATTTTTCATTGCGTCGAACAATTTTCACCTTGCCCCCATCATTTTCTTTCCTTTCCGCCAAATTTTTAGTATGAACAGGCGTTTCACTCTAAACCAGCGATTCTCAAACTTACTAGCTCCGCTACTCGCCAAATAGTAAATGTAAATAAAATTAATATTTCACGCCCCCCCCCCCCCCCTCCCCACAAAAAAAAGAAATAATAACAGTAAGCTTTACTATTACTAATTTAATTTTGACTGTAACTATAAATGTAAAATTATATTTAATATAATCACATTGCACAAATTTTATACATTAAAAAAATACTGACAGTATAGAAAATATAATACCACTATTTCTATTATTTTATGCCGCTACCTTTATAGTGATGTGTAGAGCTGAGAATGTTTGCGGTACGGCAGGACCGTATGTAGTGCATCCCCACCAGCATATAAACACGATGCAGCGAAACACTTTAGTTAGTCGTGAACTGGCAACGTGATCGTGTGTTGTCTTGAGCTCTATTTAATAAGTATGACGGACGTGCCCAAGCCAAGAAAGCGCCCATTGTATAACGACGTAAAGAAATTTATCCGAGACTTTCCCGATTTGTATTATAATGGAGCAAAAGTGGTTTGTAAATTATGCGATAAACAGTTACTTTGCTGGGACAAATACGACTGTAAAAGACATGTTGAAAGTGTACACCACAAAGACAAAAAAAATAATGTGCTGTCTAAAACGCAATTCATTTTCGATTTATTGACAATGCTACTCGTCTGCGATGTGCCAGTTCACTTGCTAGATAAAAAAGCCTTTCACGACTTTTGGAATAAATACAATTCCAACATAAAGCTACCGTCACGGAGAACGTTACTCACCTATTTACCAATTGTGCATGAGGACATTGAAAACAGAATGAAAGCAGTAGTAAATGATAAACAGTTATGGGTATGTGTCGACGAAATGACAGATCGAAAAAAACATTCTATTGTGAATATTATAGTGCGTGTACTAGATCCTGTCAAATCAACATTTCCCATTTTATTAGCCAGCAAAAGATTGGAAAAGTGCACTAGCGAAGTAATTACGAAGGTAGTGCTCGATACGCTACAAAAATTTCAAGTTTCAACTAATCAACTCCTGATGTTTATGAGCGATGGTGCTGCGACAATGCGTTCTGTAGGCCGTTCTCTTAAAGCAGATTGTGAGAGACTTTTGCATGTGACATGTAAAGTTCATGCTTTACACCTTGTGGCACAAACTATTCTGCAATGTTATCCAGAGGTGGATGCATTAATAGCAACCACAAAAAAAGTGTTTCTAAAATCTCCCAAACGAATTCGAGAGTTTCACAGTCGGCGCCCTGGTATTCCCGAACCACCAGAGCCAATCCTTACACGTTCGGGAAGTTGGTTAAAGGCGGCATTTTATTATGCCAAGTATTTCCAACAAATAAAATCTGTGGTTCTACAATTCAATCCTGCCGAAGCTGTAGCCATTAAGGAAAGCCAGAGACTCTTTCAAAACCCTTCCCTTGATGCAGATTTTCAAACTATTTATAACAATCATATAGGATTGTTTAACGCAATCGAGAAATTTCAAAATACTGCATTATCGTTAGCGGAGTCACTGCAAATACTGGACGATGTACACGCCCAGCTATGCGCAGTAAATGACAACAAAAATGTTAATGTAATAGAAAAGTTCGAGAGTGTGATAAACAATGATTTTGATTTTACCAGATTAAAACAAATTAGTAATGGTGCAAGTGTAGATTCGGTTTCTATCTATAAAGATTATTTTAATTGTGCGTGTGTTACATCCGTAGATGTCGAGCGGTCTTTCTCAAAATATAAAAAAATTTATTCATCACGGCGTACATCGCTCACCGCTACAAATATGGAAACGTATCTAATGCTATAAACTTACTGCAAGTCTTATCCACTTGGCGCTATGCTATAATAATCGTAAATAAGGTAAGTGTGTTATTTATATACAGTACACATAACTGACATACCTAAGTGATATAAATAGCGAATGCATGTAAAGCAATAAAATCACGCATGCATCACCGATCGAAACAAGGTCATTATATTCGTGCGTTTAACTGAATACTATCCTGGCACACCGCAAACATCCCCAGCTCTAGTGATGTGAACATGCATGTATGACGTGTACATATATAAGCAATTTACAAGGTCCAACGTGATGTGTATTTGCTATTTGCAATTTTGTCCCCTTCTATAATACTCGCTGTGAGAGCATGGTTCAACAAGTCGTGCTCTCACCAGATTAAAAGAGGCACTTGCGATTGCACAACTTCAGTTAAGTTTCGGATGCGAATTTGGTTTTTAATACCTCGTCTCTTTATCGTACTTCTAAAAAAGACTCGCGTGATGCTGAGTTGCATTTCTCACATTAACTTTAATGCACAAGGACGGTTTTATAACAAGTGATTGAAATTTATTAATACGAAAAATAACAAAAAAAAATAAGAAAAATAGAAGAATTCAAGTATAAAAAACGAATGGCGAAGCCTGGAGTTTTTTAATTAATTAGAGGTTTAATGTCTTATGAAACGTATTTTTATGCTATTTTTTGCAATAAACTTTGTTAATGTATTTTTTATTTAAGAGAAAATGAGAAATATGATAATTTAGGGAAATTTTATGGCAATTGGTAACGTCCGCGTATGTTTCGAGTAAAATAAATATTAATTTAACTTGACATTTCACTCTTCATAATAAAATGTTTGTTATTGTATTATAATAGAAATTTACGAGCCAAGTGCAGAAAACATATTCCGGGAATAAGTGGCCAGTTTATGGACACGAATTCGCGAAATGTTTTACGCACGAAGTTTGTACAATATTTTTTCTACAAATACTTTAATAATACCTGGGTCAAATACGTTATCATTTATAATACACCAGAAATCTGTTCGTATTGTAAAATACTTGTTTTTCGGCTGTGAAATAGTTGTCTTTCTGGGTTCCTTTAAATCAAACTAACGGTAATTTAAAACACTATATTAATAATAAAACACACTAAAACACTTAAGAACTAATAACTAATAATAAAAATATTTACTACTAGGGACTGAACACGAGAGGTCCATGAGTCATCGCCCATGGGCGTACTATTTAAAATTTATCTCTATTCATTACTGCACTAGTTAGACAATGAACCTGTTACCTACAGAATTGTTTAAAACAAGAAATAAAGTGGTTGAAGTTTATTAAAATAGAAAACCAAAAAAGAAAAAGAAAATATATATTATTATAAAAGATCTTGACAAAAAAACTACTACATATTCCGCATCAAAATAAACCGATTTAAGAAAACTTGCCTTAATACGAAGTTGCTTAGTTCGGACGCTATACGGCACTGAAGTTACAATTCTGAAATCGTTTTTTATTATCATTTTCCTGATATTTACATCTAACCTATGCACATCATTTTATGTTATTTTAATGTGCGGTCAACCGTGAAAGTGAATGATTTTTTTTTTATTTCTTATGTGAAATGGATAAATTTCTGAAAAAGCGAATTAAAATTAGTTCGATAATTATAAACTAAACATCCGGCAATTTATTGAAAGAAAATTACATACCTTGAGAAATCAACAAACTTCTAGTTGTAAGACAAGCTTGAAAAATGTGTAATTGAAGTATCTTATCTCGTTACATTAAGAGTAGCTAAGATGCCTAAACCCCATACAATCGCCGAAAGCCTGATATTGCCTCCTGCTACTAAAATTGTCAGTGTTTCAATAGACGACACTACGACAAAATATCACAATATCAAGGCGAATCGATGATATGGCTGCCGATATTCGTAATCAGATAATTCAGCTGAGTTCAAGTGAATTGTTTAGTATTAAATTTGACGAATCAGCAGATGTAGCAAACATGTCTTGGTCCCTGTGAGGTAGAAATATGATAGGGACACATCAATAAAAGAAAATATGTAACAGAATAATCTCTTTTTGATGTTTTTTTATGAAGCTAATAAAAACTATACTAACCTAGATTGGACAAAATGTATTACAGTTTGTAGTGATGGCGTAAAGGCGATAACAGAAAAGAACATTGAATTAATAAAAATATTAAAATATTGTCTTATACCAAGGGTGGATGTCTGTGAAGGAAGCAGTGCATCCTGCTTCCTTCACAGACTTGCTCTTGTCGCAAAAAGCGTGCCGGAAAATCTCAATCAAATTCTTCGTGAAGTTTGTAAAAATGGTTATTTTTATTAGAAGTCGACCGTTACAGAACAGGCTCTTTGCTAAACTATGCGATGAAATGTGTGAAAATAAAGAATCCCTTTTCCATTCAGAAGTTAAATGGTTATCTCGAGGGAAAGTGTCAACCCCGGGTATTGGAATTGCCAGATGAATTAATATTTTTCCAGGATAAATAAACGACATTCTCATTGGTTTTACAGAATAATGAGTGTATATTGTTGTTGGGTTACTTAGCTGATGAATTTTTGCATTTAAACGACTTGACTGTGAATTTACAAGGGCGTCATAAAAACATTTTATTAGACAAAATTCATGCTTTCATTGAGAAGCTTGATATCCGGATTATTCGCGTCCAAAGCAATAATTTGGATATGTTCTCACTAACTTGGGATTATATTCAGATAAATTTGAATGAATAAGACACTATTATTCGCCACAGTTTGGATTGCATGAAGATGCATTTGCGTGAGCTAAAAACTTAGTTGAGGGAGGACAAAAATGATTTCTCGAAGAGATGGATACTGAATCCGTTAAGTGAAAATATTGTTGTCGCTGCTAAGTTGCCAGTTGAGATTCACGACCAGTTCATCGAAATGTCTGCTGACAAACGCTACAATTGCAATTTACATCTGAAGATTTAAATACATTTTGGCTTGCTTGCTGAAATGAATATGGAAATTTAGTTACAGAAGCATTGAAAATATTAATCCTTTTCGCCACGTGTTATCTCTGTTAAAAGGGTTTTTCGTTTATGGTTGCTCCAAAAACTAAATACAGGAATCGCCTCTTATTAAACTAACATAATTTGCTTTTGTGTGTTTGTAATAGGTCCACGTATGGAGAAACTTTTAAATGAAAATGCAACCACCACATTAATTTATTTTCTTTACGTGTGTACTTATTGTAAGTAAATTGTTTATAATAAATGATTTTTTCTCATAAAACGATTTTTAATTATTTTTATGCTATTTCGCGGGCCCCTCTTAATATCACCGTGACCTAGACGCCCAGGTTGAGAAACGATGCTCTAAATGGAACTATATTCATGAGTTTTGAAGAAAACCAGACCGGATGAAATTTTTCGGGTATTTTCCCTTGTTTTAGAGAGTAAAAATCTATAAGAGGCATATAAAAATCGTATACAGTTTTTTGGCTGCAGAGCTTAGTCTTAAGTAGAGCTGTTGAATTTTCCATCATCATACTGATCAAATTTATCAGTTTTCTGGGCGTTCTTATGTCTATTAGACTTTTTAAAATAACATACTTAAGTAATTAATATTAATTGAAATTGTAAATTAATAGAAAACTTTCATCCTCCAACCTTACTAACTTTTATAAAACTGTTAATAATCTACATTTTCACTTGTGTGTGTATATTATCTAAAAATATGTTGAAATATAATTATGTAATCTTTAAAAAACAAAATAGGATTAAATTTATTCATCCAATTATTTCTTTTAAACAAATATTTCCTCCAAATGAGAATATTGTTATACCAGGTTTGATTAAATATACATACATCAGGCTTATACTCGTACATTACGCTAATGTAAAAAATTTGAGCTACCGTTCGGGATACGTAAAAGTTTCTCTTACAAATTAGTACAAGGCTCTTGTTCAGTATTACACGTTATAACCTTTTTTTACACCTTTTTTTTTTGTTTCCACATTCACGCAGCATCAAACTTGACGTTTTATTCATTACAAGGGCCATGTTTTAAATGCCTGGGGACACATTTCATAACTCAGTTCATTTCCGGATATGTTGCTGACGATTGGTACAACATACATAAATAATATTTTTCCGATGTAAATGGAAAACAACATTTCAACGAAAACAAAATTCACATGAACATTCGAACATTTTATGTCCTAACGATTACAACGCATGTAATTTAAGAAAAAAAATTATGTGTAAATCATTGTAAACGTTACACTCGTATAAAAATCTATATATTTTAAACTTTAGACGATTTATATAAATATTTATCAAATAAATTGGAATGTTGTTTAGATATTATTAAAGATCGGATTTATAGAAAAGATGCTTATGCTTCGAATCAGATAAAAATAAATCAAATAAGACCATGTTTTTTACGTCTTTTTGCCATTTCTGAATTATAAAGCCTATTTAGAACTTTTTTCGGACTTTTCCACGCATTTTTACCAAAATTTATTTAATTGCGGAAATAAATTTTTCCTGCGCCAATGCACATTTGTTCCGTAAATGAATTTGTACTTTGTAATTCCCCGTCGTGCTGTCTGACGTAGGATTCCCCGTGTTTACTATGATTTGATTTGCATCGTGTCGTCAATACCTACGTCACAGTGTGGCAGGCAAAGGTCGTGAATCCAAACAAATACTTTCTCCATAAGAATCAGCTAGTGTTGGACTTTTTATTTTTTATTAATATAAAAAGCGTTAGTTTTTAGAGGTGGGTAAGTATCTTATCACTAAAAAGAGCGAATTTCCAAACAATTGGCTATATAATATTACCTATGTAAATAGTTTTTATTTGTTTTTAGGAAGAGTTGACTTTAGCGTAGAGGCTAGGTTCCAAGAGCAACATACTATAAAGTTGTTCTCATATAGGTAAAATGTCCTTTTAAGTATAGAAATACATCATTGGCACCGGCATTAACAAATAGTACATCATATATTTTAAAAATATAAAATGGAAAAACTGGTATTAACACAAAGCATGATTATTGCCATCAAATCCAACAACAATTACATATAACAAGAAAAGATTTATGTTATCTAATTGTGTGGACACCAATTGCAAGTGAGATAGTGTGCATCGAAAAGGACTCAACTTGGCGAAATAATATAATTATATTAAAGGAATCTTATATTAATAAATTTATTCCACATATTTATATATAAAAAGTAATATATTCTTATCAAATATATGATAGTGCCTGTTTTATTAGTAGTAGGTAAAGCTTTTATAAAATAAAATGAAGAAAGGCAAAATATCTTTTGGTTAATCTTGAAATATTTTTGCGTAAGTCCATAGCATATACAGGCTGGCCCAAAATGACCGAAGGGGTTTGAGTTCATTATAACTTCTTATTTAAGACATAATTATTAAATTTTCTTAATTTTAAATACAGTATATTAATGGAGAATATTTTTAATTTAATTATGAAAAATTATATCTCGCTAGTGGTGGCCATTTTCTGCTTCGCATATTCGTGCTCTTTCCAAAACATTTTCCATAACCTTTCGCAAAACTTCAGGTGTTATGTTGTTGATTTCGTCGCGTATATTATTTTTTAATTGCTGTATGGTTCGAGGCTTATTAATATAGACTTTTCCTTTCAAATAACCCCAAAGGAAACAGTCTGAAGGGGTTAAATCCGGTGAACGCGGAGGCCAATTAAAATCGCTTATACGGGAAATAATTCGTTCACCAAAGATTGTACCCGTTCAATATTGTCATCCGTGTGCACCTTTCGTCGTCTGCCGGCACCAGGAAGGTTTCTTACTGCCCCTTGTTCTCGAAAATTTGCAACCAGACGGTTTATTGTTGACTCTGAGGGTCCAACCCGCACATTAAAATAACGACGATATGCACGCTGAGTCAAAACAATGGATCGTTGATTTGAGAAATAAGGTTCAACGATTTTGGCACGTTGTTCAATTGTGTACTGTTCCATTTTAAATTCCCCAAGTCTTCTTTACAAAATACTGAAAACAAAAAAAAAATTGTAATAAAAAAGTTATAAGGAATTAAAACCCTTCGGTCATTTTGGGCCACCCTGTATATACTGAATATGTACTAATTAAATATATGAAAGGTTGGCAATAATAGAGTGGACTATAAAAGTGTGACTAAAAGGCACTTAATTGCTAATGCGCCTTAGATAACTCACATTAGTTTAATCGTGAATTAATAAATTAAACAATGTGAGTTGGGTTAAGGTGTATTAGCAATTAAGAGTTTTTTGGTGCTAGTTTCCTACCCCAAGTCTTTTATCAATATAGAATACGCAAATACAAAATATTTATATTAAACTTTACAGTTCAATTGTATATGAAATTTTAAAAAATTTCGAATAACAACTAAGCTAATTATATGTTAAATATTAAAGAAATAAAAAAAACACAAATAAGAAATAATTATTCTGGCTCAGGAAAATATTGTTCAACCTCTTTAATGAGAGGACACTGCAAATTTGTCAGTGCTGCTACAGTTTTCATACAACATCAGAATGCGGTAACAATGAAGTTCGATTCAAATATAAAATATATGCCTTAAGTCTTCGTATTGTACGTTCTACATGTATCCTTGCACGAGCTATGCTCTCGGTTTGTTTCACCTGTTCTGGAGTAAACTAGGCTGTGGTTAGAAATGGTGGAATGTTAATATTAACCCCGATTGCAAAGTTTGCAATCAGGGGCCCAACACATAACCATATTGCTTGAAATATTTATTCATTATCTTCCTTTCAAATGTAATCAACTTTCTAACATAATCTTAAGTTATCTATTACACTTTCATTTAGCATTGATCTAAATGTCTTTCTACAGATATTAAAAACATTCTGCTATGATTCTTAATTTACTACAATAACTTAGTTCACGTTTCGTAATCTTCATTCTAGCAATCTAACCTCAACACTAAGGTTATTTAACTGAAAATTATCAAAATATGGATTATTTCCCCAAGCATTATATAGCCTATTGTTTGGAAATTCGTTCGTTTTGGTAATGAGATACTTACCACCTCTAAAAACTAACGCTTTTTATTTTAATAAAAAATAAAAAGTTCAGCACTAGCTAATTCTTATGGAGAAAATATTTGTTTGGATTCAGGACTTTTGCCTACCACAACAAAAATTGCGCCGTGACGTCAGACTAATAACGCGTATTCATTTAGTTGTCTTAAAGTTGTTCGTGTGATAATGTGAAGTGCGTTTATAGTATAATGCCGAAACAAAAGCCCACTGTTAAAGAATATTTTTCCGAGCGTGTTAAAAAATCGCGTTTTATTTGCACTTAAAATCGCAAAATTATTGACTTTCCTAAATTTTTTTACCCGATTAAATGCGACAAGAAATACTACATAATTCAGAATGTCAAAACGTCATTGCACCAGGAAAACTAAAACTAACTAAAAGTCAAACCAAGAAACAACAAACTATAGGTACAGCTATGCAATCTGTGGCATCAACTTCCGGCTATACTAAGCAATCAAAATTCAATTTTAATCTTTACGAGGCTTTGACAAAAGCAAATATTCCCATTTATAAATTAAAAATTAAGTATTTCAGAACGTTTTTAGAAACATATTGCGCAATGCACATTCCTCATGAAAGCCATCTCCACAAAAATTATATTAGTTAAGTGTACAAAGAAGTTATTCAGGAAATTAAAAAAAATTATTGGAAATAATTGTATATGGATAAGTGTAGACGAAACAACAGATGCACGTGGACGATACGTGACAAATTTATTACTCGGAGTATTAAATGACGAAAATTCGTGAAAAGGTTTTCTAATAAGTACTAAAGACTTAAGTAAAGCAAATAATAATCCAATAACAAATTTTATTCGAGACGAATTAACACATTTTTTCTTACCGAATCCGGTACCGAGTGATCATATTTTAGTCATGCTGTCAGACGCAGCAGCATATACAGTAAAAGCCGCATCTAATATGAAGACTTTTTATCTGAATTTAATTCATTGCACTTGCTTAGGTCCCGGACTTAATCGAGTAGCTGAAACTATAAGATTGCAATTTCCGTTAGTAATAAAATATTAACAGGTGACAAACAAATATTTGCTAAAGCTCCTTTAAGGGTAGAAATGTTTAGAGACAGATTACCAAATAATCGATTACCCCCACAACCAGTTCTAGCAAGATGTGTAACTTGGTTAGATACTGCTATATATTACAGAAATACCTCAGACAGCTTCGCAAAATTAATAAATGAATTTTTAGCTACATTACAAGATTGTCAGGCCATACTAAAAGAAGTAGAAGTACATAATAATTAAGCATTTATAAAAACCAATTATAGTTATGTAAGTGACTCTATAAAATCACTTGAGAAGCAGGATTTTCCTTTAGTTATTGCAGTACAGATGGATAAAAATTTTCAAGATATTGTACCAGGACATACTAGTCAAATAATTATAAATAAATTAAAAGGCGTTTTGCGTAAAAATGAAGGATTCGACACATTACAACAAATTGCATCACTTTTAAATGGTGAAATTGATACCGATTTTATTAATGGATTCTGCATTAATTACAAAACTTAAATATACACAAGTATCGACATAGAGAAAAGTGTTTCGGCTAGCAAGAATATGTTAAGCGATAGATGACACAAATTTACAATGGATCATTTAGAACAGTATTTAATAATCAGTTGTTTTCGGGATTAGCGGTTTTTTTTTTTATAAAAGTTTGCTTTATAAATATATTTTTTATGAAAATAAAATGTTATGAGATCAATAGTTTTCGGGATTAGTAGTTTTCTTTATATAAATTTGTTTAGAAATGTAGATATTTGGTGAAAACAAAATGTTAATATAACGATAAGAAATAAATACTAAACTTCTAGGTTCAAAAATTTTATTGTAATTGTATTTAAAATATAAGTTTGAATATTTATGTACAAATTATTGAGAAAAATGGTAGTGGAAACATTTTTACAGTAGAGGTGAGTTGTTCAAATCTAATTAGTCATTTAAAGCTAATCTTTAATTGAATCGGTGAGTGGGAAAACGATATAACTCCAAAAATATGATTTCGAGATATTCACAAAAAACTGTTTTGTATAAAAACTATTTATCTGACAAGAATTCGGTACATTGTAAAGTTGTAGATAATCAAGTTTTCTGAATGAACATTATATAAAATTTCTAATTTGTTTTCTATTGACTGACATGCGCAGCAAAAAGTACATTGAAGTTATATTGTTTTTCCACTCATTTAGAAATTATCTTTAATATTTGTTAATTTGTAATATTAATTAACGAATATATCCCCAAATCAGTAATTCGTTTATTTTTTACGCTATTCACAATACATAATACATTTATATAACATGTTTAGTCATCTTCTTCTACGTTGCAGGTCTCCCATGAAGTGATGTGATAATAAAATTCCAAAATTTCTCCTGACATGTATTGCATCACTTTCTTAAGATTTTCAATTTTCTTTATATTAATAGGTAATATGTTTGAGTATGCAGGCGTAGTTGGTAATGCTGGAGTTGTACCAGCTTTTAGTAATTTGAAAGTTTGTGAAACGAATCCATTGATACAATCATAATTTATGACATACCTGGGTGTACGGCTGTCATAAATAAACTCCATGTAATTTGAAATTGTGAATTTATGTTTTCTTTCATCGCAAGATTGACTTGTTTTCTTATAATATTGTGGCCACCAGTTTTTGTAGTCTATAATATCTTTGTACGTTATTACAGATATTGTAAATGGTTTTAATTTACGGCAAGATAGCATCATGCTTTCGTAATCTTCAGGAAGATAGATTCTATCGTATTTTCTTATCACTTTTTTGAGAGAGCCGAATTCCCGGTCACACGGCAAAAATGAGAGGCCACCGACTGGGAAGTAATGATAAATTTTACGCAATCGCTTTGTGGCTACAAGTGCTAATAAATACCTCACTACGGTATTGTTACGGTTCTGGCCAGGGCAACCATCTGAAAATATGTGAAGCTCTTGAATCTCTGCAGGCATTTGCTGCACATATTCGTTGATAAACGTACATACCTCATTGGGACCCTTTGCAGCTTGTCCTTCATGATATGTATAAAAGTGGCCGGTACCATTTTTCAAATCATGTATTTCAAACCCATACAGCCACAATTGTCTCAAATAAAACATTTCTTGGACAGGTATAACAGGCAGTGGCATATTTTGAATATAGTCAAAAACTATTCCTCCAACATCTTCACGCTCTTGGCACAAAATAGTTACTTCTTTAAGTTTAGAGTAAAACTTGTTAGCCCTGCGTTTGTGGAACGTCAATTCGGCCGCGGCGACAGTCTTCGCATTATCATTCAAATTTTGATCCTTAATTTTTTTGTTGAGCACTTCGCATTGTCCACACACGTCCACTTGAGGCCTCCCAAATTTTAAGTCAAAATTCTCTTTGAAAAATTTCAAATAGAATTCATATTTTACATAATTTTTTAAGTCTGGGTTCAATTTTACAAACAGGTCATGCATTCTCTTAACATTTAGCGCGGAGTCAAGATAATGCAATTCTTTGGAACTATAGTGAGAAGTTTTACGAGGAAATGATGCAATATGTTGATGTATTTTGGCAATTACCTCTGGTTGTAAGACATACGGTCGATTATTATGTGTACCACGTAGATCTCTAGGTGAATTCTGAGAAACTAACAATCTGTTAAGTCGTTGTATTCTGGAATTCGATATTGAATGCAGACTTAAAAACGCTGTCTTGCAAACTTGTTGCCTCTCTACGTTATTTCGAATGTGATATGAAAACGTTACTTCCCAATTTTTTCTGCTAGCTTCTCCATTTGATCGCCTCCTAGCTACTGGTCTACATTCCATAAGACCATGCAAATATACATCTTGTTCGTTTTTTCAACCTTTTTCATATAACTTTCTTAAAATTGCTTCTTTTTCTTCCATCGTAAGTTTTGACATGCATTTATTTTTACATCTAAAAAAATTATTTTGTTGAAAATGGCTTAATATGGTTAAAATGGTTAATAATATTAGTTATTCTATTATAGAATACTTACGTGCAGTCTTCTCCGACAGACCTTTTGTCAATTATTTTTCCATTTTTACTTGTGTACTGGTGTTCAAGGAGACGAGCCTTTTGTCTTTCATTTCGCAACCATTTTTCAGGACACCTTTTTTTCTCTTTATTTTCTACGTTTTCGTTATTAGAACTGTCACTGCTCGATATTTTAAATTCACAAGATAACACTCCAAAGATTAATGTGAGTAACGGAAGCTCTAAGGTTAAAATGATACATCAACCGAATAAGCATGCGCCGGCGCCGTGCTGAGTGAAAAAGCGGTATAAGCGCTGGAGTTATATCGTTTTTGCACTAAACGTCAAATTACATGGTCATGTGGAAGCGTACATGTTTTGATTTTTATACTGTTTTTTCGCCCAGCAGACATCTTGGTTTATATATAATTCTGGCTATCTTACATTGAAAACGAGATTTTTGCTAGTTATATCATTTTTCCACTCACCGATTCAATTATTATATCAATTAATTTCTAGCAAGTTAAGTTTTTTGCTTTTTGCTTGAATATATAAAATTTCGAAACCTATATTAAATCTATGATTAATTTCTAGTCAATGATTTGCAAAAGTTGAAACTGTTTTCTTTACTTTACGACTTCTCTCATGTTCCTTTTATCTTAATTTTGAACGTCCTCCCCGTTTGTCCTATGTACACCTTATTACAATCTTCACATGTTAACTTATATACACCAGAGTTTGATTCTTGGTCTATTTTATCTCTGTTGTTTTTAATAATGTTCTGCATAGTATTGTCTGTTTTAAATGATATGTGTTCGTTATTAAGTTTTTTAATGAAAGAACCAATTTTTTCCGAAATTTTTCCTAAGTAAATGATTGAATTGTAGGAATTAGTTATATTGTTTTTTATTTTCGGGTAAACTAAAGAAAAGGTATTAGATTTTTGTGGTCTATTCAGGATGTTATTGATAATATTTATAACGTAACCATTGCTTAATGCTATTGTGAATATCATGTTTAGTTCGAAGTCGAAATTACTTCTATTCATAGGTACGTTAATTAATTTATACACCATTGATTGATATGCTGATAATTTTTGTGTTATAGGATAAAATGAATTAACACTATTCATTTCATCTCATCAAGTATTTTAAATATGCAGTATTTTATCCATCGAAGCCATTGTATGGCGACACAATTGTAGTGGATTTACAATAAAATTTTTGAAACTAGAAGTTTAGTACTTATTTGTTATCTTTATAATGAAGTTTCAACAAGTACCTACTTCGCCAATCAACGATTTAAAATATTATTAGTTAGATATACCTAGTAATTTTTGTGTTGTTTATATAATTGTTATGCTTTTTCTTGGAATTTTATGCTTTTTTAAGTGCCTTTTCTGTTTTTATTTTTGTGCCTTTTAGTCCGGTCTTTAGATATTATATTAACCTAGGTACCTAAAAATAACATAGATAAAGCAACGCCGGTATGAGTTCAATGTTGTATTGTAAATGTTTAATGGCGGATACAAATATAATGTAATTTGCACCTTTGCCATCAGGGAAATCAACCGACCATTGCAAAATCGATGAATTGAAATTGTATAGCTACAATATGTTTTAACCGTCAACCGTTCCCATTCATACAACATTGAAGTAAAGAGAAATAAAATTTATCCTACCTTCTGTAAACAAAATAAATTCTGAAAACTATGTGGGATCATGGATTTAGTATATCTTGCAATAATAGTCAATTATAAACTAACTTAGATATATCATATATTTGCATTAAAATTAAATCAAATTTGGAATTTTAATTTTTATATAAGAAATTTATCGTATCTAACAATAATAAATATGTTTAGCAATAACTTATATACATTATTGTCGGACCTAATAGGTTTGTACACTTTGACCATAATAAAAGATAATTAAAAAATTGAAGAATTTCAAAATTTTGGATCCTAGTTAATTCTAATGATCTACAATAGCAGTGATACCTGAACAATTATTTTTTTATATATTTAATAACAATATATATTTAGTTAAATGAATTATGAAGTAATGAAATAATATCTCGTATGTTCTTATTGAATATAAATTCTTCTAAACTCTGCTAACATAATAAAGTTAGTTACATTTTTTATATAGAACTGCTTCCTTTACTTTATTTCGAATAAATCTTTTAAACTCGGTTAAACTTTAAACAAATCTCCAATGTGTAGTTAACTTCTATACAATCATTAGATAAGCATGAGTGTATCAGAATCTGATAACAAGTTAGGTCTTTAATAAAGATATCCACCATACCCAGGACTTCAGTATAATCGATTATTCTAGATATACCGTGATATAAAGTTTCTAGGACGAAGATGGCTTTGTAATATAAAGTGTATGTCTGAACTTAAGTTAGGAGCTATAACTCTGTTTTGTAAATTATTTTGACAGTGACATTATCTGTCATTCATTAATGTGTTAGAATTGCTGAAAGCAAGTTTGAACGTCGAGTTTGAAACATAGCACATTCGAGTAAATTCAAATATGGTTTACAATATAGTGCAAAAAGCGTATATGATTGAAGCCTATTTTCGGAGTGGAGTGCGAATTGATGGAATTTGGGTGTACAGTCAACGTGCATGTTTGGATGATTTTAGAGAGCACTTTCCAGAGTTAGCTGTAATTCCCAAAGATTTTTATAATTGCCTTTCCAATTGTGTTGGCGTGTTTCGTGAGACTGGTTCTGTGGGTCATAAATCACGTACTGGTAGACCAACTGTTCGTTCGGAACAAGTTATAAATGATGTTCGTCAACGTATGGTAAATGAACCCACTAAACCTTTGAAACGCCTTTCTCAAGAGATTGGTCTTTCTTATGGAACATGTCAGAAAATTGTAAAGAAAAACTTACACATGCATCCGTATAAGATGCAATCACATCAGGCTATTTTGCCTGTAGACTACCCTAGACGTCGTGCGTACTGCCAGTGGTTTGCAAATAACTTAATAGAAGATGATGACCTCCTAATTTGTCATTTTTCTCTGATGAAGCATGGTTTCATCTTTCGGGGTATGTCAATTCCCAAAATACTCGAATGTGGAGTAGTGAAAATCCTCATGTTTTTATTGAATCGTTTCTCCATAATGCGAAACTTGGTGTTTGGCTAGCAGTTTCTCGCCGCAGAGTTGTTGGCCCTATTTTTTTAAATTTCACAATTAATGCTGAGAGGTATAGAAACATTCTGAATGAATTTATTGAACAGTTGCATGATGATGAATTGCAATATGGATACTTTCAACAAGATGGTGCAACGTCACACACAACACGAGAAAATATTGCTTTTCTTCGTGAGTTTTTTGACGATCGGATCATAAGTTTACATACGGAAGTTGAGTTTCCACCACGATCCCTTGTTTGACAATTATGGACTTTTTCGTGTTTCCTCACCTAAAGAATAGAATATATAAAACTCCTGTTGCTAATTTGCAAGATATGCAACAAAGAATTATTGACGAATGTGCATTAATAACGCCCGCAATGCTGCAAAATGCCTTTAACAGCATGAAAAGGCGTGTCACATTGGGAATTGAAAATAACGGACAACAATTTCAACATTTGCTTTAATTTTGCCTTTTTTTATTAATAAAATTTTGAATACAAGCTGAGCTTGTTGTTTTATTGTATCTTTATTAAATCAAATGACATATTTATTGATGTCACGATGACACTATCAAAATAATTTTCAAAAATTAAGGTTAAGTTACCAGTATGATAATATGGATAAAGTTCAGACATATATTTTCTATTTCAATGCCATCTTGGACCCAGAAACTTTATGATATCGCGGTATATTGACAATTTAACTTGGATTTTGATTATGTATCATTGTGATTATAACAGGCAATAACAAATACCGCCTGCCAATAACGCATAAGCATGCCAGTTAAATAATAATAATTGTCTTTATTGTCTAACAGATCTCGCCATTAAGAGGACATTACATTAGTAAAGTACAGGGTGAAAAACTAATTAAATTATAATCCATAAGCTAATTAGAGTAACAATAACAATTCAAATAAACAAAAACAAAAGCAATACTAACCGAGTTTTTAAATTCTTAAAAGATGCAAACGTTGGTAATTTACTGAATCTATTTAAAACGTTAAATTATAGCGGAAAAGTAAAAAGGATCAGTTAGCATTTCTAGCCATATGTGTAATTTGTACTGTAGCAACGGTGTTAGTTCTAGCTCTGGCTTCGGCGAATGTTTCATTTGATCTCGCTGCATATTTTGGCACTGTTATGTCAACAGCAGAGAGTAAATTCGATGCGTCGATGCCATTATTGACTAACTTAATCAGAAAGTGAGCACTCGCTATCTTCTATGCGATCAGAAAGTGAGGTAAAATTGTGTTCATGTAGTCATTCTTGACAGGAAACTCCCCTAGCAGGATAAATGCGAGATAGTTTGTACGTTAAATACTTCAAGCATATATATTCATATATATGCTTCATCCACCTCAGGTGGATGAATACTGAGTATTCATCCACCTGATGAAGCCATTGTATGGCGAAACAATATTGTAGTGATATTTATAATAAATAGAATTTTTTGAAACTAAAAGTTTAATTACTTATTTCTTAGCGTTATAATGCAGTTTCAACAAGTATCTCCTTCGTCAATTAACTACCAAATAATTGACGCATAATCGAGTTCAGGGCGAATCAGTGTAAAATAGAGCGTCTTACGCATACTTAGATTTGCAAGTTTACGGCAGAATCGCATAACAAAACTAAGAGTGCATTAAGCGGAGTTACAAGTAGATAGATAGAATGTGGTCAGTGAACTGCAAGCGTTGACCCAGGTCTTTAATTTATGATTTTCGTGAAATATTGAAGTGAACAAATGAGTAGGTATATATTAAAGGGATCCTCTTTGTAGTGTATGTGACGACTGCACATTTATTTATACTGACCCCTATCTTGTTCTCGTTACACCACTGGTAGATAGTGTTTAAATCCTTTTGCAAAGCTTTGCAATGAGAGGTAGAAGGTATTTTCCTGAAGATTTTTAGATCGTCCTGGTAGGCAAGGACGCGACAGTTAAGCGACAACAGAAGATCATTAATATGAATAATAAACAATAGCGGTCCAAGGTTCGAACCCTGAGGAACACCGGAAGAAGCAGTGAATGTGCAGGAATGCTAACCTTAAACATTAAAGTACTAACGTCATCGCTAGATAATGGTTAAACCATGAAAGTTACAATATCCGTCAGTTGCTTAAAATCAGAGTAGCGTCTTTCAAATTCACTTTGAATGAATGTTTCTTAGTTGTGTTTCGTAGATGTCATCATTTTAGTGAGATCTTGCCCATCTTCTCAAAGTTGGAAAATTTGTATAGTCCTTTTCGCTTAGCTGATTAATCAACAGCTTTAATTTATTTATACAAGTGTTTGTTGCACTAACCATATCGATAGTGGTTTTATTTTTTGCCTATAGTTCCAAATTAATGATATTCGAATGATTTGTCACGTCCGATAGGAAATCTAAATCACGGAGCCATTTGTTGTCACTTCATTCGCGAAGAAAACGCTTTCAGGTAATAGTTCTTGAAATCTCTCTAAAAATTTTCCGCAGCTCAACCATCTTACGTCTCTATAGAGAAGTAAATCAGTGTGCTCGGCAAAGTCGCTAGCTTCCAACTGCACTTTAAAGAGGCGTCGTTGCAAGCTTCGCGCACGCATTGAATTCACGATCTTTGTCAATATTCACATCATTCATATTTAGTACATTTGAACATCAAACTTGCTGATGAATTATGCAATGAAATTCGAAAAACGATGGGAAGTCTTCGTTAGTTCGACACAATTCAACAAACCAAATTTGATTACCTGTCATTAATGGTGCTCCATCAGTTGTAATGGACACGAGTTTGTAAATCGGTAGCTCATATTGTATTACAGAATTTAGGAAAACTTTGTAAATATCTTCTCCGCGAGTTCTTTCTTTCAGAGGCAGCAACGTTAACAAATCTTCTTTAGTCGACATATCAGAAAATATCATCCGAATGAAAATACATAATTGAGCAATATCAGTCATATCGGTAGACACATCAAACTGCAAAGAAAACCCAACCCAACCATAATATCATTTTCTAGTTTGGATTCCAAATCTGTGTTCATGAAAGTCATCAAATAATACATTCGCCGCTTCAACAAATGATTCTTTTACTACCGCTCCATCTTCGAAAGCTTTCTTATGTTGGGCCAGTATGTAGGAAATTTTAAAAGACGCGATTTTTGCAGCTACTAATTGCTTCGCTATTTTAATAAACATGGATTGCTCTCCCTTTAAACTGCTCTTCAAATCTTTCACCTTTAGTTTTCTTAGCGCACTCTTTTGCTGAAAATCGTTTTCATAGTTTTCATGTATAGTTTTATAATGCCTTTCCAAGTTAATCTGACGATCGACAGACGAGAACAATACACTTATCTTTGACCATAATAAACAAAAATTCTTCCTCCTAATCGTTATTAAAATGGTACGTTTTATTTTTTTTCGTGGCACTCATTTTGCCTTTCAAATATTACGTGTCGTTCAGATACTCAGTTATGACTCGCATAGTATCACGTCATCGCGGATTTTTATATTAATCTGATTAATTCGAGAAGAATCTGGAAGGGTCGCCGAACGTTGTGCAGTTGCATTGCCTCGGGAGTCCCGCAAATATCAACGAGAGATAGAGACGGCATAGAGTTGGCGTTCGGGAGAACTCAATTTTTTCGCGATCGACGCCAAAAGCTCTCGCCATCGATCGGTCGATCGCAATCGACCGATTGGGCAACTCTGGGTTACACATTGGACTATTTTAATTCGCTTTTCAAACGAAATAATCCATAAGAACGAAAGATTTTTGCGTATTTGTATTGTCTATAAATATTATAAATTAATAACTAGACTCGGCAAAGAGGGGAAATTTCCAGTGCAGTGCCGAGAGGAACGTAGAGGGGAGAAGCGCGCGGCACGGAAACTCAAGCGTCCGTATCAAAGCACAGTGTTCAGTATTATTCCACTGGTCGTTGTGAGTCCATGTCAGTACACACATACTTATAAAATGGAGCATTTAGGTACGTTTCGGAAACGGCGTATTTCGAAGAAACTAGAAAACGTAATAGCTAATTTACTGGATTTAGAATACAAAGGCGATAGAATTAAATGTGTAAGGTGCGACGACTATTTGACGTGTAGCAGCGGGTGGAAGTGTGAACGCCACCTAAAAAGTATAAACCACTGTTCTGCAATCCGTGGCAAACGATACGGCGAACAATTAACATTTGATATAGGTGTTTGTTTTATTATATGTAACCTTCCGTTCACTTTGCTAGACCAAAAAGCATTAGTCTCCTTCTGGAGCAAGTTTTCGGATTATACATTACCAAGTCGGACATCAGTAAGAAACGTTATGCCATCTGCTCGTGACTATGTTGAAAGAATAATTAAAGCAGAATTGAATGATAAAAAGTTGTGGTGAATGTGATGGTACGTACAAGGGAAGAATTTGAAGAATTATCCTCGGTCTTACTTGCTTCTAAAAGAGTTGCAAAATATACTAGCTTTGAAATTTTAAAAGTGGTGTTGAGCGCATTGAACAAATTTCAACAAACCAACTTTTAATGTTTGCGAGTGACGGTAACGCTAACATGCTTTCCTTAAGCCTATCTCTTAAAGAAGAGAGTGGCAATCTGTTACATGTAACATGTAAAATCCATGCTTTAAACCTTGTGGCGCAATTGATACCTAAATGCTATCCACGAGTAAATTCTGATAAATAGCTCATACGAAGGCAGTAAAAAGTTCCCAAAACGTATAAAAAAATTTCACGAACTGTGTCCCAAAGTGCTTTAACCACCACAGCCGATTACTACGCGTTGGGAATATGGTTAGAGGCTGCGTTTTACTACTGCGAACATTTTGAAGATGTAAAGAATGTTGTTTTACAATTCGATCCGAGACACGACGAAGCTATCAAGAAAAGCCAGAAAATGTTTCAAGATAGTCAGGTTAAACGTGATTTAGAAACTATTCGCAAGAACTACTATGGACTAGCGGAGGGAATTGAAAAATTACAAAATGATTCGATGTCATTTGTGGATTCTGTTCAAATTGTGGATGATGTTCACTCACACCTAGGTGCGGCGGAAAGCGAAAAATATGAGTGTGTAATTCGAAAATTTGAAAGTGTTATTGACAAGGATTCAGATTTTCTCATACTAAGACAAATTTGTGAAGGTGCGTCGAAAATCCATTAAGTTGCCATAAGGATAACTTTAAATTTGCAAATATAACATCACTCTATGTGGAACGGTCGTTTTCATCATTAAAAAATATTTATTCCGCACGCCATACTCATTTGACTGAAACAAGTGTGGAAACATATTTAATGATTCAAATATTTAATAGAGATTAGTCTATACGTGGACGCGGTGTAAAGTAGTTGTTGCGTAAGCGGTTTTCTAGCTTTACTGTGCCCCATGTGCG
The DNA here is from genome assembly GCA_935421215.2 of Melolontha melolontha. Taxonomy (NCBI): domain Eukaryota; kingdom Metazoa; phylum Arthropoda; class Insecta; order Coleoptera; family Scarabaeidae; genus Melolontha; species Melolontha melolontha. Next base: position 216,617,913 of record OW285235.1, read on the forward strand.
ACTTTTTAATTAGTGGGTTTTACCTACTGATGATGACAACTTAGTTGTCGAAATACGTATTTAGGATACGATTAATAATTGTGGTAAGGGGTTATATACCTTTTTTAAAACAGTATGTGTTACAGCACGTTATATAATATATTTTTTATCATTATTTTATGTGTAAACATTCATGCGTCCGCATCGCCTATGTTCACTCGACTGAAAGTCACGAACATAAATGATGCGAGTACGTAAACGTTACTGAACGCTTGCTTTGATACGGCCGCTAGCCCCGTCGACGTTGTTCTCCGCACTGCACTGAAACTTGCCCCTCTTTGCCGACTCTATTAATAACTAACTAGTTTCACGTGCATAATTTCACAATAAAACATAATAAGAGTTTTATTGTTGAATTATACACATGAAATTCAAATTAAGACTTAATTTGAAAACTTTATTACCGAATAATTACTTCAAATTACAGTTCCCAGAAGGAATAATTCTTATCAGAATGAAATCCAGATGTAAAGGTGGAGGATAGACTGAAAGTAATTTAGTGTTAATTATCTTAGCCTGAAAGTAAAAGAAAAAAATAGGCTGAACGTAGCTCTCGAAAGACCCGACGAAAAATTTATATTTTATGACTATATAACACATTAAACTTGCTAGCAACTTATCTGTTTATTATATATTTTATAGCTTTATGTTCTTCTGCAAGAGTGTACAATCCGAAATCGTAAATCGTATACATTGTTCTTGAGTCAGGTGTAATTGCTTTATTTATCCAATAAAAAAACATCCACAACAATAACAAATCATTTGTTAAAGAATACTGCGTGTAATTAATCTTGTTTATGGCTTCTCTCCTGTCCAAAGAAAAGAACCGTATAGGAACACCAATTATTATTATAAAAAGTAATTACGTCAAATTAGGATAAATTGTAAGATTTATGTGAGCAATTTATTCCCTTTGTACTTTCGCGTAGATGAAAAAATTGTGAAGAACCTGGGCTCCTTTCATGGACAATGTTTATATTTTCGCAATAAAATTTACGTTCTAATAATGATAAATTATCGTTTCAGATTACGAGTTGAAAGGGCAGGCGGCGGATGGTGTCCAAAACTACAAGTGGAAAGAGGAATAAGAGAATACCTTCAAGTTGATTTGGGCAACGTTCACGTTGTGACAGGCGTACAAACTCAGGGACGTTACGACAGAGGGCGTGGTCAGGAATACGCCGAGGAGTACACAATTGAATATTGGCGACCAGGGTTTCACGAATGGAAAGAATACAAACGATGGGACGGAAAACAAGTAAGCTATTAGATAAATATTTCTTCTAGTGCTAATGTCGTCAAGGGCGGATGTAAATCAAATCGATAGACGAACTTTGCTGAGCAGAACGTACGCCGCGTTTAAAATATATGTGCGAATATCTCATAATTTACTTCCGTATAATATACAACTAAAACGTTAGAAATATATTTCGTGTATCGAATAATAAAAAGAAACAGTTGTAATAAATAAGGAACATAGTCAGTAATATATAGTTAAAACATTGGTACAAATAAAATTAATATCTACGCCATACCCTTACTAGCAGTACATTCATATTTCTTTTCTAAAAACTAATTTAATATCAACCTCATACAATATTCATCGCCTAGCAGGCGACTAGAGTATCGATTTGCAAATTATGTGGGAGTAATTGCAAACTTATTAAAATTTACAATCTCTATAAATGATGTACACTCTGCCAGGTTTTACGTACGTCATTTGTTTACTTAGATGTTTCGTTATACCATGTAGATAGTAATAAATGCACGATTTAAACTCTCAAACACTTCGCCATATAATAATAAAGCATTTATGCGTTGATTTTTATACCAAAATAAAAGCAACGAGATTAACTTCATTCGTGGTTTTGACAAACAGGAATTCTTAACATTTTAGTAGTAATAATGATAATAATAATCTCTTTATTACCCAATTGATATAATATTTAAAGGGTAGCAACAACAAAAGAAATGGAACAAAGGCAATATAAGAAGAAAGTGACTACGTTACAATAAACATTTAGAGAATTAAAAAAAAAACTTAATTAAGAATTGTCAAAAACAATTATAATTAGTCATCATATAATACAATGGCGATCTTTGCAACATATTAATAATTATAGATTTTTGCATTTTTTCACTTCTTTTATTTAGAATCACGGGTTGTAAAGCCGCGAAGACTATTTCTTTAATCTTAATACATAAAACAGAGTCGGAACTCCGCCATCTTCCAATACATATCTAATGTGTTGATCAAAAACACATTGTAAAGAACACGTAAGCAGTTCGAAGCACAATAATAACAAAATTAATCGACAACAGTTTATACATGAACTATGTGTAACTATGATTGTGTGTACACTTAAAACGGTAAGTGGTTTTTAAATCCTCTGTCGTGCACACAATCACTGATTTCATACATTTTCCATTTTATTTAAAGGTACATACAACGCTGCTATAATATGTACTATTCTTATTTTTCGTGTGTTTATGAATATTACTTTAATAGCAGAAAACCAAATGTATATTTGATTGATTATTTCTGATAGAATAAATGTCTCTACTTCTGTAAGAAGCTCATGTTGCGTCCCTATTCTATCGCATATTCTAATATATCACGAATTACTCCCACAGCAGCGCTCATGTTGCGCACGGAAATTGGTCTGCTCTAGTAATAATTGATGTCCATTGCAAATCAGTGACATAATAGTGTATTTTTTTTTAATTCATGTTGTCTGTAATTTGTTTTGAAAAAATCATATAAAGGTTAGCAGTCAATTTGTTTGTTTTGTGCGAGTGTTATTAATAAATCTTATTGTGTGAGTATTCACAACAAAAGGAAGTGTAGGATACATTAATGAAGGCATTTGATATGGAAATGGTGGCTTATTTCTCCTGGATGTCCCCGGTGGAACTGGGAAGACATTCCTCATGTTATTGGTTTTGGCCACTATTCGTGCGAGGTCCGACATTGCGGTAGCAGTTGCTTCTCCTGGGATAGCGGCCACATTGTTAGAAGAATGCCGTACGGCTTATTCAGAGTTCAACTTGACGATAAACCTTCAAACTTCTGAACAGCCGACTTGTAACGTTGCAAAATACTCCGCAATGGCGAAATTTCTAGTAGCATCTAAAATCATCTTCTGGGACGGATGCATAATAGCGCAGAAACGCGCATTGGAAGCACTTGACCAAACATTGAAAGATCTGCGCAATGACTCGAAATGTTTTGGAGGCGCAATGATTTTACTGTCTGGCGATTTCCGCTAAACACTGTCAGTCATTCAAAGATCGAACGCTGCCGATGAAATAAACGCTTGCCTCAAATCATCGAATCTGTGGCGCTATGTGAAGAAACTCCAGCTGGCAGCAAACTTGAGAGTTGCATTGCTGAACGATCTATCTGCTGAAGATTTCTCCAAGCAATTGCTGGCTAACGGTAATGACCGTGTTCCTGTCGACGAATCGAGCGGATTGATTTCATTTCCTCCGAATTTTTGCAATTTCGTCTCATTGAAAGACGAACTCATGAACAAAGTATTCCCGAACATCATTGCTAACAACAAAAACAGCAAATGGTCGAGTGAGCGAGCAATTTTGACTGCTAAGAACAAAGATGCGGATGACTTAAACTTACTAATTCAGAATCAAATCGTCGGCACTCTGCATTTATTCACATCTATTGACTGTGTAACAAATGAAGACGAAGCCACTAACTATTTAACTGAATTTTTAAACTCCTTGGATGTGCCTGGCTTACCACCGCACAATTTACAACTGAAGGTTGGCTCGGTAGTCATCATGCTTCGAAATCTAAGTCAACAAAAACTATGCAATGGAACTCGTTTGGTGATAAGAAAACTGATGATCAATGTGATTCACGCGACGATACTCAAAGGAAAATTCAAAGGTGAAGAAGTTCTCATTCCGAGAATTCCGATGATCCTAACCGATATGCCCTTTGAGTTTAAACAAATTCAATTTCCGATTCGTCTTGCATTCGCCATGAATGTTTGTCGAGTGTGTTTGTGTGAATCTAGATGATGCATGTTTTTCTCTTGGCCAAATGTTCGTGGGACATGTTCACGTGTCGGAAAACCATCCGCTTTATTTGTTCTTGCGCCTGATAACAAAACGAAAAATGCCGTTTATCACAAGATCCTTTACTGAAGAGAATCAACCCGAGTGTAACCCATGCAGCAAAATACATAGCTTATAAAGAAAATGTCTTGCTGGCACGCCGTTGAAATACTTTACTTTAGTACTGTTATTGAATTTTTATTTTCTTTATATGTGACCTTCTCCGAGAAAAGGGACCTAGTGTGTGAAAATGAAGTTTTGAGGAAAACGCATTTAAAGTTTCATAACGTATTATCACTGTGAACACACCTTCAGTTGGGAGATGCGATTTGGTATGGTTAGTTATGATTGGGTGCCGACTTTGGCGACGTCATGCCTATGTGGTGACGTATTTTTTTTAGCTTTTAGTGTGATAATACCTTTGCTATTGTTGCTGCTCTGTTTGTTATGATCTCGATACTTGATTCTTAAGCCGCAACCAGTGACCGACGCAACAACGCCGCTCTCTGTTCGCTCTCAGCAAAGGGTTGATGTGCGTATACTAATACGAAGAACATTATAAAAATAACTATAAGAAAGGAAAAGAATAAAGTGACGCTTCAGTCTTGTGCCAACTGTATAACGAGTGTTATCAATATCTCAAAAGTTGTTTCGCAATTTTGGTTCTTTTGTAATTTTGTTACTAAGCTGATGTTAATTTGAAGTAATTTTTATAAAAATGGATATTTCTGACAGTTTTGATGATGATTTAAAAAGACTAGACTCGGTTTATGGCGATGATGAGATCGATATGACGTTATCTGAATAAACGTTATCTGAATAAATAAATTTTTATCGGAAATCTAACTTATTTCATCTTATTCTACACCCATTTAGGTACCAGAATCCACTCTTAAGTCCAAACCCGTTTTTTGACACACTAGGTCCATTTTCTCGGAGAAGGTCACATATATATTATCCTAATAAACCCTTGAACTTAATAAATTTTTTGTATTCATTTGATTACGTTAATAAAATCCTAAGTTAAGTTTAGCTAAATTTACTTTTAGCTAAACATAGCCCGACATTTATTGACAGTTAGGCGGTACGAAGTTCGCCGGGCCAGCTAGTATATTGTTTTAAAAACACTTATGTGCTTTTTCGCTTGCTTTATTTACGTAAATGAACTAGTAAACATAGAAACAATATGTATGTAAAAGATGTTATCTCGTTGGAAGTGAATTCAGAACTGCTTTTCTTACGAAAAAAATGGTTTGCTCAGTTGAAATTGCATTTCAGAATAGGCAGATATAGAAATTTGACAGATAAATTGCATTACAGGTATAACAAAATTGCATCCGCAGCGTAAGCTTGAATTGTAAGATAAAATCGAAGTTATTTTCACAGAGTTACCGAACTTTGAGGATTTACAATAAATTTGGAAAATCCACAAACAATAGCTTCTCTCAGAAGATCCTATTTAAGAACTATTAAAGCTGATGGCCGACCCTCGTTATCGGATTGGTGTAATTTAACTTAGGTTAAATAACAATGCCTATCTGGGTATAGGGTGGAGTGAAGTAATTATCCCTATAAGTAATCTGTAAAACTGGAATTATATGAAAATGCATATTTTTTATTTATATGTTTACCCAAATTCTTGCAGATCTATACGGATCACATAAAAATAAAGCATTTCCGACTACTTTCTTTTTGCATATCTTGCATATAAATACTACTTTGATATCACCTGATATTTCATATCAAATTGCATATTTGTTCATTGTTCATTGTTCATATTTTATGATTTATGTCTAAAGTGCACCATAAAAAATATATAAAATTATTTATTCATAATATATCAAAATTACACTAAGCCTTTCCGTACAGCGGGAATTCCTAAATTTGTGTTTATCAAGTCGGGGCAGTTCCAGTGAATCTACGAGCAATGAGGTTGAACTATAGCTCAGTCATATCGCCAGTTATGTTTAGTTAGTTCTCGAAAGTATATGTACACCTAATTTTACCTTGTTATTTTTGACATTCGAAATCATATTCACATGTGTTGATCTGTATAAAATATTATCCTGAAATTTGTGTAGATAATGGCAGAGTGTTTTATAAGTATTGCAGTAAAATTGTAAGTTTATATTTGTTTCCATTTAATTTCATATTTGAATACCTGCAATTTATTATTGTAGATCCTATGGGTCAAAAAAATTTTAATTAACGCAGCATGTAGGAACTGATTTTCATAAAAGAAGTATCACGAGATTTAAAAATGCACAACAAGCTACTCTGAATCAGTCGTTTACTTCAATAAGTAAAAACATAGTACAGAATAGTTTCCATAATGACTTGTATAACGCCTTCTTAAGTGTAAACATTCTAATTTCAAAGTTGAATAATTAAACGTTTAGATTTTTTTTAGAGAAATATACGAAACTGTCAGTCGCTCAACTACAAGAAAAAAGTACATTAATCTATTGTTTCAGGATGCTACGATGGAAATTAAGGAAATAATAGGTGAAAATTGCATTTATTTTGTAGTCGAGTCGATCAGACAACAGACAGTTTTGGACGCTATACTGCCAACTGATCTATTGGTATTTTAAAAATCGCGCCAGCCAATCCTTTTTAATTGCTGCAGAAGAATTGGTGAAAACAAATAACTTTTAACATAACAAGATTTATAAACGATAGTTTAACGAGGCTTTATTTACCGAATGCCATTCCAAGTGACAAGATATTACTGATGTTATCTGATTTTGACCCGCACATGTTTAGCCCATGCTGTTAACAGAGTAACAGATAGATAAGTTACACATTTACAGATATTAATTCATTTATTAATTTGAGCAGAAAAGATTTTATTAAAGCACCGCTGAGGGTTCAAGCATACAAAGACAAGTTACCTGGTCTGGCAGTGCCACCACAACACCTAATAACAAGATGGGCACGTGGCTTGATGTCGTTGTATTTTATACAGATACCTTTGAACAGTCAAGAGAATTTATTGTCTCTTTTTCAAATGACTCTATAGCAATTGCAAAGATATACTAAATAAACCGCAAATGCGGAAAAAGTTAGCTTTTATCAAAACCAACTATGGTTTTATTAGTGAAACACTACGAAAACTTGAAACTCAAGGTTTTGAACTCAGTATATATATAATTGATTTAAACTTTCAATATAAATGCTTTTCGAAATTTTCAACTAAAAATGGTCTTCTCGATCGGACAATAACAGCCTGTGCGCTGAAAAGCTTCGCTCAACGTCGACTGATGTAATTGGTGCATACTTATATTTGCAGATAATTGATGGACTCATCTTAATAGTTTCATCATAGTTTTATTGCAACACACTGGATATGACAATGTTATAGGCGAACCCCTGCGTCCATATTCCCTGGTCATTTAATGTCCTGATGAGATTATCCAATACTAGACTCCATAGTAGCGGTAACAATGCGCCTCCTTGAGGACACCCTTTTGTTGCCCTCATGGAGATCGTTTTGTTTTGCATTTGCGCATGAACTACTCTGCTACGCAGCATGTTATGGAGCCAGTTGCATGTGGTGCTTTTTATTTTTCGATCGCTTAAACATCAAATAATGGAAGACGTCGGGGTGTCATCGAAAGCTCACTCTATGTCTAAGAAGACTGCAATTTCTTTGTGGTGTAGGCTCCATTCGAGCTCTCTCACCAGGCTATGCAGGGCAGCTTCACCTAATTTTTCCATATGGTATGCCCATTGCATTGGTTGTAGAGGAGATCTGTCCAGAGCCCCTTCTTTAATATTTAAATATATAATTTTTTTCTATAGTCTTCAACATAAAAGAGGTAAAATCCTGCGGATTTATATGTCTCAAACAAAGCTATCGCCCATCTAATTAAATGGGGCTTGAAGATCTCGTTTAATATTTCCCAATCATTCCTAGTCACCCACCAAGAGGTGACAAGTTGATTGGTACAGTTATCCATACGCTCCGAATCTGGAAAGTGTACCCCTCTCCCGCGATACTGGTACACCTGCCGTTCGATTTTTGTATAGATCTAATTGAGTTGGAAGAATCTTTTTTGAGAATTCTGTTAATTCTGGCCATGTCAGGAACACCTTCGATGTCCTCACAGAATTTTCTCCAGGTCCAAGTCTCCAAGGCTATAATATGAGCCCTTTTTCTGCCTGGTCTATAATATACTATAATGCTATTCCATAGTCTAACTTTTTTAATTTATATTTAATTATTACGCACATCTGCGAGGTGTAACAGAAACAAAATAAACCTCTTACAAAATAAGTCAAACAATAAGAAAGTAATTGATAAATGTCATACATTTTACTTTATCTGAATATAAATGGAACACGCAAGTCGTCTAATAATTTATGTAATGATAAAAATGAAAAACAATTTTGCATTAACTTTGTATTTTATTATTAACTTACACGTTAACAGAAGAAGAAAAAAACCTCAAAAAACGAGAAATGTGCGAGAATAATTCATAATTACATAAATTTAGTTATGTAATATTCCTATTGTGCGTGATACTTGTTCTTAATCAAGATAACTCCCTAACGTATGGTCAGAAAGTCACGTTAGAGAATTTAATAAGGAAATCTATATTTCCATTATTATGTTGTGTGGAAATCAGTTTTATCCCACAAAATTTCATAAGAAAATACAGCTAATGTTAAACATTTAGCGCAGCCCATGGACAAAACGCCGAAGCAACTAAACACCGCCTCAATAACAAATGCAGAACTCTGCATAGTGTTTCCATACGACGGCACATCCGTATCTATAGAAACTGCATTATCGTACCTTCACTCTTTATCAGTCGAACCGAATGCGTATAGAACAAAATAATTTGAAACATACTTATTATTGAGGTAGTGTTTAGTTGCGTCGACGATCGGAGGTAGCTAAAAAGATTGAGAATCGCTATTCTAGATGAACAAAATTTTTTACGACTTCGATTTCTTTAATACTTAGCGATCCAAGTTTTTACTTATAAACGATTAATGATTGGGACGTACCTAAACTTGTCCCCAGAAATAAAATTAAGTAATTAGTTAAACTCGTACCTGAAAATATATACATAAACTTGTCCCCGAGAAGAGCAGGTCAACAACAATAGCTTCATGAATTCGTCCCCGACTTTATCGCAGTATGAATCACCCATATACTTATTTAAAATCTATATATAATATATTTATGCAAGAAAAGAAAAACTCAGTAAGTGCCACAAAACATATTTTATTAATTAAGACTGGAATAGAAATACCTGCTAGTATTTTATACAAGCACTAATACATATTTACATTTACATTTAACATTTATAAAAATAAGCTATATATTTAACAAAATCAAATCTCGAAACAGAGCCATTTCTATACTCATCGATTTTTCTAGTAACGCACTGCTTACGTTTACGCCCGACTGGATCTCGTATTCATGCACATTCAGATAATCTTTGAATCTTTATATAAGCCTCTGTTTGAAACGCTTCAAAATTTCAATAAAATGAAAAATTGATCGATGTGTAGAATAAAAACTGGTTTTAAATTTCGCGTGAAAAGGTTCGCAAGCGTTTGTGCTTCTTTCTGTGCTATCGCTCAGTTCTGCCCACAAACTAGGTGGAAAAACGGCTTCTTCTGAAGTATAATTGTCAACCAAATAATAGGAAAAGTGTGATAAACGTTCATCTTGAGGATGTATTTTCGAAAAATCAAAAGCATAACAATCGGCTACTTCCGATGGATTTAAAAATGGTAAACCAAATATATAGTGCAGCCAGTTTCCAATTTCACTGGTTTCGTTATAATATGGAACAAGGCCCAGATTTTGAATTTTGCGGACCCATACTTGTGCTAAATGGAATCTGCAGCCTATAACTTTGGAATCGAGAAACTCCGCTTTTATGACATTGTGGATTGCAATTTCAAAATCCGCTACGATGACTTTTGGGTTCAGATTTAAACCCAAACTATGACACTTTTTTCGCAAAAGTTTAAAAAGTGTTTTGTAAGAATACTCCTTTTTATTCGGCAGTAAGCAAAATACTAGTGGGATATAATACCCATTTTGTAATATATGCAGTGTAAATAACTGCAGAAAATTATCGGAACAGTAACAACTTTGTATTTATATTTCCAAAAAAGTATAAATTTCTTAATCTCTTGTCCGTGGGCAAATTAGGGTAAGTAATTAACTTGGGGGCGAATTAATGTAGCAGACATTAGATAGTACTTGCTCAGGGACGAGTTTAGGGCCGCCCAAGATTGTAATTTCGGTTTGTGAGATGTTTTGTTTAAATTTTTCCTCATTAATGTTTTTGCACTTTACTTCATATATAAAGCAGTGGAACATCATAAAAACCTGGTTCTCAGCAAGAGTGGCATCATCGGTTTAAGGCAGGGATGCACAGATATATAGAGAGCAGGGGCCACTCGGGACAATTATAAGCCAAGGGCGGACCCCAACAAAGAATACTTATTAACACAAATATTTTTATTTTTAAATAGTATGAATTACTACAAATGATAAAAATAAAAGAACATTCAAAAATGTTTGTTGTAATTATGTAATCGTAATGTAATCTAATCATTACAGTAATATTTCATGTTTTATTATTTTGATGCATGACATTGCATTGACCTAACAATTTTGTTTATGGTTAGCTCCACATTACTTGTCGCCACACGTAAAATTGCTTCCAGATTTTCATTTGCCAGACGGTTTCGATTTTTTGTTTTGTTAAGTTTCATCACTGAAAACGTTTGCTCACGTCGTTCCAAATAAGCTTGCGCATTTCAATGCATTTATTCGCAAGTCTTTATAAGCGGTTTTGTCAACACAACGGTAAAAGTTCAGTAAATTACCTTCATTAAACTTGTTTCGTTATGTATCATCATTTTGCATGTCTATCAATTCCAGCTGTATTGATTTCGGTGCATTTTCGGGTGAAATGTTGAAAAGATTGCTGAAAATGTCTAATAGAGGTTTAACTTTTTTGAAGCCTAGAAAACGATCATGAAAAGCTTGTATTAAAATATCAATTTTTTCAACATAAGCGAAATTGACATCAGTATTATTGAATTTCTCCATATTTTCTTTGTCGTTCGGAAAATGGCTGTAATTGGCTGAATTGATTTGTGTCCTGAAAAGACCCAATTTGCTTTGAAAGTACGAAACATGAGAGTATAAATGCGAAATCAATTGATCTTTGCCTTGGAGTCGCGTATTTAAGACATTCAAGTGATTTGTGATGTCTACAAGAAACGCTAAGTCACACTGCCAGTCAGGTTTGTCGAGTTCGGAGACGTCCTTTTTCTTTTTAATTTCTTCGTTCAAGTTAAGAAACCGCTCTAGTGACAACCCACGACTTAGCCACCTTACTTCAGTGTAAAACAGGAGATCACCATATTCGCTTTCAATATCCTCGAGAAATTGTGTGAATTGTCGGTGATTGAGACCTCATAATATTATAAAGTTTACAGTAGGTACAACAACTTTCATCACATTTTCAAATCCCAATAATTTTGAACAGAGGGCCTCTTGATATATAATGCAATGAAACTGCATTAATTCCTTAGTATCTATGTTTTTAATTTGTAAATACTCTTTTAACATAGTTATTATCCCAGATTTACTTCCAACCATTGAAGGTGCTCCGTCAGTCGTAATTCCAAATAATTTCGTTAAATCTAAATCCATTACTCCCCCTTGGTTTGACTTGTTAAAGAACTCATACCAATCAGTTCTTCACTCACTTCAAAATTTTGCGTTACACCTCGTAAAAATATTAAGAGTTGAGCAGTGGAACTTATATCTGTAGATTCGTCGAGTGCTATAGAAAAATACTCAAAACTTTTCGATTTCGTAGCTAATTGCTTTTCTATTTTAGCTGCTTATGTGGTAAGTCTTCTTTGAACAGTCATCCGATTTATTTGAATTTTCTCAAACCTCTTTGCGTCTTTCGAACACATTTTTTGCGACGATATCTAAACACTGCTTAACAAACTCACCATCTTAAAAGGCCGACAATTTTTCGCTATTATTCGAGATATTTCAAAGCTAACTTCAGTAGCTGTTTCAGCATCTTGAATTGGTTTTGTAAACATAGCTTGCTGGCCTATTAGTTCCTTTTGTAAAGTGGAAATTTTTTGCGTTCGATTTTCGCAGGTTAATTTGGTAAAAATATGATGCTGGGTTTCATAATGCCTTTTCACATTATATTCCTTCGGAATAGAAACACTACTCTTGCATATTAAACAGACACTTTTGTTATGCGATGAAATAAAAAAGTATTTTTCAGATCAAATATCTTGAAACTGTCGATTTTCATCTTCAACCTTACGACTACGTTTTTTACTGGGGCCTGGTTTATCCATATCAAAATTGATATTATATTGATACGCAGGTAGATGCCAAGTTCGAACGACGAAATATTTATTCTTCGCAGATTACAATCCAAACAATATAACGTTCGCTTGTCAGTAGTTAAAACTTAACTGCCCCAATAGCATATGAGTCCTCTTGATTTTGTTCGGTGGTCGGAGTTGCCTCCATTTCCACTCCAATTTCATTACCCGGGGTTGTGTATGTTTTGTGTTATTATGTGTAGTTGTGTGTTTGTGTGTTACGTTTGTTTATCCTATATGGAATGCTGTGTGTTTTGCTACATTTTTGTGTGTTTGTGTTGACCTCTGTTTATCTGTTAATTTTTGATTTTTTTCGCGGCTATTTGGATATCGTTATCCTCTGCGCGTCTTTTAATTTGCTTAAGTCCGTCTTTTTTAATTAGTCTCCGTTTTGGATTTATTATTTTTCTTATTGTGGGGTTTTCGTGTGACTTTATTGTTTCTATTGTTTTTAGTGTTCGTTTGCATATTATTGTTTCCAGTGTTTCGAGTTTCGTCTCTTTATGTATCTGCGCGTTTGTCATGTATCGCGGTGCATTTATCGCGAGTCTAATTATCTTGTTTATTTTCCCTTGTACCGATTGTCTTTGCTTTTCGCTGGCTTGATGCCATATTTCTCCGGCATATGTTGCGCCCGCGAGTATTATCGTTTTTATTATTAATATTTTATTTTCCAGTGTTAGTTTGCTTTTGCCGTTTAGTATCGGGTACAGTGCGTGTGTTGTGAACCCTATTTTTCGTTTTAATTCTTTAATATGTGCCGTGTATGTTAGTTGTGAGTCCATTGTGACCCCGAGGTATTTAACTTTTTCCTGCCAGTGTATTGTGTGGCCTTCGAGTTTGACTTCGTCCGGCCTTTTGTGTCGTTTTCTGTGTTGGAAGTAAATTGCCGCGGTTTTTAGTGGGTTGATTTTAATTTTCCATTTGTCGTACCAGTCCTTTAGGAGGACTAGATTGGTTTGTAACTGCTTGTGTATGTACGATGTTCGTCTGCTGCTTATGTATATAGCGGTGTCGTCTGCGTATTGTGCGATATTACATTTTTCTATTGTGGGAATATCCGAAGTGTATATGTTATACAGGAGCGGTCCGAGAACGGATCCTTGTGGTACTCCTGCTGCTATGTGTTCGATTGTCGATTTTTCGTTTCCGATTGTGACATTAAATGTACGGTTCTTTAGGTAATTGTCGGTTATTTTTATTAATGTGTTTGATATTTTGTGACGTTTCATTTTGTGTATGAGGCCGGCGTGCCAAACCCGGTCGAAGGCCTTTTCAATGTCGAGAAAGATTGCGCCCGTTGATGTCGATATGTTCATTTTTTCGGTTATGTGTTCTGTTAGTCTTAGTGCCTGTTGTGTGGTAGAGTGGTTCTTCCGGAAACCGTATTGAAAATTTGGGATTATGTTTTTGTTTTCGACTTCGTTTCAAGTCTTGTCTGTATTACGCGTTCTGCCAGCTTACTTATTGACGGAAGTAAGCTTATTGGCCGGTAATCTGCGGTTGTTTTTGTTGTTTTTCCAGGTTTGTGGATCATTATTATCTGCGCGTGTTTCCAAATCGCGGGATAGTGTCCGTGTTTTATTATTCCGTTTATTATGTCGGTTATAATTTGTATACCGGCTTTTGGTAGGTTTTTTATTGCAATGTTAGTTATCCCGTCCGCTCCCGGAGCTTTTCGGTTTTTAAGGTTTTTAATTATTTTTTCCACTTCGTCGGTATTTGTGGCGTCTATTTCTCCATCTGTTATATCGATTTTTATATTTCGTTGCCGTTCAATTTGGTTTGTGAATGTGTTATGCTTCGGTATTGTTGGGTTCGTTTCGAATTGTTTCTTTAACGCGTTCGCGAATTCGTCTGCTTTTTCTTTATCAGTTATTGCCGGTCCGTTTGCTGTTTTTAGCGGTGGAATTTTGTTTTTTTTGTTTGTTAGGGCTTTTGTCATCTGCCAGAGTGTTTGATCTTGCGTGTTAAGGGATTCAATTTTGTTATTCCAGTTTTTATTAAAGTGTTCGATCATGTCAGATTTTATTTCATTTGTTATCGCGTTTAATTTTGTTTTTATTACCGGATTTAGCGTTCTTTTATATTCTTTGAGTATGTTTTTTTTGAGTCGTAATTTTATTTTTAGTTCAGTCGGGATGTTAAGTTTTGTGTCGATGGTTTTAGTTTTTGTCGTTTGTGCTATTGCATTTTTTATGTCATTTTCCAGTGTGATCACTGCTTGATCGATGTCTTTCGCGTTGTGAATTTTTACTGTTCTGAGTACTAGGGATTCTTTAAATTTTCCCCAGTCTGTCTTATTAAATGTTTTTTTCGTTCTAGTTGTGTCCATGTCAAGCGTTAATATCACTGGAAAATGATCTGAGGAGAGGTCGTTTATAGTTTCTATTGTATGTGTTGTGGTTATGTTTTTAAGTATTGCTATGTCTAAAACGTCAGTAGTGCCCGTTGGTATGTGTATGTGTGTGGGTTCTACAGGCCCGATTACATTGAGGTTGTTGTCTTGTGCTATTTTCTTTAGTTTTTTACCGTTTTTATTGGCTACTTTCGAGTTCCAGTTTTGGTGTTTCGCGTTAAAATCTCCCGCAAATATTGTAGGTGTGTTTTGATTGAAGATCGTTTGTATGTCTGATTCTACTATGTCTAATCCGGAGGGAAGATAACTTGCGTAAAGGTTTATCGGTCCCCTTTTTGTGTTTATTTGTATGCCTGTGTTTTCGATTTTATCGAGTGTTTTGTATTCAAGTTCGCTGTGTTTTATTGTTTCGTGTACGAGTATAGCGGTTCCGCCGCCTTTTTGTACCGGCCTATCGTGTCTGTATGTTTTGTATTTTTGTATTTTTAATGAGTGACTTGGTTTTAGATGTGTTTCATTTAGCAGCATTACGTCTATTTGGTGTTCGTCTAAAAATACGTGTAATTAATGTTTTTTGTGTGTTATGCTTTGTGCATTCCAATAGGCTATTTTAATGTTGTGTTTGTGATTCATTGTCTGCGTGCGTGGAAAAGTTTTGTAAGTTCGTTTGTTTGTTCGAAAAAGCTTTGTGTTTGTTGGAGTGTAGGGTTTGTCGAGCTAAATGTTAGGAATAGTTTCCCAATCATGAGTGCAATTGTGTCGTCAGCTTTTTCGTGTGAGTTAAGTGTTGGTTTTGGTGTATTTTCCCGGGTTGTGGGTGTGGTTGCGGTGATGTTATTTGTCTGTTGTCTTTGAGTCCACGCGTTGTGTTTTGGTAGTGGTGCTTCTATGAGTTTGCGTGTTTGTATTGGTGTGTTTATTGGGTTATTTGGATTCTTTTTGCATGATAAGCTGAACGAGAGGTGAGCTCCGCCACAGTTTGCGCATTTAGGGGGGGTGGTTGACGGCTTTGTGCATTCATGCGTCGAGTGTGACTCTCCGCACTTCATGCACGCGAAATTCACGTTGCAAGTACGCTGTTGATGACCGAATTTCTGACATCTGTGACACTGTACGATGTCTGTTCTAAGTCTGAGGGACTCTACTTTTACTTCTAATCCGCAAACTGTGTGGATGTCGAAAATTGACTTGTATTCTTTGTCTATTTCTATTAAAGTAAGGGGGGCTGGAAGGCGGTCTTTACCGTTCATCCTAGTGATTTTTGCGATCGGATAGTTTCTAGAATCTAGATCGGCTTTGATGTCTTCGTCGGTTAGGAATTGGGGTACGCCTCTGATGACGATTTTTAATTTTTTCTCGCTACGGAGTTGGTATGTGAAAGATTGAATGGCTTTTTCGTTGAGAATTCGGTTGAGATTGCGATAGTCTTGTTCTGTTGTTGGAGTGATTTGGACTCCGGCCGGGACGGACCTACTTTGTGTGTATTGAATGTTGTGTGTTTTCATTAGATCTCGGACTCGATACCATTGTGTTGGGTCAGTGATTGTAATTGGGGAGATAGAAGGCATCTTGGGTAATTGGATTGTGTTGTTTGCTGTTTTTGTGTTTGTTTTGTGCTGTTTGTGTGTTTTGTGATGTTGGTACTTACCCCGGGTTTCTCTGCGGAGGTGGAGGCTGTCGGTTCTTCTTCGCTGCTGTCCATTGGCGTCGTTTCTTCTTTCTTCGTATCTTCGTCGATCGTGCGGAGTGCTTCGTACATGTTGCTCGTCTCTATTTCCGGTGATTCTGTTTTCTGTCGTTTGTTGGATTTTCGTGGTGGTTTTTCGTTCTTCTTAAGCTCGTTCATCTTTGTTTCGAAGGCGTTGTGCATCATCTTCATAAAGTTCTCCATTGTCTTTTGCAGTTCATCGTAGGTGTCAATATTCTGCAATATATCCATTGCTATACGTTGGCCGTTGTCGTTGGTGCCAGCCATTTCTTCTGGTTTCGCTGTGTTGTGGAAAATATATTATATTATAATATAATATAACGGTTGATGTATTCTATTACTACCGATGTGCTCAGAGCAATCGATAGCGTGCGAATGCCCCAATAGCGGCGATGCGTTGTATTTATACGAGTTACCGAATATCGAGAACCACATCGTTCGGGGATAATACCGACGTGCTTCGCGAATCTTCGAGTAATCTAGTTGGTTCGACAGATTTCTAGTCTCGTAACAATATGCTTGGAACGTAGTACGTAGTAAACCTGAACAAGAAAGTAGGTACTTAAAGATACATATCTTACAAACAATTACAAAAGTTAGAATAAAATAAAAAGTTAAGAAATATTGATTTGAATGGATTCTTACCTACTTTTGTAGTTTTTCAAACAATTTTTAAAATTCGTTGGCGGGCCGCATAAATATCGACAGTGGGCCCCATGCGGCCATCGCTGGTTTAAGGACTAAATGCAAAAATTTTATGTTAAAGAGAAATATTTGAAAAACAATAAAATCATTTAATTTTTTTTAACTAATCCTTGTTTAATTTTCTATAAATTTTCAGTGTTCCTCTCGTAGAAAAAAAATATAATAATTAAATGTAAAAATATGTAATTTAGAGAATAATGTAATATATGAAGCAAATAATGAACGAGTATTACGAATCTATTGTACAAGAATCATTATGAACCTTAGAATACGACAGTATAAACGTGTCAGTTGAAACATTCTTTATTCACTCATACAACCTATCGCGATGAAAATGTTTTGTTAATTCCGTCCATTTACATTAATTCAGGAAAAAAATGTTTGACTAAAGAGGTTTATTCAAGATATTTTCAATCAAGCAATAAATATGCTGCAGTGCATATTAACGATAAATTATAACTCTAGCTAGTGATTTAATGCAAGTAGCATTCCCATTACTCAGATAGAATAATTTAAAATTCTAATCACGTGAAAAAGCAAACATTTCCATAAATCATTCGTCTTCATTAATCTACATTTTACAAAATGTACGTCAAGCAAAGAGAATAATAAGTTTGTGTAAATAGCAGTATTCCATTTTCGTTTTTAATTAAAAACTACCACGTCATTAGTCATTACTAGAGCTGAGGATGTTTGCGGTATAACCATGGTTATATCATGTAACCATAGTAAATTACTATGGTTACATGATATAACCATGGTTATACCGCAAACATCCTCAGCTCTAGTCATTACACTGCATTTTATTCGGTTGAAAATAAATTATGCATGTTCAGTAGTATATTTGTATTTGTCACTTGTCTATTACTACGATAATTTCAAATGTATTTTTGCCTTGAGAAAATGGCGATGCGTCTTTAAAAGGAAGTATTAAGACTTAATACGGCGATAATTCTTCAGTTCGGGTTCGATTAATAAAACACACGGTAATTAAGAATAACTATATTAATAAAAAAAAGATAAATCACACTAACAATAACTAGCAATAACTAACAATATTTTTATTTATTTATATACACATTTATATCTACGATGTTTATTTGACTATGATTACTAGTCGAATGAATCGTTCTTCCCTTGAGTATTTATATACTCGTCGCTGTTTCTATTCCAGGAAGTCCCATGCCGTGCACATCGTGTGACGTCATCGCTTCGGTCACCGTCGCATGACGTACATCACATTATACCCTCCTTAAAGAAAAAGTTTTGTGCCGAAACATGCCATCCTTTGGTTTCATCAAGTGATGACGAAATCTACTGGTAGATAGGAAGGGAATATTCAGGCTAGTAGCTACAGACCGAAATCTCCACACCAGTATATTAGAATAACACCTCCATCATGATTTTGACAATTCTCCATTCCACACCGTTCAAACCACATCCTAATTTTGGTACTGCTAATCTGAAGATGTCTTGTAGTAACATTTGTTCACGCAAATGGACGAGAGCCTTCCATAAGGCACGATAGGTGGGCTTCAAGCTTGACAGTTTTTTTCGTTACCAAGTAAAAAATAGCTTGTTCTCTGTTTATTATTTGTAGAGCCCTCCCATTCGCCGGTCACTGCCGCCTTAATTCTCTGATTCTGTCGAATCTCTCTTTATGTTCTTTTTAAATTCCTCTGGACATTCGCAGGTCTCGGGCTACGCAAGTAGCAACCTCGTAGTTCGACGGTACAGTAAACAAATTTTGCTGTTTCTCGCTGGTCACCCCGAATCGAGCTTTTCTTGAAGCAGAGTATTCTCCATTTGCCAGTGTACCAATTTTAACGATATCATATTTTCCTTTGCATTCTTCTGTACCACTACCACTGCCACGTTTCTTCATTGCTAGTTCTTACGAATTTCTTAATATCTGTACATGGCTTTAAGTACTCCTATTGCCTTTTTATTTATTACTTTCTTAGACAGAACTTTCCACATGTCTTCTTCTCTTATTTGACCAAAAACTTTGTCAATATCTACGGAACATATTTATGATTGTTTACTTTTTCTTCACTAGCTTGTTTTATCATAAATATTAGATCTTGTGCACCTTTATATCTACACTGAATGTCTTCTGTTGCAGTTTTGACTTTATTTCTTCTTTTTTCTAATATATCAGCGAAAATCTTTCTTGTCACACTCTAGCGTGACAGGAAACATTTTCGGGAGAGATTGTAATAATTCTAGAGAAATAACGTTATTTATAACGTTATTTCTCTAGAATTATTACAATCTCTCCGGTCCCTCTTCATGTATAACAATAATAAAAATAGATTTATTTCCTACAAGAAATTCCAATTACAGGAAATATTACATGAATGTTAGCACAACTGTCCAAACAAAAAGAAGATATGTAATTGTAAATATTCTTTCTACACTTTACGACGCTATTTTATTCGAATTTTTCATAGAAAAAATTCGCACTCAAGTAGGAATCGAACCCACGACCTCTGGCTTGCCGGACCATTGCTCGACCACTGAGCTGTTGAGGCGTGAGTTAGAATCTTTTGTGGGGATGCCTTGAATTACATCAAAGGAAACAGATGAAATACATCTTGCCCGTAGTACGGCAGTTGTGCAAAAAGAAAATAATAAGCATATCATTAAATATAATTTCAAAAATTTGTAATATAGTAAAACACAAGGAAAACAATGTAGCTAATATTGTATAAACAACTAAACTTGTATTTAAAAAAAAATAGGAATGCGCAAAGTTAATTGTTCTACTTCGTATATCAGCATAAATATCACAGGTATGGGAACGAAAATCTTACTCGAATTTTGGCCTACGAAAATCAGTATGAAAAGTAGATGTGCATCTATAAATTATTCTAGGCACTTTAAAATTTAGTTTTCCTGAAGGTCGTGGATAATTAATTCTACTATTTGCTAGAAAAGCAATAAATTTAAATAGAGTTACTAATTTTCTTGAGTGCAGTGTTATTATATTGAATTTTTCCAATCGCAGTACCATATTGGCTTGGGTGAAGAAATTTGAAGAAACTGGTAGCATGTTAGACGTGGAGCATAGAGCTCTACGAACAGTGCGGACGCCAGAGAACCTGCAGTCAGTGAGGGAAGCTTTTGAACGCACTCCTGTCCGTTTGGCGCGCTAGCAATCTCGCGTTTTGGGCATCAAGAGAATAAGTTTATTTCGAATGTTAAAAGTGCTAAATTTCACCATTACAAACTGTAAAACGTCACTTAGCATCGCAAACATACACAGAAATTAGAACCGTCGGAATCTTACAATTTTAACCATTTACGAGGATATGTACCAAATGCTTCATTCGAACGACAGGTACAAAAAAAATCGTTTTATTTGTCAGTTACAGTGCTGCATATACGTTAAAAACAGGCAGATTATTAAACGAAACATATCCTAGTATGCTGCATATTACTTGTGAAGAAGATGCTCTCCTCAGAATCTGTGAATATATCCGAGCCACCTTTCCGGATGTTGATAGACTTGTATCCGCTTTTAAATTTTTTTTCAGAAAAGCACCATTGAGAGTAGCTCTTTACTGGGAAAAACTTCCATTTTTGTCACTGCCTCCCTCTCCAATAATAACTAGATGGGGAACCTGGTTAGAAGCTACTAGTTTTTACGCAGAGAATTTCGATAGTTTATAAAATTTCGTTACATGTTTAAATGACGATGCTCGAAGTATTTCTGAGTGCAAAGAACTAATCCCAAATTTAAAAAATCAGTTTTACTTTCTTCAGGAACAGTTTGGATAGTTTCCAAAACTAATCACTTATTTTGAAAATCAAAATCTCAAATTAAATGATAGAGTAACCACATTAGATGTGGCTATTAATAATTTGAAAAATATTCCAAGTGACTTAGGATGTGGCCTTCAGCAAAAGTTAGAAGGTGTTTTTAATAGTAATCCAGATTCAATAACATTGCGGCAATTGTGTATGGGGACAATGCCTCAAAATCTAACTGCTAAATTATATTTCCAATATGTACCCATAACCAGTTGTGATGTAGAAAGGACATTTTCTTTCTACAAGAATCTATTTTATTCAAAGAGAATAAATTTTAGAGAAGAGAACCTAGAGAAAGTATTGCTTGTTAATATTAATACTCCTTTACTCAACTTGAACTACAAAATTAACAAATAAAAATGTATTTCCTATTTTGTAAATCATCACTCGTTTGTTTTCCAACTAAATAAAATACATAGAATTAAAAACTCTTTAAAAATACAAATTTTTAATAGCACGCCCGTAGGCGATGAGTCATCGGCCTCTCGTGTCCGGTCTCTATCTATGTCTACGTAGTAAAGATCGCAAAAATAGAAAAACATGTCATTTGTGTAAAAACTTTGTTTGTGGCGAACACCAAACAACTGTACAAACAATAACATGTTCTAAATGTCAATTGTATAAAATAAAACAGAGGAACCATATAAATATATGTTTATTGTTTTATTGTATAAATATTTTTTTTTAGAAAAAAATATTGACTTATTTATTCCCTTTTACTTTCATGAGCAGATGTGTGAGTATTTTTGTGAGTATACTATACCTACCTGCAATATGGGGTACATTATGTACCCCCTTCGTCAACCGTAATTTTTACACCCTTCGGTATCGAAAGGTTTTTAACAATTTTACATACTGCGTAGGCTATGGTACAGACACAAAATTGTTAATTATATATTTTCTAAAAGATTCCGCAAAACTTAATCAACGGCCACCTACATCTTCTTTTATTCCACTCTTTCTCTGAAATATAAAATAATATAGTCAAAGAGAACCGTTAATTTAGTTAACGAACTTGTTAAAATACATTTTCCGAACGAAGCAAACGCAAATTGAAAATTTGAATTTCATTTGTTAAATCGATCAGTGTTTCTGTCTGTGCAAGAAAGAAAGTTTAATCGAAGCAGATTTCGTGAATTGACATGCCCTCAAACTTTAGCTCGCATAAAACAAAGGAATTTTAAAAGTTCTTTAAATTTACATCTAAAAATACCGCAACGAATAGGAGTTTCAATCGCATGTTCAAAACATATTAAACTTTACAAAACATACATATGGTACAATTATATCGGATTAATTAAAAAATATTGTATGAACTTTGTAAATTTCTTATTTTAACTCTTTTACTTGAACACGAGAGAAGTACGAGGGATTTTTTTTACGTTATCTGTCTAGCTATAGAAACAAAATACTATCCTGACAATGTTCGAACATCAAGTTTCTTTCTGTGACATTTTATAGTGCCGTCTCTAAGTTTGGTTCGAATCGCTTAACGGTTGTTACTTTTATATTCGTTTAAAGCAGAGAAAATTAGTGACTTGAAAGTTGAACACAAACGTTATGAAATTTTTACCAAAAGAAGGCAAAAGCCAGAAAAATATTCATGAGAGAATTGTGACAGGGTATGGAGAAAATAGTCTGTCCTATTTCCAAGTCAAATTTTGGTGTAAGCAGTTCAAATGAGGCAGAGAATCTATTCATGATTACCCAAAGTGCGGAAGACCTCTGGAAGCACGAACTGAATAAATCATTAACAAAATTTGAAGATTTGGTGTTGACTTACCGCCGAGTAAAAGTTTCAGTTATTGCTAGAGAAATAGGGATATCAGAAACGAGTGTTTTTAAAATTCAACACGAATATTTTGGAATGAGCAAAGTGTCTGCTCACTGCTCACTCCCGAACAAAAATTGTGTAGAGGACAAATTTGTGAAGAGAATTTGGCTGTTTTATCTCAAGAAGAAGACTTGTTAGGTATAAGTGTAATAGGATGAAACTTGGGTACAGTACTTCGACCCTCCCACGAAACAAGAATCCATGTAATAATAATCATAATTAATTAATCATAATAATAATAGTTGTTTACTTACCCAACAGTTCATACCCAGTAATAGGGGCATATAAAACATACGTACATACTATATATATTTTTTTAAATGGCCATGTTAGGAAAACTATTATATATTATAAAGTTTTGCTTATATGTATTAAGTATTCATCTAATATCACTCGCGACACATCACATTTTGGTATTTTGGATTAATCTTATGGAAAAATACAAAAAAGGAATTCGTATGAATGATCCCTATACTAAGGTAGATTCATACAATTCATGGGGTACTTCCATACAAGGTAAATAACACAGGCCTGCATTTTTCAACTCTTTGAATGTTGATTTAAAAATTTTAACTGTTTCCTGTAATTGGGTAGCGCTGATTTCAAATCTGCTTTTATTTTTTTTGTATAACGTAAGGTTATTTTTCAAACCAGTAAAATCAAAAAATATAGAAAAAACACGATTTATTTCATTTATAAGCTAGTTTTATATTATTTTTAAAAAAATACAAAAATATACACATAGGAACTATTAGAAATAGTTATTTATTCTTTATGCTTCTTAAAAAAACGTTTTCGTTTTTTAGAAAAGCTTCGTTTGGTTGTTTTTCTGTCATATTCAGCTAAAGGAAGATCTGATGGTAGTTTTTGGGGCAAGCAAATTTTTTTGTTTCAACCTAGACCCCAGTACTTCAGAAAGATCTTTTGAAAGTCCCAAATCTCTTACTAAATCATTCAGTTCGGCTTGTGAAAATAGCTGAGGTTGGTTTTGACCTGAGGTTGCCGGTTCAAAATCACTATCCATCTGTACGGAGCCGGAAGTTGAAGAGGTTTCAATATCTCCTTGTAGTACTTTGGGGGGTATAGGTATAGGTACATGATCACTGTGAGGAACTGATCTGATAGCTGATTTAATATTGTTTGGGTACAAAATATGTTTCAAAGTTTTTCTATTATGCCCCTTAATATCACAAAGACAAAAGTAGCAATCTTCATGATGATTTTGCGCTTCTCTCCAAACCATCGGTATTCCAAAAGGAAGGCTTTTTCTATTCCCTTTGGTCCAATGTCTTAAACCTTCTTCACATACATAACAAACAACGTGCGGTGCCCAATCTTTATCTTGATCTCCTAATTTGATTTTGAAATAAGCATAATATGCATTTTTCACAAATTCACCAATTGGTCTCTTAAACTTTTTCAAGACGAAATATCCACAAATATAACAGAAATCATCTGGTTTGTTTTTGCAACACCGGCTAGACATATTTTTAAGCAATGTTTATTCATCAAATACCACGCACAACATTAAAGACAAATTAATTTTACTTGTTTACTGATCGACACTCAGAGCTATAATGAAGTAAATGACATTAAAATATACATTTTGTTTGGAGTGATAAACTTGAAATCCTTCTTCGCAGTACTAATAAAGTGAAAGCATAATAAATAGGATTTAGCGGGTAAAAATTCCCGGAAATCTTGGTCCAAAATTAATACATGTAATAAAAGATTTACATCAGGTAAAGCCTGTTTAACAAATTTCTTTAAAACCACAACAGAAAATCATTTTTGGATTAATACCTAGAATTTGAAGTAGTACATTCATTTTAAAATGTATTAAAACGCCTATTATAATTTTTTTTTTATTTTTTTATTTTTCTTTTGTGCAAAAAAAAAATCTGTGGGTGGTAGAGACCAACTGTATTTTAATTAGTTATTGCTATATAAAAACTGAGCTTAACAAACAAAGATCACGTCATCACAAATTTTATGCAGGCCTGTGTAATTAATATACTTTTTCGAATAGATAACAATTTAATCGATTTTATAGGTACATTGTAAGACATTCAACTACTCTCTTCGCTCGAATTGCTCCTGCAATATTTCTTTTCTTTCTTCCTTCCTTTCATTTTTTAATTGACTTCTGTGGGCTTGGCAATGATTTCACATGAAATTTAATCCGTAGATAGCTAATGTAGATAGCTTCCTTCTTTCTTTTCACTTCAGCTAGCATACTAATCCGCTCTTCTTCGGGCATATCTGTGTAAATTCTAGAGTTTCCTGGCTGTCTTCCTTTATTTGAAATTTTCCTTTTTTGAGCTTTTGGATACGGACGAACACTTTCAGGTGAAGCAAAAGAAGTATTAACTTGACGAAAGCTGTTTGCGTTTAATGATGAACTCAAAATAGTGTTGGAAGTAGATGGTGTGGTGCGCAGTTCTTCAGCTTCTTGAGTCACTAGTAAATCTGAATTTGCAGCAAACAGTGTAGCTGTGGATTGTTCCATATTTTGAAAACAACTAGAATTTGAATTTTTTGTTGTAAGTGGTACTGTGCTAGTTGAAATTTAGTGGGTATGTTTTCCCTGTAAGTTAATAAATCATCACTAGAAAATATCATCCTGTTGAATGGCCAAATTCCACTCTTCTGGAAGCCTGCAGCTCTGTTTTTTGCAGTACATGCTTCTAAGAATGCCGTTTTAGTAAGTTTAGGAATATCATAGATGCTAATTTTCTTTCCAGAATGACTAAGGTGCCAATCATTAAAAGCAGTTTTGCATTTAGATTTAAAAGGGCCAAGAATTGCTACATCAAGGGGCTCCATCCGATGGGATTGTATGTGGATGCAATGACAGAAATACTATTCCATTATTACGAGCATAAACTATGGCTTCTATCGAAATATGCGATAAACAAAATATATTGTATTCTAAAGCTGGGTAGATTTATACGTATGAATCTACATCTACTGAATTCGTATGAAAGTACCCCAGGTGGAATATTGAAGGTTAAGTTTTAAAATTTTTAAACGGATGTTAAATATGTCGATAAGTGATATCAATAATAATAGAATAAACTTGCAAAACCCGCAAAAAAAAAACAGGATGATTTTAAATCATCTTCTATTTAATTAAAGCTTTTTTTTTGTCGCGGAACAAATTTTCTTCAGGCTACCGTCAATACTTGTCACAGCTATAAATATTTTATTAATGAGTATCAATTTGTACAGTTCTATAAGTATTACAGCGCCATCTGTTATTGCTACCTCGAAGTATGTTGAAGGCATGCTCTACGAGATATCAGTATCGTATGAATGTCCCCCACTTTCCCTTAATGGGTCGCTTGGGTACCATCTCCAAAAAGTGACAAAAGATCAAGTTAAATGTATATACAATGAAGTAGAAATCGAGAAATGCACAACATGGATATCTTTGTTTATGAATAGTATTAATATTTTATTTATTAATTTAGACTTTTTATTATTCCCATTTGATATTGATATTTAATTAAGAAAAACAAGAACTCGTTTGCAATCTTTTGTAGTAATTATTTATTTACTTATGTAAAAAAATGTCACATTGTATATTAAAATTGTAGTCTGAAATTAGCAATAATGATGTTATCTGATATATGTAAAAATACATCAACATGAATACTTATTTACGAGTAACATATATTGTTTTCTATTCAAATTTCTCTCCAAAAAATAATTAATTTTTATATTACCTTTTCTATATTTTAATTATCATTTTTATTAATACTATATCAAATATTTATAACCATTCGCAACAATGTTCATGGCGTACAGGCCAATTTAAAAAGAAAAAAAGACGATCGCGATGAGAATCCTTGCATCTAAGGGTTACACGAAAAACGCCAGGGCGAG
The DNA here is from genome assembly GCA_935421215.2 of Melolontha melolontha. Taxonomy (NCBI): domain Eukaryota; kingdom Metazoa; phylum Arthropoda; class Insecta; order Coleoptera; family Scarabaeidae; genus Melolontha; species Melolontha melolontha. Next base: position 216,644,745 of record OW285235.1, read on the forward strand.
AAGACGCGTTGGTACTCCCTACGAAAAGTAAAAGAAAAATAGTGCGGAAATATTCTTTATGCGATTAACAAAAGGTAGCCGTAATATATCTACGTGCGGCTGTATTTCATATTGGAGCCGAAATATTTTAATTTAAATAAAATCTACCGATAATAGATATTACTGCATTAAATCGACGAAATCGTAGAAAAGGTGCCGATATAGCGAAGAAGTATTGTTCCGGGATTAAATACTTCCAAGGAGACTCATTCCAGGCAATTTCAGTTACAAAAATTTGGCCGTTTACAATTTTGGAGGGAAACCACGAAACATCAACAAGTTCTCGCCAATTTAGAGCTGAATTGCCGGGCGTTTCACAACGACTAATCAGGAGGCTTCTCTCAAGACCAATAGGATTTCCGCTTGAAAAGAAAATCCGCCAATCAGAATACAACGAATTCATGGTCAGGTATTTTGAAAGAGAAATGGAAAACTAAATCTTCTTTTGAAGTATTTATAAAGTCATTTCTAAATAAAATATATTTTAATGCATTCAAAATAGAGAATACTGAATTTATTAATTTTTAAATTATTATATTTTTATACAAAAATTGCTTACTTACTATTGCTTAACCTCAAACATGCGCATGTCGACCATTTTGACATAACCTCTGGTACTAATTGTCATGCCATTACTTATTTGTGCCCATGTTAATGCATTTCCAACAACTAATATCTAGAAAGATATATTATAGTAATTCATTACACTTGAAGGTAGTTATTTACGTATTACTTGTAGATATATTTGATTTTATTTCGATTTATTTAATTTTTTTAAAGATTCATATATTCATTACACCTGAAACGACATTAAAAATCTGGTAAGTACAAAGTAAGATTAATACTGTATTTGACATACGACACGAACCCCCCTGAAAAAGACAGAGCACTCTCGTGTTAGTCCGGAGCTCTAAAATAAAATAATAGTTTACGGACGAACCCAGCATATTATATTTTATTTAAAGAACCCTAGAATGTATGTATAATTTTCGACTAATTATATTGAGCGTTGTTTGTATATAAACTTTAAGCATCTAAATACACGTATCTCTTATTTTTCTATATTATTTTATTTTTATTATTATCTATCAATTATTTATTATTATATGCTCAGCCCAGTTGTTTTTAATAATATATATAACAAAACAGAAGAAAAGAAAAATATTATAATAGTTAATTTACAGATAGACATAAATAAACAACAACCATGGATTAATATATTATATGACAGACACGAAATACTTATAGGAACACATACGTAAACTCATATAATGATTTCACCAGTAAATATGTCGCTGTAGATTGTATCAGCATTACGCACCATATGGTGAACAGGTGATTTCATTTGTAAGTTGGTCCTCGGAGTGCTCAAGTTGAATGTATTTGTATAGCGAGTATTAACTGAAGGTACATTAAATCGAACAGCAGATAATATACCAGCGCAGTCAATACTATTACCGACAAATAGGTAATGAGCACTTTGTTCGATTCTCCGATCAGTGAGTGTCCGAAACCCAAAACGTAGCTTTAGTTCATCGTTGAAAACATTTCTGTCCGCTGTACACGTTCAACAGGAAGTTGCTGCGATATATAATGAGGGAACCGAACTGTAGGCCCATATTCCTATTTAGGAAGAACAAGAGCGAAATATAAAGACTCCAGAAGCGCAGTATCATTGAAATATTTACAAGTTCTGATATTAAATCCTAACATTCTTGAGGGAGACGAACAAATTTTTTGAATGTGACTATTAAACGATAAAAATGAATCAAATGACACAGCTAATTTTACTCATGCTGGCGACTGGAAGATCATAAATAATAGAAAGACAAGTATAGACGGTTTTTCCTAGTGAAAGTCATATCATAACATTTATTAGTGTTAAAACTAGCTTATTCCTTTCAGATCAATTGGCCAGTACACTCAGATTATCTTGAAGTATGTCTGCATCGCGTTGATTATGTATGCAACAAAAGAACTTAACGTCATCTGCATATGCTAATATTTGACAAAACATTATCTGAAACAAATGATGTATAATGTATAATTGATGTATATATTAAAAAGCAAAGGACCCAAAATCGATCATTGTGGAACTCCAGATGATGCAACAGTTTCCAATGACCTAAAGCTATTATAGAAAACATATCCATATCTTCTTCTTCTTCTTCTGTTTTGGGTTGGACGCCAGCACGTCCAGGCACTTGAGCACACTGCTCTTTGTACTATCCCCAAAAGATATCTCAGTTCCACTCTGTTAGTCTTGTATCCTCGATAAAATACTATCCTCTTCAGGGGAAGTTTGAGTACACTCGAAGGATCCAATAGATCTCTCCCGAAATATTTCTGTCTGAGTTCCTTCAGTTCCTCACACGTGCATATTACATGAAGGCTAGTTTCCTCCTGTTTTTCACATCTCCTACACCAGGGCTCGCTGACCAAGCCCATGCTGTACAGATGTTATTAACCAGGTAATTATTTTAATTTCTGTTTTTGTTACTACGAATTAGGTTGGCTGAAAACTTTCCGTCCAGCTCCCTTAGTAGTGTTTTGGTATGGAATTGACCTTCCATTAACCTCCATTTATTTTTATGTTCTTTTTCTAGCCATAACCAGATCTCCCTTTTAGCGGAATAGCTTTAATAGCCGCCTAACTATCAGTCATTATGTTAATTTTTTTGTTTACGCAGTCGGCTTCCCAAATTTCCTCGGCGCAGGCTGCGACTGTTAACAATTCGGCCTGGAAAACCGTAGTATGTGTCCCCAGACATATCGATATCTTCCTTCTAGGCCACATTCCGCATATGCCTGCACCTGTCCCCTGACTAGATTGTGATCCATCAGTGTACCAGGTGCCGGCACCACAACCGATCGAGCGACTTTTTGTCTGTTCCCTGGTCGGTATAAATATGTTCAGCTTAGCTGAAAACATAATTTCAAGTGCCACACTGTCCGCCGGCATTTGAAATATCCGCTCTTCCAGTATAGTTCCTGTGATATCTGTATGTCTTCCTACAACCTTATTAGGGCACCATACGTCATTGGCCTTCAGCCCCAGTATCGTAGCCATTGCCTCCGCCTTTACAAATAGTTCCAGCGGAGAGAGAGCCACGATGGCCTCCATGAAAGCGGTTTCCGTGCTGTTTATAGCTCACGTGATTCCCAACAGAGCCTGTCGCTGGAGAGTCGTGAGGAGCCCCACCGACGATGTCCGCTCCGTTCTCCTCCACCAGACAACTGCTCCATAGGTAATCGTTGTTCTTATTACTAGCGTGTACAACCAGTGTACCACATTTGGTTTTAGTCCCCAGGTCTTGCCAACGGCTCTTCTGCATCTCCGGAAGAGCTGCGCCGCCCTGTCTGCCACTTTGACCAGGTGTCGGCTCCAATTCAGTTTCGCGTTAAGTGTTATGCCTAGATACTTCACTTCATTGGTTAGTTCTAACTCTTGTCCAAACAGCCTTACGCTACCCAGATCACTTAGTTTTCTCATGTTGGTAAAGGCTACCAACTTGTTTTTTTGAGGATTGACAGTTAATCCCTCCTCAAGGTACCATCTTTCCACAATTCGCAGAGCATTTCGCATGATGCTCGCCACTGTCCCCGGGAATTTCCCCTGGGACACTATGACAATGTCATCGGCGAACCCCTGCGTCCATATTCCCTGGTGATTTAATGTCCTGAGGTGATTATCCACTACTAGACTCCATAGTAACCGTGACGATACGCCTCCTTGAGGACACCCTTTTGTTGTCATCATGGAGATCGTTTTGATTTGCATTTGGTCATGAACTACTCATGTTATGAACCCAGTTGCATGTGGTGCTTTTTATTTTTCGATCTCTTAAAGATCGAATAATAGAAGATGTCGAGGTGTTATCGAAAGCTCCCTCTATGTCTAAGAAGACTGCAAGTGCAATTTCCTTGTAGCGTAGGCTCCTTTCGAGCCCTCTCACCAGGCTATGCAGGGCACCCTCACCTGATTTTCCCATCTGGTATGCCTATTGCAGTGGGCGTAGAGGGGATCTATCCAGAGCCCCTTCTTTAATATTTAAATATATCATTTTTTCCATAGTCTTCAACATAAAAGAGGTAAGACTAATTGGTCTAAATGATTTAGGGTGGGTATATGTTCCTTTTCCGGGCTTCGGAATAAACACTACCCTAGTTTCTCTCATGCCCTAGGGATATAACCCATATCCTGAATATCTCCAATAGTGGACCCATTATTTCCCCAATTCCCTCTTGAAGCAGCTCGGGAAACACTCCGTCTGGTATATCCATATCTATTGGACAGGTAAGAGTTGATTAACTTACATAAAGCAACATTCAGACCAAAATAATCAATGGGTTCAAAAGGGCTCCTGTCGTTTAAGAAGGCAAAAACGTAATTTTCTGCGTGAAAGGTGATGGCGATTCTCTTAATTAAGTATATGCAAAAACTTACTACAATTACACTAAATGTTTACAAAGACACAATTAAGAACTCGAACTCGAAAAAGACCCCAAAATCTTGCTCAGAAAATTCTGCTTCTGACGTTAGAATAAGTGTTAATTAGTGTTAATGGACCTTACGTTGAAAAATATTTTCTTTTTGTTTTCTGACTCATTTCTTTCATAGATAACATGAAAAACTCCCCACGTATATAGTTAAATTAGTTAATTATATATGTACATGTCATAATGTTATATTTCGAAAAAAAAAGAACTCCATCTCGTATTTTTATCTTGAAATAATAAAAAAGCCATCGCATGTTAGAATATAAATATACAAACCTCTAAAAACATGCGAATAATTTAATGGACTATTCATTCGCAACGTTGTGGTAAAAATATTGAATCCTTAATTTACCTCCAAGACATTTGTTTCATTCTATCCCGATGAAACAGGAAAATTTTTGCGATCGGGCAATTCACTTTTCGATAACGTTTTTCGGCCGGCTTCATTTTGATATCGAAACGCATTGACCCGTACAACACCCGCTGATGCGGCGGGTAAGCGCCAATGTTTCCGCAAACAGTCCCCGAATTGACTTGTGACGTTTATGGAGTCTAATCAAAAAATGATTTTATGGCAGAGAAATAAAAATTTAATCTTTAGGAATTTTATCGGCTTCCCTGTCCGGTTTTATAACGACGCCACGGTTCGAAATTCGGATTAGAATAATAATTGAAATAATTCGCAAATGAAAACGAGTTACAGTACGGAAATTGAAAGTCTATTAAACCTGAATGAATTAAATTATTATTCGTCAAGTTGATAAAAAAATAAAAAGCAATATAAAAGTTACACGATTTTATGTATTATACTTTTTACATAACACTAGTTGAACCCGGCAAAGCTGTGCTATTGGTAAATGTGAGTATATACTGTGTGTCCCAAACACATACGAAAATTTTAAGAGGTTGTAGGGGATACTAAAACAAACATTTTTTTGTTTAATAAACATATGTCCACAAATGAGTCGTTTTATCATAAAAAAGGAAAAATTGTTTTGGTATTATTTTACAAAAAAAATGTGTATGACATTAATAAATCACTTTTTGTTAATGTTTTATTGACGAATAAATGATGGCTTACAAAAATTATTGAAAATGTTGATCCTTTGCTTCAATACAAAGATTGCATCGCCGGTTCATTGACTCGGGAAGATCTTCCTCATTACGAATAGGCGTTTTGTAAACTAAAGATATCAGATAACCCCAAAGGAAAAAATCCAGGGGGTTGAGATTGGGAGAACGCGCAGGCCAGAACTTCTGTTCCAATCCATCAGGGGAGGAGGGAAATTGCTGGTTGAGATACTGGCGCACGTCTAAACCAAAATGTGGAGGTGCCCCATCATGTTGAAACCAAATGTAATTTTTAATGCTTAAAGGAACATTTTCCAATAATAGAGGCAAAACATTTTGCAGAAAATTGAGATAAATGTCTGCGTTCAAACGAGCAGGCATCAAGTGTTCTAGCCTGCGCGTTCTCCCAATCTCAACCCCCTGGATTTTTTCCTTTGGGATTATCTGATATCTTTAGTTTACAGAACGCCTATTAGATTATTTCTAACAAGACCAGCCCACATGTTAACACTAAATTGTTACTGGTGTCTGCTAGAGACCACAACTTGAGGATTTTCATCGTGCCAAATGTATGTTTCTACTACGCGCGTGAAACATCCCTCATCAGACAACAATACTACTCCCGAAATCGGGTTCATCGTGGCCCAAAAACCATTGGCATTGGCGAATAATCTTCAGTATTTAAAGCTTACATACGTTGTAAATGGTAAGGGCAGAAAAATTGTTCATGAATGGACACGATGTACCGTAGACTTGAAGAATCCCATATGGTGTGCAAATGCGCGAACACTTGTAGATTGATTTTCTATCACACGGTGTAGAACTTCTTCTTCAAATAGAACCGTACGAGCTCTTCTTGGACGACCATCACCACCAGGACATTCTAGTTTCCCACTTTCTCTAAGGTGACGATGGATGGAAGCAAAGGTTGTATGTTGAAGTTGCCGACGTTCCATATATCTCTATTCATACAATCGTGCTTGGTCTCTTCCATTACACTGTGCTGCACCATAAGCAAGGTACATATCGGCAAGTTCGTCAAATGAGAAATTATCATTCATTTTCAATTAAATTTTAAATTAACAATCAACAAAGTTAATGTTATGATGACAACTAAATGTGACAAATAACCCACAATCTCACAATCGACATCTGTGAAATGTTTATTGTGATAAAGAAATGTTTCTGCTGCCCAATAAAAACCATAGTTGCAACAAAAAATGTTTAACGAATGACAGTGGCTTCCAACTAAATCAAGAATTACTTTAGTTATTTAGATATGATTTAAAACAATTTATTGCTTTACAGCACAAACCGCTCATTTGCACACATATGCTTATTAAACAGAAAATTTCTGTTTAGATGTCCCCTACCACTCCTTCAAGTTTATCAGTAAGTTTTTGGATATATTGTATATATATACGAGGGTAAGATGACAAATGGTGAATTGGTGCCTATAGATGTCGCTAGCGGAATTGCACGCCAGAATTATCATCTGTCATGTGTTTTTTCAATTACATAATTAGCTTGGCTTTGGCACTGGTAAGAAGCAATTAGTGCACAGTGTTTCGCGAAAATGGAAAATAGCGAATACTTAGTACTGTGATTAAATATCTTCTAAAGAAAAACTTGACTGCAAAGGACATTCATGATGACATGATCAACACGTGAGTGATGGTATTCTATCGTATGCGACCGTTTGCTACTGGGTTAACAGGAAAGATAACCGTTGAAGATGAACCCCGCAGTAGCAGGCCAAAAACTGTCACGACGCCGGATATTGACATCGTAACGGTATCGTCTGGAAATGGCGAATCAGAGTTAATGAAAGTAAATCTGTTCAAGTAACAGTGTATCTAAATAACTACACTCTACCACAAATGGAAGAAGCGAAATGCCTAGGAATGCACCTTGATCAGAGACTGACATAGAGAAAGCATATATTCTCAAAGAGGAAGCAGCTAGACCTTAAACTTGGTAGACTGTACTGATTAATCGGTCAAATATCCAACCTATCCCAGAAAAACAAAGTTCTCTTGTTTACAAAGTAACATTAAAACCTATTTGGAATTATGGAATACAGCTCTAAGGATCTGCTTCCATATCTAAGATTGAGATACTGGAAAATTTTCAGTCCAAAGCACTCGGTATGATTACCAAAGCTCCTTTGTATGTCCCAAATAGCATCATAGCCCATCACTTGAAAATAAAAACAGTGAAAGACAAAATCGAAACTTTCTCTGAAAAGTACGCAGAAAAATTAAGTAATCATTCCAATTGACTGTCAAATACTTTAATAGCTCGACCCATCAGAAGACCCAGGTTCAAGTGGTTCAACCTTACTGCTCACTGCTACCTACGCAAGAAGTGGGTATCAAAGAAGGTGGTAACCAGCTAATTTAACTCCGTGATAGTCCTAGATGTTATAGGATGCAGTCTTCAACAGAGAGCTTACTTTTAGGAAGATCGGATTGGAACGCAGTTCTAAACACAGTTTGGTGTAATTTATTTTTCCCAAACTTCTAAAGTCGCTTCAAACAAAATTGGCTATTCCTAATAATTTTATCACTTCTTCGACTTGATCCGCATTATGCGATATAACGATATGTCGAAAAGATTTGCACTACTTTACAAGACTTAACTTAATACCACGAAAGTCAGAGCTCTAATTTTTCCGCAATCACCCGCTGACATAGAAAACGATAGGGGGTGACACAGTTACAAAATTTTAAACACTGATAGCGATATACATACCCGTTGAACGTATTTAAATGATTCGCGAACAGATTAAGATACCGGGACTTGACAATAAATAAGAGAAAATTAAAAATGGAAATTAAAACGTCACAAGATCACGAGATTTTAATTTTAACCTTCTAGGTGCACCAATAATAATCGTTTTTAATTATATTGTACTGGAACCCATCAAGGGACAGTTTCACACATATCAAATATTTCTAACACACAATTTACTTATTGTGTTTTCTTTGTACATATTATAAGTAAATTTGGATGTTAAATTAAAAAAAAAAAATTTACTTTCATTCCAGTCGGTGTCTGAGTCGAGGGACTTTTCTTGTAAATTTTAAAACTTTAAATACCGTGTTATTTTGAAATATGACAAATTGTTTACTATCACTACTAGTTACATTTTTCCTTAATTATCTTCGTGCTGTGCTCATGTTTCGTGAACTTAAATATATCTACAAATGTTGCTATCCTAAAGATCTAAAAAAAGTTTAAATTTAATAACAGGAATAGGAATTAATTTATTTTTAGTAATCGGAGATTAATATGTGTGTATTCACTTGCACTAATTGTGAAATTAAATTTTGCAAGCGTCCTGTTTTTCAAATAATGTGAAAATTTCAATATTTTTGCATAAAAAAATAAACTGCAAACCTATTCCTAATAAAATGAATATAATACCAGTTTATGCTATAAAATTAATTACATTATTCTCATATGCGTATAGAATAAAGAAATCGACAGTTTAATTATTCATTTATTTATGCGCAATGGACACAGGTAATGTTGTGCAGTTTAAACACAAATTAATTTATTCTGAATTTTAATAAGCTAACGAACTCTAAACAAATGCAACAAAATGTTAATTAAAAATAAAATTTTAAAATTGTGTACTGTTAGTTCATTCTCAATAAATAATGCTTCCCCATGACAAATCGTTAAACAATTCATCAACCATATATAAATCAATGTCATGTCTTTACAATGATAAATACACATTTTGATATTACAAATACTTAAATGGAAAGAATAAAAGCCTCTACATTATATTGTACACAACACAATCGATATAAATGAGATATTATTTTTTGCTCTTCTGTCACTCAGTTTGTTACTAATTGGTTTTCGCAGCGACTTCCCAAAGAAGCAAACGAAGTGTAAACGGAAAACGTTCGAAAAACTTACATTTTTCTTTCAATTATCTTCTGCCAATCGGCAAAGATGTTATATTTATCGAAACCATTCACACTTTGCTTTAATTTGTTACTCTAGTTCTCATTTCTTTTCTCACAAAGAGCTCTTATCTTGATTTCTCAAGGAGATGTGACTTCGTTTATTAACACGTGATGTGTACGTTTCTATTTTCTATATTATCTAAAATTTACGAGATGCCAATTAAGAATTATAATAAATACGAGTATTAATCCTTTTTTTCGTCCCGTATTTATTACGAAAAAGCAATTGGTTTCGAAATTATAATAATAGGATTGTTAAAAGAACGCAATAATAAAACATTAAAAAATCAAAAATAGCCATGTTTCTAAACAAAAGGAAATTTATCTTTATTTGACAGCTATTTTTTAATGTTTTGCGAGTATATTGCTGTGTAGCTTCTTCTTCTTCTGTTTTGGGTTGAACGCCAGAACGTCCAGGCACTTGAGCACACTGCTCTTTGTACTATCCCCAATAGATCTCTTAGTTCCACTCTGTTAGCCTTGTGTCCTCGATAAAAGCCAATATCCTCCTCAGGGGAAGTTTGAGTACACTCGAAGGATCCAATAGATCTCTCCCGAAATATTTCTGTCTGAGTTCCTTCAGTTCCTCACACATGCATATTACATGAAGGCTAGTTTCCTCCTGTTTTTCACATCTCCTACACCAGGGCTCGCTAACCAAGCCCATGCTGTACAGATGCTTCCTTAAAGGACAATGTCCGGTTACTAACCCGGTAATAATTTTAATTTCTTTTTTATAACTACGAATTAGGTTCGCTGAAAACTTTCCGTCCAGCTCCCTTAGTAGTGTTTTGGTATGGGGTTGACCTCCCGTTAACTTCCATTTATTTTTATGTTCTTTTTCTAGCCATAACCAGATCTCCCTTTTAGCGGAATCCTTAGCGATTCCACATACAGATTCTAGTCCTATGAAGTTCCTATTAGTACCTTCTTTGGCCAGTTCGTCAGCTATCTCATTGCCTTTAATTCCCTCATATCCTGACTGCTGTGTAGCTTATTCGATTTGTTCTTATAGTTCGTTAATTATAATCAACCTGGCCAACAATTTTTTTTTCTGTTGACTATGATCTGACACTTGTTTTTAAATCTGAATAGGATACATGAAGTATATGCGCAGTAATGGATTCACGGGGTATTGAAAAACCCCACCCAGAAAGAAGATTTATTATTTTTAAATAAATGTATATTGAAATACTTTGAACATAATTATAAACTACATATGGGGAATTAGAGCATAAATTGCAGACCTCTAGACGATGGTCAGGGCATACAGCTTTGTGGCCCTTAGCACATGATGTTTTTGATTTTCTGTCGCTTGGCCTAGAGCACAGATAACATCTAGCGCTTTTGGCCAATTTAAGCGGTGGTTCTAAATTATTAGGCTGCTGAATAGACAATATATCATGTATGTCTTGGCGGAGTTCCCGTGTCAAATTTGTTTGAAGCCTTCTTTCCATGTGTTGTCGTCCTAAATGGAATCCAAGTCTATACAGAAATTTTCTGCGAATAACTTTATCTTGTCTTTTAGTAAGCCTGAAAAGTATCATGGAATTAATACCAGCTTGATCCAACATTCCGCAAAAATATCGCAAAGGCCATCTTTGAGTTTTACGCGCTACGGTATAAGAATGTGCCATTTGATCAAAAGTATCTACTTCACACTTCGTGGAGCTGTAAAAATCAATTATTTCTGGCTTCTTTGTTTCCATATTGACGGTTTTTGTATAATGCATAGTTGAAATAAGGATAACAGATTTTGATTTTTTAGGTGTAAAGGATACTAAAGTTTTTTTATCAAGAAAAGGAAACTGTGAAGATAAAACATCCTTACTTCTGCTTGGTAAAAACGATTGCGCAATTTCTCTTTTGTTGTGCCGAACAGTGCCCATAATGGTTAATTCGTGGTTTTTTAGCATACCATCTGCTAGCTTGATGGACGTAAACCAGTTATGCATGGTGATGTTACAAAAAGTTCCATGTATTGAAGCTGATAATGTTTTGACTTAATAGGAACCAAGAGATACTTGACTTTCCCTATTTTCTTTACAATGGAAGGAATCGCACTAACCATATAAAAAGTTCTGCTATCATTCATTGAAACAATCTTCATTCTATATTTGTCTGGCTTAAATTGTATATACACATGAAATGGGCAATGCCCTCTAAATCCAAACAATTGCTCATCATTAGTGCAATATTCATGCGGCGTGTAACTATCAATACAATTTGTAAAGAACAACTCCCATAATTTCCGTATAAGTGAAAACTTGTCCTCACAATTTCTTTGCATTATGTCATCAAATCTTACGCAGTTTATCAAAAATTTGAAACGAGATTCGCTCATAATGCAACGATCAATTTTAGTACTTTCTTTAGAAAGCATTTCACAAATCAAAAGATGCGCATCATTGCGAGCATCTGATATGTATAAAAGCCCTATAAATTCCAACAATTCATATTTGTCAGTTTAATCAAAACATGCCTAGCATTTTTCTAATTCTTCTTGGCCTATCTCTGAGTTGGTATGTTTTACAATAATATCTATTATAGCGTCATCAAAAAGAGTTTTCTATGCCCCTTCTTCAGTGGTAATATGCTTTGCATTTCCTTTTATACCGGGAAGCTTCAGTACAATATTTCGTAAACCTGTTTCGGTTATAGGTGGTTCTTTTGTACTCCACTTGAAGCAATTCTTGCCAGTAAGTAAAGCATATTTTTTTAATTCATTATCATCATCATTTTCGTCAGAAATCTCATCTGCAGACACTACACTCCCATTATTAGACAAAACTTCTACATTATTTTCACATTTGCTGACATTATCTTCCCCATCAGTTTCACACTCATCCAACCAACGCAGCAGCGTAGTCTCCTCGAAATCAGAATCTGTGGTTTTTACTGATTTTCTCTGCCAAATTTTATAAACAAGAAAGCGATTTCGCCAAAATATAAATCATAAATAGATACCGGGGTACTTGAAAACCCCAACTTACTCACCTGTTATTCACCTGCACAAACCGAAAAATGTCAAACGCTTGTTGTAAGATGTAGAACATAACCTCACATAAGAATACCTAAATGCGCAGTTATATATAAATATATATAAATAATGAAAAGCTGAATTTACTTTGGGGTATTTGAATACCCCTGTATCCTATCTAGGGTTAATTAATATTGATACGCTAATGCCAAATATGAAACCCATTTCTCCGTATCAGGTCAAGTTTTCCTTCTTCGGCACGTCTTGAAATTTGCGGCAGTGGAGCAAAGGAAAACGTCATAAATTAGCTTTTGGCGTTCCAATGATATGGCGTGAACCGAAAACCCACGCAGATGATTATTTAGTACAGATCTCCGGTTATAATCAGAAGAAGAATAAGAATAAAATTGTATATCCTAATATCGACTCCGCGATTCGACCGGTGCCTCATTCCGATGAAATACCCGTGCCAGCTTATGAAAAGCTTCCTTCACTTGAGTACTCGTATGCTGAAGACATGGCAGATGCTAATGAGGCGCAAGATTCAGATATAGATTGTGACTATGCATATATAATTTCTAATGATGGACCACAACCTTTTACTCAAGCAGAATTTAACGATTTAGTAAAGAATTTGGCCTATCAAAGGAATCACCGGAACTGCTAGCTTCAAGATTAAATGAAAATAACTTACTCGAGCGAAGTACGAAGATTTTATCGTAGCAAATGAGTGATACTGTGCAATATTTTAAAGAAACGTCTGAATTTGCTTATCGTAACAATATACCAGGTTTGCTAATTAAAATGGGCGTTTGTATGAAAGAAAAACCACATCCGTCCAGAAACGTGAAGATATCGATGTTTCACTGTCGTTACAGATCATCAGTACACGATATTCGGACATAGACATGATTTTATTTGTATACTTTCGTGTATATATACAATTGCATGTGATTGAATTCTAAAATGGGCGTTGTATAATACGACCCAAGTGAATGGCGTTTGTTTATCCACAGTTCCAGCAGAAGCCTCAAGTGTGTCCTACTATACAAAGGGAATGTTTTCGGTTAAATTCCTATTGGATATTTCGTACAATTAAAGGAAATATATGACGACATTGAGAAGGTTATAAAGTTACTAAAATATAGAGACCATAACTGCGTCTTCTGTGTGGATCTCAAAGTGGTAAACTTTTTACTTGGCTTTCAAAGAGGATATACAAAGTTTCCGTGCTTTTTGTGCCTCTGGGATAGTTTAACTAGAAACCAATACTGGATACAGAAACATTGGCCTCTCTGAACATCCCTAGATGTTGGAGAAAAGAATATTATAAATCAACCTTTAGTCAACAGGGAAAAAGTAATTTTTCCCTGTTGATCTTTATGAAGCAATATGTTAAAACTATATATTTGCAAGATAACTGCTTCCAGTACATATGTGAAAAGTTTTCACGACTATGTTACGAAAAGTTAAAGCTGGAGTATTTGATGGACCTCAAATTAGAACTTTAATGAGAGATCCAAATTTCATCAACTCTATGAACAAAGCTGAGAAAGAAACCTGGACTTCATTCACGATGGTCGCGCACAATTTTCTTGGAAATAAAAAAAGCCTGAAATTATAACGATCTAGTGCAATCGATGCTTAAAAAATTTCACCGCCTAGGTTGTAACATGAGCATAAAGTTTCTTTTCCTTCATAGTCAGCGATGAACAAGGTGAGATTCAAAATCATGGAAACTCGGTACCAAGGAGGAGAATCCTCATATGATGGCCGACTACTGTTGGAGTGTTCAAAAGGACTGCCAAACGAAAATACACAGCTGAAAATGCTACAAACAAAAATTTATTCCCTGATTGTTTTTCTTTTACAAATACTCTTGTATTTCTTTAATAGTTATTGTGTACATACTTGCACTATACTCGGGACTACTATTGTATTGAAATAATTAAATGAATTATTAAATTTCATATTTTCTTTATATCGTAACAGGTCTTATGTAAGTAACTACTTAGCCGCAAAAACTACTATGATTTTCGGATTCAGTACACCCGAATTAGTAAAAAACAAGTCTCGGTTAGAAGTCAGCAAAAATCGTGTTGACCAGTTGGCCACGATTCAGGTAGCAAATAATTCTGTTACCTGCATCGTGCAAGCAACAAAACCAACTAAAACCAACAGCGCTCTTCGAACTTACCTTATGTGGGCGCGTTGCTCTTAAAAATACAAGTCAGCCATATAGTAAGTGCAGTAGGGAATTGGACACGCCTTCATCGTTGCTTCACCACAGATTATATATGTATACTAATTTGAGAACAGCAAGTAGGTTTTGGAAAATAAAAATCATGTATTGATCAGACTCGTAATAGAAGAAGCAGTAGAAAAAACTCAATGTTCAGCTTGGCTTTTTTTCGCCAGAGCTTTCAGTAGCATTAAACATGAAATGTTACGGCAAATACTGAGAAACGTTCTTTTTCTATTTAGCATTCGTAATAGACTTATTATGACACCCAAAACAGTATCGAAATGAGCTTCATTTCGTTAGCGTTGTTCGAACACACATGTAAATATCTTATTGTTGTCATTTGATTTTTAAGAATTAAAATACATGTGACAGAAACGACATACATAGAAAAGAAACATGTTACACAAACAACGTATATTGTATAAAATTGACAAGATATATTAGCTTCTATGTCACTCGTATTTATATTTTAAATAAAATTTCAAGTAATGTTAACGAAAATTAATAAATAATATTTCGCAGATAGCAATATTTAAATTTGAAAATGTCAAGTATTTATGTGACCAACTGCATACTTTATATAAAAATAAATCTATGAACTTTTAAATTAAATAATTTCTTCAATTTATTAATGTAATGAATGTAAAATAGCAAAAATAGAAAAAACTCGATTCATAGGGCCTTTTGTCGCACTTGTTCAATAGAAAATCCGTTTTCTAATGAATTTTCTAATGACTATTCGAATTTTTTATTGAAAATTTTTTTTCAGTAAAAAATTCGAATAATTAGCGACGTATATGTAGAAATCATTTATTTCATTCACATCACTTCGCAAAAATGCAATTGATTTGCATATATACCTAGGTCGATGGATTATCCAAAGATACTCGATAATATTAATGCCCCCGTACAAATGGATTGCTTTACTGCCGTATCGATGGCGTCTTTAAAATGTATATTAAAATCTATGAAGTGTACTGGAGAGATAGGTGGCGGAATATCAACCAACGTTTTAAGAGATTCCTGTGAAGTAGTTGCTGACAGGTTTCTCGATGTTATAAATACGTCACTTCGAACTGGTAAATTTCCTGAAGATTGGAAAACGACATACGTGACGCCAGTACCTAAGGTTAACGGAACTTGTTGGCATGAGGAATTTAGACCTATTAACTTAGTAGCTCCATATGAAACAGTTTTGGAAACATGTGTAAAAGTCCAATTAATGGAATATTGTGAAAAAAATCTCTAATTGGGTCGAATCAGTCGGGGTTCAGAAAATATCATTCGTGTGAAACGGTTGTGCTGAGTGTTTGCGATGCGTGGGCGAAAGTAATTGATAAAGGCAAGTTTGTTTTGACTGTATTCTTAGACTTCAGAGGGCTTTTGAGACTGTTGACAGAGCCTTGTTGTTGTGTAAATTAAATAAAATGGGAATATCTGGATTAGCATTAGGATGGTTTGAATCGTACCTAAGTAATAGATATCAAGTAGTCAAATATAAAAATGAGATGTCTGATAAGATTATTACAAAATACGGAGTGCCCCAGGGAACAGTGTTAGGTCCACTATTGTATATTCTGTACATTAATGATATAGTCAAAGCGGTTGATAATTGCGAAATATGTATGTTTGCTGACGACACCATGATCTATATAGTTGGTGATGATATTAGGGAGATAGTGGATAGCATGACTGTCCAATTAAATAAATTGTATAAATGGGTATGTGAGAATAATATGGCACTGAATTTCAGTAAAACTAAGTTCATGATAATTGGTACTAAATATAAGATTTCTAAATTGAATTTTAATGATATAGATTTGTCTATGGACTCCAAGAAAATAGACAGAGTTGAGAATATGAAATATTTGGGGGTAATATTGAATACTAATTTAGCTTTCAAAACTCACGTTCAATACCTATCTAATAAAATTTCCAAGAAGATATTTTTCTTAAATAGATTTAGTCATAATTTGTCACTGTATGCCCGACTGTTGTTGTTTAAATCCTTAATAGCACCACATTTTGATTTTTGCTCTGCTATTTTATTTAGTATAAATGGGAATGAGATGCAGCAACTCCAAAAACTACAGAATAAGGCTTTGTGAATAGTATTAAAATGTAACAGATATACCCCAATTAATCTAATGCTAGAAACTTTCAGTTTATTAAGTGTAAAACAATACATAGTATATAAGAGAATCGTTTTCATCTATAAATTAAAATTGGAATAATGCCTCCTTACTTAAGTGGAAAATTGACAACAGTCGATCAAATTCACAACTACGGAACCAGAAATACCAACGATTATTATATTGAAAACTATAATAGGGTGCAAACAACCAAGAATGTGTTTGTGAACGGACTGAAACTGTTTAACAGTTTACCTACGCACATGAAATCCAGTGGTAGTTTGAATAGATTTAAGATCCTTGTAATTGAATTTGTTAGGGAAAACTTTTAGTTTAAGTCTTCTGTTATTGTTCTAACTTTCATAGTTTATATTTTCAAAATTTATTGTGCATGTACATAGAAGTTGCTAAATAAAGTTATATTATTATTATTATATTTGAGTTGTTATAGTAAAATTAGTGAAATATAGTGTTTACACATTCTCATCTAAGTCAATCTAAGTAATCTCAGTTAATAAATATAAATACAAAATTAAAATCACCGAGCATAAATTAAACATTTACAACGGATTAATTAATTGTCTGATTTAGTTATAACGCATATTCTCTAGTTGCTTAAATTATCATTCTATGTTTTTATTAAACGTGAAATATATACTTCTTTATTAAAATAATAATTGTTTCTAGATATTTACTTATTAAACTAGCCAACGTGCTACATCAATTTAACCGAAACGCTAATGCAGTATGTATGATATAATCATGAAAGTCCCCAGAGAAATTAGCTACAGCAAAACTGTTAAAGTTTGTTTGCGAAATATTAATTACTTTCGTAAATATTAGATCACTCTTAATTAATACGTAACAAAAACAGTGTCGAAAAAACAGTTTGAGATAAAAACAACAATCGTAAATTATTAAAAGAGGCAAATAAATTCTTATTTAGAATGCGAAGTTGTATTATGTTATTATAAATAAGTAATCTAAAAATAGGATAATATTAAAAAAGGTTAGCACAAAATAGTTGAAATATTATTAAAGCTCTTGCACGAGTGTACAGTTTCAAGTACTTACACACTTTGCAACCAAAAATCTATACGAGGGCAATACCGAAAAAATGTAGAATGGCCATATTTCTTAAAAAAAATGAAATTTCTTTTTATTTGGCAGACACTTTTTAACGTTTTGCAAGTTGATTGCGGTTTAGTTTGTTCGATTTCCTCTAACAGTTTGTTAATTATCATAATTCAAAAACTTTGTGTTCACCCAAAAAGAAATTTGACTAGAGAACCTTTCCGGGCTATGAATGAGAATATTTTCGCTGTTCGACCAATGCTTCAAGAAGATCGGCGGGCATCATAGGAATTTATTCGAGCGACATTTGGCAGTGGTATGAGTCAAAATCAAAACATTTTACATTAACAGTTAGACGTGAGAAAACTTTGCTGTCGATGGATTTCACATGAACTGATTCCACATCAAAAAGAGCAACCCATTGAATGGTGCAGAAAAACACTGGAAAAATTCCAAGGCAGCACTTCAAAATCGGTTTGGAATATATTACACTTTACTTTGATGAATAATGGATTTATTGTTATGATCCTGAAAAGTTAATGGGCTTCCTGGGTCTTTTGAACAGAACCTAAGCCTTCAAAAGTCCGATGAATTCTAAACGCTGGTAAGAAGATGGTTGCTAGCTTTTTTTATAAAACAGCATATTGTTCCGATTGCATTAGAAGATAGACGTACTGCCGATTAGTACACAAATGTCCGTTTACCGGAAAGTTTTGTAAAAGTACCCAAAAGGAAAAATAATTTTGAATCATGGCAACGCATCGTCGCGTAAAGTAAAACTAACAATTGAATATCTGGTTGCCCTAGATGTCATCACCACGGTACAGCCCTGATCTAGCACCCTGTAATTTCCTTTTGTTTAGAAAAACTAAAGATAAAAGCGCGGAATCACTTTTACATCAGAGCAATATAAAACCACAATTCCTAAAGTGTCTCAGGAAGAGTGGCATCATTGCTCTAAGGGCATCGAATTCAAAAATGTATTCATATTAAAGGGTGATATTTTGAAAAACAACAAAATAATTTTTTTAACTAATCTTTGTTTGTGTATAAATTAGTGTCGCGATCCACCGCTCTCAGGGCGTAACTTCCGTATAAGCTAGATATTTATTTTGGTTGATGGTTATGTTGAAACTTGTGTTTTCTGAATATTTTGTTTATTTAGCAAAAAACACTTAAACCTAATTTATTAACGTAATCTCAGAAATGAAACACTTAATTAAACTTTAATAGACTGTATGTCTCTTGTTGTAATATGGTACTGTTGAGTCTCTTGTTGCTAGTGTGAGGCTGTTATTTATACTGTTTTGTACTGTATTGCAAGTAGGTAAAAAACACACCACTACCTCTACAAACTATTACATAATGCGCGTACTGGTTCTATATTGTATTGATTGGCGTTATTGGCGGGGAACTTTTCGGTGTTCGTCGAAACTGTACCTACGAGCAACAATATCAAGGTTTACGATAGGGTCTTAAAAATCTAATCTTACTAATAAATAAATAATAAAATATTATTACTAAATTAAGTATTGGTTGGTGTTGTAAATCTAAGTATGTAGTTTCGAATATATTCCACTGTTCAGTAATGGAATTTATTGTACATATTTAGGAGACGTGAGCTTAACAAAAGATGGTCAGATTAAACACCGTCTATTGAATTTGTTCACCGATATCCATAAGTAATAAGTAATTAAGCAGTCTAATGTATAAAGTAATAAATAAATTTGCAAATATAAATTATTAAAAACTAAAGAAAGTTTCGTTATTTGAATATGACAATAAAATTATGTTATGCAGTGGTTTAAATTTGAAAATGAATCATTGAATATTTATAAAATTGGAAATGTTATAGTTTAATTGTTTAGATAACAAATTTCGTTTTATGACGAAAGAGTTTCGTCCTCGTATAACTACCATTTTAGTTAATTAGAAACATCTAAGAAATTGTAGAAATTATTTTAAAATCGGATATTTTTAATACATTAGAAGTATTTGATAATAACTAAGCAAAACAACGTCATCTTAATATGCAGTGATTAACTAGTACTTGAAAATTATTATAAGCTACTTGCCTTTTATTTATAACTAACTATTTATCTGATGTCATTTTGAGATTTGTCATTTTGTGACTAGCAACATATTTTTTTTTCTTACAAATATTTTGTTTACTTAAACAATACTACTAAATAATAGAAAATATTTTTATTGTTGAAGCATATTTCCGAAGTGCACAATTTCTTAACGGAGAATGGCAATATTCCTACGTGGAATGTAAGTGACAGTTTCACTTGCAGTTTCGTAATAGGGTTGTGGATAATATCGCTTTACATAATCACATTCGTGTGGTCGTGGAGAAGTTTCGGGCTACAGGATAAAATTTAGCGGTTTTAGAAGATTACTTCCCTCATAGAGGTATTAGCAGAGGTGTTAGGTAGCGTGCTCACTAGATCTTACTCGGTTAGATTTTTCTATTTTCGGATTGCTAAAAAATTAAGTATATAAGACAAGAATTAATAATTTAAACGACTTGATGAATACAATTACAAAACAACATTCGTTATGAAAATATTTGTTCATATGTGGTTTACAATAAAGAAACAATAAAATAACACCAAGTATATTGCAGAATATTTTTGACAACCTGAAACATCGTATTCAACGCAATGATGACCATTTTGAACACTTGTTATAATTATAAATTATAATAATTAAAAGTTCTAGAAATTAGTTATTTACCTTGGTTGTTTGATTAATATCAACCCAAGTTTCTTATTAAACAAATTAATAATCTAATTGTACTTGTTATTAATTTCATCACCATATCACTCAATGATAAATTTTGACAGTGGCAGGTAGATAACCTCCATACCATTTAATCTATATACGCATTTTATGAATGCAGAACATAGGAGAAATATATAGGAGAAATTCATGGATAACTAGATGTAATTCTTTTTGAACACGTAGAATCACAGTTATTTATTGGTCCAAGTATATTATAATTAAATATTTTTTTTTCTATACATATAGTTTGCTATGTTGCGTTTAATAATGACTATACTTACTATTAGATTATTTAACTTTAATAAAGTGCTGTCTTAATGATAAGAGACAAATAGTAGAACAGATTAGGGTGACATAAAGCACGTATACGAGGGATGTCACTTTAGTGTTGCATATAGCCATAAAATCAAACGGTAGATCTACTCCAAGTACTTTATAGGTTTTCAAAATATTTTCCACACAAAACTCATACACTTCAAGATAGTCAAAATTACCGTTTTTAAGGCATCTACTGCTTCTTCCGGCAACTGAAATCGTTGACCACGCATTCCATTCTTCATCTTTGGAAACGTAAAAAAATTGTTAGCACTTAGGTTGGGTCTATATGGAAGATGATCAAATAATTCGATAGTTTTCTGCTCCAAAATTATTATTTTCATCTTGAAACACCCAAACAGCGAACTCACGTTTATTTTTGGGTTCATAGGAATAGATCCATGATTAATCACCCCTCACGATGCTATAGATGATTTTTGAGTTTCCGTTATTGAACCGACTCAAAGTTTTTCGGCACCAATTAACGCGAGCCGATTTTTTTCTTCGGTTAAAGGATGCATAATCTAACGAACTTTCTCTAACACAAAGTTCATGATGTAAGATCGTTTGGATTAAGGTCTTTGAAATTCCCATGAATGTCTCAATTTTAAGATATGTTACATGTCTATCTTCCTTAATCAAACGGAACAGAACATCGATGTTTTTCTGCGTAACTGCTATTGTTGACAGATGTGGTGCTTTATTTTTAAAAACAGAAACCAACTCAGCTAGACATTGTTGTTGAGTTAATCTTCTCCGTAAGTTTAAAAAAATTATTGCACGAAAATTTTCTCGACTAAATTCCATTTTTCGGAAAACTTATAAACTCACTATGACTAAATCACTTGCCGTATCTTGATCAAACTTTAGATTTAGGTTAATGAAAACTTGAGAGCAATTTTGACAAATGACGTTTTATTACTGGCGCTCTCTATGAGGCTATATGCAATAATGAAGAGAATCCGTTGTATCTCAGCGTGCTTGTTCAAATTTAGATAATTATGTCCAGAATAAATAAAATTCAGATTATTATAGAGAATATTATCGCAATTCATAGCGATATTTTTCATAACGTATATCAGTGATTTGCACGCAAATATAACGTCCTATTTGGTGTCTAAAACTACAATTAATATGTTCTTCAGAGATTAGTTTTTGTACATGAAACGATGTCATCATATACTTATAATATAAACTAATTACTAGGGTGAATCGCAATTTTTCTTTTCATTTCGAAAGTTCCTGTATTCGAGAAATGTGCTTGCGTTAAAATGTAACATTTTCACACAAAAAAAAAGATTAAAAAAAAAATATTTACCACCGCCACAAGAGCAATTAATATTTTTGTGTATCCTGGACGTGTGGCGGTGGAAGGCATTTTCCGATTCCCCTATTTTTGGCGAGAATTGACTTAAAAACATACGGAGCAACGTCTACAGTGTCAAGCTTTTAATAAAAAAAAAATTATTATCAATTTCAACTGCTACTTTTCAGCAGACCCCCGTATTCAAAATATGTCGGTGTTTAAGAGCGCCTACCGTTGACGACGTTGCAGCACGAAATCTACCGAGTCTTATTTTCAGTGGTTATTTCATGTTTTAACTAGTCGTGAGTTTAATCAGCTTGCAGTGTGGTTTATGTGAATTTGTTGTACGGCTGTACGGTGCGCACGATATTAATAATACAATGAGTGTAAAAACTAGAAGTGCTGTTGAATGTCCAATTTTTGGGTCCTCGAATGAACTGAAAACATCGATGTTACCAACGTATAAAGAGGTTATACTCTACTTTTTGTTTGTTAAAAACCATCTTGAAAATAAGAAGCATCAGAAACGGTAGCTGTCGCAGTAGAGAATATTTATAATAATGCGAATGTGCCAACTTTAAGCCATCAAAGAATAGTAGCACTTATCGAAACATACCAAAAAAAAAGAAAAGATATTTTAAAACCGTATAAGCAGAGAAAGGGTGTTGCTAGCTATAAAGCACAACTACAATCGTTCTTAGCTCATAGCAATAAATTATTTGACTTTTCTGCATGCAAATGCCCTAACTTCGACGTATATATTTGTCCAAATCATGACAAGGTAAGTTTTGTTAATAATACCATTAATATTTAAACTAACAAATTATCCTTCTTGCGACTGTAGGTTCCCTTAGCTGAACAAAAGTTTTTAGTTGACCAACGGACAGATAGAAAAATGATGTTGGGTTCTATAGACTATAAAGCTGTTCAACAACAAATAAAAAAGCAAAACAGGTTTGATCGTATCACATTACGTCTACAGAAGGTATCACTCCCAAGTAAATCGTCTTCAAATGTTGATCTTTTGATGGAGATAGAGAGTAACTCGGACAGTAAGGATGAAGCAGTCCCCGTACAAAATGAAGTCATAAGCTCTCTTAGTTCGTTCTTCGTTGAAACAAAAACTCTTAGTTCCACTAACAGAAACAGAAACAATATTCCTATACTTGCAAAAACACTGGACAGATTTGCAATATCAGACAGAGCAGGTGCAGCTATTGCCTCAGCCGTATTGCAAGATTTTGGTATCATAAATAAGAATGATACTGCAAATGTAATTGACCGTAATAAAGTTAGAAGGGCCAGAGCTAGACAAAAGGCAAATGCTTCAACTTTTCATGGTCTCTACTTTGATGGGCGTAAGGATAAAACGCTAGCTATGGTTGAGTGTAGAAAAAGGTTGGTAGTAGAAGAGCATATAGTTCTAATTGAAGAGCCTGGTACTAAATATATTGGACGTGACTCCAACTTCTGGATCAGCAAAACATATCTTGGAAAGTATTTTAATCTTCATGCAGTGTTCACATATTTCCCTTGTGGGTTTAGAAGTAATCGGTTCAGACGGAACCAACACCAATACAGGATCCAAAGGTGGTATAATATATTTACTTGAGAAAAATCTAAAATGACCACGACAATGGTTTATTTGCCTTTTGCATGAAAATGAGTTACCCCTGCGACATTTATTCCAATTTCTTGATGGAAGTACAACTGGTCACCGTGGCTTTAACGGACCCATTGGACGTCTGTTAAAAGACTGAAAAACTACCAATAGTAAAATTTTCCAATATTAATTCAGAATTTCCTGCAGATGACGGCAAAGGATTGAGCTCTGATCAGAAGTACTTATTAGATATTTCTAAGGCTATTTCAAGCGGAACGTGTTCCGAAAACTTAGCTAAAAGAGATCCCGGCAAGTTAGTACACTCTCGTTGGTTAACTACCGCTAACAGAATCCTACGATTGTATGTAGCCGCTGAAAATCCTCCCGAAAATCTCCTAATTTTAACAACATTCGTTATGAAAATATTTGTTCATATGTGGTTTACAATAAAGAAACAATCTTCTTGCATTTACGGCACCAAACACATTTTTAAAAGCATACAACTTTCTAATTATTTACCATAACACTTAAGAGATATTGTGCGTGATACTATT
Source organism: Melolontha melolontha (assembly GCA_935421215.2). NCBI lineage: Eukaryota > Metazoa > Arthropoda > Insecta > Coleoptera > Scarabaeidae > Melolontha > Melolontha melolontha. Next base: position 216,669,334 of record OW285235.1, read on the forward strand.
AACCGGAATGGATATTTTGGACATCCTGAAAATATTTTGTTGTCGATGTTATGGGATGAGAGAAAACATATAAGGCAACTAGCTTATCTTAGGATATTAAAGGCAAGAGGGCAACACGACTCGACAATTCGGACATTTAAAATTCCAACCTTTAATTTTGAAGCTAGAGAATATTATGAACTTGTGGACTGTCAAGCTAAACAATGGACTGAACCACCTATAACTCAGCGTTTTTCCAAGGAAGAATTGGAAGATATTGTAGAAAATCCTGAAAATTCAGTATTATCCTACGTTAAGGGATACCCCTGTCATTCGCAGGCTGTAGAAAGAGCAGTAAAAAGTGTCAGTGAAGCATCTCCTACGGTATGTGGTTTTACTAGAAGAGACGGACTGATTTGAAACAAATTAGATTCAAGATTGCTAATGCCTACATTTCAATCTAAACAAGATTATCATGTTTAAAGTCTTCGTTTTCGTCAAGTGTTAAACATAAAGTCATATTATCACGTATACAGTTGTTTATTTTAATAAAACTTCCATACCTATATCCTGCCACACCTCATTTTTTTTTAATTTTTCTTTGAAGTGTTGGAATATTCTTCGAAAAAAATTAAAACTACTATAACACTTGTTTTATCAAAATACATTAATTTCTAAGTCAGGTATTAATAAAAAAAAAATTCCGTTCCCTTGTGGTATTTGTAAAAAAAAACTTTAACATAAAAAATTTTGTTTTGCCTCATTACACATTTTCTGAGATCAGGCAAAATTATTTTTTAAACATACATTTTTCTTCATATGTCGTCGATCCACCCTACTAATTACAATGCAATTTATCCCAACATAAATACGAAAACTCAACCTAATTTTCATTACTTCTATTATTCCTCTTTCAAAGCATTTAAGCATTTGTTGTAGAAAGACGACAATTACAAATTCCATAGAATTAGAGAATATATTTTAACCGAAATTTGATTTTAGGAAATCTTTTGTATTTCTAATGCGATTGTTAGTTGAAATTCGTTACGTTTACTCTGTTTGAAAGGCACAACCGCACCGAACGTTATTAAAGTGGAAGACGTGTGCAGCTTAGAAAATTGGTATAAAACTCATTTCTGTGTCAGAGTTTACAAAGAAACCACTGAATTTCAGCGATCTTTAATCTCGTCAGATTGTCTGTCCGCAAACACAATACACTGCGATGATATCGTTTAAATACTTGCCTGTTCCATTCGCATTGTACACGGACGACAGATCTTGTCTGCCGCTTTCTTTTTCCATGTTTTTTCATTGTCTAAGCTTGACAATCTACCCTAACGATCTACATTATCGGTTACTGCAGATGTTTCTCGACTTGTTCATTTTTAGTTATGTCTGTGTATATTAATTAACTATTATTGTAACTGCAGTTTTATATGTAGTTTAAGCTCCATCTCCCTAAATGGATTTCTAGAGCAAATACTGTGGTTTTAATAAGGGAAATGCAATTATACTAAATGTCATTTCTAGCATGAAACATCTAATAACTGAGCAAAAATGATTACATTTTAATTAAATTATTCGAGATTAAAGGGAAATATTTATATAGAATAAAATTATTTAGTTTGGGAGCGATTATTATCATTTAGGTGCATTTTCATATATTTCTGGATTTACTATAATAATATTCTTTATTACCCAACCAGCCAAAGCCTAATTATAATGGATAATATTCAAGAATTAGGTGTATACGAGCGAAACACTGAAAATTTTTAGAAAATCAAACAAGGATTAGTTTAAAAAAAAATAAAATAATTTTATTGTCTTTCAAAGTATTTCCCTTTAACATCAATACATTTTTTAATTCGATGACACCAGACCTTAAGGCAATGATGTCACTCTTCACGAGACGTTTCAGAAACCCGGTTTTTATAATGTTCCACTGCTTCATCTGATGACATAAAAGTGAATCCACGCACTTTATCTTTTGGAAACAAAAATAAATCACAAGATGCTAAAGTCAGGGCTGTGTGGTGGAAGGTTCATGGTGCTAACGTTTAGGGCATCCAGATACTGATTTGTTATTTCTGTTTTATGCGATGTTACGCATACAAAATCATTTTCCTGCTTATTGCCTATTTTTGTTCAAGATTACGCTATTTGTTCTCTTTAAACCCTCGTAGCTATATCAAACTAATTATTTTCGTTTAATGTTATTTTATTTTGTTTAAATCTCCACTTTTCGAACAGTTTAGACCCTTCAAACTTCAATATTTTCAACCTATATCTTTCGTTCAATTTGTCTTGGAAGCCTATGTACAATAACAAAGCGGCCATCTTTTTGGAAATCCCTATCTGTAATACTCGCAAGATTTTCACTGCTATCACGTTTTATGTCACACCGAATTTCAAACTATTAATGTAGGAATTTTTGCTATAAAATATAGTTCATCTACACGCATCTTCTTTTGTTAAATATGGTCTTATGTAATATTTCATTTTCAATTTAATACCACCGCATATTGCGCCATCTCCCTTTCGTTGTTCGACCTCTGCAACAGAAATCTCACTTGCCGACTTTTATTATTAACTACCTTCTCTGGACATTTATATTATTTAACATTTTAAGTTTGGATGGACACAAATTGCGATTTTAAATCGTTTTCGAGAATTTAAAAACTAGATTCCCTTCCTTATTATGCTACCGGTAACTTCAGTGACGTGTTTCCGGCATTTTGCTCTGTATCAATACGGCGACCATTGAGTCTCAAGCTTTTACAGCGCTGTGGCGTGTTTGTGTCACTGGTGAAGTGAACAAATCTTGATTGCGGTGAGAATATTGTTATCCTCTTTACATTTTTACCATATCGTTCATTGTACTTTTAGGATTCTTTTAAACGTTATATTTAACGTAGATATCTCTAATTAACTGAGATTAAATTGGATATCTGTTGGTTGGCGTAAGGCGTCTTACCTGAGACTTTTATCCTGTAAATTGGGGCATATCTTGCTGTCCGAATTACCTTGTCGCTGTTTTGGAATTACCCGGTGCCGTCCACAACCTGATAATTAGGGGGCACATATATTATTTGCGGGACCTTTTGGACTAGGAGGAGAGGACGCGGTTCGTCCATCTTGAACCCCCAAAATGGCGTCGCAGTGAAATCTGGCACGAGATGTAGAGAATAGATTTGCCTTAGTTAGCGAGAATATTATTTGGAAGGAACGTATACTGTTTATGTATCCAAGATAAAAGTAGGTGTTGTCATATAAATTTGTGCAGTCCTTAAGATATTAGTAGATCAATTAATAACTCTTCAGACTTTAGAAATTCTAAATTTATAATATAACCAAGTCGTATCTCACTTATTGAGACACACTTTGAGAGTCAGTTTAGTCTATTTACTCAGATCAATTAGAAGGGATTTCTCCCTATTTCAAGTTAGTTTCACAGTAACTATCGTGCTTGATTTATTTATAAACCCGTAAATAGACCTAATTATCCCCGGGTTCAAGTACTGAAACATATTTTTAACTCCGGATGACCGACAGCTTCACTGACTGTCACCTGTTTTGATTTTGTGACATAATCGAGGCCAGATCCTTCAGATCGGACCCTCATTGTTTGTTTCGATTCCTTCGAATCGAAGATCTAATCTGTAATTTTACTATACATATTGTGTTATAAACTGTACAGAATCTAAATTACGTATACGAAATTGGTATTCTAAATATTTACGTTTGTTAACTATTTTCCTGCAGACTTTTGTTAATATTTAAATTTTGCACACCTGTTATACAGGGGGTACTTCAAAAGTTCTATCTGGGTGTTTTGATTTTATATTCTGTAATTTAACTTACCTTAATTATTTGATTTGTAAACAAGGCATAAGTTTGTTTACTATTATAAGGTAACCTACCTTATTTCTTGGAATTTAGCAAATCTAGTATCTTTCGCGTTGACGTCTTTTGAGACTTCTTTTAAATTTCGTTCGTAGATTCAAATTATTGTTATCCTGGTGGGATAATTTTGGATTAACCCCTCTCGCCTCACGATATATACAGGGGGAGTCTCTGAATTTTCGGTCTCTGTTTAATTATACAGATTTTCATCTGGCTTTTATTTAATGATTAAGGCTTCACCTTATTTTGGATTTAACCGATTATACTTGTCTTTTAATTGAACGTTAACTAAACTTTGTGAATGTTTACAATCTGACTGTGTCTAGCTTTAATTTGTAAGTTTTGTATCAGCAATTTTATACGATATTAACCTTCCTGTGTCTAGCAATAAATTTGTAAGTGTTGTTGAGTTTGACTTTTAACTCAACCCTTCCCACTAGTTTATGAGTCTAACAAAGTTTCTTGCTCTGCAACGAGTGATAAGGGGCTGACCCTCTGGTGTTTGTTGGAGCTACCAGGTCCCGCCTGCTCCCGTTATAGCTGTTTCTCTGCAGGTGGATAATAACGGTGGCGTCCTTATTCCAACTCGCGGCGTGAACCCGCGACGTTCTCCGAAACAAGAGAGAGTTAGCCGGCAGAGTCCTTCCTTGGGACATTGAACATCAGGTAGGTTCGGACCAGAGAGGTTCAGCGAGCGAACGCTCCTTATCACTCGCCACACTTTTAATTTTACGCCGCGTTGGTGGCAGCGACAATGTGGAATCCATCAACAATAAAGCTTTCTTAGGTTTTATAATTTTTGTCTTGATCCACCGCTCACGAGGCGTAACTTCCCGTATAAGCGTTATTTACATGGTTTTGTGGCAGTTATTTTGAAACTTACGTGTGTCTTCTGAGAATTTTATTTATTTACCAAACAACACTTAAACCTAATTTATTAAGATAAATCTCACAAATGGAGCAATCAATGTTATACTTAAAGTTAAATTCTTTACTGTTAATTAATACACTACTCAAAAAAATAAAAGTAGTCACTTTTTTGAACTTCGATATGGATCAAACCTGAAATATACATTGGACCGTCATTAGTTCACGTAATTACAAAATTATACTGGAATACTTCTTGTTATAATCAACTTATAACCTCAAATGTTCGAACAATACAAAAACTTAAATGAAGAAAAATAATTTAAGAATAAACATTTAAGCAGGCTTTGAGTCATTTTGGTGTTAAACAATATTAGAGCAGCTTGACATTTAAGAGAAGCAATGGCTCAGCAATTTACGTCGGTAGAAGTTAGCAGAGCTATAATTTTACTTGAAGAAGGATATTGACAACGTTATGTTCAACAGCTAGGTGTTGTCCAGGAAACTGTGTGGAAGCTTTGGAAACGATATCGAGAAATAGCTACTGTAAGACGAGCCGGTACATGTCGGCAGAGAAAAACTACGGCAGGTGATAACAGTTTTTTGCGATTGCAAGCTTTCGAAGTCGGACACAAACTGCGCGTGACCTGCAAGATCTAGTGATGACAAGAGAAACAAGAATTAGCGACTAAACCGTCCACAATAGACTATGTAAAGTAGTTTGTGCGCTGGAGATTGGCACTTATTTTTGAACCACAGATTGTAAGTCTATAGGGAGACATATACAAATCAAACTCACTTTCACTATATACAAATTTAATTTTATTATAAAACCTGTGCTGGCGATTGGACGCTTGTTTATTATTTAATATACACTACGTGATGCCTGTTTCAAATGTAGCTAAGAACTCCTCGTTTTTCTAGTAACTTCCTAACAAGTAAAATCGGTCGTTCACTTGTTAGGGGTGCGCACTTTCTCCAAGAATTAGTAGAAAGTGCTGTACTGACATATTTCTAGACAATGGGCGATTCTCCGAACAAATAAAAAATATAAAATTTTACAGAGACATGTGTATTTAAAAATGTATTTTACTGTGCCATTGAGGTCAAAATATGTTGATAATAGCCGGTTGGAAAGCCCACTAACGGTAAATTAAGAACGTCAAAATTTCTCGAAAAAAAAGGAACAAACGCCCTCAAATCTTAAAAGTTTAAATACGTTCAAATTGATACATACAAAAAAATAATTATTTTTCGGGCTAGGAGAGCCTGATTTGAGAGCAAGACTAAATTGATCAGAGAACATCGTCGAAGAAGATTTGAATTTGGAACAGAACACTCAAACTGGCAACTTCGTCATTGGACTCCTGTTATGTTTAACGGTGAGTCCAGTTCAAGTTTGTTCTGTCAGGTAACGATGGACGTGTAAGAGAATGGAGAATGTTTCATGCCAAATAGAGTGCATGAAACCGTCCATTTTGGTGGAGGATCCATAATGTTGTGGGGTGGAATATCAATAAACACACGCACGGACATTGTTGTTATTCGCAATGGTGGACTAACAGCTCGAAGGTATATTGACGAGATTATAGAGCTTCAAGTGATTCCTGGAGCAAATGTTGTTGGTCAGAATTTTATTTTTATGCAAGCAAATGCCAGACCGCACGTTGCTCAAATCGTCACTGATTATCTTGATGATCACAATATCCGTAAAATGGATTGGACCACATGCAATGCAGACATGAATCCAATCGAACATGTTTCGGATCAATTAGGGAAACGTGTTGGACGACCTCCAAATCCTACAATTACAACTGAACAGTTGGGACAGGCCTTAATTGAAGAATGGAACAATTTCCCCAAGATGCTTTGCCAAGGATTATTTTCAACATGCTACGACACTGCGCAGCACTTGTGCAGGCAAGAGGACCTCACACTAGATAGAAACTTCATAATTTGTACAAATTGACCAAGTTGTCAGACTTTTTTTTAATTGATTTGATTTCAACCACTTTATTTTTGCACATGTTAGTACATAAAATTTATTAGTAAGTTGTCACAGTGTTTTACTATTTTTAATTTGGTAAAATTGGTTCAATAATCTCTAAAAATATAAAAGAAAATATCCAAGTTCAAAAAAGTGACTACTTTTATTTTTTGAGTAGTGTATATTATTGAATTAACTTGTTAGAATGAGAGAGTATATATCAAGTACTGTACTGTTGTTGAAACTTGTGTCTCTCGATGTTAATATGATACTGTTGGGTCTGTTGTTGCTAGTGTAGGACTGTGATTGATACTGTTCCGTTCTCTTTTGCGAGTAGGTAAAAATGAATCACTATCCATACAAACTATTACATGCGCGTATTTGTTGTACATTGTTTTGGTTGAGGAAAATTTCTTTGTGATCAATTGTTAGTAATCGTACATACTGGTAACAATACCAGGGTTTACAATACAGTTTCAACTGGTCTAATCTTAAAATATCATTATTAATTAAAGTATTCAAGTATATAGTTTCGAATAAATTCCATTGTTTAGTAATGGAATTTATAGACATCTATTTAGGAAGCGTGCGCTTAAGAATAGAAGGTCAGATTAAACACTGTGTAATGAATTCGTTCACTAATAACCCCACGTAGTAACACAAGCGGTCTAAATCATAAAGTAATAAATTCGCAAATATAAAAGATGCAGCTTCTTAGAATCTAGAGAATTTTACAATTTTAATGTGATAATAAAATTATGTTTATATAGTGGTTTAAATTTGAAAATGAACATTGAATATTTATAAAATTGGAAATGTGTTACATATATGAATTCTATTTCTTAAATTTATTTATATTAGCATTTATACAATATAATAAATTTTGTTTTATGACAAAACACATGTCTAACTGTTGATTTAAACTGTTTTGGATTTGACTCATACCAATGCCCAATGTCTCCCAAATAAATTCATATGATGTCCGACGATCTTCCTTAAGCATTGCTCGAACAGCGGAAGTATTCTCATCAGCGACACCAGTTTTTGAATGTTCTTCGCAAAAGTCATCACTAAGAAAAAACAGACTATTCCGATTGATACCTAATCGCTCAGGATACTATCTTTTGACCGCCTCAGAGCTGCTAGTATCTCATCGGTGGTAATGGAATTAATAGCAATATTAAAATGAGAGTTGGATCACTTATCGGAGCCCAGTTCACCTATAGTCTATGTCACCCAAACTTCGAAGTATTGCTCTTATGGAGATTGCATTTGCTGTTGCCTAATTTCTAACAATAGGGTTATTTCATTTATAGATTGGCTATACGTAAGATATTGATTTATCGATTTGACATTCAAAATGCATGTTGTTTACCTTTTAGGTTAGAAAACTCTCGTCTTAAATCTGTATTTACAAGACGTTCAATTTAGTTAAAATCATTAATGCAAAATAGGTAGATGTGCATAAATTAAACAAAATCGTTTCGACATTTTTTTTTGAATTCAATAATGTAATTTTATTTTGGGTTATTTTATAAATATGAGACATTTACAGTGTACACAACTTTCATGTAAGACAATATTATTCTCACAAGTGAATCAAAAATAAATAAACAAATTAGTAAATCAATGAATTAAAATACATCAATGTCTGATGAGCTAGCAGAAGAAGATCCAGCTGACAAATGAATAATAAATTCTTTAGGATCATCCTGCATTTCATCTAATCTCCACATCTCGTCCTCAACTAAAAATTTAAAAAAATTAAGAAAAAGTAGTAACAAGAAAAGTAAGTTGCCCTACCATTCATAACATGTTTGATATAAGTTTGCCAGTTCTGAACTGAAACATTTTTATAACCTTCTTCTATGAGAATTGGTATTTCCTTCGTTTTAAAAGAAGTATTGTTGTGCTTGATAAAATTCTTCACCTGTGCCCATACCATTTCAATAGGATTTAATGTATAATGATAGGGTGGCAAACGTAATATGGTATGTCCCCTCTGAGCAGCTGCTTCATCAAGCAGATATTTATTATAGTGATCCTTGTGTATCGACAAAATTTGTAGCAAATCGCGTTTTAGTAATCCTTCCTCAACTAACCTTTCTCACTTAACCAGTCGAAAATCTCTTGCTTCTTAGAGGCAGTAGTTGGTATTTTTTCTTGCTTGCGACTGTGATAAGAAGCGTTATCGATCACAATCACTGAGTTGGCAGGTAAATTAGGTAGTAAGCATTCTAGGAACCAGCTCTCATATAATTCTGCACATACCTCATCATGAGCATCTAAAGTATTCTTTTTGCAGAGAAAGTTGTGCTCAGCACCAGTGACAAATCCTTTCTCATTACCCGCATGAATAAGAGCATATCGTTGCCCTCGACCTTTTGGTGGAGTTAGACCAGTACTCAAGTCATTAATGAATGCGTTTCTAGAGGTACTTACAGTTGTGTCAGTCCATGCTTTGGATACAAAGTGTCCGACATTCACCCACGATTCATCTGTAAATACAATGTTTTTCCCTTCGCTGCGATATCTCCTAATGTTACGTAAATATGCATGACGCCATCTTATAATATCATCTCGATCCGTCATCATTACCTTCTTGCCAATTTTTTCAAATAAAAAAACAATATCTTTTAACAATCTGTAGAGCGTTGACCTAGAGAAATTAGGTATAGCTTCTTCGTTACGTACAGCACCTAATATCATATCCAACGTGGGTGGGATATTGCGTAAAAAGAAACTGTGTACTTTACGCTTCACAAGCATTTGTACATGTTCATCGTATATATGCAAGCGGATATTCTTGGGAGTGGCACATTTTGTTTTTTCTACAGATGCAGGGGGACAGTTTTCCTTTTCTTTGCGAATGGAATACACAATTCCTTTGCCACAGTCCAAAGATTTGCCGTCTCTTCGACTGCCTTGGAAACACTCATACTGTTCGCAAAGTATGTGAAGCAATTATAAATCATAAGTTTTTCTCTTACAGAAAAGGTTTCGCCTTGGTGCTTTCTTTTACAGGCTTCCATCCTGCAACCTCTAAGTTTACATTTTTATGTGATAATAATTAACTATTTCGATTTTACTTACAATAGTTTATATTATTGAATTTGCAGTAGTTTTTAAAAAAAAGAAGAATTAATACAAATAAAGGGAAAAAATCAAAGAAAATCAAACAAAACGAAATATACACAAAAGATGACAGATCGAAAATTTCAAGTGACAGGGAGTATATAACAAACACAAAATAAAAATTTTCCCCTAGAGACAAAGTGCGCCAAAATAAATGCAACGTCGTACTGTTAAAAAAAGATAGTTATATGAGCATCGCTATAAGTTAATAAGAGAGGCTATTCTCCATAAGACCCAATACTTCGAAGTTTGGGTGAAACAGACTATAGTATATTTTCTGCCAAAATACTCAACGAAAGCGCTAATAGTTGCATGCCTGTATGCATGTGTATTCCGCTATATCAGCGTTGCTAATACGCGACCAGTTAGTATTTGCAAACATACTGTACATTAATAGATAACATGCATTTCTAAAATTAAACTTAAGTATTTTCCTATTGTATAGGAAACGCATAATATTTGCTAATTTACAGACTTTGTCGATATCTAATGCTGGATGGTAGAAATCTTCAGTTGCCAAAGGACTTTCGCATTATAATAGAACATTGACGATTAGAAAGTAATAGATGTAATAGCCTATTATTAAAATTAATTAGTTAAAGACAAAGTAATTAGAGACAAACAAATAAATATTTTAAATTTTAAATTGTTTGTAAATAATTACCATGCCTTACATACCAAATAAACAAGATAACTAGACTTTCGATAATTACACGGTGCTCTTAGAAACGGGATTAAATTCAATAAATTTCAAAATTTTAGAGACATTAACTCAGTTTGTAAAAGCAGCGCAACCCGGCAAACAGAACAAATAGGGTAATCTTTATGAAAGCAGTAGTGCTATAGAGTGATTAATCAGAAAATTTTATGCATATGCGTAGCGAATTTGTATTAAGCTTTTACTATTAAAACAATAGCCGTTAATTTAACTTTACTAAAATGCATGTAAACACAGTTCGTTCCAATTAGAGTTACCATGGGAACTCAGACAATGTCATCATTTTCGAGTGGTCACAAACAATGTATTGGATATGTCACTGCCTAACCTATTCAAGCCAACACCCTGCATGTTGTAGATAAACGACATAAAATTTAGCATAGTATTATGTACGGCATATTCGCCTCAGTATTAAGCATATGTAATACTCGCATGCAATATAGTTTGAAAGAAATTGTTTTCCATATACTCTTGGTAACTTTTGAAAAGTACTAGATTTCACAGTTAACGTTTGAGTGTAAATTATACAGTCGAAAGAAGTATATTAATCTCATAAATAAATAGAAGTTCTTGATAATTGTTCAACTTATACTAATATATAACAATAATTATAAATTATTAGATAAAATTGCATTTACTGAACATTAACATTTAACAACATTAACAACATTATAACCAATATTAAACTTTTGTGTGTTAGCATTATACCCTTACAAGTTCAGTTCGTTTTTGGCGCAATCAGATTAGTGAAAATATTGACAAGCTTTTAAATAATTACAAAATACAAGGTGTATCCAGAAATTCCCGGAATTTGATGGTAGTATAGCTCGATAGCGCTGGCTGGGGTGAGCTACTTTTATACTACGTCAATCTATCAAACGGTACTTTGCTAGGTGGTGACAAACAGTTTTAGTGTTTATACAGGTTGGTACAGAGCCAATGATATTTTTGAAATAGCTATACAGTGTGTTTAAAAAAGATGCGGCAATATTAAAGGGGGTGATTGCCCAGGTCATTTTATACAAAAAGTTCCTATAAACATAGGTCCGCATACGCTTCGTTACCGATCTACAGCGTGTTGAAGTTTAATTTTAAGAAACAGTAAAAACTTGATTTTTCCAAAGCGGCTTGAGATACCATAATGAAATTTTAGGCGTGTTAATAGCTGTGGGAGACACATACTTTGCAATACAACACAATGTTTCAGTCGTACCTGTGGCGCGCGTATTGGCACGTCACAGGCTATTTTTCAAGAAAAAATAGGACGCCTCCAAAAATACAAATATGCTTTTATTTATTGTTCAATTATGAAGAAAAAAGCTCTCTTAACTTTTTATCGTACGACTTACCGTTTTTTAGTAAAAAAAACATTTTAGTGCATGTCCATTTATAACAGAAAAAAAATAAAAAAACAAGGTTTTATTCAAGGGCAAAAACAAATATTTTACCAAACCACAGTCTTGTTTTATTCACTGACATATTGAATGACATATTGAATGAGTCTCGTGATTAATAATTTTGTATGTGTCGAATTTGTTGAAGTTCCTTATCATGAATCGCTATACGAATGCCGAGATGACCGACATGCACTACATTTATGGGCGTGCTGATGGCAATGCATTAGAAGCTAGGCGGTTGCATACTGAAAGATTTCCTGGCCGTATTGTTCCTGATAGAAAAACTTTCGAAAGTATTCATCGGCGTCTTTATGAAACAAGCACATTAAGACGAAATGGAGGAGCAGGAAGGCCAAGGACAGCAAGAACGGTAGAGCTGGAAGAGGATGTGCTAGACATGATTGAAGAAGATCGAGATACTTCTACTCGTAAAATTGCTGACGCTTTGGATGTAAGTAATGGGACTATTTGGCACATTCTGAAGGAAAATTTGTTGTATTCATTCCATATACAACGCGTTCAAGTACTTCTTCCTGCTGATTTTCCTCCTCGCATTGCATTCTGTCAATGGCTTTTGCACAAAATGGTTCAAATCCCTCAACTCCTGATGTTGATTCTGTTCACCGATGAAGCGAATTTTTCAAGAAATGCAAAACGGAATTTCCATAATAACCATATATGGTGTGACGAAAATCCACAGAAATTGTTGAAGATCGTTTTCAACATCAGTTTTCTTTGAACGTTTGGCTTGGGATTGTGGGTGACTGCATAAGTGGACCGGTATTTTTACCAAGGAGACTTACCGGAGAGGTGTATCGCAACTTTTTGGAAAACACGCTCCCTGGATTTCTGGAGGACCTACCATTAGCAATTAGAGATGCAATGTGGTATATGCACGATGGCGCACCAGCCCACTTTAGTCAAGTAGCTCGTGATTTCTTAACACAAGCATACGGAAATCGCTGGTTAGGCCGAGGTGGACCTCACTCATGGCCTGCACGATCCCCGGACTTAAATCCCCTGGATTTTTTCATGTGGGACCATTTGAAGTCCTTGGTGTACGCTACTCCATTGGAAAACGTAGAAGACTTAAGAAACCGAATCATTGCTGGGTGCAACTCAATTAAAACCGATCCTGGTGTTTTTCAGAGAGTTCACCAGTCAATGAGGAGAGATTCTTGCATCCGAGCTAGAGGTGGTCACTTTACACAGTTTTTGTAATTTTTGGTTGATAAAATTGTTGGTTTGGTAAAATATTTGTTTTTGCCCTTGAATAAAACCTTGTTCTTTAATATTTTTTTCTGTAATAAATGGACATGCACTAAAATGTTTTTTTTAACTAAAAAACGGTAAGTCGTACGATAAAAAGTTAAGAGAGCTTTTTTCTTCATAATTGAACAATAAATAAAAGCATATTTGTATTTTTAGAGAAATCAGAGGCGTCCTATTTTTTCTTGAAAAATAGCCTGTGACGTGCCAATACGCGCGCTACAGGTACGACTGAAACATTGTGTTGTATTGCAAAGTATGTGTCTCCCACAGCTATTAACACGCCTAAAATTTCATTATTATATCTCAAGCCGCTTTGGAAAAATCAAGTTTTGACTGTTTCTTAAAATTAAACTTCAACACCCTGTAGATCGGTAACAAAGCGTATGCGGACCTATGTTTATAGGAACTTTTTGTATAAAATGACCTGGGCAATCACCCCCTTTAATATTGCCGCATCTTTTTTAAACACACTGTGTATTATATACGGGAGCAGGCAAAAATTTCTTTAAATACTACCAATTATGCCATTTATTTACTATATATTACAAGGTTATTTTTCGAAAACTACAACAGGCAGATGACTTCCGTTTGCATAAATGTATTGTTGCAAAGGTTACTTGAAGTTGTCGTACACGCACCTCCGTAGGTACTCATAAATGGCTGCGACTTGGTCAACAATGGCTTACTTGATTTCTTGAATACTCATCATGCGCTTCTGGAATACACGGTCTTTCAGGAATCCCAACAGGAAAAAGTCTGGTACACTGAAATCGAGATCGAGAACATCCGACGAACTATAGCCATACTGTTTCGCGCGTTGTGGGCTATTATTCCATCCTGCTGGAAATATAGGTTTGGGTCAATCTCAAGCTGTCGTAACATGGGTTCAACAAAGCTTTCTAACATAGCCACGTAACTTTTTGAATCAACGGCCATTGTTTATTGTTATTTTCAAAGAGATACTGGCCTACATTTCCGAAAGCACCGACTCCACATCAGACCGTAACTATAGGAGAGTGCAAGGGCAATTTTATGTCTTTTAGCATTCGAAATAAACTTCTTCTACTGATATCTAAATATCTAAAATGTGAGATTGCTGGCACGCCGAACGGCGACGACTGCGTTCCAAAACTTCGCTCACCGTGCAGGTTCTCTGGCATCCATACTGTTCGTGGAGTTCCATGCTTCGCATCTAACACGCTACCAGTTCCTTCAAATTTCTTCACCCAAGCTAAGATGTTATTGCGAGACGTGACCATGTCAACCAATATTGAACTGTCGTCAATAGACACGCTGCACTTTCGTTACAGTTTTACAATAACTACGAACGCAGGTAATGTTCCAACGCTCCATTGCGACTGAGAATATGAAATGGCGTCCTCCCCTCTACCATTGTTCTTCCCACCAACAATGGTAAGTCATTACGGCGGCGCATTATTCACATTTGAAATGTGTAAGTTGGCCCAGTTCCACCCTGTGTTTATTGAGTTGTGTTTGAGTTATTCTGCGACACTCTAACGCCTGGTGTGAAAGAGAAAAGAACGTGGGTGAAATTATGCTTCAAACTTGATAAGACGACAGCAAAAACTCTGAAAATGTTGAAACAAGCGTTTGATGAGGATGGTTTAACCCAGATACAAACTTATGAGTGATACAACCGTTTTAAAGATGGTGTATCGGTTGACGATGACGAGCATTCCGATCGTTTATCCGCGAAAAACACGCTACAAAATGTGGCACAAGTGCGTTATGCTATCCTGCAAAACCGAAAGAGAACAATCCATGACATTTGCAACATTGTCAGCTTGTCGTACGGTGTTTGTCAGCGTATTCTGTCTAACTCAGAATTAGAATTTCGTGGCGCATTGCTGCGAAGTTTGTACCAAGGTTATTAAGCTTTGAACAAAAACGGAACCGTATTTATGTGTGTACAGAGTTGGAAGAAACTGTCGGAAGGGATGCGTACTGTGATATCAGAATCGTTACTGGCAATTAATCCATGGGTGTACGGGTGTGATCCTGAAACAAAGCAATAGCAATTGTAGTGAAAGACACAATTATCAGCACGCCCGAAGGAAGCAGGACAACTTCGACTTTTTACGCTTCTTTGACTCTTTCTACACAATGAATTTGTCACACCAAGTGAAACAATTAATGGTCATTTTGAGACGATTGAAGAGATCTAGACCGAATCGCAGGCAGTGTTGAACATGTTAACACGCGAAGACTTCCAACACTGCTTCCAGTCATGGTCAAGTCGCTGGGATAGGTGTATTCATGCGGGAGGAGAGTACTTTGAAGGGGATGGTAGTGAATATGTTGTAAAAACAATTTATTGTTTTTTTCAAGTTCCGGAAATTTCTAGGTAGCACCTCGTATATGCTAAACCACAAAATGTAGCAGACATTTCGAAAATCTTCTTAATGAATAGGAAATACTATTGAATTTATCGAAACGTTTTTCAATTTTGCGTTTTGATCGTAATAGTCGTCAATGTTCCAGTTACCCTGTTATCCGCCTCCAAGCAAGGGAATTCACAGGCATAGAACACCAAAAAATAGAAATAAAACTTCTCAGTGGACATTACAGGCAAACAATAAAAAAATAAATCGCGCATTTTATTGTTCTTGTTGGTCGGCTCGAACTAAATATTTTCGATGACTCCGGTTTCTAGCAGTGATGTTTCAACCCCGGTTACTAGAATCATGACCCCGATGTCTGCTTCACCGTGCACAAGTTGTAAGGCTGTATACACTTTACTTTTTAAATCTTCGGTGCTTGTTATTAAATGAATAAATTCATTTTAATCTAAATTAATTTATTGACACTATATACATTTATTTTTGGACCTTCAATGAGTTATAATCTCATAAAACTGCTGTTGAGACTGGTGTCTCTTATTAACATATGATTGTTATGTTGATGTTAATGTAAGACTGTGTGTCTTGATGTTAATGTACGACTGTTCTGTACTGTTTCATGTCGAGTTAATATTGCGTGAGAGAAATGTTGATAACATCCTTTAGTAACATTTTTTATTGTTAAATATAAGTAAATTTGGGATATAGAATTCAAACATAACATTTCCAATTTTATAAATATTTAACGTTTATTCTCGAATTTAAACCGTTTTATTAACAGAATTTTATTATCACGTTCAAATTGTAAAACTTTCTCTAAATTTTACGAAGCGGCATCTTTTATATTTGCAAATTTATTTATTACTTTATGATGTAGACCGCTTATTTATTATCTAGGATTTAGTGAACAATGTGTTTCATCTGGATATCCATTCATAAGATCACGTCCATTACTAAACAACAGAATTTTGTCTGGAACTACATACTTAGGTTTACAACACCAATTAATACTTAATTAGTAATGATATTTTATTATTTATTTATAAGCAAGGTCAAATTTTTAAAACCCTATCCTAAAACTTGGTATTTTTGCCCGTAGGCACCGTTTTGACGAATTTATCTTAGAAAATTTTCCCGTTATGACATCACCAACACACTGTACAACCAATACGCGTATTTAATTATGTATTAGTTTGTAAGTGTAGTGGTAGAATTGTATCTACTTGTAACACAATATCAACTCAACAGCAGAAATATATATACCTACATTTTAAAGGATTCCCCGGGAATATAAACATCATGTATTTCACAATTATTAAAGACAAGTCATATAATTTAGTATTTATTACTCATTTATTTCATTAGCATTTAGTATTTATTACTCATTTGCAATCAATATGAGTTGATATAACTGTATCAAACAAACTTCAGATAGTTTATCTTTCATGGCTACATAAAATGTTTTAGTTTATACATATTGATTTAATAAGTTTCAGAATATAACTTTATTTACGAATCTATCCAAACTTTTCTCCTCTAAATCAAATCTGTTTGTTAAATTTTGATATTCTAAACATTTCTGAATATTCTTTAGTTTAACTTTGTTATGCAGAATAAAGTTGTGATTGGCTTCAGATAGTTACATGTGCTAGTAAAGTTTAATGCCGATATAGTATAATACTCGAAGAACATCTAAATTACGGTCATTCTATCTTTATTCAAATAATTTAATTACGGAAGGTTGATTTTACTGTAAATAATGTCTTACGATTATTTCATTGATTTCTATGAATTTCTCCTTTTCGCCAATTAAATTCGTCCGTTCAATTAATTCCAATTAATAATTATTTAAAGTATATTCACTGAATTATTAGGTTATATTGTCGATTTAAATCAGCTTTTCTCTTACCGTTATTTTCTGCTATTCTAGTTTCATTTTAAAATAAATCTGAACAAATATACAAAGCGTGGATTCGTCTTCGGCTGAAAATAAGCAGGAAAACCAAAAGAGTCCAATAGTTATTTTTCTTTATAAATTCATTACCAAAACGTTCGTGGTCCCCGCAGCAACCAAAAAACTACACGGAATTTTTATAGATTTTTAGTCACTAAAACCGGGGAAAAAATAGAAAAATATCATCTCGTCAGGTTTTCTGGCAAAACTCGTGTTTAGAGTGAAACGCCTGTTTATCGAAAAGTGAGGAATTTTACTGGCTGGGTTGAGCATGTTATCAAGATTATTAGGAATGAGTATAAACAAGCGTATAGTCAGATTTGATCATGTTTTAACTTGATAAATAAGTTCAGGACTTTGGTTGTTGTATAAGCCACAATAAGTTTATATTTTGCATTCAAACGTGACTGTACTGGTGTTTTTTAGTTGTACAGTGTGTATCTACTTAAGTTGGAATCATATGGAAAACTTCTTTATTATTAATTTTAAGAAAAAAATTATTGTTCATAAAAAGTTCTGCATGGGCTAAAACCATCAGAAACCAAAATTTTTCAATCGTATATACGGTATGTCAAAAAAATGTGAATTTGGTACCAGAGAAAAAGTATTTTTATTTTTCACAATATCAAAAGCTGTAATTAGGTATGTAAAGTTGTTTAGAATTAAACACCACGTTTAAATATGCAATCATCCATTTACCTGGAAAAAACGACTATTTTTACTTTTTTCAAATTTTATTTGGCAAAATTAGAAATTACATTTAATTTTGCAAATCCCAATACTAAATATTTATCTCTTTATTTTATTTAAAAAAATTATAACCATTCGGTTTACTAACAATTTCTGTAACAATTCAGTATTGCGTTTATGTAAATAATTAATGCTACATAGCATAATAATTTATTTTGCAAATAACAAGGTACATATAAATGATAAGTTGTATAAATAACATAACATTATTGGAAATAATAATAAGTAGACTTTATTAAAGCCTCGACATATCCACCCTCTCTTTCTAAACATGTAATCGTTCTATTACCAAATTCCTGTAATGCATTCCTTATCATATCTGGAGTAATTTCGTGGCATGCTTCTGAAATGATCCTCCCTAAATGAGTAATATCTTAAAACGACCCTTGTTGGTAAACCTTCTATTTTAAGTAACCCCATAATAAATAGTCTAGAGGGGTTAAATCAGGAGATCTAGCTGGCCAAAAAGATTCTGAATATCTATGTAAAAATTTTTCATTGAAAATATTTCCAAGATATTCTCTAACAGCTAATATACTGTGGCATGAGGCACCGACTTGTTGGAACCATATATGTTGACGTTCTTGTAAGGGTAGTTCGTCCATAAAGTCATTTAATTGATTTTGTAAAAATTGTAAGTACGTTCAGCATTTATTGATTGTCAAAAAAATACGGCCTAATTAATCGGTTTTTGTAAATACCACACCACACGTTCGTTTTAAACGAATATTAGTAATGAGTCTTTATTGTAAAGTTGGGATTAGTGTTAGACCACCAGCGACAATTTTATGACGTCACAATTCCATTTAAAGAAAATGTTGCATGAGAAAAAGATATACGTCTTATTAAAAAAGGTTCCTCTTCTATCTCTCCTTGGATGAGAGAGCAAAAATGAAACCGTCTATCATAATCTCTTACTTTCAGAACTGTGGTTTGTATAGAGATATTTAATACTTTTTAAAATGTTTGCCACTATATCTTTACTTACATTATTTTGCAACAAAGATTATTGTATATTCTACGGCAGATAGCATTATTTCTAACTCCGTGTCCTCATTGGAAATATTTACATAATTATTTATTCACCGAAACCAAACTTTTAGATGATGTCAATAGTTCTGAAATGTTTAGCTCGAACTAGAGGGTTTTTAGATTTAACAAAAATTTTCGTTCTGTACGACGAATGGTAGTGGCATTTTACCTGCTTTCCAGACTTCCTTCAAAACTTTTTGTATCGATTATTCTACAATGTTCTTAATTATTTTGATTGATTTAGCCATTCTTAAATATAATGGGACATTATATATGGTTAATATTTATATTCCAGCATCGGTTAGTAAAGACGATTATGAGTTACTACTCGATGCTCTTGATACGTTTCTTCTTAGTGATTGCTTATTTTTGGTTACTCCAACTGTACAAATTATAAACCGAGTTCGAAGAGCCGAAGAATGGGCCCTCACCCCGTGCCAGTGAGTTTACTTATGATACTGTTTCTAGCTTGTACTTTGGCCTTTGTATTCTGTGAGTGTTTTTTAAATGAGAGCGTACGATCCAGGATTACCCCTAAGTATTTTGGGTATTCACAGGACTCCAACTCTTCACTTCTTTACGTGATTCTTAGTTTGGGCTTAACTTCCCTGTTTCTCGGTTAGAATACATGTACTTGAGTTTTACTAGGATTCGGTTTTAATTGATTATTTTCATAATACGCTGCAGGGCCCCAGAAATGTTATTTTTGACAATTTCAAAGGCTGTTCGTGGCCCGCTACTTTCGAGATATTTGAAAGTTTCAAGTTACAAAATTCACCCGGTATATTAATTTAATATCTTTCCTAATTACAAATAGTATTACGTGTGGATGTTAATTCTGATATTTTTCGTGTCTGAATTTATGATTTTATAAAAAAGACAGACTTCAATTTTGCATTGGAGAACCAATTGGAATAATATAATGACGCATCGGTAAACATTGGTTAATACTATCTTATATGGACGTTTATATTCATATTTTATATATTTAGCTTTTATAGATTTGACGAATTTTCAGTGAAGATATCATAGTTTTTCAATTTAGCTACTTGAGCATATGTGCATTATTAATAAACTACCGCAACTTACTATTTATAGATATCATAAAAGTTCTTTTAGAGCTAATGTATATTTAGTACTGCATAGTCACTGAAAAATTGAATGTGACCTTATATTAAATTCTAAACAATATATATTCGAGATGTAAAAAAAAAATACAGAGAATAATTTTATTACGAATAAAGTAATAAGCTTACATCAAATGTTAATTAATTTCCTTCAAAGTAATCGGCTAGCGATGCACTTATTCCAACATTGTTTCCATGACTCGAAGCATTACGCATTATAGATAAAATTCCTTCAGAACCCGAGTATGATGATGATTTAGATGATGTATCAGACTAAGAAGATGATAACCTATTTCAAGAGCTCAGATAAAGTCATTACTGGGATTTATAAACCAAAGGCAACTGAGCTGGTGGGACCATCTGCAAAAAATGAAAGAAAACAGACCTACTAGACAGATTTGGGAAACAGGGAAGAAGACAATTCTTCCACCTTATTGGCAATGAAATGTCAATACAAATTTGCAATTTGTCGAAGTCTTCTTCTTCTTCTCTGTTTTGGGTTGGATGACACCACGTCCAGGCACTTGAGCACACTGCTCTTTGACCTATCCCCAATAGATCTCTCAGTTCCACTCTGTTAGTCTTGTGTCCTCGATAAAAGCCACTATCCTCCTCAGGGGAAGTTTGAGTACACTCGAAGGATCCAATAGATCTCTCCCGAAATATTTCTGTCTGAGTTCCTTCAGTTACTCACACGTGCATATTACATGAAGGCTAGTTTCTTCCTGTTTTTCACATCTCCTACACCAGGGCTCGCTAACCAAGCCCATGCTGTACAAATGCTTCCTTAAAGGACAATGTCCGGATATTAACCCAGTAATTATTTTAATTCTTTTTTTGCTACAACGAATTAGGTTGGCTGAAAACTTTCCGTCCAGCTCCCTTAGTAGTGTTTTGGTATGGAGTTGACCTTCCGTTAACCACCATTTATTTTTATGTTCTTTTTCTAGCCATAACCAGATCTCCCTTTTAGCGGAATTCTTAGTGATTCCACATACAGGTTCTGGTCCTATGAAGTTCCTATTAGTACCTTCTTTGGCCAGTTTGCCTTTTGCCTCATTGCCTTGAATTCCCTCATGTCCTTGCACCCATATCAGCGGCACTGTATTGTCTTGTGCCAGGTTATTGAGGACCTGTTTACAATATTTCACCAGCTTAGACCTGGTAGATGGGTTCATAATGGCTTTAATAGCCGCCTGACTATGTCATTATGTTAATTTTTTTTGCTTGCGAAGCCGTCTTCCCGAATTTCATCGGCGCAGGCTGCGACTGCTAACAATTCGGCCTGGAAAACCGTAGTATTTTTCCCCAGACATATCGATATCTTCCTTCTAGGGCACATTCCGCATATGCCTGCACCTGCCCCCTGACTAGATTGTGATCCATCAGTGTACCAGGTGCCGGCACCACAATCGATCGAGCGACTTTTTGCCTGTTCTCTGGTCGGTATAAGTATGTTCAGCTTAGCTGTAAACATAATTTCAGGTACCATACTGTCCACCGGCATTTGAATTATCGGCTCTTCCAGTATAGTTCCTGTGATATCTGTATGGCTCCCTACAACCTTATTAGGACACCATACGTCATTGGAAGCGGTTCCTGTGCTGTTCATAGCTCCCGTGATTCCCAACAGGGCCTGTCGCTGGAGAGTCATGAGAAGCCCACGGACGATGTCCGCTGTCGCTTGTCGAAGTCTTGTTTTTCGAATTATTTTTAATATTGTCTCAATATCCTATTTTAGCAATGTAAAGATAGAAGGTGGACTCTATGAAGCTACGGTAGCATCTCGTCTAGGACTTGCAAAAGGTCCGTAAATTTTATTAACATATGACAGATAAAACTATAGGTTACTAGCTAATCCCGACCACGCTTCGCTGTGACTCAATCTGAAATGAAATGAATGAGAAAAGAGATAAATGTATTATAGTAAATATAAATTCACTTGGAAAACAAATCATCCAATTGCGTTGCTGTGGCTATGTGAAGTTAAAGGAAAAAAAATGTTTGTGACAAAAAAATTAATTTTTTAATTGTAAAGCTGATGAATTGATTACATTTTTTGTTTAGTCCATTTAGTTATTTAACATAACTTATAAACAATGTAACCCGCTATTTTAATAATGTTCCTGTCACTTGGCTTTTGACACATTGTTGATATTACTTCAAAAACGTCACTTTTCAAATATCTCAGTGTTATTTAAATTCTTTTAATCAAATTTGTATCGTATATGTTCTCTTTTCTTCGATCCTACCTTGAATAAATACAATAGTGAGTGTATTCTCTTAAATATTTAATCTTCCTTTCTTGTGATCCTTAATTTTTGGATTTTATATCACTTTATGTTTAACTTCTTTCTATAACAGCTTCTCTGTGCCTGTTTCCTATTACTTTTCATTCTCATTGAACTTGTTATTAAATTCCTTCTGCCAATACTATTCTTATTCCAGTTATAATTTTTCGATTGTCAATTTATTACAAACAAAATGAATATGGCCATCGCTATACTACTACATTATATTATAACATTATTTTCTTTAGATTGACATTTTTAAATTCGTTATATCTTTTGAATGGAATGTTCGATTTTAATAATTTAAAAAGTATTTTACTGGTATTGAAATGGTCTTTAATAAAATATCATTTAATAGGATAAGGAATAATACAGAGGTATGGATAATATGGTTTGATTATTGTCGGCACTTTTATTAACTTTTAAAATGTAAAAAAGTAGTTATAGTGGCATAACTACAGTTGTTGGATATATGGTTTCGCGGAGTTTTTTGTAGATATTAATACGTTCTATAATACTGTAGAACATTTTTTTGTTCTATCAACAATAGTTTCCGCAGCGTACGCGATGACAGATTTTTTGTGACTAATTTTTATTGGGGATCCCTTTTTTTTTGAAAATGTAATATAGCCTATATCACTCAGTGAAAATGCAGCTTTCTAATGGTGAAAGAATTTTTGAAATCGGTCCAGTAGTTTTTGTGTGAAAACATTACAAACATACATACAAAAACACAAACGTTTCCCCTTTATAATATTAGTTTAGATTACCACTACGACCGTTTCACAATACAGCAACTTACATTTTGTCAAAGAATGACATTGGCGACCAAAATTGATTGCTAGCAATTGTACATATTACGAAGAAGCTTGTACCAAATTTGGGTGAAAAACATTGGTGGGGGAGAGTGGGTAATCAGAAATGTAAAGCATAATCAAGGGATATGGATAGAAAAATGGTTGGAAATCGCTGATCTAAGTGATACAAAATTAAATCAAAATTTCAAATCGACTTACATATGTTAGAAGCTTGGTTTAAACTATATACTTTTTAAACAAGTACCAAACATAAAACTAAATTATTAATAAAGAAATCTATAATTTTATTATGGAATAAATATTACGGAAACAAAATTAAAACAATTTGGCCTAAGAAAACATCGAAGTTCAAACATGTTTCATAAAATACCAATAAATTTATTTTTCGAAGTCACCTACCTGCTTACTATAGATATTTATGGCTGTTTTAAGCTACTGTGCGTCCGATTAGTAATTATTAAAGTATAAGAAGTGCTTTAAATATGCGCATAAATATGACATGTTTTTCCCCAAAAATGTAAATATATGCTTAACTTTTACCATTTATGATATTTTATGCATTTTATTTTTTATGTATTTCGCTTACTGGATATCAAGGAAAGAGTAGTAAAACAAGAAATAGTAGTCTAAATTACATTTATTCTTAAAAAATAATTATTACGTAATAATCTCAGAGGCAGAATTAACCCCCCACCCTATGTTTTGTTATTTTATTGGAGATTTTCGTCAATTTTCGACATTAATTGACGTTACATTACACTTTGTCAGTAAATAATTAAGTTTAACTGTCATTGTCTATGTATTACTGTCATTCGTACGCTTATTAGTAATTTGATTCAAATTTAACTTGCTTAGTGTTAGTGTATTTATGATTTATTTTTTACTAAACTTAATTAAACTTGTTAATGTTGGTGTATATCTTTTCAAATCGGTTTAAGTTAAGTTCAAAAACATTTTTAATTCGAAACAATGACATTGAACGCAAACTCTGTAGCCAAGGTTGTGGTTCTATTCGATGAAGGTTACAATCAAAGTCGTATTGCTGGAATACTTGGTGCTGCCCGTGAGACAGTCGGAGATGCCATCAGGCGTATTCAGGAGACGGGTTCTTACACCATAAGTCCTGGTCAGGGCCGGCTGCACTTCAGTAAGAGACGATCGTTTTATTGTAAGCACGATTTTAAGAGATCGGTTTTGTACCGCCATTGAAGCCCGTAACCGTCTTTCTGAGGCTAGAAATGTTGACGTGAGCGAGCGAAATGTAAGAAGAAGGTTGGCAGAAAATAACCTTTCAGCGAGAGGCCCTTATCGAGCCCCACAGCTTCGCCCGCATCACAAAACAGCTAAACTCCCTTTGGCGCGCGAATACAGTATGTGGAATATGATTCAGTGGAAGAATGTTTTATTCTCCGACGAGAGCAGAATTGCTTTAAGAAATCACGATGACCGCCAGCGTGTATACAGACGTCCAAACGAGCGGTTTGCTCCTTGTTCTCTTGTTCAAACTGTGGGTTACCAAGGAGGCTCAGCAATGGTATGGGGAGGAATTTCTTACGAGGCTCGTACGGACCTGGTGATTTTTGATAGAGGCGGTGTAGATGCTCACAGATATGTACAAGAAGTTGTTCAAGATCATGTCATTTCGATTGCGCTATTAATAAGAGACAACTTTGTTTTAATGCAAGACAACGCACGCTGTCACTTAGCTCGAGTGGTTTTACAATACCTTAATGAAGTTGACATCAGAACTTTCATGGCCAGCAAATAGTCCAGACATTAATCCAATAGAACACATATGGGGTAACCTGAAACGTAGGATTCGAGCACGGAGACCCCCCTCCAACTACCATTAGGAGCTGAAAACTGCTGCGTTGTAAGAATAGGAAAACATCTCACAAGTTGACATTCAAAACGTCATTGGTACACTTCCAAGCAGGCTCTTTGATGTTATTAGGGCGCGGGGGAGTAACACTCATTATTGAGGTCAAGTTCGTTGACAACAATACTTTTTTCCATAAATTTCACGCATTGCTAACCTTGTTCAAAATATTCGAAATTTTCAAAAACTGTTTTTTCTGTAATTTTTTAAGAGTAAAAAAAATTTCAATTAATTGGTCTTTATTCCTTTGTCCAATATGGGCTTCAACATTAAAAACATAAAAAAATTTCAGAATTACAAAAATCTCCGAATTAATGACAAAACATAGGGTGGGCGGTTAATTCTGCCGCTGAGTGTATATAATAAGAAAATTGCATGATAATATGATAAAAGATTACAATTAATAGCTATATACATATAATTCTATAGAAGTTACTTAATAACAAAATAAGATATTATGTTATTAAGTAACATCCATGGAATTATATGTATAGTTATTATTAGTAACTACATATTCACTTTCGCAACGAGATCTACTTAACTTATTTATTCCACCAATTAATAATTAAGTACTTTTCTAGATTTTCGACACTAAAATTTTGTCTTCTATCCCTTAAAATATTGTTTATCTTGAAAACGTTCTTTCGACTTTAACTGAAGTGATAGGTGTATATTTTAATGACACTATATGTTCGGGGTCTAAATGTAAATTATTAACAGCCGAAGCTAATGATAATGATAAAATCTTTGATATTTCTGTTAAGTTCTGAAAACTTATTCTTTGTTGTAACACTATAAAATTTATCTAGTATAGCTTTACCAGTTCGACCTGAAACATTTTTTAATTAATTTTCACAATGTTCTAGAATAGAAATTGACTTTAATAAAGATATTTGGTCAGTCTCTAATTTTTTAATTATTCCACTTAAAACACTATATTGGACATTAATATACGTCAACTGATTTAGAATCTCGCGTTTTTTGAATAAACTTTTGGATTTTATAATTGATTCAGCTGAATCAGAAAAATCTAATACAATGTTTTTTATATGATTATAGTTATTCGCGTGGAATATGGCTGCATCTAAACACGTTCCCCATCAGGTAACTACCGATTCAGGAGGTAGAGGAACATTCGGCAATTTTTCCTTATATACTTGGATTCGTAGAGGTGCTTTCTTAAATATTTTTTACGTTCGAAATTACAGAATTTGCTAAAGAAAACTGACCTCTTGATTCCCTCGCAAACTCTATTTATTCCATGCGCTAGACAAGTCATGTGGATTAAATTTTTGTAAAAAATTTTTCAATTTGCCCTTGCTTTAGTCATATACGCTACCGCAGCTGTGACGAAAACAAGAATTTTGTCAGTCGGCAGA
This sequence comes from Melolontha melolontha, assembly GCA_935421215.2. Lineage (NCBI taxonomy): Eukaryota > Metazoa > Arthropoda > Insecta > Coleoptera > Scarabaeidae > Melolontha > Melolontha melolontha. The sequence continues at coordinate 216,696,182 of OW285235.1, forward strand.
AAATCTGGAGCAAAAAGTCATGAAACTGATTAACAAAGCGAACAATTTCTACGCTATTGGTTTTCTCTAACTCTTTTCTACTGATTAAGCTTTCTGCGGGCGCGCTTCAATATTTTAAATGAGTGAGCGCGTGTCGTAAATTTTACGCTGTTTTTTTGCCGTGTCAAGAACTTTTTGTTGGGGTGTTGCACACATATTTGCGTAGATATTAAACGATGACTTTATGATAAAAATAAAATAATTTTTTTTGGAAGGTTACCTATACTATAATTATAAACAATATTTCTTACAATACAATGCAAAAATGTTTTTTCAAATTTATTCGTCTTGTTGCTCCCCTCTTCTGCAGGTGTCGCAGACGATTTCACTACAGAATGTTTCTTGGAAGTGAAGAATTTGCAGCGGCTGCATTTTATTGATGCTGAAGTTCCTTCTCTTTCCAATACGCATAAAAGACAAACATCTCGTTCTGCAACGCTATGTACTGCTTCTCTCGGTTCTACAGGTGACCATAGTTGGCGATTAGAAAAGTGCTTACATCATGCGGCAAGGTCAAGTGACATATTTTTCAAAAAACCTCTTCTGTATTTCGAAGTTTTTGATGGACATGCATATTTGAATAAAATTTCAGCGTTTACACCGCCAATGTTCATCAAGCTGTAGAATACAACTAAAGGCCATCTCTTGGTTATACGGGACATGGTGTAAGCGGCGCACATCTTGTCGACGGGATCAACTCCGCCTTTTGTGGCATTATAATCTAAGATAATCTGAGGTTTGCGCCTGTTGGAATAAATCTCATCGTTATCATGTAATGTGGATAAGAGAATTACGGCCTTATTTTTTCAGGTACATAAGATGCGAGTGTTTTGTATTTCTGAAATCCAAATACTGAAGATTCAGTTTTTCGTTTTTTTGTGTGGCTGGAACTCGTGCGGAATTTCAGCTTTATTCTTCTTCAGTGTACCCAGGAACGTGATCTTCTTCGCCAGCAATTCGTCAGCTAACGGTATGCTTGTATACCAATTGTCGACAGTGAAATTTCTGCCCGAGTTTTCTATACGAGCTACAAGTCGCTTCACAATGCCTGATAGAGTGTTTGAAAGAGTAAATGGTCCCTCCGGTTGCTTCCCGCAATGTATTTCAAGAGTAGAAGTAGAAGAATATTTGGCATCACATAAAGCATAAATTTTTATGCCGTATTTTGCAGGTTTACTGGGAATGTATTGTACAAAATTACAACGCCCTCGAAAAGGATGCAACATTTCGTCAATTGTAGTAAATTCTGTCAAGTTGAAGGACGACCTGCAATTGCGCACAAAATCGTCAAAAAAATCGCAAATTGTTGCTAGCTTGTCAAAGTTTCTTCTTTGAGCTCTTGTTGTTTTGTCGTCAAACTTCAAGCAACGAGTAATGAACAGGAACCTTTTGTCGCTCATTATAACTCTTGCAATTTCAATTCCAGTCCCGTCAATTGCAAAGATTTCTTTTACATTTGTGTGATGACACTTTTTTATTCCTAATAAATACAACAAACCCAAGTAAAAGCAAACAACTCTTCTCTGCCAATGTTCTTACAATCACGTTCTCTAGAATATTCGTGCTTTTTGTTTTTAGATGATCAATGTACGGTTGCAATCGTAATTTAAGGGACACTTATTTTTGTACATTGTAAAGTCTACTTCATGATAAAATGATTATTTGCCAATTTATGAAATGTCACCAATGTCAGTTTGTATTTGTCATTTAACGAATAATTTTCATTATGAGAACGCATTTGAGTGTTGAACGCAAATCAAGAGCAGTTGCTTTACTGGATAATGGTTGGTCTTTGCGAATGGTGGCCGCTGATTTAAATGTTAGTAAAAACAGCATTCACAATATTTACCATAAATGGTAAAATAATAACTTGCTCATTAGAAACTGTGGTTCAGGTCGTCACAAGGCTTCTACAAATGAACAGGGCCAAAATTTGGTTCAGTATTTACTAGAAAATCCATTATCTGCTTGCGTCGCACGGCGTCGTATTAGAGACTAAATTATGCAGCGACTTATAAATTAGAAGTAACAGAAGAACATATAAGGCGACGAATGATATTTTCTAATCAATATCTGAAAATGCAGCAAGATTTCTGGGATAATGTCATTTTCACTAACGAAAAAGTTTTTCAATCCCATAAGAACGGTCGTCTTCGTATATATAGGCCTGAAAATTGTAGGTATGATGATCAATATTTAAATCGTAATTGCTCTAGTGGCCGTTTTTCGTTGAATGTTTGGGGATGGATTAGCGCACGAGGCCAAGGTGTATGCTGGAGAATAGAGAATTGTTTCAACTCCATCATGTATTCGAAAATATTATGCTTCCTTCCGTAACACAAATTCATGGAAATAACTTTACATTACAACAGGACAATTGTCCTGTTCACACTTCAAGAATTGTGAGGAACTGGCTGGAGGAGCATAATATTAATGTACGTATTACTATGGCCTGCGCGTAGTCCCGATCTTAATCCCATTGAGAATGTTTGGGAATTGTTAGTTAAGCAAATACGTCAAAGTAATTTTAGACCAGCAAATAGTGAAGAGTTGTGGAAAACGGCGGAATACCACTAGGAAAATTTAGATGTCGATTTAGTGCGACAGATAGCGTTGTCATTCAGAAAACGGTCACAATGTGTAATTGATAATAATGGATCTGTAATAAAATATTAGTTAATAAATTAATAAATAAAGAATTATATGTATTAATATTTTCCAAATTATTTAATTAAAAATAAAAGCTAAATATTATATAACGCTTGACTAACATTTCGTTCGTTGAGTAGATGAACTCAGACTTACAATGTAAAAATATGACGAATTTATGTGTTAAGACTTGTCCCTTATTTTTCGATCGTAATAGTACATGTTGCTGTACTTAAGTATACTATTGATCATAGCAACGTCTACAATTTTGAAAAAAGCATCTTTCTCATGAATAATACCTCGAACACGTTGGGTAATGCCGGCAGGTTCCTTGCAAATATTGACTTGCTTTGTTCTTGAAGGAATCCGGTTCTTGCTAGAAATATTATTCAGAAGTATCTTCTTCTGATTCTGAATGTTCCGACGAGTACACTTGCTCTGAATCACTGCCTTCGGCATCTTCAGAAACTTCTTCCTTGGTCTCTTCGTCATAATTATATTATCAAAGTTCTAGAATGAAAATATAACGCATTCGTACAATAAACTATGAAACATTTACTTACATGGGCATGCGCGTGTCGTAAAAATTACGACGACAGCAAATATTATCTTTTTGCGAACAAGATTTGACAAGTCTACACACAACCGTTGTTGCTGCTACTCAAGGACAAACTGATCTAAGAATACAAGCGAGCACACATAGGTCAGATAAGGGGTAAGGGAGAGGTAAGCGATTTAGTAAATTTGACGTAAATTTTACGACAGCGCTCCCGCTGAAAGGTTAAAAAAGATTTTGGCAAAATATTTTGGTTAAATTTGCAATTTAGCGACCACGAATATCGATCGTTTCATCAAAAATATGCAATTTTATGTTGAAAATGTAAAAAATATTCATTTTATTCACACAAATTAAAAATATGTAATTTTTTATACCGTTAATCGCATTATTTCAGTGTAGAATGGATATATCCACAATATTGGGGTAATATTCCTAATAAAAAATATATTTTTTACATAAAATCCGACTTCTAGTAATTATAATCAATCATATTTCATACGAAATTACGTTGAGAAGAAAACGTATAAATGAATAAACAAAGAGCATAAATTATAACTGGCATTTTGTTTAAATTATGTACGGTTAATTTTACACGAACTAATTAAAACTATAGAAGACGCTAACGAAACGTGACACATGAATTTCTGCTTTTTATGTTCCTATCTGATTAAATATTCTTCTTTGTGAATTTGTAAGTTTCGAAAGTTACTTTGCATCATGAATCTAGACTAGATATTTATAAATATTACATGTGACGACGGTATTTCCTAAAGAAGCATTGCATGAATCTTAAAAAGCAATATTTTATTCTGAAAATGCTCGTGCATTTGAACATCACTTTCGTTAAACCGCTTCTTCCGACATTTTCACATTTAAGCCGTGATGCGCTGTCAAAACTAAATAAATAATTTCCTTTAGATTTTGTCGAAAATATTTTTACTTATTTTTATTTTCACATTTTACTGTCTAAATTTATTATATTATTTACATGTGACAATGAACTAAATAAATGCATTCGTCCATACTTTTTATTTTCTCTTTAATATCGTCTTTGTAAATTAATTCATTACAATTTTTTATACAAGGTGGCGCAAAACAAACTCCACTATTTTACACAAATATATTTTATATTTATGAACAAGTTAGAAAGGAAATAACTAAACATTTCTCAAGCTCTGGTAATACAGTTTTAAGTTCTGAATATTACATCTGTGAGATGGCTTCCGTTGTTGGCAGCACATTGCCTTAAACGATTTATAAAGTTTTCGAACACTCTATTAAGAAGCTCTTGATTTATTAAGCGTATTTCGTTCCGAATGCTCTCTTTTAATTCTTGAAGGGTATCGTAGCGATGGCGAAATACCTGCTGCTTCAAATACCCCACAAGAAAAAATCTGGCACTGTTAAATCCGGCGAACGTGCCGGCCACGGAGTTTGACCGAAACGTGAAATAACATGGCCAAATGTTTCCCTCGGCGACTACAGCCATACTTATTCGCGCTGTATGCGCCGTCGCCCCATCCTGTTGAAGATAAACATTTCGTGAGTCAACACCAATCCTATGTAGCTCAGGAATCACAAAATGCTGAAGCATGTTAACGTACCGTTCAGCAGTAACTGTAACGGTACGATTTCCTTCTTCGAAAAAGTATGGTCCAATTATTCTAGACCTTGTTACTCCACACCAAACAGTTACTTTTGGAGAATGCAGTGGTTGCTCGTGTAAATTCCGTGGATTATCTGTTGACCAAAAGCGCATGTTCTGTTTGTTTACATACCCGGACAAATGAAAATGTGCTTCGTCGGACATCATTAGCAAATTAATAATATCGGGTGTTTCGTTTAACATGTGCAGCATAGTATTGCAAAAAAGTACTCTATTTTGTCTATCCTGAGGATGTAATTTTTGCACTATTTGTAGTTTATAAGGATGCAATTTTAACTCGCGCATAATTCTTTGGGTACTTCTTCGTGAAAGTCCTAACTCTAGCGCCTGTCTTCGTACCGATAAACGTGGAGCTGCTCGGACTGCTTCTCTAACTCTCTCTACATTTTGTTGGGTGCGTACACTCCTTGGTCTACCATGTTTTTCGTCTAAAACGCTGCCGGTTCTGGCAAATTTATGAATCCAACTCAATATTGTTTTCCTTGTGGGAATCCGTCCACGTCTTGGAACTTGCAACTTATTCCGAAAGTGTCGTTGTGTTTGTATGATAGATTGTGTTTCGTAATCTAGTTTTACTGTTGTAGCACGTTGTTCACTTGACCACCGTTCCATTGCTATTAGCCCAATGAAACGGCACGATATGACGTTTACACTGACAGGTATATTCAATTCCAATCATCTATCAGTCCTGCCAGTCACACGCTGAAATAATGGAGTTTGTTTTGCGCCACCTTGTACATGTATATCAATAAATCTACACGACTAGACTCTACAATCTCGAAATTTTCAGTAATTTTATCTAACAAAAATCCAAAATTAGAATTTTTTATAAATCAACATCAATAAACTAATTCTATTAGCACCTCAAGTTTTCCTGTAATATTTTTTCTATCATTGACAACTGCATCAACACGCAGTTATTGAATAGCACAATTCATTCGGTTAACCGCACATCTGTTTTTTGTCGTTGAACTGTGACGCAATTACTTCAATATTACAGTGAAATTCCTTTCATCATGGGTGTAGATAGAAGCGTGAGGATTTTTTTTAATTTATTTTATTTATTGGTTTATATTTCGTAAGATAAATAAAGTACAGCGAGTTAGTTTCTTTTTTCATTGTTTCAAATGTTAATTACATAATTCGTAATTTTTGTAATAGATCCTGTTTAATATCGTTTCATCGAATCTACTTCTCCCAATTATTGACGTAAGTGTCCAGTCAATTTCGTTAACATACGCATACATTTTTAATTTTCATTTATTTAGATCTAGAACATTGTTTAAGTTACTTTTTCAGGCATTGGTACTGATTTGAAAGATGGCTGCTTTTGTGTAGCACTTAGGAACATAATATTTTCGTAACGAGGATTCATAAGGAACATTTCCACCAGTATATTTTTGGAGAAATGTTTTAAAGGTGGGATTGCCAAGTTTTTTTGATGGAGTATTTGTCGCCATTAAAATTTCACAGAGTTTTTCAATAAAACTGTGAGATTCCAACAGGTCTAATTTCTGTGTGTGTTTGGGATGTGACGTTTTACGTGCGATTTCTTGGAATTTTTTAAAGATATTTTACAGACTTTGCAATAAATTTCGTAATCACCGGCAATGGACATACAATCAGTATCCCCTTTATCCAACTCGCCATTGTTTAACGATGCCATTCTCGACGTTGTTCCATATCATATCTAAGTGCCGACGAAACTGTCGATATATTAGGACGCTGTGTGGTAAATGTTGTAGCTGGTGTACTATATCCAACTATTCCATATAACGCATATGTAATAGCAACAAAAGTTATAAATACAGTTGATGCGGAAACAGTAGCAAAAACAATTTACGAGAATATGCACCAAATGTTTCATTCGGACGACAGGTACAAAGAAAAAATACGTTTATTTGTCATCTACAGTGCTGCATATTTATTAAAAACAAGCAGACTATTAAAGGAAACATATCCTAATATGCTGCATATTACTTGTATAGCACATGCTCTCCACATAATCTGGGAATATATCAGAGACACTTTTCCGGAAAAAAGTTTTCAAAGGAGGACCATTGAGACTAGCTCTTTACAGGGAAAATCTTCCATCTTTGTCACTGCCTCCTTCTCCAGTAATAACTAGATAGGGAACATGGTTGGAAGCTACTAGTTTTTATGCAGAGAATTTCGATAGTTTACAATTTTAGTTACATAGTTACATGTTTAAATAACGATGCTCGAAATATTTTTGAGTGCAAGGAACTAATACAAAGTCCAAATTAAAAAAACAGTTGTACTTTATTCAGGAACACTTTGGAAATTTGCCAAAACCAATCACTTATCACCTTTGAAAATCTCAAATTAAATGATGCATTAACCACATTCGATGTCTGGTCCTTATTGATAACATATGACTAAAGCTTATTTGTTATATGATCTTCGCTTCAATTTGTAACAAATTACTGCTTTATGTTCAGATTCCTTACATACAAGGTAGCATTTAAGTACGTAGAATGGAGCGGGGGGTATTGGGAGAGCTCTTTCATCTCATAACGTGTTTAGCAACTCATTATTAGTATATATATAAAGTTTCTATCATAATTGCGTCAGAAGTGTCTGAACTATCGTCGACCAAAGGACTCAATCGAGATGAAAGTGCGTAATATGAAGAAAATCGAGTAACGCGCCGTTACAAAGTTTCTTACAAAGCAAGGAAAGTGTGTTCAATCTAATACTGAAAGAGATGTTATCGGTTCATGGGGATTCTAGCTCGGGAAAAACTATGGTTTATAGGCGGCGCAGTCTCTTTAAGCAAGATGAGAATCAGTTGAAGACGATAGCCGGGGCGGTCTAATGATCTGACCATTTAAGAACTTGTTCGAAAGGTCTAAAAATTAATAATGGAATATGCTCGGCTAGAGAACGCACAACTCACAGGAATTATTGGAGTAGGTGTCCGATGAAACCATTTTTAAAAGTCATCATGAATACCTTTGATATAAACTGCAGACGGCAAAAGTATGTCAAATTACTTAACAAGCGATTACCAATTACCTTATACCTAGGACTAAAATTTTAGTTCTACTTCAGATCTGTAGCGAAACCTTACAATATAAAAATTACACACATTATGTTATCTAAGCAATTGTAGATTGGCATTAAAAACAAGAAAGAAAATTAAAGTTATCAGAAGCTATAAATTATTACAATTTGCTCGCACCCCTATGGGTGCGTGGCCACAACAAAAAAACAGTATAAATGTAGGTTGTTTTACTAAAATTTGCCCTTAAATTATTCATAAGTGAAATCAATTAAAACATATCATTTAAAATATAAAATTATTTTAAAATAAATTCTATGACAGTCTAAGAACGGTAATTAACTTTAAAATAGTATAATATCAAATAAAACTCTTAAAATACCTAAATTACAAAGCTCAAAAAATACAATTTACGAAGATAACTATCTATAACTTATTCTATGCCGTTTAAGTTAGTGTCGAAAGCATTAAAAAGCAAACAATAGAAAACCCCAGAAGCGAATAATCCGACGAGTTTTACTTCACAAGAATAAGAAACGTCTATGTAGGAATACCTCGGCTGCTATACGTGTGCGACGATGATAGCGAATCCCACGGCTGGAACAGTTCTTGCCTGAAGCAGAAGTTCGGCTTGGTATTTCTATCTTCCTTGCTTACTTGGTTTGACTGTATCTTTCGTGTTTCGAAATTCTGTAACCGGATGTCGGACTATGAAAGTCAGTCAAATTACGCCTATATGCTTCGTAAGAAAGGACGTCAAAATCACTAACGATACAGGTTTCTAATTAACATCTTTCAAATCCTCTGAGAGCGTAAAAATCACCAAAATTTAGGGTACAGTGACCGCTTGCGGAGCACCAAGCAAACAACTTAACTCTAGCACGTCTCACAAACTAATTCCTCCAAAATCACACTTCGACACCCTCGCTATGGAAGTGTGCCAATTCAGCAAAACTCCGTCTATCCTATATGGCGCAGGGATCACAAAAGAAAACCGATGTAAAAAACTAAGTTTGGATATAATTATTTAACCACAGGGCGGTAAAGCATAGCGTGAAAAATAAAATATAACAATATTGACTGACACATATGATGCGGTCTGGAGAGAAGGCTTTCTTTACAAATTCCTTAACGTAGTACCATTCACCCAATACTTTTTTGACCTGCCATAGAAGATATGAATTTAGAAGATTTTTATTTTCAACAAGATGGATGTCCAGGCCATTCAACTCGTTTAATACCAATTTTTATAAATCAACACTTTCCTGAAAGGTGGATTGGCTGACATGGTCTAATGCATTGGCCAGCGAGATCGGAGGATTTGATCGCTATGGATTCTAACTTATGTGGTTATTTGAAACTAAAATTTTATTTATACGACCTTCATAATAACATCGACTTATTAAATCAAAATACTAGGGATGTTATAAATAAAATTATACGATACTTTCAGAGTTAAGATGTGCAGCCCCTTGGAGAAAGTCAAAAAAAGTATAGTTTATTTCAAATTATAAGAATATAACTTTGAACGGCTCTAATGCTTTTATTGCACCACCTTATGTGATGATAATTATTATACCTGGCCTCCTTATTGAACGGGTACGGTTTACCTATTTGCAACGTATGAATCTAGGGGCCGTATTGACTATAAATTAGGGCCCTATAATATAATAATAAAACGCTGTTAATTTCAAGTATATAATAAAAAATATCTGTACATTGGGTTTATATACATAGAAAAAATTACAAATCGTGTAGCAACATGTGTAGTGGATACATGTAGATATATAAAGCTAATTTATTTGTAATACACAATGAAATTTTTTTGTGTCACCGCATTTCATAAATCATCTGTGATTGAGTCGTCCTGCAAATCGGTGCCTGTGTCTGAATCGTATTGCAAATTTATAATATTTTGTACATGCGCATATATTCGTCCTCTTTTGCTATTGCGTGTTTAACAGCATTTTTCCAATTTACAGCAGTTATATGTTCCATAGCATTTTTTATGTGTGTTACACTGCTTTCACTAAATTTCGGTGTTTGATTTGTTCGTCTTATGGTATTTTTCAGTTGGGCCCATATCAATTCAATGGAATTGAAAATGCAATGGTATGGTGGTAAACGCAAAAATGTATGTCCTTCTTCTTTGGCTCTGTTATCCACATAATAATCCTTTAAATATTCTTTTGTCTTCATCACCTCTATTAATTGTTTTTTTTTTGTATAATGATCCTCAAAATATAAATCATTTGCTTCTAAAAATGTTTTAATATCTTTCTTATTATTACATTTTGTAGGAACTTTGGTTTGCTGTCGAGTATGATACGGAGCGTTGTCCATCACTATCACACTATCTTTTGGTAAATTTTGCAGCAAAGTGTCACAAAACCATTCTTCAAATAAAGATGAGGTCATATCTTCATGGTAATCTAAACTTAAGGATTTAAAATTTTTAGCAGATAATAGCGGCTGTCCGATCCATCCTTTTTCTGACCCAGCATGAAGAATGATTATTCTCTTCCCTCTCGAAACCGGCGCGTCCAACTGACACATACTTGAATTATCCACCCAACCTTTGCAAATTGTGGCATGGGTGTCATACCACGTCTCGTCTAAATAACATATGAATCGTCCTTCCTGTCTATACCTTCTAATTGCCGTTAAGTATTCATATCGAAGTTTCTGTAACCTCGGGCTTTCCATAATTGTCGACGTTTGTCTATAGTGCCAAACTTAAAACCAGCTTTCTTTAGCGTCCGCCACAAGATTGCTTTAGAACACTGAATATTTATAGGCTCATCACTGATTCTTTTATGTAAGCAGTCAAGTGTAGATACTCCATTTCCTCTGTATAAAGAGTATACTTGCTGCCTAATAGTATCAATTTCATACTCTTCAATTTTTCTCGGTGCTCCTTTGTCACTTCTTTGCTTTCGAGGCCCTGCGTTATTCTTAATTATTTTATATATTGTTCCAAAAGGCACCTTGGTTAATTGCGACGTTCGTTAAATGTTCTGGGTTTGTAGTTCGTTATTTTCTTCCATCAGGGTATGATAGACATTGAAAATTGTCTGTTTTGCATCTTCTGATATATGCTTTCTCTGTCGTGCTCCAACAGTATTATCACTATCCACATCATAATCACTAACACTTTCAGCAAAAGGTCGCCACATGTTCGTTAAGTAAAGAGAGAAAAATCAAATATGTATACAGCAGTAAGGATTAACAATAAATGATAAATAGACTCAATATTAGATGTAATATATACCAACTCTCCTAACTATATTTACTTAAATTTTGTTTAATAATTATAAAATTGTAATTTAATGACTATTTAACTATGTATAATAACTATACATATATTCAAATTAACAACTGTTGGTACTTATATAATTATTAAATTTAATTTCATCTTAATTGCAGTAATTACAATTTACTTAAATTTTGTCATTACGGACCTCAGCAGTTTGTTTGCGTAAAAGATAATCGTATTGAGCGGCCAGGTAGTTATTGCCGCAGGTGAGGAAAAGGTACTTTACCTGAAACGGCAATAATTTTTGTTCAACTATAAAGGCCTTCTTGATATTAAAATATCAAAAGTAAACTAAAAATAAGTTTCAGGCTAAACAGTGTGGAATCCCAAAATATGTAATTCCAATTCGAAAATTTTTGGTCAATTATACCTATTGTGAACTTAATTCGAGGAGCCACTGTATAGTTTTTTTATGACCAAGAACATACGACACACTCGTATATCGATGCGCCCTAGATATGCGCGTTTGTATTGAGGATATTTAACATTAAAATGCATAAATCATTAGTTTGGAAAGTATTAATAAAACATATAGTTTTTGTTTCTGTTCTAGATTTTTCTACTTGGTTTTATTGTGTCTGCATATTCTGTACTATCTTCCTTACATTTAAACATAGTAATTTGTTCCATTTATAATTTTCTTCAATATAAACTCGAAAATTATGCAAATATCAATTAACGCTTGCGCAATATATAATTTGTAGTAGTATTCCACTGTATCTGTGTAATTAAAGAACTAATTAGGTTAATGAGTACAACTAGAACTTGCACGGATCTTAAGGAAGCCTCATTAATAATAAAAAGAAATGAATATTCCATTCCTTTCTTGATGCTACATATAACAAATGATCTCGACTGTACATGTTTTGTATTCATTTGCAGATTCTACGTGGGAACAGCGATACGGCATCCGTTGAAAGCCATCGACTCATGCCTCCGGTGTTCGCTAGTCGTGTCAGAGTGCTTCCTTACAGCGTCCATCGACGCACCGTTTGTCTTCGTCTGGAGCTCTTGGGATGCTTGCAAGAGGGTAAGATATTGTGAACTATTCATGCTCTGTCACTCAATGTGCAACTCCGCTATTAATTATGGATAAACTGAGTAGCGGATCGCAACGCTCCTGTGAGATGTAATCTACCATCTCGAAGAGTCGACTCTGCATCTGACACTGATTAATCACTACCCTTACTTTATTATGAAGGTCATTTACATGCCGCGTGCCGACTTTTTGATGTTCTCTCCGCTCCGATAGCGGGCTAATTTGTGCGTTCTTTACTTCTTTCGCTCGATGTTCGTGATCTGTTTTTATTAAAAAGTTTTAATCAGAACGTATTGGTGGAAAAAAACCGCTTGAATTTTTTGCGCACATAAAAATTTACTTTTCCGTTGACGATGCTGACCACAAACTTCAGAACAAGTTGTGATTTTGATTAAGTGTACACAAATGCTAATAACTTTTGAACAAGATTTTTTTCCAACACACAAGTTAATTATAAATGATTTATTAATTTTCTCTCTGTTTTACGTCATGAACTAATTTCTTTTCCGAAATATAAAAGTTTAATTTCTAATAGCGTGAAATCATTCATAAAGAATATTTTGTAATATTAAAATTCATTTAAAACGAGTTTTTAGTACAAAAATTAGCCCTCGAACACTTTTGTTTTCAGGTACCCCCATAAAAAGTAACCGTATGCCAATAAATCGGGAGAACGAGTTGGCCAAACGGTATCCTTGTTGCAAGAAATAACGCAGCCTGGGAACAAAACACTCAGAGCATCCATTGAAATTCTTACAGTGTGGTTTGTTGCCCCATCTTGCTAGAAAAGTGTGTTTCCATTCAATGGAAAACGGGCAAGTTGTAATGTCAGAAAGTTACCAATCATTTCAACATATCGCTGAGAATTAACGATCACTGCATTTTAAAATTTATTCTTGAAAAAAAAACGGGCTGATGATTCCATTTGCCGAAATTGTGCACCATACTGTTACCTTATCACAATGAGGAGGCGTTTGATGAAGTAAACGAGGGTTTGCATCCGTCAAATATCTGAAATTTTGTTCATTTACGAAACCTGATAGGCGAAAATGCGGTTCGTCACTCATCCACAAGTTGTTCACTTGGTCGTCAGTAGATAAGCTATGGGAGTTCTGGTGCAAAATCCCATGTATTTTCTTATGGAGGTTCGTTTTTTATTTTTGGTGGTGAGACGTAAATGCGCATGCGCCAACCAGATCTGTGTTTGAAACAGACAGGTCTCTCTTTGAAATAGAATGGTCCGTCTTTGAAAGAAACGGGGCTGCCTTTGAAACAGACAGGTCCGTCTTTGAAACAGATAAGTTTGCATTTTAAACAGACAGATCTGTCTTTAAAACAGACTTGTCTGTCTCCAAAACACAGCCCTATCTGTTTAAAAGACAGACCTGTCTGTTTCAAATACAGATCTGGTTTGCGCATGCGCATTGACGGCTCGTCCCCAAAAATGCAAAATGAACCTCCAGAAGAAAATACATGGGATTTTGCACCAGAACCCCCATAGCCTATCTACTGTCGTCATTTCCTTCGAGTATCCAGAGCGTATCCTCACAAAACGGACTTGTTCACTATCACCCGGGTGGAGAAATTACACCATCTGAATTTTGTACGGTTGAAAATGTAAGTCTTGGTGGAGAATCCTTCTAATAGATCTGTCACTTATTCCTAGGTGTGCAGCCTGACGTATGACCAATCGGTGTGGATATCTTAGCACCGCCTGTCGAACAACTTCGATGTTATGGGTTCGAACTGTTCTTGCACTCCTATCTCTTTTTTGATCGTCGAGCCAGCTTTCTCGAGGTTGTTAGTCCACGTTATAATCTCGTTATCCGATGGTACAGGCTGGTTGCGCGGTATATTGGAATAGCGTCGAAAAACACGACGCGTTTGAATAAAACTCTCGATATTCTGATAATAGGCTTTCCATTCTGATAATATTATTATTATTTTGTTATTCTGATAATAGGCGAAGCCGCGTTGTTCACGCGCCCAACGGTTCATTGTTAACTGAACGGTAGGCAGCCCAGATGCTGGTATAATTAATAGCCTGTAGAATTCTACAGCTGGAACGGTTCTTGTCTGGAGCAGATCTTCGACTTGATGTTTCTATCTGCGTGGATCGATCGACGTGGATATCTTAGCGCCGCCTGTCTAACAACTTCGATGTTGTTATGGGTTTGAACTTGCACTCACACCTCATTTTTTGGTCGTCGATCCAGTTTCCTCTAGGTTGTTAATCCACGTTCTAATCGCGTTATCCGACGGTACAGGCTGGTTGCGCGGTATATTGAAATGGCATCGCAAAACGGAACGCGTTTGAATAAAACTCTCGGTATTCTGATAATAGGCGTTCCACTGCGAAGAGGCGTTGTCACCCCTCCAACGGTTCATTGTCAACTGAACGGTTGGCTGCTCTGATGGTGGCATAATTAATAGCGTATTTCGTAGGCAATTTTTTAAATTTTACCCTGCTACTAATTAAGTGTAAATGGATAACTTTGAGCATCGCGCAGGATTAAGTATCCTTTAAAAGAAAGGCATGTCCTTTACCGATATCAATGATTATACTCGAGATATACTAGGTGAGGGTTGCCCTCATATATAACCGCAAGAAAATGAGGAAATAAAGTTAAGCCTGCAACTCTTAAATTTATTTCCTCATTTTCTTGCGGTTATGTATGAGGGCAACCCTCGCCTAGTGTACCTCTAGTATAATCATGGATCAGCTTATAAGTCCAGAAATGGTGAATAAAATTCACGATTTGTTGCTAAGTGACCGACAACTGAAAGCATTAGAAATAGCAGAAGCAATGAGCAAGGTATGGGTGCTTTATATTTTGCACGAAGAACATGATATGAGAAAGGTTTCGGCGAGATGGGTGCCGCGTTTCCTGTCGACGGTGCGAAAACGTATTCGCTGTCAAATATCGACGAATAATTGAGAAATTTTTAAACACAACACAACATATTTTTTTGCGCTGATTTGTTAATTGTGATGAAACATTGGTTAATTATTACACAGGCCTCCAAAAAAAATTTTTTTTTTGGTGCATCTCTGTTTGTTTCAATTGTCGATAAAGTAGGTAATGTACAGTATATTGACATACGTCATTTTAACTCATCAGCTCTAGTGTACCTACTACCCTCATTGGGAATTGTTGTCGGTCTTGTTAAGGTCTTGTTCGTAACTAGTCATTATTACAATATCATCGATAAAGTTTGTGTTACTATTTCATTATGGCTAGTACGTCCAGACGTTGTGTTAACGATCCTGATATATTTTGTTATGTTTGTGGTGAATACATGCTGAAAAATCTGCGTAAATCGATTACAAACACAGTGCGTCGTTTGTATTTTGCTTACTTCGGTATTGAAATTCTACACCAAGATAATGTGTGGGTGCCTCATAGGGTTTGTAAAATATGGGTTGAACATTTGCGACAATGGGAGAGAGGGAAACGTAAGTCTTTGAAGTTTGGAGTGCCTATGATATGGCGAGAACAAAAAAATCATTATGACGACTGTTACTTTTGTATGATTAATATAGTGGGCATCAACAAAAACAATCGCCATAAATGGAAATACCCTAATATTTCTTCAGTACAAAGACCTGTTCCTCATTCAGAAAATGTTCCAATACCAACTTTTCACCAGGTAGTGCAGCAATCTCAGGAGGATGACGCTGAAATACCTATTTCTTCCCAAGTAGATGATGACTTTCAATACTGCGGAATAACATAAGATCCTAAGCCATTTTCGCAGAATGAGCTTAGTGACATCATCAGAGACTTAGATCTTTCGAAGGAACGTGCTGAGTTACTAGCGTCAAGATTAAAAGAAAAAAATTGTCTTTCCTCAGATGTTCGAGTGTCTACATATCGCACGAGAGAGGGAAAGTTATTGAAGTTTTTTTCATCTGATGAAAATTTTGTGTATTGCTGTAATGTGAGTGGCTTGCTGGCTTTCATGGGTTAAACGATCTATCGGCCCAATGGATGGCGTCTCTTTATTGACAGTAGTAAACGAAGTCTAAAAGCAGTTCTTCTACATAATGGAAATAAATATGCTCCCGTTCCAATTGCTCACTCAACATGTGTAAAAGAAGAATATGAGGTAATTTCAAATCTTTTACAAAAAATGAAATATATTGAACATAACTGGGTGATCTGCGTCGACTTGAAGATGGTTAATTTTTTATTGGGTCAACAGAGTGGTTATACTAAATATCCATGTTTTATTTGTCTCTGGGACAGTCGAGCTAAATCACGTCATTGGACTGCAAAAAATTGGCCTGTTAGAGATGCTCTTGTTGTTGGGGAAAGAAATGTTATAAATGAACCCTTAGTTTCAAGAGAAAAAATCATTCTTCCGCCATTGCATATAAAATTAGGGCTAATGAAGCAATTTGTTAAGGCTCTCGATAGAAATGGTTAATGTTTCCAGTTTATTTCTCACAAATTTCCTGGTTTAAGTACTGAAAAACTAAAAGCAGGTATCTTTGATGGACCTCAAATACGTAAATTGATGAAAGACACAACTAATTTTGAGACTTGTATGAATGATGTGGAGAGGCTTGCCTGGCAATCTTTTGTAGCAGTTGCACAAAATTTCCTCGGAAATCATAAGGCTGACAACTATGTAGAACTAGTAGAGGAAATGCTGGTGCGATTCAAAGATTTAGGCTGTAATATGAGTATAAAATTACACTATCTCAATAGTCATCTACATCATTTCCAACACAATTTAGGAGATCTAAGCGAAGAACAAGGGGAACGTTTCCACCAAGACCTAAAAACAATGGAGAATAGATACCAAGGAAGGTGGGACAGTCATATGATGCTGACTATTGCTGGGGAATCATGCGAGATTGCCCGAGTCAGTTTCATTCTAGAAAATCACTCAAAAGACAATTTCTTGATGTTTACTGTCAATAAAATATATATTTTTTCGTGAATTGTGTTTTTTTTTCTCGGGAACTAGAGCTAACAGAAGAAAACGGGTAACATTTTTGATATCGCCATGTAAGACATACTTAAAATCGGGTCTAAAATCTCCAGAACCAAAATGGTTGTAGGCCAGTGATACACCCTAATCAAAACAACAGTCAAAGATGTGGACCAAACGTGGAGGACCAATTCCAAAATATGCCAAGATAGGTATATTGGCGCGAAAGGTGATGGCATCGCTATTTTTGGATTCAAAAGGAATATTGTTGATAGACTATCTTCAAGAACCGTAAACGTCGAATTTTAGGCAAATCTTCTAGATTGTTTTAAAGACAGCTACCGTTGAACAGAGTTCAGAAGAGACTAAGAAGAAAATGCTGTTGCACCATGATAATGGATCTGTGCATTCCAGTACGGTTGCTACAGAAACAATTGAAGAATGACGGTTCGAATTAGTACCACACCCCCCACCATATTCACCAGACCTGGCATTATCTGAGTTTCATCTACTACATAAATTAAAAGATTTTTTCGGAGGCCAATAGTTTTGCACAAATGAAAAGCTAACTTCAACAGTAGACAATTATTTCACAGGGTTAGAAGAAAATCACTTTCAAGACGGAATAAAGAAACTCGAACACAGATGGATTAAATGTATCGAATTAAGAGGAGATTATGTAGAAATATATATTTTTTTTGTATATATTAATTTTAATGAACGAAAAAAAAATTGTTTATTTTTTACTGTTTACTTAACGAATATTAATTTTTAATTAGCAGCAAATCATTAAAAAAATTAACGATGAACTTTATGAAAATTTAGGATAATTATTTTAAATTTAAATGCAATTCGGTTAAGCAAATACTAGTCTTTTGATTGAAATAAGAGCATAGTTAATAACGAGTATTCCCACCTCCAGCTCTAATTACTTCTTGTATCCTTCTCAACATGCTACCAATTAGAGTTTGAATATATTCTTGAAGAATTGTATTCCATTCATATTGTGTTGCAAATCAAAGTTCTTCTATTGTATTTGGAACAGGATTTCTTTGTCGTAGGCGGCGTTTTAGCTGATCCCAAATGTGTTCAATGGGATTCAGGTATGGGCTATACGGTGGTCAATCTAAACTTCGAATCTGAACTGCATCAAGGTAATTAGTCACTATGCCAGCCGCGTGTGGTTGAACGTTATCGTACATAAGTAAGAATCTACCTTATCCAATGTGGCCCACATATGGCAAAACATGGTCTTGGAGGATGTTTTCGATATATCAGTCACTAGTTATACTTCCCTTGGCATCCACAAGTACGGTGCGTCCATCCCAACTTATACCTCCCCAAAGCGTTATGCCACCACTTCCAAAACTAACAGTTTGTATGAGATTGCAGCTGCTGTACCGTTCCCCAACTTTTCTATAGACATGATTTCGCCCATCTGGTTTCCATAATTGGATTCTAGTCTCATCGGTGAACAAAATATTTTTTCAATTTTCGATATTCCATTGAGCTTTTGTTCTGGCAAATTGTAGTCGATCAGTTTTGTGATTTTGAAGAAAACGTGGAACTTTGGCAGGCCGTCTTGGCTTTAAACCTACTTCTTTTAGTCTTCGTCTAACCGTTCTCGAACTCACATTAACATGTCTTACATTTAGTAACTCATTTTTGAGATATTTGGATATCAATGTGCTATTTTGCGTAGAATTTAGTGTCAAAAACGATCATCATTTGCTGTTGTGCACCTTTTGCGCCTTTGGCCACGTCTTCGTACGAAATTTTCAGTCTTTTGATACCTTTTTTAAATATTCGATACTGTAGATTGACCTCTCCTGAGACGTCGTGCCATGTCTTTTTGTCTATATCCTTCGTCATACAGAGTTACAATTTGTGCCGCTTCAGCTTCATTGTATTAGCTAACTGGTGGCATAATGCTTGTTTTTAAGAGGAAGAAACAAACGAAAATCACTAGCACTTATTTAATTTCACCACAATTAATTCATGTTAATTCTTAAATTATGTGAGAAAATGACCCAACGCGCAATAGACAATATACGCCATTAAAATCATTAAAATGAAGTAAACGTCAAAATATTTTAAAGCAATTGAATATATTCATCTACTAGATCAATAACATCAGCACATATAACATTAACAGTGAACCTGCATTTGTGTTCTTCACACCAGATTTTTAATAATATTTTATATTATTAAAAATACCTTTGTATTATACAAAACTGGTGGGGTTTACCTACTCATGTATGTTTCAATTATTCTGATACATATAATGAGCCATCGAAAAAATTCATAATTATAGTAGACTGTGAAATTGGGTTGGTACTTTAGCCACTTCCACATAATGACACATTACTTGATGCTTGACAGCTTCATTTGGTTTCATTGTAAAAAAAAAGTTATGGCATTTAAATGATACTACAACAAAAAAGAAAACAAAAAATTTATTTAATATCGAAATCATAATCAAAATTTACATATAGCTGCAGAAGTTGTTGAAAATGTTGTCCATTTACATCTAAACAAATTAAATAAATTAAATTTTCTTAATAAGAGTTTTGAAAAATTTGACAAACTTATAGTTTCAATGTCAAATAATAAATGTCATTATGTGGAAGTGGCTAAAGTACCAACCCAATTTCACAGTCTACTCCAATTATGATTTTTTTCGATGGCTTGTTATAACTTTACGACGATAATTTAAAATTATATTTGAGTAATAGAGATAACAAAAAATATTCGCTAATTTTGTCCATGAGTGTATATAACGGGTTATCATAAAATAAGGGATATATTTTAAATTATTATAACATTTAACAAATTAAGTTAATAACAAAAAATTAATGAAATCTAATTGCTTAAGAAATGGGATTAAGTATGCACAAAACCCGTTACGGCAATTGCTCAATATGATCTCCATTTTGTTGTTCTAAAATTACCAACCTTCCTCCAAATTGTACACAGCATTCTGTAACATTTCTGGTTGAATTGCACGAATTTGCTCCATAATGTTTTTTAATTCTTATAGCGTTGTTGGTCGTCTTCTAAACACTAAACTTTTTAAATAACCCCACAGCCAGTAATCCGCTGGGTTAAGATCAGGTGATCTTGGTGGCCATGAATTTGCGAAATGTCTGCTTAACACCCGATCTTGAAAAACGTTGGTTAACAATTCTTTGACTGGTAGGTAAATGTGCGGGGGTGCTCCATCCTGCATAAAAATGATGCTTTCAATTCCGTGGTGCTTGTTTTGCAGCTGTGGAATAAAATAATCTCTTAACATTTGCAAGTATCGTTCACCGTTTACAGTTACAGATACGGCTTCGTCACTCTGCATTTCCTCGTAGAAATACGGACTAATGATAAAATCAGTTGTAAAACCGCACCAAACGGTGACTTCCGTGTCATAAAGATCTTGTTGAACGATTTCTTGTGGATTTTCTGCAGACCAGATTCTACAGTTTTGAGTATTGACTCCACCATTGGTATACGGCACTTGCAATCGCTTGGATATCGCATTTGCACTGCTGATTGCTAGTAGATTACCTCTGACTACGTTCTGATTTTCATGAAGAACTTCTGAAACTTGGACATCACTAATTCTTGGTCTTCCTGATCTTGGTAGGTCAGTTACAGACCCTGTTCTCTAAAATTTTTGTATCAAATCGCGGTACCCTTTCATTTGACAGGGCTCCGCTCTCAAACCCATTCTCGTGCGAAATCTTCGTAATCCAGAGGTGTAATTTTTGCCGCATTCATAATAACACTGAACTAAACCAATTCTTGTTTTTTAAATTGAGTCGTTTGAACTCTACTTGAGTTTTAATTTCAAAACAAAACTCCAAATTGAAGACACTCATGTCAACAATTGTAATGACAATTCTTTCCTTTTTCATAGATACAGTAAAATCCAAATCCAAAAGCAACTAAATTCCATTTACTTTTTGCTACTAGCTTGATTTCTTAAAATTATATAAGACTTTAAAGTATACCCCTTACTTTATGATTACCCTATGTTTTAAATCTCTCATTGATAAATAAATGGACATCATCTGCAGCTTCAATCAAAACTTTAATAACATCTTCCGACTCAAAGATTTTTTATTATTTTTTGCTAGTATCCCTCAGTCACTTTCTTCAAAAATGCAGTTAACTTGCTATATCTGAGAATTAATCACATATATTTGACAGCTCCCTCATGTAACATCTGTCACTTACTTTAAAATGTCAATTTTCATTAACCAACAATGTACATTTTAGCATAGAATAGTAGGATCATAATGTTGATGGCTTGACTTGTTTTAATTTATTAGAAAAATATGCCAGAAACACATTTTCACCCAGGTCGTTGGTGTTTTTTGAAATTCTCCACTTCTAGAAACACTTATATTCTTCAGAATAATTGAAACATACATGAGTAGGTAAACCCCACTAGTTTTGTATAATACAAAGGTATTTTTAATAATATAAAATATTACTAAAAATCTGGTGTGAAGAACACAAATACAGGTTCACTATTAATATTTTTGTGAACGTGTCCGAACATATCCCTCCCCAGAGACGTAGATACGTATTTCGCCTTTCTACAGGCTCATCGGTACGGGAGGGATATGTTCGGACACGTTCACAAAAATATTAACAGTGAACCTGTATTTTGTGTTCTTCACGCCAGATTTTTAATAATATTTTATATTATTAAAAATACCTTTGACTTATATTCTTTTTCATACTTTTGGAGCTATAATTTCAACACCGTTTTTTACGCTTTTTCTTCTACGTCTAGGTTTTCAAAATTTCTCATTTCTTCCTTAATTTACTAACTATTTCGTTTAGAACAAATGCTTATACAGTTTGAACGAAACAAAAAATTTTCAAACAATAAACAAAATACCATAGTAACCCAATGCCATAGTAGTTCTTGCTATTGAGATCTTAAACTTCGTTAAATAAATAAATTTTTAATGTATAAGAATTGATTTTTTTCTTAATATCTGCTATAAAAAAAATATAATTTTACAGATGACGATAAATTTCATTATTGACTCGCGAAAATTAATTCACTCGTGATTTCATCACTTGAATTAACAGTTTCCGTTCGTCGATAAAATACAATTTCATCTTTTTTTATAAAAAATAACTATTAAAGAATGTATACGAAATTACTAGTGTCGATTCCAGCGATAATAAATAGCAACTATTTACGTATATAAAATAATGTGTATGTTATGATAACATGAGCTAAATTATTATGTAAAACGAAACTTTTATTATTATTATGTAGAGCACTTGTGAAATATTGAAATAACGAAATAAAACAAAACACTTTTTCACAAAAATAGTTTTAATAAACTAAATGTACATTTCGTGTGCTCTGCACACATCATCAGTAGTACTGTTTAAACATATCTACGAGACAATATATAATATGAAAATACATCAAATACAGAAAAATTAGAGGTATAGGTGAAAACAAATTAATGAAAAATTGCAATGAACCTTAAAACTATTACAATTTCTGAGAGGTGAAATACCAAATATCTATGAAACAAAGGGGGGCATCGGGTTGGACTAACGGCAAAAGGATTAGGGATTACAATATAAAATATTAATGTGAATGAAGAATTTAGTACCTGTTTATAAGATGTCTTAAGTATTTAATGAGGTCGGTATACATGTTAACAGTTTATTAGTGAGGGGTGAAATATCATTATTTAGAAGATAATTTTTGTGTTTTTTCATGTGGATGGCTTGCCACATGTCTAAGTTTCTATGTATTACGGCTTTTTTTTAAGTAAACTAACATTTTTTAAATTGAAGTTGTGACCTGTATCTGTATGATGTAGAGGTAATGCTGACTTTTCGATGTTGTGTAATTTAACATGAGCCATGTGTTCTTTGTATCGTGTTTGAACATTTCTTCTGGTTTGCCCGATGTATAATTTTGGACAAGAATTACAACTTATTTTGTAAATGCCCGACTCTTTCAATGGATCTGTGTTAACAATTTTTGTTTTTAGACACTGTTGTAACTTATTATTCTTGGAGAAAGCTGCAATTAAATTGTATTTTTTTAAACAGTTTTATTACGCTGTTATGCCAATTTTTATGAAATGATATCTTACAGTATTTTTTATTGTTGTTCAAAGTGTCTGGTGTTAGAGTGATTTTTGAAGCTTTGAGCCTTTTCGTTTCTAGTTTGTTATTTTCAATTTGACATCCACAGAAAAGAAACACATACAGACAATGGCATTCATAAACACTCGTACACTTTTCACAAATATAAAGAGAGCAATTCTTATTCTTTAATCAACAAATTACTGTTAATCCATCTATGAATTTTAAGAAAGAATTAGACTACATACTTAAAGTTGTAGAATTGATTGGTTACGACAAACAATTAGTATTGAAAATTAAAAACAAACTAGAAAAGAAAAGGCTCAAAACTTCAAAACTCACTCTAACACCAGACACTTTGAACAACAATAAAAAAATACTGTAAGATATCATTTCATAAAAATTGGCATAATAGCGTAATAAAACTGTTTAAAAAATACAATTTCATTTCAGCTTTCTGCAATATCTTCTCCAATAATAAGTTACAACAGTGTCTAGAAACAAAAATTGTTAACACAGATCCGTTGAAGGAGTCGGGCATTTACAAAATAAGTTGTAATTGGCCAAAATTATATATTGGGCAAACCAGAAGAAATGTTCAAACACGATACAAAGAACACATGGCTCATGTTAAATAAAACAACATAGAAAAGTCAGCATTAGCTCTACATCATACAGATACAGGTCACAACTTCGATTTAGAAAATGTTAGTTTAGTTTAAAAAAGCAGTAATAGAAATTTAGACATGTGGGAAGCCATATACCATGTGGCCGCGTGCGTTTGCACTATAGGGAAACCTGTAGTGTAAGCAAAACACACAGAGGTGTCCGTGTGTTAGAACGGTAAAGAAGTAGACGCAATGTTCCAATGGATTACAAGAGAGCCTAGTATTTCGCATATCCCTATGATGCAGTCGTATTTGTCCAATAAATTCACATTTAGACGGTGTAGCCGCGCAAGCGCATTAGCTGTCGCTCCCGCATATGGGTGTTAGTTGCAATGTTTATATCGTCAAGGGAACTACTCGCTCACAATATTTAATAAACCGCGTTGTTGGTGTACGTAACGGTCATTTACAAAATGGAGTATTATACACCGGAGCAAAAACTCTTTATGATTAAACAATTTTACGGTGGTAATTCTGCGGAAGTAAGTCGAGCTTTATTTGCAGCTAATTACCCTGAAAGTCAAATTCCCAATGCAAGCACCATTCGTAGGACAGTTAATCGATTCGAAACTACATTTTCTTTAGTAACTAATAAAAATAAAGTTGTTCCGGATAAGAATATAAGTGATATACAAATTCGAGTATGTGCTTTAGTCGAAGTAAATCCCACTATGTCGTCTCGACAAATTGCCCGCGAATTAGGTATCTGTAAAACAACGGCTCAAAAGATTTTACGTACTAATAAATATCGTTCATTTAAGAAGTAAATATTTTATTTTTAAGTATTTTATTATTGTTAAGTTTTTAGAGTGTAATACTACTATAATACTAATTATTTTCGTTAAGAATTTTTTTATGTTAAAGTCTAGTAGTTCTGTTTATGTATGTTTGTTTTTTTTGTTGTTTATGAAGCTGTGATGAGTTACTTCACTGAGATGTTATCAGTGATTATCTGATGCTTCAAACAACTGCAAATATTTACTTCTTTCGGGAACACAATACCTCCTACACTCCTGTTCACTTGATTTGCCTACGAATCCATTTATACGTATAACTTATAATACGCCCGCTGTCGGTGTGGCAATTCAAGTTGGCACGCCCATTATAGTCGACCAGTAGTTACTAATACATGCATCGCGCTATCGATGGCAGCCATACTGTATATGAAAAAATACAAAAATTATCTTCTAAATAATGATATTTCACCCCTCAATAATAAACTGTTAGCATGTATACCGACATCATTAAATACTTAAGACATATTGTAAACAGGTACTAAATTCTTCATGCACATTAATATTTTATTTTGTTAATCCCTAATCCTTTTGCCATTAGTCCAACCCGATGCCCCTTTTGTTTCATAGATACTTAATATTTCCCAATGAACTCATTCTCAGAAATTGTATTAGTTTTAAGACTCATTGTAATTTTTCATTAATTTGTTTTCACCCTACCTCTAGTTTTTCTGTATATGATGTATTTTCATATTATATATTGTCTGGTAGATATTATATTTAAACAGTACTACTGATGACGTGCGCAGAGCACACCAAAATGTACATTTAGTTTATTAAAACTATTTTTGTGAAAACAGTGTTTTGTTTTATTTCGTTAAAACCAAGCTTAATTATTTCTTGTGACAAAATTCAGAGCAGTCAAAGTTTACAATTGATATGTTTGCTGACGAGAGATTTCTGCTTATCCAGCAGATAATAAATTATCAACACCTGGATAGTCCCTTTAAAATGAGTTAATTAAATTTAATAAACATGTACGTAATCTACTAAACGCGTTATAAATCAGACTCAACTTAAATAAGATATAGTACCTAACCAGATGTCGCCTCTATCAGTGAACTAAATTATCGTGCCAATTTGGAGATTATAGATTCCGAATATAACACGATAGCGACATATTTGGATACTGGATGTTGTTCGGTTTCTTGCATATAACCGAACAGAAACTTAATTAGATTTCCCAGAACAAAGGCTTGATTGGCTTTTGATGCATGGAATACGCGCTGCGCTATTGCACGCAAATTACACGAAACCTTGGGAAGAGAGAAGAGAATAACTTCTGTCAGGGGCAGCTCACGCATTTAGACGACTTGACTTCAATCTATACAATAGTAATAAAAGACATTCTATACCGTTCCGTTTCTCACTTAAGTGCACGCGTTAGGGTAGGTACAATTCACATATCGGGCTACAATAATATACCCTAAAATTGCAAAGGGGAAAATAAGAAGAACGCACGCATAGAAGTCCATTAAAGCGATATATAATAAAGTGCTATAAATTTTCATTTTCTCTTGATCGCCGCGCTACACCATATTGACCACTTGCAGTCGCAATAATGGACGGATGATTTATCAATACATTCCGCACCCCTAGCCCGATATAAGCACAAAAAATATTCGAATATTGAGGTAAGAGTAATTATTGAGATATACAATGTGTCCGGGAAAATGTGGGAAATCTCTCGGATTCAGATAGAACATTAAAAAATAAGATGACAAGTTCCCATAATTTTTATCCTAGCGGCCCTCCCTACGGAGATACGGCCTCCTAAAGGACCCCACTGGAAATAAATTTTTCTTGAATAACTTTTAAACTACTTATTATAATTTAATGAAAATTTAATATGATAAACAGTAGTAAGGACCTCTAAAAATACTGCCCTTAAATTTAAATTAGCATGTTTATTTTACCAGAGGCGGACTAGATTGTACATTTTAATGCTTACATTTTTAACACCCTGTATGATAAGGAGTTAAAAAAACAAATTTGGATACCTTGAACATTAATCTAAAGAAAAGGTACTCTTGTTCAATGAAGATAAAATGAACCGTTTTCGAGGAAAAAAAAATAAAAGAATTAATGATTTATTTCTATTAAAAAGAACCATGTTTTTTATTTTTTTTTGTCTGCAACAAAGTGTGATACAAAAATCATTCCAGGAACAAAAAAGTTTTAGTTAAGGTTATTTAATACGACAAAATTAGAAAGATTCTTAGAAATGCAGTTTTGTCCCAGAAAGGCACCTTAACAAAAATTATGTTTAGAAATGTACTCACTAAAGCTTGCAACGATTGAACTAAATACGCTAATTAGAAATAATTAATTAAAAACTTCATAAGTGGGTTCAACCTGGGCTCCGTGAACTCTGATACACTCGCGGGCACGACGAATAGAGGACTGCTGTACTCGCCACAACAACCCAGCATTGTTTCTTATCACATCACAATGAAATGTGATTCTCTGTAAAAGTTCCTCCCTAGTATCAACCGGCGAGGAATACACCAAGGTTTTGAGATGACCCCACAGGTGAAAATACATTGGCGTTAGGTCGGGAGACCGTGGAGGCCAGGCAATGGGACCTCCTCTGCCTATCCAACGGTTTGGATAGACGTTATTCAGGTGGTCGCGTACAGCAACGCTAAAATGAGGTGGGGCCCCATCATGCATAAAATACATGCTTTGGCGGGTTGCAAGTGGCAAATGCTCTATTGAATCCAGAAAAGCGTTCTGCAGGAACTGTAAATAAAGTTCACTATTCAATCGTGGCGGCAATACGCATGGTCCAATCAAAAAATTGCCAATTATTCCTGCCCAAACATTAATTGATTGGAACTGATGTTGATAATGATGAACGACAGTGGCATGAGGGTTTTCATCAGCCCATACATGCGAGTTATGTAAATTTACAATACCATTTTTCGTAAACCCTGCTTCATCGGTAAAAAGAATAGTGCTAATGAAGTTTGGGTTTGTTCGTTGCTGATCTAACAGCCAGTTTGCGAACTGGATTCTACGAGGAAAATCTTCAGGAAGTAGTAGATGCACTTTTTGCAGATGATAAGGGTAAAACAACTGTTCTTTAAGTACTTCATGAATTGTCGTTTTTGACGTATTAAGCTGCGCGGCTAATCTTCGAATGCTTATTGAAGGAGTATCACCTACAGTATCCAAAATATTCTCCTCCAATTGCACCGTACGTACTGTTCTTCTCACACCAGCATCAGTACTTTTTTTCGCAAAACTTCCTAAAACATTAAAGAAAGTCAATAATGTTACCTTATTAAATGGAATCGCCCACCAGTCTCTCTTAGACGTTGGTCAAGTCGCTGAAATGTTTTCTGATTTGGAATATTGCGATTAGGATATATTTCTTCATACAACCTTCTTGCTTCCAAAGCATTGCAAGATGCAAGATCGTACATAAGATGCATATCTGCATACTCACGAAATGTGTATCCCATTAGCAAATTAAATTTACCAAGATATTCAAAATTCAATAAATAAATATCGAAGTAAAGGATCAACATGTTAACAATATGAAAGATTACAAGATTTAAAATTTACACGTCAATGCAAGATATTTATTAATTCGTGGGTACCATAGTAACGTTTGTAAAAACAATGCGTCTTCTAGTACTGAAAACAGTTTTATTTTAGACTTTTGTATCACACTTTGTTGCAGACAAAAAAAAATAAAAAACATGGTTCTTTTTAATAGAAATAAAACATTAATTTTTTTTTTTTTCCTCGAAAACGGTGAATTTTATCGACAATGAACAAGAGTACCTTTTCTTTAGCTTAATGTTCAAGGTATCCAACTTTGTTTTTTTTAACTCCTTATCATACAGGGTGTTAAAAATGTAAGCATTAAAATGTACAACCTAGTCCGCCCCTGGTAAACTAAACATGCTAATTTAAATTTAAGGGCAGTATTTTAAGAGGTCCTTACTACTGTTTATCATATTAAATTTTCATTAAATTATAATAAGTAGTTTAAAAGTTATTCAAGAAAAATTGATTTCCAGTGGCGTCCTTTAGGAGGCCGTATCCCCGTAGGGAGGGCCACTAGGAAAAAAATTATGGTAACTTGTCATCTTATTTTTTAATGTTCTATCTGAATCCGAGAGATTTCCCACATTTTCCCGGACACATTGTATAAATACGAGTATGTGATAAATTTATACTCGTAGTGCATCAAATGTATAGCACCTACTTTGTGCATAAATTTTAATTATTCATAATTCACTTAACTATAATTTACTTAAATTTTAAATTGTCTTACGACCTCACTATTATCACAAGAAAGTTGCTTTCTTGTGACAATATTTTAAAAAATATTTGTAAAACTCAAAATAACTGCAAAGTAAAGATTTTCTAAAGGACTATATAAACGGTATAAACCTTAACACTAATATGAAAACATAATTCTTTCGAAAGTAAGGGTACTCTTGGAAACGGGCGATATAGAAGAATTTTCAAAATAGAAAAAAGTTTGTAAATACTTTTATTAGCATAAATATGCAACACATGAAGCAGATATGTATTACGCACATCTGTATCTGCAAACATCTGTATCTACACATGGACATACACCACGTACGAGGTGCATTCAATTTCTAAGGCCTCCGATTTCTTTTCGCCAGACTGGAAAGAGATAGAAGCATGTGCATTGTTTTAAAATGAGCGTGCGTTCGTTGTCAATACATCACCGAGATGGCAGCACTGTACGGCAGATGGAATTGTAGCGGCAGCGTCGAGAATGAGAACTGTTTTAGATACTTGAAATGGCTACGTTTTCCTTACTTGAACAGCGTGCAATCATTCGTTTTCTGAATTTGCGTGGTGTGACACCAATTGAAATTCATCGACAGTTGAAGGAGACATGTGGTGATGGAGTTATGGATGTGTCGAAAGTGCGTTCGTGGGTGCGACAGTTTAATGAAGGCATGACATCGTGTGACAACAAACCGAAACAACCTCGGGCTCGCACAAGCCGGTCTGACGACATGATCGAGAAAGTGGAGAGACTTGTTTTGGGGATCGCCGAATGACAGTTGAACAGATCGCCTCCAGTGTTAGCATTTCCGTGGGTTCTGTGCACACAATCCTGCATGACGACCTGAAAATGCGAAAAGTGTCCTCCAGGTGGGTGCCACGAATGCTGACGGACGACCACAAGGCTGCTCGTGTGGCATGTTGCCAAGCAATGTTGACGCACAACCAATGCATGAACGGGACTTTCTTTTCGTTGATTGTGACAATGGATGAGACGTGGATGCCATTTTTCAATCCAGAAACAAAGCGCCAGTCAGCTCAATGGAAGCACACAGATTCACCGCCACCAAACAAATTTCGGGTAACCGCCAGTGCTGAATAAATTATGGTGTCCATGTTCTGGGACAATGAGGGCGTAATCCTTACCCATTGTGTTCAAAGGGCACTACGGTGACAGGTGCATCCTACGAAAATGTTTTGAAGAACAAATTCCTTCCTGCACTGCAACAAAAACGTCCGGGAAAGGCTGCGCGTGTGCTGTTTCACCAAGACAACGCACCCGCACATCGGGCTAACATTACGCAACAGTTTCTTCGTGAAAACAATTTTGAAGTGATTTCTCATGCTCCCTACTCACCTGATCTGGCTCCTAGTGACTTTTGGCTGTTTCGAACAATGAAAGATATTGTCCGTGCTCGCACATTCACCAGCCGTGCTGCTACTGCTTCAGCGATTTTCCAGTGGTCGAAACAGACTCCTAAAGAAGCCTTCGCCGCGGCCATGGAATCATGGCGTCGACGTTGTGAAAAATGTGTACGTCTGCAGGGAGATTACGTCGAGAAGTAACACCAGTTTCATAGTTTTCGGGTGAGTAGTTAGTTAGAAAAAAATCGGAGGCCTTAGAACTTGAATGCACTTCGTATTTCGCAACGTTCACTTCAGTCAAAGACACGTGTTTCTGTCTTAATAGACGTCATCAGTTTGGCTAATGAAGTACAGAAAGGAAAAAAATGAACTTACACCTATATACGTATTTTTTCCCTTCTGTGCCGGCATAGCTGGTCGAGAGAAAATCGCTATTTTCGACGTAGTCTCTTTTGTCCGTCAGATGTAACTAGATTATCTGGTGCCGCCTGATAGAACAAAATTTGCTACTTACCTTCTAACTTTACTTCATTAGCCAAACTGATGACGTCTATTAAGGCAGAAACGCGTGCCTCTGGCTGAAGTGAACATTGAAAAATACGAGGTGTATGTCCACATGCACGGATACAAATATGTGTAATACAAATTTGTTTCATCTGTAACAAATGCGTAGTGCGTGCTAACGTATTGATGTACTCAAATTTCTTTAATATGGAAAACAGACTATCTGCAAAAGCTTAAGTTATGACTAATTTTTGTTTGCAATATACGAAGAGATACAAATAATGTGAAAACAACAACCACCATAACAAAAACATGCAGCCAAATGCATAAAAATGCAGACATCTTTTCTTGATGTAGGCATTTTTCATGTACGAGGGCGATTCGTAAAGTAAGTTCGGTTTTCGCCTAGTGAGCAGAGTAGTGGGATTTCCGAGCGATCGCAGCGCTGCGGTGTAGTCTAATTCAGTGTGAGTCTGGTAGTACTAGTAAGAGAATCGTTCTGATATTCTTTCGTCTTATTTTTGTCATTAAAATGACTGCGGCAATTAAAAATCTCGCCGGCTGTGAATTACATGCTGTTATCCGATTTCTGTGTGCAAAGAAAATAAAGCCTGCTGAGATTTATAGTGAACTTTGTTCTGTTTATGGCGAAAATGTCATGGGGACGGTTCGAAGTTGGTGCCGTGTCTTTCGAGATGGACGAACTAATGCCCATGATGAAGAACGGAGCAGAAGACCAACTGTCGTGACGAAAGAACTTGTGGGTAATGTCGAAGAAAAAGTCGTAAAAATCGGCAATTCACAATCACAGAACTGAGTTCCTTTTACCCGCAAATTTCACAGTTTTGTATATGGGATATTTCCAACTTTTATAAGTATGAATATCCGAATATCTTCTGAATGATTTGATAGTGTGAGTAGAATTGTGAAGACAGAAAAAAGTGACGAGTATGTGTATTTAGCGCTTGAAAGTTTATCGAGTTTATGGCAGTGAAAGGAAACATTGGATTGTCGATTAGCGGTTCTGGAAAATGTGAAATATAATGTATTTTATAATGATAGGATGAAATGTGTGGTTGAAAGTGGCAGTGAAGTAGATGTAGAAATAGAGCAACTGCATACTGGTGTAATATTCGCATGTGTTTGTATAATGAAGGAGTTAGTTATGTATTGGCCTCAAAAAATTAAAAATGATGTAAATTATTTGTGGAAAAATTATATATGATTATGAAATATAATACTAAAATAAATTAGATGTGTTCGTTTTACTTGTGTATTTTTACCTTATATAATTTTATATAATAAAATAAATATACCGGGTTTTTCTTTTGTCATTACACATAGGTATAATCCATTGACTGACTTTTCTTCATTTCCAATTACACATACGCATAAATGAATAGTGGCATATAGTTGGCAACCAGTTATATACGAAAATCTACGTACAAACAATAGATTAATTCTTAAATAGATTGCCAAGGAGAGAAAATATTTTTTTAATGTCATATTTCTCAATTTTTATTAATTACAAAAATCTTAAATTAAATACATTTTATTGAGAAATAGATAATTTATTTAAATCATGGATACATATAGCAAAGACGACAAAGTTTCAATGGTAATGTGGTATCAGAAGAATAACAGTTTAAAGACGGCCAGAGACATGCTTTCCGTTAATTACCCTAACAGAATATACCTTGTGCAAAGACAACTTTAAATATTTATAATGGATTCAAAGTTGTGTTCTAAATTCACACAAAAAAAATGATAAAATCAATCATGTGTTAAAAGAAGACGCGAAGCTGAATATCCTGTGGTCTGTAGGATCGCTTTTAGATGTAGCCAGGCGGCATTTTAGAGTATCGTACAGTTCGGTGTACAGAACCCTGAAGGAATTTAAATATAAGCCATACAATGTATCAAACCATCAGGAGCTTTTCGAGGAAGATAAAGTAAAACGAAGTGATTTTTGAGAAAAAATGTTTAATATGTTGAATGAAAACGAAGCAATTTTAAATCAAATAATTTTTACTGATGAAGCTTCATTTACCATAAATGGTGAAGTCAACTCTCAGAATTTCCGGTTTGTATCCTACACTTATCCATTGAAAAATACTAAATTTCCTTTCCATTAATCCATTTTAGGTATTGGTC
This sequence comes from Melolontha melolontha, assembly GCA_935421215.2. Classification (NCBI taxonomy): domain Eukaryota; kingdom Metazoa; phylum Arthropoda; class Insecta; order Coleoptera; family Scarabaeidae; genus Melolontha; species Melolontha melolontha. The sequence continues at coordinate 216,729,308 of OW285235.1, forward strand.
CCGTACAAATCCTCATGCCCAAAACCTAACCCGAACACAGTACCCTCAAAAAGTCAATGTCTGGATTGAAATAATAAACGATAGACTTATTGGCCCATTTTTTATTGACGGTAACCTCACTGCAGAAAAATATTTAAACCTCTTACGCAACCACATCATTCCAACAATTGAGATCAACTTTGGTTCCAAATGGATGGGGCTCCGGCATATTCTACTCACGTCGTCAGGAATTTTTTGAGTAACACATTTTAAAGACGGTGGATTGGCAGGTTTAGCCCCATACCATGGCCTCCAAGAACAGCTGATTTATCTTCAATGGATTTCTTTCTTTGGGTTACCTAAAAAGTTAAATTTATAATAACGTGCAAATTCTTAACATGAATGAATTGAAAGAACGTATACTTACTTCATGTGATGGAATAAATCCAGAATTTATTCGGAATACCCTGCCTGCGTTGCTTTCAAAATCGCCTGCGTATTGCCTTGAAAGACAAGGAGGACATTTCGAAAACTTGCTATAAACGCTTTTGTTATATTGTTTTTTTATCTTAATTAATCGTTAGAATAAATTAATTTTTTTATTGAAACTGAGATTTTCTTTCTTTTCTAAAAGCATAACCTAACTCTTTGTGGCTTTATTTTCTTTGGCATTACCCACTGTTGCCAGTGATAGAATACTTTCGCGATAAATTTTGTTTTGAAATAGATTTAAAGAGTTTCATGTACATTCTGTATGGCAATCTAAATAATTTCCCTTTGAATGCTTAAATATTCATATGTTTAATAGTTATAAAGCATAGTAAGATGAAACTTATTGAGTTATATCTTTAGCTAATAGGAAAAGGTTGGGTGTAATTTTAATAAAATAAATATGTACTTAGTTTACTTATTAATATTTTTAAAATTTTTATTTAGGAACAATATCATATTAATATTTTTCGGTTTATTCTTCTTCTTCTGTTTTGGGTTGGCCGCCAGCATGTCCAGGCACTTGAGCACACTGCTCTTTGTACTATCCCCAATAGATCTCTCAGTTCCAATCTGTTAGTCTTGTGTCCTCGATAAAAGCCACTATCCTCCTCAGGGGAAGTTTGAGCACACTCGAAGGATCCAATAGATCTCTCCCGAAATATTTCTGTCTGAGTTCCTTCAGTTTCTCACACGTGCATATTACATGAAGGCTAGTTTGCTCCTGTTTTTCACATCTCCTACACCAGGGCTCGCTGACCAAGCCCATGCTATACAAATGCTTCCTTAAAGGACAATGTCCGGTTATTAACCCGGTAATTATTTTAATTTCTTATTTGTTAATACGAATTATGTTGGCTGAAAACTTTCCGTCCAGCTCCCTTAGTAGTGTTTTGGTATGGAGTTGACCTTCCGTTAACCTCCATTTAGTTTTATGTTCTTTTTCTAGCCATAACCAGATCTCCCTTTTAGCGGAATCGTTAGTGATTCCACATACAGGTTCTGGTCCTATGAAGTTCCTATTAGTATCTTCTTTGGCCAGTTTGTTCTCATTGCCTTTAATTCCCTCATGTCATGTCACCCATATCAGCGGCACTTTATTGTTTTGTGCCAGTTTATTGAGGACCTGTTTACAATATTTCACCAGCTTAGACCTGGTAGATGGGTTCATAATGGCTTTAATAGCCGCCTGACTATCAGTCATTATATTATTTTTTGTTTGCGCAGCCGGCTTCCTGAATTTCATCGGCGCAGGCTGCGACTGCCAACAATTCGGCCGTAGTATGTTTCCCCAGGCATATCGATATCTTCCTTCTAGGGCACATTCCGCATATGCCTGCACCTGCCCGCACCTTCCCCCTGACTAGATTGTGATCCATCAGTGTACCAGGTGCCGGCACCACAATCGATCGAGCGACTTTTTGCCTGTTCTCTGGTCGGTATAAATATGTTCAGCTTAGCTGTAATCTCAGGTGCCATACTGTCCGCCGGCAGTTGAAATATCAGCTCTTCCAGGATAGTTCCTGTGATATCTGTATGGCTTCCTACAACCTTATTAGGACACCATACGTCATTGGCCCTCAGCCTCAGTATCGCAGCCATTGAGTGGATGGAGACCCACGATGGCCCCCATGGAAGCGGTTCCTGTGCTGTTCATAGCTCCCGCGATTTCCAACAGAGCCTGTCCCTGGAGAGTCGTGAGGAGCCCCACCGACGATGTTCGCTCCGTTCTCCTCCACCAGACAACTGCTCCATAAGTAATCGTTGGTCTTATTACTACTGTGTACAACCAGTGTACCACATTTGGTTTTAGTCCCCAGGTCTTGCCAACAGCTCTTCTGCATTTCCAGAAGAGCTGCGCCGCCCTGTCTGCCACTTTGATTAGGTGTTTGCTCCAATTCAGTTTCGCATTAAGTGTTATGCCTAGATACTTCACTTCATTGGTTAGTTCTAACTCTTGTCCAAACAGCCTTACGCTATCCAGATCATTTAATTTTCTCATGTTGGTAAAGGCTACCAACTTGTTTTTTTTTGAGGATTGACAGTTAATCCCTCCTCAAGGCACCATCTTTCCACAATTCGCAGAGCATTTCGCATGATGCTCGCCACTCTCCCCCGGAATTTCCCCTGGAACACCATGACAATGTCATCGGCGAACCCCTGCGTCCATATTCCCTGGTCATTTAATGTCCTGAGGAGATTATCCACTGCTAGACTCCATAGTAGCGGTGACAATACGCCTCCTTGAGGACACCCGTTTGTTGTCCTCATGGAGATCGTTTTGTTTTGCATTTGGGCATGAACTACTCTGCTACGCAGCATGTTATGAACCCAGTTGCATGTGGTGCTTTTTATTTTCGATCTCTTGAGGATCGGTTTTAGTCTTGCACACATTTGTTCTATTATTAAATGAGCTATACTATACACTCTCACTTTCTGCTGAACTCGCTAGAATACAGAAGTATTTCCTAGCACATTGTTTTAAGGGTTTCAACTCTATTCCTGTTACCTAACAGAAAATTCAAATAAAAAATGTATTTGCCCTTTTTTCTTAAAATTTACCAAAATAACAGAGGATCTATACGTCCTGATTTGAATTTGGCCTTTCGAGGTATTGCCTTTTAGTTATTATTAAATCCGCTGTAATTGATTTTACTTTCTCTTATTCTATCTTGCAAAAATCCAAATAATGAAAGTGACTTACAGGCATCTATTCTTTATTTTCAGGATCTACTTTCTTCATAATATTCAATAATTCTTGATCTAGAAACGAGGTAACCCCGGTAGAATTTTCAGTACTACGAAAACTTTCTCTTTAAATCGAGGTTCTCAAAGAGTTAGTACTCTAGTAACTAATCCTCCTTCATATGAAAATAGCCTTGCTTTAACAGATTCCAAAAGTTTGTTGCATAGTGTCTTCCCTTCCTCAATCTTTAATTCCAGTAGTGATGCTGTCAAATAATTGTACAGTCTGAATGTTGATTATGTTGTGATTATTAAAGAAGTAGTAACATATTTATTACCGACAAGAATTTCTCACTCCTGCTTTTTAAAATAAATTTCTTCATTTTATAAAACCACTTACTCGTAAAATACCACGACGTGTTATTTGTTTCTATAGTGTTACTGAAATTCCCCCAATACGCGAGCTACGTTCGGTAATTCATTAGAAGTAATGTGAGGAGGTTCTACAATTTCGTTGTGTAGTAAAATCTATTTGTACTTTTTGATATATTTTCTACCTTTTTTGATACACTAATTTTACTATCATGGATATATTTCAACCTTAAAAAATACTATCAATCTTCTTTGAATTTGTTAAAAATATTTAAAATCGTTTTCGCACAAGTTGTTTGGATAATTAACTGTTTTAAATTATGCATTTTTCAATAAAATGTATTTAATTTAAGATTTAAGTATGAACAAAAAACATAAATTTTTGACAGTTTGAAAATGTTACTGGTATATAACTGGTTGCCTACTATATGCCACCATACATTTATGTCTATGTGTAATTGGAAATGCAAAAAGTCAATGCATTATACCTATGTGTAATGACTAGAGAACGGACGGAATTTCCATAAAACGCAATCGGCAATTGGAATTGTGTATAACGTCGCTCAGTACATCCCGGCGTAATTCAATGAAGTATTTGTTTGACTTACTCGGACACCTGGTCTCGCCGCGATAACAATGGACAAGCCTATTGTATTCGAAGAATATAGTGTTTTTTAAAGTGTTTTCATGAGCGTAGATAGAAGCGGGGTTTTTATAATGTATTTTATTTATTAGTTTATATTTCGTAAGATAAATAAAGTGCTGTGAGTAAGTTTCTTGTTTTCATAGTTTTAACTGTTAATTACATCGTAATTTTTGTGATAGATCCTGTTTAATATTGTTTGATTGAATCTATTTCTACCAATTATTTCGACGTAAGAGCGTGCATTGAATTTCGTTCAGCTTCAATAACTTACGCACACATTTTTAGTTTTCATTTATTTAGATCTAGAGCATTGTTTAAGTTACTTTTTCAGACATGATATGAAAGAATGTCGAGAACGGCATTGTAAAACAATGGCGAGTTGGATTGACGGTCATACTGATTGTATGTCCATTGTCACTGATTCCGAAATTTATTACAAAATTCGTAAAATATCGTCAAAAATTCGTTAGGATCGCAAACACATCTGAACTCTGTAAAACTTTTATGGCGGCTAATATTCCATTAAATAAACTTAGCAATCCCACTTTAAAAATATTTCTGAAAAAATATACTGGTTGAAATGTTCCTGATGAATCAACTTTAGGCAAATATTATGTTTCTAGGTGCTATACGAGAACAGTAGAACGCATTAGAGGCCAACTTTTAAATTAATACATATGGATAAGCGCCCAAGAAACGGTGGATATGTTAGGACGCTGTGTGGTAAATGTTGTAGCTGGTGTACTACATCCAACTATTCCCTATAACTCATATGTAATAGCAACAAGTGTTATAAATAGAGTTGATGCGGAAACAGTTGCTGAAACCATTAAGGAGAATATGCAAAAAATGCTTCATTCGGACGCCACGTACAAAGAAAAAATACTTTTATTTGTCAGTGATAGTGCTGCGTATATGCTAAAAACAGGCAGACTATTGAAGAAAACATATCTTAATATGCTGCATATTACTTGTGTAGCACATGCTCTCCACAGAATCTGTGAATATATCAGAGACACTTTTCCGGAAGTTGATAGACTTGTATCAGCTTTTAAAAAAGTTTTCAGAAAAGCTCCATTGAGAGTAGCTCCTTTCAGGGAAAAATTTCCATATCTGTCACTGCCTCCCACTCCAGTAATAACTATATGGGGAACATGGCTGGAAGCTACTAGTTATTATGCTGAGAATTTCGATAGTCTAAAACATTTCGTAACACTGCTAAAGGAGGATGCTAGAAGTATTGGTGAGTGCAAGGAGCTCACACAAATCCCAAATTTAAAAAATCAGTTTTACTTTCTTCACGAACACTTTGGGAAATTGCCAAAACTAATCACTTATTTTGAAAATCGAAATATCAAATTAAATGACGAATGATGAATTAACCACATTAAATGTGGCTGTTAATAATTTGAAAAGTATTCCAAGTGACTTCGGATGTGGCCTTCGGTAAAAGTTTGAAGCAATTCTTAATAGAAATCCAGATTTAATTACATTGCAGCAATTATATATGGAGACAATTCCACAAAATCTAACGGCTAAATATGAAGAAATAAAAGAATATTTCCAGTATGCACCTATAACCAGTTGCTCGTGAAACGACGTTTTCTATTTATAAGAATGTACTTAATTCAAAGAGAACAAAATTGACAGAAGAAAACCTTGAGAAACTATTGCTAGTCAATATTAATACTCCTTTACTCAACCTGAACGACAAAATGAACAAATAAAAATGTTCCAATTATAGAAATAAAATTAAAAACTTCAAAAATACAACTTTTCAACAAATACATACTGCAGTGAATTGTGATGTTGATTGCTTAGATAACTTTGGTTCACAATACACAGTAGCTTTGCCGGTCTATCTCAGTCGGGTCGCCTTCCAGGAGCTCTTTAATCTACAGGTTTACCCTCATAGGGTACGTCGCACAAGAATAAAACAAAAGGTATTGGGAGAACAAACAAAGATTCAACCCTCAATATCTTTATCCCATAAAAAAAATAAAAAGAAAAAAAATAGACTTTATAAAGTTTAAAGTCGAACTGAAACATCTATAATGAGACAGGGGGTGAGGAAAACTTTGATACTAAATGAAAGCAAAAGGTAAAAACTTCACCAAAATGGCCGCGAGCAAATTACAAATTAAATATAAAAAAAAACTATCAGATATTATCAATTACGTTATCCCAATATCAAACGTCAAATAGAAAACTATCTATATTCACACGCAATCTAAATTTTAAATCATGCGCACATCAATATGATACAAATAAATTTTCCCACCTTCTAACCTTCTAGAACATTTTATTAAAAAAAATTACTTAAAAAAAAAATCTGATAATTTTTCTTAATATTTCTCTGATTACAAAAATATTTTATAAACTAAAAATTAATGATTTTACTGAGCTCAACAATGTTATAGAATGATTTCTAAATACATAAATATATATTAACAGAAATATACATACATTAATTAATGTAGCCACTTCCCAAAAAAAAACTATTACAAGAGAGACTACAGATAGGTCATTCAAATCAAAATTACAAGTATAAAAAGACATAATAAATCGAGAATTAACTTTAAATACAATCAATAAAGCACCACTAAAACACAAACCGTATTTATCCAAAAATATCTGAATAAAAAGAAGTTCTATTCAGCAGGAAAAAAAACTAGACCTATCTGTTCAATGACTGGTATATCTCTGAATCTCCTACTTCCCGGAAACAGCATCACAGCCTTACCTAACATAGATCAAAAGAGCTACAATATGAAAATACTTCCACTCCACCCGGACTGCATACATCAAAACTAAATTCGCAAAATATACAATCGTGGACAAAAATATACATTATAATAAAATATACATAAAATATAAAATATCCTCAAATATTTCTCTGGAATAAAATACACATAAATATATTGTCTTTTATAGTTTCTTTTAATTTCTTTCTTCGGGGAAAAGTTCATAGCAATATGTATTTCGTAATTTTATAGATCACCACCCGTTTGTTTTCCAATTATATAAATAAAATTAATTGATAAATATGTATTTCGTAATTTTAGATCGATAGATCACCACCCGTATGTTTTCCAATTATATAAATAAAATTAAAAACTTTATAAATACAACTTTTCAACAAATAAATATGTATTTCGTAATTTTATAGATCACCACCCGTTTGTTTTCCAATTATATAAATAATATTACATATTTTAGAGATACAGCCTTTCGCCAGTACTGCACTGCGTGGTAAGCGTGTCTGTTCTCTAGTAATGACTAATGACAAAAGAAAAACCTGGTATATTACATGTGCATTATGCAATTTATATTCTCTTATGGCAATTTCTAATGTAAATAGGTTTTATTTGCATCCAAATGGCAGTGATGCGCATTGAGTGAGCGTATTATATTAAACTATGATATGTATTACAGACTTATCATGTTGGCATATCTATATAAATAATGAAAATATTGTAAATAATGTATTATAGAAGATAATAAAAAATTATTTATATTTAAACGAAAATCATTGCCCAGGCCGCTACCCCATAATTAAAAATAAACAAATTTTGCGATATACATATAAATATATGTACAACTGTGTAAACATAAAGAGAATCCACAAATGAAAAGTTAGTATAACTGGTGGCATACCTTTCAGAAAACTTTAAAATATGTTGTAAAGGCACTGCGTATTGCAAGACATATAATAGAAACAGTTAATACCAATTATATTAAACGAACGTGAATTGAACATATCTTGGTTATTGTATCCGTATAATTTTATCATTGTGTTGCATTAATTTAGACTCGGTTGAAACCAAATAGTCCAGAATCTCCAGATGTCCTAAATACAATTGTGCTTTGTGTAATTGGCAAATTGAGTTTGCGGTATTTGTTTTCGTTAACGGTCAGTGTTCTATTTGCAGGTGGAGTTGTATGGTACAATGCTCCGGAAGCATCTGAACCCGCCCAAGGGCTATGGGATAGTTCATACGACGGTGAACGCTTTCAAGGAGAACTGAAAGACGGACTAGGTCGGTTAGTTGACGGCGAAACAGGAGCCGACAACTTTCGTCTCGACATAGGCTACGGAAAGGGTAAATGTACCGGATTAATGCATATAGCATGTACTTAAACTTTATCATTCACGTCAGGTAATGGCTGGATTGGCTGGAAAAATGACTCGTTTCCAAATGGATATGTGGAGCTTGTATTTAAATTTGACGAAATTAGAAACTTCACAGCAGTCCATTTGTTTACTAACAACTTCTACAGTAGAAATGTTCAGGTCAGTAAAATTGTTTTTACGTTCAATTTTATAGTTGCACAAAAATCAAAAGTATGTCACAGAAGTATTGGGATAAAAATTTAATTCTTTAAAATAAGTATAACGTAATTCATTTAAATTGACACTTTGCTAAAACTTTATCTTACATCTAAGTTAAATAAATCTACATTTAAAAGAATGATAGAAAACTATGATTTTCAATAGTAGGTATGCAGCTTTTGTCTAATTTGTTCCATCCTGTTTTGGAGAATATTTATATCAATTTTTCTTATATATTACTTTAGTGAGCTTTATTTTGAGCTTCCCGACCATTATCATATACTTTTCCGGTTAATATTCTCCAAAAATCTTCGATCGATTGACCGTGGCTGTAGTACAGGGATATTCATTATAAATGTCCCAGCTCTTACCATAGTTATTATTGCATAAACAAAAAAATTTTTGAAATAAAAGTTGTGTGGTTATAAACTAGTTTTATTATAACGTTAACAAAGTACAGTGGCGTGCGTAGTTTAGGGGACACAAAAAATAATTGTTTTTTTTAAATGAGACAGCCTGTATATTATTAAATTTTTGAAAATATCTTTTTCTTCTGATTTCAAAAATATACCATATCATATCCCTGTCTTACACCGTTCTTAAGTTATTAAATAAAAGTTTTGTATCTACAAATGAGTTTTGGTCAACATTTAATTAAAATTACAAATAATACCTATAAAACGAATATAACAAAGATAACTTTACAACTATAAATAAATAATAACTTATAAAAGTTGTTCGAAGTGTCCACCATTATTTTCAATACATAATTCTAAACGTCTAATTATATTTTGAATTGCATCAGAAATGGCTTGATTGTTTACATTTAGATTATTTATTTCTAATTGAATTCGGTCTTTCATGACTTGAATACAGTCACTATTATTATATATTATGTCTTTTAAAAACCCCCAAAAATATGAGTCCATATGGGATAGATCCGGACTGTTAGGAGGCCATAATATGGTTCCATTATTCCCTATCCACACTTGAAATACATTGTTCAAATGCTCTTTAACAGGTAGGACATTATGCGGAGTTGCCCCATCCTGCATCCAAATCATATCCTGAAGTTGAACGTCCGGAAAATTCTCTACAAGAATATTTTCAACTTCAGGAAGAACTGGGGTTACCTATCATTTCCAGATAGGTAACTCCAGTTAAATTGAAATCATAAAATATGGGTCCAACAATTTTGTTTCTGAAAATTCCACACCATACACTAAGAGTTTTTCTTCCTGATTTTTTTATTGGTTTTATCAATCGTTTCCTATTCTCCTTGTTTTCCCATGACCTACGATTTTTCCTATTAAAAATTCCAGCCGTAGAAAAGCATGATTCATCGGTCCATAATATTTTAGTCAAATAATCAGGATCTTCATATAACTTTTGGATCATTTGGCGGCAAAACTCTAACCTTTTCCTTTTATGAGCCTCTGTCAAAAGTTGTACGGTTAAAATTTTATATGGTTTGAAGTTGTTAGTTTTCAACGTACGTTGTATTTTAGAGTAACTTGTATTTAAATGAGCGGCTGCATTATTTATACTACATTCAGAATTTTCTAAAAAATAATATAGTGTTTAAAAAAACTTTTCAAGAATACCTATAAGAGGGCTTACCGTCGAAATAAAGCAGTACATCTAATTGATCTTCGTTGTTTGCATGAACTACTCGCCTTTTTCTATTAAAACTACCGGTATTATTTACCTGTTGGTAAATACGTCTGAACGTATTGTCTGCAGGTGTTGGACGATTTGGATACAACTCCCTATATGCTCTTTGCGTTGCACGTTTATCTTTGTTATTTTCCATATAGCAAGTAAATATTTGAATTTTTTCTGCTACACTGTAAACCATTTTGAATGTTTCAATAAAGAAATGACATTTAATAAACATGACAGTTGTGATTTTCATAGCTTTCTTTGATGATATTAACTTTTCAATATTTATAGTAACTAGTTTAATTTACTATATTTATCCTTTAATAACATAAGAACGGTGTAAGACAGGGGTATGATATGGTATATTTTTGAAATCAGAAGAAAAAGATCTTTTCAAAAATTTGATAATATACAGGGTCTCATTTAAAAAAACAATTATTTTTTTGTGTCCCCTAAACTACGCACGCCACTGTACTTTTGTTAACGTTATAATAAAATTAGTCTATAACCATACAACTTTTATTTCAAAAATTTTTTTTTATGCAATAATAACTATGGCAAGGGCTGGGAGATTTATAATGAATAACCCTGTACATTTGGGGGATTGTCAGCTTTTAGCACAAAATATATGTTTTGAGATCCTAACCATGTTCTACGTAGTTGTTCTTGCATAATGACAACTTGCTAACTCTCGCCAAAATATTATTTCATCACGTGGATAAGTCGTATTAATAAATTGAAGCAATTTCAGTAGACATCTCTTGCTATAAATGTACCCCTCACATGCCCAATAAAAGGTTTTGAATCTCCGCTCTCCGATATAGCACACCAAGCTATAATTTTGTCTTCAATTTTTTTTTGCTTTGTATTTAACATTATCTAGACAAGTTTCTATATTATCGGTGTAAGAACCACCAACGCCTTTCATTTCTGAGTGAGAAAATGTTAAATATTTTTCATCATCCATTATGATAACTTTATTGTTGGAAAAATGATTTCGGCGAAATCTACATGACAACAAATGGGAGCCGTCTGGAAATGTGGTAAGTTAACGACACTGCTGCGCAAGACGCGTCCTCGCCAACTTTACTTCCCCGATATGTTTGTTCGAAGTATAGTGTAGCATTTGATTGGATAAGCAATAGGGATAGGTCAAAAATAGGTGTGGTATACACATACGCATTGCGTATGTGCTTGTATTTCTATCGTATCTATCGTCTACGTATCTGATCAGACTCGGCACAGACATGTCTGGCGCCTGGTGCTATAAACCTCTCTTCTCTCTTATCTAGTGTACTGGTGGGGTATCGTTCACGTCTCCGCCGTTAATTCACAACATTTTCAGACGGTATAGCATGGAGTTTTACGACTTTTATTATACTTTAAGCCTTTTTTCTGCATTACCCTTGTTATAGTTTTTTAAGAAATATTAGATCTTCTGGATAATTTTCGATATAATATTCTAACTCTGTCTTTTGCACTTTCACTGTCTTTTGCACTTGCAAAAATACGGTTAACGCGTTTTTCGGGCAGATACTTCAGACGTCCGCTTTTTGGTAAATTGAGGCATATTACACCCTGTTCATATTCTGCGATTACTCTAAAAATGGTTGTCTTTGAAATATTTACTCGATAATAATACTCGATCAGTCAAGGCGTGGCTCTGGTCTTATTTGCATTGTATTAGAAAACACGACCTCGGTCCACCTGCTTAATTAAACGCAAGCATTATTAATCGGAGGTTGCACGCTTGCACATCTGTTTACAGATAAGTAAGGACGTAGTCAAACTAGGGCACTCTAATATGGTATATAAGATGTTCTATTAAAGAACAAGAATCAATCATAGCTAGAGAGCCAGTTAGATCTCTCCTTTGACTACTGCACTATTCATTGTTATATAGATATATTAATTGTTATGTTTGTTATGTGTTAAATTATTATACTACGTTAAACCAACCTTATATGAGTATTATTTCGATGCTTATACGCATCTGCGTATCAACGCAACAATGTAGCCTCCGCAGGACCCGGCTACATTACAATTGCAAGAAATGTCTACAATTTCACGCTTGGGCACGTGTCCAGTCAGGTGCTTTTTCGGATTTCAAGCTTGTGCGATATAACAGCAGATCAGTAATAATATGGATGTGTAACTTAATAGTAACATAGATCCCTATGTACAGCTTGTGGATTGGGCACCGTGCGGGGAGAAGGGATAATTGTGTATGCTACCAACATAGCTGTAGTTATATTATTATTGGGGTTATCCAAACTTCATGTATGAAGGAAAAATAATATTTAATTCGATTAACTTCTGTATTGAAGTCAATATATGTAATTTAGAACCCATTACATAAACTTCTTAGACATATTCAATGTAGAATTTAATCGAACGAAACATTCTTTTTCTCCATACTCTATTGAATTTTTTCCACTTTCTTGAATATCTTCAAAATATGTCTTCAAAATTTCCGCCTGGAAAGTATCGGGAATTTATTATTTTTCGTAATTTTAATATATTACTTTTTTGTTACATCTTAATACAAAAGTAATGCATTAAGTAGGTTGTAGCGACAGTAGGCCATGGCCAAAATCATATAACAACATCAGCTGTCAAATATTGTTGATTGTTAACAGGCTTAATATTTGTGAAATAATGTCGCAAGTAGAAAATAGAAAGTTGGTGGAACATTTGTATAGAAGAGGTGTTCAAAACGTTAAAAAATTAGTGCAATTGACTGAACTCGGAAAAAGTGCAGTATATGAGACAATAAAGAGGATAAGAACTGGGAGAGATATGAGCCATGGACCAGTTTCCGGAAGAACGCGTAAGATTATTGGAAACAATCTGAACGCTTTAGCGACTTTAGGACGACAAAATCCACGCCTAGGGTTTCGAAAACTGGCTAACAGATTTGGAAATTAACGTCAAAAATGAGTTTGTCCAGAAATCGTCCGCATTTCACTGAAAAGACAAAGTTACTTAACAATAAAACCAAAAAATATCTCTGCAATGGCGCCTCTACAAAGGCAACTAAGAATAGATTTTTGCCAACATTTTCAAGACGATAATTTTATTGCTGTTATTATATCTGACAAAAGTTGTTTTCAGCTTGGTGCAAATCTTCTAAAAATCCTATCAAGAAAAAAAGTTGCCGTTCAAATTTAGAAATTTACCACTAAAATAATAGTTCGGGGAGTAACCTCTCAACGTGGTGCTACACCTCTCTGTATAATTGATGGCACCGTTAATAGTGCAAAGTATTGTGAAATTCTTAATGGTTTTCTTCTTGAAACCGCTCATGCTTTATATCCAGAAGGGTGGCGTTTTAAACAGGTTTTCTGTTGCGTTTTCTCTCGTTTTCTGTTTTGCGATCTGAGAGACTAACAGACAAGGAACACATACACGAAGAAAGAAGGAACATAAGAAACGCCCTCATCAACGAACGGCTATACATCAAAAACAATAAATAAAGCCAGAATTAACGTCAACAGAAAAACAAAAAAACAAGAGTTCGCGTCCAGAGCTTTCCTTCCATATATAAAGGGAACTACAGACAAAATCAGTAGATTATTAAGAAGACACAACATCGACACCGTTTTCACAACACACAGAAAAATAGCCGATGAAATAGGTAATGCGAAAGACAGAATTCCTCTAGAAGATCAGGGCGTTTACGAAATACCATGTTCAGTGTGTGATCAATCATATGTGGGGCAGACAAACAGGCGAGTTAGCGTGAGAAGAGAAGAACACCGAAACGCGGTCGTCAAGAAAGAAGTAACGTCATCGTTAGCACAACATAAACTTCTGACAGGGCACTCTATCGACTTTGAAAACACGAAGATCCTAGCCAAAAGTGAAAACCTAACGACGAGAATTACAAGAGAAGCGATAGAAATAGAAAAGCGTCCTAAGTGCTTAAATAAACGTGACGACGGCCAGCGCTTGCCGCATACATGGAAACCGCTCCTAGTTCACCGACAGATAAAAACACAATCTCTCTTTATTTCTATTCAATTATTTTTATTATCATCATATTATTATTATATCTTTTAGATCATTCAGCATCTTTACAATATATATACAATGTGTCCGGGAAAATGTGGGAAATCTCTCGGATTCAGATAGAACATTAAAAAATAAGGTGACAAGTTCCCATAATTTCTTTCCTAGCGGCCCTCCCTACGGAGATACGGCCTCCTAAAGGACGCCACTGGAAATCAATTTTTCTTTAATAACTCTTAAACTACTTATTATAATTTAATGAAAATTTAATATGATAAACAGTAGTAAGGACCTCTTAAAATACTGCCCTTAAATTTAAATTAGCTTGTTTAGTTTACCAGGATCTGACTAGGTTGTACATTTTAATGCTTACATTTTTAACACCCTGTATGATAAGGAGTTAAAAAAAACTAATTTGGATACCTTGAACATTAGGCTAAAGAAAAGGTACTCTTGTTCATTGTCGATAAAATGAACCGTTTTCGAGGAAAAACAAAATAAAAGAATTAATGTTTTATTTCTATTAAAAAGAACCATGTTTTTTATTTTTTTTTGTCTGCAACAAAGTGTGATACAAAAGTCTGAAATAAAACTGTTTTCAGTACTAAAAAACGCATTGTTTTTACAAACGTTACTATGGTACCCACGAATTAATAAATATCTTGCATTGACGTGTAAATTTTAAATCTTGTAATCTTTCATATTGTTAACACGTTGATCCTTTACTTCGATATTAATTTATTGAATTTTGAATATCTTGGTAAATTTAATTTGATAATGGGATACACATTTAGTGAGTATGCAGATATGCATCTTATGTACGGTCTTGCATCTTGCAGTGCTTTGGAAGCAAGAAGGTTGTATGAAGAAAGATATCCTAATCGCAATATTCCAAATCAGAAAACATTTCAGCGACTTGACCAACGTCTAAGAGAGACTGGTGGACGATTCCAGTTAATAAGGTAACATTATTGACTTTCTTTAATGTTTTAGGAAGTTTTGCGAAGAAAAGTACTGATGCTGGTGTGAGAAGAACAGCATGTACGGTGCAATTTGAGGAAAATATTTTGGATACTGTAGGTGATACTCCTTCAATAAGCACTCGAAGATTAGCCGGGCAGCTTAATACGTCAAGAACGACAATTCATGAAGTACTTAAAGAACAGTTGTTTTACCCTTATCATCTGCAAGAAGTGCATCTGCTACTTCCTGAAGATTTTCCTCGTAGAATCCAGTTCGCAAACTGGCTGTTAGATCAGCAACGAACAAACCCAAACTTCATTAGGACTATTCTTTTTACCGATGAAGCAGGGTTTGCCAAAAATGGTATTGTAAATTTACATAACTCGCATGTATGGGCTGATGAAAACCCTCATGCCACTGTCGTTCATCATTATCAACATCAGTTCCAATCAATTAATGTTTGGGCAGGAATAATTGGCAATTTTTTGATTGGACCATGCGTATTGCCGCCACGATTGAATGGTGAACTTTATTTACAGTGCCTTCAGAACGCTTTTCTGGATTCAATAAAGCATTTGCCACTTGCAACCCGCCAAAGCATGTATTTTATGCATGATGGGGCCCCACCTCATTTTAGCGTTGCTGTACGCGACCACCTGAATAACGTCTATCCAAACCGTTGGATAGGCAGAGGAGGTCCCATTGCCTGGCCTCCACGGTCTCCCGACCTAACGCCAATGGATTTTCACCTGTGGCGTCATCTCAAAACCTTGGTGTATTCCTCTCCGGTTGATACTAGGGAGGAACTTTTACAAAGAAGATAAGAAACAATGCTGGGTTGTTGTGGCGAGTACAGCAGTCCTCTATTCGTCGTGCCCGCGAGTGTATCAGAGTTCACGGAGCCCATGTTGAACCCACTTATGAAGTTTTTAATTGATTATTTCTAATTAGCGTATATAGGTTCAATCGTTGCAAGCTTTAGTGAGTACATTTCTAAACATAATTTCTGATAAGGTGCCTTTCTTGGACAAAACTGCATTTCTATGAATCTTTGTAATTTTGTCGTATTAAATAACCTAAACTAAAACTTTTTTGTTCCTGGAATGACTTTTGTATCACACTTTGTTGCAGACAAAAAAAAATAAAAAACATGGTCCTTTTTAATAGAAATAAAACATTAATTCTTTTATTTTTTTTTCCTCGAAAACAGTTCATTTTATCGACAATGAACAAGAGTACCTTTTCTTTAGCCTAATGTTCAAGGTATCCAAATTTGTTTTTCTTAGCTCCTTATCATACAGGGTGTTAAAAATGTAAGCATTAAAATGTAGAACCTAGTCCGATCCTGGTAAACTAAACAAGCTAATTTAAATTTAAGGGCAGTAGTTTAAGAGGTCCTTACTACTGTTTATCATATTAAATTTTCATTAAATTATAATGAGTATAAAAGTTATTAAAGAAAAATTGATTTCCAGTGGCGTCCTTTAGGAGGCCGTATCTCCGTAGGGAGGGCCGCTAGGAAAAAAATTATGGGAACTTGTCATCTTATTTTTTAATGTTCTATCTGAATCCGAGAGATTTCCCACATTTTCCCGGACACATTGTGTATATATACGAGGGAAAGTCAGTAATTAGATCACAAGAAGGTATTATAAAAATAATTAGAGAAATAGTTAGCCAGAAACAAGTTTTATTTTTCATCAAAGTCTCCATCTACATTAATACACTTATCCCATCGCTTTATCAATGCCCCAATTCTTGCTGCATAAAAGTGTTTGGGCCGGCGTCTGAAACACGTGCGTACCTCTCGCTGAACATCGTTGTCACCCTCGAAATGTTTGCCGCCAAGATGCTTTTTGAGTGGACCGAACAGATGATAGTCGCTTGGGGCCAGGTCGGGACTGTAAGCCGGATGTTCAAGAAGTTCCCACTCTAATTGCGCAATTCTCGCCTGGGTCAAGTGGGCCGAATGGGGCCTGGCATTATCGTGATGCAGCAATATTCCTCTCGTCAGTAGGCCTGGACGTTTTCGTCGAAGCATCCCGAAGCAACAACAAAACTCTACAGTATTATTCAGCAGTCACGTTCTCTTTTTTGTTCTGGAAATGGGCTAGGAGCACTCCTTGAGAATCCCAGAACACGGTAAGCATAACCTTACCAGCTGAGGGCACAACCTTAAATTTCTTTGTTGACGACGGAGACGGATGTTTCCATTGCATTGAAGCACGCTTTGTTTCGGGTTGGTAGTGGTGCACCCATGACTCATTACCAGTAACAATCCTGTTAAGCATGTTCTCCCCTTTCACTGTGTATCGAGAGAGGTGTTGCAAGGACAAGCCCATTCGAATTCTTCTGTGTTCCTCGGTAAGTTATCTAGGTACCCACAGTGCATTATTTTGCACATTTTTAAGGTGCTGTTGATTTCATTAATTAGTTTCAATGTACAATAACAAGCAGTTAATTTGCTTTTTACTTTGTTTTAATACACATATTGAAGTAATCCTATTCAATACGATCCTTCGCCAATCATACGAAGTATTTTCAATAAAGACAAAGACATGTACTACCAAAACTTTAGTTATTAGTCTTAATTAACGATGCCCTTATCAAGCTTATATAGTCACCCTGCAATGCAGTAACCCTATCCCAAAGGTACTGCCATTGTGTGAAGACGTGATGCGAACCATTATTCTTAAGAATCACCTATAAAACCTTAACAGCATCGAATTCTATTTGAAACCGTAGTTATTTAGAATCATTTTTTGCTTGGGGGTATAAAAGGAAGGAGCATGGAAGTAGATCAGGATTATACAAAGATTTGGTCTCCACTGCGACCTTTCCAGATCTATTGTGGTCCTCATGCCTAGTTAAAGTAATTACTTTAGCTCTGTTCTTTCAATTAGGCTTAGCAGCTTCGAGAGCAGTTTTTTAGATAGTTCCGCTTTAGAACTGCATTTTTGATAAACCTTCACATTCGTATAGTATATGAATTGGGGTTTCCTTTTCCTCTTGACAGAATCTACATACCGTTTCTTGTTTCTAACCCTCATTATTCAGATATTTGTTGATCTTATAATGCTCCGTTAATAGACGTACTATCATCTTAACAGACTTTCTGGCTCTACTTAGTAGATATGTTGTAAACTTAGGCAAATATTTTCTAAGGAACTGTTCTTCCACCTTTCCTCAGATCTCTATTCAGCCCACTTCGCAGTAGCTTGAAGAATTTTCATTCTTCAAGCTACTGCGGAACGACGAACATCTACGTACAGCCCTTAAGCTGTCCCTTGCAACAGTGGACGAAACATTGGCAATTACGTTTAACTCGACGCGGTTCCAACCCGGAAACCGAGATTTACATCTAGAGAACGATCGCGGACAGCTACACCTGCGTTTAAAATTTAATATATGGCCATCATTTTATAGTCTCTTGATAGCATATTCCAATAAATTAACTTCTCCAGTTAAAATTCCACATAATATCGCATTGGTATCTATTATACCTAATTATAAAACTGACCAAATGTACCATAAAAAACTATACGACAAATGGTTGCATCGAAAAGATTAGATACTTCTCTTCATTATTTTTAAATTTTCAAATATCGACCTTTATTATGATTGCTTCATATACAACATGTCGTATACCGTATGAACGCCGGCGAGTGATTGATCTACCACAATGTAGTAAGACGAAGACGAATAGCGAGTTTATGTGGTTAGGGTTGAGAGAGTATATTCAATCTGTTCTACTGTCTAACTGTACGGGCGTTCCATACGCGACATTTCTTTATCCAACACATTCTACATACGATCTAAGTACGAATCAAATAATCTCTCTCTAACACATTGAATATTCCTATCAGTCGCTCATGGTGTTCAAGCAAGGCGAATATATTGAATCGGAAAACAAGCTTGCGACTGGTGATTCAGTTGCAGTTGCTCCTTGTCATCCGTAGGTAGAGTACGTATAGAAATGTTAACAAATGTCCCTCGTAATTTTTATAACCGATTGGGTTACTGTTCGGCTCAAGAGGGTGGTTTATTTGAGCATTTACTAAATAATTAGTTTTTCTTTTTAGCATGTTCTTTTATTTAATAATTAATATTTATTACCAATAAAGGTATTTTAGTTAAATTTAATATTTTATAGGTAGTTTATTAAGGGAAACCATTTATTTATACTGGTAAACACTTTATTTATATTCTTGCAAGAATCGTTATTGTTTTGAAATTTTATGCTATTACAGAATATTTTTTATTTTAATTTTTTTCAATAAGAGTTACGGTTTTGTTTCATAATTTTATATTATTTATGTGCTTTCATTTGAATAAGAATTTTTTAAGTTCAAGCTACGAAGCTATGATGAAACTTATCATTGAATATTTAGCGATGAAAATATCTGATGCTTCGCCGGTAAGAATTATTATTATGCAGTAAACAAAAACTCTGCACTTTACGGCGGATTGTATTTTATGATACTTTCAACTATATTATATCATTTTATTTAAATTTAAATGTTAAATTTAAAGTATTATGGCCGAAGAGACATAAACAAAAGTATCCGTTATTGTAGGGACGTTGACAGCCGGCATATGACTAATAGTGCGAAAAGCAACGGTGTAGTCGGATAAAATATCCAAATTCGTACATTAACCATAAATAATATACTACAAATATTTTTGTAGTTTGTTAAACAATTAGTTATTAATTTGAAATATTTATTTTGATACATCATTTATTAATAAACAACCATAACGTTTTCTTAGTTCACCACAATTAAATACGCCCTGTAGGAGTTTAACGTATGTAGCCCCTCCCACTTGCAGTTGGCCAGTCATTACTTATATATCCATCGATCGCTCGACGTTGTGCACACGGTATGTTGTGCACCGTTTATTTTCTTCAATTTCTAAATACGAGGGATGTTTCCAAAGTTCTGGAAATTGTGCTGTGATTAAATTACGCAAAACTTATAGGCAATGCTTATTGGTGATAGACAAGTCTTGACATGCTTATGCAGCTATCCAGTGCAATATCATCCAGTCTGATTCAGGTGTTCGACCTATATAGACCTATTTTCGTAGCACAGTTTATGTAACCATGGAAGATGCGGCTAAATCTCAAAGACCAATAATTTTCTTTTTGTGGAAAGCGGGTGTGAAAACTTCAGAAATTATTAAACGTCTGCAAGGAGTGTTTGGTGAGTCTGCAGAATCTAAAAGTACTTTATATCGTTTTAAAAGTGGAAGAACATCATTAGAAGACGAGCCTCACAATGTTCGCCCGAGCGCGTCTGTAAATGAAAGAAACATTACTGCCGGGAGGACCTACTGAAAGAAGGCAGACGAATTACTATTTCTTAAAATTGTGTACGCCTAGGAATAGGTACACGGCAAGTTCATGAGATCTTACATGATTATTTGGGCGTAAGCTAGGTTTCAGCCCGTTGGGTGCTAAGGCTGTTGGAACCGGAACAGAAACTCATTAGGTCTGACTGATACTTGTCTTCAACTTCAAGAGCTGTTAGCCCGTTATGGTGACGAATTTTGGCAACAGATAATCACCACTAACGAAACGTGGATTCCTTATTTCAATCCTGAGACCAAAAGTCAATCCTAAGAATGGCGTAAAACCGAAGATGGGCCTCCGCATAAGGTGCGCACAGTTTCGTCTTTTGGAAAGGTAATACTTACTGTATTTTGGGATTGCGAAGGGATTATTTTGTTGATTATCTGGCGAAAGAAACTTTAATTAACGCAGAATATTATTCGAACTAATTATCCGGACCACTGCGGCAGGCACTTATCAGAAAACGGCCTGGGAAGTTGCATAAGCGTCCTTCATTGCAACAGGATAATGAAAGACCGCACACCGCAAAAAAAAACGAAGGATATTTTGAACGATTTACGATAGGAATTGCTTCCGCATCCACCTTATTCATCAGATCTCGCACCGAGTGATTTCCATCTGTTTCTTTGAGAAAACCTTTATGGGGGTTCATTTTGAGACTTTAACTGATGTAAAACGTGCTATTAAATAGGTGGATTGAGAAGGCACCGAAAACGTTCTTTGAAGACGGCTTAAAAAATTAATTTATCATTGGGATAAATATATTCAATCAATGGCGATTATGTTGAAGAACTACATTGTAATATTGATGAAAATTTAACAAAATAAAAAAATTATAGTTAAATTCCCAGAACTTTGAAACATCCCTTGTATATTGAACGCGGATTTTGAAGCTATTTGGGGACATTCTGAAAACAGTGCGGGTGGTGAAACTTGGATTTACCAGTTTTACCGCGAGAGCAACAAGCAATCAAAGCAATTAATACTAAAAATTGCAACCACTCCTATAAAGGCTAAAACAGAAAGATCTGCTATGAAGATAATGTCTGGAATTTCCTAACATTCTGATGGGAGTATTTGTGCGACTTTTCATAAAACAATTTTATGAAAACTACATACATTTCTAAAAGAAAAATAGGCTAAAAAATTAATCATAGCATTTTGTTCCATCACGATAACACGCCGATTAATTCTGTACGTTCTGCGAAGACAGTATTAAGTTAATGTGAGTGGGAGATTTAATCACACCCTCACTGAACTCCAAGTTCCATCCTATTTATACTAAAATTTAAAAAGTAGTAAACTTCGACTTCCCCTCTCCAAAAATATATTCGTTTCTGATACACATTGTAATATCAGAAGTGAGATGGCAGGATCGTCATGTAATGTCAGATGATGAGATTGTAGAATCGCCATGTAATATCTGACCATATAACTAAAAGTAGAATCGCCATGTAATGTCACCTGGTCCCGGAGGTAACATTGTTACCGAGGCAGTTCCATTTATACGCTAAGTTTAATAGAGACATAAATAACAAGCATCGGAACGGTTAAATGAAAACATATAATTCAATAACGATAAAACAGTAAATACTAGAATATGAGACACTAGGCTTGTACTCACTCTGGCTTTGCAGTGATTCTGCCTCTGACTTTAGAGATCTCTCAGTGTCTCGTTATATACCATTAGAGTGTTTCCCCTTAGCCTAGTAACCTGGTTACAAGATGTTAACAATGTGGTGTAAGATCGTAACTTTAACAAGGTTGTGTTGATGAAATGGATATTGTGAATACATGACCTGGTTTAGTTATCACAACATATTTGCGTGGGCATTTCAAAAAGTAAGGATATACAGGGTATTAATTAATGTGGGGGAGGAATTACACAGAGAAATTCCTCGTCTGATTCTAATACGAAAGGCTCCTATAAAGTTATGGTCTTAAATGTTTCATTTTTGAAATATTTTAAAATTAGAGGGTAAAAATTTCACGCGCTGTATAGCAACAATTTATTTGAATTAAAAATTAAATCGCAGTAATGCAATAATTATTTATTATTAATAACAATGGTTATAATTAACGAAAATATTAGTGTTCATTTGAAAAGTCAATCTAGGTTACTTTGAAATTTTGATAGAATAAGACGCAAATATATTAGTATGTGTTTGTTGTTCCGTAAACGTAAATCCATATGACATTTGATAATGGCAATCACAAATATCAGTTAGTGCATAAAATAATCGTGCGTCGATTCTGGTTTAAATAAATTGCTTCTCAGTTCTAAAATGGCTTTCACTTTAGAACATAAATTTTTTTTAGTCCAGGCTTATTTTCGAAGTGGTGATAAAATTGATGGTTTATGGGTTTATTCAGCTCAAGATTGCATGGTAGAATTTCAAGTCGAGTTTTCACATTTTGTAATAGATTATATACAATTTAAGAATACTTTGGATAGAACTTTAAAGCTTTTTTCTGAAACTGGTAGTCTCTTAAGAAAATCAGGCAGCGGAGCAGTTAAGAAACGTACACCTCAAGTTGTCAATCGTGTTGAAGAAATAATGGAAAATGAACCACAAATATCTGTTCGACATTTGAGTCAACAAATAAACCTTTCTGTTGGTACAACTCACAAGTTATTAAAAAAAAATTTATGCAACTTTATCCATACCGTGTCACAGCAGTACAAGAATTGTTAGAAATTGATTACCCGCGTAGACTACAGTTTTGTAATTGGTTTGTAAATATGAACAATAATGGAGAACTTTCGCAAAGAGTCATCTTTACTGATGAAGCATGGTTTTATAAAACGGGATACCTAAATTCACAAAATACAAGAATTTGGAGTAGTGAAAATCCACATGTAATTAATGAAGAATCGCTACATCCAGAGAAAATTGGTGTTTGGGCAGCGATAAGCCAAAGGCGAATCATTGGACCAACATTTTTTCAGGGAACGCTAACTGCTCAAAGGTACCGTACGGAAATTTTACAACAATTTGTCAATCAGTTTCATGATGATAAACTTCAAAATGCATATTTCCAACAAGACGGAGCACCTTGTCACTGTACTGCACAATCTTTGGATTATTTAAGAGAATTTTTTGATGAGCGTATAATTAGTCGAAATACTGAAATTGCCTGGCCTGCACGTTCATGCGATTTAACACCTTGCGACTTCTTTTTGTGGCATTATCTAAAAAATAACATATTTCGAACACCTATATTGAATTTGAATGATATGCTACAGAGAATCGAACAGAAATGCATGGAAATTAATAACAATCCAGTAATGTTGCAGAATATCATCAGAAATTTTGAACGGAGGATTTTAAAGTGCATTGATCTTGAAGGACAACATTTTCATCATTTGTTATAGTTTTCAATAAATACCTATTATTTGTTATTTATTTCTATGTTTTTGAAACTGTCAAAATAACGACTTCGTAGGCTAAGTAGTAAATTTTAATTTACGACATAATTCAAAATGTTCTCAGTAAATCACATGCTACTAGAATGACTTTTCAAATGAACACTTGTTATAAAGAAGCATGAAGATGCATACAAAGTTCAAAACAAAAATTATAAAAGATGTTGAAAATGTGATCCTCCTGCTCAAATACACGCATCAATTCTTCTCTTCATAGATTGACGGACCCTTTGGAATATTCCTGGGGTGTTTTAAATAGCCTGTAATGAAGCTACGACTCTATTTCTTAGCTCTTCTGTATTTATTGACGTGTTGTAAGCTAAACATTTTAGGTGTCCCCAAAAGAATAAATTAAGACTGTTTACGACAGGGGATCTAGCTGGCCATGGTTGGGGTCCACCTCGACCTATCCAACGATCGTTAAATGTTCTTTTCAAAAACCGGCGGACTTCGATGCTAAAATGTGCAGGTGCACCGTCGTGCATAAACCAGCATTCATTTCTCATGTTGAGTGGGATATTTTCACGGAGATGCTCTTGAAGAAATTCAAGATAAAATTGTCCGTTGGATCTTCGTGGCACAAAAAATGGCCCTATCAAAACATCTCCTATTATGTCAGCCCACACATTCACAGAAAATTGTTCTTGGTAATTTTGTTCACTTATTGCGTGTGGATTTTCTTCAGTCCGCAAATGATTATTGTGGAAATTCCGGATAGAATTTCTTGAAAAACTTGCTTCGTCAGAAAATAATACTTGTTGATCGAATAATGGATTTCCAAGCAACATTTGTAAAAATCACTGACAAAAGTTTAGAAGTAATTGAAAATCACGGGGCAGAAGAGCCTGTACCCTTTGAATATGGTACGGATATAATAAATAATCTTTTAAGATTTTCCATACAAGAACATGCGAGATTGCCAATACTGACGCTATTTTTCTTGTACTCGTACTAGGATCATTTTCAACAGCATTCAAAACAGCTTCCTCAATTCCCGAGGTCCTGATATCTTCAGGTGCGCCTGCTAGCTGTTTCGCTCTGTTAAAAGTTCCAGTTTCACATAGACGATGGTGAACTCTTGAAAATGTCTTACTATTAGGTATTGATACAACCTTCTGGTTTCGTAAGTATTGCCATTTAGAAGCCCATACATAAAATGTATGTCTGCACATTCTGCACTTGTAAGATTGACCATAATAACTCCAACTCCAACAATATGTCAAACATCATTCAAAGATACAAAATAAAATATCAGAATAATTGAAACATACATGAGTAGGTAAACCCCACCAGTTTTGTAGAAGCGTAGAAGTAAATTCAGCACTACCTGTTGTCAGACAGCCTAAGTACCTCGCCCTGTCCGTTGAACCAATGCGAACCAACTACGCCCTTCCAAAGGCGGCACAGCCATCTTTCTAGAAACTGTATTTTGTTTGTGTCTTCACTCATACTACGAACTAACCGCATGTGTAATGTATCAGAATAATTAAAACATACATGAGTAGGTATACCCCACCAGTTTTGTATAATACAAATGTATTTTTAATAATATAAAATATTATTAAAAATCTGGTGTGAAGAACACAAATACAGGTTCACTATTAATATTTTTTGTGAACGTGTCCGAACATGTCCCTCCGCAGAGACGTAGATACGTATTTCGCCTTTCTACAGGCTCATCGGTACGCCCCTGCTAGAGAAAGGATATCTTCAAATACATTCACAAAAAAGAACCACATCGCCATATCACAGAAATTATCCAGACCGAGCGTAGAAGTAAATTCAGCGCTGCCTGTTGTCAGACAGCCGCACTGTAATGTGTAACACATGCGGTTAGTCCGTAGTATGAGTGAAGACACAAACAAAATACAGTTTCTAGAGAGATGGCTGTGCCACCTTTGGAAGGGCGTCGTTGGTTCGCATTGGTTATGTTGACAGTGCGAGGTACTTCGGCTGTCTGACAACAGGCAGCGCTGAATTTACTTCTACGCTCGGTCTGGATAATTTTTGTGATATGGCGATGTGGTTCTTTTTTGTGAATGTGTCTGAAGATATCCTTTCTCTAGCAGGGGCGTACCGATGAGCCTGTAGAAAGGCGAAATACTTATCTACGTCTCTGGGGAGGGATATATTCGGACACGTTCACAAAAAAATATTAATAGTGAACCTGTATTTGTGTTCTTCACACCAGATTTTTAATAATATGATACAATAAAAACCATTTTGGTAGTGTAATTTTACAAATTGTTGTGTACTTTATAGGAACTTATACAGCGCGTCAAATTTTGATCCTGTAATTTTAAAATTGTTGGGTAAAGAAAACACTATATTTCAAAAAGGAAGCATTTTAGACAATAACTTTATAGGAACTTTTCGAGTTAGAATCAGACGAGGAATCTCTCTGTGTAATATCACCCCGACATTAATTAACAGCCTGTATATTTGAAAAAACTAATAAATGCATAACACGAGTACAGATCGTGATAAAACGAAAATTCTGTATAAAATATATATTTCTTATTTTCTTGTGTTTGAACCTGTTTTATTTCTGAGCGCGGTACAAATACCAAAAAAGTTAAAAAAGGTATTCGGAAAAGCAAATGAAACTTCGAATAAGCGTTTGTATATTTTTACAGTGACTATCTTCTCATTTTCTTTTTTATAAAAACAAGCTTGTCGTTTAATGGTACGGAACGCACGAAAACGAATAAAAAATGGGAATTGGTTTTGAGTTACCTATCTAAGTTCACCTTATTCTGCTACATTTGCTACTTCTACATTCGGATTTGATTTATTTTCGTAGGTCTCGGTAGAATATCAATCATATTTTATATTAGATTTCGATACAATACATTTTTTATTGTTTTGAAATACGGGTAAAGAAAATTGAAGGCAATAATTCCAAACATACCTACAGTACTATGAAGATTGCATAACCTTAGCATCGTCTCTTATCTTTGCAATTAGTAATTTCTTATTTATATACATATAATTTAAAATTGAAGTATGTAATGTATTTTTTTAAATTGGATATGGCCTTTGAGGTGATTAATATTTTATAAATGTACATTTGTACATATTACAATTACAGAGTTTAATTAAAAGTATGTATATATAAAATGAAACTACATTAAATAAATAGTACGCTATAGTTATTTGCACGTAATTAGTTATTCTGTAAAATAACTATAATAATTAGTCAAATATTTGTGTTAGTATTTTCAGTAATTAATTGGAAATAATAAATAAACAAAAATAACTACGTATAATATCATATTATTGATTAAAAGAGTAGTTATAAATTATTTCACCATTTTCAAATAACATGTGGACGCGAAATGTGACAAATATACAAAGTTTTTCACGTAACCCGTCCGTTAGAAGTTTTCTATGTTAACGCGTTGGGATACTTTTGAAAATTTGTGGCACGTAATCTGGATACTTGATGTATTATCAGGATAAAAAGCTATTATCAGGATAAAATAAAACAAATTTTAATGAATTTCACTTTTTAACCCTTTAGGTGTTACTGGGATAATAATTTCCCACCTACCTATAAAAAATATCAATTAAGTTTCAATGGGAACAATAGAGCCCGATCGCTTAGAAACAGTTCAGAACTAGTAGTGACATCTATGGATTCAATAAGAAAACGTTTAGTTTATACCTAGTTATGGTGTGTATCAAAGTACAGTGGGTGCTATGTTTCCCACTGGCGTCAACAGGGTAGTACTTACGTGCCGTTTGTGAGAAGTGGTGGTCCACCTATGTCCATACTGTACTGAGTGAAAAAATAACTTTTTATTATTGTGAATTCGAATATATTTGGAGGTAAGTACAGACAGTTAAATGTTTTGGTAGTAAGAAATAATTAAATTTGGTCCCAAATTATATTTATATTCCAAATAAAACCGTGTTCTAATGTGAACACCTTTTTGAGGTTACGTCAGCTTATTTTTATATTTCATTTTTTCTTAGTTTATATATTTATTTTGAATAAAACATTGCTGTATTATGAATCTTTTGAGTTTGTGCTAATAGAAAATAAAATTAGTTAGTATAAAAATCTTACGGCTTCAGAAATTCTTGCGTTCAAACGTTCTACTTTGAACATGGACGGCACCTTCCTTTAGGGGTGTCTTGTCACCTACCTTTAGGGATGAACTGCAAACCTCACCAAAGCCTATTCTTCTTTATGTATGGTCTTTCTTGTGTTTTAGAACACAATGTGGAGAAAGAATAGCCTAAAGAAGCCTCTGACAGAAGACGAATTGATCTTCGAAGCTGCAAATATCGATTTGGAGGAGATTACTGAACAAATGGCAATGGAATCAGAATGTGAGGGAGATTCTGACGCTGACGATGATGTTCCACTGACTTTTCCTCAAGAACCTTCAACATCTCATATGTCACCAGCAAGAACAAAGTTTCCAAAACGTGCTTCAACATCAAATATAGTACCAGAGGAATCATCTTTGATTATTGAGTATGATGAGGACTCAGATGACAGCGTAGCTGACCCTGACTTTACTACTGACTCTAACAGAAGAAAATCATGTCCTTTGGAATCTTCTTCTGACGATAGCTCAGATGAATGTAACATTCAACAACATACAAACAATAAGAGTAAAAAAACTAAAAAAAACGTCGGAACACCTAAGTACGATTGGGCCAAGACTACCAAGATACCGGACAAATTTAGTCAGGCCGTTTTCAGCGAGAAAGTAGGTCCAACAGTAAAAGTAAATTCAGATAGTCCCCTATCTGTTTTACAGCTTTTCTTGCCTAATACGTTTCTACAATATCTAGTGGATCAAAGTAATTTATACGCTAGGC
This sequence comes from Melolontha melolontha, assembly GCA_935421215.2. NCBI lineage: Eukaryota > Metazoa > Arthropoda > Insecta > Coleoptera > Scarabaeidae > Melolontha > Melolontha melolontha. Next base: position 216,758,064 of record OW285235.1, read on the forward strand.
AACTGAAAAATGATGCAGAACACGAACTAGGACTCACATTGGAAGAACTCAAAGCTTTCTTTGGAATAATTTTGTTCATGGGGTTTCATGAGCTTCCTACAATGAAACTTTATTGGTCCGATGATGAGAACTTCCACACAGAACGAGTTGCCAGAATAATGCCATTGAAAAGATTCTTGAAATTACTAAGACATCTACATATCAATGACAACAACAAGATGCCGAAATTGGGATCAGATAACTTTGATAAATTATATAAGTTACGTCCTATGATAGATCATTTGAAAAAGACATTTCCTGAATTGTATTCTCCATCAAGAAATATGTCAATAGATGAATCAATGATAGGATACAAAGGTCGGTCCACAATGAAGCAATATTTACCGATGAAGCCCATAAAACGAGGTTTCAAAGTTTGGGCATGTTGTTGTGCAGAAAATGGGTATTTACTAAATTTTAATATTTACACTGGCAAAAGTGAAGACAAAGAATCAATGGGTCTAGGTGAAAAAGTAGTTACAACATTGGCACAACCATATTCGGGAAAAAACTACTGTTTTTATTTCGATAATTTTTTTAGCAGTGTACGTCTTATCGATCACTTGTTGAAAGAAAATATATTTGCCTGCGGCACGATGCATCAGCAGTGACAACTGTGCTCCGCAGAAATAACGAAGGTGTTCGTGAAACTACCAACTGTCCTGAAATGATCAGCACATATAATAAATACATGGGTGGGGTGGACGCCTTTGACCAACACATGTCTTTCTATTGTGTGAATCAGAAATCACGTAGGTGGTGGATGAAAATATTTTATTACATGTTTGAAACGTGTGTTGTAAACAGTTACATTTTATATAAATTGAATATGCGCGAAAAAAAACAGAAACCAATAAGCCACTTGAAATTTAGATCTACATTGGTCAATGAACTTGTGGGTAACTTTTCTAGCAGAAAACGTTCTGGATATGCCCCTGGCAGAGGAGTATCTAGGAAAAGAAACTGCCCTAATGGAGTTAAAACTATTGAAAATTCCGTAGGGCTAGCAAACGTAGGATGTCATATCCCAGACAAGATTAAAACCTACAGAAGATGTGCTAACTGCAGTACAAAGAAAAAGGAAAAACGCAGCAACATGATATGTGTCAAATGTAATGTTGCGTTGTGCAAAGAATGTTTTCTTCCTTTTCACAAATCTGCGTAAAACATTTTAATTATTATTATAAAATTTAATTTGTTTTGTTTAGAATAATTTTCATTTCATGTAATTTACAGTAATTTTTGAGAATTAAAGTTTGTAAATATATGGTTTTATTATTTTATTCGAAAGTGAGAAATTATCTTCCCAGTGAATTCTACTATTCATCACTGCACTTACGTTTCTCTGGGATATATATTTCCCACCTCATAAAATTTTTCTAACATGAAATAATAACTTTTTTGCTAATTATTTTACATACTTATATGCCTATGACTCTATATACAAAATATCTTAGAAAAATTTTAACCCCCAGTCTTTTGCCACTTAAAGGGTTAATTTACACCGTAACGATCGTTTCGCTCCAACCTGAGCTTCATCAGACATATAACTAACTTATGTACAAATTTTAACACAAATGTACCGTAACAGACACATGTTTTGTTTTGAATAGTTGAAGGAATGGGTACTTTTTATTACTAAAATGTCTATGCACAAAACATTCACTACGGTTTATACGATACTGTTCTTAAGTGATAAAACTGGCGTTTTACATTATATTACAGGGAGGTAAAGAAGTTCTATCGAAAAATACAATATATGACTGAATATGTCTGAATATCAAATAAATAAATTGAGTCAGGGTGAATTATTTGTTTCTAATTGATCATTGAGGATCTTGTCGGTTTTCTTTAATTTATTAATTTCAAGTGACTCTAATAAATTAAGTTTTTTGCCCTTATTTTCTACGTGTAGTATTTTAAATTCTTTGTTAAGATTGTGGTTTGTTAAATTAATGAAGAGTCACTTTTATTATTTTTAAATGAAGAAAAATATTCTTTGATGCGTATTTCAAACGAGCTGCCCGTCTGTCCGATATACGTCATGGGGCAACTATCGCAAGTTAACTCATAGACTCCTGACTTTTTATTGTTGTTTGTTAAATCTTTATTGATTTTTATAAATTTGGATAAATTGTTTGTTAGTTCTATACGCTGTATTAATGTCAAACTTTCTTAAATATTTACAAATTTTTGTGCTTGAAGAGCCTATGAGCGTGATCATTTTAAATTTTTGGGAGTTATTATTATTTAATATTGGGTAAACTTGTGATATGGCTTCTGTAAGGAGTTTTTTATTTAAAATGTTATATATTATATTACTTTTATATCCATTGTTGATAGCTATTTCTTTAATTAAATTTAACTCTTTCTCGAAATTTGTTTGGTTCAACGGAGTATTGATTAATCTATGTATAAGACTGTGATAAGCCGCTATGGGTAATCCCATAAGTCCGTTATTACCTGAGATTTTTATGGATCATCTTGAAAATTCTATTTCAAAAAATCCTCAAGATTCTCAATGATCAATTAGAAACAAATCATTCACCCTTACCCAATTTATTTATTTGATATTCAGGCAGTTCATACATTGTATTTTTCCATAGAACTTCTTTACCTCTCTGTAACATAATTTAAAGCCCCAGTTTTATCACTTAAGAACAGTATTGTATAAACCGTAGTGAAAGTTTTGTGCATAGACATTTTAGTAATAAAAAGTACCCATTCCATCAACTATTCAAAACAAAACATGTGTTTGTTACGGTACATGTGTGTTAAAATTTGTACATAACTTAGTTAGATGTCTGAAGAAGCTCAGGTTGGAGCGAAACGATCGTTACGGTGTAAATTAAAAAGTGAAATTCATTAAAATTTGTTTTATTTTATCCTGATAATAGTTATAATGGAATTTCATCAAGTAAAAACTAAAATATGACGGAAACACATTATGCCCCGCCTTCATAGACCACTTCCTAGTTTGTTTGTAAGAATGCGTTGTTGACTTAGAATCTATATAGTAAGCTAAGGCTTCGTCACTACTTAATTGCCTAGGATTAACGGAACTGGTATTTTTAGACTTAATAATATTATCTGGGCTCTCACTAATGTCTCTAATCACATTGGCAATATTCCTTTGCCCTGCTGAACGCACAGCAATTTCGGCAGCAGTCACCAATTCACTGACACTTCGAGATTCTACGAGATCCACGACGCGACGTTTCTTCGTCTTAAACGACGATTCCTCGAAATCTTTGCGAGGTCTTCCTGCAGGAGTCACAGCCTTACTTGATGTCGAAGGTTGTGGCGCAAAAAAACTCGCAAGAAACTGTATGTCTGCTTCATCCAACCAAGTCCTATTTTTAATTAAAAAACGCTCCTTCGACTTTCCTGAAGCCAACCATTTGGCACCAATCTTATTAGACAAGCTGGATATCTTCAACTTTATTTCTTTTTGGCTGCTTTCAGTAATGTCTCCAAAGTTAAATTTTGAAGAAAGATAGTCATATACACGCGAATTTTTTTGATTCTTCGTGTGTTTCAACCACTCCTCAAAAAAGGCTACCCTTGAAATAGAGTAAACGTGTTCTGAAAAACAAAGAAAAAAAACATGTTGTACTGAAGTGTGCTAAACAATATGTGTATTTTTACGAAGAATAAAGTTATTTCTGCGTAATATCTAAAAACTAGCCCGGATAGAGGTGAATGTCTGTATATTCTGAACTTTCAAAGTTTTTTTTATAAAAAAAAAACACGCTAAAATGTATAGGCTATTTAAAAAAAATACTAAAAATTCAAATTAATAGATTCTCATTAAAAAAAATACATTAAAAAATAGTACTTACCCTCAGTATTAATATCCATCACAAAAATTTCACAATATTACAATATGCCACTATGAGATGTGCACGAAAGTGTCGCTAAATTGCAACTGATTGAATGAAAGGGTTGCATTAAACTCGTTGCCTAACTTCTGACGTTTATGACTCACCACTTGCGCATTTGACAAACAACCTTTTCTCGGAATTCGGGGTTTGGGAGTGTTGTTTACGTTTTGCAAATAAGATTTCCTGGAAATGATAACATGAATTTTGTCCACCTAGCATGTTCTAGGCGAAACACTGTAAATCGTTATGGTATTTTACCAATAAAGTGGAAATGCAGTGTTCATCAAGTATAAATTTCCATCAAGTAAACGCTACTTCGATTCAAAACCCTACGAATACGTTTATAATGGTGGCTAATGGCTTAGTCAAAACAAATCTAGTGTCTCTAACCAGAAAACATGGTACAAAATTGTAACCAGCTTGTTAATTTGTCACCAAAGGTGGCTATACTTTTCTTCAGTGACAAAGGCTAAAGTTGGAGAAGAATAATTAGAAATCACGTCACCAGAAGTATGAATAAAAATATAAGAAAAGTTCTGTGCAAAAGCATTAATAATGTCTTCTGGTGATTTAAATGTAGTGCCATTATGACGCTACTTTCCAGGAATCCTAGTAACGCCTTCCTTGGAACGTATCTAGACTGGAAGTTTACACATAAAATATATAAGAACTATAAGCAGAAGCAATCACATTCTTACAAAGCTTTCGAATTCTTTTAAATTCCACTAGGAACGCAGGATTGCACGATTTTTTTCATTTATTACTATAATATTCTGTTAGCTTCAGTACTTTATAATTTAGAGGAAGACTATATGATAAGGAGAAGATTAAGAATTAATGACTAAATAGTAGAGTTGGAAAAATACAGAATAGATGCAGTAAGAAATTACGCGCAAAAGGTTCAAACGTCATAGATTCCAAGAGGTTGATTTTTAGAAGCCGACATTCTCTCCGATTGCATCTACCATATCTTCAATTAAATTTTTATTTAGACTAGCCTATTATTTTAAAATAAATTTGGAAACACTGTGGAATTGTAAGGTTTTTCGAATGTCAAATTTTGACAACTGTCATCTGACAGATTACAATTTAGTTGTGTTGCAACTTAATCTTATTTCCTGTGAAATGTTTTAAATAATAAACATTTATTTACAAAAATGCGTTTATTGTAAAAATACTACGTTAAAGAAGATGCTCGAAATGTTACTCTCTTGTCGCGATGCTGCGTTTTATGTTTTCAAATGCGCTTGGCAACTAAAGGATTATATTAGAATACTATTACAAAGTTCTTCAATTGTATGTTGTAGGATTCTAAAAATCGTATTCTTCATGTGCGCAAAATTAAGTAATCTAGAATTGTGACATCTGTAGACCTTGAAGGAAAATTCACTATTCGATTATCAAAGAACTCTTCCAAACGAGCACCACCTGTTTATTGAGCCATATGTAGTAGAGCAAAACTCGTTCTGTAATTTCATCATCATGTAACTGATTAATAAAGGGTTGTAATAAGGCATCTTTCAGCATTTATTGTTACATTAAAAAATATTGGTCCAATGATTCGTGCCTCCTTGACACCGCCAGTCAAACACTAATTTTATGCGCATATAATGGTGTTTGCACAAATTCATGAGGATTTTCTGTCGACCATATTCCCATATTTTGTTTGTTTAAATATCCCGAAAGATGAAACCAGGCCTCATCAGTAAAGAAACATTTATTAAGAACATCATCATTATTCAAGTTATTCAAGAAGCATTGGCAGTACTCGGTTCTTCCATAGTAATCAACGAAACTGAGTTCATGAACAGCTTGAATTTTATATGGGTATAATTTTAATTATTTTTTAAGAATAGATAACTGAACTTCTTGCGACAGATTCGCAAAGGATTTCCCTGAAGAGTTTTCCATTCGATGTCGAACATTCTCAATGCAATCAACAGTTCTTTCTTTAGGTACTCCACAACAGGATTTATGAAATACTATTCCTGTTTCACGAAACATAACATAACCATGAATTTGACTAGCCAGTTGTTCATACGTGATTGCAAGATTAGGGAACTGTTGTCGAAAATCCTGTATACATAGATTAATTGCATGAACCCACTGTCCATTTACTAATCTAACACTTCTAAAATAACTTTCAACAATAAAAACTTTGTAGCAAATCAATTGCATTTTCGGGAAGTAATGAGAATGAAATAAATGCTTTGTACATATACGACGCTAATTATTCGAATTTTTTACTGAAAAAAAAAGTAAAAAATTCGAATAATTAGCGTCGTATATGTAAAAAGCATTTACTTCATTCACATTACTTCGCAAAAATGCAATTGATATGCTACAAATTTCCAACTACGGGCACAATATTCATATCTATTTCTTAATGCAATTGAAGACTTCGCGACGATTCGACCTTCAGTCACATAATAGCGTCGTATATGTATGTAGAAAGCATTTATTTCCTTAAAAACTTTGTGTTGTATTTCTAACATGATACTAAAAAATCTAATTGATAAGACAACTTTTCAGTAAATTGACTTAAATTGACAATGTCCCAAATTTATATTGAAATCGTAGGATATTCTAAATGAAAATTTAATTGAAGGCATGGTACCTAAAAATAAATCAACAGTATTTCTCCTGTATAATATTAAGAACTCCTGTGGTTTGAACAAGCATTCAACTTATATATACCGGGTGCGGCAATAGTGTGTCGGCGGAGCTTAGCATGAAAACTAATAAAGTTGTAGCAATGAAATTTTACGTACACATGTAGTATGCTACAGTGCATTTTCTATTTTTATTTATATATTTACAGGCTGTTCCAAATTTCCGCAACCACTTTCAATTTTCCTTTTAAATAGATTGCTATACTTTCTTGTTATTATGATGATAGCTACCCAAATTATCTTTGCAATGATATATGACAATGTGCACTTACAACTGTTAGTTTTATTGCAAATTTTGTTAAAATCTTGACAGTTGCAGCGTCTAACATTTTAAGTCTTAGTCTGAAAATGGGTACAGTGCCACAAGTAACTCTTTTGTTACCAATTTATGGACTAACACGTTATATGTTTTCAGGGTGAACAACGTGACAACATATACAGGGTGTTAAATATGTCGTGCCAAAGTTATTGATGTTTAAAGGCTATTTTCTCTTTTTTTTTTAAATTGAACCTATAATTTTTTTTATTAGTCAGCAAATTCCTTGTAAAATTGCCGTTAAAATGGTACCAATAACATGGTACTTATTTCTAGTATTTTCGAAGTTATATCTAGAGTGGACCAATCCGGAGCGATATTGGTAAATATTTCATATAAAAGCCGAAAAACTCCAATAATTTATCAATTTATATATATATATATATATATATATATATATATATATATATATATATATTGGTAAATATTTCATATAAAAGCCGAAAAACTCCAATAATTTATCAATTTATATATATATATATATATATATATATATATATATATATATATCTAAATTGATAAATTATTGGAGTTTTTCGGATTTTATATGAAATATTTACCAATATCGCTCCGGATTGGTCCACTATAGTTATAACCCTTTAATGGGATATACCTATGTTTATAATTTATAATATTCAATATGCGGTGCATCTAATAGTTGATTGGCCATGAAATTATATCAAACAAAGTAATTTTACAAACACCTGTTTTGTATTTCTTTATTATTAGTTTTAGAATTACATTTTGTGATTTTTCCATAATAAAACAAAATTAATTAAGAATGTGTTTAAATATATGTCCATTCTACTCTACACATGCTCTTAATCGCCTCTGCATCGAAATACTTACATTTTGAGCCATGTTGTTTTCACTAAATTGAAGAAAAGCGTTTCTGATTCGTTGCTGCATGTTCTCTGCCGTTGTAGGAGGTGTTTCGTAAACTATATTTTTTACAGTAGGCTACAGATAGAAATCACAATGGGTTAGATCTGGTAATCGCGGTGGGCCAGCTTACAAAGCTTCCTTTCCCAATCCACCTATTGGTGAATACCCTATCTAAATGTGCTCTTGCAGCAGCACCGTAATATGCAGGTGCACCATCATGTTGGTACCACAATCTCCTTGTGACGTTATCTGGTAGGCCTTCTAACAGCAATGGTAAATTATTTTGTAGGAAATTTGTGTAGATTTCACAATTTAAAGTAGTATTAAAAAAGAATTGATCTATAATAGTGTTTCTTATTATGCCTCCCCAGGTGTTAACACTCCATTTTTGTTGGTATAAAATGGGTTGCACAAAATGAGGGTTTCTAGTGCCATAATAATGAGAATTTTTTCTGTTTGATATTCCACAATTAGCAAATGTTGCTTCATCTGTGAAAAGCACATGATCTAGAAAAGCTAGATCTTCCATAACGGACTGAACGACTGTCATTTCATTATCTTCTGTAACCATAGTCTTAGTTCTTTCATGTTTGACGTTCACTGAACCCGTCCGAAGAAACCTTGTCAACAAATTTTCAAACGTCTTAATATCTGGTGCTCTTCGGTGAGGATACTCCATAGCATATGTTCTTGATGCTAAAAGTTGATTTCTCTTGCTAGCGCCAAGAACAAATACCATGTCTATTAGCTCCTCTTTCGAAAAATTATAACTATAAACTATTACGGCATGTAAATAAAAAATAATGACAACAAAGCGATATAACTGACAACAAGATAACAACTAATAACGAACAAACGGAAATTGATAATTAACTAGCCGAACTTAAATTATAACAATTAAACGTGATTACAGCAAAGAGGAACTACAGAAAAACACTTTATACGGAAATTTTAAGTAGATATTTGACGTTTGGTTACACAGCAATTTTTGCTTAATATCATTTCATGGCCAACCAACAGATAGAAATCACAATGGGTTAGATCTGGTGATCGCGGTGGGCCAGCTTACAAAGCTTCCTTTCCCAATCCACCTATTGGTGAATACCCTATCTAAATGTGCTCTTGCAGCAGCACCGTAATATGCAGGTGCACCATCATGTTGGTACCACAATCTCCTTGTGACGTTATCTGGTAGGCCTTCTAACAGCAATGGTAAATTATTTTGTAGGAAATTTGTGTAGATTTCACAATTTAAAGTAGTATTAAGAAAGAATTGATCTATAATAGTGTTTCTTATTATGCCTCCCCAGGTGTTAACACTCCATTTTTGTTGGTATAAAATGGGTTGCACAAAATGAGGGTTTCTAGTGCCATAATAATGAGAATTTTTTCTGTTTGATATTCCACAATTAGCAAATGTTGCTTCATCTGTGAAAAGCACATGATCTAGAAAAGCTAGATCTTCCATAACGGACTGAACGACTGTCATTTCATTATCTTCTGTAACCATAGTCTTAGTTCTTTCATGTTTGACGTTCACTGAACCCGTCCGAAGAAACCTTGTCAACAAATTTTCAAACGTCTTAATATCTGGTGCTCTTCGGTGAGGATACTCCATAGCATATGTTCTTGATGCTAAAAGTTGATTTCTCTTGCTAGCGCCAAGAACAAATACCATGTCTATTAGCTCCTCTTTCGAAAAATTATAACTATAAACTATTACGGCATGTAAATAAAAAATAATGACAACAAAGCGATATAACTGACAACAAGATAACAAGTAATAACGAACAAACGGAAATTGATAATTAACTAGCCGAACTTAAATTATAACAATTAAACGCGATTACAGCAAAGAGGAACTACAGAAAAACACTTTATACGGAAATTTTAAGTAGATATTTGACGTTTGGTTACACAGCAATTTTTGCTTAATATCATTTCATGGCCAACCAACCAACTATTAGATGCAGCACCGCATATTGAATATTATAAACATAGGTATATCCCATTAAAGGGTTATAACTTCGAAAATACTAGAAATAAGTACTATGTTATTGGTACCATTTTAACGGCAATTTTACAAGGAATTTGCTGACCAAAAAAAAATTATAGGTTCAATTTAAAAAAAAAAGAGAAAATAGCCTTTAAACTTCGATAACTTTGGCACGACATATTTAACACACTGTATATGTTGTCACGTTGTTCACCCTCAAAATATATAACATGTTAGTCCATAAATTGGTAACAAAAGAGTTACGTGAGACACTGCACCCATTTTCAGGCTAAGACTTAAAATGTTAGACGCTGCAACTGTCAAGATTTTAAGAAAATTTGCAATAAAATCAAAACTAACAGTGGTAAGTGCACATTGTCCTATATCATTGCAAAGATAATTTTGGTGGCTATCATCATAATAACAAGAGAGTATAGCAATCTATTTAAAAGGAAAATTGAAAGTGGTTGCGGAAATTTGGAACACCCTGTAAATATATAAACAAAAATAGAAAATGCACTATAGCATACTACATGTGTACGCAAAATTTCATTGCTACAACTTTATTAGTTTTCATGCTAAGCTCCGCCGACACACTATTGCCGCACCCGGTATATATTCATATTAATTTCCTACTTCTTTCATTTTATATTTTTAGAAATCTTATATTCCATGAAAATTAATACTAATGTTTTAATGGTGTTTTACATAATTGCTGAATTCTTAGCATGTCGTATTTAATTTAGTCATGTTATTCTGTATAGGGGTGCTTTTCATGAAAAATATATCTTTGACGAAATCTAGTCGATTTGACTACGATAATATTTTTCGTATTATTTCATATTTCCTTCGTAATAAATTTCTATTTTACGGCAACCATGAATAAAAATCTTTCGTACACTACACCGACTCTAGAAATGTTGGAATTTTTGTTCGTACCTTTCCTTTTTCCGCTTGACTGTTTTTTTTTATGCACGCGATCCTAATACCACGGCGACATAAATTTTTAATAAAGCTTTCTATTTGAACTCAAAACACATACGCGAAATAAAATTGAAATAATAAAACTGAAATATTTTTGCAGGTTTTTTCCAAAGCGAAAGTTTCGTTCAGCATCGGTGGAACATTTTACAACGGGCACACGTTGTCTTACACGTACATGCCCGATCGTACCCTCGAGAGATCTCGCAATGTTTCAATTAACCTACACCACCGAATTGCACGTTTCATCAAGCTTCGCCTTTTCTTCGCTGACCGTTGGATTATGCTTAGTGAAGTGACATTTGATTCTGGTAAATTTGCTAATTATACATTTATTTTTTGCTGTCTAAAATGTATTCAAAATACTGTAAAATATTATTTCTCTTCATTTGCTATCGAGTTAATTTTATATGTTACAGTAGCAAAATTCTAATGCTGATGTTATATTTATAATTGTGCAAGTGTCTCTGAATGCTCAGTACGAACATTTACAGCTAAAGTTGAAATTATTATATCAACGTTATACATTGGTTAATGAACACGAGTCCCAACTAGAGAATACAATCCCTGGATCCCGGCCGAGTTTTGATCCCGGGACTGTACTTGGCTAATCTCGGGATTTTCGGGATTGCCAGTTTGCATTCGGTAATCCGTTGCGCCTTGACAATGATCTTACCTAGATTATATTAAGGGCACTTATTACATAAAGACAAAAAATCAACCTTAGGTACGCCGTACGATAAAAGAACTACACAGGTACAGCCCAAATAATATGTAACTTAGAAGGGACTTCCCCGCCCGGCATACTTCAATACAATACTGTTAAAGTAATTTCCCAACGGTCCAACAGGGGAATCACCCAATCACCTCATATGACATATAATATTGTTGCGAGGGATTCCCCGTCGCGAATTCCCTCTACGAAAGTATAAATACGCTTATTAGGATTTACTTTTTTCATTTATTATTCTCCCAGCGACAAGGTTACGCAGGTTACGTCATTTAAATTTATAAGTCAATTATCTCAAAAAGTTTTTTAAATGGCGGGATACTTTGTTCTACATAAAAAAAAAAACAGTGATACGTCGTCAGCGTAGAGTTATTTTTTAGTTACGAAAGTGCTAAATGTTAAGCTATGCCCTGCCATTCTCAAGACTTTGGGTGGATCGATTAAGGGATTACATACACATTTGTCATCAAAACATAACATTAAGATTTTAGCTGACGTTAATCGATTAACAGATTCAATAACTCAAGATTCTGAAAATCTGAACACAACACCGCCGCCAGCTAAACGAAAGTTAGAGGATTATTTTACTAAAAGTGCCGACGATAGCCTGGATGATGTTTTGGCAAGAATGATTGCATTAGATGGATTTCCATTCAGTGTATTCATAACTTCAGACGATTTGAGAAAATTGCCGTCACAATTCGAAAGCGTGTTATGAATTACAGTGAAAAAATTTGAAAGCAAGTAACTGCAGAATTAAAACATTTGAAAAGTGCAGGTGAAAGATTCTGTCCATCTTTCGACAAATGGACATCAACGTCCAATAAACGATACATGACTGTCAACGTTCATTCATATAAAAAAAACTTGGAGCTTAGGACTCGTTCCTATTCATGGAAGTATGACGGCAAAAAATTGTCTTCGTATATTAAAAGAGCGTCTAAGTAAATTTGATAATTCCTTGGAAACTGATGTCGTGGCTTCTGTAACCGATGGACCGAACGTTATGATAAAGGTGGGACAGCTTGTTTGCACTGAACAACAACTGTGTCTCGCACGGTCACATGACAGAATGGTACGCACCGAAATGGTACACCTAAAATGGTACGTCCAAAATGGTACACAACAAAAATGGTACGGTAATGAAATGGTGCACGCCTAAGAGGGTACATTACAACAACGGTACTTTACAAAAATGGTACAGTACCAAAATAGCACATGTTAAAATGGTACTGCACAGGAATTTATTGAAATACACAGTATACAAGAACAAGTACAATTAAATGTTACAATATTATTAACAACTTTACAAATGAGGAAGATGTACAATAGGAATATTAATACACCTACTATAATTAAATATAAGAAATATGCTCCAAAAAAGTCACACGATTTTCTGGCCTATAGGTTCCTACTGCATTAGCAATTCTTTGTTTGATATCTACATATTTTGCACGTTTGGGTAACCTTTGTCCTGAGATATACTGCACATAATTATACTGTTGAAAAGAAAGCTCTTTAATTAGCCCATCAAATAATTTCCACACCGTAGGATCGCTACATTGGAAAAGAGACTGCAGGCCGTAATGCCACACTTCAACAGCATTGGTGCTGCGTGCAATGCCGTCACCTGCAGAATTGTGATGGTTCCATAAATTTGGTGGAAAAAGGGCAGGTCTATAATTATTGATGCCTCTCATTTGCGTACCCCGAATATACGTGTTTTCGAAATACGCGAGTAACTCTCTAATTGGTCCTTCATGGTCTTCATCATTGTCTAACAATTCAGCTACTTGAAAAAAACCTTCCAAAACTTCTTCTTCCGGCAGCATAGACAGTGCAGGTAACATTTTTACTTTCGTTGAAAAATTTTCATAGGTTTCATATAAATTTTTCAAACCCAATGTTGATACTTTTCTCATAACTGATTACGTCAGATGAAAATAACAGTCCCTTGTTTCAGTGTTTCCGTACATTTGGCGAAATGCTTTCATTGCTGCACTTTCAAAGTCCGTTAATACTGTTCTAGGATTTGCTTCAGGAACAATATCATGCACTGCGTTTAGCATTTTGACATAAATTCTTTGCTCTTTTCCTATTAAAAGAGCAAGAATACAAGGAAGGGCCGTACCATCCAGTGGCATGTGAATGCTATACAGCTGATAATAAATTTCTGGGACCACTTTGAATGTTTCATCAGCTAGCCATACGTCGTTACTAACAAGAAGATTAGACAACGTTCTATGCCCAAGTAGAATAATCGTGCAAAATCCATTATTGATATTTTTCAGGAATGTCAAAGTTTCTGTTTGTGGGTTAGGTGCTGCTGGTCCTGACGTTTTGGCTTTTTTATATTGTAGTCGGCGATATAGTGATCTGCTTTTCGGCAATGTAACTTTAACGCCTGTAAAATAATATAAAAAAATTAGTATTTAGAGGCTAAGTCCGAAATTTTAATTATTATCAATTTAGTGAAATATTCCTATTCAATACACATTTGTGTATAAACGCAAACTACGAACACTATTTACTTATTTTTACTAGAAATAACGAACTGTATTTCAAGTCTCAACATTATTTCCTATATACATACGGCAAAATGCACCGGTTATAGAGAAGTGAAGTTAATAAATTAAAAAAGTAGAATACATACCTTCTTCCACATTCAGAACCGCTTCAGCAATCACTGCTTTAGGTGTAGCTCCTGGTTGAGTGATTGTTTGTTTCATCTCATTTACTAATTTATGTGCTTTTGCATGAAATATTTGGGTACCATGCGAATGTTCCGAATCACTATTTTTGATAATATTATTTCCCTTTGTTATAATCGACGCACGACACTTCATAGTTCTATGTTTCGAGCACCTCCAATGTATAGTATCAGAAACTGTTTCACGATGCCGATAGAACTCATTGTTTTTATAAATTATAATTGTTCCCCCCTTATTGCTTACACCGTACTGAAAATTCATGATTTTTATTGAGGTTCACAGTTTGGAAATCAAAAATGAAATAATAGTTTTTCGAGGAAAAGCACTGCTTTATATAGTATAGGAACCCATAGGTAATTTCGTCACTACGGCAAAAATGACTCTATTGATGGACAGTCATTAACGCAGGAAAGCTTAAGCGGCTTAAGGGATAAAATAGCCGTGCAGATGAATGGCGTAAATTGAAAACAAATTTGACGATTGCTTATATATTATATAGGTATAAAATATTAATTCATTACCTTAAGAGATATTAGCCTTAGTCATTACTTGGAAATACATCAGTGTTACACGTTACATATATTTGTGTTTTATCAATTTGTACTTGGTTTTCGTATTTGACATTTGCATTGGATACAATGTACCATTTTCACCATGTGTTATTTTTGTAGTGTACCATTTTATCAGTGCACCATTTCCGGCACGTACCATTTTAGGGATGCACCATTTCGGTGTTGTACTCTTTTAGTGCTGTACCATTTTGGGTGTCCCATTTTAGGTGTACCATTTCGGTATGTACCATTCTATCGTGTCACGGTCTCGCACATGGTATCAATTTGGCCGTCTGTGATGTGCTTTATAAAATAAAGAATTATTTTCAAGACAGGCAAGACAGCCCTATCTCAGACTCAGATGATACTATAAATGATCCAGCTGTGACTGCTGATTATATGAACGATAGCGATGATGATGACAATTTAGAAGACTTAGACTGCCCAGAATCAGATTTAATCTTAATGTCACCAAATGAACTTACGCGAGAACACATACCAAAGTTAACGAAAGATGAAAACATTAATGAGCTGATAAAGATAATCCGCAATGGTGTAGTGTATTTCAAAAGATCACCATTGAAAAATGAAACTACTTCAAAAATATGTGAAGATTGAACATGAAAAAAAGCTATCACTTCTTTTGGACTGTAAAACCAGGTGGAATAGTCTTTTAACCGTGCTGGAACGATTTTCTCTTTTAAAAACCTGCATTCAAAAAGATCTTATAGATCTCAATCATCCAATCCGTTTAGAAGATGCTGATTTTGACTTGGTAAATAAAATTATTGATGTGCTGACCCCAATTAAATTAACAGTAGAAGCAATCTGTCAACGAGATGCTAATTTATGCACAGCTGATGTCGCTTTGAAATTTCTTATAAAACAATTGTCTAGCAAAAACTCAGCACTCGCCAATAAAATGAAAACATCCTTAGTGGAACGAATAAAGCAACGACAAAATGATGATTTAACTGGTGTGTTGAATTATTTACAAAATCCACGAAAAGATTATAAAAATCAGTTGTTATCGGATTTGGAATGGCTTGACTTATTTCCAGTTCCTATACAGGCTTTAGTCAGGGCGCAAATAAAGAGTATTGTTAAAAGACTAAATAGTCGAGATGACACGGAAGAAGAAGAAAGGTCAGGATCACAAACAGATGATGAGCCAAGGCAACAAACCTCCCAACCCCAATTGACACTAAATGAAGTAAAGTAAAAAGAGAATCGGGGTTGGTAAATAGTATTAGACGCGAAATGAGCCTGTTCGAAAATGGAGGAGTTCGTGGATATCACTTAGAATTAGCATATAAATATCTATTGTCAATTCCTCTAACCAGTGCAGAACCTGAGTGAGCGTTTTCAGCTGCTGCTTATGTTGGCAATAAACTACGCAGCAGGCTTGGAAGTGAAACATTGGATGCTTTGATATTTCAGCGATTGTATTTTCGAAATTCTAAATAGTCTTTTGTATTGTCTTTTTTGTTCCTTATTTTAGTATATTGTGTATTGTGTTGTGCAACAGTATTAATAAATAATTTTTAAGAAATTACTTAAGTTTTTTTTTTCTTTTGAGCCCAATTAGAAACCACATAGTCTAATCCCGGGATTAATCCCGGGATCCCGTGATTACGCTTCAAAAATCCCGTAATCCCGGGATTGAAAAATATGCTCGGGATTGTATTCTCTAATCCCAACTAATTATCACTAGTTTAGAAGATTTTGTGCAAAAACTTTTGAGGTCTGTTTTTGATGTAATTTTCAATGCTGAACAAGAAGCTGCCACTGAAAAATTTGTAGCACCGCCAATTATCGAAATACTAAATCGATTACTTATATAGTTGCCTATTCATTACAGTAATGTACAATAATGATTTTGAAGTTGTCAGTGAAAAAATAACGGTGTTGTGATCAAGTATTCAAATTTTACAGAAGTAAGTAAATATTGTCTCAGAATTTATATCTAATACAGCGTCTTCATTACTTCTTCAATTATTATGAGTGTGATATCAATGAAACTGTATATTATTACCGATGTTTTGATACAGCATTATTAGAAAAATAATATAAGGTTAAGTATTTATCAACCATTGAGTCTCCAAAAACGCGGTGGGGCATGTTATCTCAAAGTGGATGGGGCTAATTGTCACATGTGACATCTAGCCCTGTTTAAGATGTGTGTTAAAATATACAATATTTACATTAGAGATGATGTGCAATTATAAAAAGAAGACAGACAAAGGCCAAACTGATGCAAATGTCATAATCGAATCAGTAAAGCAAGTACGTAATATTGGAATATCAGCCGAAAACTTTGAAATGAACTATAGAACTTTAACGAGATATTGTAAAGAAATTTCTAAATATGAATTAGCTGCTGGTACGGTAACTCCTGGAAATTAAATTTGTTACTGGAAACACAGATCTGTATTTTCTGAAGAACTTGAAACTGAGCTATGTAACTATATTTTAACATCTGCTGACATATGTTATGGTCTTGCCCCTAAACAAATTAAAAAACTTGCACAGGACGTAGCTGCAGCTAATAGCTTAAGTATGCCACAATTTTGGAAAAAAGAAAAAAATACTGGTTCGATAGGTTTATAAATAGACATCCCAATTTATCAATACGTCGTCCTGAAGCCACAAACTTAGGTAAAGCGCCATGTTTTTTTAAGAATCTAGAGAATGTGAAAATCAATCGACACAAATTTGATGCTTCATGCATTTGGAATGTGGACGAAACCGAGATTAGAAAGGTACAAAAACCAGATAAGATCGTCGCACGAAAAGGGTTTAAACATATATGATCTATTACATCTGGAGAACGTGGAACATTGGTTACCGTGGCATGTGCTTTCTCAGCTATACGCAATAGCATTCCACCTTTTTTTTGTATTTTCTCGCGTCCATTTTCTTGAATTTTGTGTAAATTCTGGTCCAGTTGGAAGCAATGGTTGTGCTCACAATAGTGGTTGGATGGTAGAAGAAGACTTTGTTCTATTTCTAAAGCATTTGATTAAATCCTCAAAATCTTCTTTGGAAAAGCTTTGTCTATTATTATTAGATAATCACCGTTCTCATTTTTCTGTGGAAGGTCTAAATGTAACTAAAGAGAACGGAATAGCAATGCTCAATTTTCCGCCAAATTGTTCTCACAAACTTCAGCCTTTAGATAGGTTAGTCTACGGTCGATTAAAAAAATATACAAACTCCGCTTGTGACTCCTGGATGATAAATAATCCAGGAAAAGCAATGACCATCTATGATATTCCATCCAATGTAGCACAATCATTTCTGTTAGCTGCTACTCCGAAGAATATTCTTCCAGGCTTCTCAGTAACTGGAATTTTTCCGTTCAATAAAGATATATTTGACGAATCAGAATATTAGACCGTCGTATGTTACCGGCCGGCCAATAGAGAACACTAATGACGAGGCGACACAATTTCTGAAAATTTGCAGTCGAAAAAACAAAGATGTCTACATCGACGTTGGTTGAAGACGAATCTAGGGGCAAAATTAAGAAAAAAAAATAGAAGCGATTAGAGTGCTTGTAATTCGTCCGCTGCCAAAAGCAAGAATGAATAAATTACATAAAATTTTCTTTAGGTCCAAGAGTAGCAAAACCAAAGAACAAGAGAAATAGGAAGTCGGTTATCTTAATAGATACTCCTGAAAAGAATTTACTGGAACAAGAATCTAAGAAAATGTGTCGGAACAAAAGTATCAAGAAACTTCAACCTCGAAAGAAGAAGAAAGAGCAAACTAGGTCTTCAGATAAAGAAGAATATTATAGTTTAGTTTTTCGTAGAACTATATTCTAATCGTTTGGACAAGAAAAAATGGGTTCAATGCAACGCAAACTGTGGTCACATGAATAATGTACTTCAGGGGAACCCTGATATGTGCGCCACAATTGCGATGATGATAATGATATTTAAAGATCGATAATGTGTTTAGTTCGTATGTTTTGGTTTTTCAGGTGCTTTTTTTTACATTCGAGTTTTTAATTTTTGCTTTAGTTACATCATAACACAGTCGGCAAGTTTAGTAAGATTAAAAAAATAAATAAACGTGTTTAATTTATTTATTGTTTTTGTGACAACTAATCTCATTCACGGGGTCAGTTCTCTCACCTAACGCAATTATTTAAAACATTTTATTTAAATACAAACTATAGAGATAAAATAAAATATTGGAAAGTGAACAAAGATACTATAGTTTGTAAATAAAAATATTTGTTCTTAAAATATCAACTCACGTCAGCAGGAAAAAAATTAGGCAAAAATTGTGACATTCCCTTACACGTGTTTTATTGAATATATTAAATACAATTTAGAAATTTTGAGCATTGAGCATTTGTTTTAGGTCGATTTCACGTATTTGTCTAGCAGTAGTCCCCGAGCATATTTTCATCCCAATATTATTGGTAACGCTTCTCTATTCAGTAAATCTTGATGAAAGCGTTGATTTTGTTCGTCTCTTGTTGTGCCCAAGTTCTCTGGAAAAAAATCACGGTGGGTATGTAAGAAGTGGGTTTTAAGGACCCAGTGTTTTATAGGTTTTCAGCAATGCCGCAACAATTTCCTTAAAATTCTGGCTTTTTGGTTACCTAGATAACAGTCAACAATACGTCGAAATGATGACCATCCTGCAGCTTCTATTTGTCAAACTCTCTGCCATTAAGTAGTTTTCTAATTTGAGGGCCCACAAATATGCCTTCTTCAATTTTCACATACGAAAGTTGCGGAAATGTGGTCGTCAAATGTTCAAATGCAGAACCATTTACATCCAAGGCTTTTACAAAATGTTTCAAAAGGCAAGGCTTGATTTGAAGCGATGCACAGTGGGACAGAATCCAAAAAAGCTAGCAAAAACCTCAAAATGCTGTCTAACGGCCTTGAAATTCTCGACTCGGGGGTCTTCAGGGTCGCTGATAACTAATCCAATATCAGTTTTGGCAAAGAAAATGGTGGATCCAATATGGCGTCCTAGTATATTACAAAATTCTCATTTTTCGATAAAATTTTGTATCTGGATGGTTTTACATTGCCCTAATTACGAATAAAAAGTTTGTTTTTAAATAAACAAAATATTTTAATCGTAATTGCATTGGCAATGTATAAGAATCCGAAAGATTCCGGCGGGGACTTGGTACAAATGAATTGAACATGAAAATTAGATAAGAAAATATATATTTTATTAATTTGTACACTACATCTACACTGGATTGATCTAGTCACATTCACATCATTAGATTCACGAACGGTATATATAGTTGACACGTCAGTGTCGTCTTCAGTGTCCGTGTCATCGGGTCTTGGACAAATTGCCACATTTGAGATAATGAAAATTCACATGCCATCAAAGAGGCACACTTTAAATATGAAATGAGAATAAATGTTTGGTGTGGAATTTTTAGAGATAATGATCCCTTTGAATTACCAGCAAATTTCTATGGCAATTCATATTTGGAATTTCCTCAAAATACACTTTTCGATGAGATGGTAGAGTCACTATTAAACCAAAGAATGTTGTTTATGCAAGATGGTGCCCCACCACTTTTTCCCTTAGTGGTGCGAAATTATTTGAACAATAGATGAATAGGGCGAGGAAGTGAATTTCCATGGCTTGCTCGAAGTCCCGATTTTAATCCCCTAGATCTTTATTTTTGGGGATATATGAAGACACTTGTATACGCTTAAGAGATTAATACCCGACAAGAATTACAGCAACAAATAGAAAATGCTGCGAATTTTATTAAGAATCAACACAACATATTTCTAAAAGTTAGGGGAAATTTTCTTCTTCTTCTTCTTACTTCACGTATTAGGCTTTGAGCCTGTTACGACCTTTATTTTTGGTCTGCCCATCTTTTCCGTGGGCGTCCCGTCGCTCTTCTTCTTTTCGCCTTATATTTCCATATTCTTTTGGGTATCCTATCATCTTCCATCCTTTCTACGTGTTCTCTCCATTTACGTCTGTATTCTCTTATCATCACGTTCACATCTTCAACTCCAAGTTCTTGTCTTATTTCTGTGTTCCTCTTCCTATCCATTCTTGTGTAGCCTGCTGCTCTTCTTAGGAACATCATCTCCGATGTTTGGATTCTTCTTTCATTCGCTTTGGTAATGGTCCAGCTTTCACTCCCATATATACCACATGGGATTGCCATTGTTTTATAGAATTTTAACAGCGTGTCCTTCCTCACTTTATTTTTTAGTGTTCTGGCTATGGTGCCATTTATTCTGTTGAATTTTGTTGGTTTTGTGTGTATATCCGTGTCATCGTATAAATACGATATAGTGGATCCAAGGAAGTTAAATGTTTTTACTTGTTCTATTGGCTTATTATTAATTATTATTTTTGATCGCACTGTTTCGTTTCCGCTGAAGGCCATTACTTTAGTTTTTTCTGTTGATATCATTAGATTGTATTTCTCGGTTATTCTATTTAAGTCGTAGACAGCTCTTTGAAGTGTGTCCTCGTCACTGGCTATTAGAGCTTGATCGTCGGCGAAGAGTATGGTTATTAGTTATTTTTGTCTGTTTAGGTCATGCGTGTAGTGCTTAGTATTTGTCAGCCATTCCCGTAGCACGTCATCAATATATATATTAAAAAGTACAGGTGACAGGCTACAACCCTGTCGTAGTCCTAAGTTGACGGTTGCCACTTCCGTTTCGCTATCGGTTATGGTAATCTTTGGGTCTTTGTACATACTCTTAATAACTTTAATCAAATGTAAAGGTATTCCTCGTCTTTCCAGTATGTCCCATAGATTTTCTCTTACTACTCTGTCAAAAGCTTTTTTGTAGTCTATAAACAACATATGTGTTTGTTTGTTATGTTCTCGATGTTTCTCTATTATTTGCTTAATTGTAAAAGTATTGTCGGTGCAAGATCTTCCTCTTCTGAAACCCGTCTGTTCCTCCATAAGTATATTTTCCGCTATTTTATTTAATCTGGCTGTCACTATTTTTGAATATATTTTATATGCGGTGTTTAGCAGGGATATGCCTCTATAGTTTTCGCAGTTGGATCTGTCTCCTTTTTTAAATATTGGTGTTATCTTCGCGATCTTCCAATTAGGTATTGTTTTTGTTCTCCAGCATTTACTTAGTAGTTGTAAGAATCTTGATTTCACCTCTATGTGGGCAAATTTGAGAAGTTCCGGGTTTATATTATCTTGTCCTGGGGCTTTTCGGTTTTTTGTTTTTTGTAGTGCTTCTTCTAGTTCTCCCATTTATATCTAGTCTACACTTCTATCCTCTTCATCATCTTTTTCGTTTCTATTTCCTGGATTTTCCATTTTCTCTACCTTTGTCCAGAGCTTTGTATAATATGCCAACCATTCGTCTTTATTTGTGATGTTGATCTTCGCATCATCTTTTTCTGTTTTATTCAGGTGTTTCATCATTTTATAAGCGAACTCCTGTCTGCCGTGTATATCGTCTTCTACATTTGAAATAAATCGGTCCCAACTATCTTGATTATTTTTTCTACATATTCTCTTCACTTCAGCTGTTATGTTCTTATATGCTATTCTATTTTCTTCTGTTTTGTTCTGTGTTCATGTCAAATATGCTTGTTTCTTTTTGGTGATCATTTCTTTGATTTCTTGGTTCCAGTATTTCAGTTTCTTGGTTTTAATTTTTTGTTTTCGATATCCAAGGGTTTCAGTAGCCGTTGTCATTATTATCTCTTGGATATTTTTCCATTCGTCATTGATTTTCTTGTTTGGTTTTATTTGTTTATTGTATTTTTGTGACCTCTGTTGGTAGAATGTTTTTATCGAATCTTCCTTCAAAAGGTAGACCTTCAGTTTTTGGTTATCTACATTTATTTTTTGTTTGTACCATCTAGTTAGTAGTTTTATTTTTGCTACTAGCATGTAGTGGTCACTGTTAATGTCTGCTCCTCTGAATATTCTGGTATCTTCAAAGAGTGATGCTGTTTTTTGGTTCGAAAGGAAGTAATCTATTATAGAGCTTTGCCCTCTGGCTGACCAGGTAATCTTATGTATATTTTTGTGTTTATAGTATGTGTTCATAATCCTCATATTATTGTAGATGGCAAAATCTATCAATTGTTTGCCGTTGTTGTTTAGCGTTATTTCTCCGTTGGTCCCCATTACATTCTCCACCGGTCTATTCCCGATTCTTGGATTCAAGTCTCTACCCATTATTATGTAATCATTTTTGTTTATTTTGTCTAGTTCTGACTGTGCGTGAAATTTTTCAGATAGAATTTAAAAATGTACTGATGTCAATGGAGGCCACTTTGAAACTTTATTATAACGTTAATTAATTTAATTTTTTGTTACAGTTGTTTAAATAAATATTTGTTTTAATACGTTTATCTTATGTAACCATCATTTTATTCTATTAGTATTTGATAATAAAAATCATAGTTCTGAATTTTCATAAACTTAAAATTTATTATTTATAATAAAACATCCTGTATCTCGGTGAGGAAGAATATTTTATTGAAGTGTTTTAGGTTAAATCTTCATATTTTGTGCTGAGGTTTCTCCAGTTACTATATGGACAATTTTTAATGAAACAGCCTGTATATGTATTCAGATAAAATGGGAAGCAATTATAATTTTCTGATTATTATAAATGTACACACATATGTCTCATATTCATTCTAAAATCGTTGGCTAATAATTTTAAGCAAGCAATAATAAATTTTGCGAGCGCTTAGTTTGCTATTGCTTATCAAACGACTCCAACGTGGACTATCATTCTTACCCATCAGTTTAAAGTGGAGTTGCAGTAGTTGGCACACTCCCTATACATATGCATGTATATGTACTGATTAGTACGTGTTGTAGTGCCTATCTCGCTCAACCTAACCGAAGAGGAAGCGTTCGATACTGAAGAAACCGAATTCGTTATAAGTTCAGACGGAGACAGCTTTATGGAGTCCTTCGAAACGAGTAATAATGAAAATTTAAATTCCATCGACTGTATCGAATTAATGCGTTGTATTATATTTTCCAGTTTCCGCACGGAAAGATGGGGAAAGCTACGTGGAAGTAATCATCGGAGTATTAACGGCAATAATGCTGTTGCTTCTCATAGTTTTTGTGATTATACTGCTCATTAGTCGGAGACACAAATTACAGGGCTCCCCTACGCTACTTAGAAACCCATTCGGAGTGACGATAAACATGAAGGTAAATCCCAAAGTACGTTCCATTATTTATTTACATATTTACTTACTAAGCCTGCCATAAATATTCGTATTTAATTAATATAAGCCTTGAGGTATTATGAACAAGAACTTTTTTCTTTCTGTTATTAAAGTATTTTATAACATACCGTTGCTCAGAATAATGATTTAACTTTGGAAACCTCTCGGCATTATTTTTGTGAATTATATTTAGAAGCCATTTATAACATGTTTACGTCAATACACATAAACTAAGGAATATTTAAAATTTTATTTTGTAACTTTATACTCTTGAACATAGGCATGTTTATAGAACATACGCGGAGTGATTTTTATGTAGTGTACCTGGACATGAAAGAAAACGAAAAGAGAGAGCATATGTTCCATCGACATTCGTAAGGAGTCGTTCAAGTATTACGTAAACACCAAACGGAGGTGCGGGGGTCTGTGACATGGATGACGGGAGAGTCTGAATGGTGATTACTTAGAGCTGAGGATGTTTGCGGTACGGCAGGACCGTATGTAGTGCATCCCCACATTTAACTATTTATCTAAATATTCTCTGAAATGATTTGCCGGATCTCATAAATTAATAGAGTGATATTTTAGTATGCACTGGATATTGTTATTATACAAAATCAAAATAGCCATTTGTATTTATGGATCATAAATAATAATACGCATGTATTTGTATTTGGTTGTGAATTCAATTTAAACTTAAAACGAATCGTAATATTTTAACTTAGAAAATTTTATTACTGTCGTTAAGAACTATTATTATAAACAACAAAGGCCTTTTATTAGTGTTGAAGTTTTAGTTTCATTGAATTTCCATGTTGTAAGTAGTCAATTGTAAAGTGTTCATTCACAATATTCTAAAACAAGGTGTAAATTTAACTAAAATCCAGAAAAACACATTCTGATAATATATTACTAGATTAGAAGCTGTGTTTATTACTATTTATTATATTATTTTTATAACCAAATGCAATAAAAGCTACGAAAACAAAAGAAACCTCGATTTATTAAAATCTTGTCACACAGCCTTTCAAAGCCTGGCAGCACATATTTTGCATATATTTTATATATACTACCTACTTGAACTAGGTGAATGAAGTTAGAAGTTATAAGTTATAACTTCTAACTTCATTATAAGTTATAACTTCTAACTTCATTCACCTAGTTCAAGTAGGTAGTATATATAAAATATATGCAAAATATGTGCTGCCAGGCTTTGAAAGGCTGTGTGACAATATTTTAATAAATCTAGGTTTCTTTTGTTTTCGTAGCTTTTATTGCATTTGGTTATAAAAATAATATAATAAATAGTAATAAACACAGCTTCTAATCTAGTAATATATTATCAGAATGTGTTTTTCTGGATTTTAGTTAAATTTACACCTTGTTTTAGAATATTGTGAATGAACACTTTACAATTGACTACTTACAACATGGAAATTCAATGAAACTAAAACTTCAACACTAATAAAAGGCCTTTGTTGTTTATAATAATAGTTCTTAACGACAGTAATAAAATTTTCTAAGAATAGGGGCTTTACTTCAGCTCCAAAATGTCCATTTTCGATCAATTATGGAAGTTATTCGTAGAGTTGCACACTTTGTCTCGAATGCATGTATTGTAAGGACGGCTTGTCGTTAAAATATTACGATTCGTTTTAAGTTTAAATTGAATTCACAACCAAATACAAATACATGCGTATTATTATTTATGATCCATAAATACAAATGGCTATTATGATTTTGTATAATAGCTCTAGTGATTACGTCAGCAATATTTATTTATTTGCTTTTCTTATTTCTTTTCTCTGATATGAACACATATGGCAGCCCTTGCCTATGTTCAGAAGCGAAAAGTATGTTCAGGGATTCCCCGAAATAATTGATTATTGCTTTATACTCGCTCTCACACCATGTTTTACAGAAATAGGGGAATTACCGCGTTCGATATTCACTTGTCTGAAATTGTCCGGTCTAAGATCATTGGATTTAACGTGTTCTAAGTTAATGTTTGTTTACTATTGATCGACATTTTCCACCGCTGAAATAGTTTAAAATGTCGTCTAATATGGACAAATCAAAATTATACCAAAAATTATTCGAAAGTTTAAAAAATCTTACATGAATACAAAATTACAAAATGTACGGAAGTTAGTTAATGAAGTTTGGCGTGGTTATAAGTAGAGAACGGACATTCTTACCACATGACTAAGTTCTCCGAATACAATAGCCGTTGTCCATTGTTAACGCTGCGAAAATCAGGTGGCCGAGAAAGTCAAACACAAATACTCCATTGTATTACGTCGGGATGTACTCAGCGAAGTTTATAAACATTTCCAATTGCGGATTGCGTTTAATGAAATATATCCTCCGAATACAATAGCTTTGTTGTCCATTGTAATCGCAACGAATCAGATGGCCGGGTAAGACTAACAAATACTTCATTGAATTACGCCGAGTCATGTGGTAAGAATGTCCGTTCCCTAGTTATAAGATACAAGCAAAGTCCGACAAGGAACTCGATATTATTGTGTCTGAGAGAATTGAAGAAGAATTGCAAGCACCAACTATTCTATTAACCTGTTTTCCAAGATAAGTTAGCCTTCTGTGTGTTGTTAACTCGCTGTGCCTGCGCTTCTAGGGTGGATATTTGGATTAGTATCGTTACGAAATGGCAAAAAACGGAATCCTTTATAATATCCTCATTTTGTCCATCAGCCGTATGCCACACAGGTCATCTTTTCAAAAAGTTATTTTAATTGTTAGTAAAAAGAAATTGGAAAAAATACTTAATTTTAATTTAAAAAGTGCTATAGCGCTTGAGCAGGTATGTTATCCTATTTTCTGGTGTTCTTATAAAGCCTTGATTTTATTGATTTCGATTTCAAAAACTTTACTAGAGACGTGATCCTTTACAGGAGTGAGTGTGATGACTTAATTCTGGATGATAGAGGGCAATTTTTTAGCTTTCCACTCAGATTAACTCTACACTTAAATTCTTCACCTAAATAGTTTCTACACATCCTCTACGATTATTTTTATCCAACGGTAAAATCGAAACCATCAAGTTGAACATGCAAAATATGTAGTCTTTATCATTCCTCTGTCAAGTCATTAAATTGTCACAGCAAGGAGATCCATAAAAATATAAACACACACACACCGAAACAAGAGTGAGACCTATAAGAGTGTCTGCTCGTCGTGCTGATGAATTGATGTGAATAATACAAATTTTAGACGAATACCAAGATGTTGAATGGTTTGAAGAGAGCGATGTCGATATCTCGAAAGAACACAAAAGTGAACAGACACACAACACCGAGCAGCAAACATCCAATGTCGTCGAAGACTTAGAGTCATGGATTCAAGTGTCTTGGACTGAGAACGATTAAATTGAGTTTACCAAATTTTTAAATAGAGCAAAATAAATAGATATCGTTTATATGTTAATAATATAATATTAAAATTTGATGTAAATATGCTTTCTACATTTTACGAAGCCAATTATTCGAATTTTTTTACAGAAAAAAATTCGTCCTTAAGCAGGATTCGAACCCACGTCAATGGCTTGCCAGACCATTGCTTTAATCACTAAGCTATTAAGGACCGTGATTTCGAATCATTGTGGGAATGTCTTAAGTCACATTAAGGAAACAGATGGCATATATCTCGCCCGTAGTCAGCAGTTGTCGCAAATTTATTGCATTTTCGCGAAGTAATGTAAATGAGCTTTCTACATTATTCTATAAAATAAAATTCGAATGAATTCGAATAGAATGCATATAAACATTTACATTATTTCGTGAAAATGCAATAAATTTGCATTTAAATATGATATTAATGATTTGCTTGAATGAATATTAAATGCACATCAAATTCTTTATAGTATAATTTGTGATAGACTTAATATCTATGAGAGATAGTTGCTCATGAATAACAATAAAGAAACTTGAACAGATTTTGTAAAAATTATACCAATGCTTAAGGGGGGCGTAAGAGCTTTGTTTACTTTTGCTGATAAGGGGAAGGGGGGATTAAAAATTACTAAAATTCTGCTTACGTAATACTTGAACGACCCCCTAGATTTGTTCATAACTTCTCAAACTGTTTCAGCCTTGTACAAACTTCTCCTTTTATTATTACACATACATTTTTCCTATGTGCAACTTTAAAAGGAAAATTGTCAGTGCATTAGCGGCATAGTAGACAACCAGTTATACACCAGTGAAGGATTTACATATGGCTTAATTCTTAAATTAGTTTGCCATGGAGAGAAAAAAACATTTCTTATGTCAAATATTTACGAATTTTTATTCATACATGAATCTTAAATTAAATAAATTTTATTGAAAAGTAGATAATTTATTTAAATCATGAATAAGTATAACAAAGATGAAAAGGTAGTAATGAAAATGTGGTATCAGAAGAGCAATAGTTTAAGGTCGGTCAGTCACATGTTTTCCGTTAATTATCCTGACAGGCTTATACCCTGTTAAAAATATTTAAAACAATTTTAAATATTCTTAACAAATTCAAAGAAGATTGTTGTTTTCTAAATTCCCACAAAAGAAATAAAACCCATCACGTGTTAACAGAACACATCCTGTTTTATGTAGAGGAACAGTAGTAGGATCGCTTTTAGATGTATCCAGGCATTTTGGAGTATCGTAAAGTACAAAACCTTGTAAGAGTTCAAATATAATCCATAAAAATCCATAAAATGAACTGTTTTTTTGTGAAATAATGTTTAGTATGTTAAATGAAAACGAAGAAATTTTAAATTAAAAAATTTTTACTTATGTAGCTACATTTACTGTAAAGGGTGAAGTCAACTCTCAGAACCTCCGGTTTGTATCCTACATTTATCCATTGAAAAATTTCCTAGCCATTAATACATTAGGTATTAGTCCCGTACAAATCTTATTGTCCAAAATCTAACCCGAACGCAGTAGGTACCCTCAAAAAGTCAATTTCTGGATTGGAATAATAAGCGATAGACTTATTGGCTCATTTTTTATGGACGGTAACCTCACTGCAGTAATCTATCTTGCGAGACCACATCATTCCATCAATTGAGATGCTAAACGTTGACGAACCTTGTCTTCAAATGGATGGGGTTCCGGTATATTCTGCTAAAGCCGTCAGAAATTTTTTTAATAACGCATTTCAAAGACGGTAGATTGACAGATTGGCCCAATACCATGGCCCCCAGGACCCCCGATTTATTCCAAATAATTTCTTCTTTTGAATAGTTAATTGACGAAGGAGATACTTGTTGAAACTTCATTATAACGCTAAGAAATAAGTAATTAAACTTCTAGTTTCAAAAATTCTTTTATTGTAAATACCACTACAATATTGTTTCGCCATACAATGGCTTCATCAGGTGGATGAAATACTGAATTTGTACAATACAAGTTTGAATATTTATTGGAAAATTATTGGGGAAATGGTGATGGAAAAATTTTTACAATCTTAAATTTAATAGAGGGGAGCTGTTTAAATCTATTTGGTCATTTAAAGCTAATCCTAAACTATTGTATCTATTAATTTCTAAGTTTTCTAACAGGCTAAGTTTTTTACTTTTTTCTTGAATGTGTAAAATTTTGAAATCTATATTAAATCTATGATTGATATCTATACAATGACTTGCGAAAGTTGAATCTGTTTTATTTTCTTTATGGCTTCTCTCGTGTTCTTCCATCCTAATTTTGAATGTCCTCCCAGTTTGTCCTATGTATACCTTATTACAATCTTCGCATGTTAACTTATATACACCAGAGTTTGATTCTTTGCCTATTTTATCTTTGTTGTTTTTAATAATGTTCTGTATAGTATTGTCTGTTTTAAATGATATATGTTCGTTATTAAGTTTTTTAATGAAAGTACCAATTTTTTCCGAAATTTTTCCTAAATAAGTGATCGAATTATAGGAATTAATTATCTTGTATTTTAATTTTGGATAAACTAAGGAAAGGGTTTTATTATTTATTATTGACAATATTTATAGAGTAACTATTGTTTAATGCTATTGTGTATTCTATTTAGTTCAAGGTCGAAATTACTTTTACTCATAGGTACATGAATTAATCTATATACCATTGATTGGTATGCTGATAATTTGTGTGTTATAGGATGAAAAGAATTAGCGTGTATTGTGGTATCTGTATGTGTTGGTTTATGGTATATAGCGAACTCGTGTTTATTAGTTTTGTGTGATATAGTTAAATCTAGAAAATTAAGCTTTTATTTATTTCTGTTTCTATAGTAAAATTTATTTTGGGGTGAATAGTGTTGATATAATTATGTAAAGTTTTTTATTGTCTATCTGAACCGTTAAAGCAAATTAACATGTCATCAACTTACTTAAACCAATATACACAATTACCAAACAAGGGATGTGTACTAATTATAGTTTCTAAATTATTCATGAAAATTTCCGCTAATAAGGGGCTTAGTGGGTTTCCCATTGCTAGACCCTCTGCTTGTTTATAAAATTTCTTTTTAAATTGAAAATAATTTTGTTCCAGGCACGTTTCTAAGAGCTGTAAAATTTCGGTCTTTGTGACAATGTTTGTGTTTCTACGTTCTAGTTGTAAAGTAATTAAATCTATTACCTCCTGGGGTGGGATACTAGTGAACAAATTCGATACATCAAAAGAAATGAGTTTACATTTGTTTGGTAATTGCAAGTTTGAAATGTTATTAAAATTTAAAAATTCCCAGGAATTAATTAATAACATTTCAAACTTGCAATTACCAAACAGATGTAAACTCATTTCTTTTGATGTCTCGAATTTGTTCACTAGTATCCCACGCCAGGAGGTAATAGATTTAATTACTTTACAACTAGAACGTAGAAACACGAACATTGTCACAAAGACCGAAATTTTACAGCTCTTAGAAGCGTGCCTGGAACAAAATTATTTTCAATTTAAAAAGAAATTTTATAAACAAACAGAGGGTCTAGCAATGGGAAACCCACTAAGCCCCTTATTAGCGGAAATTTTATTGAATAATTTAGAAACTATAATTAGTACACATCCCTTGTTTGGTAATTGTGTATATTGGTAGAGGTATGTTGATGACATATTAATTTGCTTTAACGGTTCAGATGGACAATTAAAAACTTTACATAATTATATCAACACTATTCACCCCAAAATAAATTTTACTATAGAAACAGAAATAAATAAAAGCATTAATTTTCTAGATTTAACCATATCACACAAAACTAATAAACACGAGTTCGCTATATACCATAAACCAACACATACAGATACCACAAAACACGCTAATTCTTTTCATCCTATAACACAAATTATGAGCATACCAATCAATGGTATATAGATTAATGCATGTACCTATGAGTAAAAGTAATTTCGACCTTGAACTAAGTAGAATATACACAATAGCATTAAACAATGGTTACTCTATAAATATTGTCAATAACATCCAAAATAGCCAACAAAAATCTAAAACCCTTTCCTTAGTTTATCCAAAATTAAAATACAAGATAATTAATTCCTATAATTCAATCACTTACTTAGGAAAAATTTCGGAAAAAATTGGTACTTTCATTAAAAAACTTAATAAAGAACATATATCATTTAAAACAGACAATACTATACAGAACATTATTAAAAACAACAAAGATAAAATAGACAAAGAATCAAACTCTGGTGTATATAAGTTAACATGCGAAGATTGTAATAAGGTATACATAAGACAAACGGGGAGGACATTCAAAATTAGGATGAAAGAACACGAGAGAAGCCATAAAGAAAAGAAAACAGATTCAACATTCGCAAAGTCATTGTATCAATTGTATCAATCATAGATTTAATATAGATTTCAAAATTTTACACATTCAAGAAAAAAGTAAAAAACTTAACCTGTTAGAAAACTTAGAAATTAATAGGTACAATAGTTTAGGATTAGCTTTAAATGACCAACTAGATTTAAACAACTCCCCTCTATTAAATTTAAGATTGTAAAAATTTTTCCACCACCATTTCCCCAATAATTTTCCAATAAATATTCAAACTTGTATTGTACATATTCAGTATTTCATCCACCTGATGAAGCCATTGTATGGCGAAACAATATTGTAGTGGTATTTACAATAAAAGAATTTTTGAAACTAGAAGTTTAATTTCTTATTTCTTAGCGTTCTTCTTTTGAGGTTACCTGAAAATAAAAATTTATAATAACATTCAAATACGTAACTTGGACAAACTGAAAGATCGTATACGCACTGCATATGATGGAATAAACCCAGAATTTATTCGGAATACCTTGCGTTTCTATCAAAATCGCCTTGCTTATTGGCTTGAAAGACAAGGAGGACACTTCGAAAACTTGAAATTAGACTTGACCCTTCTTAGGTTGTTTTGTTTGTCTTAATTAATAGTTAGAATAAAATAATTTCTTCATTCAAACCTGAGATTTTGCACTTTCTTTTCTAAAGATATAATCTAATTCTTCGTGGCCTTATTTCCTCTGTCTTACCAACTGTTTTCAGTACAAGTACTATTGCCGAACCAGATTCTTGTATACTTTTGAGATAAATTTTAACAGTTTCGTAATAAAGTTTCATGTACACTGAAAAGTTTAATTTTCCAATACAAAAAAAATACTCGTAGTGAAAATAGTAGATCTCTTGAACTAAGAGTAGCGGACTTACAGAATATTTATTTTATTTGCATTAAAATAAATCTTTAATAGCACTGACTACATTAGTTTTGTTTGAGTTACACATAGGAAAAATGTATTCGTAATAATAAAAAAAAAAACCGGTATACCCTAGCCATGCCTGGCTGTAGGGACAAGTGTCGAGTAGCAGTATGATTTTTTTCAGTAAAATTTGAGGGGTCTTCACTTAGATTACAACTTTATAATTTCTAACAGTTTCTTTATAAACATCACCCGAACGCAGTAGGTACCCTCAAAAAGTCAATTTCTGGATTGGAATAATAAGCGATAGACTTATTGGCTCATTTTTATGGACGGTAACCTCACTGCAGTAATCTATCTTGCGAGACCACATCATTCCATCAATTGAGATGCTAAACGTTGACGAACCTTGTCTTCAAATGGATGGGGTTCCGGTATATTCTGCTAAAGCCGTCAGAAATTTTTTTAATAACGCATTTCAAAGACGGTAGATTGACAGATTGGCCCAATACCATGGCCCCCAGGACCCCCGATTTATTCCAAATAATTTCTTCTTTTGAATAGTTAATTGACGAAGGAGATACTTGTTGAAACTTCATTATAACGCTAAGAAATAAGTAATTAAACTTCTAGTTTCAAAAATTCTTTTATTGTAAATACCACTACAATATTGTTTCGCCATACAATGGCTTCATCAGGTGGATGAAATACTGAATTTGTACAATACAAGTTTGAATATTTATTGGAAAATTATTGGGGAAATGGTGATGGAAAAATTTTTACAATCTTAAATTTAATAGAGGGGAGCTGTTTAAATCTATTTGGTCATTTAAAGCTAATCCTAAACTATTGTATCTATTAATTTCTAAGTTTTCTAACAGGCTAAGTTTTTTACTTTTTTCTTGAATGTGTAAAATTTTGAAATCTATATTAAATCTATGATTGATATCTATACAATGACTTGCGAAAGTTGAATCTGTTTTATTTTCTTTATGGCTTCTCTCGTGTTCTTCCATCCTAATTTTGAATGTCCTCCCAGTTTGTCCTATGTATACCTTATTACAATCTTCGCATGTTAACTTATATACACCAGAGTTTGATTCTTTGCCTATTTTATCTTTGTTGTTTTTAATAATGTTCTGTATAGTATTGTCTGTTTTAAATGATATATGTTCGTTATTAAGTTTTTTAATGAAAGTACCAATTTTTTCCGAAATTTTTCCTAAATAAGTGATCGAATTATAGGAATTAATTATCTTGTATTTTAATTTTGTATAAACTAAGGAAAGGGTTTTATTATTTATTATTGACAATATTTATAGAGTAACTATTGTTTAATGCTATTGTGTATTCTATTTAGTTCAAGGTCGAAATTACTTTTACTCATAGGTACATGAATTAATCTATATACCATTGATTGGTATGCTGATAATTTGTGTGTTATAGGATGAAAAGAATTAGCGTGTATTGTGGTATCTGTATGTGTTGGTTTATGGTATATAGCGAACTCGTGTTTATTAGTTTTGTGTGATATAGTTAAATCTAGAAAATTAAGCTTTTATTTATTTCTGTTTCTATAGTAAAATTTATTTTGGGGTGAATAGTGTTGATATAATTATGTAAAGTTTTTTATTGTCTATCTGAACCGTTAAAGCAAATTAATATGTCATCAACTTACTTAAACCAATATACACAATTACCAAACAAGGGATGTGTACTAATTATAGTTTCTAAATTATTCATGAAAATTTCCGCTAATAAGGGGCTTAGTGGGTTTCCCATTGCTAGACCCTCTGCTTGTTTATAAAATTTCTTTTTAAATTGAAAATAATTTTGTTCCAGGCACGTTTCTAAGAGCTGTAAAATTTCGGTCTTTGTGACAATGTTTGTGTTTCTACGTTCTAGTTGTAAAGTAATTAAATCTATTACCTCCTGGGGTGGGATACTAGTGAACAAATTCGATACATCAAAAGAAATGAGTTTACATTTGTTTGGTAATTGCAAGTTTGAAATGTTATTAAAATTTAAAAATTCCCAGGAATTAATTAATAACATTTCAAACTTGCAATTACCAAACAGATGTAAACTCATTTCTTTTGATGTCTCGAATTTGTTCACTAGTATCCCACGCCAGGAGGTAATAGATTTAATTACTTTACAACTAGAACGTAGAAACACGAACATTGTCACAAAGACCGAAATTTTACAGCTCTTAGAAGCGTGCCTGGAACAAAATTATTTTCAATTTAAAAAGAAATTTTATAAACAAACAGAGGGTCTAGCAATGGGAAACCCACTAAGCCCCTTATTAGCGGAAATTTTATTGAATAATTTAGAAACTATAATTAGTACACATCCCTTGTTTGGTAATTGTGTATATTGGTAGAGGTATGTTGATGACATATTAATTTGCTTTAACGGTTCAGATGGACAATTAAAAACTTTACATAATTATATCAACACTATTCACCCCAAAATAAATTTTACTATAGAAACAGAAATAAATAAAAGCATTAATTTTCTAGATTTAACCATATCACACAAAACTAATAAACACGAGTTCGCTATATACCATAAACCAACACATACAGATACCACAAAACACGCTAATTCTTTTCATCCTATAACACAAATTATGAGCATACCAATCAATGGTATATAGATTAATGCATGTACCTATGAGTAAAAGTAATTTCGACCTTGAACTAAGTAGAATATACACAATAGCATTAAACAATGGTTACTCTATAAATATTGTCAATAACATCCAAAATAGCCAACAAAAATCTAAAACCCTTTCCTTAGTTTATCCAAAATTAAAATACAAGATAATTAATTCCTATAATTCAATCACTTACTTAGGAAAAATTTCGGAAAAAATTGGTACTTTCATTAAAAAACTTAATAAAGAACATATATCATTTAAAACAGACAATACTATACAGAACATTATTAAAAACAACAAAGATAAAATAGACAAAGAATCAAACTCTGGTGTATATAAGTTAACATGCGAAGATTGTAATAAGGTATACATAAGACAAACGGGGAGGACATTCAAAATTAGGATGAAAGAACACGAGAGAAGCCATAAAGAAAAGAAAACAGATTCAACATTCGCAAAGTCATTGTATCAATTGTATCAATCATAGATTTAATATAGATTTCAAAATTTTACACATTCAAGAAAAAAGTAAAAAACTTAACCTGTTAGAAAACTTAGAAATTAATAGGTACAATAGTTTAGGATTAGCTTTAAATGACCAACTAGATTTAAACAACTCCCCTCTATTAAATTTAAGATTGTAAAAATTTTTCCACCACCATTTCCCCAATAATTTTCCAATAAATATTCAAACTTGTATTGTACATATTCAGTATTTCATCCACCTGATGAAGCCATTGTATGGCGAAACAATATTGTAGTGGTATTTACAATAAAAGAATTTTTGAAACTAGAAGTTTAATTTCTTATTTCTTAGCGTTCTTCTTTTGAGGTTACCTGAAAATAAAAATTTATAATAACATTCAAATACGTAACTTGGACAAACTGAAAGATCGTATACGCACTGCATATGATGGAATAAACCCAGAATTTATTCGGAATACCTTGCGTTTCTATCAAAATCGCCTTGCTTATTGGCTTGAAAGACAAGGAGGACACTTCGAAAACTTGAAATTAGACTTGACCCTTCTTAGGTTGTTTTGTTTGTCTTAATTAATAGTTAGAATAAAATAATTTCTTCATTCAAACCTGAGATTTTGCACTTTCTTTTCTAAAGATAT
Organism: Melolontha melolontha; assembly: GCA_935421215.2. Classification (NCBI taxonomy): domain Eukaryota; kingdom Metazoa; phylum Arthropoda; class Insecta; order Coleoptera; family Scarabaeidae; genus Melolontha; species Melolontha melolontha. The sequence goes on from OW285235.1 coordinate 216,794,492, forward strand.
AATCTAATTCTTCGTGGCCTTATTTCCTCTGTCTTACCAACTGTTTTCAGTACAAGTACTATTGCCGAACCAGATTCTTGTATACTTTTGAGATACATTTTAACAGTTTCGTAATAAAGTTTCATGTACACTGAAAAGTTTAATTTTCCAATACAAAAAAAATACTCGTAGTGAAAATAGTAGATCTCTTGAACTAAGAGTAGCGGACTTACAGAATATTTATTTTATTTGCATTAAAATAAATCTTTAATAGCACTGACTACATTAGTTTTGTTTGAGTTACACATAGGAAAAATGTATTCGTAATAATAAAAAAAAAAACCGGTATACCCTAGCCATGCCTGGCTGTAGGGACAAGTGTCGAGTAGCAGTATGATTTTTTTCAGTAAAATTTGAGGGGTCTTCACTTAGATTACAACTTTATAATTTCTAACAGTTTCTTTATAAACATCACCATTAATTGTAGTACATACCATTCTTAATATATTCGATCAGTAGAATATCCTCTCAATTTCAGAAAACCGTTACCATCAATTGCCCCATCGAAATTGCAACTTCCTGCTTTTTGTTCAGCATAGGTTTATGTACGGCTTTACTTTCGAACGTTGCCGTAACAGTCTTTTATCTGCAGCACACTTGCTGTTTATTGCGATCTGGTTACTCCGTGTGTTGCCAACCAATGCCTGTAACGATTTTCTAGCATTAGAATTACGGGTTTAGGTGCATATTGCTGTTTGATCACTTTATAACATTTACAATGATATTGCATCCATCTACCTTTCCTTGAATTTAGGAATTTCCTGAGCGAGTATTCAACTATTCGAAGGCTAATATAGTTCCAATGTCTGTTCACTATAATTATTTTAATTGTTTTCTTCCTCCCGTGTAACTGACGGGGACAAAACTTACTTTACTAAAATAAGTTAAAACAAAAATAATTTCCAACTCAGATCTCAACGATCTCTCTTCAAGAAAATATTTTAGTATTAGCAGTTCCTCTGTCTTTACTAATTAAGGCCAAATTCATACTTTTATACTAAATTACTGGCACTCCAAAATCCAGTTTATTAACAATTGCCTTTTAAATATATTTGTGTTGTCTTAAACTACTGCATTATTTAAAACTTATATTTCGGTCAAACAAAACCCGAATTCCTTCAAATCAAGAGGAAAAACATGGTCTTCGAGTATTTTTGTAGGAGAGACCCTTTATTCACGAACTTCATTAACTCTTGGTTCGTTGGAGGGTCCTCAGTGTTACACAAAAGGTTCATCACAAGTGATAAGTAATTTTCGAAAAAAGTCGCAGTCTCGCTTTAAAGTACCAGAATTTTCTTGGCAAAGTTTTCGGCTGACAAATTTTTGTTCTGGTATGATGAACCTGAAATTTTCTTCAATTTTCAATAGTAATATCACAAGAGAGTGAGAATATATTGAAAATAATTCGACAGATTTTCGAAAACTTGTTGCCCGTAGTTCGTAGCCCGAATGGCAACAAGTTTGAGAAAGACTGGAGAATTATTTTCTAATTAATTCTCACTCTCGAGTGGTATTCGAAAGATTATTTTTTAATGTTTAAATAAAAAATACATCATAAAAATACAACTTTTTAATATTATTTCTGTACATTTACAAAATTAATTAGTGTTAAAAGTTTGTATGTGAAATACACAATTATTGTAAATGTTTTGTCCGGGAGTGGTGGATTTTGCAACATTCTTCTGTTCTGTTGTTTTAAAAGTTATAACTTCTCCCTTGTCTCTTAGGTTATTAATCAAACTTGAATGATGTTCATTATTCAACTGCAGGTACGGTTTCAATGAACTAGATGAGCTGTGGCCCGTAATTTTTATTATTTCCTGCTCGTTAACACCTGCTTTCGCTAGATGAGACACTGCACTTGACCTTGAAGAATGGTTCGTAATTTTTATTGTTCTAGTGTCCAGCCCAATCATGTCCACCGATTCTTTCATCCACTTCGACATTATATTCACCCCCAACGGCAAATTTTTGTACCATCCTGAAGAAGACGGTTTATCCCAAGCAATGTTTACTCTTAAAAAAAGTCTGTCAGTTTTTATATGTTCGTTCCTCTTGCTTAGCAATTTCTTGAGCAATCGGACAGGACACGCATCAGGCTTTTCAGTATTTGGTATTAACCATTTACTATCAGTCAACTTTTGTGCCCCACCTTGCGCTGTTTTAGAGAAAACCGGATTATACTCTACTCTTCCAGTGACCAAACCAGCATTGTCTGTTTCTTCTTGAAAATAATGCACTAAACATTGACAACCTTCTCCCCCACGCCATGCTAGCTCATATGAAGCAATGTGATAAAAGCATTTTTGCAAACCGAAGGGTGTCTCCTCGTCGTAGTGTTTTATTATTTCCATGATTTGTTCTTTAGTTAGAACTGCAGAACTTTGCTTCCTTTTTTCTGGCACCTGTTGGATTATCTTACGTTTTGTATTTTCTGGCTTCTCTCGCAGATTTAAATTCGATATCTTTAAAGGGGTCTAATTTTCTACTAAATTCGTTGTAGTATAACTCTTGCATTAATTTGGCGGTTTTATTCCACATTGTTTCAATAACGGCTTCTTTGTAATCCTCTCCATTGCACCTTTTCGTATTAAATCCCCAGCCTTTCAAAACGTTTGCCAGTTTTGTGACTGGTGTATTTCCTTCTAATTTTTAACCCCGTTCGTCGCAAAATGATTGGAATTGTTTCCATATTGAATTATTACTAACCATAGTATTTTTGCACGATTTTTCTTTAATCTGTGCGTTTATATCTTCAACTGATGATGAACTAAATCGCTTATGGTTCATTGGTTCCAATTTGCAATAATACTGGTGACAGGTGTCAAAACTAGAAAATACGTTGTCAACAAACAGAAACAAAATACTAGAAAATATTCTCGGGAGAATAATGTACCAAGATTATTCTCAGTTATAATATCACAAGAGCATAGAAAATAATCGATTATATTTCCGAGTCACGAGATGTATTCTGCGAAACACCACGAGAGCGCAGCTCGAGTGGTGTTTTAAGGATATACGTCGAGTGAAGAGGTTATATAATGGATTATTTTCGTTTGCTCGAGTGGTATTCGTTACGATTATATAAAGAATTAACTAACGAAATTTGTTTATTGGTTGAAATTAAAAGTACAATTATTATAATAAATATTTGTTGTATTATCTTTAGAAGTTCTATTTGAGGTGCTGGTGATGGTAGAGTTTGCAGAATCTTGTTTATTTCTCATTTTTTCAAGTATCTTGCTATGGTGTTCATTAGTAAGCTTTAGATACGGCTTCAGAGATTCAGATGATGAGTGGCCTGTTATCTTAATAATTTCTTGTAAGTTTGCTCCAGATTGTGTCAAGATGTTAACAGCGGAAGAGCGATTGGAATGATTAGATATTTTTTGCTTCTTTGTATCAAGTCCTATACTTTCTGCCGCTGAACGTGTCCATTTACTTAATTGATTAAGGCCTACAGGGCAGTTTTTATACCATATTTTAGTTTTCTGCCAATCAGGATTAGGTGTTAAAAATAGACGATTGGTTTTAATGTTTGGTGTTCTTTTGCTTAACATTTTCTTCAACAGATGTACTGGACACTGATGGACACTGGACAACCATTTAGATTCAGCTGTATGTTTTGCGCCACCTTGTGCTGTCTTTGAAAATATGGTATTGTACTCAATACGTTCTGTGGGTTGACCATAATTGTCGCATTCTGCTTTGAAATAGTCAATTAAGCAAAAGACTACTTCATTTCCACGCCACGCCAGTTCCACAGAACAAATTTGATATAATTTTTTTTGTAAACCGTCTGGCGTATTTTCGTCAAAAAATGACACAATTTTGCTAATTTCTTCCGCTTTAAGGGCGACAGAGCTTGTTTTTCTTTTTTCAGGAATTGCTTGTAACTTCTTACTTTTAGCTGCCCACGCCTTTCTTGCATCTTCAAAAATTACGCCTCTGAATGGATTTGTTTCTCGATTAAACTCTTCATAAAACTTTTTCTGGACAAGTTTAGCGGAAATATTCCAAATTGTTTTCACGGTACCTTCTTTGTATTCGGTGCCGTCTGCACGTTTCATGTTGAATGCCCAATCTTTCAAAATACTTGCTAATTGTTCGTCAGAAGTTTGAGCACAAAGTTTATAATTTCGCTGTTCATAAAATTCGGTGAACTGTTTCCAAACATATTTATGTGTTTTAACGGTATTTTGCGGTGTCAAATCTTCAATTTCTTTATCTATTTCGGTCCCCGAGCTTATACCAAAGCGTTCCATGTCGAAAAAATTAAAAAACCTTATGAAAATTGCTGAATATATTTTTGACGTTTATCAACAAACTTCAAAACACTTGTTACCATGACAAAATTCATATTGTTGGAGGAAGCGAAACACCAAAACGGTTATATCACGTCGTCAAGAGTATATTCACTTATCAATACATGGTAACTATGTAAAATTTGTAATTGCTATTGGCTAAATTTCAAATGAGTTATATAATCACTATAATAATATTGTGATTGCACAGAATTAAACACGTGTCCGCAAATACTGCTAAACGATTGGTTAATAAAATTATTAAAAAATAATCGTTATAATAAATAATAATAACAAAATAATTTCTATAAATGTTATTACGAAAATTTAAGCCTCCCCCCCCCCCCCAAAAAAAAAACATTCAAACACCTGAACCAATAATAGTTTTTTGAAGAGGTGCCTGGTAAATACGATAGATGTCGTAGAATTTCGTAGCTTGGATTCTAAGGATTTGAGGCTTGTTTGCAATTATTTCCTTGCCTCTTTCACCAAACCGTTTTCAGTATTTTCTGTGGATGTACTGGAGACATATCTCACAGCTTGGTATTTTATCAACAATTAAGATGTTCTCTTATAATTGTCGCTTAATATACATTATACACTATAGGCCAAAAGACACGTTTTCAATCAACACAACTTATTTGCTTGAGAAACTTTTACTGGCGATAATATTTCATTTGTCTGTAAGTTTTTTAGAAGTTTGACTCAAGTCCTCTTCTATTAAAGTACTTAAATATTCCTTCCCTGATTTACACTCAGTGATTCATCTCGTCCATGTAAATTCCCGGATCAACTTTGTATAGTGTATTCGTTTACAATAGCCTCATCATAAACTCTATTGATATAATGAATTACGGTCGCTTAAATATTTCCATGTCTTTATTCAGATCACATTTATTGATAATATTCTTCTCCTTTTATTTAGGTCGAAATCTGCTCTTCTTCACGCATTCCTCATGGCGTTTCAATGGAAGTGGAGACCCAGCTCTTATTCCATATTGTAACGGCCTCCCAGGTTCTCTTTTTTCTGCTGGTCTTTTGCTATTTTTGTCAACCTGGTCTCAGCTGCCTGTTGGACCTGCCTATTTCATGTTTTTATCTTTCCTCTGATGAATCCAACGACATCTCCGATTCCACACTCTTCTCTTTTAACTTCGTTCCAAACTCTATCTCACCTTGTTTTTCGCTATCCTTAAAGTGTTCGCTTCGATTGTTCTCATCAGTTGTTTAATTCTGGTTGTGTCGGCCTGGGTTTCAGCTGCATACACAATTTCGTCTTACCATAGTTTTATATATTTTTACTTTGCTCTTTATTGTGAGGTATTTATTTTTCTAGGTAACATCTCTTAGATATCCAGACACTCATTCTGTTTTCATGGTCTGTTCTCTTTAGTACTTCTTCTGTAGTTGTTCCGTTCGATATTTCCACCCGCAAGTACATAATGCACATCACTTGTTCTATGATTTTGTTACATATTTCTAATTTCCATCATATAGGCCCTTTTGCGACCACTAATGATTTTGCCTTTTCTGTGGATATTTGCATGTTCTATCTTTAGCCGTTTTTGTGAATCGATGTAGAAATCGCTATAAGTTGCCCTCAATATCTACGATTACCACTGCATTGTCAGCGTAAAATTGTCAGATTGTTTTTCCCCATTTTGGAGCCATTCATATTGATAATCTTGAAGTTTGGCAATGGAGCTAGCACTACACATCGACCGCCTATTTTTCCCCAGAGTTACCTACAGATACTAATTTTTATTTGCCTGGGTAAATAATTTAGGGAAATAGGTGCTTATTTCATACAAAAGTAACTGTGTCCTTAATTTTATTATTATTTTTATCACAAACATCGTCAAACACTACGCACTATTTCCTTAAAAAATGAAAAATTCAACATTTCGTATACACCGACCTAATAGTTATATTTTCACTTTTTCTAGCAATTGTTTTTGCTAAAAAATGAAACAATCTTTTAGAATACTTGCAGTTTCTTAATATAAAATCTTCTGATATTATTAGTATAACAATCACCTTCATATTTATGCAAAAGTTAGGTGCATGAAATGAATATAAGTAGTAAACAAAATACATCGAAACATACTTGAATCGCTAAAAACATTTTAATCATATAGAAATATTACAAATTAATACAAATATGTTAGAATATATATGTATCTGTGTTCATGGACATACACCACGTATTTAACTAATGTCACTTCAACCGTAGATACCGTAGATGATCTCATCAGTCCAGATTCACGAAGTTATGTCTTATGGATCGCTCCCGCAAGATCTAAGCACATGTTTGCGGTTTAAGTAACCATTGGTTAAATACCTGGTGTATGTCCATGTATGTATATATATATATATATATATATATATATATATATATATATATATATATATATTGTTATGGTTCATGTAGCACCCATAAATCAGCTTCTGAATTAGAGGAACAGATAGAACAATACTTATAACTAATTACAAAAAGGGTGAAATTGACGAATTTTGCTTGTAAAATTAGTATCAATATGTAAATAAATTAATACAACGAAAACAGTAATACAAATCAATTTATTTTTACTTTTATAACTTATTATTATATTTCTAATTCAAATTTCATAATTCAAATTATTCGCGCGTAAATAACGGTATCTAATTTATCTACATTGAAGTATTGTATTGATACCGATTAGACACGCCCTCTTTTAAAATTTAGATTGAACACAAATGAATACATCTAGAAATTCATAACAACAACATAACCTGCATTCACCCGAAGACAAACCGTATTTGAAAATTATTAATAAAATGTTATGATTAAGTTAAGAATGTAATATCAATTAAAATATAAACACAAAGCGATGTTGGGATAATTAAATTTCGAGGCTATTTGTATACATTAAAATAGGCGGTGAGAATAAAAGAATAACGAGGGACGCGGAGAGAGATATTGAATTTTACAACCGATGGCTGTATTTTTTTTTACGTAATGTCCAAGTTTTAATTTCAATTATTTTAACAAATCTTTAAATACAACATCCAAAGTGCACAAAATAGAAGCATAATTAAACGGCCAACCTGCTGACGTATAAGCGAGTCTGCTATCATCGAAGATACACCGACAATCGTCCATAGCATCATCACCAGTGTTCCAGCGGTGAAGCGTGGGTCAATTGGGAGAACTATCAGAGGCAACCCGAGACCAAGTTTTAGTACACCGGACTTGGAAATACATAGCTACGAGCCCAGCCAGATCCAACGCCGTATATCCAGTGAAACACAGGTTCTTGACGTCCATCTTATTCTATCAATACGTATTAAAATCACATTATAATAAGCCAATTCAGAATAAGAGAATCTAACTTGCTTTAACTTCGATTTTTAATATTTAAACATCGTTTTTACTAAGATTTATTGCTATAAGTATAGTTTACCATGTAAAATAAGTCAGTGGTACTCACCAGATTCATATAAGCAATACATTTATTTGTTAGGTAACGTAGTTTTGTCCACAAATATATTATTCAATACAACATATTAGATTCACGTAGGTTAAGTTCATTATTTTTACTATAAACACTAGTTCATATCATATGTTTGTTACATATTTCTATTTTTAGCTCAATATATTTTTTTTTAATCATTTCATACTGTCGTATTATTTGTTAACGTTTAATTGATGAGTTTAGCATTTTATTTATACCAAATTACCAAAAAGGAGATAGTTCAAGACCGACTTAGAACCCTGAAAGGAGTAATTATTTTATTTACTTAATTATCTTGCTCTTCGACTGCAGTTAGTGCCTTTTTATGTGTACAGAGGACGCAGTTTAATAATAGTGATTAATTTAATCACTGGCGCTCAATATAAGTTAACTATTAAAACACAATCACACCACAGCTAGCATCTTATCAATATATACCATATGATCATATATTTCTACCCTCTAGAAGGCAATGACATTTTTCTTTTTTAAACTTAAGTTGGCACCATAATTTAAGTTAACTTATTTTGCAGCGTGTGTGTGATATAGGTTATTTTATACTGATGACAGATTAGGTTTTGTCATTTTGACAAATAATTACATACAAACGTTTCAGTTGAAAAAATAAAAAGTTTAATAATAAAAACAGCTACAATAAATGTTCAAAGTGAGCTCCTTCATTTTCTATGCATAGCGCAACTCTTCGTCTCATATTATTGAAGGCATTCCTTAAATTATGTGGTGTAATTTCCTCACAGACATTTCGGATAGCATTAGTAAGTTCTTCAATTGTATGTGGACGATTCGTAAATACTCTATTTTTTAGATGTGGATAAATGAAATAGTCCATAATTGCTAAATCCGGAGATCGTGGTGGAAAGTCTACTATTCGATTATCAAAGAATTCATGCAATAATTCCATCGTTTCTCTTGTCTTATGAACTGTTGCATTATCTTGCTGGAAATATCCCTCGCGGAGCTCATCATAATTGATTTACAAATGGTAGCAATAAATTATTACGATATCGTTCTGCATTTATCGTATTATTAAAGAATATTGGACCAATAATCCGTCTACGAGAAACAGCGAGCTAAACGCCTATTTTTTGTGAATGCAAGGGTGTTTCAAGAATTTCATGTGGATTTTCACTAGACTAGATGCGCATTGTTTGTTTATTTATATATCCTGATAAATGAAACCATGCTTCATCGGACCAGAAGGATTTGTCAAGAACGTCATCGTTATTAATCGTACCTAAGAACCACTGACAGTAATTAACTTTGGTTACATGATCGATTGGTAAAAGCTCTTGCACGCAATGAAATTTGTATGGAAATTTTTGTCTTTTTTAAAGATTCTCTGGCAGGTCCCATATGACAGTTGTGTTTGTTGTGAAAGCTTACGAATCGATTTCTTAGGAGATTGATTTATTCGTCCCTCAACATCTGCTATATTTTCAACTGTCCGCTTTAGTGGTCTACCAGCACCTGGTTTTCGAGACACAGACCCTGTTTTACGGAATTTAACCACTGACTTTTGAATTAATTGCCGCAAACTGTCATATGTTGTTGGAAAATTTGGAAATTCTCCCCGAAATTCTTCTATACAAGGCTGCAACGAGTACGACCATTCTCCATTTTCTAATTTTACACCATTCCTAAAGTATGATTCGATCAGAAAAACTTTATGATTTATTGTAAACATTTTTAAGTGTCAATTAATAAATACATTAATGACAGATGAGTTTTATTTATCAGAACATACACATAATGACAGATGTATTTTATTTGTCACTACCAACACGATATTTTCAAGAAATAATTTCATGGCTTGCTAGAGGGTAAATATAAATGATCATATTGTATATATTTGTATTAATTTTTATTCGGTGTTTACACATAGACATGCTATTTTTTTGTATAAAAAGAAAATTGGGTGTGGAAAACAAAACACAAGTTCGTATTTGTGTGAAAATTGTCGTTCCAAACATGCAGACACGTGTTTCTTCTTGCCACAGTGCTGCCGTACGCGCGCAGGAGCACTCTTGGCGTAATAAAGATGTTCGGAAAAAGAAGAAGTGGTTGGAGGATATAGAATGGGACAGGAATCGATGCGGATACTGTGCTACGCTGACGACGCAATCCTGATGGCGGATAACGAGGACGACCTTCAGCAACTGCTATATCGGTTCCAAACAAAAACAAAGAACCTTAACATGCAGATATCAGTGGAGAAGGCAGAAGCAGTACTCATAGCAAAAGAACCCACTAGATGTAAACTGGCTGTAGATGACAAACCCATCTGACAATGTATGCGATGCACGTACGTGGGAGTCGAGATAACAAGCTCCAAAAACCTACAACAGGAAGTCAGAACACAAATGAATAAAGCCTCAAGAATTTCTGACTACCTAAGGGACCTCATATGGAGGAATAAATACATGTCAATCGAAAGTAAAGTCCGCATATATAAAACAGCCGTGAGACCGGTGATTACATACGCAGTGGAAACCCGAGCGGACACAACAAAAACGAAGAGCATGATGAGAGCAACGGAGATGAGAACCTTAAGGAATATCAGAGGAGTAAGCTTGAGAGATCATGTAATAAGCAGGGATATACGAACAGACCTTAAAATTCAAGACGTGGTGCAATTTACGAGAAAAAGACGAAGATACTGGCGAGACCACGTCGACCGAATGACGGGGGACCGATGGGCAAAATGGGCAAAGAACGAAAAACCGAACTCAAGGAGACCTCCAGGCCGACCTCCCAAGAGATGGTGCGAGAGCTGGACATCTGCTTCCCAAGAGGCTGAACAAAATTGAAATAGTAGAAGAAACAAGACTAAGTCTTAAGGAAAGAGAAAGAAGAAAGAAGGAAACAGTCAAGATCGGAAGTCGTAACGCACAATTTAAGAGGGAGCCTCTATTTATTGTGTATGCCCTTAGTCAGTGGAGACGGTCGCGGATTGACTAAACAGATGGTAGCGCCACTTTTACGTACGGAGACTCACAACTAAAAAACTAAGAAAAGAGTTGCGCGTTCGAAGGCTCATGCGCTTACAGACTACTAAAAATAAAACAAAACATCGGACTAAACTTAAGGAGAAAGAAATACCTAAATTCAAAATTCGAATTCGAAAATAGTTAATTCGTATATTGACAAACTAAAGAAAACAAGATTAATAAAGTGGCTTCCAAGCCACAAACGAATTCACGTAGTAATACAATGGCAAATTAAAAATGAACACTCGGTATATTATGACATTAAAGTAACAATATAATTTATAAATTTTACATAAATTTGTATCGAATCAGTAAATGCTCCAAAAATATACTAAAAATAAATTGAAATAAACTGCAGAATGCACCAGAAATATAACAAATTAGTTAAATATTCAAGCGATATCAAATCAACTTATAGAACTATATTCTTGATCCTAGGTATCGAGAATATAGTTCTGCCTCAGATCAGTAGCGGAACCCTACAATGGAATTACACACAGTACATTATCTAAGCATTAGTAAAATGGTATCAAAAATAATTATAAATTTTTAAAAAATTACAATTTATTTAAATCTCTACCACGCCTATGGTTTGTGTGGTAATAAAACAATGAAAAATAATATTTCGTTAGAATTACTTAATTGTCGTTAAAATTACTTAATGTGCGAAAACAACTAAAATAACCATTTATTTAAATACAAAATTATTATAATAGTAAATTCTATAACAATATAGGTACGATAATTTTGAAATTGTATAATATCAAACAAATCCTTTTAATGAATACATGAATTGCGTGAAAATAATAATTGTATAATAATCAAATAAAGATTCTTAATAAATACGTTAATTAAAAGTGCCAAAAATATGAAATTAACTAAGACATTATGCCGTTTTAATTGAAATCAATAGTAGACGACGAAGATATTAAATTTTCAGGAAAGTTGAGTATTTGCAAGAGTACCTCCATTCGGCTATATATGAGTGCGACGAAGATGGATGAATAGCTGGTCCGTAATCTTGAGTCCAGTTGTTCAAAATGATGGTAGCTTGATTCTCTATCTCTGTTGGTTGCTCGGTTGTCGTCTTCCTTGCTACCTCGATGCGAGATAAATGCGAATCCCGTATGTCGGAGAAAGAAAGCCTATGCCCAATTACGTCTAGCTGCTTCGCAATACGACACCCAGATTCACTAACGATAGTAAGCTTTCTAGTAATTTTCCACACATACCTTTTTTGAGTCGGCAACAGCGATTACTTTCATAAAAAATGAAGACATAACGTGGACTTATACCTTGCTTAACGAAGCGCACACCAAGAAATCAACTCAACTCTAGCACGTCTGTCAGAAGACCCTCTTATAATCGCAATCGCCGAAGTGGAGGGTCAAAGAACGAATACAAACTCACTAATTTTTAAAGTATCTAGTAACGGCTAGGTATCGTACAATTAATTTAACGGCCTTAGCATAGATTATGCACAAAATTTTGTTGCGGTATTACATTACATTTATTAATCAGTAGTCGATAATAACGGCGACTGGACTACATATTAGGTTATTTTGTCTTCGTGCTTAAAAATGCTTTCTAATAACATAGAATTTTTCATTTCAGGATACGTTTTCCCTGAAAATTTACCCACGTGGTTGTGGGTAGTCTTGTGACAGACTGTATTAATAGTATCTATTCGTTGGTATGCTTTCAACATTGGATAAGAAATAATAATCAGTTATACCATATGACATAATAATAATAAAATTGTTATCAGTTATCAGTGTGCATGAAATGGAAGCTTTGTAGCATGCCTCAGATCTTTGTGTTTATCTAACACTCATTAAGGTTATATATATTTAGGTTCCCAAAGAAGATGTCCTCTAGTTTTTATTTAAATTATCTCAAAACTTTTCAGGAGTGTCATCAAAGCTGGATAAATTATCAAAATTAAATGTTGCAGATCTAATCGGAAAAATATTATTTCGATTCTTTTCAATTTAATATCCTCTGGCAAACTTCTAAAATACGAATAAAATATACCGGACGGCGCCGATATTCTAAATAACGAAATAATGAACTAAATTTGGATATAAATATTTATCTACAGTGCAGTAAAAAATCAATGTAACTGACTTGCTATACAGACTATAGCAAAACGAAAAATGTGTCCGCATGTCTGTAATAGCAATTATCACACAAATAGGAACTGTATTGTGTTCTCCACGCCCGATTTTTAATAATAATTTTATATTATTAAAAATGTTTTTGTTTTAAACTAGTGAACATATTTCCATATCAGTATTTTATATGAAATTGAATTTTTCCGCTCTCTTTTAAAGCGGATTTGCGCAAATTACTTTTCTTTATATTCTCTGTTAGGAAAAAAAATTTATAACAACATAGCTTGTTACGTGCTTGAAGCACAATAGAGAAATTACTTTTTTTTCAAAGTTTGACATCCCAACGCAAAGTTTTTAAAAGGCCAATTAAACACAATATGTATATTTTTCGACCGAGATTTTAAAATAAGAAATTTTTTTCATTTTTTGCTATTAAGCATTTTCTTACTCTTATGTGTGTAAGAACATAGACCCACTACAAATTCGAAAATAATTATGACAAAAAAATAATGAAAAGTTTCCTTCAACTGAAAAAAAGGAAAACAATTTTCAATTTATAGTTTTTATTAATAAAACATTTTAATAATTTGCAGCACTACCATCGAGAATTGCCATATTAATTTAATTTTAACCCTCTTCAAAAAATTTTGTTCGAAAAAGTTTTAGATAAGATAATAATCGTTACTTAGCTGCAATTTTTAACATACCTTGTTTGTATTGCAATCCTCAAATCAGTTATCTGCTCAAGTAAAAAGCTGAAGCAATTACTTACACACATGACAAAATGAAACTGAGTAACAACGCTACATAAACAATTTGTACATTTAATCGTAAATAGAAGACAAACATTGACTAACAGCATTTGCATATAGAGGGATGTTCAGGTCTACGTACATATATACCCGAGTAGTTAACTTAATATGCCCATTCATATTCAAACATCCATAGAAGGAAACGTAAATTTTATAGATGGATAATACGTAACAGCTCTTGAAATCATGGAATAATTGTTAGTTTTAATTTATAGTTTAGAAATTGAATTAGACTAATTATCTTCGGAAATAGAGTTTGGGTTTTTATTACTTTGAGATTTTTACTTGATTTTTTCTGTTTCAAAAATTATTTATTTTAAAAAATTGGTTATGTAAATATTAACCTTGTCTCCTTAATATCTTAATCCAACCAGTCCAATCGTGAAGCGTATAAAATTAATAACTTTTTAAATATGAACGTCAAATGAAATAACTTTAGAAATAAAAACTAGAACTTATGTGGAAGACTAACACAATAGGCAAAATAATACAGAAGAACGGATGCAGCTGTTCAAAAGTCTTCACGCAACGATAGCCTTTTTTCTCTAATAATATTAGTAATTATTTTTTGAAATTTTGAGATGGTTCCTAAAAAAACAGTATATTTGTTAAGCTCTAATATTTATGCAGGAATTCATCATTAATTTCTCCAATTTTTTTGTTTCTCGTTTTAAAAATCTCCAGTATTCCATTTTCTAAGGTTTTTAGAAGCATCCATTTCATGCTCTATAGTAATATTCCTTTCTAATATATTCGGCATTAATTATTTCTCCAATGTAATTCGTTCCGGGAAACATAATATATTAGTAACCGCATCTACTAACTTAAGATTGATTTAGGAAGTGCCAACCTTTCGAAATAATCTGCAAAAATATCATGAAATTTCGTTTCTAAAAGTCAAGACACATTTGAAAAATGAGCAAGGAACAAGAAGTTAATTAGACTATTGAATGCTATAGAAATGCGCCAAATTCTTAAAACTACTAATGAAAATAATTTGTTTAACACAAACACATCGTTTCGAATGGCATCGACGATTCAAAGAAGGTACAGAGGATATGTAGGATGATAACTTTCGGACCGATCAACTGAAATGATAACCGACACAAATGTTGGAAAAGCGCGCAATTTCCTGAAAATTTCGAATAAAGCATTACAACAGAAAAATTTGGTCTTCAGAGGCAAATTTCAACGCTTGTTGTGGCGTCATTAGAGGAGCTTAAAGACATAAACACTTTTTAAAAATTATTGGAACTGGTGACGTGGTGTGATGTTCTTAATATGATCCAGAAACTGTTGACGATTGTGCTTACAAGATGATAGAAACCCAAAAATAATCTTGTTGGAAAAAGTAAAAAATGAAAACAGTGGTCATTTCTGTTTATGATTCCAAGTTAATGTTTATGTTAATTTACACTCAAAGATAGCTTTGGAATTGCAAAAATGTGAGCCAGCCACATTATATTTTCACGTTAACTGTCAAAACATTTGGGTTATATAATTGTCAAAACTATTTGAGTTGTCATTGGCCACATGTAGAATTTGTTGTGTGGTACTGTTCACAATGAACAGTTCTTGACTTACAGTTGCGGCCTCTACAAACTGGGACAGTTTGACGAATAATAAATGTTGGCTTTGTAACATGATCTTAATATTGAAGTTTATAAAATATCACCTAACTGAAAGAAAGTCAGTGGTGTATAAAATACCTTGAAATTTGAAAAATGAAAAAATTCAAATACAAATAACGTTTTTGCAAAAATATATGCGTTTTTAAAATGAAAATGCATTCCAGTTTAATATTAAATCTGTAAAAGTAGGTGGCAAGAAGTATTAATTACACAGGTCTACAAAATTAAACTTTTTGGCAGATGTTTTTATTTTGAAAACTGATTTTATATAATTTTGGTAGGCTATGCATTTATTTGTATCACGTAAGGTTTTTTTGCAAATATTAAATGAAAAAAACGATATTTCTAAAAAAATGTATTTGTTTATTGAGTAAAAAGGTGGAATACTAGTTAAAAAAGTGGAAAAAAATACTTTACTCAGTCTTTTTTAAGTGAAATCTTTGTCTTTTTGCCAGAAAGCTGCGTTGTCCGGACATTCGGCTGTATATTTTTAAGGGCATATCCCTTTTAACATCCAGCAGTAGTCCGCCATCATCGTTATGCTCCATCTGCCTTGGTATCGCCGTTCCATTTCCTTAATGTCTTGGTGAAACCTCTCTCCCTGTTCTTCGCTAACTGCTCCAAAATTTTCAGGAAAATAGTTCAAGTGAAAACAGGAAAGGCACTTTCAAACTCATATTACAACCTAGACGATGAAAGTGTTGTAACATATTTTGAATAATATTTTCATAGTTTTCGTCCTTAGAGTTCCCAAGAAACTTATCAATTACTTCTTTAAATGAAACCCAGGCGTTTTTCTCGACATTGTTCATTGTGTTTTGAAAATCCTTGTCTTTGCATAATGTTCTTATCTGCGACCCAACAAAAATACCTTTATTTAACTTGGCATCGGATAAGGCTGGAAATGTCTCGCACAAATATTTAAAACACTGTCCATTTTTGTCTAGGGCTTTAACAAACTGCTTCATCAATCCAAGTTTGATATGGAGAGGAGGCAGTAAAACTTTTTTGGGGTCAACCAAGCTATCTCTTAATACATTTTTGCTACCAGGTGTAAGGCTTGTTCTAAAGGGCCATTCTATTTGAGTCCAATGTCTATCCCTTGCTCGACTATCCCACTCATAAATAAAGCATGGAAATTTTGTATAACCTCCTTGTTGTCCTAGTAGCATGCACAGCACTTTAAGGTCACCACAAAGCATCCACTGATGTTCTTGGTAGTTTATTTTCTTTAAAAGAAGTTCAAAATTTTCATACGTTTCCATTAAATGTACCGAATGAGCAACGGGAACCGAGGCCAGTTCGTTACCATTGTGCAATAAAAAGCCTTTTAAACTACGCTTACTTGAGTCAATAAACAGGCGCCATTCTTCTTTTACATACGGCACATTTCCTAATTTTGAAATTAAGTCAGGAATATTGTTGCAATACACTAGCGGTCCGTCTTGAGTAAAATATTGACATAACTCTTTTTCGCGATCCCGGTAAAAGCTTGATGTGACGCCAGGTGCCAGTAGGTGCCAGTAAATGTTTCTCACGAAGTCGGGAGGCTAACAATTCGGATGCATCCTTTGGAAGGTGCAAATCTCTAATTAAATCATTTAGTTCGCTCTGGTTAAACACTTCGGGCTCTCTGAAATCTTGTGTGAAATCTGAGTCATCTGGGTCGCAATTAGATTCCTCTGATTCTGACGATATGACGTTTTCTAGTGCTTTTTGGGCGGTAGGTATCGGTACATCTGGTCCATGAGGAACTGGTCGAATAGCAGAGTCAAGATTGGGATACACAATTTGTTTCTTATTTTTTCTGTTGAATCCTTGAACATTACACGAACAAAAATAACAATCATCACTGTGATTTCTAGGCTCTCGCCATACCATAGGAACACCAAAGCTTAAACATTTCTTCCTACCTTTTTGCCAGTTTCTTAATGCTTCAACCCAAACGGAACAAACAGTATGAGGAGCCCGAGACTTGTCTTGGTCGCCAATTTTTACACCAAAATAAGCGTGGTATACATTTTTCACAAACGAAGTTATAGTTTGCCTCTGCTTTACTACGACATAACTACCACAGATATAACAAAAGTTATTCGGATTGTTCACACAATGTCTTCTTTCCATATTTATACGTTCCAGAACACTTAAAATACGCAACAACGAAGACAACAAGCGCGCGGACACAGTAGCACGACGACTAACACAACCAAACTGCACATAAGCAGGTTTCAACGTTGTATTGACGCTTCTGCGCCTACTCTGTTGCTTTGCTGAGAAATCTAATATTAACCAGTGTTGCCAAATCACATTTAATTTCATAAAAATCAATTCATTTAAAAATCATGCCTAACATGGAACTAACATATTCTTGTCATAGGTATGTATATTAATAAATTAACATTTTTAAGATATAGAGCGCTATAAAAAAAAATTTACGTGATAGAGCAAAAATATGGCGTTTTTTGGAATAAGGGCCCCCCAAACATATACAAATTAGCAAACAGTTTTCAAACATCAAAATCACTGTAGACCTGTGTTATTTAAAAAGTATTGGCATGGGCAATATATTATTGACTTTTATCGTGTTTTTATCAACATTTATTTCATTTGCATGCCGTCCTCTAACCTAGTTCTAATTATCGACTTTTGCAGTTCGTTTAATTGAGGCATTTTAAAAATTGTGTACTCTTCTGATTTACAATTAACTAACACTAACATAACCATACCGGATAAAATTTACAAATCACGAATTTTTTTAATTTGACAGAATGTGTCAAAAGTCGGTGTCTTAGTTTGTAGAGGCCGCAACCGTACGTTGAGTATGAATTTAAAAAAACACCTGTTATAAAAGATAAGTATTAAATAATTTAAACATAAATAAATATTTAAACCACCACTTACATACTCTCCATATTGTAACACAATTAGGTTTTCTTACAGCCGAAATCGATTGAATGTCCGGTGTGTGCGAAAGAATGTCCGTTATCTTTAAATGTAAATCCGTATGTTCAAATCAAAGTACGCTGAGAACAAATGAGAGCCCGTTGAAAATAAACTGTCAGTTGCATGTTTGTTACGTTAGTAGAAACGTAATTTATGATAAAATAAGCGACGAAAAACGAAAACTGATTATAGATGCATTTGATAGGGGAGAAAGTTTGAAGTCTATAAGTAGAGCTTTCACTGTAAAATACGACACAGTGAGAAAATTGGCCCGGATCTACCAAAGAGAAGGAAGTATAGGAAAATTAGTGAAGGCTCACAGAAAAACGATTTTAACTGATAACGAAATTGAAGAATTGTGCAATTGGGTCGATGAAGACTGTGCAATTTTAACGAAAGACTTAAAGCAAAGTGTATGGCTAATTTTGGTAAAAACATTAGCCGTACAACTACAGATAGGTATGCGTTGCCATCTATTTTGGTACGAATAGATATTGTTATCACAATGTATTTTATATTTTCATATATTTACGCAACTTCCATTACACATTAAAAACTATTACAATCAACTAACAAATCGGAGACTGTGGCTTATAAGTGAATTAACTCCTTTGGCCGGATAGCCATATTAACTAACAAATCGGAGACTGTGGCTTATAAGTGAATTAACTCCTTTGGCCAGATAGCCATATTAACTAACATATCGGAGACTGTGGCTTATAAGTCACACACTTATAAGCCACAGTCTCCGATTTGTTAGTTAATATGGATACCCGGCCAATGGAGTTAATTAACTATTACAATGATACCCGAAAGAAGAAACTGCCAAGAAGTTATAAATAATCGGCATGCATACGCTATGAAATTTACGGAAATGATGGCCAACCCACAGAGAATGTTCTTCTTAGATGAAACTGGCATTCCAATCTTTTCGCGAGTGAAACATGGTCGAAGTCCAGCAGGTATTAGAGCTACTAAAGTAGTAAGACAAATACGCAGTAAAAATATATCAATTTGTGCGGCAATGAATAACCAAAAAGTATATGTTTTTTCAGAAACTTGCAGATAATGGTAACGAACACGTATTTATTATTATGGATAACGTTCCATTTCATAAAAACAATGAAATACAGACTTTGATTGCTGCACTAGGTCATGAGGTAGTTTATCTCCCTGCTTATTCACACTTTTTGAACCCGATAGAAAATTTATTTAATCAATGGAAAAATAAAATAAAACAGACAGAACCACGCACTCAAGATGAATTTTATATAGTTATTGAAAACGCTGTAACCGAAATATCCAACGAAAACTGTTTGAATTACTACAATCACATGCAGACATACATACCAAGATGCTTAAGATATGAAGTTATCGATGATTAAGTAAAAGAAATTTGAATGTATTTGTCTTTGTTCTAATAAATTAATTATCTATATATGTACATATGTGACTTATTTGCTTGATCTGACAATGCGAACTTTCATTTGGAAATAGCGGACTTTGTTTTGAACAAAGGTACTTTCATTTGGACAAACAGGACTTTCTTTTGAACACAGGTACTTTCATTTGGAAATAGCGGACTTTGTTTTGAACAAAGATACTTTCATTTGGACAAATAGGACTTTCTTTCGCACACACCGAACTTTCAATCGATTTCAGCTATACCGTGTGGCCGCCATCGATAGCGCGATGCATGTATTAGTAACTACTTGTCGACTATAATGGGCGTGCCAACTTGAATTGCTACACCGACAGCGGGCGTATTATAAGTTATACGTATAAATGTATTCGTAGGCAAATCAAGTGAAAAGCAGTGTAGGAGGTATTGTGTTCCCGATAGAAGTAAATATTTGCAGTTGTTTGAAGCATCAGATAATCACTGATAACATCTCAGTGAAGTAACTCATCACAGCTTCATAAACAACAAAAAAAAACAAACATACATAAACAGAACTACTAGACTTTAACATAAAAAAACTTCTTAACGAAAATAATATTTAGTATTATAGTAGTATTACACTCTAAAAACTTAACAATAATAAAATACTTAAAAATAAAATATTTACTTCTTAAAACAGAATTGTAACTCAACATTGCAATAAACCTGCAATTAGCTAAAAGAAAATGTTATTCTTAAGCAATAATTAAATTCTAAATAAATTAATTAGTTAAGTGTTCAAATAAACCTCCTTCTTGACACGAACAGTAACCCAACCGATTATAAAAATTCCGACGCACATTTGTTAACATATCTGCTGTAACAGTATTAGTGACTTCGGTAATTCTCTAGATTTAGATAGAGTTCCTCTAGATTTGATGGACGTTCATCACCGTATCCGTAGATCGAATTATGTAAAAAGGGCCATAAAAAGAAATCGTTAGGGGCTAGATCAGGAGATCGCGCTGGCCATTTAATAGGACCCGAGTTACCGATCCATCTGTTTCCAAAAACCACGTTTAAAAAGTTTGTTACATAACGGGTATTGTGCGCTGGACAACCATCTTGCTGGAACCAAACTTCATTAATATTGAACCGCTCCCGTACTGCGGGGATAATACTATTTTCAAGTAACTGTATATATCTATTTCCGTTTAAATTACCGTCAATAAAAAAAGGCCCAATTATATGATCCCCAATTATACCTGCCCATACGTTTAGCTTCTCTGAATACTGCGTTCGCGTTGGTATATTCAAATGTAGATTTTACGCGACCAATAACGACAAGCTGCGCGGTTATGATGTCCGTGTAGCCGAAATGTTTTTTCATCTGTGAACAATACGTTATTAAGAAAGAATTCATTTTCGTGATATTTATTTATCATTCTTTCGCAAAATTGCATACGGCGATAATAATCATCGGGAAAAAGTACTTGTGAACTTGTAAATTTGTATGAACGATATTTATTAGTACGTAAAATCTTTTGAGCCGTTGTTTTACAGATACCTAATTCGCGGGCAATTTGTCGAGACGACATAGTGGGATTTACTTCGACTAAAGCACATACTCGAATTTCTATATCACTTATATTCTTATCCGGAACAACTTTATTTTTATTAGTTACTAAAGAAAATGTAGTTTCGAATCGATTAACTGTCCTACGAATGGTGCTTGCATTGGAATTTGACTTTCAGGGTAATTAGCTGCAAATAAAGCTCGAGTTATTTCCGCGGAATTACCACCGTAAAATTGTTTAATCATAAAGAGTTTTTGCTCCGGTGTATAATACTCCATTTTTTAAATGACCGTTACGTACACCAACAACGCGGTTTATTAAATATTGTGAGCGAGTAGTTCCCCTGGCGATATAAACATTGCAACTAACACCCATATGTGGAAGCGACAGCTAATGCGCTTGCGCGCCTACACCGTCTAAATGTGAATTTATTGGACAAATACGACTGCATCATAGGGATATGCGAAATACTAGGCTCTCTTGTAATCCATTGGAACATTGCGTCTACTTCTTTACCGTTCTAACACACGGACACCTCTGTGTGTTTTGCTTACACTACAGGTTTCGATATAGTGCAGACGCACGCGGCCACATGGTATACTCCAATACGTGTAGTTGTTTATGTCTTTTGTCATACCGATTCTTAATCTGATTTAAAATTTGCACGTCAGCATTTTAAGATGTTTTCTTAAATAGCCGTTTAAAAAACCGCATTAAATTTGACAAAATTTCAAGTTACTTTTATATAAGATATTACTAAAAATATTGTTCTGTTAAACATTGAGTGGACATGTCTCAGCATGCCCACTCAATGTTTCCTACGTCAAAGCACTTAAACCACTCCCATTTTTGCTCTGCAACCAATCAAATTAAGAATTGATAGATGTCAGACTATGTGGGTATATAAAGATCTACACACGCCTCTTTCGATTCAATGTAAGTCGGTTCGCGATAACCGAACGTCTTTTTATTTCATAATATCACGTACGTGTATAAATAATCCAAACAGTTGCTGTTATGTAGAATTTACTACCCACCAGCATAAGTGGAATAGAATTTTTTTTTTAATAGAAAAGTTATATTTTCACATTTTGGCTTAACCATGGAGCCTCAAGACAAGTCATGAGCTCCCATCCTTTGCTGTTACTTTGAAGGGCTGCCCAAACGGTAAGAAAAGCGCTATACCATTTGCAAGCCTATGATTTGGCGTGAGCAAACGGACGATTTCACTGATTATTATTTTTGCTGCATGAAAACTTTCGGCTTTTCCAACAAAAATAAGAAAAATATTAGTTATGCTACCGCTGCTACTCGTCCGGTATCTCATTCGGAAGCCTTGCCAGTAGCAAGACTCATAGATGTTTCGAGTGAAGAATACAGAACCAAAAGAAAAGAAGCAAGTGTAAAGTTTTCGACCAGCAATGATGAATATTTGCCATCTGAAGAGGACGGACCGCACCTAATAAATCAGTTAGAATTAAATTATCTTATTCGAGACCTGAATTTGTCAAAAACTAAAGCAAAAATACTAGTATCTAGACCACAAGGATGGAAACTGTTAGTTCCACGCACACATATTTCTGTGTATCGTAATCGTCAGAAACAACTATCACACTACTTTTCAACTGACGAGGGTATTTCATAGTGCAATAATGTCGACGATTTGATGTTGGCATTTGGTCACCTACATCATCCCGAAGAATGGCGTCTTTTTATCAATGTTTCGAAAGTGAGTTTGAAAGCCGTCCTTTTTCACATAGGAAACGTTTATTCAACCATCGCCGTTGGCCACGCAATCCACTTAAAAGAAATCTATGAAAACATGACTTTTGTTCTAGAATTAATTACAAAATGAAAAAATGGTATATCAGCTCAGACCTCAAAATTATAGCAATTCTACTCGGTTTAGAGCTAGGGTATACAATGAATTGATGTTCTCTTTGTGAGTGACATGGTTGATTAAGAAATTCCTACTACATTGTTACAGATTATCCAGTTAGACCTCGGTATATTCCTGAACAAAAGAATATACTTTATAAATCACTAGTTGAACATTCTACCAGCATTACACATAAAATTAGGTTCGATGAAAAATTTCGTGGACGCAATGGATAAAGATTCCAGTACCTTAAACAAAATTTCCTAAAATCTCAGATGTAAAACTTAAAGAGGACGTTTTTGTAGGACCTCAAATTAAACTTCTACAACAATATAAAAAATTTGAAGAAACCTTAAGTGACTTGAAGTGCGTTGCTTGGAATGCTTTTAAAAATCTGACCCATGATTTTCTAGGAAGCAGAAAACCTGACAAGTATATAACATTTGTTAATGAATTTCTTAGAAGTGACCATAAATTGGGCTGTAGCATAAGCCTTAAAATATTTTTTTTGAAATCGCTTCTGAATATCTTTCCCCCGAACCTTTTCGACGTGAGTGATGAAGGTTTCATTAAGACATTTCATTTATTGAAAAACGTTATCAGGACAAGTGGAACAGTGAAATTGATGTGAACATTGATATCAGAAAGTGGCGAAGTACAGTATAAAAAAAAGTCAAACGAAAAACATTTTAAACAGGACGATACCATGTAGCTCGATATAATGACATACTTAATTAATATTATTTCAATTACTTTTTAATTTTTTTTTAAACTTGACGTGTCAGAATAAATTTGTTATTGTTAGAACTATAACACTGCACAACAGCATTTCTGATGATTGGGTTATGTTACATGATATTAGTTCAATTTTTGATGACGATTTCAATTCCGTGATTGAAATTTCTGTATCAGCTCTATTTAAAAAAATATGACACGGGTGTTTTTTTATAATAAAACTAATAATAATAATAAAACTAATTTATTTAATTCTTATAATGAAAAAAACTTTCTCTTATATGATTTTCTTGCTAAAGCTGAAGGCAGAGAGCTATTCTGAATGCTCCAACAATAGTCAGCCATCATGTGTGCGTTCCAGTAGCCCTGATAGCGTTCCTCCATGGTACGGAGGTCCTGGTGGAATCGCTCGCCCTGTTCTTCACTTAGGTCCCCAAGATTGGCGGGAAAATAGTCCAGGTGGTTGTGAAGAAAGTGTAACTTGATGCTCATGTTATATCCAAGCCTTTGAAAGTGACTCATCAGTTGCTCGACGTGTTGAGAAAATTCAGAACTTTTCTTATTTCCCAAAAAATTTTTAACAAGCCAAACAAACTCATTCCATGCCGTTTTCCCAATCTCTGTCATAGTGTCCGTAAAATTTGAGTCTTTTATTAATGATCTTATTTGTGGCCCATCAAGAATTCCCGCTTTTATCTTTTCTGCACTCAGTTTCAGAAACTTTTTTGATAAGAAAAGGAAACAATTTCCATTTTTGTCAAGACCTTTTACAAATTGTTTTATAAGTCCTAGTTTTATATGTAACGGAGGCAAAATTATACGATCCCTTGATACTAAAGGTGGGTTTATCACGTTCTGTTGTCCTGCAACTAGCGCTTCCCGAGGAGGTCAATCTCTTTTAATCCAATGTTGATATTTAGCTCTACTGTCCCACAAGCAAAAAAACAGGGATATTTTATATAACTACCTTGTTGGCCTAAAAGAAAGTTGACCATTTTTAAATCAACACATATGAGCCAATTGTGTTCCACATATTTAATTTTGTCTAAAACCAGAGCAATAGTTGTATATTCTTCTTTTACTTTTGTGGAATGTGCAATAGGCAACGACCCTAATTTATTCTCATTGTGTAAGAGAACACATTTTAGACTACGTTTTGATGAGTCTATAAATAGACGCCACTCACTAGAAACGTAATTTTGAAGTCCCATTGCAGCCATTAAACCAGGTACATCTTTACAAAATACGAAATCATTTTCTTCAGCAAAATGTTTGGGGAGATTTTGTTTTCTTATGCGGTAATAAGAAATTTTCGTTTCTTTTGTTACTAAGTTTCTTTCTTTTAGCCTTGAAGCCAAAATTTCTGAAGCAGCCTTTGACAGTCCCAGATCTCTGACAAGGTGGTTTAAATCATCTTGATTGAATAGTTTTGGCGCTTTCAGGTCACATTCAAAGTCACTATCACTACTGTCAGTTTTCGCCTCAAAATACATAGACTCCTCCTGTGAAGCATCAGCTTGAGGTTCAAGTGATATTTTAGGACTTAAAACACGTCTATGTGCCGCCCGTATGGAAGGATATTCCCATTTGGCTCGATTTTTTCGATTACTGCCAGTTATGTTCACCAAACAAAAATAACAGTCGTCGTGGTGGTTCAAGGGTTCAGTCCAGATCATAGCGGTTTCGTACCTAAAGCTATTCCTTTTCTTATTTGTCCACAAACGTAGAAACTCAACGCACGTTTTGCATACCTTTTGCGGAATCCAAGGCTTGTCTTTCATTTCCAGTGTGTGACCAAAGTAATTTTTGTAAGCCTCAATCACGAACGCTGTCACATTCAAACGGTATTCTTTAAATATATACTCTCCGCAAATGAAACAAAAATTATTTGGATCATTGACACAAACTCTTCTTGGCGATGCCATATCAAATTAAATTAAGAGAACTTAATATTTTCTTATTTACAAGCAAATTAACACACTAACACAGCGCTTTTTTCGTGAAAGCTATATCTCGTAAACAAGAGCTCTTACAAAAAAAAACTGAGGGTATATTTGAAATCAGAGACGTCAAATTAGTAAACATCACGTGATAAAAGTCAATCATCAGACAAAAGTTGTCATATTGTTGTGCAGTGTAATAGAAAAGGAAATTGTACATAATTTCTAAAGAAAAATTAAAAAAATTAAAATTCGTTGACCAGTGTTATCTAACTTATGTATTAAGTTTTCCATTTGAATTTTATCACTTTTAAATTTATTTCTAAAACAAATAGACAAAAAAGTATGAGAACTTAAGTAGATCTACTCCTAGACAGATTCTAAATTTCTTGAAAGATTCTAACGTGACAACATCTGATTCGTAGGATATATTTACTAATTTCTGAATATATAGAATACGCAAAGACAGAAATCAATTTGCCAAGTAAACCAATTCGTAAAACATTTTTCTTTTGTGGATTTTATTTGCACACCCACTTTAGGATTTCCTTACACACGTGCTTTCTTACAAGTACCTTTTGTGAAGTTGAATGGAAAATGTCTTCGTTTTACCTAATGTATAAATTGCATGTATTCCCACTTCAGATTCTGAATAGGACAGACAGTAAAGCTGCGAGTGGGTGGATGATTCAGGCGTCCCCTTTATGCGACGAAAATTTGTAAATTGAATTCGGAGAAGACCACATTATATATTTTTATGATTTTAAACTTTTTCACAATTTCTTTAAAAAAAAAAAATGTAGGCCTATACAGTGGCATTTATTCGCTCGGAATCATTTCGACTTTGAAATAGATAAGTGGATATGAATTCATATAAAATACTAAGACTAAAGAACAGAAACCCTGCATTTAAATTTCTTATAATCCTACTTTCTGACACAATCTCTCAATTTATATAGAGAACGAATTCTGCAATAAAAATGCAATAAAACATTATTTAAGCTCATAAATCCAACCGAAAGCCATTATTATACAGGCTTAGTTAAAAGTATGGAGACGGCGATTTATTGTCGTTAATATTCATTTTAGGGAATTATGTTCAATATAAAAGTTTGTTAGGATATTTTGATCTACATTTGAGTATATTTGAATTTTTTTTTCTTCAATTGTTTTTTAGTTACGTCTGTCCGCGCAGTTTTTTTTTTAAATGGGAACTAGTAAATTTTACTCTACCATTCGATAGAGAATTATTTTCTCTTTACAATAATATTTTTGTTTTTTTAAAATTCATTTTAATAACTTTTTTATAAGAAAAGGCCGGTTCATGTGTTTAACAGATGTTCGGTACATCGCAGATAGACAGAAGCGTAGCGATAAACAAACTTGAGCGACATAATTTTATCAGTGATTATTGTGTACGTCAAATCTTTGACAGAAATAATTCATTTGTGCAATTTGTTGCTGTTAATATTAACAATGGCGAGTTTAAGTGAACATGAACGAATTGAAATACTTATGATGTTGGGTTATGGAGATAGACGCAGAAGTTTACAAGACGTTTGTAATTTATTTAATGATACGCATCCAAATAGAAATCCAATTTCTAAATCCGTTGTTGGTAAAACTTTAAGACGCTTTGAACAAACGGGTAGCGTTAAAGATTTGACCTAGAACAGCAAAAAGCGATGATAACAAACTGGATATTTTATTGGCTGTATCTGAATATCCCCATTTATCAACCAATCAATTAGCGGCCAATTTCAATATTTCACAGTCATCGATCGTGTCATTTTTAAAAAGTGAAAAGTATAAACCTTATAAGGTACACCTTGTACACGAGTTAACGGAAGATGATTTTGATAGGAGATTACAATTTTCTGAAGAAATGTTAAATATTTGCAATAATAATGAAAATTTTGTCAACAATATTCTTTTCTCTGACGAAGATACTTTTTGTCTTACCGGTGAAGTAAACAGACATAACTGCAGATACTGGTCATCGGAAAATCCCTCTTGGTTTTTGGAGCACCATACGCAGTACCCCCAAAAGGTTAATGTTTGGGTTGGCATTCTAGGCGGTCATATTATCGGTCCCTTTTTCATCAATGGCAATTTAACTTCGGCTCTGTATTTGCAGTTATTGCAAAATGAAAAAATACCTGTTTGTGCTACGCTCTATCCTCATGAAAACAATGAACACCTGCCCAATGACAGTATCTGGTTCCAGCAAGATGGCGCCCCACCACATTATGGTGTAAATGTTCGTCAATATCTGGACAACGTTTTTCCCCACAGATGGATTGGAAGAATGGCCATTGAATGGCCAGCCCGTTCGCCAGATTTAAGTCCTTTAGATTTTTTTCTTTGGGGATACGAAAAAAACAAAGTTTATAAAGATAAGCCCGATAACGTCGAAGATTTACAAATCCGAATTACCAGAACGATACAAGAAATTCCCCGAGATTTTTTACAGAACTCTGTTCGGGGTTTTGTAAATCGATTGGGGTCATTGTCAAATTACTAAT
This sequence comes from Melolontha melolontha, assembly GCA_935421215.2. Taxonomy (NCBI): domain Eukaryota; kingdom Metazoa; phylum Arthropoda; class Insecta; order Coleoptera; family Scarabaeidae; genus Melolontha; species Melolontha melolontha. The sequence continues at coordinate 216,822,874 of OW285235.1, forward strand.
GGACGACAATTTGAACACTTACTTTAATTTACTTTGTTAATAATTTGTTTAATTTTTCTTGTAAAAAAGTTATTAAAATGAATTTTAAAAATACAAAAATATTATTGTAAAGAGAAAAAAATTCTCTATCGAATGGTATAGCAAAATTTACTAGTTCCTATTTAAAAAAACTGCGCGGACAGGCGTAACTAAAAAACAATTGAAGAAAAAGAAAATTAAAATATTCTCAAATGTAGATCAAAATATCCTAACAAACTTTTATATTGAACATAATTCCCTAAAATGAATATTAACGACAATAAATCGCCGTCTCCATACTTTTAACTAACCCTGTATATCAATCTGTATGTGCTAAATGTCTACATCGTCTTCTTTAAAATATTTAATAACCTTAAAATATTTTAGCTTACTGCGAAATGATCAAATAGTTGTATAGGGATCATTCAAAAAGCGCGCCGGTTTTGAATCTCATGGTAAATTTTTTTTTTTCGGTTGGCGACATTGTTTTGTATTATTTTGACATCCATAAAACGTTCCGATTCTTGTCTCAGTCTGTGTGTAGAAATGGATTAGTTTACTATTGCACAACGTGTGCTAATTGTGAAAACGTTTTATCAGAGGAGAAAAAGTTATGCAGTAACTGTCAGTCGAGTTCGCGCCATTCTATGGCGTGATGAAGCAGCGAATGAATCAACAGTTCGCAGACTTATGAAAAAGTTCAGTGAAACGGGTTCTGCAGTGAACGTTCAAAGTCCTGGATGTCATCGTTCTGGCCGATCTGAGCAAAACATTGCGGTGGTTAGTGACAGTGTAGCTGTCACTCTAATGAAACCGGTTCTTCCCCATAGGATGTTCTTCAGAACGGAGAATTCTCCAGTATGATCTCCATTGCCACCCATACAAAATTCAGCTAACGCAGCAGTTGAAAGTGGACGATTACGAGAAAAGGCGACAATTTATTGATTTGTTTTTGAGAAGACGACAGGCGGATGACGGCTTTGCGAGCAAAATTATCTTCAACGACGAAGCGTACTTCCAGTTAAATAGATTTATGAATAAGCGGAACTGTCGCATAAAATCCTTGCATTATTCAAGAATGGGAAATGTATCCACAATGAGTGACAGTTTGGTGCGGATTTTGGGCGGGCGGCATCATCAGGAGTTATTTTTTTGAAGATGAGACAGGATAGGCTGTGACAGTTAATGGAAACCGATATCATGCGATGATAAGAGATTTTTAGGTGCCTCATTTTGATGGAGCGGACATTCCATCCAAATTGAGAGTTGTGGTTTCAGCAGGATGGTGCCACCTGGCACGCTCCTCGCGAAATAATTCAGTTGCTCCATCCGTTTCCCGGATCGGTTCATTTCGCATAATGCTGATCATCAATGTCATCAATGTCATGTAACTTAACTCCTTGTAATTTTTTTCTTTGGGGTGCTGTTAAATTATAGATATGTCAATAAACCCCGAAACGTCCCTGAATTTAAGGAGTAAATTCGGCGGGTTGTTGGCGAGATCCAAGTGAAAACTTGTCAGGCAGTCATAGCAAATTTCACGGACAGAGTTCTTGCATGCCAGCGCAGTAGATGTGCTCACATGTCCGACATCATTTTCCATACTTGAAATGGGTAGGTGTGATGAACATGTTTATGTATTTTGTCAATGTGTTTTGCAATAAAGGTCTTAATTCGATATATCAAAAAAACAGGCGCGTTTTTTGAATGACCCTTTAATTACATTTAATAAATATACTGAAGAATATTATACATCCTGTCTAAGTAGAAATTTAGATATTAATTCATAAATCACCATTATGACAAGAAAAGGATCATAATACTAATATCTAAATTCCTCAACCAGTCCAGAGCTAGAGGAGCTGCCTGGCTCAGCTCGTGAATGCCACTTGAGAAACTTCTTCTGGTGCAGTCATTTACTATGTGGGCCATAGTTTGTTTCGCATTTCCGCAGTCCGAAAGGCTAGTATCTGCTAGTTTCCATTTATACAGCATTGAGTTTCAGTTTCCATGGCCTGCGCGTAACCTATTTAATTAAGAAGAACGCCTACGTGGGAAGGTTAGGCCTGGTAGAGATTCTGAAAGATTAGAGATTAAATCTCTATTTCTCAACTCAGGCTGCTGCTCGAGAAAAACTATCCAGCAATGATACACACTGATGCGATGCTGAACTACCGTATCCAGCCAAATCAGTCTCCTACATTTCGGTTGGGTCCTGGAAACGATCTCCAAATCATCATGTATAGGGCGATCAATGTTGTTGGAAATCTTAACCCATTCATTCTGTGCTGCAGCGAGACGTTTAATATCCGGCTGGGCAATGTTAGAAAGAACATATAACCAGAGACTAGAAGTGGATCTAACGGTACCGGTGACGATCCTCGTTATATCGTTAAGTTGAGTATCTACTAGCTTGGTGTGAGAGCTTGGATACCAAACAGCAGCACAGTATTCTTCAAGAGAGGAAGTCCACGCAATGATGCCGTTCACAAGGTCGCCCATTGGCTCCCCATGGATTACTGGCAAGTTTATGTAGTATATTATTGCGATTCTTTACCTTTTGACTAGTTTCATGGAAGTGCCGCCTAAATATCCGGTCTAGCGTTACACACAGATATTTAGGGAGGGGGTTGTGGTTGACCCGACAACCACCAAATTTAACACTCACCTCTCTCTTGGCTTCCTTGTTACACAAATGATAGGCACACGATTCGTATTTCGAAGGGTTTGGTTGTACCATTTCATATAGTATTCATCTAAAGCTTGCAAATCTTCAGTAAGTTGTAGTTCTTCATTCTCTAAATTATTGGTTTGGGAGCATAAAGTCAAGCCATCTGCATATAGAAATTGAATATTAGAGGAGCTAGAATCGATCCTTGATGAAGGTCGTTTTTCAAGGCTGTGAAAAGTGGCTCTATTTTAGCAATGCTAATAGCGCAATCTGTCGGTGGGAGATTAATTTATGAAGTATTTTAACGATTTCAAGGAGATTATTCACAAGGAATTTGTTCCAAGTGGTTCAACAATTATTGCTGTATATTATCTTGGTGTAGTGAAGCGCCTGATAGACTATATTCATCGTGTTCACACTGAATGTCGAGAACCAGTCAATTGGCGATTGTTGCACGATAGCATACGTTCTCATTGTTCGTCAATCGCAATTTATTTTTTTGACAAAAAATCAATTTCTTTTGTTTCCATATCCCCGCGCTCACCCGAATTGGTTCTGTGCTGTTTTGCAACCATTAAATACATTCAACGGTCAGCGACGGATAATCTAAACACCATGCCAATCGACGACATAAATAAATCATTTGATACACTTCTTTATCGTGCAAGCTATTAGTTTTTTATTGAGACAGAATATTTCGAATAAATAAAAAGAATTTTCGTAAAGCCTTTCTAACTATTTTGGCTTTTTTAAAGCCATTCGGTTGTATTACAGTTGCATTTTAAGTATCTTTGCGGTTTTGGCCCGCTTTGAAAAACCCAAACGGTGGGTTGTTGTTTACTGTCAGGACCGCACGAGTAAATCCAAAGTTCGTCACAAGTAACGATGTTGTAAACTAAAATTAAAAAACCTCGGTTAAATTTTTTTAATATTTCTTGCAAAATTTGATACGTTGTGTGGATTCTAAAATCTGGGAAGCTTCTGTACCTTCAAATGTTCATTTAAAATAACGAATTGGATGCCTATTTCCGATATAACCAGAAGTGGCACGGCAAATCTGATTATTTCTAGAATCCTTAAATCTTTTGGTATACCCAATTTTATTTAAAGAGAATGAACCGTTGTAGAGATAATTAGGGGTTTCCATATTTTTTACACAACAATGTATATACGTTATTCAATGAAACATGTGTGTAAGTAAAGAAATATTTAGAATATTTCGATTAATTTTCTCACAATCAATTTAGGAATTTCTCAATGTATATAGTTCGGTATATAGTACAGTAACGGAAGAAAAGATTTTGAGCACGAACAAGAAGCATATCGACTTTATACCGGGTTTTTCTTTTATCATTACACATAGATATAATTCATTGATTTTTATTCATTTAGCTTTACGCATAGGGATAAATGTATGGTGGCATAGTAGGCAACCAGATATACACCAGTGAGACTTTTCCAATTGTCAAATATTTATGTTTTTCATTCATACTTAAATCTTAAATTAAATACATTTTTTCGCATTTTGACAAGTAATGTGCTACCTTACTACAATCAAAATCGTTTATTAAAGTGGCACTTTACCACATAGATACGTCACTTTACTACATAGTTATGTCATGCCAATAAAACACAGTTTTACAGAAAATTATTTATTTAAACATTGGAATTGGAACTATTGTGAAATACGAGGTGCATTCTAGTTCTAAGGCCTCCGATTTTTTTTCTCCAAACTGGAAAGAGATAGAAGCATGTGAATTGATTTAAAATAAGCGTGCGTTCGTTGTCAATACGTCACAGAGATGGCAGCACTGTACGGCAGATAGAATTGTAGCGGCAGCGTCGAGAATGAGAACTGTTTTAGATACTTAAAATGGCTACGTTTTCCTTACTTGAACAGCGTGCAATCATTCGTTTTCTGAATTTGCGTTGTGTGACACCAATTGAAATTCATCGACAGTTGAAGGAGACATGTGGTGATGGAGTTATGGATGTGTCGAATGTACGTTCGTGGGTGCGACAGTTTAATGAAGGCAGAACATCGTGTGACAACAAACCGAAACAACCTCGGGCTCGCACAAGTCGGTCTGACGACATGATCGAGAAAGTGGAGAGACTTGTTTTGGGGGATCGCCGAATGACAGTTGAACAGATCGCCTCCAGTGTTAGCATTTCCGTGGGTTCTGTACACACAATCCTGCATGACGACCTGAAAATGCGAAAAGTGTCCTCCAGGTGGGTGCCACGAATGCTGACGGATGACCACAAGGCTGCTCGTGTGGCATGTTGCCAAGCAATGTTGACGCGCAACCAAGGCATGAATGGGACTTTCTTTTCGTCGATTATGATAATGGATGAGACGTGGAAGCCATTTTTCAATCCAGAAACAAAGCGCCAGTCAGCTCAATGGAAGCACACAGATTCACCGCCACCAAAAAAATTTCGGGTAACCGCCAGTGCTGAAAAAATGATGGTGTCCATGTTCTGGGACAGTGAGAGTGTAATCCTTACCCATTGTGTTCCAAAGGGCACTACGGTGACAGGTGCATCCTACGAAAATGTTTTGAAGAACAAGTTCCTTCCTGCACTGCAACAAAAACGTCCGGGAAAGGCTGCGCGTGTGCTGTTTCACCAAGACAACGCACCCGCCCATCGGGCTAACGTTACGCAACAGTTTCTTCGTGAAAACAACTTTGAAGTGATTTCTTATGCTCCGTACTCACCTGACCTGGCTCCTAGTGACTTTTGGCTGTTTCCAACAATGAAAGACACTGTCCGTGGCCGCACACTCACCAGCCGTGCTGCTATTGCTTCAGCGATTTTCCAGTGGTTGAAACAGACTCCTAAAGAAGCCTTCGCCGCGGCCATGGAATCATGGCGTCCACGTTGTGAAAAATGTGTACGTCTGCAGGGAGATTACGTCGAGAAGTAACACCAGTTTCATAGTTTTCGGGTGAATAGTTAGAAAAAAAATCGGAGACCTTAGAACTTGAATGCACCTCGTATATTAAAAGTATAATTATTCAAATTTGAAAACCTAACAACACCCATTTTATTCAATTCTATTTGCTCTCTGAAAATTATTATAATTCTCCTTCTGTATTCCTGAATGATTGTGAAGTGCCACTGGTTCTTGCTGATGAAATATACTTCTTGAAATTTTCAGCTTATTGGCAATGCTCTCCTCGATATACCCTTCCGCCACACTAGTTGACTACCATCCTCCATGCCTTTTAAGTGTTTGAATATCAGCTCCACTGTCAGCGTGGAAGGTAGCAGACGTCCTCCTCAAGCAAGGGCCAGTATAGGCAGACGCATCTGGGAGTTTTAAGTATTCTGCTACTTTTTGGGAAATTTTTGCAAAAGTGTTGATGCCAATAGCTTGGATTGCGCACTTACCGTGATTGTAGTAAATGAAAAATCTATTGTGTTTTACGGTTTTGGGTCTCAATCGTGAATACTTATGATAAGTTTCATACCCGTTGCACTCTGATCCAACGGTAAATATAAGTCTCTTTTTGGTTTTGGTATAATGTAAAGTTATAACTAACATTTTCCCCGTATCTTCTATATCGCTTACAGTTAAGTTGCACAGTTCTGCACGCCGACATGCCCCATTTAAACCAAATATCAGTACCTCTTTCAGTAATAGAAATTTGTCATCTGAAGCCTCTTTCAAAAATTTCATAACGTCTCCCATAGTCAACACTTTTGACTTCTTTGGTTTGTACCCGTCATTTTGACGTTTTAAAAATGCAGTTAGTTTTTTATATTGTGATATATCTATATTATCGTTAATTTGTATAGTATGTACTTTTCAACATTGAATATGTAGACCACAAACTGGATGCCTTAAGGACTGTTGCCTAAAATAATGAAATACATTGTATGAATAACACTAAAATATATAGAAACAAATAGCTTACCTTCTCAAAAAAATACGCTAGCATTACACTTTCATCAATTATTAGTGCTTTTTTGTTATCTTCCAATTACAAAATATTTCATATGTCTTCTCGTATTTTTCTTTTGATTTCAAAGGAAGTAAACCCGAAGACGCTTCTCGAGCGGCATTTAAAATATCTTCAGAATAATGTTCTAAAGTATGTTTAGTAGCAAGACTCATTTTTAACTAAAACTCAAATCGATTTACAAAAAATGATGTTTGTTTACTGTTACTGTGTCGTTACTATGTAAATAAACAAAGCCGAATCAGATTACGGAAAACCTGTACAAATACCTACTATAACATTTAAAATTTTTAAGTTTATAATGCTTATTCTTGCAAAATGTGAAAAAATAGTGTAAACAAACTCGTAAGAATAGCAGTTTTACTAAACTCATACAGCTTTAAGTTACTCGCTCGCTCCGCTCGCTCGTACTCAAACGTTATATTCGTTTAGTAAAACATTGCTTTTCTATACTTGTTTAATATACTATTATCGAAAAGTACATAATTTTTTGAAAACAGTTAATTATCCCAACAGGCGTATACCTTGTACGAAGAAAATTTTAAATATTTTTAACAGATTCATAGAAGATTGTTTTCTAAATTCCTACAGAAAAATAAAATAAAACCAATCACGTGTTAACAGAACGCATGAATCTGAATTCTCTGTTAAGTAGGAGAACGGTAGGATCGCTTTTACGCTTTTAGATGTAGCCAGGCCATTTTGGAGTGTCGTACAATTCGGTGTTCAAAAACGCTGAAAGAATTAAAATATAAGCCATACAAGATATCAAACTATCAAGAGCTTTTCGAGGAAAATAATGTAAAACAAACTAATTTTTGTGATATAATGTTTAATTTGTTACACGAAAACGAAATTTTAAATAAAATAGTTTTTACAGATAAGGCAAATAGTTCCGTAATAGATTTAAAGAGTTTCATATGTATTCTGTATGGAAATCTAATTAATTTCCCGTTGAATGCTTAAACATGCGTATCTTTAATAGTTAGAAAGCATAGTAAGATGAAACTCATTGATTTATTTCTTCAGTTAATAGGAAAAGTTTGGGTGTAATTTTAATAAAATAAATACTTAGGTTACTTATTAATATTTTTAAAATTTTTATTTAGGAACAATATCATATTAACATTTTTCAGTTTTAGTCTTACACACCTTTGTTCTATTATTAAACGAGCTGTACTAAACATTCTTTCACTTTCTGCTGAACTTGCTGGAATACAGAAGTATATCCTAACACATCGTTTTAAGAGTTTCAGCTCCATTCCTGTTACCTAAAAAAAATCCAAATAAAAAATGCGATTGCCCTTTGTTCTTAAACTTATCTTCCGAAATAAAACAGGATCTACGTCCTGATTTGAATTTGGCCTTTCGAGATATTGCCTTTTAGTTATTAGTACATTAGCTGTAATTGATATTACTTTCTCTTATTCTTTCTTGCAAAAATCCAAATAATGAAGTGCCTTTTGATGTGGATTAATGTCTGTTTCGATTACAGGCATTTGTTCTTTATTTTCAGTATCTAGTTTCTTCATAATATTAAACATTTCTTGTTCTAGAAAAGTAGCACCAGTAGCATTTTCAGTACAACAAAAATGTTCTCTTTTAAATCGAGGATATCAAACAGTTGCTACTCTAGTAACTGATCCTCCTTCATATGAAAATACCCTTACTTTAAAAGATTCCAAAAGTTTGTTGCATTGTGTCTTCTGTTCCTCAATATTTAATTCCAGTAGTGATAGTGTCAGATAATTGTAAAGTCCAAAAGTTATTGTGATTATTAAAGAAATATACTTACAAGAGTTTTCCACTACTGCTTTTTAAGATAAATTCCTCCAGTTTATAAAACTACTTATTCGTAAGATACCACGAGGTGTTATTTCTTTTTATCGTGTTACTGAAATGCTCCCAATACGTGGGTTACGTTCGGTAATTCATTAGAAGTAAAGTAAGGACGTTCTACAATTTCATAAAATGGTAAAATCTATTTGTACTTTTTTGTTATATTTTCTAGCTTTTTTGATACATTAATTTTACTATCTTAGATATATTTCACCCTTAACCCATTAAGCGCCGCGCTATAAACTACCAGTTATTTTATATTAATTTTAGGTAAAACTAGTTTAATAAGCAACAGTTTGGACAAAATTGAATTAAAAAAAAAATTTTCTCATAGTTTTTGAAAAAAATAATGTTGCGTTTTCGCATCAACGGCGGAATCTGTTGCAAATAGATACAAAAATAACTATATTCTTTAGTTAACAACTATAAATAACATTAAAATATAGTAATTACATATTATGAAAAGTTTCAAAACAAGCAGTATGTAAGTGAACGTTACATTTTTGACACATATATACTGTCTGGCTATGACATTTTCTGCACCTTTTTCTTGATTTTTCGGGATGACGAATAATGACGTGACCAACTGTGTCTGTTCTCATCTCGTCTGGAAGCTCTGATTTTGATGGTCGGCCTCGTCCATTGTAAAATGAAACCGATCCTTGCTCATCTCCAGTATTTACAGATGCGCTAGCTTGCTCAGTTTTGATCAGTGCTATTGCAAGATACGACCGAAACTCCAACTGCGACATTTTAGTGTCATTTGCTAAATTATAAATTTTCCAAGCGTTGACAATGGTGCTGTCAATGGTATTTATAAATAGGGACCACCACCACTTTTTTCCCCGTACTCTTATCCGATAATTAGCTATGCCATTATCGTGTAGGTCAACACCTCCCATGTTCTTATTATATTCTTTTATTAGAAATGGTTGGGGAACACTTACTTCCTTCCTTAATTTTCTATCGTACCGTTTGACCTGGTGGATTGGATTTACTGGTAGATGGTTAGACATCATGGTTACGATATTATTATCGTTCCATCTTACTACGCAAATGTTAGAATTTAAATCACATCTGTAATCAATTGAAACCCTGTCCTTTTTTTCATGTCTTTTGGTATATCTAAAGGACATCTCTCGGTTCTATTATCTCGAACTGTGCCAGTAGCACATATATTTTCCTCAGTTAGATACTGAAATAATTTGAATGAGGAGAAGAAATTATCAAATAAAATTCTATGATGATTAGGATTATCTAAAACTTTCAGTAAACTTATAACAACATCTGCTCCAAGACCCATGTCGCTTTATTCTTCCGAATAAAGGCACCATAGTTTAAAGCCAAAACGCACTGGTTTTCCCTTTATAAACATTTTGCATGAGTGCCTGCCAAAATACGGAACCATCTCTTCATCAACCGAAAGATTAATCACATCAAATAATGGCCGTAATTTGTCTTCCTTATCAAGTTTTCCATTGTCAGAAAGATGTAAATTTTTTTTAATATTGCGAAACCTGTTCCGTGTCATGCAGTCTTTTACTAATTGGATTCCTTTATCTTCGTCTCTACTCCAATACATATCTAACTGAGGTAATGTATGGTAACCAGATAATATCATAATACCAATAAACTTTTTTATATCCGAGATTTCCATAGTAAAATCGTGTCGATTGTTATCTTGGGCGTACTTTAGAGAGAATTTTATAATCATTTCAAACACCTCGTTGTCAAAATAATAAAAGAAAACTTCTAATGGTGATTTATGACGAAGTGTTTCTTTTATAAAATGTTTTAGTATATGTTCTTGGAATATAGGCGACTTATTATAATTAGGATGTGTTTTTCTCCACTTTGCTTTATAAGATATGGATTTCCGTTTTTTTGAAGTACTGGGTGCATTACTGTCCTCTTCTAAATTATTTTCCGCGGTCAGTATTTCAAATGTTCCTGCTACGTCTTGGGGCAAAGCATCATCTACAAAAAGTATATTTTGTGTTATAAAAATAATAATATTGAAGATCACAAATAACAATTTACCTTGCAATAAATTTTCATCTATTTCTTCCTCATCCGTTAGTTCATCCACGCCAGGGTGAATAATTACAGCATCAACTTCATCTTCCGACCCAATATCTTCCAACGCTGCTTCCAATTCTTCGATAGTAAGAGCCCTTTTGCGCTCATAATTATCCTTCCACTTCATTTTATTACTCATATTCACAATATCACGATAACAATAATATTAGACCGATGTATAACTAATGATGTTTTCAAAACGAAAATGATATTCGTACAGCCACGCCGTGACTGGCAAAGTTACAGCACATGCGCTGTGCTTGCAAGCCACGCCCCAACATGAACAGTTTATATCGTGTATTGCGCCGTTGATGCGAAAACGCAACATTAAGTTTAAACAAATGTAACTATTATTTAAATATATATACATATTTTCTTTTTCATGCAGGTGAAAACAACACTTATTATCTATACAATACTTATAAAAAAATACATTTAGTAAAAAAGATTATTATTTTATAAAAAAAAATAAGGTAGCATGTTCGAATCACTGAAATTGGCTATTTTCAAAAATTTGTAAAATCAATAGTAACGAATATTTGTTAATAGAAAAATATAAATTAGCAACTTAAAACCTTCCTTAATAAAAACCATATAAACAAATTTTCAAAATATTATATGAAACCAATAAAAGAAAATCATTTATATAATGTTGCGTTTTCGCATCAACGCACAATGCGAAATTTAGGAAGTTTAGCGGAACTTTATTCAATTTTTGAAATACGTAAAATGCATAAGATTACTTATTATTTTGTTAGGTAAATACCCCGCCTCTAAAACCTCATACTCAGTTTGGGGATTTACCCTGCGAAAGAGCCGCAAAATGCACCTGAAATTCGCATTACTTATTCAATCATACTTTTTGCCTATAGAAGGCTATTCGATTTATTAAAGTTAATAGAGTGGTACATAGAAATCGCAAATCATTAGGCCATGATTTTTTCTTCATGTATTTTATTAGAAAATTGTCAATTATTGGCATTTAATTAATTGCAAAATCTTTCCTTGCTCGTGTGTGATTTGTTCGTGAAAAAAGTGATTTTTAAGAAATAAGTTAAATTTACATTTTTAACTTTAGTGGAGATTTTAAAAAGTGATACCACATAATACCAGCTTGAAACGCACAACATTTTAAAGTTTTTTTTCCCTCTGTTGAAAGCTCAAAAGATCTTCTGCGATATTTTGCGATCTTCTTTTAAATGAAACATTTTCCAGAATGACTTTGCAAGTTACATATAAGTGTATATTCCAAAAGTGGAAGGAAAAACCGACATCGGATGCCATCATTGGTTTTGTTTTGGAAAAAATAGGCTCACCAATGTTAAGATCTGATGCTCTTTGCAGTTTAAAGGCAACTCTTCGCGCACTGGTTTGTAAAATACGAAAAAGGTGGAGGGAATCCAGTCGAAATTTAGCATCATTTCTGAATAAAAATGCTGTCTGGCTTGAAAATAATGTAAAGTTTTCAAATGCTGTAAGGGATGCATTGCCAAGTGGATCGAGGACCAATGCAGGCAGACCTAAAAAAGAATTTAGGTATTGTCATCCTAAAGTGCAAAACAGAAAAGTGCATCATCTTTTGAAGTCCGGTAGTCAAGACGAGTTAGCAAAAGCAACCGTAACAAAGCTATACCAATCTGGAAAACGAAACTCTGCAGCGATTGTCAAGGAACTGGCATCTGCTTCTCCAGAAAGGGGAAACAAAATCAAAATGACTCGCATGTCTTCTTCAAACAGCCCACGAAAATTAACTCCGGACCAGGCTCTGGCGCTACTTATTGATGCAAACTTATCGTCAAATCAATACAACATTGTTCGGGATCAAGCAAAACATCACTGTGCACTTTGTATCTACCATATTATGTTGTAAAGGAGGCAAAGAGGTTATGCTATCCAAAGGACATAATAATAACTGAAGTTTCAGCTGAAGTATCAGTTCAGTCGCTTATAAATCATACCATAGCAAGACTTTGTATAGGGCTAGAAGAGACTCTTAGAACTTTGTCAAACGTTAAAGAACTAAATGTAATCGTAAAGTGGGGTTGTGATCGGGCGGAACAAATTAACTATCGACAAAAGTATATGGACAAACATAGCTCTGATGATAGTATGTTTAGTATATCAATGGTACCAATCCAAATGTGCTCCGTAAATGATAATGCTGATAATCAGTCACTAATTTGGAAAAAACCCTGCTTCTTCTTCCACACGGTACTGTCGCCCCATTAAGTTCGTTTTTTACCAAAGAAATAGTCAGTGTAATTACCTCAGAAGTAAACAAAGTGAAAGAACAAATATCTCAACTTACTCCAACCACTATACTTGTAGATGGCAAGCAATTTCAGGTTATAGTAAATATGATCTTTTGTATGATTGACGGTAAAGTATGCAATGCTGTATCATCCTGTGCATCATCACAAACATGCTACTTATGTGGGGCTAAACCTAGTGAAATGAACATCTGCGATATACCTCCAAAAAATATAAACGAATCCTTTTTATCCCTTGGACTATCGCCCCTCCATGCATGGATAAGGTTTTTGGAATGTATTTTACATATATCGTACAAACTTGATATTAAAGCATGGCAAGCTTGTGGAGCAGAAAATTAAAAAAAAAGGTGCAGAGAAGAAAAAATACTTTCAAAAAAAATTCAAAGAGGAGCTTGGCTTGCTTATAGATATGCCAAAACAGCAGACCGGAAACACAAACGATGGTAATACCGTCAGGAAATTCTTTAGAAATGCCGAAAAGTCTGCCGAAATAACTGGCGTTAACTTAGAATTGATCAAACGTTTTCATGTACTGTTAGAGTGCCTAAATTGTGGTATTAAAATTGATTCAGAAAGGTTCGGCGAATATGCAAGAGAAACTTTGGAATTGTATTTGAAAGAATATTTCTGGTACTCAATGCCCGTAAGTGTGCATAAAGTCCTTTGTCATGGAAAGGATATTATAGCCTCTTGCATTCTACCGATCGGACAATTTTCTGAAGAAGCTCAGGAGGCAAGAAACAAAGACTGCAGAAAATATCGCGAACTTTTTACTAGAAAAACGTCAAGAATAGACACAAATACGGATTTATTTTTCGACTGTTTATTTCGTCGGATCCGTACATCGCTAGTCTTCGTAAAGCACCCAAAACCAAGCATAGTGAGGTTACGCCAGAAGTTTTAGTGTTATTATAAAGATTTGTAGGCCTGTGTAATGATTGCGAGTCTTCAGACGATTGCAATGAGTCTAGTTCTGAATAGGTGTTCAAAATGTTGTTATAAAATGCATGTTTTTTTTAATTATTCTATAATAAAAAACACAAATAAACTCAAAAACTTTAAATAAAACATATTAATTTTTACTAAAAATTTTAAAACTAACAAATAGAACTGTTTTACTGTTTTGAATAATTAAGTTCCGGTAAACTCAAGAAATTTCGCACTGTGCAACGGCGCCTAATGGGTTAAATAAATACTATCCATCGTCTTTGAGTTTGTTAAAAATGTTTAAAATTGTTTTCGCACAAGGTATACGCCTGTTTGGATAATTAACTGTTTTAAATAAATTATGTATTTTCAATGAAATGTATTTAATTTAAGATTTAAGTATTAATGAAAAACATAAATATTTGACATTTGGAAAAAATGTCAGTGGTGTATAACTAGTTGTCTACTATACCACCATACATTTATCCCTGTGCGTAAAGCTAAATGAATAAAAATCAATGCTGTAATGCTAAAAGAAAAACCCGGTATATTATTGTTTTTATGCATATTAACATAATAAAATTGCAAGTTGTATACGACATCTAAAATACACAGATTATATTATATTTTTTGTCAACAAAATAGGTAGGTATGTGTATGGTTATATAATATTTTTGATAATTTTTTAATCTCTTTTATAAGTAATTGCAAGTAATTAAACTGTGATTTGAGTAAACTTTTTCTTATTTACATGTTTAAATGTGTGCATGTTTTATCTCTCTTTCTGAAACACTGCCTATTAGATGATGCACTCTGGTATTTTTTGTATAAATGTGTGTGCGTGTGTAATTATTTAATATATTATTTGCGTAATAAAAATATCATTTCACGCAACGGTGAAAGTTAATCGAGACGATATTTTTTGTTTCGTCAAAAATAACGTAGAAAAAATATAAAAGCAACAGTAACTCACAAAACACTTTTTATACGTCAAAGTGTTTTATTATTTATTCAATATGGTTTCGCCTTGCTAAACAAACGTTCGCCCTATTTTTGTTGTCGGTTTTAATCAACTTGAATTCGAAATGAATTCTCAAACGTTGCAGTTCGTTTTATTCAACAATTTAATTTTCACTTTGGTACGTCGAAGAAGTAGTCTCTCTACAGTACCTACGATCTTAAATATTGTAAATGCTCGTTCGTTTGTGAACAAGACACGTATTTGTGCTAACACGTGTATGCTATGTGGAACTTCGGAACTGATTATTCGTACCTCCGGGATTTTGCAAGTAACAAAATGTTAAGTGTATTACATATGGTTGGCTTAATTTGAGCCTTCATTTCAACAAAATGGGAATGTTTCGCGTGCAGATGGAAGTTTCTAAGATTTACGGGTGCGCTTTAATTAATTAACTTAACTCACATATAAGCAAAATAAACTATTAACAGTTCACTTGGCAAAGAAATTTCTTCGAAACTAATTTTAGTTCCCTGCCATAAATAAAACCTATCAATTAGTGCATATTAATCGACAAATTCTACATAAACAAACAAGAATATTAGATTATGTAGACCAACTCTTTGCAAAATATTCTACATAAATTATTTAACATACTTTTATATATATACATAAAGGAGTTGTTAACCAAATGATTTAGACCATTGCTTCTCAACCTGGGGGTCGCGGTGATATTGAAGAGGGGTCGCGAAATACTCTAAACCATAATGAAAAATAATTTTATGAGAAAAAAATTATTTATTATAACATTTTACTTACAATAAGTACACATGTAAAGGAAAAAAATTAATGTGATGGTTGCATTTGCTTCTCATTTAAAAGTTTCTCCATACGTGGATCTAAAAGTGTAACACCGATTACTTCTGCAAACTAATAACACAAAATGTTGTAGTCAAAAATGATTTTTATTATTGTCTTTCAAAATATTCTCCTATAAACTTAATTAATGCATTTAAACATTCGATAAAATTAGTTATCATAGAATTCCACTCTTCTTAAGTCACTTCAGATATAAGGTTTTTTAAGCTCTCCACTGCATCTTCTGGGCTTGCAAATCATACACCACGCATTTTATCCTTTAGTCTTGGAAATAGAAAGAAACCTGAAGGTGCTAGGTCCGGACTATATAGCGGATGGCCTAGTAATTTTAATCCGGAAGCTTTCAAAAATTCGTTTGTTTGACGCGCAGTGTGACTTGAAGCATTGTCATGATGGTTTGAACAACATCTGGCAGGCATACTGTCGTGTACCATTTTGCGGTAACCGTACGTTTATTTTCAAGCACAACTGTTGTGATAGGTTCTGATATTGAAAAGAAACTGGCTACCATTTTCTTTCCAACACGAGATCTTTTCTCTTCGACTGAATTAAGCTCTGTTGGAAACGCTGGTTCAAATGCATATATCCAACTTTCATCACCAGTAATGATGTCGTAAACTGCTTTAGACCTACCTCCATCATATTTCTTAAGCGTTTTTTACACCATTCCACTCGGTATTGTTTTTGTTCCTGTGCTCTTCTTTCTTCTTCTGTTTTGGGTTAGACGCCAGCACGTCCAGACACTTGAGCACACTGCTCTTTATACTTCCACTCTGTTAGTCTTGTGTCCTCGATAAAATCCACTATCCTCCTCAGGGGAAGTTTGAGTACGCCCGTAGGATCCAATAGATCCCTTCCGAAATGTTTCTGTTTGAGTCCCTTCAGTTCCTCACACGTGCATATTACATGAAGGCTAGGTTCCTCCTGTTTTTCACATCTCCAACACCAGGGCTCGCTAATCAAGCCTATACTGTACAGATGTCCGGTCATTAAGCCGGTAATTATTTAAATTTCTTTTTTGTTACTACGAGTTAGGTTGACTGAAAACCCTCCGTTCAACTCCCTTAGTGTTTTAGTATGGAGTTGACCTTCCGTTAACCTACATTTCTTTTTATATTCTCTTTCTAGCTATAACCAGATCTCCCTTTTAGCGGAATCCTTAGCGATTCCACATACAGGTTCTGGTCCTATGAAGTTTCTATTCATACCTTCTTTGGCCAATTCGTCGACTCATTGCCTTCAATTCCCTCATCTCCTGGCACCCATACCAGCGACACACTATTGTCTTGTGTCAGTATATTGAGGACCTGTTTACAATATTTCACCAGCTTAGATCCGGTAGATGAATTCATAATGGCTTTAATAGCTACCTGACTATCAGTCATTATGTTGATTTTTTGTTTGCGTAGCCGACATCCCGAATTTCCTCTGCGCAGGCTGCCACTGCAAACAATTCGGCCTGGAAAACCGTCGTATGTTTTCGATATCTTCCTTCCAGGACACATTCTGCATATGCCTGCACCTGTTCCCTGACTAGATAGTAATCCATCCGGTACCAGGTGCCGGCACCACAACCGCTCGAGCGATTTTTTGCCTGTTCCGTGGTCGGTATAAATATGTTGAGCTTGGCTGTAAACATAATCTCAGGTGCCATACTGTCCGCCGGCATTTGAAATATCGGCTCTTCCAGTATAGTTCCTGTGATATCTGTATGGCTTCCTACAACCTTATTAGGACACTATCCGTCATTGGCCACGATGGCCTCCATGGGGGCAGTTCCCGTGCTGTTCATAGCTTCCGTAATTTCCAACAGAGCCTGTCGCTGGAGAGTCGTGAGGAGCCCGACCGACGATATCACCTCCGTCCTCCTCAACCAGATATCGTTGGTCTTACTACTGCTATGTACAACTATTGTACCACATTCGGTTTTAGTCCCTAGGTCTTGTCAACAGCGCTTCTGCATGTCAGGAAGAGCTGCGTCGCCGTCTCTACCACTTTGACTAGGTGTCCGTTCCAATTTAGTTTCGCTGTTCCTGTGTTAAATTACGAGGTATCCAACGACAACAGACTTTCCTCACACCCAAATTATTACGTAAAATTTTGTTTACTGCAGTCATGCCAATACCCAAGGTGCTCCTAATAATCCTATACGTGACTCGATTGTCATCTTGAATCATTTTTCGTACGGCGTCTACATTTGTTTCAGTAACGGCTGAGATTGGACTTCCTTCGCGAAAATCGCCACTATGTGAAACCCTATGAAATTTAAATTCGTTATACCAGTTCTAGACACTCATCTCATATACTGTTTACTAGTAGTTCAGGCGAGATAATAAATATTAACCAAAACTCAGTCAAATTATTTGGCTTTCATATCCACAAATTTTATTAAATTCTAAAAAAATATATAATACTGACTATCTAGCGGTGCTTAAATTGTATGGCCTTCCAAAAAATTTCAGTATCCAGTCCATGTCTCAAATTAAAAAATAATTATACCAATACTTGTAGAGCATTTAATTATGTTTGCACTTTTTACATATATATGGTATCAAAATATACGAGGTGCTGCCAAGAAATTTCCGGAATGTAACAAAAAAAAAATAGAATAAAGTGTTCTTACAACTTATGCACTATTATTCTCTTCAAATTACTCTGCGTTCGCATGAATACACCGATCCTAGCGACTTGTCCATAACTGAAAGTAGAACTAGAAGTATTAGCATAACAAGTGTTCATTTGAAAAGTCAATCCAGGTTCCTTTGAAATTTTGATAGAATAAGACGCAAATATATTAGTATGTGTTTGTTGTTCCGTAAATGTAAATCCAAATGACATTTGATAATGTCAATCACAAATATCAGTTAGTGCATAAAATAATCGTGCGTCGATTCTGGTTTAAATAAATTGCTTCTCAGTTTTAAAATGGCTTTCACTTTAGAACATAAATTTTCTTTAGTCCAGGCTTATTTTCGAAGTGGTAATAAAATTGATTGTTTATGGGTTTATTCAGTTCAAGATTGCATGGTAGAATTTCAAGTTGAGGTGTCACATTTTGTAATAGATTATATACAATTTAAGAATACTTTGGATAGAACTTTAAAACTTTTTTCTGAAACTGGTAGTCTCTTAAGAAAATCAGGCAGCGGAGCAGTTAAGAAACGTACACCTCAAGTTGTCAATCGTGTTGAAGAAATAATGGAAAGTGAACCACAAACATGTGTTCGACATTTGAGTCAACAAATAAACCTTTCTGTTGGTACAACTCACAGTTATTAAAAAAAAATATGCAACTTTATCCATACCGTGTCACAGCAGTACGAGAATTGTTAGAAATTGATTACCCACGTAGACTACAGTTTTGTAATTGATTTGTAAATATGAACAATAATGGAGAATTTTCGCAAAGAGTCATCTTTACTGATGAAGCATGGTTTTATAAAACGGGATACCTAAATTCACAAAATACAAGAATTTGAAGTAGTGAAAATCCACATGTGATTAATGAAGAATCGCTACATCCAGAGAAAATTGGTGTTTTGGCAGCGATAAGCCAAAGGCGAATCATTGAACCAATATTTTTTCAGGGAACGTTAACTGCTCAAAGGTACCGTACGGAAATTTTACAACCATTTGTCAATCAGTTGCATGATGATGAACTTCAAATTGCATATTTCCAACAAGACGGAGCACCTTGTCACTGTACTGCAGAATCTTTGGATTATTTAAGAGAATTTTTTGATGAGCGTATAATTAGTCGAAATACTGAAATTGCCTGGCCTGCACGTTCATGCGATTTAACACCATGCGACTTCTTTTTGTGGCCTTATCTAAGAAATAACATATTTCGAACACCTATATTGAATTTGAATGATATGCTACAGAGAATCGAACAGAAATGCATGGAAATTAATAACAATCCAGTAATGTTGCAGAATATCATCAGAAATTTTGAACGGAGGATTTTAAAGTGCATTGATCTTGAAGGACAACATTTTCAACATTTGTTATAGTTTTCAATAAATACCTATTATTTGTTATTTATTTGTATGTATGAAACTCTCAAAATACACGACTTCGTAGGTTAAGTAGTAAATTTTAATTTACGACATACTTCAAAATGTTCTCAGCAAATCATATGCTACTAGAATGACTTTTCAGATGACCACTTGTTATAATAATATAATACATAATAAGTTCGGTTGTTCAAATAAGAAGTAATCAAGTCGAGAACTCTTGAAGAAAAGCCGGGAGGCATCCTGGCAATCAAATGAGAGTTGATAGTGTCAAAAGTCTTCGCAAAATCAGTGTAAGTAAACTGTAAACGATATCGAGATGAAAGTATTTTCTAAAATGCGCGGTAAAGTGTTGTCTAAGGAGTCTTCAATTATGAGACTGAGTAACATTTGTAATCCTAAAAATTATAATCTACAAAAACGCTAGATCCTTTTATAAAAGTAAAATTTATTAAAGTTTACTCTCTCTCTCTAAGGTACACGTATTTCCGAATATTACAGAACCCTGCAAACATTCATTTTCAGTTATTTTCTTACGACACTGTTGCATTGTTACAAATAAAGATCTATTCATTATTAAACATATGATGACTTTCAAAAAAATACAAAATTTTATTAAAATTGATCAACTCCCACTAGGCGTAGGAGTTGATCAATTTTAATAAAATTTATATACAAGTGCCCCGTATCGTTATGTTGAAATTTTAGGAGTGTAAAGTAGACTTCATTTCAAGTAACAAAAACGCAAAACTTGTATATCCATTTTTATTTGTTTCAAAGTTACATATCTATGAATGTGATTGTCAGATCATGAAGAAAAATGTAATCCTAAAGTCAATAAAAACTGATTTTATTAAAAAAAGTTCAATTAATAATATTTTCGAAATGTCCACCTCCTTGTTGAATGCAGGCTTGTGCCCGTAAGCCAACTGAAGGAGTACTTATCCGGATTTTCTTACTTGTTTTGTCGGATTTGCTCGGCAGTCAGGTGAATACGATCCAACAACTCTTCTCCTGTTCGAACCTTGCGCGTACACCAAATTGTTCATGTACCCCCATAAATAAAAGTCAAGAGGATTAAGATCGGGTTATCTGGGTGGTCATGCAACAGGACCACCTCGACTCAATTTCGGACAGCAATTCCGAAATGTGGTGGTGAAACCACATGTCTCGTCGAACATTCAGTGGAACATCCTCTAAAAGACCTGGCAGTTCGTCAATAAGAAATTAAAGGTAATTGTCCGCATTTAACCTCCCAGTAAGAACGACAGGACCAATCAACAAGTCGTCGATTAGGGCCGCCCAAACGTTAATAGAAAATTCATGTTGAAATTTAGATGGGCGTATAGCTTTGAGATTTTCTGATGACCTCCTGTGCAGGTTTCTCAGATTTATAACACCACTTGTGAACGTAGATTCATCTGTCTAGAGGACTGTTCTGCAGAAATTAAAATGAAGCTATGACTTAATGCTATGATCTTAATATCCAGGTAGAATAAACTAGACGAGCATAGTGTATTAAAAAATAACAATGTTATTTAATAATGAGTGGGTCTGAAGGCGTTTCCTATGCATTCGATAACTCTTCGAGGCATGCTTGAAATTATTATTTATGGTATCCAGGCGAATGTCATCCCAGGCTTCTTGAAGTTGGTGACGAATGTCAAATAGGTTATTTGGTAGTTGGGGAATATTAACCATTCGAGTAGCAATCATATCCCATACATGTTCGATTGCTGAAGAGTCTGGTAACCGAGATGGCCATGGTAGCAGGGTCACGTTATTTTCTTGAAAGAACCCTGTAATAACCCTTGCTGTATGAGGAATGTGTTGTCTTGTTAGAAAAGGGGTTGATTTAACCTTCGTAGTACAGCAGTGCAACAGGCTGCAGTACGTTTCGTATGTAATCATTTGGGTTCAAGGTTCTGTCAATAACAACTAGAGAATACCTGCTACCATATGTTATCGCACCCTATACCATCACCTCCGGTGTAAGAGCCGTAGCAAAATGTAAATTTATTCGTTCTCCGCAAAATCCTCTTACTCTTCTGTGACCATCGTGAACCCACAGACAGAATCGCAACTCGTTAGATAACACAACCAAGCATTTCCAATCGACCTGATTGTGAAAACTTTGTCTTGTAAAGCCACAATCCTCAAATGATGATCTTCCGGTGCTGTAATTGCTCGAGGTCGCCCGGGCTCATGAGTACTGTTATGAATTCCTTCTTCAGACTACCTGGACGAACACTATAATATTATTGACATACTGCGTCCTATGCGAAATTTGTCGACGTCCCGCATACCAACAATGCGACCCCCTTTGGAATTAACTTAAGTGATTATAATTATTCCGTAAACGGCTCCTAGGAGCAATGACTTAATGACCTAATAAAATGAGAACAAATTGCTACGAAATATTGCTTCAATCTGAAGGAAAGGCACATTTAAAAACATACTTTTTAATAAAACGAAATAGAAAAAGTCCATATTGTTATCATATCTTATCAGAGACAAAACAGTGTAGTATAAAAAAATTCATTGTCATTGGTCGACTCTTTCTGTTTTCTTGAAAATCAGTATATTTGCCTTTGTAAGAAGTGTACAAATCACTGTGTACAAAATTATTACACGTATGCCTTATATACAGATTATAAACTACATTTTGCAACATAAGGTACAAGCATAGGTGTAGGTTTTCGCGGTCGTTTTCTAAATGTAGATCTCGCTGTCCGGATTGGTACCGCGTCGAGTTGGGAGTAATTGCTAACGTTTCGTCCACTGGTACAAGTAACATCTTCAGGGCTGTACATAGATGTTCGTCAATTCGCATTAGCTAGAATAATGCTAGTAAAGAGACCAGCACAACTTATATATGGGCAACCGGGTCAGATGGTGGCCTGCTATTGACTGGAGACAATGAGCCAATCGCATGCGCCGAATGTGCGGAAACCGAGATCTACGTAAGGTGCAAGCGTTGGTATTATCTTTATACGTCTGTATAAGAAAGTCAAAATATTTTATTGAAATAACATACTGTGTATACTATGAAACGGCGTAACAATTGTTTTTAATGTTTTTGTATAATTGAAAATGTATTTCTATCCAGTTTTAACTAAATTTTCTTTTCTTGTTCAAAATCGGAAACACAAAGTCTCAAAAAAAAGTAATAAAAGTACCTCATTGATTCAAGATCGCCTTTTGTCCAATGCGTTTTCTGTCTATTTTGAATACAGGTAATTAAACAAAGTAAATACTAAAAGTCTTTCGTTGGAGACTGTGGTTAAGTAGAAATTTAAAAAAAAGTATATATCCCCGTACCACAATTACTAATCGTATCCTAAATACGTATTTCGACAACTAAGTTGTCATCATCAGTATCATCATTAGTAGTAGACTATCTTCAAAGAGTTAAGAATTTAATTACCGAAGGTCCGTAAGTAAAAATTAAGAGAAACCCCTTGCCTAAAATGATTATGCGATGCTTGTAATTTAAATTATATAAGCCAAACGAAACGATCAATAATAACCCAGTTTAAAGAACACATATCACATATTAAAATTAATAGACCAGAAAAATCTAACATGGCCAACTATTCTTTAAATGCATTACACAATATGTCGATTAAAGGGTTAAAACTTGTCAAAGCCATCAATAATCCCCGTGTTCTTGATGCATACGAAAGCATTCATATCGTTAAAAACAAACAGAACACGATGAAGGGAGACAAGGGACCGAACCCTTATAGTTGTCTCTTCATTTTTAGAAAAGAGGTGGAAAGGACGAATGTGGGCGAAGAGAGAATAAACACATGCGGTTGCCGTTTTCTTAAGAGAGGTAATTTTGTCGTAATTTTTAGTCGATATATTATTTTAAAGTCAGTGTATACGTGTAAGGTTGGTGCGTTTGCATGTGTTTAGCTTTACTGTGTCCCATGTGCGACACTTTGATTAGTGGTTTTAACCTACTGATGATGACAACTTAGTTGTCGAAATACGTATTTAGGATACGATTAGTAATTGTGGTAAGGGGTTATATACCTTTTTTTTGTGAAAGTAAATACTATTTAGACTAAAACATCCTCGAATCATTAGAATTCACAAATACATTTTTCAAATTTTATAATAGAGCAAAATAAGACGTACACAAATACTAATAACATTACTAAGCGTAAATAGCGACCATGAAAGTACGGCATGCTTCCATATATGTCTTTTTTTATTGTGTTTCAGGATTTATTAATGAACCTCTCCACAAATAATAACGGAGCTAATAGCAGTCATCCGACACCTGTGAGTCAAGAACCTCCAGCTGATGACCCTGCGTCCGTTTCTTTTGAACAATATCGATCACCTCTTGTAAACTCATATTTTACTCCAAATTACGCCACATTAAGGGTATCTTCGGCTGTGCCGGAACCCGAGGATCCCCCAGAAGTTCCACCCCTTCCCACGTCGCCATCATTACTACAGAATTCGATAACAGTATCATCACCTCTTCATTACAGAAGTTTACAGACTGCTTCTTCTATAAATACAAAATCGAAAATTGTTAATTTAGGAAATTATTTTCCACGTGTTGGTACTGACTCGACAAATAGGAAACGTTATCATACTGCGCCCAGAGAAAAACAACGGGTAAATAACTTTAATATTTACTCATTAGATGCTTAGAGGGTTTGACATAGAGACTAGCTAAAATGATTGTAGCTTGAAACATGCTCTTAATTGTTCATTGCAATGTTATATTAAAGGAAATTTATCCGGAAGTAAATCTGTCGAAAATATTTTACGTAAATTTCACGTTTCATTAAAATTCGGCCGAGTTTCAAAATTCCTAATAGTGACAGCACAAGTACGTGTTAGCTTGTACGGCCTTCTTAATATATTTTACATTAAGTATTAAATACCTTTATATTAAAATAATTAACTTTGTTCTAAATACGAGTACAAAATTTTAATATCGATAGCTTTTATTTACATATTCTAGTATGTTGATTTTTATAATAGACATTGCATGCATGTTGCCTATATGGGTATATATATTTTTTGCTTCGTAACCATAACCTACATTGTTAATTTATGCATGAAACTCTATACTGCTTTTAATATTTGTACAAAAATAGTAGTATATTAAAAACAATATTTATAAACAGGCTGAACAAGCGATCGACGAGAAAGTTAATGTGCGCAAGGTATACAAAACAAAACTCAATTATAATACTAATAAAGAAACATATACCGGGTGGGGCAATAGTGTGTCGGCGGAGCTTAGCATGAAAACTAATATAGTTGTAGCAATGAAATTTTACGTACACATGTAGTATGCTACAGTGCATTTTCTATTTTTATTTATACAGGTGTCCAGAAACTCTCCTGACAAACGAAGACCGGAGTTTCCTCAGATAATTTTAAGACAATTAAACCCAAATTCACCTAGTCTGAAAATGCTTCCTAAGGGAGCTAGAGTTCTTTGAAGATGGCGCCTTGTATTTATTTTTTTTTTAATTCCTCCAGAACGCTTCTATTTAGAAAAACAAAAACTGGTATGCTTATTTATCCTCCAGAGATGAATCGATTCCATCAATTGCGAATTTCTAGTACCGGTCATAGGCGTCCGTTTTGGGTAGGTCAACGGTTATTTTAAGGCATAACTTTTTTGTCTTTATCTTTTAAGCATTTGTGACACTAGATTATTAAATTTTCAGGTATCCCAGTACTAAAATGTACTCTTACTTTAAGTCGGTAGGATACACCGTTTTCTAGAAAAATCGATTTGTAAATTTTTCGTTTTTTCTTCATTAAAGTTCAATTTTTTATTTTTTGCAATAGTTAGCTCTGAACTGCCAACAGAAGTAAAACCTACGTTTTTCATTGTCAAATTTTTGTCAGTTCGCGAAGTTTATCTTTTCATTTTTTACTTTGTGTTATTCAAACACAACGATTTCAACTTAAAAAAAAATGGTTTTTACTAATGAGGAATACGCCGATATGCATTTAGTTTATGGCGAAATGAGGTGTAACGCTCGAGCGGCGCAACGTGGATACGCTGAAAAATTTCCCAATCGTCAGCATCCCACTCACTCAACATTTACAGCTCTTCATCAACGATTAAGAGAAACAGGTTCAGTGGTCCCAAAAAATAATGAAACAGGGAGACATAATGATGTAACAGCAGAACATGAAGATGTTATTTTAATGGAAGTTGAGGAAAATCCAGAAATTAGCGTTCGAAGACTATCTGCCATGTACCCCACAATTTCAAAATCTTCCGTAGGAAATATCTTACACAAAGAAAATTTATATCCTTTTCATTTTACAAAGGTGCAAGCACTGCTAGAAGGAGATTTTCCTGCTCGCGTAGAATTCGCTAGATGGTTACAAAATCAGAAAAATCAAGATGAAGATTTCTTCAGGAACATTTTGTTTGGTGACGAAGCTACATTCTCAAAAAATGGAATTTTTAATGTACATAATGCACATTATTATTCGTACGTTGGTGACAATCTCCACGTTGTTCAAGAATTTAAGCATCAGCATAGGTTTAGCATAAACGTCTGAATAGGAGTAGTTGACGATTATCTACTTGGTCCTGTGGAATTACCTGCTCGTTTAAATGGTGCTGATTACTTATATTTCCTGCAAAATATTTTACCTGATTTGTTAGATGAGGTGCGTTTAAATATTCGGCAAAGCTTATGGTTTCTACAGGACGGCTGTCCGGCCCACTTTAGCAGAAATGTACGAAACTTTCTAGATAATAACTACGAAGACCATTGGATTGGAAGAGGCGGTCCAGTTGCTTGGCCAGCAAGGTCGCCGGATTTGAATCCTTGCGATTATTGTGTTTGGGGAAACATAAAAGCATTTGTTTATTCCGTTCCGATACAAAATCGCGCACAACTCTGGCTAAGGATACAAGATGCTTGCAATGAATTTAGAAATAACTTTGGAATTTTTGCAAGAATTCGGCGTTCTCTAAGCAAAAGGGTAAACTTATGCATAGAGACTAATGGTCATCACATCGAGCAACTTTTGTAACAATCTACCTTTGATACTTGTTCTTTTTTTGTTAGTTTCGTTCCATTGTAATAAATAATTTGTTTTTAATTTATTAAATTAATTTTCATCCATGCCTTGATAGTCCAAGCCAACTTCGTCGCTAAAAATAAGTAGGTACATAATAAATTGAACTTTAATGAAGGAAAAACGGAAAATTTACAAATCGATTTTTCTAGAAAACGGTGTATCCTACCGAGTTAAAGTAAGAGTACATTTTAGTACTGGAATACCTGAAAATTTAATAATCTAGTGTCACAAATGCTTAAAAGTTAAAGACAAAAAAGTTATGCCTTAAAATAACCGTTGACCTACCCAAAACGTACCCCTATGACCGGCACTAGAAATTCGCAATTGATGGAATCGATTCATCTCTGGAGGATAAATAAGCATACCAGTTTTTGTTTTTCTAAATAGAAGCGTTCTGGAGGAATTTAAAAAAAAATAAATACAAGGCGCCATCTTCAAAGAACTCTAGCTCCCTTAGGAAGCATTTTCGGACTAGGTGAATTTGGGTTTAATTGTCTTAAAATTATCAGAGGAATCTCCGGTCTTCGTTTGCCAGGAGAGTTTCTGGACACCCTGTATATTTACAGGCTGTTCCAAATTTCCGCAACCACTTTCAATTTTGTTTTTAAATAGACTGCTATTAGAATACACTCCTTGAGTTTGGTCGATTCCTGACGACTCACCCTGTATATATATATATATATATATATATATATATATATATATATATATATATATATATATATAGTAGATTTAAAGTCTGTTTTAATTAAATATTTACTTATTTAAATTAATTCCACTCTTACATGTTTCGGTAATTACTGCCTTTTTCGAAGAGTTTCTCAAAAACGTAAACATACAATTATAGAATTATAAACAATGACCAACAATTTATAATTTTGTAATCGTATGTTCACATTTTTAAGAAAGTCTTTGAAAAAGTCAGTAATTGCCGAAATATGTAAGATTGGAATTAGTTCAAATAAATGAATATTTAATTAAAGCAAACCTTAAATCGCCGAATATAGAAACTTTCCTATAATATACGAAGGTCATGAAAAGAAAGAAATAACTAAACTCTCCTTGTGTATATACATATATATTATAAAAATTTTGTCAGAAGATAACGCCATTTGAAGACAGAGCCACTCCTTAAACAAACCCTCATGGAAATACGGAAATATTTAAGGTTTCTATAGAGTATATTCCCTATTCATTCTAAATGTATATGTAGTAACAAAAGATCACGATACGCTAATGTGCCTACGCCTCCTGCAACAATTCGGATACCGCCTCACCTTCTTACGTTATTAATGAAATAAATATACTAGTAATTATATTAATGAATAAACGAAAATTCTGTAATTGTTTTATATTCAGATGAATTAACCTGATTAAATATGACACGCATTTGCAAGTTTAAAAAGGGCACTATAATTTCGAATTGCGAATTATTACTAAAACTAGTTTAATTAATGTATTGAGTTTCTTGTATACATTATATCGCCATGGAATAGTTCAGAATTAGTGGAGACAGTGAGTTGAATTCTGAAACAGACAGAAACAAGAAAGATTCCTAACCACAATATGCTTCAATAAACTTTAAATGCGTATTTTGTCACGGTTTAAAATTTTGGCAAATATTTGCTAAAAATACACAAACCTGGTAATTCGATGGGATCTATTATATCACCGACTTACTTAATTTCTTAATGTTTGGTAAAGGAGTTTAAAAATTTTCACAATAAACCAGATAGTTTTTCAATTCAAAATCCGTTCTAATTTATTCATAGAATCAAAGATCATAAGCTGAAACCGGATGAAATCTTAAAATCATTAGACATAAGTTCATAGTTTTCCTCGGTACCTATTCCTGATACATTTAGACAGTTTTGCTGGTCAAGAATAATATTGAACGCGAGAAAATAAATACTTGAGGTTGGCAACTTTGTGCATGTCTCAGTGTTCCTTCAATTTGAGCGAAACTTCTATCAACAGCAGCATGACACGGGAATGGGCAACTGCTTGTCTCAATTTATGGCGAACTTGTTTATTAGTCTATGGCATTTAAGAAAAATGCAAAATATCTCCCTATAGTATGGATTAGGTACGTCGATGATACTTTTTGAGGTCTTTAGTACAAAATTCATTAATTTATATTACTTTTGAAAGCAATTAATTTCAAAATGCCCAACAATTAAATTCACAATAGAAAAAGAAAACAATGAACAAATGCCTTTTTTAAATCTTTTTGTAATTAGAAATAATAATAACTTATAAATAGATATTTTCCGAAAAGACACCAATTTTAACAAGTTTATAACCTCGGATTCAAATCATAGTTTCCAACAAAAATTGCTCTAATTAGATCATTTTCGTATTCATCGGTTGTTAAATTTTCCGCTTACAAAAGACAGATATGAAAAAACTCAGTTTAATAAAAAGCACAGCAATATGCAATGGTTTCGACTCGAAAATAGTTAACCTATTGAAGAAACATAGAAACTTAAAAAAAAAAGGTATATAAACCCTTACCACAATTATTAATCGTATCCTAAATACGTATTTCGACAACTAAGTTGTCATCATCAGTAGGTAAACCCACTAATCAAGGTGTCGCACATGGGGCACAGTAAAGCTAGAACACCGCTCACGCAGCGACTACTTTACACGGCGTCCACGTATAGACTAATTTAAACATGCAAATATATCTAACGAAAAGATCGACAAACTTACCTCTCTTAGGGAAACGGCAATCACATATGTTTCACTAAGAGAGGTAAGTTTGTCGATCTTTTCGTTAGATATATTTGCATGTTTAAATTAGTCTATACGTGGACGCCGTGTAAAGTAGTTGTTGCGTAAGCGGTGTTCTAGCTTTACTGTGCCCCATGTGCGACACCTTGATTAGTGGTTTTACCTACTGATGATGACAACTTATTTGTCGAAATACGTATTTAGGATAGGATTAATAATTGTGGTTAGGGGTATATACCTTTTTTAAGTTTTTACTTAACCACAGTCTCCAAAGAAAGACTTTTTTAAGAAACATAGACTTAAAAAAATAATTCATAATACCTCAGTATACCATAGTACCTCAAAAAAATTAAATTTATTGCTATTACTGTAAGTTCTTTACCCTTTCTTTCCTCCTTGTCCCCTCCTGCACGTTTATTAACATTAGTTTCAGTCCGCATCTCAGCATATCAATCTGAAAATATCACATTTTCCACTAGTCTAAGTTTTGCTACAATATTTTCATATCATACTTTCAACGTATCTGAAATTACGATATTTTGTTTCCAATAATTTTCTATTTATATTATCTTAATTTATTTCTTTCGAGTTGCCTTTCACATTTCACTGCACTATACCGTCTACAAACGTTAGTTTTCTTAGAGTTAGCTTTTCCCACTAACCCAATTCGATCCTCCTCATCCTCTTTTCTTATATCACGTGTTCATTGCCCTTTTTTTCTGTGATTTATTCTTTCATACTAGAATAAAAACTGAATCTTGCTTGATTTGATTCTGCTATAGTTTATATAGTGTGTCCTTGAAAGAAAGATATAACGTATGCAAAATGGAAAGATATAATTATATAGAAAGTGAATCCGAAATATTTTCCCAAACATCCCTCTCATACGCGAGAAAAAAAAATGACAAAGGTATTTATAATTATGTCCTGCCACTGCCTTTATACAAGTGCGTAGAAAGTAAGTACTCCTTATGATACAGTCAATCCGCTTTAAATATCGCAACATATGTGCTTCCGGTTCAGTAAGTTGTCGATCGTTATATGTGTACATGCATACGTTCCATATGATTACATTTACGTGCTCGATTAAAGGTAGATTGTTACCAAATTGGATGCAAAATGCCCTGTAGAGGACACATCTTACATTTTCTTTTTTAATACATATTCTTTGAATAATACGCATGCATACAAACTAAATGTATACAAAGCATACAAAGCTGTTTAATACTTATTTATGTCACAAGGAATGTAAAAGCAATTTAGCGGTCGAAGATGTTTCTAGACCGAAGCGCAAGCCGACGTCTGCAATATATCCGAGACCGTAAAAGCATTTGCATCCCTCCCGAGTTTAATACAATATTTTTCCTACTACGGGCACAAGATGCTAGAAAATATCTATAATCTGCAAAAATCTTTTATGTTTGCTTATGTAAGTTATGTATGTCAATAATTGTAATATATGCTATGTACAGTTAAGCTCACATAAATCTAGTATAAACCATTTTTGAATTTTTGGTTTGTTGTAATTCATTCTTGTAACGTCAAAATGATATTTGTCACATTTTGATATCGAAAATGGCAAGAAAACTGGCCCCGGCAGACAAAGCACAAATTTCGTTAAATTTGGAAAGTTACACCATTAAATAAGTCGCAGAAGAATTTCATTTGAACAAATCTACAGTACTACAAGTTAAAAAAAGATGGGAAAATAAAGGCAGTATATGTCGCAAGCGAGGAACTGGTCTTAAAAGATTATCAACTGTTATAGAAGATCACAATTTGTTTGAATATTTGAGAGAAAACCAAAAGAATGACAAAGCAAATTCATAGATCTCTCATAAGATTTACTAATAGGGAACAATTATTGGAATCTATTGAAAATACCTGGGAAAACATTGTTGAAAACCCTAATTTTTGGAAGTCTCATTGATTCTCTACGTAGAAGGTTAAGGGCAGTAATTGATGCGAATGGCGGATCAATTAAGTATTAGTTTATTTGTGTTTTCTAAATTGTATTAAAAAATTACTTGACATTTGATTTGTCTTTCAAAAAAAAGATTAATACACACTAAGCAATATTAGAAAATTTTGACAATTTTGACAAGTTAGGTTATACTAGATTTATGTGAGCTTAACTGTACATATTGCTATGAATAGTGGTTTTGAAATTGGTTATGCCACCATTCACTACAAATCTGTCCAGCTTAGATTTTCAGTCGGCTTATTTTCAAAATGGGACTGCTTCCCTCTCAGGGTTCCAATCGGAAAAGTGGAAAACACAATTAATAAAATATTTAGGCGCCACTCAAAATTTATTTGAGAAAAATAGTAATAATATCTTTGAGTTACTTATGAGCACAAAAGAAAAAGGTCAATTTAAAAATAAACACAATAAAATTTAAATGACACTTTAATACAAAAATAAAAAAAAATATTTATATAGTATAAAGATTCATATTGCCTCATCAATATTATTAAGGTAAAAGTAACGCATGGAAGTGACCGCAGCATGCGATCAAAAATTAAAACTAATAAATTACAAAGATGCTTTTTAATTTCTCCCACAAGAAACAAAATCAAAATAACCTATTTGACAGACCGAAACAAACTCTAACGAATATGCAACCACATGTAAAAAAACATGCCCTTGATATCCCAAATGTACTAAAATTTTACAGTTACAGAAAAGTTTTTTTACTAGAAATTTTAAAAAACCTTCTTTGTCATTTATATCAAATAACTAAGATTAAATTTCAAAAGGATAATAATAATACAATAGAAAATTACAATATTTAACTCTTTTAAATATAATAAGATATCTTTTAATAATATATTACTTACGTAAAAAATATATTCATATACTCGAGACACATGAGTAAGAAAGTGTTAAAAATCAATTACGAGATTCACAAACTCGTAAAATAAATCGGTAATGATATGAGCAAGCACAAAAACACAATTAAATCAAAAAACAAAAACCGAAATTACTAAAACAAAGGTAAAGATTTATCTTTAAATAAACACACCTTTCTTACTTCACTGAATGAACACTTGTGTCTGTCTAGACCACATGAAGCACGTAGGCTTCGCATAAAAAAGAAATACAGTATTATAATCGTCCACAGCAGAACAAACGGCTTGCTCCAACTGCGTAAGTCAAATATCAACAAATATTCAAAATAATAATACACTCAAAAATAATTAAACTTTTCAAAATATTTGTGGGGCAAAATTCATAGCAATATGTATAAGCAAGCGCCAATTAAGTTGGCGCGAGGAGGGGGTGCGCAGAAGCCGTTTTTAAAAACATCCACCCCCACTACTCAAGTAATTGTCAGAATACATTTGTCATTGGCGTTTGACGGAACATAATGTCTTTGCTAGGGGATCATAAAGTGATACACGCTCAGAGGTTATTAGAGAGAGAATTATCTGACATTTGATGTAAAACCAAATACAAATCTTCCCACTACTTCTAATCCTGCGCGAACTTACCCCTCCTCGCGCCAACTTAATTGCCGTTTGCTATACTTATGTATAACTAACGTCGTATAACAATCACTATGGAAGCAAAGTGATATAAATAAATTCATAAATAAATCGCATGTTAAATATTGAAATTAATGTTCATCGACGTCAACAGCCATAAACCATGTGTGAATATGCGAGTAGTTGCGAAGTCAAAGAGGCAGCTGATAATGCTTGTAGGTCTTTGTTACCAGTTATATCGCATGCATAAAAATTTCAAACGTTTGTTACTCTGTCATCTGTCACTGCCAAATCTAATGTCAAATTACTTACCTCCCTAAGGAGATAAGATTAGGAGAAAATATTATATCCGGCTGCAAGGGTTAGAAACGTACATTAGTTGTAAGTAGCTGTTACTTCCCTCCAAGCAGAGCAATATAAATTCATAGGCGGCAGATAATGAAATTTTCAGCGGGTTTTTAATTTTGGAATTTGCATCATATTTGAAAAGCTTTTAAATTAATTTTCTATATATTTGCGTCTTCAAATTTTTCTTACGTTATCTCTTTCTATTAAGGAACCCTCTATTGTTTTTGTCTATAAATAGCAAAATCTCTATATTTTCAAAACTCTTTACATAAGTATCTAGTATACTGTTCGCATTTCGAATTTTTTTCAATTTTCAATGTATCTTTAAAATTTCGTATTCTCTTCTTATAATGCTATTTAGCGATCAATAATTGTATTTAATCACAAAGTTTGTAAACTCAAATTATCTATGAAGCGTAAGAGAAAATTGAAATGCAAGCATATCATCTTGCGGTACTTTTTAGAAGAAAAAGGTTTATAAATCTCGTAGAGAGCTCGTTATAAACTTTCAATCAAACTTTGGAATCATCTCTACACTCATTGCTTTTGTTAGATAATTTTTCGTTTCCTTGTTTGTCCATAATTAAAGAGAGTTCAGGCAGTAGTTAAGTGAATATTGGGAAATCGTCTAAATAAAGAAGTTAATATAATTTAATATCCATAAATAGCCACGAAATCAATTACTTGACAACACGAACTGTTTAATATGTATACAATACATTTTATACTATAATATTTACTCATAAATTAGTAACTCAAGCATTTCAAAATATTTGCTTCCATTTAGTACTATAAATTGTAGTAAATTAGGAAGCATTACTTGACCACGCATTTTAATTGAACACATTATTTCAGTACTTGACTTACCAGAGATTTAAAGCCCATTATTACGGCTTTTATGTGAAGTTTGTTTTGCTTGCCTTACGTTGTCTCTTTAGATAATTTTATTCGATAAATTAATTAAACGCTTTACGTGTAGCAGACCTACCTTTTCAATGACGACAATAAAGTACCGTAAAATGGGGTTACTTTGATCAATTTTTATTTTAAACTGTAAACTCTGTATCTTTTGTATAAATTGGCAGAAAAATACGTAAAGAAAAAGAAAATGTCGGTTTTTTGTCTTCTACCAGAAACTTAACTTAAAAAATTATCAATTTATTTAGTTTTTGAGAAAAAAAAATTAAACCACTTGATCAAATTTATACACTGATCGGAGTTACTTTGATCACCATCTTATTTCCATGTCATTTGAAAGTAAACCCAAAATGAACATAAAATTTAAAAACAAATTGAAATCTGTCCGCAGGTTTTTTTAATGAAGCTGTTTAAAACACTTGGGGTGACATTGATATAGACAAAAATAATGTTTTAGTTATAATTTTATTTGAAATTAACATTTTAAAACACAGAAAATCAAATTCTAAAGCTCTAAACCTCATTAACATTGATCTCGTGTGGAAACACGACCAATTCAGTCCCTTCTTGAAAGGTAGGCATAGGCAGGTATGCAACAATAGCAGACTATTCAATTTCAGAAATGTCGTCTTTAATTAATCTGAATGTTTTTTTGTTTTGGCACGATTTTAAGCTGGTAACTACCAACGAAGTGGTTTCGTTAATGTAACATACGTAACGATATGTTTTTTTTCCTCGCTGAGAAGTAAATGTAGCCAATACATAACGACCCTCGGTCAATATATTATCTTCTTCCTCTTCATGCTCTCTCTCGTTTTCCTCTTCTTCGAATGTTTCCTCTACAGTCTCATTGTCATCAGATATGTTTTCTTCAAGTGGTGTGTCAATCGTCTGATTAGTTTTCTTTGTCTTCCGCTTTTTTTCTACACTTGGCGAGGGGTCATCTATTAAATCCGCTGTCGAAATACTCTTTCCAGCAGCAACATTTAGTCTTTTCTTTCTTTTTACAGTATGGGATGATTCTCCAAATCTTTGAGTTCTTAATAGTTCAGTCAGAACGTTCTCAGTTTCAGCCTCAACGTTACTATCATCAGATGGTAAGCGCTTGTACACCTGATCAGGGTTAAACGACAATATTCCTGTTGCATTAAATGCACTTATAAGATTTCGTTTGATGGCACCGTTTTCATTATCCAACGGGGGTACCACAATTTTTTTCGGTTTAATTTCGTCCATTCTTAGAAGTGTCTTGTTGAGAAGATTCGGAAATGCGTCTTTTGGAACAGTGGTCAGCCTTAAGTTCTCAAGTTTCCATTTCGTTAATGTACTTCGCCATGCCTCTTTCATCGGACGAAAAAATGCTACGTCCAAAGGCTGAAGCAGATGGGTGGAGTGTGGTACCAAACAAACAAAATTGATATCGTTTTCTTCACATAATCGTAACACATCTTCATCGATATGAGACGACAAATTGTCTCCAAATAACACTTTACGACCGTTTAGTCTTTTCGCGTGTGACAAAAAACATGTCATAAACCAATCCCGGAATGTTACGCTGTCAATCCAGCCACTTGCAGTTCGGTTATATCTAGTTCCACGTGAGCAACATGGTTGATTGCAACACGGTGAGCCACACGGTCCTCTCTCCTTCCAAGTGTCATATAGATGTGTGCTCTTGTATATCACATAAGGTGGTAAAAGAACACCATTTGCAGACCTACAAACCATGATAGACGTGCAGCTCTTGGAAAAGTTTATTATTTTTTCTGGATACTTGACTCCTCGTCGATATATATAGCGTTTCTTGTCCGGGTCGTCGCTTAAATTTGACTCGTCGTAGTTAAAAATATTACTACTAGGCACGTTTTTAACAATAGTTTCGAAGTGTTTAAAATATTCTTCTATAGTTTTTTTTGAAACTCCAGCTCGAGCCCTTTTTATATTTGCTGCAACACGCTGACTGTAAGAATCCTGATGACGTCGTAAAACCGAGTAGGCCCAGTCAATACCGGGCACATTATTGGAAAATTTGGCAACAATTCGCCCAGTTCGGTCTAAACAAGCTTTAGCGAACATACGCAAGTCAAAGAGACTAAGAGGAAACCCCCATTCCGCACACTTTGCTGCTGATTTAAATATAGCCTTTTCTTGAGCGTCAGTGAACACAGTTTGAGCTCCAGGTTTATTTATGTGTTGTCCTTTATACCTATTGTAAAAACTTCCATAGGGGATTTTAAATTCTTTTGCAGCGCCACGAATCGTCAAACGTCCGTCTAATATAGATTGCAGCGCATTTTCAATCACTGCATCTGAATAATTTTTGTACTGTCAACTTCCAAGCGGCTTTCTATAAGTCCTTGGCATTATTCTGTACTAAGAACAACCCAGTTAATACTATGCAGAAAAGCTATTTTACGAAAATATATCGTAAACCGTAGTTACTTCAACATGTGGGGTTACTTTGATCATGTGATTAAAGTAACCCCGTACACCTGATCAAAGATACCCCAATACACATTCAAGTTTAAAACATGACGAGTCTATTACTTTTTTAAAACATGTCAACAAAACAGTATTCAGAGGAAACCGTAATTACCAATAACCAAGACGGTAAAAATAAAATTATTGTAATTTTGTAAGTACATTAAGAGTTCTACACACCTGAAATTCCTATATTATGCACACTTTCTACAAAAACACAAAACTTATAACGATACACTGTGCCGTTGGTAAACAAAATCCACCATACTGTTAAATCGGTATCAGTGTTGCCAATACCTTAAAAAGAAAACATTTGGCAGTTTCAGCAATCTCAATATTCGCGCTTTTCAAGAATAAGTAAACTGTTATCAAAGTAACCCCTTAATATCAAAGTAACCCCATTTTACGGTACGTAATTATATACAAATGACCACAAAAGTATAAAAGTTTTGATTTATACTCACTCATTTTGAAAATAGGTGTACTCCTTTTCTTTTGAGAATTACAGGTTATTTTTACATAACTGCTAAATAAGAATATGTTACAGTTTTAAAAGGAGATACGCAGTTGTTTATGGTATCTTATTGTTATGACCATCAGATAAAATAGACTGAAAAAATAAATAAATTAGGGATATTGATATCTAGCTAGCTAGCCATTTTCCTTGAGCAAAACAAAATCTTATAATGGCAAGTAAAAATGACATTTTAAAAGTGTTACTGTAAAATCTTACGTCAAGAAGTTGAAGTATTGCTTTGCACTAAATTTTAAATGAAGCATGTCGAATGCAAATATGAAAATCGATAAATTGGAGTATAGCGGCATCATAAAATACTTGTATTTGAAGAGGTAAGTGGTAAGGAAATTTACGAAGTTATGCTTAACACACTTGACGATCAATACCCAACATATGTTACTGTCAAAAATAGGATTGCGTTATTCAAAAGAGGAAAATTTTTCGTTGAAGCGAGTGAGAAGCGACCAAGAAGACCGATTTCGGTGTTCACTCCCGAAAATATGGACGCAGTTCATGACGTGATATTATCAGACCATCGAATTGGGCTGAAACATATAGCTGGGGCACTAAATATTTCATACGCACGCGTCCATCATATAGTTCAGTCGATTTAGATATGAAAAAAAAATTGCAAAATGGAATCCTAAATGCTTGAACGCCGAACACAAACGAGCAAGAGTTAAAGCACCACGATCAATCTGTACCCGTTTTGGAGGAGATCCAGATTTTTTGAATCGTCTAATGACTATGGAAGAAGCATGGGTCCATTTTTACTACCCAGAAACAATACAGCAATCGATAGAGTGGAAGCATCATGGTTCTCTAAGGCCTAAGAAGTTTCGAGTTCAAAAATCCATGGAAAAGTTCTTGCCTCAGTTTTTTTGGGATATCCGTGGAATAATTATGATCGATTACCCAAAAAAGGATTAGAACATCACTGGTGATTCTTTTTCCAAATTACTAACCACTCTGAGAGAAAAAGTTAAGGAAACAAGAACTGGTATGTTAACCAAAGGTGTGTTGTTTTTTCAAAGGCAATGCACACAAATTGCGTATTACCATGAATAAAATTCGGGATCTAGGGTTGGTTTGAATTACTGGAACACCCGCTCTATTGACTTAGTCCGCTCAGACTATTATCTATTCCCTCGATTGAAAAAAGCTTAAAAGGACGTCAACGAAGAGGTATTAACGTGCCTCCGCTCTACATTAGATACACCCGATAGCGTATGTAACAAAATAGTTTGAAACATACTTTAGTATGTAAAACCGGGTACAGCTAAATTGCCTCCCGAGATAAAGTTGCCATTAATAATAGGTAAATTACCTCCCACAATTTCCAGGTACCTGATATATATATATATATATATATATATATATATATATATATATATACAGTGTGCTTCACTTTTCATGGGGACACCTAAATAACTTTTATTTTGAAAGCAATCAACATAAAATTTTTATCAGTTGTGTAGGCCACGACAATGCACCTTTTCGTATGAATAGAGTTTTTATAAAGTCAATATCTAGCCAACTATAATTAAAATAAAAAGTAGTGTTTCAAGTAAAGTCATACTAGCGATTAAGATAGACCAAAAAAGTATTAGGAAAAATTTTTACAAATCACTCAAGAACCACTAATACCAAATTTCGCTGAAAATTTTTAAGTTTTAAATTCTTCTACATTTTTATGCTATCCGTAGATAATAGTTTGTTATTGCAATAATAAGAGTGCTATGAAGCAAGAAAATAATTTGTCAGTTCAAACGTCAATTCTCTAAACAGTTTACTTCAGTTGTAACTATTGAACTTTGCTGAGCAATGGCCGATAAACATTTAAGTATTACTCAAAAAGTCGAAATTATTCGAATTGTTGGTGATAATGTACGTTCTACCCGAGAGGCTGGGAGGATTATTACGATACGCTGCTAATATTACTGCATCGAAATGGTGTTCTCGATTGTTCAATTCTCGTTGACGTGGTTTAGCAATATTTACAGTAGTGTTGAAAATGTTATTCCAGTATGCAACATTTCGATGACGAATGGGTGGACGTTCAGAATGTCTCGCGTTAAACTCTCTAGCAGCCTCTCGGGTAGAACATACGTTACCACCAACAATTCGAATAATTTCTACTTTTTGAGCAATAGTTAAATGTCTATCGATAGTTACAACTGAAGTAAACTGTTTACTGCATTGACGTTTGAACTGACAATTTATTTTTTTGCTTCATGGCACTCTTATTAATGCAATAACAAGGTATTATCTACAGATAGCATAAAAATGTAGTAGAATTTAAAAATAAAAATTTTTCAGCGAAATTTGAGATTACGGATTCTGGAGTGATTTGGAAAACTTTTTGTAATACTTTTTCTTAATCGCTAGCATGACTTTACTTGAAACACTACTTCTTATTTTAATTATAGTTGGCTAGATATTGACTTTATAAAAACTCTATTCATACGAAAAAGTGCAATGTCGTGGCCTACACAACTAATAAAAATTGTATATTGACTGCTTTCAAAATAAAAAAATTATTGAGGTGTACCCATGAAAAGTGAAGCACACTGTATATATATATATATATATATATGTATATATATATATATATATATATATATATATATAATCGCCAACAAATTTACAAATTTACCATATATATATATATGTAAATTATAAATAATAGAAAATAATAAATAATGAATAAAAAAAATATAGAATACAAACTAAAATAAAATACCTACCTAATTTTTTAAGTTGTACGATGTAACATAAACTTTAAATCTACCCATGATACTAGTCTTAATCTTTAACACCTCATAATGGGTGTCCCAACAAGAGCGCCCGATTTAATTTTAAAGAAAAACACATTTATTTTTTGAATTAAGCAAACATTTTTATTTCAACATATAGAAAAATAGTTCCGATTAAACGTGAAATACAATATCAGACAAATGACCATCAGGTTTCAAAAAAGTTAGGGCGAATGTCATACGTAACCATTTTCCGATTTCAGAACTTTCAGGCCAAGTTGAACAGCCTTGTGGATACCTTTTATATTTAAAGGTACTGTTTAAATAAATTCGTGTCACTTTTTGAAAAACTGGATATTAGATTTACATACAACAAAAAAACAATTATTTGGTCAACTTTGCTGTTAATAAGTATAAAAGATTCGCCTTTAGATGTTTCAATGGTGATCTCTTCCAGAATTCTTAAAGTATCTTGAATACTCTTGGGCAATGCAGGCTGCTGTTTCCGACGAGCAACCGTAATAACCGGTTTCTCTGACACATCTTCCGTAGCTTTCCTTTTACAGGACGTGTTAACAATTTGACGGTGAATTTTTCTATCTCAGTCAGACGGCTATGTTTCTGAACATGTTTTGTAACAAGTATATTGTTGTCCACTTCGTCCAGGGTAAGAAGGAAAGATTTGCACATTTTCTTTGAGCAAGTTAAGACACTTGGAAACCATATTTACATTTGTTTAAATATAATAACTGTTTTCCTCCTTTACTAAAAATGATACTGGAATTCATGTTGAGAAAACTTTAAATTGAATTTATAAATCTAACTAATAAATATTCTTCACAAACATGCTATCTTATATACATAAATAGACAATATATAATAAGTGAGAAATAATTAATGCAAATCATTAAGACTAATTTCTATGAAAAGGTATTAACAAAAATATTTTTAATTAAATTATGAGTAATCTATCCTATACGATTACAAAGGGTTGGGAGGCAGTTTACCTGTTTATAAGACGAATTAAGTCAGACCCTTTATCCTACTACCTGTGGGAAAGCAATTTACCAACACCAGTATAACCTCACCATATTTTGTATAAAACAAAAACATATTCAACGATAAGAAATAAGTACTTCTAGATTCAAAAATTTTATTGTAAATCCACTACAATATTGTTTCGTCATACAATGGCTTCATCAGGTGGATGAAAAACTAAATATTTAAAATACAAGAAAATAACAACTTGTTCCAGGCACGTTTCTAAAAGCTGTAAAATTTCGGTCTTTGTGACAATGTTCGTGTTATTACGTTCTAGTTGTTTAAATTTTCAATTTAAAAAGAAATCTTATTAACAAACAGAAGGTCTAGCAATGGAGAAGCCACTAAGCACCTTATTAGCCGAACAATTTAGAAATAAGTACGCTTCCTTTGTTTAGTAATTGTCTCTATTGGTTCAGATATGTTGACGACTTATTAATTTGGTTTAATTGTTCAAATAGACAATTAAAAACTTTACATAATTATAACAAACACTATTCACCCCAAAATAACATTTGTTATAGAAACAGTAATAAATAAAAGCATTAATTTTCTAGACTTAACCATATCATACAAAACTAATAAACACAAGTTCGCTATATACCATAAATCAACACATACAGACACCCCAATACTCACTAATTCATTTCATCCTAAAACACAAAAATTATCAGCATGCCAATCAATTGTGTATAGATTAATTAACGTACCTATGAGTAAAAGTAATTTCGACTCCGAACTAAATAGTATATACACAATAGCATTAAACAATGGTTACTCTATAAATATTATCAATAACTTCCTGAATAGTCAACAGAAATCTAAAACCCCTTCCTTAGTTTACAAAAAATTACAAAAACAATATAACTAATTCCTACAATTCAATCACTTACTTAAGAAAAATTTTGAAAAAAATTGGCACTTTCATAAAAAAACTTAATAACGAACATATAAAATTTAAAACAGACAATATTATACAGAACATTATTAAAAACAACAAAGATAAAATAGACAAAAAACCAAAACTTTGGTGTATATGAGTTAACAAGTGAAAATTGTAATAAGGTATACGACAAACTATAGGACAAACGGGGAGGACGTTCAAAATTAGGATGAAAGAACACGACAGGTCATAAATAAAAGAAAACATTCAACTTTCGCAAATCATTGTTTAGATATTAATTAATTGTTAAGATTTAATATAGACTTCATAATTTTACATATTCAAGATAAAAGCAAAAAACTTCTTACAAAAGTTAAAAAAAAAAATCGAGTGTAGATATCACAATAGCAAGTTCATATTCGCGTGAAAAAAATTTCTAAACGCTTCATCTTGCTATAGAATCATCAGTACATGCTGCTGAAGCGATACTTTCACCATAAATAACACCCTTACTACATTAGAAATGTTATTAAAACAGCGTAGAACAATATTCAGCGCCGTTCATTGACTGTCAAAAATCACTGTTTCAAATTATTTTGTTAGATATTTTATATGCATCAACCTAATACTCGTGCAATTTTATTCTTTTATTTACTAGGCACCTTCAGAGTTCGTAATCAGAAATAAATACTCTAATCGTAAATATACAACTTATACGCCAAACAAAACAAAAAACTTTAGCAAGGACTTGTTGATAAAAAATCAAAACAGAACTTTTGTCGATCAATCTAACATTCTATTTAAAAAATTATCTCTTCTCCGGATTAAAAGTATCGTCGAAATGTTTATGAACTTCTTTGTATTCGGAATGGATACGGTTTTATGAAAATCTCGGCTCAGATCAAAATGGGCACTTGCCGTTTAAAATATCCCCCCTAATAATTAAATTGGCCACTTTAGCTTGGTCCCAGAGTGGTAATTATTTCAAACTTTTTCAAGCGACGAATTCAGCAGAAAACTTTAAGCCTGCCAGGAAGAAACCGTCTGTTCTTGTGAACAGTCACGTTCCGTCAGAAACGTACAAGCGGGACTTGTTCAAACGGATTTAAGTGTTCAGATAATTGTTGAATAATATTCACTGAGAAGTTGGCACCAACAGCGTATGGAAAATTTTCAGCGCGTGCTAATTTTATGTAATAGATGTTTGCTTTTGATAAGTATAAGATAAGAACATTATTTGAATTTTTTCTTAATGGAAAAACAAATGGATTTATTTTTTCAAAACATGTATTTGTAGTTGTTTATATAATGTCATATCATTACTTATTAGTGTAAAATGTTCCGTAAGAAGGTTATAGAAATGTATAACAAAACTATTCTAATTGATATTTTATCGATATAAAATTCAAATGTTTAATTCTTAAAAATAAAGGACGATTTCATTTAAATTCAGAACGAGCGACACCTTTCTTGCATAAGATTTATGTAAATTATCAAACGTCAATGTTATTGATATAATTATTTATTTATTATCATAATTAAAAATTATATTAGGATAATTAACGGCCAAGGAGCTACTAAAATTTGAAATTAATATTAATTTTTCGCTATATTTTTATTGTTAAATAGCTGCCCGTAGTCTGGTGTTGCTCGGCCACATTATTCTATAGAAAAATCAAAACTTGCTTTGTGTTAATTGCCATTAACCGATATAAATATTTTGTTTATTTTCTA
The DNA here is from genome assembly GCA_935421215.2 of Melolontha melolontha. NCBI lineage: Eukaryota > Metazoa > Arthropoda > Insecta > Coleoptera > Scarabaeidae > Melolontha > Melolontha melolontha. The sequence goes on from OW285235.1 coordinate 216,866,497, forward strand.
CCGAAATAACGAATCAATGACATTTTACTATAATCAATATATCACTCCAATACCTTTGGATAAACAATATCTTCGTTATTCCATCTGGTGGATAAACAGACAGAGCAGATGGTTTCCCAATTTGCGAACATGCTACTTATGTACATGAGGATTGAGCATTTCCAGGTGTTATAGTCACACATAGCAATTCGATAACTGTGCTCGCCGACAAAAATGCATTGCTTACCGTAATGTCGAGGTAGTTGCCATTCTGTCGAGACAAATGCTAAGGAACAACTTGAAAACAGTAGTCATATGTGCAGTTTCGGCCCTTGAAAACACAGACACTTAAATAAAAACATTTTGACAGGTGTAACCTTTTTTACACCTTCCAACGTTACTCAAACCAATTATTGGCGTAGAATGTACCTATTGCGAAAATAGTAAATTTAAAAAAATGATTAATAAAACAGGAGATGTCCTGCTCCACTTAAATTTCAAAAATATCATTTCGAATATCAGAATACAAAACTTTACTTTAAAATTGGTACAACGTGTTTCAAAAAGAACTTCATCTCAGTAGGCACTGAGTAACTAGTACTTGAAAATTATTATAAGTCACTTACCTTTTATTTATAACTAACTATTTATCTAATGTCATTTTGACATTTGTCATTTTGTGACTGGCAATATAATTTTTCTTACAAATATTTTGTTTTTTCTTAATGAACAATACTACTAAACAATGTACACATTGGAAGAAAATATTTTTATTGTTGAAGCATATTTCCGAAGTGAACAATTTCTTAACGGAGAATGGCAATATTCCTACGCGGAATGTAAGCGACTGTTTCACTCGCCGTTTCCTAATAGAGTTGTGGGTAATACCGCTTTACATCACATTTGTCTAGTCGTGGAGATATTTCGGACTACAGTATTAAATTTAGCGCTTTTAGATGATTACTTCCCTCATCGAATTATAAGCAAAGGTGTTTGATTAGCGCGGTCACCAGATCTTACTCCGATTTTAGGATTACTAGGTATATAAGACGAGAATTAATAATTTAAATTACTTGATGAATAGAATTACTTACAATTAAATTAATAAAATAACACCAAATGTATTGCAGAATATTTTTGACAACCTGAAACGTCGTATTCCACAGAATGGTTACCATTTTAAACACTTGTTATAAATTATAATAATTAATAGTTCTAGAAATTAGGAATTAGTTATTTACCTTGGTTATCTGATTAATATCCCATCTTTAAAGTTTTCTTATTAAATAAATTAAATAGTCGTATTACATTTTTGTATACTGTCGGTATTTTCTTAATGTTTAAAATTAGTGTGCAATGTGATTATACGAGGGAAGATCAGTAAGTACCCATGTTTGAAGACAGGTGGCGCTGCTGAGGGAAGTTGGCATTACCGTCGTGTACTACCATCTGTCAGACAACACCGTAATAAATTTCAGACTGATTCATAGGTTAGTTTTTATTTGGCAGCCAGTTGTATCACACGTGTTTCGTGTTTCTCGATAAAATGGAAAAAGAGCAATATCGATCCGTAATTCGCTTTTTATTTTTGGATGGAAAAACATGCGAAGAAATAAAAGCGAAGTTGGATGCTGTCTATGGGGACCCTTCACCATCTATGACAACCGTAAGATATTGGTTCAACGAATTTAAACGTGGTCGTACATCTGTTTTTGATGAGGAGCGCCCAGGCCGCCCGGCAGACGCGGTTACTGAGGAAATCCTTGAAAAGGTCCACGACATGATTCTCGCTGATCGCCGAACGAAAGTGCGCGAAGTAGCAGAGGCCGTAGGCGTGTCGTACGGAACGGCAATTAATATTTTACATGATAAGTTATCGGTGAGAAAGGTGTCGGCCCGATGGGTGCCGCGATTGCTTACGGTGGACAACAAGCGGATACGGTTGTCAATGTCGAAGTAGTGTTTGGACCTCTTTAAGAGAAATTCGCAGGAGTTTTTGCGTCGAGTCGTCGCCGTTGATGAAACCTGGATCCATTATTATACGCCAGAGTCCAAGCGACAGTCAAAACAATGGATTTTTCGGGGTGAATCTGCTCCGAAGAAGGCAAAGACGGTCCCATCGGCCGGAAAGGTCATGGCCACGATTTTTTGGGATTCCAACGGAATAATCCTCATGGACTTTTTGCAGAAAGGAAGAACGGTCACGGGGCAGTACTACAGTGAATTATTGGACCGATTCGATATAAAATTGAAGGAGACACGGCCCCATTTGGCTAAGAAAAAAGTGCTGTTTCAACACGATAATGCACCAGCACATTCATCCAGAATTGTCGCATGAACTGCACTACGAATTGCTGCCGCACCCACCGTACTCGCCTGACTTGGCTCCCTGCGACTTCTTTCTGTTCCCCAACATGAAAACGTGGCTCGGGGGAAAAAGATTCAGCTCAAACGAGGAGGTTATCGTTGAGACAGAAGCGTATTTTGCAGAGTTTGACAAATCGTATTTTTTGGAGGGGTTAAAGAAATGGCAGAAACGTTGGGAAAAGTGTATTGTACTAGAAGGTGATTACGTTGAAAAATAAATAAAAAATTTGTGAAAAACTTGCGTCTTCTTTCCTAACACGGGTATTTATTGATCCACCCTCGTATAATATTAAATTTTTTTTTACATTTATAATTACAGTCAAAATTAAATTAGTAATAGTAAGGCTTACAATTATTATTTTTGGGTGCGAAGAAGGGGGTCGCAAAATATTAATTTTATTTACATTTACTATTTTGGGGGTCGCGGAACTAAGAAAGTTGAGATGCCCTGTTCTATTTGATTACTAATTGTGTTGTGTATTACTACATGTTAGCTTCGAAACTATTCCTATACCTCATAGGTAATAGCTATACCTATGTCTTATAGTTGTTGACAGAAGCACGGTCTTAGGCAGAAGTAAATGTTGGAAAATACGAGGTGTATGTCCAAGTTGTACAGATACAGACGTGTATATCTGCATGTCTGTTTCATTCGAAACTACTGTTTGATTTTAAATTTTTCTGCTATATGTCCGTAACAAACGTTTGTAAAATTTATCATAATACGTAATTACAACAATAATGTTTCTAGTACTTTTGCTCTAGTTGGATTTAATACTCGTTTTTGTTTACTGAACTACATATTCCTACAACACATTAACAACAGAAATTTTGTTTACTGTACAAGTACATTTTTGTCAGTATTCGAAATGTTGCATACTTTACATTTCGTACGTCGAATCGATAGACAACTAGGAGTCCCACGAACGACAGTTTGGTGAATTTTAAAACGTGAGAGCTTATATCCCCCACTTATCCATATCACTAGCGCAGGGGACAGGGTTTGCTTGAGGCCGACCACTGTGCTCGTCTAGTTTATTCTACCTGAATATTAAGACAGTCACGGCTTCATTTTAATTTCTGCAGAACAGTCCTCTGGACAGATGAATCTACGCGCACGAGAAGTGGTGTTACAAATCTGAGAAAACTGCACAAGTGGTCATCAGAAAATCCCAAAGCTATACGCCCATCTAAATTTCAACATGAATTTTCTATTAACGTTTGGGCGGCCCTAATCGATGACTTGTTGATTGGTCCTGTCGTTCTTCCTGGGAGGTTAAATTCGGACAATTACCTTCAATTTCTTATTGACGAACTGCCATGTCTTTTAGAGAATGACCTACTGAATGTTCAACGAGACATGTGGTTTCACATGGATGGGGGGCACCACCACCTTTCGGAATTGCTGTCCGAAATTGGGTTAACGTCAATTATCCAAGATGGATTGGTCGAGGTGGTCCTGTTGCATGGCCACCCAGATCACCCGATCTTAATCCCCTTGATTTTTATTTATGGGGGTACATGAAAATTTAGTCTACGCGCAAGTTTCGAACACTAGAGAAGAGTTGTTGGACCGTATTCACCTGGCTGCCGAGCAAATCCGACAAAACAAGTATGAAATTCGGATAAGTACTTCTTCTGTTGGCTTACGGGCACAAGTCTGCATTCAACAAGGAGGTGAACATTTCGAAAATATTATTAATTGAACTTTTTAAATAAAATAAGATTTTATTGACTTTAGGATTACATTTTTTTTCGTGATCTGACAATCACATTCATAGATCTGTAACTTTGAAACATGGCTATACAACAAATAAAAATGGATATACAAGTTTTGCGTTTTTGTTACTTGAAATGAAGTCTACTTTACACTCCTAAAATTTGAACATAACGATACGAGACACTTGTACGATAGAGTTAATGAATAACATGTTAGGCAAACTACAGCAGTCAAAAACCCGATCCCTAATTTAACCCCGCGTAAAAGTCAATAGAAACTATAATTATAATTCCATTACTTACATAGGAAAAATTTAAAAAAATATAGCGGACATAATCAAAACAAGTGAAAATGAGACCATTTTGTTAAAAAAAAGAAATTCCTTACAAAAAGCAATAACAAATAAAGATAAAACGGACAGTAGATCAATCTCAGGGGTGTACAAGTTGATATGTGAAGACTGTAAAAAAGTGTACATAGGTTAGATAGGAAGAACCTACTAAACTAGAATAGCAGAACACAAAGAAGCTACAGCGATAAGAAGATAGAATGAACTTGTGTTTTCTATTTCATATAATGATGTTTCAACATGTATCTCCTACGCCGATTATTAATAACTTGTTAGATATAATTTGGTAACTGAAGGCTTTCACAAAAATAATAAATAGTAAAGGTTGTAAATTAGACTTTTAGCACCACGAAAAAAAAATAAGCGATAGAGGAGAAGCCATTGGCGAAAACATGTTGAGGGCTGTTACTCAAGTAAAACGTTACAAAATCAATTTGGAAAGTACTTGAAACATGAAGTTCGAACGAAATTATTCCATGATCTATGCGATTAAATGCTTTCAAAAGTTAGTATATACGAGTAGCATGTTGAATCCAATAGTGTAGCAATACGTTTAGCGGCAAATTAATAACAGTAGATCTGTCCTTCATAAAAATAAATGATACTAACGCAGTTATGGGGGCAAATAATACACTAAGAAACGACCAAAAAAGACCAAAAAGGACCTGAAATTATTGGAGTAGAGAAGATACGTGTTAAGAAGGAATATCATGGAAAGGAGTTCGAAAGGAAAGCATAAGACTAAGAAGGAGAAATACACCCTTTGTTGTTGGTTTAGTTTAATGAATATGCGAATGTGTTGTTCATGGTATTCAAATTTTCTAATTATATATAATGGAACTGTCGCGCGAATATGCGAACTCCAATATCACCGACAACTTTTCGTTAAGAGAATGTCATTAAAGAATAACGCTCAATTAGATAACGTATGCTACCTCTGTTTACAAAATGTAGGTCAAAGTTCCACACAGCTATTTATACATTTTGTAGAATTAACAACAGGTAGACCTTACCAAGTAAATATAATTGCTACTTGCTGGTTTGTGTTTCTTCAGGCGTTTTTATTTTAATTATTATAATTTTTTTATTTTTTATTCTTAATTAGAAAACATAATGTTTCGTAGTTTTTACTGTATTTTTAAGTGCTATTTTTAATTTCACCTTTAAATTATGTGTCCTTTCTTGATATGCGCTATGAAACAATGCATACATAGTATATGTACAGGCTTATTCATTATAAATCACTAGAGCAGACCAATTTCCGTGCGCGCCATAAGCGCCGGTATGGGAGTGTAATTCGTAATATATTAGAATATGCGATAGAATAGGGACGCAACATGAGCTTGTTACCGGTATAAGTATAGAAGTAGAGACATTTATTCTATCAGAAATAATCAAATATACATTTGGTTTTCTGCTATTAAAGTAATATGCATAAACACACGAAAAATAAGAATAGTACATATTATAGCAGCGTTATATGTACCTATAAATAAAATGGAAAATGTATGAAATCAGTGATTGTGTGCACGACAGCGGATTTAAAAAAACACTTACCGTTTTAAACGTCAAACTGGAGAAACTCGATTGTATATTTTCAATATCAGGTGCGTTTCTAAGGCTATTTCTGAAAAACATGTACGCCGTGAGGAAAAAATATGTTTATATTCAGAAAACGAGCGTTCTACATCTAGTGATGTTATATTCGCATAATCAAAATACTTTTTTAAGCAACTTAATGCATAGACGTACTCACAAATACGTGTTAAAATGTCAAAATCTGCATTTCTGTCTAAAACACTTTCAAATTTAATTAGAACACTTTCACTTTTTGCGTCTTCTACAGCACACAGTTGTGCGTGAACATCTTTAACGATTTGCAGTGATTCCTCTAACGACAGCGACGAATTTTCTAATTTTGTTATTGCTTCTTCTAGTCCCAAGTAATTCTAACGAATACTTTGTAAATCCATTTTAATCTGGGCATCTTGAAATTTTTTCTGGCTTGTATTGATAGCTGCACTTTCTTTCGGATCGAATGATAAAACCACGTCCTTAATTTTTTCAAAATGTTCATGATAGTAAAACCCCGCCCTTAACGATGTACCCCAACGGCTGTGGTGGCTCAGGGGTATGGGGACACAATTCGTGGAATTTCCGAATACGTTTTGGAGATTTCAGGAATACTGCCTTTGTACTCGATATTAAAGCATCTACCTCTGGATAACATCTACGAACCTGTTCTGCCACAAGGTGTAGAGCATGGAGTTTGCAAGTAATATGTAACAAGTTAGGACAATATTTTCTAAGAGACCGGCCTACAGAACACATGTTTGCGGCACCATCGGTCATAAACATTAATACTTGGTCTTTCGAAAGTTTAAATTTTTCCAAAGTATCTAATAGCACCTCTGAATTTTTTTCGGTTTTTCAGTTCGGTTTTGATTTTATTTTCAACCTGTTTACGCACCGATGGTAAATTCTTTCGTAACGTTGTCGTGCTCGGTAATGTTTTATTCGCGTATTTATTCCAAAATGAAATAAATGAATCATTACTTAACAAGGTAAACGGCAGTGTACACACATTCATAGTTACACATAGTTCATGTATAAACTGTTGTCGATTAATTTTGTTATTATTGTGCTTCGAACTGCTTACGTGTTCTTTACGAGGGTGGTTTGACAATTAACTTGGTTCACACACTAATAGAGGGCGCAAATGTAATCTGTATATGTAGTCATAAAGTGTCATTCCTATGAGTTAATATTCTCTGGTCTTAAGCCATTCTGACAGTAACTCGTTGTTTGACAGTTACTTAAACAGAAGTGTTTCGAGCAATAGCGAAAAATGGAAGCGAAAAATGGAAGCTAAAGTTGGAATTTGTGGTGTGATTCAATTCTTTTATCTGGAAGGGAAAACAGCGAAGGAGATTCATGAGAGAAGTTCACCTACATTGGGTGACTCATGTCCTTCTTATGAGTGTGTTCGACTTTGAGTAAATGAGTTTAAGCGTGGCAGAACAAGCATTAAAGATGCACCACGTCCTGCAGCCCAGAAATCAGCTGTGACACCCGAAATCATCGATAAAGTTCATGATTTGATTTTAGCCGATAGACGAGTGAAAGTGCGCGAGTTAGCGGAAGCCACAGGCATCTCAACTGAGCGAATTCACTTCGTTTTGCATAAAGAATTGCACATGCAAAAACTGTGCGCAAGATGGGTGACGCGTTTACTCACTCAAGAGCAAAAGCGAATTCGCATGCGAATATCTGCTAACAATTTGCAAGTATTTCAGAAGAATGTAGTTGAGTTTTTTCGCCGTTTTGTGACAATGGACGAAACATGGATACACCACTATATCCCGGAAATTAAACAGCAGTCGAAACAATGGATTGCCCGTGGCGAATCGGCTCCGAAAAGAGCGAAATGCGTTCCATCCGCTGGAAAGGTCATGGCGTCAGTTTTTTTGGGACGCAAAGGGAATTCTCCTAATTGAATACCTTCAAAAGGGAAGAACCATTACCGGAGAATACTATGCATCACTTTTGGACCGATTAAAGGCGGCAATAACAGAGAAACGCCCGGGAATGGCCAAGAAAAAGGTGTTGTTTTACCATGACAATGCCCCGGTGCATTCAAGTCGTGTCGCTCAGCAAAAATTGGCCGAGCTACGATTTCAACTGCTTCCGCATCCTGCGTATTCGCCAGATCTAGCTCCTTCGGACTACCATCTATTCCCGAAACTAAAAACTTTTCTGGCAGGACGAAAGTTTGAGTCTAATGAAGATGTCATACAGAAAGTAAACCAGTATTTTGAAAGCATCGAAGCAATTCATTTCCGCGAAGGAATCGCGAAGCTGGAGAAACGTTGGGGCAAGTGCGTTGAACTTCGAGGGGACTATGTCGAAAAATAAAGTACGTTGCAAAACTCAAATTGTTTTCTTTCATAGCAAACCAAGTTAATTGTTAAACCACGCTCGTACAATGTGCTTTTAACCAACACATTAGATGTGTATTGCACACTAAACATTTAATTTTTGAGCCATCGTATATTAAGTCCGGGAAATCCATAATAAACTTATTCACTTCGTCTGACAACTGTTCTCGATTTATGTGTCGACGACATTTTATTAGGTATGCTTACACTTACATGCAGTCTAAGCAAGTACCAAACACATGAATGCTGAATGAAACACTGAATGCTTTTTATTAGTTCTGATGCATTACAATCATCCTCACATCGGCGCACATGGCGCGCACGAAAATTGGTCGACTCTATAAATCACTGACCTTATATTGCATTATTACTGCATATATAAAAAAATGTTTCAAATAAAAGTTGTGCGGCTGAGACTGATTTTTTTTTACATACCATAAAAAACACCGTGGCGTGCAAATTCAATGGGATACAACAAAATAATATTTTTTTTAAATAGAATACCCTGTATGTTATTAGGTTTTCATAATGAGTTTTTTGCTGATTTCGAAAATATACCATATGATACTGTAATTAAATCGGTGAGTTGGAAAAGGGAAGACGCGATATTGACTTTTTTGCATTTTCGCGCTCTTTATAAATAGATCCATCATTGAGCGCGAACAAGGAACAATTGTATTACAATTGTTCCTTGTATATAAATACAGTAAAAACTACTACTATTAAATCATGTAATGCACTTCAAAAATTTCATATATGCGAAAACGAAACATATCCTGGACATGTTCCTTTTTCGAACTTAATAAGAGTATAAGAATCCGACATTGGTGCTGTTGTCTAAAATTTAGACCACAACACCAATGTCGAATTTAATGTCTAGTAATAGTGCCATGTTACATCTCACTTTTGTGTACGGGTTACTTCGTTAGTTGTAGTTTATAACGTAATTGTTGGTAATATTTGTGTTACTTTAAAACAAAACAAAAAATGCAAGAGAGTAGTTTTTTCCTCTGGCGAAAGTTGTCAAGTAAGAAAAAGAAAAAAAGAAGGCGTTAATTCCGAAAGTTATTAACATAATCTCATTAAAAATCCAAAGTCAGAGGATTACCTCATACAAATTATTCCGGAAAAGCCATCACTGGACGAACACCAGGGGCACCGTGCAAGTATTGTTTGTTGGTTCGTTTTAGATAAAATCCTGAAATTATTATTATAATAGTTAGTATGCACAAATGAATGTTTCTTCCTTACAACTGTTCAATGAAATGTTTCAATAACTTATCTGACGAAGATAAGAAATATCGTATTGAGATTTAATCAGAAAGTCCAACAGCACACTTTCATCCAAAGCATTATTGATGTTTATTAAGTAAAAGACTTGCGTAAACGGGGTGATAATCCAAAAAAATAGAACAAGAATTCATACATTTAAATATTTTGTTAGCATTAATGGTGTCCGAAAGATTGTTTGTAAGAACGCCTTTGTCGGTTTGGATGATATTACAAAGAAAAGGTATGGCATTTAAGTAAGTTACTCCAAAAGAAGGTTGGTTCAAGACATAATGTTATTTCTGGCGATGTCTGTGTACAAATCATATAATTTATCGAATCTTTTCTTATTAAGGAAATACACTATTTCAATAATATTAAGAAAAAGTATTTATCTGCATCTTTAACAGCCAAAACAATGTATGGAATGTTGATCAGGAAACTACCAGAATTAAAAGACAAACATAAATACGAATTTTTCAATCAGTATCTCAAACAAAATTTTGACTTAAGCTTTGGTAGACCCCAAATTGATGTCTGCTTCCAGTGTGATAATATAAAATATTATTAAAAATCGGGTGTAAAGAACACAATACAAGTTCATATATTTCTAAAGGTATCTCTCCAGAGACGTAGATACGTATCTCATCTTTCTACAGAATCATCGGTACGCCCCTGCTTGAGAGATGCATTTAGAAACTTCGTTGTCTCACAGAAATTATTAAGTCAGAGCGTAGAAGAACATTCAGCGCAGCCCATTGACAAAACGCCGAAGCAACTAAACACTGCCTCGATAACAAATGCAGAACTAAGCAAAGTGTTTCCATAGACGGTAACAACCATATCTATAGAAACTGTATTAACGTTCTTCACTCCTTTTCGGACGAACCGCATGCTTTTACAAATACACCATGTCCGGAAAGTATGGAATATGGCGATTAGGACCGAAACAAGTGATTTTATGAAAAAATCCTGAATCGCGTCGATTTTGTTTTTTAAAAATGCACATTCGCATGCCATAATCATTTTTCTATATTCATTTGTTTTTGAGCGATGACGTCATCTTCTGTTTTTTTTTTGGGGGGGGGGCAGCCTCTAGTTTTTTCCGCGATTTTCAGAGGCCTTTCGATTGTCTGGGTGACAGCATAAAATGTTTGATATCTTGCATAGCCGGATTTTCAAGAAATAATTCACTAAAAGTTTAGGAACAATTTTATTGAGAAAGCATGAAAGAAACTGAAATTGGACATGAACATTCAAACATTGATTAACCAATAAATAAACAAAGATATTAAAATTTTGCCGCTGAAATTTCAGCAGTTCAAACTATGCTCCATTGACAGTTTGGCAATGATAAATCTGCAGTTCAAATTCACTAATAGCATTTGCTGTTATTTCTGATGTTATAGCCCTTATCTCTATTCGAATGCGATCTTTTTAGCTTTCAAGATCTCTCGAACTATTTACGTAAACTCTATCTTTAAGGTAGCAACAAAAAAAAAAGTCTAGCAGAGTTAAATCCGGTGAGCGAGCTAGGCCATTCTATTACACCTCTTCTACCTCTATCGATCAACAAAAGTGTCATTCAGAAAATGGCTGACTTTATTCCAAAATGAGGTAGGGCTCCATCTTGCTGGAGTCACAAACTGTTATGGGGTATATCTGGATCTCCTTCATTTGGATATAAAACAGCTAACATGGGAACTAGTCCAAATCTAAAAAAATTAAAATGAATGTCTGCATTCAAAGTATTTTCAAAGAAATACAGTCCCAGAATTCGATTTCGAATAATTCCAGCCCAAGTATTGATTTTCTACCGGTGTTGAGTGTGTCCTTTCAGATACCATTTAGGATTGTTTGAGGACCAGTAACGTGTATTTTGCTTGGTGATTGTACCATTCAAACAAAAGATCGCCTCTTCAGCGAAGAGGATATTCTTATAGAAATGAGCATCTGCTTCAAATCGACGTGATATTAATTCGCAAAACTCCAACCTTCGATCCAAACCGTCTGTCTACAAATAATTCTTGAACAATACAAGGTTTAAAGGGATACCACCTTTCATGTTTTAGAATCTCGTGTATAGAAACTTTCTTGAAATTATGCTCTCGAGCAATTTGCCCAACAGAAACATGTAGATTTTCCACGACCGCCAACATTACATTTTCACGTTCTTCATTATTTACAGCTCCAGAGGTCTACCAGTTTTTGACGCATCCTTAACAGAACCAGTTCTTTGAAATTTTAGGAACAGTTTTACTAACGGTATACTGAGAGATATGATATTCGGGGTATACATTGTTAAATAAATTGCACACTTCTTCCTATTGTCTCCGTCTATCTCCATATTCCAACATCATTAAAATATCAGAACAATGTTTCTCAGTTAAATGAGCCAAGTTTTTATCTAAAATAGCGAATTTCAACAACTAACTTGACACTGACACGAGTCACACTGACATTTGCTGGATGAATGCAATTGTTGGAAACATACATATTAGCAAGAGTTAAAGCGAGCACAGGTATCTCGAGCATTTGTAGACTAGCTTATTATCAAGTAATGGATGAAATTTTGAGCATTTCCCTTGATACCTGAATATGTTTAAACACAAAAATCTTTTTTTTGCCGTTCATTTGTTGTTTGTTTTATTTATTGAATGTTAATTTATTTTTTCTACAAACACCGTTAAAAGTTGACATTTTGACACGGCTAACTTCAATTAAAAATGCGATTTTATAGCGTAGCGTGTTAAAAGTAGTACTTTTAACACTAGTGTTAAAAGTAAATAGACATGACAGTTTGTCAAAAATGACAACATATATTGAAATAATTGAAAATTACATATTTCTTGGATAATTAATATTAAATGTACAGTTTGTATAATTCGAGATATTTATTTCCTGTGTTGCAGTACTTTCAGAATTATTATTCTAGCTATTACTTCATTTTATTTATTAAAATACGAACTCATCTTTTGTATGAATTGTGACTTAATTTGACGTAATTTAATGGCTGCGGCCAGTTGTGTCAAAACGTATTCATGAGCTGTCAAATTTGGTCAGTGGAGTTTCTTTATATTTTATAATAAAAAATGTGTTTGTAGAAAAAATATTGTACGATACACATGTTAAAAATGCTATTTTATTTCACTCGTAAGTTGCGACACTCGCTAACGCTCGTGTCGCAAACTTTTACTCGTGAAATAAAATCGCACTTTTAACACTTGTATCGTAAATAACTATTTCAGTTTTTTATTGTTTTTAATGGGGTTGTTAACATTTAATTTCAAATTTATTGCATTTTCGCGAACTAATTGTAAATATTCTTTCTACACTTTGCGACGCTATTTTATTCGAATTTTTCATAGAAAAAAATTCGCCCATAAGTAGGAATCGAACCCACGATCTCTGGCTTGCCGGACCATTGCTCTACCACTGAGCTGTTAAAGGCGTGAATTAGAAACTTTTATGGGGATGCCTTGAGTTACACCAAAGGAAACAGATGAATATATCTTGCCCGTAGTACGGCACTTGTACAAATTTATTGCATTTTCGTGAAGTAATGTAATTGTAAATATTCTTTCTACACTTTACGACGCTATTTTGTTCGAATTTTTTCATAGATTTAATTAATTATTTCTCGAAAATTTCCTTACGTAAGATATCAAACATTTTATGCTATTATTTGAGCGACCGAAGAGTGTTTCAAAATCGTGGAAAAAATTAGAGGTTGTCATTTGAGGAACAAAAGATGAAGTCATCGCTTGGATACAAATGGGTGGTGTAGAGAGGTGATTATAGCATGAAAATGTGCATTTTTAAAGAAAATCGCTTGTTTCAGTTTTGTTCGCTATATTCCATACTTTTCAGACACGGTGTATATGAACTTGTATTGTGTTCTTCACATCCTATTTTTAATAATATTTTATATTAATATAATATTATTTGTAAATTACTAATTATTATTGTTATTAATATTACTTGTGTGAAAAACCTAGTAAATTTAGACTGATTTCATAATTACAATTATCCACACACATCTATACAATAAAATATATTTCATACAGGAAATAATAAAGAATTAAAACACTTGGCTTGTTTCACTATGAGATTTATGTAAATTCTCTAACATCTGTTTCGGCTGTTATGCCATTCTCAAAGAGATCTATAAATCTAACTTAAAGACTGTCGCACTTGTTCTTATATGTTGTCTGTTCTTGTGTGTAGTGGGGGTGGTACTATGTTGTGTATTACGGTGTCTATAAAGGGTGTATTGGCATATTCTATCTGTGTGTTGGTGATTGATATATTTTGTTTTTTCGCTAGTTTTATTTCTAATATTTCTAGTAGATCCAATCTCTTGCTTTTTGTGATATTGTGTATTAAGTCGCAGTTATCTATATCGGGGAAGTGGTTGAGTTCTATACAGTGTTCGGCAAAGCCTGTGTTTTTCTCACTATATAAAATTGACTTTTTGTGTTCTTTAACTCTGTTTTTAATGGCTCGTCCACTTTGGCCGATATAGATAGCCTCACAGTCTTTACATTTTAATTTATAAACACCTGATTGGTCCATTTTATCTCTTTTATCTTTGTTGTTGCTAATCATTGTTCCCAAATTTGTTTTATTTACCCAGCTTATTTTGATATCTAATCCTTTTACTATTCTGATTATTTTATTAGTGAGTTGGGGTATGTATGTAATTTTGTGCCATCTTTGTATATTTTCTGTTATTTTCGGGTATAGGTATTTGTTCTTATTATTTTGTATTTCTTTACGTTTTAACAGTTTATCTACGATTTTAGGGTCATATCCATTATTTCTTGCGATTAATTTAATTGTGTTTATTTCTGTATTAAAATCTGTCTTGTTTAATGGTGTGTTTGTGGCTCTATGTATATAACTATGGAATGTTGACATTTTTATTTTCATCGATTGTTTAGCGTTTGCGTGTAATATGTTGTCTGTAAAAGTGGGTTTTCTGTAGATTTAAAATGTAAGCTTATTGTTATTTCTGTTTATTGTAATGTCTAGAAAGTTTATTTTCTTGTCTTTTTCTGTTTCTTTTGTAAATTGTATCTTGCGGTTTATAGAATTTATTACTTTTAGGAACATTCCATAGTTATATACATAGAGCCACAAACACACCATTAAACAAGACAGATTTTAATACAGAAATAAACACAATTAAATTAATCGCAAGAAATAATGGATATGACCCTAAAATCGTAGATAAACTGTTAAAACGTAAAGAAATACAAAATAATAAGAACAAATACCTATACCCGAAAATAACAGAAAATATACAAAGATGGTACAAAATTACATACATACCCCAACTCACTAATAAAATAAACAGAATAGTAAAAGGATTAGATATCAAAATAAGCTGGGTAAATAAAACAAATTTGGGAACAATGATTAGCAACAACAAAGATAAAAGAATTAAGAAATACTGAAAAAAAACAAGTCAATCAACGGGAGGAAACGTACAGACGGCGTTTCGTTCTGGTTGGAACTTTTCAATGCACGGCATTCCTCGAAGACGGACATTGCTTTTTCAATTCTATACTTTCTGTATATATAGTTAACATTTGGAACTTACTGCAAGTGAGAATTAATGAATATTAAATCACATTCTTACATGTAAATGTCGACTTATGTGGCGCGTTCATAACTACAATCCGACAAACTAAGTTTGTACTAGTATGCAGAACACACCCTTTCGCGACAACGAACTTCCTGGTAATTAGGTTAATTAAGAATTAAGAAATACTGAAAAAAACAAGTCAATCAACGGGAGGAAACGTACAGATGGCGTTTCGTTCTGGTTGGAACTTTTCAATGCACGGCATTCCTCGAAGACGGACATTGCTTTTTCATTTCTATACTTTCTGTATATATAGTTAACATTTGGAACTTACTGCAAGTGAGAATTAATGAATATTAAATCACATTCTTACATGTAAATGTCGACTTATGTGGTGCGTTCATAACTACAATCCGACAAACTAAGAACGCACCACATAAGTCGACATTTACATGTAAGAATGTGATTTAATATTCATTAATTCTCACTTGCAGTAAGTTCCAAATGTTAAAGATAAAAGAGATAAAATGGAGCAATCAGGTGTTTATAAATTAAAATGTAAAGACTGTGAGGCTATCTATATCGGCCAAAGTGGACGAGCCATTAAAAGCAGAGTTAAAGAACACAAAAAGTCAATTTTATATAGTGAGAAAAACACAGGCTTTGCCGAACACTGTATAGAACTCAACCACTTCCCCGATATAGATAACTGCGACTTAATACACAATATCACAAAAAGCAAGAGATTGGACCTACTAGAAATATTAGAAATAAAACTAGCGAAAAAACAAAATATATCAATCACCAACACACAGATAGAATATGCCAATACACCCTTTATAGACACCGTAATACACAACATAGTACCACCCCCACTACACACAAGAACAGACAACATATAAGAACAAGTGCGATAGTCTTTAAGTTAGATTTATAGATCTCTTTGAGAATGGCATAACAGCCGAAACAGATGTTAGAGAATTTAAATAAATCTTATAGTGAAACAAGCCAAGTGCTTTAATTCTTTATTATTTACTGTATGAAGTTAAAATGTTTCACCAAGAAGTATCTGCAACAACAGCCGAGAAAATATATTTATAAAATATCATACTATACTTAATTCATTAAAATATATTCTTTATTTAACAACTTAGATTATATGTATTCATATAAATAATTAAATAGTCAAGCTGTCGATAGCATAAAATGGTAGATATATTCTATTAATAACGATATTTTTATTGAATTCATTTTAACTGTATACAACACAAATTTCAAAGCTGGAAAGGGGTAACAGGTAAACTGCAGTATTGATTAATACACACCTTGCGTTAGCCCGTAAAATTTTCGAGAGATTTAACTCCCGGTTATGCGCTACGAATTTTTTCCAGTTTTCCAATTTATATTTGCAACTATTCGCCTGCAAAACCAATCATGTAGCCAATTGTCATGAATTCCCAACGTATACATGCGAGTAATTAAAGTGAATACAATTTTTTGTTTGTTTATTTGCAGATACCACCACCGGTTATTTGCTGGAACATATCGCCTAGTATGACCCACAGTTACAATTGTCGAGAAGCCGAATTGATTCCCATACCACGGTATTCATTGAGATTAGTTGAAAAATTGGGGTCGTGTCATGCAGGAGAGGTATTTTTAACACGTAACAAAAAGTCGCACATTAATGTAATTAATCTGTGAAATCCTTGCGAAATTTACAGATTAGCCTATACGAAACGGAAGGGTTAGAGGATATAATTCCCGAAATAGGGCGATTAGTGGCGGTAAGGACGCCAAATATAGATCGAACAAAGAACGAAGCTGCACCGAGCTCAATGGAGTCGCTCAGAGAGGTCCGTTTCCTTGCTAATTTATCAGATCCCAATATCTGCAAAGTGCTTGGCGTTTGTACTGCTGAACAACCACCCTGGACCATTATAGAATACGGGGATATGGGTGACTTATCGCAATACTTACAGTTTCTTGCTAAGAGGAATGGGAATGTCCGATCATCCAACGAATTACCGTTGAGGTAACGTATGCAAATGTTGTTTAATTTTAAAATGTACCAAAATATTGCCGACTAGAAGAGAAAGTACAATTTAATTAAAAAGTCATTATAAAAATAAATAGAACTTCCTATAAAAATGCAGTACAGGACACAAGTAGCGCATAAATTCGATGTGTCAGAAAATTTTTGCATTTCATTTAATAACATTCCTTGAGTTTGGAAAGGTGATGTTAAGGTAACGTTATCAATGTTCCTTTAATAACAATCTATATTTCCGTCGTGATTTTGAGAGACCATCAACACTAAAAATGCTAGCATAAAAATGTTAGCAATCTGGAATCCCCACTCATAAAATTTACAATAATTTCAATTGTGTAGAATTTAAAAAATTACTACAACTCTTGCAAATACTAAATAAATTCTAGACGCAAAATATTCAATTAATTTGTTGTATTATGAAAAGATTATATCAGCGTACATGCGCTCAGAGTTACAACCGCTCATTCTGCAGTGATTTTGCTTTGGTAATGTAATCTTTTGGTAATAGGTACATTTAATAAAAGTATATTTACAATTCGTGAAGGTGTGTGCGCATTATACAAATCTTTAAAGTTTTTATGTTAGTATTTAGCTCTACAAAAATTGAAGCTTGGCCTACCTCTTTGAAGTTGTTCAATGGTTTACAAACGATATGGGACTTTTATTAAAATCCGTGAACATTCGGGGTATCAGATCTTATGAATACGATAAACAGGGATGTATAATCTCGTATTAAAAATATGATTAAAACTGTGAAAGTTGTTGAGAGGAAATTGAAAGAAATGTTTTAACAGCATAGGTATATATCTATTAGAGCTCATATCAAAAAGAAAAAAGAAGAATTGGATATCAAATTTAGAAAAATGTATTGGCTATTTGGGCGGAATTCCACCCTGTCAATCTATAACAAAGTAAGTCTGTGCAAACAAATTCTCAAGCCTGTATGGACTTCTGGAATCCAGTTGTGGGGTTGGGCAACAATGAATAATTTAGAAATAATCTAGCGAAGCCAAAAGAAAGTACTGAAGAATATTGTCAATGCTCCTTGGTATTTCAGTAACAGTAACCTCCACCGGGACTTGGAAATGGACGCTGTTAACCAGGTCATTAATAAATTCACCAAAAGTCATGAACAGCACGTAAATGTCGAAACCATTCAGCTCCTCGATACCACGAACCTAATCAGAAGATTCAAGAAGACAAGAGCTTTCGAATTAGTTTAATGTTTGGTGTTAGTGCAAAAGCAGAGCATAGTACTAGCAGAGCACTCGCTTCGCTCGCTCGGCTTGCAATCTCGGGCTCATTCATACTGACTTGGTACATAAATAACTGTTACGCTTCATTCTGCTTGACAGTTCTTTAATTTTTACACTAGGTTCAAGTACTACTTGAGGGTTTGTTTTAATGTTAAGAATTTAGCGATTAAGAATTTGGCGATTTGGTGAAGAGCATATTCTCAAAGGTTTTACCGTAGCGAAGGACGCTACGGTTAACGCTATCTTCCTTTCTCAAATTGTTCTACTGAAGATGTTAACTTAGTTGCCGAAAAACGTATTTAGGGTTAATTTATTTATATTGTGGTTAAGCATTTTTCTTATTTCTGTCTGTTCTGTTCAAGATTCCGAGCCACAGTCTTCATTAATTCGGATGTACGGTTGCGGCCTTTGAAAATTCAGACGTTCGATTTTGACGTAAATGTCAAAAATTTAAAATTTTGTAATGTGTAAATCAAATTTTCATCGGTCATAGTATTATATGTTGAGCACTTGTGAAATATTGAAATAACGAAATGAAACAAAACACTTTTTTCACAAAAAATAGTTTTAATAAACTATATGTACATATCGTATGCTCTGCAGACATCATCAGTAGTACTGTTTAAACGTAATATCTACGAGACAATATATAATATGAAAATACATCATATACAGAAAAATTAGAGGTGAGGTGAAAACAAATTAATGAAAAATTGCAATGTACCTTAAAACTAATACAATTTTTGAGAATGAATTCATGGGGAAATACCAAATATCTATGAAACAAAGGGGGTAACAGGTTAGACTAACTGCAAAAGGATTAGAGATTAACAATATAAAATATATATTAATGTGAATGAAGAATTTAGTACCTGTTTACAAGATGTCTTAAGTATTTAATGATGTCGGTATACATGCGAACAGTTTATTATTGGGGGGTGAAATATCATTGTTTAGAAGACCATTTTTGTATTTTTTTCATGTATATGGCTTCCCACATGTCTAAATTTCTATTACTGCTTTTTTAACTAAACTTAACATTTTCTAAATTGAAGTTGTGACCTGTATCTGTATGATGTAGAGCTAATGCTGACTTTTCTATGTTGTGTAATTTAACATGAGCCATGTGTTCTTTGTATCGTGTTTGAACATTTCTTCTGGTTTGCCCGATGTATAATTTTGGACAAGAATTACAACTTATTTTGTAAATGCCCGACTCTTTCAACGGATCTGTGTTAAGAATTTTTGTTTTTAGACACTGTTGTAACTTATTATTGTTGGAGAAAGCTGCAATAAATTGTATTTAGAACAGTTTTAGTACGCTGTTATGCCAATTTTTATGAGATGATATCTTACTGTATTTTTTATTGTTGTTCCAAGTGTTCCGAGAGATACCTACTACTTTAATTATGCTTCAAGATTTTCTAGAATTCAATTCGATCTCTTCCGATTTAACAAACGAATACATAAAACTAACAACGCATGAATCAAAACACTTTCTCTTTCAACAATAACTCCTATATACAAACACATGGCAGAGCTATGAGCAATCCTCTATCACCTTTCTTAGCAAACCTATTTTTGAATAACCTTGAAAATAAAGTCAAAGCTAATTGTGGCATTTTTTCTAAGTTTTGGGCAAGATATGTAGATGATGTGTTTACAGTGATACCCGAATCTTTCAATATGGAGGCTTTCTTAAATATTTAAAATAAACAATATCCTTCAATACGTTTCACGCACGAATTAGAAAAAGATAAAACTTTACCCTCTTCAGATTTAAAAATTTCATTGTCAGACAATACTTTTCAATTTGACATCCACAGAAAAGAAACACATACAGATAATTACATTCATAAACACTCGTACACTTTTCGCAAATATAAAGAGAGCAATTTATATTTTTTAATCAACGGATTACTGTCAATCCATCTATCTCCTATGAATTTTAAGAAAGAATTAGACTACACAGTTAAAGTTTCAGAATCGATTGGTTACGACAAACAAGTAGTTTTGAAAATTAAAAACGAACTAGAAAAGAAAAGGCTCAAAACTTCAAAAATCACTCGAGTAAGTTACAACAGTGTCTAAAAACAAAAAATGTTAACACAGATCCGTTGAAAGAGTCGGGCCTTCACGAAATAAGTTGTAATTCTTGTCCAAAATTATACATCGGGCAAACCAGAAGAAGTGTTCAAACACGATACAAAGAACACATGGCTCATGTTAAATTACACAACATAGAAAAGTCAGCATTAGCTCTACATCATACAGATACAGGTCACAATGTGAATTTATAAAATGGTAGTTTAGTTAAAAAAGCTGCAATAGAAACTTAGGCATGTGGAAAGCCATATACATGAAAAAAACACAAAAATTATCTTCTAAATAATGTTATTTTACCCCTCAATAATAAACTGTTAACATGTATACCGACATCATTAAATTCTTAAGACATCTTGTAAACAGGTACTAAATTCTTCATTTATATTAATATATATTTTATATTGTTAATCCCTAATCCTTTTGCCGTTAGTCTAACCTGATGCCCCATTTGTTTCATAGATATTTGGCATTTCCTCATGAACTCATTCTCAGAAATTGTATTAGTTTTAAGATTCATTGTAATTTTTCATTAATTTGTTTTCACCCCACCTCTAATATTTCTGTATATGATGTATTTTCATATTATATATTGTCTCGTAGATATTATATTTAAACAGTACTACTGATGATGTGTGCAGAGCACACACGAATTGTACATTTAGTTTATTAAAACTATTTTTATGAAAAAAGTGTCTTGTTTTATTTCGTCATTCGTTATTTGATCAGTCATGTTGATGACAATGTCACATTTGACAAATCCATAATCAGTTTATTTTTTTAAATGCCGCAATTATTAAAATTAGAGAAAGCCATTATCAAAACTAGATTGGGAGACAGAATGAGCATAAGGACCATATCAAAAGAAATAAATGTAGATAAAAACACCGTATTATTAGCAAAATGTAAGTAACAAGTGTTCATTTGAAAAGTCAATCTAGTAGCATGTGATTTACTGAGAACATTTTGAAGTATGTCGTAAATTAAAATTTACTACTTAACCTACGAAGTCGTATATTTTGACAGTTTCATACATACAAATAAATAACAAATAATAGGTATTTATTGAAAACTATAACAGATGTTGAAAATGTCCTTCAAGATCAATGCACTTGAAAATACTCCGTTCAAAATTTCTGATGATATTCTGCAACAGATAAGGCCACAAAAAGAAGTCGCAAGGTGTTAAATCGCATGAACGTGCAGGCCAGGCAATTTCAGTATTTCGACTAATTATTCGCTCATCAAAAAATTCTCTTAAATAATCCAAAGATTCCGCAGTACAGTGACAAGGTGCTCCGTCTTCTTGGAAATATGCATTTTGAAGTTCATCATCATGCAACTGATTGACAAATGGTTGTAAAATTTCCGTACGGTACCTTTGAGCAGTTAGCGTTCCCTGAAAAAATATTGGTCCAATGATTCGCCTTTGGCTTATCGCTGCCCAAACACCAATTTTCTCTGGATGTAGTGATTCTTCATTAATTACATGTGGATTTTCACTACTCCAAATTCTTGTATTTTGTGAATTTAGGTATCCCGTTTTATAAAACCATGCTTCATCAGTAAAGATGACTCTTTGCGAAAGTTCTCCATTATTGTTCATATTTACAAACCAATTACAAAACTGTAGTCTACGTGGGTAATTAATTTCTAACAATTCTTGTACTGCTGTGACACGATATGGATAAAGTTGCATATCTTTTTTTAATAACTTGTGAGTTGTACCAACAGAAAGGTTTATTTGTTGACTCAAATGTCGAACAGGTGTTTGTGGTTCATTTTCCATTATTTCTTCAACACGATTGACAACTTGAGGTGTACGTTTCTTAACTGCTCCGCTGCCTGATTTTCTTAAGAGACTACCAGTTTCAGAAAAAAAGTTTTAAAGTTATATCCAAAGTATTCTTAAATTGTATATAATCTATTACAAAATGTGGAAACTCAACTTGAAATTCTACCATGCAATCTTGAACTGAATAAACCCATAAACCATCAATTTTATTACCACTTCGAAAATAAGCCTGGACTAAAAAAATAAAGTGAAAGCCATTTTAAAACTGAGAAGCTATTTATTTAAACCAGAATCGACGCACGATTATTTTATGCACTAACTGATATTTGTGATTGACATTATCAAATGTCATTTGGATTTACGTTTACGGAAAAACAAACACATGTTAATATATTTGCATCTTATTCTATCAAAATTTCAAAGTAACTTAGATTGACTTTTCAAATGAACACTTGTGTTGCAAGGAAACTGAGTTTCACAATGAAACAAGGCGCGGGGAGACGAAAAATATCAAATCATAATGAAAATGTGCAATTGGTGAATTTTCTAAGAGAAAATCCTTTAGTGACTGTAATGCAAGCAAAAATTGTAACAAATTTTCCAGTTTCTACAAGAACCGCACGCAAGAAGATTATTGAAAGTGAACTATTAAATAGAGCCGCTGATAATTAGATTTTTTTACTGAGTCAAACAAAATTCTAAGAATAGGTTTTGCTGGACAATATGTAAACAATGACAACTTTTGGAAAAATGGTTTCGGACAAAAAGACCTTTCAGTCCTGTGTTCGAGTATATAGACCAATTGGCGAAAGGTATACAGAAGAATACGTTCGCAAATGTAAACACAATGGACA
The DNA here is from genome assembly GCA_935421215.2 of Melolontha melolontha. Lineage (NCBI taxonomy): Eukaryota > Metazoa > Arthropoda > Insecta > Coleoptera > Scarabaeidae > Melolontha > Melolontha melolontha. The sequence goes on from OW285235.1 coordinate 216,889,770, forward strand.
ATTTTCAGTCAATGTTTTGGGGTGGATAAGTGCACGCAGATTGAGAATATGTGTTATCATTGACGATAGACTCGTAGCTGTTGTATACAGAAATATTCTTGAACAATACATAATGCCATAAGTAATTCCAGTTTTCGGCAACAATTTGATTTTTCAACATAATAACTGCAGAATTCATACGGCGCATGTTTATAGAAATTTTTTAGAAGCTAATGGAGTGCAGACATTGCTTTGGCCCGGTTCTAAATCCCATAGAGAACATTTGGAGGATCATGGTCAAGAAAATCAACGATAAAATTTTGCGACAAAGCCGAGAAGAATTAATTAAAACCATTTCAAATATCTGACATGAAATCCCGTAAGAATGTGTTCAGAATATGGTATCGTCAATGCCAAGACGCCTTCAAAGAATTATAAATTCCTGTGGTGTTGCAATAAATATTAACCTCTGTTAACAGCTAGTTTTGGTCAAGAATATCAACGAAAAAATTTTGATACAAAACTGAGAACTGAGAAGAATTGATTCAGACCATTTCAAATATTTGGAATGAAATTCCGTTAGAATGTGTTCAGAGTACGGTATCGTCAATGCCAAAACACCTTGAAAGCGTTATAAATTCCGATGATGCTACAATAAAATATTAATCTCTGTTAACAGCTAGTTTTTTTAATTTTTTTTTATAAATACTAATTTTGAAGTAAAGTTGTGTATTCTGATATTCGAAATTATATTTTCGAAATTTAAGTAGAGCAGGACATTATCTGCAGTGTTGTTAATCATTTTATTTTTAAATTTACTGTTTTTGCATAACATTTTGCATTTTACGCCAATTATTGATTTGAGTAACGTTTAAAAAAAGTTTACGCAGCTTAAAATGTTTTTGTATTTAAGCGTCTGAGTTTTCAAAGTCGGCAACTATATATGCATAGTCAAAATACTTGACATTGTGTTTTATTAAATTCATATTCGTTTTTTATTAGATTTTATGTTAGCCGTTTCTATTAAATTAAACAAATTGATCATATTTCGTTCCTTCACATACAAGTATCATATTTTAAAATATGTATAAAGAAATAGTTAGTTGACCATCTAAAAATTGTTTTGTTATTTGGTCCATATATTGTTAAATTTATAAAGCATTATTTTTTTTATATACTTGTGACTTTAGTTTTTTGCTATATGTTTCGTTTTATATATTTATTTTTCATGTTTTAACTTTTACATATACATATTTTTTAAAGGTTTTAAAGGCTTGTATCTATAGTTACTCTAAGTTTGAAATCTAATCAATTTTATTGTCCTTGTACGTCAATTTTATTATTTTTTTCAACTCTACATTTTGTAAGTATTTTACTACTGCTTTATACTCTTATTTATTTAATGTTATTTCTCATTAATCTTGTAGTATCTCCGGAAGAAGCAACAAAGTTGTCGCGAAATATAGGTATACTTAATAAATGAGTTTTTTAATTGACAGACTTTAATTTATTTTATTCAATATATTACGGTCGATAATTTCGGTTAAAATAAATTTATAAAGAAATATATTTTCCCTGGTCAATAGATGTATTTGAATTTGTATAATTGTATATATTTGTGACATGACATTAAATTCAAATAAAACGAATGGCTTTGGAATAATGTTTAATCTCTGTTTCAACCAGTAAAAATAACGTTTTAATCGCGATTCTTATTTCTACCTGAAATTTACAATATTGATAACAGAAAGAAGTCATTGTAAAGCAAAAGAAAAACATTTTATATGTCTCCGAAGGGAATTACACATTAATTGCTTTCTGTTTGTGTTAAGTGTTCTTCTCAAGACCTTTTCATTGTACTTTCAGTATCGAAACTCTGGTATTTATGTCAACCCAAATAGCTTCGGGGATGAAATATTTGGAATCGAAGAACGTAGTGCACAAAGACCTGGCGGTGAGGTAATTGATTTAAAAGCTCTTGGTTCTTTAAATTACATAAAGCTTTGTTTCACTGCAGAAATTGTTTGGTTGGACGAGGTTATGTTGTTAAAATCGCCGATGTCGCAATGTGCAAGCCCCTCTACCGTAAAGACTATGCGGAGATTGGTGGACGGCCACCCGCACCAATTAGATGGTTACCTTGGGAAAGTATTTTATTGGTAAGTTGGAAACTAATAAATTGAAACGACATTAATAATTCGTTTTGTTATAATTGGCTGTAACATGTTTCATAAATAATTTTCTCAAACATATTACTTCATTATACTTTCGTATACGTATTTAAAATCTTCTGTAAACTACTGCAAGCTTATTATTATCTTATTGGCGAATTGTTTACATTTTATTATACCCGGTGTATTTTTTAACTTGAAACTTTCAAATATCTGGAAAAATAAACAGTTCACAAAAAATGTACAGACTTAAAATTTAATAATTTAATGGAGGAAATATATTAGTGCTGGAATTAGTCTCTCTCTCTCTCTCTTCCTACATGTAGGTGGGCGGAAATAACTTTGAAATCTTAAATAGGAACCCGTATATTTGTATGATAAATAGCGCTGTAATAAATGGAATTCATTTTTTTTCAATTTCTCGCACTGAGACCCTATGAATACGATTCTGCAAGACGTGTGCTACAAAAATACATTTTCTTTGTAAATAATCAAAATTAGTCAAATTTCGAATAACTGGGAAAATGTCAGCTGTAGAAATGTAAATTGCTGGTGAATAAATTACTTTTAGCGTAACCCAACGACAACGACGTGTACGTTGTGCCACTTTGGGGTGCTTGATTATCCTAAGTCTCCTTGCCTCTCACGAATCAGGGTGCTTAATCTATGTAATAATTAATTGACTTGGCAGATACATGTTGAAACTCCATTATAAATTATAATAAAACACGTTTATACGTTTGTTTCAAATACGTTTTAATAACACTACAATTGTTTCACCAAACATTGGCTTCATCAGGTGCTGATAGTCTGATTATACTATAAAACAACTTAATATATATAGTCTCACACTCATGGATGTAACCCATTAACAGTGGGGATGTATTGTAGATATTAGAATTGTCGGAGGGGTGAAATATTAAATTCAGTTAATCAATAGATACAACAAATTAGGCGTAGCGTTAAATGAACAAACTGAATTTAATTTTTCACCCCTCCTACAATTCTAATATCTACAATACATCCCCACTGTTAATGGGTTACATACATGAGTGTGAGACTATATATATTAAGTTGTTTTATAGTATAATCAGACTATCAGCACCTGATGAAGCCAATGTTTGGTGAAACAATTGTAGTGTTATTAAAACGTATTTCAAACAAACGTATAAACGTGTTTTATTATAATCTATGTAAGTCCCTTCGCCTCTCACTTATCAGAGTGCTAGATTTCTCCTCGCCTCATCATCTTTCAATTAAAGTGCTCAAAATGATGGCCCTCGACTTCAATGCACTTATTGATCCACATTTCAAAAGAGTGTAGACAACTGAGAAGTGTATCTTCTTGAATTTCGGCACAAGCATTTCAAACTAACTCAATCATATTTTCACGTGTGGTTGGTATGGTCGGGACGCGATAGCTAGCGAAGTGCGTCATTAATCAACATTGACGTCTCAGCCGGGCAATATTGCCGTATCGATCGATTTATAATTGACAACCGCAAATTGATCATATGTATTATGTCAAATGTAAGGTTAGAAGTAGAAGCGAACAGCGAAATCCATAACCTATAAATGTTATCAATCTTATGCAGACTAATGAAGTACAATTTTTTATAAAAATCGCAATCCTTTGGACATTTAAATAAGTAATTTAACGTCATCTACATTATATGATAATGTCAAATGTATTCTGAAAATATTGGTAATGAAGCGCAAAATATTATTTACACCTATGTCAATTAGTGTTTTACATTTTATGATCTATGGTGTACTTGAATTTATTGTTTAGCTACAAAGGATTAAAAATATTCAGTGATTATATTATTTATTGCTGAAACAACAGTTCGAATATGTTAAGGAACGTTAAAATCACCATTTAAGCTCGGTTGACTGGACACGGTTGAATGAAAAAGCTCATCTATGAGCAAATTTGTCAGGTATTTAGATTAAGAAACTTTATTAGTTTGTTACTATAAATTTCTTGTAGCTTTTGACATACATGCTACACAAAATCTGCTTTCAAGTTAAAAATACTGATGTAAATACTATAATAAAACTCGGATAATTTTTGCCATAAAGTTTATAATAAACTTAACTGGGTACATTTATGATGTTACATAATGAATTTAAATGTGTACATTACTAATACAAGGTGTATACATTTGATAAAAATTTATAAATTGTATTAAGAAAAATGTTTTACATGTGATTTTGTTTTACATTTCACAGTCTACATCGTCATCGTCAAATACATGTTAGGTGACACAAAATAACAAGATTGACAATGACTGATGAATTGACATCGGCTACGTCGCATACTTGTATTCACCTCGTTAAAAATATTCACAAACTGTAAAATCATACGTAATCAACTCGAAACGTGTGTTGTTTTATCAAAAATGTAATAAATTATAACCAAGTAGTGCTACTATATGTAAAACAAATAAACTAACGACTTTTTAATACATATTGCATTTAAAATGTTTTCAAATGGGCTAATATAGATATGAAATCATGTATACTTCATTGATGACGTGCAACGCCAGCTATGGCGTCCCTACTTTACTTGATTGTATATTTCGCATTTGAGATGACTCCATAAAAAGAAATCTGGCGAAGTAAGATCTGGTGATCTGGAAGATCAATTTACTGAACCAGCTCTACCGATCAAGCGACCATTGAAATTACGATGAAGTATTTCACATGCTACCACCGAATAGTGTGCTGGACAACCATCATGTTGAAACCACATCTTCTGTCGCACTTCTAAGCTAACGTCTTCAAGTAGAGCTGGCAGTTCATTTTGAAAAATGTCTCGAAACATTTCACCATTCAGGTGCCCTTCAATAATGTGGGGGCCTGTGTTATCAACGTGTGGTGTGGAATAATTGGGAATGAAGTCATCGCATTCCCAATTATTCCACAGCACACGTTGATAACACAGGCCAACACACATTTTGGTGCCTGTCATTTTTTAACTGTTTCTAGGTAATTTTTAGGTGTAGAATTCAAAACAACTGTCAGATTTAGTCCATTAGATCTGGTTTTTGAGGTACGATATATTCACCTCTTTTAGAAAGAATTATCTACTTTTTTTAAATTCATGGTGCATTTCAGGTTATAAGTATTAGTTTTGGGGACAAAGCCCCATAAAAAAACAAAGACTACAAAGTAAAATATTTAATTCACAAAGTAGATAAATATAAATTTATGGCTTATTACTAAAAAGAAATCTTTTATACGGTTTTGTAGCATGGAGTTTAGTAGTACAGTCTTTCTGCAGACTCCAACAGTAATCGGGCATCATGTGGGTATCCCATCCTCCTTGATATCATTCTTTCATCGTCTTAATGTCTCGATGATATCGTTCCCCCTGTTCTTCACTGTAATTACCTAGGTTTTGTGGGAATCGATCTAAATGGTTGTAAAGGTAGTGATGTTTTATATCCCATAATGCAATCAAGAATATTAAATTTAGAAAGCATGTTTTCCACTAATCCTGTGTAATTATCTGCTTTATGATTGCCAATACAATTTTGTATTATTTTAACAAGCATTAGATTTAATCTCGTTCATTGCTGCGGTAAATTATGGATATTTTATAAGATTTCTTATCTGGGGGCCATATAATATGTCTACTTTCGGCTTTTCCAAGCTAATCCCAAGAAGTTTGCGTATTAAATACCCAAATTAGAATGTATTTCAAAAACTAGACCTGCTATGAAAAAAAGCCAGGTATTTTTGGAATCAGCACGTCAAATATATCCAAAATTAGTTCTTAGTTTTCCGGCACCAAGAAAAAAAGTTAATTTTGTTGGCTTGTGTAATCCAAGAGCGGTGTTCAACTTAGCGAAGCCAGTGTGGATTTTCAACACTTCAGTAATGTGTATTGCGTCGATTAACGTTTCGTGGTTTGTGAAAGACGATGAAGTTTTATTGTAATTGTTGACATGCCCACTGACAAAAAGTTACCCGATTTTGGAAATCAACGCCATGAAGATATTGACGAAAAGGAACATGATATGGATGATATTTATGACGTTTTAAAAATTTTCCAAGCACTGGTGTGGGACAATCCAGAATCGCGAACTATTTCTCTTGTGCTAATATGATGATTAACAGCAACTTCAGCTAATAGAGCGATTTCATTATTTTCTAAGGTGACTGTTGCTCGACGAGTCCTTTCTTTCGGTTAAACACTTCCATCAGTAGTGAATCGTTTGATAGTACGATAAAATGAAGCACGTGACCGTATCCTATCCGCAAAACGCTGAGCGTAGAGATTGACAGCATTATGAAGACTTCTTCCAGCCTCTCTATACACCAGAACCACGTCAATTGAACTGAGTAAAATAAGTTGTTTCTTAAAGTTACTTCTTTCTTTCGTACGATTATTTCGTGTTTTTGGAATTAGAAAAAATACGAATGGAAGAAATAATACATACATTGTACACACTAAACAATTTTATAAAAATTATTTGCAACATAAGAAATAGTATTAATAGAAAAATAGAATTTTTTTGATTTATTTAAAAGCACTCCGATAAGTCATGAGCGAAAGAAATCGCGTTGATCAAATATGTGAAGAAGAACACCCGTTCCTGGGTTATGATTAAAGACGGCAGACTATGTGCCCGAACAGTAGCGTGATGTGGAGGGATCGAGTAGAGGCGTACGACGATCAATTCAGTTGCCGTTGAGACGTTGTAAGCGATACATTGTTAACACAATCGTGTTGAAAATGTCGAGAGTGCGTAGAAACAATGCATCGACTCGGTTGCATGCTAACGTAGTAAAGAAATTTTTACATCGGTTTCCCGATTTAATATATGACGGTACCGTAGTGAAATGTTTAGTTTGTGAAACAACTTTATTAACTTGGAAAGCAAGTCAGTTCCAAAGACATATAAATAGTGACAAACATAAATCGAATAATAGTGGACGCAGATCATATAATAAATTTGTGTGTGATTTAACAATGATGTTAATTGCGACCAATATACCAATGCAGAACACCCAATGTTTCGTCAGTTTTGGAAGAAATACAATCCTACGTGAAAATTACCAGCAATAAGTACGCTACGGAATTACGTACCGTCAGTGCGTGAGAGAATTGTAAATTGTACGAAAAATACGGTAAAAAAAAAATTCCTGTGGTTAACAATAGACGAAACTACAGATATTAAAAAACAGTCCATCCTAGCCATTCTAGTACGGACGCTGACTCCGCAAGGACCTTCTCCTCCTTATTTACTAACCTGTAAACGAATGCAAGGGTGTACTGCCAGAGCGATATATGATGTATTAATAGAAACACTACACAAATTTGAGATTTTACCGAAGCAAGTGTTAATGTTAGTTACCGATGCTGCCAAGGTTATGTGTTCCACGGCAAACTTACTCAAAACGATTCAACCAAACCTGCTGCATGTCACATGTTTGCTTCACGCTTTACACCTTGTAACAAACACTATACGTACAACTTATCCTGATGTGGATCAACTGATAGGACAAACGAAAGCGGTTTTTCTTAAATCTCCGAAACGGATTCGGCTATTTCATTCGCTGTGTCCTGATATACCCGAGCCGCCGCAACCAATTCTTATACGATGGGGTACTTGGTTAGAAGCAGTATTTTATTATTTTAAACATTTTGAAAAAATTAAATCAGTGATTTTACAACTAGATGCCAAAGAAGCAGCTGCAATACGGCTCAGCCAGGTTCAATTTAGCAATCCTCAAGTTGCAGCAAATTTAGAAATTATTTACGACAGTTACGTTCCAATACTGGACGCAATAAAAAATTTACAGAACACTGCGCTGTCTTTATCGGACTCATTAGCAATTATTGACCACGTAAAACTAGTGCTGCATATCCTTGAAGATGAAAAAAGTGATTGTGTCCGTGAAAAATTTAACAGTGTATTAAATAAAAATGTAGATTTTACAAAATTAGGGCAACTTTTTACCAATACTGAAGATCCGTTGTACAGATACAAAGAGCGCTTTAACTATGCAAATATAACATCTCTCAACGTCGAACAATCCTTCTCTGTATATAAACATATATATACGTCGCTACGTACGAACCTTTCCGAGACTAATACAGAAACATATATTATGGTGCAGTTTTTTCATCGAGCACATCCGCATTTTTTTGCAACAATGTAAACATGTTGGGTAAGTTATTTATGTTTTTTCTTAACGTTTTGTATAGGGATTCGATATATTTATTTTTAAGTAAGCGCACTGTTATTTTGCTAAACTCTCCACGCAACGCCACTGCTGGGGCACATAGTCTGCCGTCTTTAGTTATGATAATAGTATTTTCTGGATAAGTCACTTTTCGTGGTATTCTTTTTATTGAAAACGAATTGCAGAATCGTATGCATAGGTTCTCAGTGCGAGAAATTGAAAAAAATTCTTCATCGATTACAGCGTCATTAATCTTGGATTGAAAAAAATCAGAGAAATCCTACGTACTTTTTCCAGTAGATTTCGAATCTGTAATAAAGTATACGTATTTCTATTTAAAATTTCAAAGTTACCCCCGCGTCAGCTACAGGAAGTTTCGTGAACTGCTTATTTTTGGAGATATTTGAAAGTTTCAAGTTAAAAAATACACCGGGTATAAATGTTTATTTAAAATGTGTAATATTATATAAGCGTGTATAAAGTAACTCCCAATTGTATGATAGTAATTATCGAAGGCGGATCCCTTTATAAAATAACATTTACTTAAAAAAAAATATTCAGATTAAAGGTACTACTATTTTATGTTCTGTCCATATACTTAAAATACAAGATACATATCATATATCTAAATATGCAACAGCGGTATACTTCTTTCTTCGTTTTCTTGATTCCCATCACGATCGGTGGATGATATCTTCTTGCTCCGTCGTATTCTCAGTTAAGCATCATCCTGGGTCTTCCATATTGCCATGGAATCCCGGGGTTGTAGTCGGCGGCATTTGGATGATCCAATCCCCTCACGAATATCTTCTCGGAGTTCTTCTTGATTTCCTCCTGTATTGTCAGCATGTTGGTATCGCTGTGGACGGTGGTGTTCCTCGCGAACCATGGCACAGCGAGGACAATCCGAAGCACCCGGTTCTGCACGACCTCCTCATGTAACAGTTCGCAGCGGTCGCCCAAGCCACAGAAGCGTACAGCATCGATGGTCTGATGACGGTCTTCAAGAGCTTAATCTTGCAAGCAGGATCAAGCTTACTTCGCCGATATATCATTGCATAGAACGCCGTCAGCATCTGCTGCGAGCGATCCACCGCGAATGTCACATGTGAGGTAAACGTCAGCGGCGTGTCCAGGACCGCTCCCAAGTACCTAACCTCGGTCCGCCATGGAATCTCAGCCCTGTCCATGGTCAGCGCTCTCGCCGGTGTCTCCTTTGTCTTCCTTTGTCCGCTCCTCGAGAAAAGTACGCCCGTACTCTTATCGGGTTGGATCCGAAACCTCTATTTGCTGTACCATGTTTCCAGTTGATCCAGTGATTCTTGGAGTCGGTTTTCAACAGTCCTCGCGCTCTTGAAACGGGTGCACGCGTGGTCCGCATACATCGCTATCTTGACTATCAGCACGGTCGAGATGTCACTGGGTGATTTTATTTTAGACGCTCAACAAGTATTTATGGACCCCGAATTAATTATTTATTTATGGACTCCGAATAGTGATTCGGATAGATTTAGTCAATATTTATAGACATTAATCCGGAATACCTGTAACGATCCGCCATCTAGAGGTTACTCCGATCAACCCACAATATTCTGTAACGCCATGAATATTGTATGTAATCTTCGTTAATTCCTTTCCAAATTACCTGAAGCCTCTGCTTATAATGTAAAAGAAAATTTGAGACAGTTCTAAAAAACAATCTAGGATTTCGTACTGTACACCGAGCTGTTGACTTGTTTGATGGTAAAGAAATAGATTTTTCCAAATCGGGGATCAATGTGCCGTCACTAATAAACTTTATGTACTTTAAATATCCACCTATTTCATCGGTAGATGTTGAACGGTCGTTTTCAATTTATAAATGGATTTACGGTGGCAGACAATTAACACATCAGCATACGGAACAATTATTGGTGATTTACTATCATTAGAACTGTGGATATAAGCGATGAACAGACGAGATGTGTCATATATTTTACAAACCCTGCAATATTTCTTCTGGAGAAGATGTATTTACTCTTACTTGGTAAGTACAACGTGTTTCAAAAAGAACTTCATCTCAGTAGGCACTGAGTAACTAGTACTTGCAAATTATTTTATTTTTCACTTAAGTATTATTTGTTCATTTCACCTTGGATACGGTTACCATAAACACGCCCGTGAGCGTTATAACTGGGCGATATGGCTCATAACGCCATGTAATTTACTCACAGTTTTCAATGTTGTGTGAGTATAAATAGGGCCCGAGAAGAAAGGACATACATTTTACAGGACTAATAATTTGAATTTTTAAGAAAGTCTAAAGAAAGACGCAAAACTTTAGCATTCTTTATTGAAATTAAAGTATCTAAACATTGACAACTTGAAAACTTGAAAATGTCAACAAATGTCATTTAAAATAAAATTAAGGTTAAATCGTTGATTCAAGGAGTCATGTTAGAAGCGTACATGACACTTCACAGAAATCTCGAAACTTTTCCAATGTAATTTGAACTTTCCGCTTAAGAAATTAATTCTTCGTGAAAAATAAAATCTTGTATGAACCACTGGCGTTATGGCAATTATATTGCCGTTGATCGTCATTCATCCCTCTGGCTGAATTAACCTCGACCTCGGAGCAATATAATACCCATAACGCCCTTGGTGCATAAATAACTAATAAGCCTCTTGCCTTTTATTTATAAGTTATAAATAAAAGTTATAAATTATAACTCACCATATATCTAATGTCATTTTGACATTTGTATTTTGTGACTACTAAATACTACTAAATAATGTACACATTGGAAGAAAATATTAGTAGATATACTATGCCGGTTCGAGCACAAAATCCCATGTATTTTCTTATGGAGGTTCATTTTGCACTTTCAAGGTCGTTTGAGCTGTGACATAATAACTGAGTAACGCAACTAACTTCACGTTGATTAGCAGCTCCGAAACAGATAGTGAACAGGTCTGAACAGATAATGAACAGATAATGAACAGCTTCGAAACAGATATAGAACAGGTCTGAACAGATAATGAACAGCTTCGAAACAGATATGGAACAGGTCCGAACAGATCTGTTCGATATCTGTTTCGAAGCTGTTCATTATCTGTTCATTATCTGTTCAGACCTGTTCACTATCTGTTTCGGAGCTGCTAATCAACGTGAAGTTAGTTGCGTTACTCAGTTATGATGTCACAGCTCAAACGACCTTGAAAGTGCAAAAGGAACCTCCATAAGAAAATACATGGGATTTTGTGCTCGAACCGGCATAGTATATCTACTAATATTTTTATTTTTGAAGCATCTTGCCGAAGTGCACAATTTCTTAACGGAGAATGGCAATATTCCTACACGGAATGTAAGCGACAGTTTCACCTGCAGTTTCCTAATAGAGTTGGAGATAATATCACTTTACATGATCACATTTGCCTAGTCGTGGAGAAATTTCGGGCTACAAGATCTGTGTTAAAAGGCAAAAATGAAGTATATAAAACAAGAAAGAATGAATAACTTAAATGACTTGATGAATACAATCAGGTGCGGCTCGTGATGACGTACTGTTAGGGCATGTACAATGATGCCAGGCTTCGTGTATTCTCGTGTACTAACTATAGCGTTTTCTTAGTAAACACCGAATACACACCAGGCACTCGCATCATTGTACGTGCCCCTACAGCCACCACGAGCCGCGCCTGCATACAATTTCAATTAACGGTAATGCAATAACACCAAAGGCATTGCAGAATATTTTTAACAACATGAAACGTCGTATTGCATTATCCATTGAATAGTACTGTGACCATTATTATAATTAAAATTTCTACAAATTAGTTATTTACCTTGATTGTTTGATTAATATCCCACCTTTAAAGATATCTTATTAAATAAATTAATAATCTAATTGTACTTGTTATTAATTTCATCACCATATCTGTGGATGATAAAAAACCTTCATACCATTTAATCTATAACTGCATTTCAAGAATGCAGAACATCATAATTTATAGGAGAATTCTTTTTGAAATACGTTGTACTTATTTCTCTTTACGTATTTTGATTCGCGTGTGAAAAATGTTTGTGATGTCCTCGTTCCGTCCCTAGCACTGACGTCATGTATCCCTGACCGCCGATCCCCAGTTCTAATATTCCTTAACGATATTTTTCTTCGCTATTTTAATGCTTTAAAAAATATGCAGACGAATACTAACTCTAATACAAACAGCTTACAAAATGAATTCATAACACAAGCGCCCGTACAAAGTTAAACTACGTTCAACGTACTTATATAAATGTAATTCAGATAATGGACAGATTAAAGTGACTGACCCAGTATTTTGTTATCCTTAATGCCGTTTACATTCCCTCTCCTGTGCAAAAAGTAAGTTCGCTTCACTTCAAAGATTACTCACGTTTATCTGCAGAAGAACAGAAACGTAATATGCGATTACACATATCACATCCAATTCTTCTCGTATTTGTATTCTGACGTACACAAACAAACCTTTTTTTTATTTTCACTTTTTCAGCAAAGAACAAAGAACGCATAAAATATCACTCATGTCACATTTAATATTAAATTAGTGGAAGAGAGTTGGCTACTTAAAACTTTAAAGTACACACATGTTTACCTATATTCGATATACGAAATATGAATGTGGAAGTTTAAATACGAATGAAATAACTGAAGTGAAGACTAAAGAACTAAATTATCAGCTGTATTTACGTAAATATATGATAAACAAAGATATGGACCGGGTTTAATTACATTTTAGCACTAAAAACTTGGAAATTTTTGATGAATTACAAATAAATTTCTTATAATATTACTTTTTGGATAGATTTTCGACTTTTTCAAGATATTTTAGACAGTATATAGATATATTCATTCGCAAGAAGACACTTGTATCATATGTAGATTAATTTTTGCAGATAGTTTGCCAATTAATTCTTCTAAAACATAGATTTTATAATAATGCGAATAAATTTTTAAGAATGTTAATCTCGAATTCCCAAACATATTAAGTTGTCTATTTATTCTAAACAACGATTATGCGTGAACAATTTCAAAATATTCATAGCTAGTGATTAAATATTATTCAACTGTCCTCGTTATAAAAAGAAATAAACCAATGGTCACGTAAGTTTAGCTACGAAACATGATCGAATATTATAAAAACAAAATACTGTGGATATTATGTAATTCTGTATAGACAACACAAATTGCAAACCTATAACAAATTAAGCTCTCACATTCAGTAACAAGTGTAACAACGGATATACTGCTTGATTAGATTGAATAAAAACGTAAGGCAAAGCTTACTACAGGTGTGCAATTTGTGTTGCCTATACGCAAAGAAGTCTCATTATTTAAATTTGGATAAAGGAAAGAATATACGACACGACATTATTATATTTAACTTGCGTATATACATGTAGCAATTTGGATAAATGTGTGTTCTTTCTCTAAAATGGAATTTCTGTAAAATACTGCTCTATTGTCTTGCCATATATTAATATTCCGTCTTGTAATCTAGGATATACATATTCAGATTACGTGTCCGAATATTGATATATCCCAACACAATAAATTCAATTTAAAAGTGGTATTTTACAGAAATTTTGTTTGTGGGGAAAAATATATACGTATTTCACGTATTTGCATCTATAACATATACCTAACATATTCAATGTCATTTTGCTTTTTCTTTGTCTACGTTTACCATTATTTTAGAAGGTTGCTGTACTTCTATCACTTCTGTTACGAGTAAATAAATGTATTTTTTTCTAAATGAGATCAACTTGTAGAGAAACTCTTCGTACAAGTATTTGTTTGTTAAATTCGATTGATATTTTCAACGTCAATACTAATAATACATGGAAAATTTACTTCATTATAAAATACATCTATCAGATCTTTATATTCGTTTGGTTCCTAAATTATACTGGTATACATCTTCACCTAACTTGGTCTCCAAAAGCTGACTATGTATTTCTATGCGCTTATAGATAAATTTATGCACCGTGTTAGGAAATGGTTTAGCTAAAATTAAAGGACAGATTCTTGATCAAAGTTCTTATGATCGCTTTTCTCCTAGTCGATTAGTTTTCGAGAAACACAATGTACAAGATAGACCCCAAAAATTTAGGCAACTACTGATATAATACATACTCCTTTTTTCTATCAAGTGATGTGTTGATTAAAATATTTAAGATGTTACTTAGCAATATTAAAAAAGTAAGACATTATGTCAAATTGACAGTATCGGTTCAATTTAAAATGATTCGATATTCCATTCAAGAGTACGCTGACATGCACTTTGTGTATGGTGAATGTGGTGGAAATGCCAGGAACGCAGATTACACAAAATACGTCATATTGACAGTACTTAAAATGTCACCGATATCATAGGCATCTGTAACAAATAAACGTGTTGTCTATAAGTAGTTTTATAGTTTGTGTCTCGTCTATATTAGTAATAAATTTGACTATGCTTTTTCTCCAAAACGCTACATATTTCACAAAAATGGCATATAACTTTTTTGTTATAAATAAATCGATCTGTAAATTTTGGCTAAAGCATTCCCTAACACGCTGTATATTGTACAATTCATTTGATGTAAAACAAGACTATCGTGTATACATAAATAAATATACATAAGAATCGTTACAGTTTAAGTAAAATTCGTATAAGCAATACGTATATAGGATATACTGTGTAAATATTTAATAATAAAACTGCATTTTTAAAGCCCTTACTCCTCATATTTGCATATGTAAATTATATACGTTTGTATATACATTTGTATAATTAATAGCTATTTATGTAACCAGTTATGAAATGGGTTATTTTGTGTAACGAAATGGAATGTTTGCAGGACGAGCGAGCGTAGCGAGCGAGATCCTGCAAAATGACATGAGTTACACAAAATAACATTTCATAACGTGTTTCATACAAGATTTTATCTAATTTTGACCAAAACATAGATTTATAATTTTCCAGTTGATCTGACATTAAACGTCATAAGTCGTATTAAATAATTAGTGACAGTTTTCATGCTATTGATAATAATTCATTTGACTTGACAGGTGTTTGTTAATTTAAGTATAAGTATTTACTTTTATTAGCTAAATATTTCGGTGCATTGTACGAGTAAAAATGTCGGATTCAGATTCAGGTGTACGATTTGGCTTATGAAAAATTTGGGAAGTGGCTTAAAGACAAAAAAATTAAATGTGTTAATGAGAAGGTTTTATTAGCCTATTTCGAGGGAAGAAAGAATCAAAAAGCGTCAACACTCTGGACTCTTTATTCCATGTTACGAAGTGAATTGTCTTTGAAGAAGAATATTGATATTGCAAAATATGCCAGTTTACATGCATTTAGAAAGAGGCAGTCAGAGGGATACCATGCAAAAAAGTCTAATATTTTGTCAAAGGAAAACGTCTCCCGGTTTATGACAGAAGCTGAGGATAAAACATATTTAATGACAAAGGTCGCATTGGTCGTTGGAATAGCTGGTGCTTGTCGAAGAAGTGAGCTAACTTTTCTACGTGTGGGGGATATTTTAGACGAGTTTTCTCATTTTGTAATAAAAATCCCTAATACAAAGACAAAAGTAACGCGCGAGTTTGTGATCACAGAAGGAAATATTGAAGGGCAAAATTTTCTTGATCTTATTAGAAAATATATTTCTTTGCGTCCACAAAACGTTAATCACGATAGGTTTTTCGTCAAATATAATAATGGTAAATGCGGGGCACAGCCAGTTGGCATTAATACAATCGGTAATCTACCGAAAAGAATTGCTGTTTTTGAAACTACCAAATCCCTTCTTATTAACCGGACACTGCTTCAGAAGGTCATCGGCTACCTTTTTGGCAGATTCTGGTGCGGATATTTTTAAGGTTAAACGACATGGAGGCTGGAAGTTCAATACTGTAGCTGAGGGCTATGTAGAGAATTCTATAGAAAATAAGAAAAGGATTGCCAATGATATTCTTGGTGAATCAAGCTCAAATGCATATTCCGTTTTGCATCATAACATCAGAGTACCTGCCATGAATTCTACGTGTGCAGGAATTAACCTCACCAATTGTTCACATTGTGTCATAAATGTTTATAATGCATAAAATAAAAATTTAACCAGTTTGTGTCATTTAACGTTCCCCTTTATTAACTTGAGATGAAATGATTTTTTCAAAATATTTCGTAACTAGTGATGAAATGAACTTTTCAACATTAGTTACGAAATATTTTACTTTTCGTAACTAGTTACCAAAAGTAAACCGTTTCCTAACGTCATACAGTTTTGAAAAGTGTCACTTTATGTGTCAAAATTAGATAAAACACGATTATTGGTCTCTATTTGAAAAACAAATTCATTTGCTGTCCTTCGCAAATTTGAATCAAAAATATTGTAACAAAATGATTACGTTATCGTATTTGTGTTACTATAAATAACAAATACTAAACGAAATTATTTGAAAAGAGATGTTATTGCAAAAAAAACATACAAGAACAAATAGTTTAATTCAACTACTATAAAAACTTTCTATCAGACAGATTATGTCGAACTTCTAAAGAAAAATTATATAACTATATCTAAAACAATTACAAATGAAACAGACATGCAATATACACATCTGTAACTGTACACATGGACAATACACCTCGTATTTTCCAGCAGACGAAAGAGACTATGCCGAAAATGGTAACCCTCCCCTTGATGCCATTTTCGGCATAGTCTCTTTCGTCCGTCAGATGTCACTATATTATATGGTGCTACCTGATAGGACAAAATTTGCTATACCTTATAGGCGATTTAAGCTTTAATTACTTCACTAGCTTAACTGATGACGCCTAATAGTAAATGGCAGAAACACGTGTCTTAAGCAGAAGTAAATGCTGGTAAATACGAGGTGTATTGTACATGTGTACTGTTACAGATGTGTATATTGCATGTCTGTTTCATTTGTAATAAATGCGTAATACGTGCTTAACATATTGATATACTTAAACCTTTTTTGTCTAAAACAATGTTGAAGTCATAAGTATACTCGCCATGGCAGAAGTGTTACCAACTTTTGAAAACTCGTAAAATTTTATATTAAAATTCGTTTTATTTCAATTTCTCATTAATTTACATCATTACAGGGTTCTGTATTTAATTTATATATTTCGCAAATGGCTTACATTTCCACGAAAATAGTAGGAAAATCTTTTATCTCACATCTTTTATAAGATCTGAATTGATATAGTACGGTTCTTCTTAAAGTCAAAACAGAAAACCAAGTGATTTCGATTTTTTCCTAGATTTTATAGATATTCTAACATCTACATAATATTTTATAAATTATTACGTTTATTTTGTAAATTGCGACCGATATGAGACGTGCTATTCGCTGTGAGCATGCGTTAAGACGTTAAGGTCTTGTGGTTACACTTCCGTTTGAAATATCGAAGACGCTTATTGTATGAAGTTTTGAAACTATTTTGGTGTTTTGTGTGGTATATCGTGCAATATTATGATTGAAATCACCTTTTGCGATAGGTTTGTATGTTTTAAATCTGATGCCGAGTCTTAAAATAAATTTGATGTCCGTCTGGATGTGACAAATTAAAATTCCTGCCGGAATTACGCAGCAAAGGAATCGCCCACGTGCTCGGATTCTTAACCGTAGAATTGTCGTGTGCTGAGGCCTGGAATCGGACGTATCCATTCAAAGATAAGTTTTAAACGTTACTAGGCCAGTGGGTTGCATTTAATTAAGTTTATCGCCAATTGTTATTTCAAATCTTGAAGGCACATTTATCTTCAGTTGCCATCTTTCATTTCCTGTTTGAAGTCTGCAGTTGATTTTCTTTTCTGTTTGATAATTAATTTTAACGCTTTGGAGACAATATGAAATATTACAACCTTTACATTTGATAATTAATAATTAATTTTAACACTTTGTAGACAATATGGAATATTACAACCTTTATATTTAATAATTAATTTTAATACTTTGTAGACAATATGGAATATTACAACCTTTATATTTGATAATTAATAATTAATTTTAACGTCAGGCTAGCTCTAGCGGTTGGAGTATGGGACTTTCAATCTCAGGGTCGTGGGTTTGGGCTTCACGTTAGGCGTCAAAATGTTTTGCTACTGGAATTGCAAAAGTAAATATCACAAAACTAGCTTTCGAAAATTTACGGTATAATGCCGAAACACTGCATACATTTACCTTTGCGAGACGGTGTTGATGGTAAAGGTACAATTCAACTAAGCCAGGCTGACTAAGTTCAGTGAAGACGGCGAGGGACTTATCTAAACGTTAGCTGTAGCTTCTTGACGTTTCTTTGCTCCTACACCTGGTGGGTGCGTTACAGCTTATACGTCATGCGTGTGACGTAGGCCCTCTTTAACAATTTAACGATAATTTACGGTGGCGCCCCTATTACTAAGGCAGTCACTCAGTAAAGTTTAGTTAAGACTCTCGCCGTATTCACTTGGCTTACCGCCAAATAGCTATGTCAATCTGAAGAATACGTATAAATGTCTAACTGAAAATCAAAAAAGAAATTTCTTTGTAATTTATCAAAAATTTCCAAATGTTTAGGGCCAAAATGTAGTTAAAGTCGGTCCATATCATTATTTATTTTATATTTATCCAAATACAGCTGTTATTCAAGTACATTGACCTGCAAAAGAGTCGATAACATTCTGGACAATATTTTGATACATAGTGAATTTATTGTTTTCTACCAAAGCTTTTTTGGCTGCACGTATGACAATGTTTTTTATGTGAATATTTTTACGTCGAATATGTCGACAAACTTATGCGGCATTAATTAAAATGTGATTAAAACTAAATAGTTTGAACGTGGGGCTTCTTTTAAAAGTAAAATTATTATGTTTATAATGAAACAAAAATCGTCGTAAAATAAAAAGCTTTATGTAGCGTATCTAATGCAACAGATACCTGGTTTTTAATTATTTCTTTTGAATGATTTTTATATATAATTTTTTGTCATTAAATTTGTGGTGGTACTGACAAATGCCGATAAAACAATATATATTAATCGGTAAAATGAACTACTGATGAATTAGAGAGAGAATTCCTTGTTGCCGCCCGTATATTTACCTAGGACAGGACCGGACTCGAATAAAGATAAATAATTTTCTCGTTACTACGAGAACACTGGATCGCGATTTTTTGTATGAAGGCATTACTCATATGATTCATTTTCGGCCCTCACCATGGGGATCTCGCTTATTATTGGAGATAGAGTATAGGTTTAAATTTGGCAAAGTTGTTAAATTTTGTGTTTGTTATAAATCCGTAAAGAAAATAGACCTGTGACAAATGACCTTCGTTATTTTAAAAAAAAAACGCGAAAACCCCATTTTCTTCTTTTACCTGTAGCACCGACATTTGGCCTTGTAGAGAAAATATAAACACATCCTTGTGGCCATTTCTAAACCTCGATCCAGTGGTGTACTCTAAATTTTTTATACGACGTTTCGTTTCTTTCTGGCCATCATCAACTATCTAATTTCTTATAGGCGCCATATTGGATTTAGACATCTTCAGAAAGAGTTTTTTTTTCTGATTTCAACCATGTACCACATGCTGACTAAAGTTTTTGACATTAGGTTTTATTTGAAAGAATAAATTATAAGATTAAATAAGGTAGCCATGGAATTTCAATCTGTCAAACATTTCATTTATTGTTCATTAATAATACAAAAATGTCATACACTAACGAAGAGAAACGATATATGATAAGTATTTTTTATTCTTCGAACCAAAATTCAACAGTAGCGAGTACAAGATATCTACAATTATATCCAGAACGACAACAGCCTCATCGTACCATTTTTCTAGATCTCGACAGTAATTTGGTCGAGAATGGATCGTTTACTAAGCCGCGTAATGGTCAAGACAACAGGAATTTAAATGAAAATCGACAAGATATTTTACAAATGGTAAATTAAAAGCGTGTTTTCAAATTTCATGTTAATCTTGTATTTTTATAGATAAATAATAATCCATCAATTTCTACACGCGAAGTAGCGTCAGAATTAAATTTGTGCCAGTCCAAAGTTTGGAGAACTTTACATAAAAGTAGGTTTAAACCATACAGGATCCATGTTAGTCACTCTTTACTGCCTGGAGATAATTTGAGAAGGCTAGAATATTGTAATTGGTTAAAGGGAAAGATAGAAAATGACGAAAATTTTTTAAGCAAAATCATCTGGTCAGATGAAATAAAATTTACAAATTCTGGAATGTTCAACATAAATACGGAGCACTATTGGGCAGTACAAAATCCCCGACAAAACAGGGCTAGAAGACCACAACATCGTTTTGGAATAAATGTTTGGATGGGTATTTTGGCAAATCGTCTCTTAGGACCAATTATGTATGAAGAACATTTAAATGGAGAAAGATATTTAAACATTTTACGTACATACGTATATGACTATCTTGACAACAATATCCCATTAAATCAATTACAATATTTATGGTGGCAACAAGATGGCGCACCAGCACACAATGCAGCTGTTGTTAGAAATTTCTTAAATCAAGAGTTTGCAAACCGTTGGATTGGAAATATAGGAGTTGTTGAATGGCCTGCGAGATCACCTGATTTAAGTCCGCTAGATTTCTTTTTATGGGGATATGTTAAAAATAATATTTATAAAGTAGATGCGCCACAAAACATTGAAGAATTACGAGACAGACTTCAGAATGCCTTCGATGCAGTTCCTAGAGAACTATACAAAGGGCAGTACAAAATGCCAGAAGGCGTGCCCAATTGTGCATTACCGAAGATGGCCAGATAATTGAACATTTACTGTAATTGTTTATTGTTTACTTTTCTATGAATTTTTATTAATGTTTTTGTTATCTTGTACTCGCTACTGTTGAATTTCGTTTCGAAGAATAAAAAATACTTATCATATCTCGTTTCTCTTCGTTAGTGTATGACATTTTTGTATTATTAATGAACAATAAATGAAATGTTTGACAGATTGAAATTCCAAAGGCTACCTTATTTAATCTTATAATTTATTCTTTCAAATAAAACCTAATGTCAAAAACTATAGTCAGCATGTGGTACATGGTTGAAATCAGAAAAAAAAACTCTTTCTGAAGATGTCTAAATCCAATATAGCGCCTTTAAGAAATTAGATAGTTGATGATGGCCAGAAAGAAACGAAACGTCGTATAAAAATTTAGAGTACACCACTGGATAGAGGTTTAGAAATGGCCACAAGGATGTGTTTTTATTTTTTCTCTATAAGGCCAAATGTCGGTGCTACAGGTAAAAGAAGAAAATGTCGTTTTCGCGTTTTTTTTTTTAAATAACGAAGGTCATTTGTCACAGGTCTATTTTCTTTACGGATTTATAACAAACACAAAATTTAACAACTTTGCCAAATTTAAACCTATACTCTATCTCCAATAATAAGAGGGATCCCCATGGTGAGGGCCGAAAATGAATCAGCCTGTATACCTTTCATCCCTTTTTTCTTGGCCACTATACACAACTAGCATTGTATATGTAAGGCAAGGCCTTTAATTATGTTTTATGATTTTCTTTTACATTACTCTTTTTGAAATATTTCCAGATGTTAATCTTGCATTTCCTATAATTATAGTCAAAACGTCGAATATGAACATATTCAGATAAAAATAAAACAATACATATGTACCTAACTGTAATTTTGTTTACTAAATGATATATTGTTGCTCACGAAAGCGCTTGTTTCAGGATCGTTATACATGTTCTAGTAGTGTATGGGCATTTGCGGTTACAATCTGGGAAATATTCAGTTTCGCTTGTGAGAGACCGTTTCATAATTTAACCAACGAGAAAGTCATTCAGAATGCAGAACACATGTACTACGGTGGCGAATTGCAGGTTGAATATTAAATCAACACATACTGTTTGTATCATGTTCCTATATAATAAAACTTTAATTTACAGGTTTTCCTGAACAAACCAACAATCTGCTCTGCTGAAATATATGATTTATTATGCCAGTGCTGGAGGAGAGACGATACATCAAGACCGACATTCAAGGAGATCCACTCATTTCTAACCGAATATTCTTGTTCTGACTGATCTTTATACCTACAATGCAGAGAACTGTCTTATAGTGTACATATCATAAATTGAAAGAAACACGTTTCTATTATCTGTGGTAATAATCTAAACACTAGACTTGAATCATAAATTCATAAGTGCAAAAGGTAGTGTTCTGTGCTTCCAAAGGTGTCAGTTTGGCACTCTGGCTTGTATATATAAATTTCCTATTGAAATACTTCTATTAATACCTATTTAACATTTGAGTACTTTGCATAAAATATTTATATTCTTAGTATTAGTGTAATAATTTAATACAAATTCTCAATGTGAATTCTATATCTCTTTGCCTCAGGAGCTACAAAAAGGTACTCCATATTACATTCACATTTTGACAAATGGTCATTCTTTTGTTAGAAGATCATTTTACAAATACTCACTTTTATGATGCATAACTACTGGTCAAATATATAAACTAAATAAAAGGCCATAAACCTTCCTAAAAGTTTGATTACAGCTACATCCATATTCTTTTTAAAAAGTTAAGTTAAATATTAACTCCACTAGCAGTTAAACTAAACATATTTTTATTGTAAGACTTGTGTAACATTGGTAGCAGGTCGCTTGCTTGAAAAGCACAAAATTTAAAATGCGCTTTGCAGTAGCAATAGTGTGAAGAGAACGGAAAGACCATGCCACAGATTGTTACTTTTGCATCACTAACATACTGGGCATTGGACTGAAGTCCAAGCATACGATACAGTATTCCAATTTGTCATTAGCTTGACCGGCCATTGAACATAGTGAACAATTTCCTATCGCCCCAAAACCAGAATCTCGTGGTTTAGACGAAGAAGAACCTGAATCCGGTGATAATTGAAGATATGCAATTCGCATCGATCACGATCTAGTGTTTCAAGCACCAGACTGTTCAACAGAACCACATCTGATTTCACAGACTAATCTGAATGATTTAATTCGAAATTTAAAACCAGTAAAATATCAGTCAGAACTTCTAGCATCCAGATTAAAAGGATGGAATTCCCTTGAAGGTGACGTATATATAACTCACTTACGAAAACGTGAAAAGAACTTACACATATTTTCGCTCAAGAAGGGACTTTGGTATCCCGCACGGATGTTGACAATTTATTTGACGCATTAGGGTATAAACATGAATCAAGCAATTGGTGTCTCTTCGTTGATTGTTCCAAATCTTAGTTAAAAGCAATTTTGCTTCATGACGGCAATAAATAACCATCCGTACATGACGTTCATGTGAAGGAATCATACGAGAATATGCGATATCTCCTAGAACACATCTGGTACAATGACTATAAGTGGCCAATCTGTGGAGACCTAAATATTATAGCGCTTCTTCTTAAGTCTGCAGCTGGGATATACAAAATACTGTTGTTTCCTGTTTAAATGAAGTAACTGTGCACGAGTCACTATATAAAAAAGGAATGGCCACTACAACAAGCACTAACTCCGGGTCTAAAACATAAAAGATGGCGGGTTAGATAATATGTTGAATGAAGTTGATCTAAGAGCATGAAGAGTTTTTAACAGTTGTGACCAATTTCCTTGGAAATGTCAAAGTTGAAAATTACGAAGATCATATGACTGAATTTCTTAATGCTTAAAGAGAAATGGGATGTAACATGCGTTTTAAAAATTAATAAACAACTTTCTGGATCCTCAACCCGATTTCTTTCGAAAAATTTGGGTGCCGTAAGAGACGAACAAAAAGAACGGCTCCACCAAGACGTCGCAGCCATGGAGAAGCGATATACCAATGCAAATAAAGTCCTAGTTTGCGCGCTGATTACTGCTGGGCATTAATTCGGGATGGTTAAAAGACAAAATCTCGCCCCAACAAGATTCTGAAGTAAGTGTAACATTAAGAAAATGCTGACATTGATATATTTCAGTATAACACACAACAATTCATAGCAAACATGTGTAGGTTATAGAAAAAATCCAGGGTCATTTACTGCTTTCTGGTGAAATTTTACATAACATATGCCCTGTTTTATCCACGTCACAAAAAGTTGATGAGTTCTTTATCTGCGTAATAAAAGAAGCCATTAAATAAATATAATCGAATTTTTTAAAACTGTCTAAGTCATAATGAATATAAGAGCAATGATTCTTTATTTTTTATATATATCATAATAATTTAAAATTATTGATACCTAATTAATCAAATACGAGGTGTGATCAAAAAATAAGGTGAATTAATTTTTATATCAGTAACTGCTGACGCTACATTTATTTGAAATAATAAATCTGATTCGTTGAGACACTCAGTGCCACGTTAGAACCAGCCCTTTAGAATTCGAAAGTTTATAAATTTGAAATTTCGAATTTGAGTAAATTTGAAACTCGAATATTCGACAATCGAAATTTAAATTCGATATTCGAAATATATAATTGAAAAACCTCTTTACCCTAGGGTGTGAGGTGATTAAAATAACATTTCATTTTACAATTACAACTTCAACTACTAATCATTACAATATACAAATTTTGCCCACTCTTTTCTGTCTCTCGCCATTCTTTTAGCCTCCATCCAATTCTTGCATTTCTTCTTTAGAATCGCGGCAACTTCATCATTCCACGATTTCCTTGGTCTTCCACGTCTTCTCTTCCTTTGTGCTTTTGTTTCACATATTGTTTTGACTTGTTGTTTGTCATTCATACGGCACACGTGTCCAAACCATTTGAGTTGGTTTCTCTCTAATACCTTTAGGACTGGTTCGATACCAAGTTCTTCTCTTACTGCTTCGTTTCTTATTTTATGTTTGCGTGTAATTCCTTTAACTGCTCTTAAATATTTCATGTCCATCGCCTGTATTCTGCTTTTAATTGCATTATTTAGTATCCAGCTTTCGCTTCCATACGTCAGCATGGGTCTATAGATGGTTTTGTACACTGTAACTTTCGTTTTCCTACTTATTTCTTTTTTCTGTATCAAAGTCTTTCTCAGGCTATGATAGACTTTCTTTGCCTTATTTATTATATCGTTCACTTCGTATTCCATGTTTCCTTCTCTGTCCAGTATTATTCCTAGGTATTTATATGTGTTGACTTGTTCTATCTTTTGATCATGTAGCTCGACATTAATTGTCGTATTTTTTTTGCCCACCACCATTACCTTTGTCTTACTTGGATTTATTTTAAGCTTTCTTCTTGTTAGCTCTTCTTCCCACATTTCCAAATTTTTTTGTAGATCTATTTGTTTTTCCGCGCACACCATTAGATCATCGGCGAAAGCACAGTTTGACAAGGACACCGACTGTAATTTATAGTGTCCAACATGTATTGGACGTACTCTGTTGCTAGCAGCTTTTATAACGTCATCCATAATTAATGTAAATAGTGTTGGGCTCATTATACCACCTTGTCTTAATCCATCATTAATATTAAACATTTGAGATTGCAAGTTATCTTTTCTTATGTAGTTCTTATTTTAGTATAGGCTTTGTATACTCTTTCTCAATTTTTGCCTAACATTTTTATCTTGTAGCACCTTCCATACCTGCTTCTGTGATACTCGATCATATACCTTTTCTAGATCTAGGAATGCTAGATACGGTTCTGCGTTTAACACTAAGTTTTGTTTTACGTTACAAAAAAGTGCCAAAGAAACCCATGAGATGTTAAAATCAATGTATGGCGATGGTGTGGTGACTCTGACTACAAATGGTATGAGCGATTTAATAGCGGAAATGAGTCGGTCGGAGACCAGCATTGGGGACGTCCTTCGATCTCAAAGACGGACGAAAACGTGCAAAAATTGGCCAAAATGGTTCGAATGACTATTCGGGATCTTCCTAAAGAACTGAACATATTGTGCGGGTCTGTATTAAGCATTTTAAGTCATAATTTCGACGAGACGAGTGAATCATAATTGATCATGGATTTCGAACAACGCGTTAACATTAGGTTTTGTTTAGGTTAAGTTTTGTTTTACGTTACAAAAAAGTGCAAAAGAAACCCATGAAATGTTAAAATCAATGTATGGCGATGATGTCGTGACTCTGAAGGACTGTTTACAAATGATATGAGCAATTTAATAGCGGAAATGAGTAGGTCGAAGACTAGCAATGGGGACGTCCTTCGATCTCAAAAACAGACGAAATCGTGCAAAAAGTGGCTAAAATGGTTCGTTCAAGCATGGGATTGACTATTCGAGATCTTTCCAAAGAGATAAACATATCGTACGGGTCAGTTTTAAGCATTTTAACTCATAATTTAGCCAAGGCGAGTGAATGCAAAATTTTTTCCCAGATTTTTGACTGACGAACAGAAGGGATATCGTATGAAGTTTTACATGGAATCGAAGGATCGTCTTAGTGCATATCCGGATTTCATGGCAAAAATTATACTGGAGATGGAAGTTGGATGTATGTCTATGACCCTAAGACAAAAATTCAGGGTTCCCAATGGAAAATGATTGGCTTTCCTCATACTTAGTCAGTCAAAATAGAACGTTAAAGTCATTTTTATTGGTTTTTTTTATAGTGAGGGCATAGGGCGACCAGAGTTGGTTCCAATGGAAGCAACTGTAAACTCCAAATATTACAAGGACGTACTGCAGCATTTGCAAAACTATGTAGAGAAAGAGACCAGAAAAATGGGCTGATAGCTTTCTCCTTCATCACGATAACCCGACATGCCATACCGCGCTTCTAATCCGAATTGTTGGCCGAAAAACAGATTCCTATATGTCCACATCCGCCTTGCTCTCAGGAATTAGCACCGTGCGACTTCTGTTTCTTCCTAAAAATAAAAACCGTGTTAAAAGGAAAACATTTTGCTAGCATCCCCGACATTTAAAGGGCCACGAGGGAGCAGCTAAAGGCTCGTCCGAAAGAAGATTTCCAGAAGTGCTTCGGATCATGGAATCAACGTTGGAATAAGTGCATCACTAGCTAAGAAGAGTACCTTGAAAAAGATTAATTTAAATTTGATGTAAGTTTATTAGGGTGGGTGTACTAATAGTTGACTGGTTAAGAACTTTTTTTTACAAAAAGGCTTGTAGTTAACTGATCTTTTAATTTTTCGTGACTAAAAACTAAAAACTAAAAATACATGCAAGTATATGTATCTGCTTTGTTGTTCTAAATATTGCCAGCCATCTTATATCAAAGGGTTTATTTTTATTATAAAAAAATTATTGAAAAGTTAGAAATCTTCGGTGATTGATTGTCCACCGAAAACTAGCAGTTGACCACAAATTCACCCAATAGTTGACTATTTGATGAAAGTAAAACAACTTTTTAAGGAAAGTTATATACTTATTTAAAGAAAAATGGGAACAACTTTTCAAATAAACACCTAAAAAATATTTTTACCATTAAAAAATTTCAATATTGCTTTTTTAAAAATAAAACATTTAGTTTTTTCTGAAAATATTTAAATAACGTGTTTTGAGAACACAAATTTGCAAAAAATTTTGTATGAAAACTTCTTAGATTGGTTGCGACATCTACCAGACAAAAGGCTTATTAACAGTTTAAAACCTTAGATAGTCCACAAAACCTTAGATTCCTTAATTCCGTGGATTAAATAAATTTTGGTCAACTACCGGTGCCACTATCCTATTTTATTCGTTATAAAATTCTTCACCATATTTTTGATTACACCTTGTATAATAATTTACTTTATGACGATATCATTTCCAAAATTAGCATTCTACTATGTTTACATATAATGTATTATGCAATCATACGAATAATTTTGCTATTTTAAGCTTAATAATATGTAAATTTCATAACGGAATTTTCCACATTACATATCGAAAATTTCTTGACGTAAGTCCTTTTAAATCTATATAAATTATTTACAGTTTCGATAATATAATGTAATCACGAAATTGACGTCTTGCGTATTTGTGTGCTCTATAAATAGTATTATGTAAATAAATGATAAATAAATCATTAATTAGAAACATATTATGTTTACAATGATTAGATCTAGTGCTAGATTGTAGTACGGAAGAAGATATATGTATCTGCACAAAATAAGCAAGGACCTAAAGAGAAAAATACTCATTGTTACTTAAAATTTTATAGTAACATTTGCGGTTGTATATATGAGGTGTGATCTAGAAATGCGGTGAACTAATTTTTATCTCCGGATGCTACATTTATTTGAAATAATAAATCCGATAGCCTGATTTGTTGAGACAGTCAGTGCCACGTTAGAACAGGTTGTGACTTGTCAGTCGACTTTCAGAGCTGGATGCGTTAAGTCGTGTTTACCGTGTCTATTGGGTAGCATGGATTTCGAACAACGCGTTAACATTAAGTTTTGTTTGAAGTTACGAAAAATGCCTAAAAAAGGAGCCTATGAAATGTTAAAATAAGTGTATGACGATAATGCGGTGACTCTGAACGAGCACGTACAAAAAGTGTCAAAAATTGTTCGATCAAACGTGCGATAATTTGAGAAGTTTCTAAGGAACTGGCATCTCGTACGGGTTCGTGCAAAACATTTTAACCGATAATTTCTAAATGAAGCAAGTGTTTGCGAAATTAATTCCCAGACGTTTGCCAGACGAAAAAGTTCCTGCCTGCCCACATCCACTTTACTCTCCGGATTTAGCACCATGCGACTTCTGGCTCTTCACAAAAATAAAAACCGTGCTAAAAATAAAACGCTTGGCTCGAGAACACAGTGACAGCCGCCGTCAAGACGAACGGCGCACGCGTTCCGGCTCACCGAGTAAGTAAAGAAACGATGAAAGTAGTGGCATTTCACCGGCGACCGAAGTCTCCCACTTATGCTATACCTCTCATGTCTCCTTACATTGCCAGACTAGAGTCAAGCTCAACAGGGTCTTCTTTCCCCGCTAATTTTCCCAAGCCCGTTCCCTTGGCAGTGGTTTCGCTAGATAGTGGGTAGGGACAGTGGGAATTTCGTTAATCCATTCATGCGCGTCACTAATTAGATGACGAGGCATTTGGCTATGTACTAGTTTATTCAACAATAATTATTATAAACATTTTGCGAATGGTGGTTGCCTCGCATAGGCATTACAATTGTACGCCGTGTGAGTGCGTATAGGAAACATTTTTAACATTTAATATATAACAAATGTATGTATATAACGAACTACATAACAAAAGGGCGCGACAGTGTAAATTGTACATTAAATCTAAACAATATTGACGAACGCGACAATGTATAAGACGGACAAGACAAGTGTATATAAACAAAATAATTTAACAGTATTATGTATAGTTAAACTTAATATTATAGGAACGTCATCGAATAAAATAATGTCAATTGTCAATAGTAAAACAAGAACGAAATCTGAAAGAAAAAGCTGCAACAAGACATGGAAAAGGCCACACCCGCACCAGACCAACAGGCCGGGCGCCACTCAATCACCCGCCCGCGGCGACCACACAAGGCGCATAAAGTCACTATGGATGCCGCACCCATCGCGCAATACAGAGGCGACCATGGAACGTGCGACACCCCGGCCAAAGCCGATTGCGCCCTTTAGTTTTGTGTTTAAGTAAGTCGCACCAGACGCCGCGGGTCCCGACAATCGGCGGAAGAACTTTCACACACTTATTGGTGCCGTATTTGTCTTTGACTGCGCCAAGGAACACCGGGACAGAATAATGTTGTACTTTGTCCTGGAAAGCCGCTCTTAAAGCTCTCGGACACTCCCAGTGGACCCTCACGTCCGTGACGATAATGCTCTCCGAGTCCACCAGGATTAGGTCCGGCTTTCGGAGGCTTTCGGAGATCTCCTAACGTATTTGGGGCTCCTCATGTACTACGAAACCCCGCTTTTCAGCCTCCTTCTTGATCGTCTTCACCACCGCATTGTGCCTATTAATTCTTTTCCAGTGGGTGACCGGGCATCGTTGAAAGACGTGTGACAAGGACTCCACCCTGTCGCACCCCGCCCGGCACCTACTGGCTCCCTCGGGGTTAGATGGTATACCAACCGCAGGTAGGGCATTGCCTTTAAGTTGTATGGCCCGGGTATACTCCCACCCGGACCAGTACGGCGGTGGGCGGTCGATCCAGGAACTAGAAAAGGTGTCAACAGATCCCTGACGCAGTCCGCCCCCGCTGTAGGACCCCTTCAGGCGCCCCGACATGGACGCCCGGATCCTAGCTTGTCCCTGTCCGTATTCCCGCGTCCAGACCTCCCACCGTTCTATAAATCTTTCATTCGTGCTGGTGGTCGCTGCCCATCGGATCGTCGCGTCCTCGGACCCCGCCAATCGTTGGAGTCTCCCCAGCAGGCACCACTGCCCGGAAACACGTCACCCCCAGACCGCCCTCTCTCGTTGGGGCGTGTAGGTACGAGTCTGTACAGGTGACGTGTAGATGGAGGGCTCGTTTGGTGAACTTGCGGATCTCTTTGTCGACGTTCTTCAATGCCTTCAAGTTCACCTTCACGTTCTGCAGGCAGTGGATATACCTGGGGATTAAATATTGTTTTAAAATCCGAAGCTTCTGCTGGGGCTTTCTGAATATTCGCTAGCTGTCGGTGGATATCCCCCACGAATACCCCATGAAGGTGTAAAAGAAGCCAAGGTACTTAAACGATCCGTCGGCCTTCACTGGCGGGATCACCTAGCCATCGATGACTAAATGGGCCTTAGTCATTACAGCCAGTTTCTTCCTGGCTGGGACTGTCGCAGTAACCATCGCCGTGCACTTATCCGTGTTAATGCACAACGACCGGTCCCGGAGGAATTTGTTGGTCTTATTCAGCAGGGCCTGGGCATTCCGTACATTGTCGGAGAATAAAACCAGATCATCCGCATAGCCCAGGCACGTCAGAGTTTGTCCGTCCTCCAAGGTCAGTCCCTTGCCCGACCCCTCTAGACGCGTGATCAACTCGTCCATCACGATGTTAAAAATATATGGAGAAAGAGGATCACCCTGCCTGACGCCCCTCCTGATCTCAATGGGGGACGTTACCTCTCCGAAACACGATATTTCTGTCGTTGTGCCGATGTACGCATCGGCGATGTATTTGATCGTCTGCCCTTCTAGCCCCACCCGCCGCAACGCCCTCGTCATCGTGTGAGACGAGGTCGAACACTTTCCGGAGATCTAGCGTGATCACCACATGCGGCTTGAGTCGTTCCGGCAGTACTTGATGACGTGCTCGACTACGATGTTATTCGTCAAGCACCCGTCCACTCTCCGGAAACCTCGCTGGTGTGGGTGGAGTTGAATTCCCGACAGCCTGCAGCCAAGTATCTTATGGAAGACCCTCAGTACCACCGATGTTATGGTAATAGGGCGCCATTTTTCGTTTGAAATGGCACCCTTCGGAACTAGGGTCGTCCTGGCTGCCTTTAATGCCCTTGGCGTGACCCCATATGCCAGCATGATGTTGTAAAGGACCACCAGCTTCCTCACATTCAATTTTCTCAGATCAGCGACCCTAATCCCGTACGGACCCGGGGCCGAAGACCTGGTAACGGCCATGGCCCTAATTACGTCCCCCTCTTCGTTAGGCAAATACGTGCTCGTCCCGGCCCGGTTCGTAGCCTTCACCGTAGGGTGTGGATCCGGTGGGGACTCTTAGCCAAGGATGCCCCGATAATAAGTGTCTATGTCATCCTTGGAGGGATGACTCGGTTGGCCATCCCGGTCCACGCCGAACCGGCCGTCAATGATGTCGGAGGCGAGCTCGGCGGTATTTTTCTTCAACTTTTCCTGGGCGATCTTATAAAGATACGCCCGATCTACGCTCGCCTCGGAAGCCCGATTTCCGTTCTTGGGCTTCGTAATCCTGGCGGGTCTCCTTTGCCCTCCGTTCGCGGAAGGTCCTCATGGACAGCACGTACGCCTCCAATGCCTCCCTTATGTTGTACGGCAACCTTGTTCCCGTGAGGGGGACTCGCGACCACAGCTCGTCGTCGGCCCCGTCCCAATCATCCCTGCCCATGCGATAGTCATGCAGGATCTGCAGGACCGGATCGCGAACACTACCACTAACTCACACATCATTCACCCCTAGAGCGGGACCGTCCGGCCACAGGCGAAGGGGGATGCAGCCCAGCCACCGATGATGGTCCGCCGACAGGTCCAAGGATGGAAGGCTTGCTCTTCGCTCCACAGCACCCTCCAGCTCCGCATTGTACTCCACTGGATGCGCCGACCGGGTATGCTGGCGCTATCCAGGGTACGTCGCGAAGGTCCTGCCGCACAGGCCGCACCGGTTAGTCTCCGCGGTAACCGGACCGCGACAATAATACCGTTGATGCTGCTTTAATGCCTTATCCGTGGCGTAATCTTTCCCGCACACACACGCGAATCTAATCCGCACAGGCGGCATGGCGGTATTTTATCTCGCCAGCCTATAATAAATGTTATAGAAAGTACTCCTGCGCCTCAAGTTGCCGTCAAGGCAAATCGTCCTGTCCAAACTCCACCGTAGACATGGCGCCGCACGCGCCGGATCCCGGACACGGCGGTTCGCGCATAAACAGGTCCACTGCGCATCCAGTTCCCGCCGCGTCGAAGTCAAATATGGTGATTGCGGTTGCTCCCACCGTGCCGCACCGCCCGCACTGCACTGCGCACGCCCAGATGTGCGTATGCGCAAAAACGACACGATTTTGTTATCGGAACCATCCCGGGTCGCCCCCAAAGTTATTATGCGCGAGAAAAATATTTTTTGGTCGACCGGAAGGGGGGAAACGTTATTCGAAAAATGACCCCCCCTAGATCAAACCGCCGGACCGCACCAAATACCCCGAGATGATTCCCAAAGCCGGCACGACACTTTCAGTTCGATGTTATAACCGATGGGAGCCCGCGACGTCACAGGGACCCGCGCGCACAAAAAAAAACGTTCGGTGAAGAGCCCCGCCGCCAAACACCAAGAAAAAACCAAAAAACCCCCCGCTTACCCCAAAACAAAAATTCTCATAAAAATCACTAATTCAACTATCCATTATACCCCTGTATGACCTACGTCACTTGTCATTGCGAAGAGAAAGTCGGCGAAAAACCCCGGCAGATGTTAACAAACAACACGTATTAGCAATTTCTGTCTTGGCAGTCTCCGAGGCGAGCGATTTATCAATTTTTGTTCAAAATGCAAAATGCACAGCCAATCTGTGGAGTCTGATCAACTGGCCCGTGTAGGAAGCCGAAAGACGGGCAACGGCCGAACCGAAATTCTACCTCATCCCTCCGACACCCGATGGCTCATTGCCCCAGAGAACCTGGTATAGAGACTTCACCGAGGCGTAATACAGCTGCCCCAGAGCTTACAGCCGCCACCACGTCCCCGTCCGTAATCGGAGCATAAATGAAGAGTGGGGCCGGGTCGATCTTAACTTTATACTCCTCGAAGTCTGGAGCGGACTGTGTGCCAAAGATGTCCCTGTAAGTGTCGGACATCTCTTCTCTACTCGGATACCGGACATCGTCATTATGGCCGCCTGGGGGAATATCGTTCAACAGGCAGTTGGCTAATTTCTGCCTGTCGCGCTTATAGAGCAGCTGAGCCTGTCTGAAATTAGCTGCTCGCGCTCTGCCTGCGACGTATTCTCCCCACCTCTCGTTGGCCTTAGAATGTCCAGGCTCTGAGTTTTGACGAGCCGGTATCAAGGTGGTAGACGCCTCCAGCAGATGGGATACGTAGGCGTCTAAACTGTCCGACACTTTACTCCTATGAAGGAGCGCGCTTAAAAGTGTACCGTCATGATAGTCCCACTTCGTTCCCGTTGGAGTATAGGCGTGTAGAAATAGCAAAATCGGATCTTCCTCGCCCTCAGAAAGTCCGCCATCGCCAGAAGCCTCATTCTCCGCTTCAACTCCTGCTTCTGGAGCCAAATCACCCGGGACAGCGATGACATTGCCACCCCGGGGGTCGAGCGGTTCAGGCAAGAGAGGAAGGTCTTCACCGGCTTCATCAATATCTGATCGCACCATAGCAATAAGGGACTTATAACGAGGGTGTTTGCGTCTGCCCTTGATGCTATCAATGGTGCGATGAATATGGCTGGCCAGGAATTTGTTGACAAAAGGACCTGTTTAGCCAGCCTCTAGCCGAGCCATTTCCAGCATCTCCACCTCGAACCAAGCCTCTCGTTGACCTTCTGCCGCTGCCTCTTGTTTTGCATTGTATTGCGTCAGATGTGCCCTTCGCATGTGTTGTCGCATGCCAGCTTTGGTTCCGAAGTCGCGCGAGCGGCCCTCCACCTCGCACAAAAAGGTGGGATCCTCAACGTCGGGTCCTCGTTCCAGCCCACGATCCTCCACGATCTCGGCCTCCACCATAACAGTTTCGGCTTCGACCCGTGGGGCGGCTAAAGGAACACGAGGCCGACAGAGCCGCTTGTTCACGTAAGTTTCTAAACCCTTCCGGGTCACATACCGCTTCCCGCACAACGCGCACTGGTGTCCTGCTTCAGGGGAACCCTCTCCATATCCGTAGAACTGGACTAGGAGATATAAAATTAGAGATTATTGGTTCCCCTCGTCGCCGTTACACAGCGCTAAAAGTCCTGAGCTACCCTTTGCCGTAGTCCGAAGACTACGTTACCACCGCCCACCACGTGGAGGCCTTGCTAACGCAAGGGGCAGCTATCCTAAATGCCTTACAGAGTCGACTAGGAGGGTACACACTCAACCCAGCGATTATTCTGATAGGACAACGAATTTGGAGCGGTTATACGATGGGCTGGTGCTACTAGGTTTTATCACAGTATTTCCGGCGTAGATGGTTGGCAGCCGGTTAGCCATTTCGATGACAAGCCCCAAAACCTCCCAGAGCACCGCATGACATCTGCCTGGGAGAGCACGATAAGCGGTGTCCGTCAGATGACAGGAACATAAACAACGAATATATAACAACGTAACGAAAAATGTCGCACTAGGCGACTTTCATATTATCCTAAAGATAGGGACGATAGTCCTTTCCATAGAGTGGTGACATTGACATTGTAAAAGCGGACAACACTGGACGATTAAATTTGTAAAGATGTAAAAATATGGACGGTCACAATAACGCTTTAAAACCTTGTAAAATGGGACGATACAAGCTAAAACACATTATTTTAAATATCTTGATCTCGTATGCGACCTCCTTCTCTTATGTCCTCGTGCTCTCTGAAGCCAGTGGCCCTTCGATGGACTGTTTTCATAAACTCTTTGTGAATTATCACGCTCCCGTTCACGGTGTTGTTGACGAGGCTCATTCTTTCGTCTCTCGAGAGGGACAAGATCTCAGCAAGGTGATTGTTATTAGTACACCAAGTCCCTCTAGCTCCTATTACGAGAGCCAGGACCACTGCGGTTCTCCCTGGGAATCGATCATGTATCGCATCCAGGGTCGGTTGCTGGCTGTAGTATGCAACCTTTTGTTTGCAGGCCATTGCCAGCGGGTTCGGACCCTCCCAAACGATGGTAACGTCGCAGACGATAAGATCTTCCCCCTTCGACATAATTATGTCTGGTTTTCGAAGGGAGCCGTCTGCGAGCCTCAGTCTTGGTTCCTCCTCCACCAACCACCCCTTTTTCTCGGCTATTTGCCGGATTCTGGCGGCTATACGGTCGTGCCGCCTTATCCTGTGCCAATGAGTGAGCGGGCAGCTCTGAAGAACGTGCGAAAGGCTCTCCGTCTTCTAGCAACCCGCTCGGCACTTACGTTCGTGGGGTAGATTGGAGGGCATCCCCTTGGTGGGCAGGAGATTACCCTTTAGCAGAACTGGATCTTCGGATCTTCCCTGACGCAAGCCGTTCCCCGAATACGAATCTTGGAGCCTTCTGCTCCAGTCCTTCTTTATATTGTTCGTATTACCGCCGTTCCCTAAGGTCCATCGTAGGAGCTTTTCGTAGATCTTATTGACTGCTGGTCTTGCGAGGACCGCGGCGGTTAACGGGTCAGCTGTAAAAGCTAGATTTGTCATCCTATTGCGCATGATCGCAGGCACATGGTCTTGGAGGGAAATTATACCTATACCGCCATCGCGAACACACGCATGGATGTAAGCGTCGGGACTAGATTATTATGATGCAACACATTTCTTACAAACATTCGCACACACCGGTCTGCGCCCTTTAGAGCGGTCAGGGTTACCCTCGGCGTCTGAAGAAGCCTCAAGAACTTTGGTATAAAATGATCGCGGAGCAGGTTAATTTTTTGGTAAGGTTGTAATGGGGCGGCCTTAGAGCGCGCCATAGCGTTCTTAATGAGTTCAACACTTGGCCGCTCTTGTCCCATGAAGCTGTATCGCGTGCCAAGGTATTTAAAGAAGTTACCCGGGGACAGCTGCGGAATAGGTTTGCCATCGACGAAGAACAGGTTCCTCGTGATGGCATACATCTGTTTTTCCCCGGGACGACACCTATGGACAACGCCACGCTCTTGGTGGTATTGAGCGACAGGCCGTGCTCCGCGAAAAAGGAAACAGCCTTCCTCAACAACTTATTGGCGCCACGGTGATCCTCGCTCACGAGGAACAAGTCTTCGGCGTAAGCCATAACCTTCACCCGGGAGCTCTCACTTGTTCAGTCCTCCTTCCTCTCCCTCCAACTTCTCAACGAGCTCATCTAGTACCAAGTTGAAAAGGGTAGGGGACAGCGGGTCTCCTTGTTTCACTCCTCGGGTGAGGGGGTCGGTTGATAGTGCCCCCTGCTTAATCGTAGTGAAGGAGCCCGCGTACTGTTCCCTAATCAGCCTCGAAGTACGCTCGTCCACCCTAAACCGACGGAGTGCTGGAAATACTGAATTATGGGAGACCGTGTCAAACGCTTTGCGCAGATCAAGCGCAACTACGCTGACCGGTCTCCTCTTAGCCCTCCTCTCTTTTATGATAGCCTCGAGAGCGAGGTTGTTGGCTAGCACTCCGTCAACCTTTCTAAAACCATTGAAGAGGCGGAGAATCACGGAGGAAATCGTGATAGGGCGCCAGTTGTCGACAAGGCTTAGAACTTGATCCTTGGGCAACAGGATTGTTCTGTTTGCCTTCAAACACCTCGGGATCACCCCGAAAATCGCCATGCAGTTGAATAGCATGACGAGCCTCCGCAGGGGCAGACGTCGCAGATGGTGGAGTTTAACATAGAGAATCATAGTTACTCCCGCCGTTTACCCGCGTTTGCTTGAATTTCTTCACGTTGACATTCAGAGCACTGGGCAGAAATCACATTGCGTCAACACCCACTGGGGCCATCGCAATGCTTTGTTTTAATTAGACAGTCGGATTCCCCCAGTCCGTGCCAGTTCTGAGCCGATCGTTGAATGGCGGGCGAAGAGGACACCGGCGGACGGACGAGCCGCCCACCGGGCCTCGCAGCAAGGAAGTTCCGCGGGAGGCCAAGGCACGGGACCGAACTAGGATCCGCGGACGTCGCGACAACGCCACTTCACACCCGCTTTCACTTCAGGACCCGCTTCCCGATCAAGCCCGACGCGCCCCGATCCTTAGAGCCAATCCTTATCCCGAAGTTACGGATCCAATTTGCCGACTTCCATTACCTTTTCAATGTCGGGAATGGTGTCTCCCGACTTGAGAGGGCCACAAAGGCTCGAAAGAAGCCTTCCAGAAATGCTTCGAATCATGGAATCAACGTTGGGATAAGTGCGTCGTTAGCCGAGAGGCGTACTTTTAAAGAGATTAATTCAATTGTAAGCTTATTACTTTATTTGTAATAAAATTATTCACTGTATTTTGTAATCACACCTCGTATATCAGAAAGTAAATATAGTAAAAATATATAATTTTAGTATCCTATCCCGACGTAGGAGAAATATATCCCGCTTATTGTTCGTTAATAGAACACCAGCTCTTGCCAGCGGTAGATGAATGCCTGGAGATGAAAAGAAGAGTCTCCGATTCTTGCCGAGACAAAATTCTCGTGGGGTCAAGACCCTAAAGAATTTAGGTATATTTAATTCGATTAGATAATAAAAAACCGTTTGTTTATATATAGTGACATTTCGGTTTCATTTGTTTTAACCTTTTTTGCCTTCCGGCATCAGCAGGGATGTTCATTTTCGTTATATTTTACAAAAACGTCAACTTACTATATAAAATCTTTTTTATAATTAAAAGGAAGAACGTACTCTTTAAAAAATGTTAATAATTAAAATCTATAAACACAAACTGACAGCCTGACACAATTAAATACAAATTGTAACAAGTGGAGGTGCATACCGTAATTGACTTTGAAACAAAAAAAAGAAGCAAAACGCGAGAGGATAGCCTGGGTTCGCGAAACTCAAGGGAAAAGGAATAAAGAATGATGAATTTATCCACTCAAAGCGCGCTCTATGATGTCCATGACGAACACCATCAACTTTAAAAGAGACCTGATGAGTAGATTAGATAATAGATAACGTTACACTTCTCAAGGGACAGTTAAGAAAAAGACAATGGAAGGGCTTCGAGAGAGAGAGAACTTGAGAAAAAACTCTAGTTTACTGAAAACGACAGCAATAGTTTATTACTTGTAAAAGACTGAAGAACGTAAATGGAGTCTAAAATATTACAGGAAAATAAAGACATATTACATATCTGAAACAAGATTATGATAGAGACGAAGAGTACTAAATCCTTGACTAAATTAGCTTTATGTATTATTATGAATTAAATTTAAAATGCCA
Organism: Melolontha melolontha; assembly: GCA_935421215.2. NCBI lineage: Eukaryota > Metazoa > Arthropoda > Insecta > Coleoptera > Scarabaeidae > Melolontha > Melolontha melolontha. The sequence goes on from OW285235.1 coordinate 216,928,815, forward strand.
TGTTTGCTTTGTTGTAATAAGGAAATTATCATTTATTATTGATTTAATAAGCCGTGAAATGTCGAAGCAGATTGAAATGTCAAACCGAAGTGTAATTTTTTGTTTTAGTAATTCCAGTTAAAATGATTTGATAGTCATAGTATTCTACTGGTACATAATGGCTCCTCATGAATAACAGTGACCACTATATGCTTTGATTGATATTGAAACACATTATTTTTTACTTGGACACAAAGCTGGAAAGATTTTGGTTACCTCATTCATAACAACGAATTGTTACATATTAGTTATACATGTGGGTGATAACTTGACTTGAGAATCTTGCCCGTACAGCAGAGTCGAACGCGCCCACCGCGCGTATGATCGTACAAAACAAATATTAACATCGATCGCTGAAGTTTGTGTTGTAGATCAACTGCTAATGGTGCACCGTACAGTCACGAGCAAGAAATTCTGATCGTCAAAGTCATGCTTTAACACAAAGGCAAATGCTCCATTGTATAACCGTCGTAAATGTCATAACCTATAATCATGTTGCATGGCAATAATTTCTTTGTCAAATTTCATTCATGTTGACTCTGTACTAATGACACATAGTTGTGCTCTGTGTGGGTGATTCGTGTTGACTTTTAATCTAAATAAACTTGTGTTTTAGTAAAATCTGTGTTTGGCTTCGCGAGATTGTATCTTCATCTCATCCGCACAGTACTAGATTATTTTTACGACACGCTTTGAAAAGATATAAATAATTAACATTACTGCAACAAAAAAGAAGTTAATATAAGATATAACTCAAAAAAGAAACTACAAAATATAAAATTTAATATGTGGTCATCTCTCCATCAGCCTCGATATTCTTTAACTATGCTATGCAGTTTGGCATGGAGAGACATAAATTTCTGAAATAGTCCTTGCCAAGCGTCATTTATTACAGTCAAGAGCTCATTCCTGTTCTGCGGCCTTACTTGATGCTTTTCAATATTTTCACTAAAATGCCACACATATGTTTAACAGTGTTGATGTCAGGGCTGTAACTCAGCCAGTCAAGCACGTTTATATTATAGTTCTGAAACCATTTTGCTACCCTGTGGGCGGTATGGATTGGACAATTATCATATTGAAAGATAAAGGCACCTTCCGGAAAAGTTCACACCGAGGGTTGCATAACACCTTTCAAAACCCTAATATAAACGTGACTTGTCAAACGTTCTTCAATACTTAGCAGGGCCCCAGAACTATTTGCCGAAATCCAAGCCCACATGTCTGCCGCTGGTTTCAAATTTTTTTACATATTTTTGGTTGTACCGTTGGTTTCTCGGTCTGTACACCCGCAACCATCCAGACGAGCATGACTGAAATACTTTCTCGTAACAATTTCTGATCGAAAGACGAATTTTCCTGGCAGCCGAGTGGTTCCATAAGTTCGCTTGTCGTAAACGGCTTCGAACGGTCTAAACTGACGCCGGAAAATTTGTTAGACTACTGCTTGTAAGGCCGAAGAGAAAGGACTATTTTCGATGATTCCAACTATTGCCCGATCATTTTCTTCTGTAGAACCTCGCGGGCGTCCGGAACCGGCTTGCCTTTCGATCGACCCATTCTACCTCCATCGTCTTACAATATAATTGACCGAACTCTTTGCCAATCCTAATTCAGTTGCTACCCTAGCTTCAGACATACCAGTCCCAATCAAGTAGACAATTTTAACTTTGTTAAAGTAGTATACTGGAGCCCTAATTTGGGACAATTTTACGCAATGTAAACCTTTAAATTTTTTGACAGTTCATTGACATAGGCATTATCAGGCGGGGGTAATTTACAATTTGTGACAATTTAATCAAATTTTGAAGTAACATTGACGACCAGAATTTATTGCTCGCGTCAGTACATATTTATACGAGCGTTTGTATGTTGCAAAGGGCATATTAATGATGTCGGGTGTATATAGAAAAAGAAAAAACGCGAAGTAATCAAGTAAATAGTAAAAGTTGGGGAATTTCCTGACTTAAAATACAACTACGCAAAATGAGAATGTGCATATAACTTGATCTATTCTCCCTTATTAATTAGATAAATATAATCTCTATTCATAAAGTATAAAACGCATAAGTAGCTGTTTAGAATCTTTTTTTTTTTTACTTTGCATTGTTAGAATTAGCCGAAGCCGTAAACGACGTCTAGTCTGATTCTGCTGTACGGAGGAAATATCACAACTCTTTTGATAAATTCTTGCACTGCTCTAAAGAAGGGACGATTGATTGATATTTACTAATATCCCAGTACCGGCCTTGTCATTTTTATTTAAGGTTTAGCAGGTAAAACCCCAAATTAATGGTAACTTTTTACAATTTTTTATATTTGTTAACAATTTGAGAACAGGATCAAACAAAACGCCATACAACACTCGTAAAGAAACGAATTTCGCTCACACGTTCTTGTTGCGCATGTGCAAATTTGGTATTCCTGAGAGAAATTCTTACTTTATCCACTGCTATTGTAATACATATATTATTATCCAACACATCTTTGTCATGAACCTGTTGTGATAACCTAATTGGGTAATGTTTGTATTACTTGATGTAGTCAAGGTGCGGCCCTGGTCTTATTTGTATTGTGTTCAAAAACATGACCTCGGTCCATCTGTTTTATTAGACACAGGCGTTCTCAATTACAAGTTGCACACTTGCACCTCTTGTTGATAGTTAGGTAAGGACATAGTCAAAAGGAGGGCACTCTAATGTATATAAGACGTTCTATCAGAGAATGAGAGATCAGACATAGTTAGATAGACAGTACGACATTGCGAGTGCGAGATAGATCTCTCCTTTCGACTACTGTCCTATTAATAGTTATGTATATAGTAAATGTTCATCTTTATAAGTGTTATCTAATTATACGATGTTAAACCAACTTTATCTGCATATTATTTAATACATCAAGGCATCCGCGTACCAACGCAGCGATGTAGCCCCCGCAGGACCGGGCTACATTACATGGCGATCCTGCCAGCCACTTAAGACTTTACATAGCGATCCTGCCAAGATTTTCCATGTAATGTCTTAAGTGGCTGGCAGGATCGCCAGTAATGTAGCCCGGTCCTGCGGGGGCTACATCGCTGCGTTGGTACGCGGATGCCTTGATGTATTAAATAATATGCAGATAAAGTTGGTTTAACATAGTATAATTAGATAACACTTATAAAGATGTAACATTTACTATATACATAACTATTAACAGGACAGTAGTCGAAAGGAGAGATCTATCCCGCACTCGCAATGTCGTACTGTCTATCTAACTATGTCTGATCTTTCATTCTCTGATAGAACGTCTTATATACATTAGAGTGCCCTCCTTTTGACTATGTCCTTACCTAACTATCAACAAGAGGTGCAAGTGTGCCACTTGTAATTGAGAACGCTTGTGTCTAATAAAACAGATGGACCGAGGTCATGTTTTTGAATACAATACAAATAAGACCAGGGCCGCACCTTGACTACATCAAGTAATACAAACATTACCCAATTAGGTTATCATACTGTAAGAATAGCGATTCTAAATAAGTACCCTCCCTAATGAGAGAGATAAATTATCTTCCTTACCACCATAAAAATGACTCAGTTCAGTAACATGTATGATGCTTTCAAATATCTAAGAAATAAAGTAATAATACAAATTTGTCACTTTCAAATATCAAATATAATATGTATACATATAATAAAAATAATACACATAATAAAAATTTGAAAATTACCGATACAAAGATTTTATTGTATCGTTTGGATATCCTGTTCGCAGCGCCAATTAAGTTCAAAAAGATCACTGATGGATTTTTAAAAAATGTTTATTCACAAGTTTACAACTTATAAACTACCTAACTTAGTACACAAGCATTAAGCATAAAGGTACAAGATAGACTGACTCCGTTGTCTCGCTTTCTCAAAGGGAAAGCGACGTTGGTGTCCTTCTGAACTGGCTTTTTCTAATGGAGATGTCTACCTTGTCATTCTTATCGTGGAAAAGTTAAAAACTAAACAAGTTCTTAAAATTACAAGTATGTCTAATGTCTACTTTCTATTATATACTATATTGTTTACGTGAACATAACTATATGTATGTAAACCGTTATTAAGAAGCGTTGAAGACAAATTTGAATAGCATTCGTATATTACATTTCACAACCAACTTACTTGAGAAAAGTAACCATTAGGTATAATATACTGTGTGTAAACGAGGTAAGAAAACGACACTGCTGCGTAAGACGCGTTCCCGCCGCTTTACTTCTCCGATATGTTTATTGAATGTATAGTGTAGCATTTGATTGGATAAGCATAGGTCAGCATAAGGATAGGTTAGATGTAAGTGTGGTATACACAAACGTATGATTGGATAAGCAATAATACGTCAGGAGTAGGTGTGGTATACACATATGTATTGCGTATGTGTATACGCAACGTATTTCAAAGATGAGAGGTCTTGCACCGCAGATAATGATAAAAACGCACAAATACTGTACAATAAAAAAAAATTAAAATATTCAGAGAAAACAAACGCATAATTCCACCAAAACAAAAGAAAAATATGTGTTTTTATAAATAGCACAAACCTGTGATTGCATACATAATTAAATTCAGGGGATGTACAAACGCTACATCAAGGAAAATATAAAATGAAAATAAAATAACTATGCTAACGTAAATGCTAACGTAACTAAATAAAATGCTGCACTTGAAGAGAAAATTAAAAATATTCTGAGAAAACGGACACATAATTCCATCAAAGAAAAGAAAAAATTCTGTGTACCTATTAGTAAATTGCATAGACCTGTAATATAGATTTCAGGTGAAAAAGTACCGATGCACAACCGCTACATCGAAAAAAATAAAAAGTTTGCTAATGTAACAAAATAAAAACGCAATTCCATGGTACGATAAAGAGTAAACATATGAGTTAAATAATTTTTTTCTGGTTATGTATACTTTGCCATTACAATCGATTTTCTACGTATAATTACTCTGCACATCTATCGTCAACGTATTTAATCAAACTGGGCACAGACACGCCTGGCGCTATAACCGTCCCTTCTCTCTTATCTAGTATACTGGTGGGGTATCGTTTACCTCCCCGCCGCTCTCTCACTCCAGTTCCATTCGGTATAGTCCAACCAAGCAAATATGACCCATGAAGCAACTCTGTCGATATGTTGTTTACATTCCCAGAAGTAATTTTAGCGCGTTAAATTCAAATCAATTGTAAAATATAAAACGTGTATTTTGAACTTGGGTGACAGTAAAGCATAGAATGGGACAGCTGCTAAACACTCAAAGTGTAGACCGTTGGGGGTGAGGACAAAACGTAAATTAGTTCGAATATTTTTCGGGGGTGATTTACTTACTTGTCCTATAGTTATTATACCCAGTAGTTACTTTTCTTCGAATAATACCAACTGACTATATATGAGTGAAGCAAATACAAAGTAATCCATCTCAAGTTAAGAAGGTTGGAATGAGAAATTAGTTTGGCATCATTGTACAGTTGGCAGTAGCATGTTTCAATCAATTCGCAAACTCGAATGTATGTTTAAAGGTTACATACATACAAATGAAAGTACTGTCACACAAACGTAAAAATGATCTAATCTAGGGAATTTTATAGTACCACCACACTTCACTTGAGATGGATCTCTCAGTATTCAATTTGGAAACTGAGAAATTGACTTACCTGATCATTCGCTTTAGATTTATCTTTTTTTCTTAGAATGTTTTATATAAATATGGATGACATATGATTAGAATTACTTGTTTCACTTTTACTCAAATGTGTAAAATTTTTAACAAATTTGAATTTAAAAATCAGGAACAAATGTTCAATCATTTATATCGGGTATCCATTTAATACTGAAGCTGGCAGTTTATGTCAAAAGTTAGCACTACTGTACTTGATTTCGACCGTAACAATGAACATTAGCGTTCTATACAGTAATTACTTTTGACGTAAATACAAAAAATGATAAAATCAAACACAATACCCTTACTTTTCGAAATGTTTGTTCCCAAAATTTACCAATTACAATTATTTAAGAAAATAATAAAGGTAGATTGTACCGCCTTCCAAACAAAAAATGTGAACAATAAAAGCTAACGGAAAACAGGCATGTACGACTATGGTAAAAGATGTTAAACATCAATTGACAATAACTATAATTCTCAGTATGGCAAATAAAAAGCAAAGAAATTTCCAAAATTTGACAGACGTCAGCTTCAGTATTAAGGGGACACCCGATAGTCACCGTTACATATCCGTAGACTACGCAACTCAATTTGAATTTCACAAATCCCTGTCCTATAAATTAAAAATATGGCCTTTTATTCCCTTTTTGATTGTAAAACTTTTTATATTCAAGTTTTTTTCAAGTAATTTTCTCCTTAATATACAGAATAATACATCTCAAATCAGGAGGTTGGAATGAGAAAATAAATAGTTTGGCATCATTGTATAGTTGGCAGTACCATGTTTCAATAATTCGCAAACTTGAATGTATGTTTAAAGGTGATGTCGCCAACAACACCAAACATACATACAAATGACAGGACTGTCAAACAAACTGTCAGATATCGATCATTGTTATTTGTATCTGACAAACGTAAAAATACCCTAATCTAGGGAATTTTATGATGCCACCATACGTTATTTGAGATACATCTATAGATTTATAATGATAAATTAATTCCTATATAAAAATGTCCATTTGCGGGTGACATTTTTGTCACTTTGACAGCGATAAAAACCTACATAGCTTTTTATCACCGATAAAAATGCTTCTTCCTCCGATAAAAATGCTTCTTCCTGTTACATATCTAATAGTCCTGCATCACTTAATTTATTTTGGCAGCTGACAGGTAATAACTATTAAGTATCGTTGAACGTAAAATGTACGAGTCGGTTTGGGGAAATTTCAACAAATATCAAAAGATCAATACCGCAATACACAAGAAATACAAAATCGTCAATATGGAGACAATTTAAAAAGTTTTATTCATGTCGTTAATTTATCTTGCCAAAAAACACTCGAGCTTTTCTTTCAATCGGATAAATTTCTTTTTAACTCAATATTTTTCCAATCAGTAATTTCGCTCGAAGAACTTACATTAGAAAAAATCGCTCGACCTTTCGGGTCTCGCGATTTTTTCATGTAAGTTTTTCTCGTCAAATTACTGATTGGCAAAATAATTTCGTTACAAAGAGAAATTTATCCGATAGAAAAAAAGCTCTTGTGTTTTTACTTATGACAACATTATGAAATGAGTAGTCAGGCAAATTCACTGTTGTATCTATACTCATTACATTTTTTGCGATGTTTTCACTATACACTACTGCGTTTGAATGTGTTCTTAATTCTAATATTTAATTAAATAACTTCAAATGTATAAAACTTTAAAGAAAAATAACATTAGATCCATCAGCAATTTACTTATTAATTTTGTAACATTGCAAAGTACTCATATATTATTATCAACCTTGATAGTGCCACAGCTTTTAATCACTATTCTAGTAAATAAGTATATAACGTAATCAACTGATATTCAGTTGTCAGTAATGGGTAGTTGTGTTGTATAATAATACCACAATTTTTTATGACAATCACGTATTTATTTCAAATGATGCATATAAATAATATTATTTAAGAATAATTTGTACAACATGAACCACTGTTATATGATACATAATTATGAATTACACAATCTTAAATGTTAAAAAAATATATTAAATTCAAACGGTACCTTTTTTATATATATAAAAAAAAAGATTTGGACCAAAAAAGAAGCAGATGAGATTGTATTGTAAATTATAAAATATATAGTATGATATAAATAAAACTATTGAGCAAATACCGTAACTATATATGATACAAAAAAAAGATATAAAGAAAAGTGAAAATATGATCTTTAATTTAATGTAATACTATTAAAACGTGTATTTCGATTACAAAAAACGTAATCTGTGTATTTATGAATATTCTAAGTATCTTCGATTAAAATCATAATTGTGACAGGATTGTACACAATGCACATTTCTTTGAAAATCAACATCTATATTTTCTATCGAAAAATTTTTACTAATCTAGGATACTTTGAATATACTTTAATTCATCTAGTTTAGAGTTGTGTTTTAAATTCATAGATCCAATACATTCTCTAATTTTTCCTTTATAGTAATTGGTGCATGTAAATTATTCCGCTAAGCAATTCATAGGAACATCTTTCTGATTTGCAAGCATATATAAACAAGCAATTTTGGCGTATTGTATTTCCATTTAATGTTTTGTTGAATAAAACCTTATTTAAACTTATTACTAATTGTTTTATTTTTACAATTTTTACAATTCCAATCAGTTTTATATAAATTATGTAATATTAAGGCAGTATATTAATAAATAGTTAAATTGAACTTATGATTATTAAATAATTTAGCATTTTTTTGCATTGTCAGCAATAGTAATTTTATATTCAGTTATAGAATAGTAAATATTGGTTTAAAATTAACATTAATAATAATGAAATATTCTAAATACATACAGGTTATCCTTGAAAGAAAGGGATAGCGTGTGAAAAATGGAAAGATGTAATTATGTAGAATATGAATCCAAAATATTTTCCTAAAATTTCTTCTCATGCGCGAAAAAAAGAGAAAGATATTTATAAAATATATGTTCCGCCACTGCATTTAAAGAAGTGCAACCGACTAAACATAACGAGTAGATACCATCGGGAGCATAGAGACTTTAACAACAGTTTTTTTTATTGTATACTACACTTGTATATAGTCATTATTGGTCTAGATAAAGTTGACATATTAATAACATGCAATTTAACGGTCATAGCTTTGTAGAATTTGCAAGTCCAAAAGTGGTGCATCTTGCGGTTATGCAGAAAGTAAAAATTATTAGTATGTTGGAAAGTGGACATTCAATGCTGAAGTGTTTAATGTAACTAAGTCCTGTTATATTTTACATAAAAAATAAATGGCGAATAGGTCCTCGAAAATATCAACGTAACAGCAAGACCAAGAATTAATATATTACTTGCGAGAAAATTGTTTTAAAACTGCAGTGCCAGTAATTGCTCTAGTTCGAAATTGCTTACAGACAAATGAAATTATCAGATTCGAGAAATCGAAATGCTGCACGAGAAGCGTTTCTCACAGAGCAATTATAAGCAAGCTAGGGAAACTTTTGCGCATAATTATGTTGATAGAGGTAATGAGTTCTGGAATTCAGTCGTGCTCTCAGATGAAAAGGTTTTATCAGTCCTGCCATAACGGGTCAATACGCGTCTATCGCCCATGGAATTCTAGATACCTTGAACGCTATACAAAATATTATAAAAATAGTGGTCGATTTAGTATCAAACGTATCAACGTTTGTTGGAGAGTGGATGAAAAGCTTACAGCAATTTACTATAAACCCATTTTAAGTGATATTATGTTAACGTCTGTTTTACAAGAACATTTGAACAATTCCAACACAATTGTTCCGTTCATCGAAGTCGCCTTGTTCAAAATTAGTTACAAGAAAATTATATTAATCTTTTACCATGACCATCCTTAAGCTATACAAAAAAATTATTTAAATCTTATGGAAAATATATGATTGTTTCGGCCTTTACTTGATGAAATTCCATTATAACTATTAAGATAAAATAAAACAAATTTTATGAATTTCACTTTTTAATTATCACTGTAACGAGTCGTTTCGCACCAACCTGGGCTTCCACGAAGCCCAGGTTGGTGCGAAAAAATATTGATTACTTACTTTATTACTGTATTCCGTCTTTAAAATAAAAATATAATCTCTTTTCGATTATTCATTATTAATATGCAAAATATTGATTACTTACTTTATTACTGTATTCCGTCTTTAAAATAAAAATATAATCTCTTTTCGATTATTCATTATTAATATGCTAACCATATGCTATGTTATATTCGAGTGCATATAAAGTCAGTATCACAACATTAAAATAACTCGAAAAATGTTTCAATTTTCCATGCTCCCGGTGGTACCTCTACTCTTTATGTTACAGTTGGCCGGCTTTAAGTATCGAAACAATTGTGCCCCCGATTCAATCAGTTGTCTATATTATTGTTACATGTGTACGTTTCATATGATTTACATTTACGTATTCGAATATAGTTTGTTACCAAATTGGACATGAAATGCCCCGTAGAACACACATTTTACATCAATTAGTAATTTGCATGCGTACAAACTAAAAGTATCAATTTTTAACAGTTGACTTTTCGTACAATGTCATCGAACCTTTAGCATACAAAGCTGTTTAAACAATGTTACTATAACATCGACAGTGTTACGTATGTGACACACATACCTTATAGAGTATGTGCGTGTGTGTGTAAGTTCAATAGATAAGACATTTTGAATTCATAGGTAGCACATAATACAATTTTCAGCGGGTTTTTAATTTTGGGGTTCGCGTCGTAATTGACTCAATATTTTGGATTCATATTCTATATAATTCCATCTTTCCATTTTGCATGCGTTGTCTTTCTCTTTGAAAGTTATCCTGTAAATGAGAGCAATAAGTCTAATAAATGAGATTAAAGTTCTTTTTACAATTGCATTAAAATGCAATTATGTATTTTAAATTTTGTTTAGGGCGAAGAATATTTAGAATGAATCAGATAATACAACAAGTGAAAGTAATTCCAATTCAAAAAAAGTATTGATAAACAAAATAAAAACTATATTAAATAAGTAAGAAAATTGTCACAAATATAACTTAAACTTTTCTTCTTAATTTCGTTTTGAACACCGTTAAAATAACATAGCAAACTACAGGTCCAGCCGGTGCAGTGACAAATTTTCAATGCTTCATTAATTCATTTTCTGATCACAAGAGGGCGTGGAAGTGATGAATTGTTGTTTGACATTTAATGTTATTTGTTAAACATGGAATAGAGGTCCGATGTACACCGTGATTTCTGCGTAAAATCGTTTTATAAAAATAGTGACTCTGTGGCTTATACACAGCGATTGTTTCGCAATTATTTTAGTATCCCACAAGATGGAAAAGTGTTGTCCGCTCATGCAATTATGTCATTTGCGAAAAAGTTTGAATAGACTGGTCCACATTAGACTTAGAGCATAGAGGAGACACAAGATCTGTAAGAATAGAGGAAAAGATTGAAAGAATTCGAGTAGCATTGAAGCGTAGTCCACAACGTTCTGTAATGAAACATGCTTCCGCACTGAGCATTATTAAGTAACACATGGTTACGCCGAATGTTGTATGAAAACTTATCTTTGCGCCCTTACAAAATTAAAGTAGTCCAAGACTTGAAAGCTGGCGATATGTTGGCTCGCAGAATTTTCAGCTAGGAAATATTGCGACGTGTAAATGACGATGAAAACTTTGTTCACCGCATGTTTATATCAGTTGAAGCGCATTTTCATTTGAATAGATATGTAAACAAACTAAATAGAACCTAGGTCAGTTGCATGAAAACCCATTACATAGTCCGAAACTTACAGTATGGTATGTAGTTTCATCGTCTGGTATTATAGGGCCATATTTTTTCCAAGACGGTAGAGAAAACGCCATAACTTACAAATACATGGTCAGAACATTTTTGATGCAACAGCTCCCTAGGATTCCGGAAATTATTTTTTTCCAGCAGGATTGGACCACAAGGTATACTGCTTGTGTGTCTATTGCTGATTTAAGAGAACTCTTCCCGAACGGACTCATATCCAAACATGACAACCGTCTATGGCCTGCCTGATTCCCAGATGCGACTTTGTTCTTTGGGGATTTCTGAAGAGCAAGGTGTAAACTGGTGGACAAAAAAACTGTCCAACTCATTTTGACAACATTTTAACAAAATTAACACGTTGTGAATCAGTTTTTAAGTTTTGAAAGTTATTGAGATGCAAAATGTCAATGCAAATCTATTATCTGTCATATGGGTCTATTTAAATATTTTATTTATAACCTATAACAGTTCATATGCTATTATTGAAAGATCGATAACCCATTTTACAATGCAAAAAAATGAGTAGGACAGTTTTTTTGTCCGCTAGTTTACATTGATACACCGCAAACCATACCGGAATTGAAAACGAATATCAGACAGAAAGTTGTACGGATTCAACCTGAACTGCTTCGTCGAAAGATGGAAAATTCTCGATCAAGATTAGAATGTTTACACAGAAATGATTCTCACTGGACTGGCGTTATTTTAAAAACAGTAAAATGGTATACTTTACTCAACTCAAATTTGTAAAAAAAATTCTGATAATAAAAGTTCCATGAAAAAATTGGCTACCTTTAATTTTCCCGCTTCACTGGCGGACCCTGTATAAAAAAGGGTAATATATATAGAGAAAAACGAAATCGAATGTAAGTGTATATTGGAATCAATCAAGAAGATATAAATTGTGATCATCACTAGTCAGAAAATCTTCGAGACACGATAATTTAGGCTATTACAAAAAGTTTAGATCAATATAGCTGTTATTTTGAACAATACTTTATATGTTTATAAGAGAATCTAGCAAGCATGCTTTTTAAATTTTAAAAATTAAAAAAGAACGGAAAAGAGGATTAATAAATTGAGTTGCCCATATCTATGCAAGAATTTTGTATAGAAATCATAATTACTTCAAATGCTTACGAAAAATATGTAAGATAAATATTTGAGACACGAATTACGCAGCTTTGGATATTTTAATGCAAGCATAGTACATACATATATACAAATTAAAACTTTGTATTAGAAAAATAGCTTTAAATCTTTAATACAACTTATATCAGAATAACAATCCTTCAGATAGTAAATTAATTGGTTAGGTCGGCCAAATTTGAATATATGATTTATTTTTGACAAGAGGTTGAATAGAATTAAGAATTTATATCGATGGTCCTCTTTAGAACTTCGTAAGAATTTTCACTTTGAGGTGTTTCTATAGTGAATTTTAGAAATAAAAAATATAAAGTGGTATTCATAATTACTTTAAAACCAGAAAAAGTTTCTTGTTAAAATTAACTTTGGGAACAGCAGGTAAGTTTTCGCATTTTTTTTTGTTTCATCTTCATTGTCCTATTTTTTGTTTATTGAAAATATTTCTTATTACGCTCATAAAGATAGTTAAAAAGAGCTTGGTAGGAAATTAATGATTAAAATAAGAAAAACATTAGCTTTTTATGGTGATGAAAATAGTTGCTACCAGAATTGGGGGCAATACAGAATTTATTCTAATAATTTAATAAACACTTCCAATTCCATTCTAAATTCTAATAGCTATGCTCAGACGACAAAGATGGAAATTTTACAAGAAATATATTTTAAAAATATAGAAATTACTTAAATCCAAATGTTCTCCAAAGAGTCTAAAAAAGAAAAGTAATAGGAGAGGAATTAAAATCAATAAATTCTATGTTTATGAAAGAAAATTCAAAACAGATATTTTCTAAAATTAGACCAAAAAATGGTCTGGTTTTTAGAGCATAAATAAAAAGTAGAAATTTTTTATTTTAATCACAATCAAAATGTTACGAAGCATAATTATGTATTAACATTCGTACATTTTGCAAATATTTTTCAACAGATGCTAAAACAATATTAAAAACTAATGCGATACAATTTAGCACAGCTGATAAGGTTCAAGTGTTAATAGTGTTTTGTTTAAATAAATGCTAAAATCTAAAAACCTGAGCATCAAATATAGTTGTTTTTTCTTTAAAGCTTTCAATCAGTTAGTTTTGTTTTCAAATTCTTAAGAATTTTGGTATATATATATATATATATATATATATATATATATACAGTTCTTGAACTACGAAAGCCTATTGATTGATAGGGGAAGGTAGTGGGAGGTAAAATTAAATGTATCCATTTTAGTATTGTCAACTTTTTATATGACAGGAATGTCAGTGGTTATGTGAAATACTTTAGCGAACCATCAAACTTTATCCTAATGGAATACACAATTAATTAAAAAGTGCAAATTATAAAGTGGTTTTATGGAGGCCACACACTTTCATCAATTGTAAATATTTGGAGAACTACCTTCATTAATCGTCCTGTTCCATGTTTAAATACAATTCATCGAATTAAGGAAAATTTTGAAAAATACGGATGTGTCTCTCCCTCTTTACATAAAAAGCCCGCACATGATAATGCGGATCGGGATATCATGATATGCGCTACTGTTGAAGAAAATGAATACCAAACGTTAGGCCAAATTAGTGAAAGTGTCGATGTCTCCCGTGAAACTGTTAGAAAAGTATTAAAGAAGAATAAATACCCTTCGTATCATATACAAAAAGTAAATGAAATATTTCCTGGAGATCATTATAACCGAGTTCAGTTCTGTTTAGATATAATTGAGAAATGTGGTGTGGATGAAAATTTGATTTCTAATATTCTCTTTACTGACGAATCTTCATTTATTTTACACGGTCGACATAATCCTATGTTAATAAGGTATTGGTCAAAAGACAATAAACATAAATCGTATACAGCTCATACACAATACCCACAGAAATTGAATGTTTGGATTGGAATGTTAGGGGACAATATAATTGGTCCATTTTTTATAAACGGCGTGTTAAATTCACAAAAATATTTACAATTGCTGTAATATGACATTATTCCTTTTATCCAGAACATACCCAATAGTGAAATAGGAAGTACAGTAAATATCGTTTATAACGACATCTGATATAACGACATATCGGTTTTTGCGACGAAATTTCAAGGTCCTGGCCAGAAACAATGCTTTCTAAACGCGAAACCTATCGGTTATAACGACATCGGATATTACGACGAAACTAATATAACGACGAAAAATAGCTTGAAATTTGGATCAAATTATCTTTTATAACGACGGACACGTCGCATAGTAAGAAAACGGTGGGGAAGTTTCGAATTGGCTAGGGGAATTACAGCGTTATGAAAAGGCAAGGCGAAATGCGACAGATAAACGTATTTATTCAGTAGTTATCTAGGAATTGAAGGTACGTTGTCGACGTCGATATGGCGAAACGAAAGGCGTTTACAATTGAAGAATAAAGCATCAATTATTAGGCGCTTGGAAGTTGGAAATTCTAATATTAATATTGCTAAAGAATATAAGGTAAGTTTTGTTTGATTTCTATGAGAATAACACGCATACTAATATTATTCGTTTATTTAGGTGGCGCATTCAACAATCTCCACGATTTGGAAAAATCGGAATAAAATAGAGGATTTAATTAATAGATCTTCATCATTACAAACGAAAAAGATCAGATCTTGTAACGCGTATAGAGTAGACGAGGCCCTATATGAATGGCTCAAAATTCAGAGGAGCCACAACATTCCTATTAGCGGTCCGATATTGCAAGAAAAAGCAAATGATTTTGCTCGACGATTAGGGTTAGAAGATTTTAAATGCACAGTTGGATGGATTCAACGATTCCGAAAAAGACACAATATTGTTTTTGGTAAAATATGTGGTGAAGCAATAGATGTACCTAAAGGGATTTGTGACGACTGGTTAAATACAGTGTGGCCAAATTTAAGAAAAGAATATACAGACGATGAAATATTCAACGCAGATGAGACTGGTTTATTTTTCAGAATGATGCCAGACAAAACGATGAAATTTAAAGGGGAAAAATGTATTGGTGGTAAACTGAGTAAGGATAGATTGACTGTTCTTGTAGCAGCAAATATGACTGGATCGGAAAAAATGAAACTTGTGGTTATTGGCAAAGCTAAGCATCCTCGATGCTTTAAAAATATAAAATCTTTACCTGTTGAATATGAAAATAACCAAAGAGCATGGATGACATCAGCATTATTTGAAAAATAATTGTACGATGGGACAATAAACTCATTCGGCAAAAAAGGAAAATTATTGCTTTTAGACAACTGTTCAGCTCATCCAAATATTCAAAACTTAAAAGCTATAAAACTTGCCTTCCTTCCACCAAATACACGTCAGTTCTTCAACCGATGGACCAGAGTGTAATAAAGTCCCTAAAGACACATTTTAGAAAGCTTCAAATTATAAAGCTTTTAAAAGACATTGACGAGAATGGTGTTCCTCAAAAACTAGATATCCTGCAGGCTATTTTTCTACTTTCCAAAGCTTGGGATCGCGTTTCTCAACAGACAATAGCAAATTCCTTTGCACATGCTGGGTTTAATTTACACACAGCAGAAAACTCTTTTGATGACGATAATTTACTCTTAGCTGAGTGGCTTCGACTACAAAATGATACGGAAGAAGATAACTTACCTTTAACTGAATGGGTCCGCACTTTACCTGTAGTTAACCTGGCAACACAAGAGGGTTGGGATAATTTTTCAAATGTTGATGAAGAACTCGAAACGGAGGAAGATATGACAGAAGATAAAATTTTAGCTGGGTCCAGTGCAAACTTGGAGTTAGAAATAAACAACGATGAAGTGGAAATGGACGAAACTACGGAATTTAAACCACCTACTATAAAGGATGCATTTTCAGCAGTTGAAATGATTCAGCATTTTTTCACATTTAATCAAAATTTGAAAGACGCTAAAACAGATTCTGCATTGCTCCATTTGGAAAAAATTATTGAAAAACACTTCTTAGAAAACAAAAAATTACAACAAACCAAAATGACAGATTTTTTTATTAAACAAATTTAAATATGTATGTATGTATGTACAATGCAGTCCGTGCCTATGTATTATTATATACATACATATGTGTTAAATTGTTAGTAAAATAAGTTGAGAAGGAAATGTTTTTTTTTATTTGTATTTTATAAAACTAGAATATTGTTTTCGTTGTTTGAGTGTATTTTCTAAGATAAATAAAATGTGTTTATATAATAATTTGGTATTTGGATATAGCGACCTACTCTTATAACGACCGAATTTAGTTTGTCCCTTCAACGTCGTTATAAACGATATTTACTGTATTTGGTATCAGCAAGACGGATGTCCAGCACATAACAGTGCAATTGTGCGTCAATTCTTAAGAAATACCTTTAGAAATAGAATTATTTCTCTAGGCGGTACAATTGAATGGCCGGCCAGATCACCAGATTTGTCCCCTAATGATTTTTTCTTGTGGGGGTATCTAAAGTCAAAAATTTACGGTTTCGAACATCAACGGTCAAATAATTTAGATGAACTACGTCCAAAAATAAGAAATTTCTTAGCATCGATTACGCCCGATATGCTGGCAAATGTTAGACGTGGTTTTTATGATCGGGTAGCGTATTGTTTAGAAATTCATGGTGCACGATTCGAACACGTAATTAATTAAAAGTATTGTTTATTAAAGTTGTTTTATGATAATAAATTTTATTTTGTTGGACTTATTTTTTATTTGACGGTTCTTTAGTTGCAATTAGTATGCAATACAATTTCAGTTTTCCCATAATATAAACTTAATTTAACAAACTCCACACGTTTATATTAAAAAACATATTATAAGTATCTAAATAAGCTAAATGAATACATTTAATTTTACCTCCCACCACCCTCTCCTATCAATAGGCTTTCGTAGTTCAAGTTGTTATACTGTATATATATATTTATTAGAGTAATTAGAATTATTGACGGTATTAACTGCGAGCCCTAACAACTTAATGTTCGGGCGATACCAATTTTTATTTCTGATTTGGTAAATACACCATTTCAAAGCATTTCTCACAAAAAATAACTGTTCTCTTCTAAAAAGTATAATTTTTAAAATGAAAATCCTAGTAAATGACATTGACAACTTAATTAATACTCGGTTGACTTTATTTTTAACAAAATTGCAACGATTGTTATGACAGATTTGATATTTATCACTCTTGTAAGAGTTGATTTATGTTTGTTCTCAATTTGTGCTATTAGAAATGGGTCGTGGTGAAGCTATTTGAAAGAAAACTCGCAAAATTGTGGTGAAACAGTACAATGAAGGGAAAAGCATGAGTACAATTGGAACAAATTTGAACTTGCCAAAATCCACTGTAGCAGACATTATTAAATGTTATGGAGAAATAAATAGTTATGAAAATCTAGGTAAAAATACTGGACAACCAAAAAAAGTGACTTATAGAATGGCAAGACAATTTGTAAAAATATGTAAAACCCATGAAAGAGTCACTCAACGGGATGTAACTGCTCGCTTCAATACAGAAACCGGTGTGAGAATCCACAAATCCGGACTCGGTTTTTATAAGGTATAATTCAATATGTATTTGAGTTTTCTTTAATTTTAAACGATTTTACTATAGGCAAAAGAAAACCCGCTGCTAACAAAAGCCCAAATCAAAAATCGTCTAATCCGGGCCAAGTCTAAATTGCACCGGACAGTAGAAGACTGGTCAAAAGTCATATTTAGCGACGAGTCCAAATTCGACGTTCTATAGGTGACAATAGGAAATGTATTATTTTGGATAAAACTGAAGTTTTAATAAGGACTTCTTAAAAAGAACTGTGAAATTTGCAAAGCGAGTGATGATTTAGAGGATGTATGTCTGGAAAGGGTGTAGGAAAGATGGAAAGAGATAATCAATGGAACTGTTAATGTCAATAAATATCAACAAATTCAGAACAATAGCCTCATTCCTAGTGTAGAAGAGCTCTATCCTGACAGAGACTGCATTTTTCAACAGTGTGATAACTAAACCAGGTCATGTATTCACAATATCCATTTCATCAACACGGCCTTGTTAAGTTACGATCTTACACCACATTCTTAACATCTTGTAACGAGGACACTAGGCTAAGAGGACACACTCTAATGGTATATAACGAGATACAGAGAGGTATCTACAAGGAGTCACAGTCACAACCAAAGCCAGAGTGTCTACCAGTCTAGTGCCTCATATTTACAATGCAGTATTTATTGTTGTTATCGTTGTTGTTTTCGTTATTGCATTAAATATTGTTATTTAATCGTTGCGATGCTTGTTATTTATGTCTCTATTAAACCTACCGTATAAATAGAACTGCCTCGGCAACAATGTTACCTCCGGGACCAGGTGACATTATATGGCGATCCTGCCTTTAGTTAGATGGTCTGATATTACATGGCGATCCTGCCTGGATTCCATCATCTGACATTACATAGCGATCCTGCCTTTCATTAGATGGTCTGATATTACAACAGGATGGGGCATCATCCTATACGGCAAAATCAACAAAAAAATGGTTCGAGGAAGATGATATGAGAGTTTTAGCATGTCCTTCAACCAATCCAGATCTCAATGTTATTGAGACCTTGTGGAACCGCATGAAAAGTTACTTAAGGAATAATCGTCAACGAACAATAAACAATAAGTGAATTAAAGACAACACTCTCAGAAATTTGTGAAACCTTTACACCAGATTATTGCAGGTTGCTTGTGGTATCCATGCCAGCCAGAGTAAAAGCTGTTGTTAAAGGTGATGTGACTTCGTTTTAAGTCATGTAATAATAAATAATAATAATAAAATGATCGTCTGAACATTAAGTTGTTAATGTAATTTGTTCATTTGTTAATTGGTTAAGCTTCTATCTAGTTTGAGTAGAATATATTCTTTCGATAAATATCATCTTTCATCGTATGCCAAAGCTAAATATGTGAATATTAAATCAAATTACAAACTCTCAAATAGAAAATCAGAATATATTTCTAGAAATTGGTATAGTCCGTAGATTAAGTTGTTAGGGCTAGTATGTAGATTTTTGCGGACTCTTTTGTGAAGTTAAAAATTCTCATATTTCCAAGACTATTTACACTCAGATTTCATCAACACATGTGACATTACAATTACAAAATCAGAAACAGGTCGCAGTTAGTACTTTATTACTATTGACTAACACAAAGTCAAAGATATTTCATTTATATTACCAGCAAATTTTATATTAAAACTCCGCTGTCTATTAGATCTCTTAATATACCAACGAATTTAAGAAAAAAATAAAAGAGCGCTTGGTTGTCGGGACCTTTGACCATTGCGACGAATATTTAAATTATAAAATGTATAATCGTGATTTTTAGTCTGTTCTTGTTTAAAACATGCATATGACGTAGTTTGCTCGGTGTTTTATGTGTTATACACTTATTGATATATATTATTATATCCTGTGAAGTACCTATGTATAAAACACATACAATTTGAATAAATAACATCGTATGTAACTATGCTCGGCATTAAATATACTTGATTAAATATTGTTATCAATAAATAAATGAAAAAATTATTGTATTATCTGTATTTTTTGTTGATATACTGAAATAGAATGATAATTATGTAAAAGTATGTAGACGCGATTTTGTTTTACATTGTAGGTTAAACAAAAGAGTAACTGTAAAAATGAAATTACAAGACACTATAATTCCGGCTGGAAATATATCTGCATATATCTGCATGAATATAAGCAAAATATGTAAACACTGGGCTAATGAAATATATTACAATGTGAAACAAATCTTGAAAATATTCAGCGTATTTAATATAATTATTGCTTAGATGATTGAAACATACCCGTATAATATGGCAAGTACAATTACACACACAAGTTTATAGACTTTAACGGCAAATATACAGAGTAGGTATGAATTTAAAACACAGTCTGCTCTAAACAGAACTTTTTATTCTATGAAAGCTAATCTGCAGTAATCTCACGAACATATTTATACTTTATATAATAGCAAGGTTGATTATATGAATGCCAAAAGTGAATAAAAATATATATTAGGGCAAAATATTGAAGTTGAGAAAATATACCAGGCGCGTTATAAGTCAGGCAATGCTGTACACACTCTTTATTTTCGTGTTATTCGCGAAAGGTCGTCATTAAACCGCTAGCGGCACGGCATCGTTTCGTTGCGTAATCATTTTTATAGTGTTACTAGATTCGAGCATTTGCTCATCGTTAAATTCTAATAGAACGTTATAAATAGAGCTTGGAAGAACGTGCATTTTTGGTGCCTATTACTAGTGCAATGCTGATGACCAAGAAATTTATATGCGTTTCCTATCGTAGTTTGCGTCGTATAGTGTTCCTTCCACTTTCCACTTTCGGAGGATGATCCTGATCATCGCCTCGAATTTATTGAATGGTATGTAATTCGCGTGGAAGTTGATTTTTTTTTTAAACAATTTTATGGAGTGATGAGGCAATGTTTAAATTAAATGCCCATATCAGCAGACATAAACTCAGTTGTGTCTGCTGGGCTCACGAAAATTCTCACTTCGTTATTAGTTATCCAAGTGGAATTAAATGTATTGTTGGCACTTACTTTTTTGACGACACTGTCATTGGCGAGAATTATCTCGAAATGTTGCATGAATTAAAAACTGAACTAAAGAAAACCCATGATATCCCAACAAAATGGTGTACCTTGTCAATATGCTATGATTATTCGCAACTTACTTAAACGCAGAGTTTCCAGACTGGGTCGGTCGACGAGTTGCACCGAATAGTCGACTACGTCCCCCGATTTGACCCCGTGTTTTTTGCGTTGTAGGGTATTTCAAAAGGCAGGATTTTCCGCTATAACTTACCAAACATTTATGTTATGAAGCAGGCAATAATTTATGAAATGGAAGCAATATCAAATGATAAACAGTTATTACATGTTTGGCTGTCAAAATGAGATTTTTGCTGTATATTGAAGAGAATGGGAGCCACTTTCAGCATAAACGTTAAGAATAAAATTGTATTTACTAGAGATGTACCGGATCCTAAAAAATGCCGGGTACCGGGTATTGAGAAAGAAAAAAAAACGTACCTGTCCGATAACCGGGTACTCGGACGTTATGTGAAAGTGCATCCTACGTCATCTGACGGGAAGGCTCCGTATGTAAACAAAACCTGGAAATCCCCTTAGTTTACAATGAAGCTGCTGCTGTTTTGTATATAATATACTCTCAGTTCGTATTTAATTTCAGTTGCATATGGGTCGGATTACAATTTTTTAATTTCTTACGTATGTACCCTTTCAATAATGAGTTCAATTTGGAGCTATTTTAAAGTGTTTTCTGAAGACGAGACGAAAGCAGTGTGCAGTTTATGTAATGCAGTTTTATCCAGAGGTGGCACAGAGGTGGTCAGCGTTATTGAAACGTTTACGTTTAAAACATTCAGATGAGTTTTGTGATTGTGACGTTGTTAATGTTAAGAAAAAGAAAGTAGACGATCTGGCACCGGGACCTTCGCGCCCCATTAAACAACAGACATTGGTACAGTGTTTAGACAAAATTATCACATGGGACATTAATAATATCAAAGCAAAGAAAATCCATGATAAAATTGGCGAATTGATAGCTGTGGATAACCAACCCATTGCAATAGTCGAGAATGTTGGATTTATTAATCTTTTGAAAATATTAGAGCCCCGATATCAAATACCTTCACGAAAATATTTCTCAGAAATTATTATTCCTACTACATACGGTAAATGTACGAAAATTTATGATTTAATCGATATTGAAAAATTACAACTGAATTTGATCTGCTTGACATCAGACATACGGACTTGTTCTGAGAATACCAAAAGCTTTATAAGCCTCAGTGGACAATGGCTTAATGAAAAATTTGAAAAAAAGTGCGTGGTTCTAAATGCTCGCCATTTTCCTGGAAGCCAAACAGGTACTGCCATTAGTGATTCATTAAGCAAAATGCTACAATTCTGGAAATTAGACGCTGAAAACCACACACGTATTGCCACGAAATGGTGCCCGTAATATGATCAGTGGATCAAATATTGACCATTTGAGAAATGAGTTATGTTTTATTCATAGCATCCAATTGGTAATTCATGATAGCATATATTCTCAAAAATCTATTTCCGACATAATTGCAAAGTGTCGCAATATAGTAAGCCATTTTAATCACTCGCAAGTAGCTAGTACTAAGTTGAAAGAAATACAAGCCAAATAATCGCTTTCACAACACAAATTAGTACAAGACGTAGTCACGAGATGGAATTCGACGTATCATATGCTCAAGAGGATATTAGAACAGAAAGATGCCATCGCACTATATTCATCTGATCATGATATATCAAACTTGAATGCAGCAAATTTGAAGTTAATTGAAAATATAGTTATCTTATTGGAATAATTTTACATCGTTACAGTTGAAGCCAGTTCAGAGGAAGCTCTTATTTCGAATCCCAAATGTAGTTGCTTTAGAGCGCTTTCTCTGTAAAAAAAACTACACGACGAAGGAACAGCAACCATGAAAAAAGAAATGCTAAAATCTTTAAAGGCTCGATTTGAAAATGTGGAAAAAAATAAGTTGTATGTAATAGGTACGGTATTAGATCCCCGTTACAAATTAAAATTTTTAAAACCCGATACACAAGTTATTGCTAAAAAGAATGGATTATAGAGGAAATGAAAAGTATTTCTCCGATAAGTATTGATAAAAACAATGACAATAAACAAAGAGAAGCTGCAGAACATGGAAAAAATAATCATGATAAAAATGAAGATGTGCGAGCTTGCATAGATGGAAATTTTATTTGAAAATAAATCCAGAAGAATCCTATACTGTGGGAAATTCAACTTTTAAATTTTCTTAAACATCGTAACATTCCTCGTACCGAAAATCCGTTGGTTTGGTGGGGAAAAAATGCAAATATTTATCCAACACTATCAAAATTGGCTAGACAATACCCAGCAGCGCGTTCTAGCGGCATACCCAGTGAAAGAATGTTCAGCGAGGCGGGTATTATTTACGAAGAGAGAAGAAATAGACTTCTTCCGCGAA
Organism: Melolontha melolontha; assembly: GCA_935421215.2. Lineage (NCBI taxonomy): Eukaryota > Metazoa > Arthropoda > Insecta > Coleoptera > Scarabaeidae > Melolontha > Melolontha melolontha. Next base: position 216,952,570 of record OW285235.1, read on the forward strand.
ACGCAGAGAAATTATTATTTCTGCATTATAATCTCCCATTATTGAGATTTAATTATTAAATTAAATTTTTTGTTTTGTATTTTTTAATAAAATGTCTAGTTAAAATAAATTTTGTGTAATTTATTTTCATTCACTTATTATCTTATCTTCTTTTCAAATTTCAGATAAGGAACCCATTACCCGGCAATATTTGCTGGATCCGGGTAATTTGCGAGTACTGAAAATTTTGCCGGGTACCAGGTAATTTCCGTGTACCCAGTACATCACTAGTATTTACTGTTTAATAATCAAAAATATTTATTCTAAATACAGGTTTATTTTTTATTATTTAAATGTAAATCCGTTGCCTGACTTGTGTCGCACCTGCTATGTCCAAATAATAGCTCTAATACAAAATTGTTATCATATTTAGAATACTGGAAATGTAGTTGTGTGGTAATTCTAATGTTCTTTCTCATTTTATTAAAATTATATTCTCGTGAGATTACTTGCTATGTGATATATATTTCAGCAATGACAACATCTTAAAATTTCAAATATATAAACGTTTATATATTTATATTTGTATGTATTTCATAAATAAAGTTTTTCATTTCTATTTGCAATGTTTTCTTTTATTTATTCTACTGTTTTCTCTTGCTATTAACAGTATATACAAATTTACAACTCACATGTCTCTTATCCAATATCAGTCTTTGGTAATAATCATATATGCTCCACAGGACAAAATACCACAAAGCAGAGTCTTACAGCACAATATTTAGAGTACGATTGTTGAAAAAATAGTGAAAAAATTCTTTATGGACAGATTACCGCTAACAATATAAAACGAAGAAATAACGTTCACTATAATTTCGCAAATTTTAACGACAAATTCAATAAATTAATACACGAACGAGAAACAATAACATTTAGTTGTTATTAGGGGACTGACAAAGAGATTGTAACACATCGTCGTACGTTCGCATGTCAGATTCGAACGCTTCCAACTGTTTCGCAAGATCTTGTTCGGCAAGTGTGGGAACATCACTAAATGTCTTTAACGGTGGTGCTGTTTGCCACTCTTTGTAGAACATACTTAATTCATTGTTGGTATTCACACTGGCGAAAGGGGTTTTCTGCAACAAGAAAAAACAAAAGTTAATAAAGCATCAATTGGGAAATGTTTTAACTATACAGAGTGATCCATCTCAAGTGAAAGAGGTTGATATGAGAAAAAATAGTTTGGCATCATTGTACTGTTGGCAGTAGCCTGTTTCAATAATTCGCAAACTTGAATGTATGTTTAAAGGTTATGTCGTAACGACAACTAACATACATGCAAATGACAGGGCTGCCAAACGAACTGTAAATAGCCATAATCGGTATCTGATAAACGAAAAAATACTCTAATCTAGAGACTTTTATGTTAACACCACACTTCACTTGAGATGATTCTCGCTGTATTTGTGAATATGAGGATGTTAAAAATGATAACCAATCCAAAATATTACCCAAAATACATATTTAAGGATGTAACACATTCTAAATTATTGTGAGATAATTAGAGGTAATTTTGCTGAACACATATTTATAGCATGTAAACTGGCGGCCAAAAAAACTGCTTTTTTACGTACATCACGCAGTTATTGAATAGCACTATTCATTCAGTTAACTGCACACAAAAAATAGATGTGCAGTTAACCGAATAAATATTGCTATTCAACAACTGCGTGATGTACTTACAGATGTTGTAGACTATTTACATCGTCCGTCCATTTCAGCCCGATGTGTCCGGTCTCTAGTCATAATATTACTACTTAAATGAAGTAGGTATAACCTCCAAATCCACAAACCTAATTCACACCATGTTAACATATTTTAAATGTTATTAAATGTCAATATGATGGATCAGTTTTTTTTGTCCGCTAGTGTACATATGGACATATAACAATACAACACATATGTAACACTCGATATCTTGTTTTAACATTTCATTCTGTACAAATAACAAATCAAAAATATTCATTTATGTGTTTCAATAGACATTTTGCTACAACATACGAAAAACTAAATAATGTAATAATTAGAGAACGGACGCAATTTCCATAAAACGCAATCGGCAATTGGAATTGTATATAACGTCAATCAGTACATCCCGGCGTAATTCAATGAAGTATTTGTTTGACTTACTCGGACACCTGGTCTCGCCGCGATAACAATGGACAAGCCAGCTATTGTATTCCGACAATATAGTGCTTTTTAAAGTGTTTTCATGAGCGTAGGTAGAAGCGGGGTTCTTATAATGTATTTTATTTATTAGTTTATATTTCGTAAGATAAATAAAGTGCTGTGAGTAAGTTTCTTGTTTTCATAGTTTTAACTGTTAATTACATCGTAATTTTTGTGATAGATCCTGTTTAATATCGTTTGATTGAATCTATTTCTAAAAATTATTTCGACGTAAGAGTGTGCATTGAATTTCGTTCAGTTTCAATAACTTACACACACATTTTTAGTTTTCATTTATTTAGATCTAGAGCATTGTTTAAGTTACTTTTTCAGACATGATATGGAAGAATGTCGAGAACGGCATTGTAAAACAATAGTGAGTTGGATTGACGGTCATACTGATTCTATGTCCATTGTCAATGATTCCGAAATTTATTACAAAATCCGTAAAATATCGTCAAAAATTCGTCACTTAGGATCGCAAACACATCTGAACTCTGTAAAACTTTTATGGCGGCTAATATTCCATTAAATAAACTTAGCAATCCCTCTTTAAAAATATTTCTGAAAAAATATACTGGTAGAAATGTTCCTGATGAATCAACTTTATGCAAATATTATGTTTCTAGGTGCTATACGAGAACAGTAGAACGCATTTAGAAGCCATCTTTTAAATCAATACATATGGATAAGCGCCGACGAAACGGTGGATATGTTAGGACGCTGTGTGGTAAATGTTGTAGCTGGTGTACTACATCCAACTATTCCCTATAACTCATATGTAATAGCAACAAGTGTTATAAATAGAGTTGATGCGGAAACAGTTGCTGAAACCATTAAGGAGAATATGCAAAAAATGCTTCATTCGGACGCCACGTACAAAGAAAAAATACTTTTATTTGTCAGTGATAGTGCTGCGTATATGTTAAAAACAGGCAGACTATTGACGAAAACATATCCTAATATGCTGCATATTACTTGTGTAGCACATGCTCTCCACAGAATCTGTGAATATATCAGAGACACTTTTCCGGAAGTTGATAGACTTGTATCAGCTTTTAAAAAAGTTTTCAGAAAAGCACCATTGAGAGTAGCTCTTTTCAGGGAAAAATTTCCATCTCTGTCACTGCCTCCCACTCCAGTAATAACTAGATGGGGAACATGGCTGGAAGCTACTTGTTATTATGCTGAGAATTTCGATAGTCTAAAACATTTCGTAACACTGCTAAAGGAGGATGCTAGAAGTATTGGTGAGTGCAAGGAGCCCACACAAATCCCAAATTTAAAAAATCAGTTGTACTTTCTTCACGAACACTTTCGAAAATTGCCAAAACTAATCACTTATTTTGAAAATCGAAATCTCAAATTAAATGACGGATTAACCACATTAGATGTGGCTGTTAATAATTTGAAAAGTATTCCAAGTGACTTCGGATGTGGCCTTCGGAAAAAGTTTGAAGCAATTCTTAATAGAAATCCAGATTTAATTACATTGCAGCAATTATGTATGGAGACAATTCCACAAAATCTAACGGCTAAATATGAAGAAATAAAAGAATATTTCCAGTATGCACCAATAACCAGTTGCGATGTAGAAAGGACGTTTTCTATTTATAAGGATGTACTTAATTCAAAGAGAACAAAATTGACAGAAGAAAACCTTGAGAAACTATTGCTAGTCAATATTAATACTCCTTTACTCAACTTGAACGACAAAATGAACAAATAAAAATGTTCCAATTATAGAAATAAAATTAAAAACTTTAAAAATACAACTTTTCAACAAATACATATGTATTTCGTAATTTTATAGATCACCACCCGTTTGTTTTCCAATTATATAAATAAAATTAATGAATAAATATGTATTTCGTAATTTTAGATAGATAGATCACCACCCATATGTTTTCCAATTATATAAATAAAATTAAATATTTTAGAAATACAGCCTTTCGCCAGTACTGCACTGGGTGGTAAGCGTGTCCGTTCTCTAGTAAAAATACATGTTCAATTTGATATCAGGAAAGCAAAATCAGTGAGGAAAGTATTTAAAATTTTGAAACTGAAGAAATGCATTCATTTAATAAATTTCATTAATGGTGACTTCAACCACAGACACATGTATTTCGATCTTACAATCTTGTCAGTGCAGTTATGAAGTGACATCTTATACCATCAGCTGCTAAGAGATATAGCGTAACATGTGACGGACAAGAGAGGCCCGTCGCAAACTAGGGAATCGCTTGAAGATGACCCACGGCCGGAGCGGCCTATTGAAGTTACCTCTCCAGAATTTCTTCGAAAAGTCGAAAAATTAATAATGGAAAATGCGTGGCTAAAGAAGACAACACGCAGGAATTATTAGAGTATCCTATACAACCTCTTTTAAAATCCTTTATGATAATCTTGACATGACTAACGTCACCGCAAGATGGGTGCTGAGAATGCTCACGGTGCCGCAAAAAAAGAAACAGTACCTGGAAGGTACCCGTGTTTTTTCGGACCTCCGTAATGAGGACAGGGATGGTGTACTGAATCAAATTGTTACTAGGAATGAAACTTGGGTTCATCATTATGAACCTGAATCCAAGCAAGAGTAAATGCACTGGCATAAAAGGCACCCACGAAGTTTAAAGTGTCACAGTCTGCTGTCAAATTAATGGCGATGTTTCTTTGGGATTTTGGGAAGGAATCTTGTTAATAGATTACAAAAATGAAGGCGTTTCCATAACTGCAGGATACTACGCTTCAATCTTGGTCATCAATGAAAAAAGTAGGTATCATGCTCCTGCACGACAATACTCCCGTCCACAAGAGTTGTGTTGCGTCGGCTGGCCTGTATAAAGTAGCGCTAATGTGGGACTAACTTATGCGAAAAGCTATCCAAAAAATAATCATTGGGGAGTCTAGAGGACCTTCAGTGAAGCATATTATCTTAATAAAGTTATTTGAGGAGAGGCACCGTTAAACTACAAAAAGTTATCCAAGTTACCCAAGCTAACCCAACTCAGCAGAAAAAAAAGTTTATATGGCTCTTTGTAAAAATGACGTTGAGAAAAGAAATGAATATATCTGAACCGTAATATTTATATTTGTTACATAAGTTGGCAGTTCTGAAGCAATTTCTTGTTGACATTCTCGTTCCTTTTTACAGTAAAATTTACCTTTTATTTGCAAAATATACTCTTATATACGCTTATTGGGATGAATACGCAGAAAGTATAAGCGAAAATGGGATTACTATAAACGAAGAATGTTATATGATGGCAAGAAAATAGATGTTCGTGTGTATTTGGTCGTAAACGTAACGTTTGAGGTTAGTAGTTATTTTGACGTATTTTATTTTTTGTAGCTTAACGGTGCCTCTCTGCAAATAACTTTATTGGAATAAAGTAACTGAAGGTCCTCTAGGCGTCCCAATAATTATTTTTTGGATAGCTTTCCACATAGTTATGCCCTTCATTTTCCCAAAAATTAAAAGAGCACTGTATAGGAAGAAATTTATGAGCGACGAAGTAGAGGAAGCAGTTTCGGCGTATTTTTCAGACAAAGATAAAACATTTTTTATGAAGGCATATACAAGTTAATTGAAAGATCTGAAAAATTTATTAGGGTTACGGATAAATATATTGAAGGAGTATTTTTATTTTGTCTCCTTTTCCCCCATTCTGCGAACTTAAAAACGCTCCCTCATATGTCACACTGTCTACACCTCCTACTATTGCTTTGTTTCGAAAAATTCTTGAAAGTAGTCTATGAATCTCTATTGTTTTTCTTTGCTCTGGATGATAATTTTTTTGAAAAGCACTTGTAATCAACTGGAAGTCGAAAAAGGTTGTAGTACCATTATTAGTTAACTTTTTGGTATGTTATAGTACCTTTTCCCTGATCTTGTTTAAGTGATTTTATTGAGAAAAATATATACTGATTTTCAAAGAAAAAATCGAACATCTAGAAAGAGTCGACCAATTGCAACTAAATTTCTTATACTACTCTGTTTTTAAATTTGCATTTCCTGCAAATTAAAGCAATATTTCGTAGTGATTTGTTTTCAGTTTATTATTAAGTCATTGTGGCTAGGCGCCGTCTACGGAACAATTACAATCATTTAAGTGATTTCAAAAGAGAGCATATTGTTGGTATGCGGAAAGTATGTTGGTGTTAGTCTAGGTGGTCTGAGGAAGTAAACCATAGCCGTCATCATGGATTCGGACGAACTCGAGCAGCTACAGTACGGGAAGATCGTCATTTGAGGATTGCGGCTTTACAAGACAGAGTTTTCACAATCCAATCTATTAGACATGCGTGGTGAGGAGTTTTACAACAAAGAGTCTTCTATGGCAACGATATATCGCAGAAGATGCACTTTTGAGCTTCGTTCGTATAGACCATTTTTATGTCTCCCACTGTGACCTCGAATCGTGATCGGATTGAGTGATGTAACGCCAGATCAAATTGGGATGGTGAGTGGAATCGTGTTGTGTCCTCTGACAAGTTCCGATTCTATCTGTGGTTCAACGATGGTCGCAGAAGAGTGAGACGATTTCGTAGAGATCGCAGAAATTTAGAATTTGTTGTGAAACGGCCTTTAGATTGGGGGTTATGGTACGCGATGCTATTACATACGGTAGCAGGTGACCTCTGGTTTTTATTGATAGAAATTTAAATGTAAATGATTACATACGAAACATACTGTAGCCTGTTGTACTGCTATACCTACGAAGGTGAATTCAATTCCTTTTCCAACCGGCATACTGCAGCCTGTTGCACTGCTATACCTATGATGGTGAATTCAACCCCTTTTCCAACAAGACAAAGCACGTTCTCATACAGCAAGCTTCTCGCTACCCAGACTTGTCACCAATCGAATATGTGTGTGGGCTATGATTGGTACTCGACTGAGTAATTTACCCCAACCGCCAAATAGCATACTTGACATTTGTAAGTGAATTCAAGAAGCCCGGAATGACATTCAAGATACCATAAATCATTTAATTTCAAGCATGCCTCGAAAAGTTATCGAATGCATGAGAAACCGCGGCGGACCCACTCATTATTAAATAACACTGTTATTTTTCAATATTTTAGTTTGAAAATGTAAACATTATGCATACATTTTATTAAAATTGATCAACTTCTACTCGATGTTCGGATTTTTTTGAAAGTCAGTATATAAACCAAAGTCTTGTTAAGTAAATCTAAACTATTATATCTTTATATTTACTTACTTATAATTTATGATAATAATAATATAATTGTAAGAGATTTATATGACGACATCAATGCTAACATAAATGAATATGTTATTTGCTTTCATTAAAGTTCATATAGATAATGTACACAATATGATTCACCAGAACAATCATGTGATCGGCAATGAAAATTGAACTAATAGCATGATAATATAAACATTCTTGCATTCTTGGAAATTATATATATTCTATAAATGCAATATATTAATGAACAAACAAGTGCTAATTTTAATTTAGCATCTGAAATTAAAAAAATAATATGTATGAATATCTGATAAGATAAATTATCTGTATTATTTCCAAATGAATTTTATCATTGCAAAATATCAGCACATGTTTGATAAATAAAAACAATTACACGCACATGTTATAATTGTTATTATATTATCTTTATATAATAGGACACTTACTTTTGTAAAAATTTACACAATACAATATTCATTATTCCTAAAATTTAAAAAAATACTGAACTTTGCCAAGGTTAAATTTTTTCTCTTTTGTAATATTTTTTTTATTTTTTCCACACAATCAGATAACTTTATATAACTAATCCTTTCATATTATAAATTATAATGACTTTGTGTTTATAATCTGCAATTGTAAATAAATTAAAAAATAAAACTTTTGGCGCCGTTATTTACCGTCAGTTCCAATATTTTATTTTTTTTTCATAATATTAAAGATTCAATAATAATATTTACTAGATTAAACGATTTTAAGGACTTGGTTATGTGAATTTAAAATGTATTACATTTGAATGATTCGATTATTTATTAATGTATATGCAGGGGAACATTTTATGCAATATACTTGTCATGGGAGTGTTTTGTTATTGTGACGTTAGAAATATTTAATTTACTTCGAATCAAATTAATTTTGTAATTCTGATAAATGTTTGAATGCAATTTTAAAACTTTAAACTTAGAATTGTGAGGACGAGAATTTCCCAGAGTCTACGCAAATTTAACATAGTTCCAATATACAGCGTGTTCACGCAAAAACGCCCCAGCTCCTAGCGCACTTATTTGGAGTCACATTGTAAGAAGCTATACGTCAAATTAAAAGGCTTCAAAAGTACCTACTACAAACTGAAGCTTAAATCTAATTTTTACCTATTTATCCTTTGCAAAGTCAAATGTCAATTTTTTTTTTAATTGTAACCTTATTTTTTTTTTAGAGTTTTTTTTTTAATTCAGTGATGTATCACAAAAGATATTTCTGATTTACCTTAGAGTAATAAAAAAAAATAATAACTAAGATAGACACAGCCGTGGTTTTTAAATAATATTTGGGTTTATTCGCAATAGGCTTTGAAAAACTACTGAGACATAGCGCTGACTATGAAAACTAAGTGTCAAAAATTGTATACGTCAGTTTTAATTTGTTTAACTATTTTTGGAAACAAAAATGAATAATAGTGAACTTGTTGACATGCTGCAAGTTTATTTTGAGAGTAATAAAAACAGTGGACAAACGCTGCGTCGGTATCAAGAACGTTTTCCCAATAGACGGATCCCAAGTCGCCGCAAGTTTGCTCATTTACGAGGTGCATTCAAGTTCTAAGGCCTCCGATTTTTCTTCTAACTAACTACTCACCCGAAAACTATGAAACTGGTGTTACTTCTCGACGTAATCTCCATCCAGACGTATACATTTTTCACAACGTCGACGCCATGATTCCATGGTCGTGGCGAAGGCTTCTTTAGGAGTCTGTTTCGACCACTGGAAAATCGCTGAAGCAATAGCAGCACGGCTGGTGAATGTGCGGCCACGGACAGTGTCCTTCATTGTTGGAAACAGCCAAAAGTCACTAGGAGTCAGGTCAGGTGAGTAGAGAGCATGAGAAATCACTTCAAAGTTGTTTTCACGAAGAAACTGTTGCGTAACGTTAGCCCGATGTGCGGGTGCGTTGTCTTGGTGAAACAGCACACGCGCAGCCTTTCCCGGACGTTTTTGTTGCAGTGCAGGAAGGAACTTGTTCTTCAAAACATTTTCGTAGGATGCACCTGTCACCGTAGTGCCCTTTGGAACACAATGGGTAAGAATTACGCCCTCACTGTCCCAGAACATGGACACCATAATTTTTTCAGCACTGGCGGTTACCCGAAATTATTTTGGTGGCGGTGAATCTGTGTGCTTCCATTGAGCTGACTGGTGCTTTGTTTCTGGATTGAAACTGTCATTCGGCGATCCCCCAAAACAAGTCTCTACACTTTCTCGATCATGTCGTCAGACCGGCTTGTGCGAGTCCGAGGTTGTTTCGGTTTGTTGTCACACGATGTTCTGCCTTCATTAAACTGTCGCACCCACGAACGCACTTTCGACACATCCATAACTCCATAACTCCATCACCACATGTCTCCTTCAACTGACGATGAATTCCAATTGGTGTCACACCACGCAAATTCAGAAAATGAATGATTGCACGCTGTTCAAGTAAGGAAAACGTAGCCATTTTAAGTATCTAAAACAGTTCTCATTGTCGACGCTGCCGCTACAATTCCATCTGCCGTACAGTGCTGCCATCTCTGTGACGTATTGACAACGAACGCACGCTCATTTTAAAACAATGCACATGCTTCTCTCTCTTTCCAGCCTGGAGAAAAAAAATCGGAGGCCTTAGAACTTGAACGCACCTCGTAGAATCCAACTTACGTCAATATGGAAGTTTCAAAAAGCCAAAATCATACATATCAAAACGAAAATCTTGAGATGGGTGTTTTACTGAGCCTTGAAGAAAATCGTTGGACGTCAATGAGACAAATTTCTGAGATTTTGAATGTCTCAATAGGAAGCGTACATACCATTTTAAAGAAGAAGAAGTCATTCGTATTACGAAATATTCACACAATCCACGAAAACGATTCAAAGCGTCAGATAAATTTTTGTAATTTCTTTTTAAACGAACTAAGGCCAGATTCGTTGTTTTACACAAAAATCTTGTGGACTGACGAATGTAAAGTTACAAACAAAAGACATTTTAATCGTTTTAATCACCGGTACTGGAGTGTAGAAAACTCAGATCATATCGCCATCGAACAAAATCCTCAAATAGGGTTTTCTGTGAACGTTTGGTGTGGGATACTAGGCGGCAGGATAATACGATCAATTTTCATTGACGGAAATCTCAACCAAGAAAAATATCTCCAAATTTTGACAGAAGATTTACAAGAAATATTAGATAACTTGCCATTAATTGAAAGGAATGAACTTTCTTTAAACAAGATGGAGCTACACCACATAACGCACTTTGATTAGAGGTTATTTAAATACAGAATTTGAAGATAAATGGATAGGAACTTATACGGACAACGCCCGCCCGGTCTTGTGACATAACAACCTTGAATTTTTTTGGGGATACATTCAAGACACTGTTTATGTTACTCGCCCAGAAATGGCCGAAATTTTGAGAGATAGAATAGCCAACAATTGTCGGGAAACGCCAGCATAAATTCTAATTAATGCTACACAAAGTGTGGTATCTAGATGCCGAGAATGTCTTGAAAGAAACAGTGTCCAATTTGAACATTTTCGTTAATTGGTCATGTATTTATTTAGTTGTTCAGTTTATAAACGTTATATGTTGTTTAGAATTAATTACTGAAAAAGATTGTTGTTTCCGACTGAAACATTGTTTCCAAAAACCACGGCTGTCTCAATCTTGGTTATTATTTTTTTTATTACCCTAAAGTAAATAAGAAATATCGGTTATGGTACATTACTGAATACGGAAAAAAAAATCAAATTATTAAAAAAAAAGTAAGGTTCTAATTTGAAAAAAAAATTGACATTTTACCTTGGAAAGGATAAACAGGTAAAACTTAGATTTAAGCTTCAGTTCGTAGTATTTTTTAAGCCTTTTAATTTGACGTATCGCTTCTTACCATCTGACTCCAAATATGTGCGCTGTATAAGAAAAGTAAGCTTTTCAATTATTGTAAATTAATTGGAAGGATGGATCAGAAATAAAATATTTTATATGATTGTTAGCAAGATGTATAAAATGCCAGTGGATCTAATCCAGAAATTTCTCTTGGCGAAACTCAACAAATCTTGAAAAAAATAATGAAAAGAATTTAGAGCAAGGAGGCCAGGAGGAGAATCACCGAACAGGTAACACATTGTGCAGTCTCGCGCCGTAATTGTGTGCATCTGTGCAAGGCACATAGACGGCCAAATCAAAAATTTGCGAAAATTATTTGACATTACTAGTGACACTGGTCATTAATCAATAGGTTAAGATAATACTAGCCTATCGAGGGAAAGCATTCAAGTAGGTGATCGGTTATGTTCACTTTAAACAACCATACCCTCGATAACACACCTCTTATAATCGTTATATTTTTACGTGTGTATAGAATTTAAAGGGCACCAAACTTGTTAATATTTAGAGCGTTATTTATATTATTGGGCTTTTTATCACTTATCGGTGACTGGAAAATTTATGATTGCGATAAGAAAATATAACACTGTTTGGTTTACCATAATATATTTTTGCAAGTGTTTAGAATTTTAAAATGCATCAGCAAGCATGTGTGTCAGGCTCTAAACTTGTTAGTGTTGAAAATGTTATTATATTACTAGCGCATCAATTACTAATTATTTTTCGGTAACCCATAACAATAACAATCCACAACAAGTAACAAAATTTTGCCTACATCGAGTTAAATGTGACAGATCATAGAATGGTTGCTATGGCTGTTAATGTTTTATTCCTAATTTGTGCCTCTATAATATGTATGTAAGATGTGGATAAAAATATAATATATAGACAAACATAAATACAAATTTCCCAGAGTAAGCAATATATATGCAATAAGAACATACGCTTAATCAGAGTTCGGAAATTCATAGATTTATCAATAAATAATATCTATATTATTGCAATGTTAACATAAAATAATGTATGCACTCGAATATACAATAATAATAATATTCGTAAAAGTTTGGACAAAGCATATTTCTCGTGATCCTTAACACATGAATTACTTGAAATTTTGAATATATGGATTCCGGACCCTGTGCGCAATACCTTAAATTTGTCTTTACATGCACTCCTAACACATTAATGTAATTCTATGTCAAAATAGTAAAACATTAGGGGCGGAAAATGTATATATGCACACAGACGGCCAAAAGTACGGCGTGGCACTCTGTACATGTTACCATCGTCGTGATTGTATAAAGTAAGAGTCTATCGAGTTGAATATGTACAAATGAGGCATACTCTACTGAATATACACTGCTCAAAAATTGAAGTGGATAATTTGTATATTTTTAATAAATTTTGGATTTAAATCAAAGTGTAGATTTACTATGTATTCTAATTTATAATGTAATTCTTCACATACGTTTGACATACAGAAAGTGGCAAAACTAAGAGTTTTTATTGTGTGGGTTTAATGATACTTCTCGTAATAACCCAAGAGTTGATACTCCAGCTTAATATCGTGTGGGGCCATCCTTAGTTCTGCGCAGTGTCCTCACTTTATTCGGCAAAGAGTCAATTAAATTATTGATGAAAGGCTGAGGGATGTTTGCCAAATATTTCGCAAAACATTGGCAAGCTGCTGTAATGTCTGGGGAGTGGCTGTTGTAAGCAGTTTAATAGCCTCGATATTTCAGCCCAGACATGCTCATTCCAGTTCTGGTGAGGAAAACAAACTTACGAGCCCATTCGGTAAATACCATGATGTTCAATGCGGTCGTTGACAATTCTGGCGCTGTGCGTTCGAGCATTATTGTCGATTAAAGTGAAATTGTCGCCGATAGCGGTAGCAAATAGTACAATTGGTTATATAGCCAGGTCATTATACCTTACCGCTGTCATAGGCTCGTTAATTAGGACAAAAACTGTGCTCCTATTAAAATTCCTCCCAAAAAGCATACTGATTCGCCACCAAAAAGTGTTGTTGGCGCCATTAAATATTCATTATATGGTTGTCCTCGCTCTCTCCATAACAAAATTCTAGCAACGGAATTATAAAGCGCGATCTGAACTCATCTGTGAAAAGACGTGATTTCCATTTGTGCAGATTCCAATTGCCACGTTTAAAATTCCAACGATTTCTTTGCTCTCGCTGCTCCCTGCTTAATCGTAGGTAATTAGCGGCTCTTCTTGCCCTTAGATTATGACTCTGTAACCTTTTCGCTACTGTTTACCCATAAATTATTCTGCCTCTAGCTTTCCTGAATCAACTAATAAATAAATATGCTGTGAAGATAGGGTTTCTTTGCGCGGTAAGACCTATCAGACGCTCTTGAGTGGTGGTTGTAGCTCTTTCTCTCCAACCACGCTCTACTAATCTGACTTTGAGAAACTTGTAACCGCTTAGCAATCTCTTGTTGAGTTAAACCTTCGTTTAACTAACGCATTAATTCCTCAAGTTGGATTTAGATCCATGTTGATCCATTTAGATGCGTGTTGAAGCAATGAAATTTAAGTCAGAAATGATAATGGACAAAATCACTATCGAAACGATGGAGTCAAAAATGATAAAGAGGGATCGGCAATTAGGGGTACATTCCAGTAGAGGACTTAAATGGTTTTGTAGTGGGCTGATCTATTGTTTAGTTTTATTAGTTACTTGAGTTTTATTGCGTAAATATGTGATGGACAACGACACGGCAATCTACACATCTACTTGCAACTAAGAAAATCGAAACAATTAATACAGAATTTATACCACGTAACGTAACTTCTTGAAATTGCTAAGGGATGAAAAGCAAGATATAAATAAAGAAAAAGTGTTATTATTTGTAACAGATGGAGCTGCATATATGAATGTGGCTGGTAGGCTGTTACAACAAACATACAGCAATATGATATTTCACAAAATGCTACGCGAATGTAGATAAATTGTTATCTTCTGTCAAGAAAGTTTTTGTGAAGGCACCTGCATGTAAGAATTTATTTCGTCAAAAACTGACACACGTGCCACTATCACCAGAACCTGCTATAACCTGCTGGGGCACATGGATAGAAGTAGCATCCTATTATCGCATGAATTTTTAGAACGTTAAAGGTATAATACAGCTATTGGATCTGAATGATGCTATTTCTATTTTACACGCTGAACAAGTATTTATGGACCCAACTTTACTTTTAAATTTAACCAATACTCATGGACATTATCCAGAATCATCCGTTATCTAGAGGTTACTCCGACCAACCCACAATATTCTATAACTAACGTCGTGAATATTGAACATGATCTTCGTCAATTGCTTTCCCAATTACCTGGAGCAGCTGCGGATAATGTTAAAAGAAAATTTGAAGCAGTTCGAATTAACAATCCAGGATTTCGTACTGGACGCCGAATTGTTGACTTGTTTGATGCTAAAGAAGTAGATTTTTCCATCACTAAAGAACTTTATGTACTTTAAATATGTCCCTAATTCATCGATTGATGTTGAATGGTTATTTTCAATGTATAAATAGATTTACGGTGACAAACAATTATTAACACATGAGCATATGGAACAATGGTGATTTATGATTGATTGGTGATCATTTGAAATTTGGATGTAAACGGTAAACTGTCAGGATGTGTCATATGTTTTATAAACCTGCATTATTCTTTCTGGAGAAGATGTATTTACTCTTACTTGTTTCTCTATATGTATTTTGATCCGCGTGTGAAAAATGATAAATCAGGATTCATGATATCCTGACTCTATCTTTGGGACTGACGTTATGTACCCCTGACTACCGACCCCTAAATTGATAAGTATTTAAAATGAAAGAATTGTATTTTATTTAGTTTTTGTTTCTATCGAGCTACACAATTCTTTGGAGGACAGGTTTGTTTACATCAGTTTAAAACGCGGCTCTAAAAACGAAATGTAATAGTAAAACCTTAAAACATTAGTTTAAATGATAAAAACTCAGTTTTGTTTCAAATATCTACTTAAATTATTGAGCAGTATGTAAAGATTAAAAATGTGTAAGAAAAGTCACAGAATGGTGCTCATAAAAAAATTTCTGGTCCATAGTTCAAGTATGCATGAAGTTCAAAATATATGATTTTCCTTTAGCTAAATATTGGTTTCCAGAGTCTTGGCGTTTCTTCAGAATGCTGTAGTAGATTATTTTGCAGTTATCTAGTGAGGGTATTATGTATAGGGCATATATGTAAATTATTCTAAAGAATAAAGATTTGTACACCATTCATTGTTTTTCAGGACCAGGTAAATTACATAATAAAAATTGTTGAATAAAATGCATGAAAAAGTGGGAAAATTAACAAAAACATTACTTTCACAAAACAAAACCAAATTAAATATCTGAATCCTCTTATATATATACACACATATATTATTCTGTTAGATTATAATTCTATAAATGTAAAAAGAGCGCATGCATAAGCTAAACATGTTATCTAATAGTGATTTGCTTTTATTAAAGAAAAATAGCTAGGACCATTTCCATAACATCATACGTTTGTCTGTTCAATTTTAAAGTGTAATTTATTTTACTTTTAAATAAGTCATCTATAAATAGTTACATACTTATTACGCCACTCAACTGGCCTTGGCTCGGGTCACGCAACGAATAGATTATGCTTTTGTCAAACAATTTGAGCCAGCAAATTTGCCTATTATGACACTGGAATTTTCCCTATTAACACAAATAACAACAAATATGTGTATATATCATTGTTATGTAAAATTGAAAGAAGTACGTGTATATTTTTTAAAGTTTTTGCCATAGTAGTGCGAAAATTGTCATAGTTATGCGAAAAACAATACTGAGAATATTGCGAATTCAATAGAACATCTTATGGAAACTATCCTTAAAAGCGGCGATCAAACACAAATAATTTTGCAATAGTATCTTTCCTATCCAAAGTGTTATTATAAGCCACTAATCGATTTAATATTACTTTGTCCAGTATTGTAACAATTTCATTCAATTCCTCTCAAGAACCTTTAAAATGCAAATACTTAATTACAAAAGTTATAATTAAAAAATTATAATAGATAGCGATATTTTTGGGTCTTTTCGCCATCATATTTACTTCTATTTATCTTTGAATTTACTTCAATATGATATTTACTAGGTATATTCTTACTTTCTTAATCAAATAATTAACTCCTTGATCTATCCTAGTGTTTTAAACTTTTTTAGGCCGGCGCTTCCTCGATTGAATTATAGTTTTCGAACAGTTCATATTTCTTGTAGGTGTAAATTATATGATTATTACACGCATATCCAAAACAAGATTCATTTACTTTATCATTGCACTAGGTATATATAATCGATAAGCCTGAAATATCCCTACTGACCGGCGACGCAGCTCTTCTGGAGATGCAGAACTGTTGGCAAGACCTGGGGACTAAAACCAAATGTGGTACGCTGGTTGTACGCAGCAGTAGTAAGACCAACGATTACCTATGGAGCGTAGAAGGACGGAGCGGACATCGTCGGTGGGGCTCCTCACGACTCTCCAGCGCAGGCTCTGTTGGGACTCATGGCACCTATGAACAGCACGGGGACCGCCTCCATGGAGGCTATCGTGAGTCTCCCTCCGCTGGAACTATTTTTAAAGGCGGAGGCAATGGCTGCGATCCTAAGGCTGAAGGCCAATTACGTATGGTGTCCTAATAAGACTGTAGGGAGCCATACAGATATCACAGGAACTATACTGGAAGAGCCGATATTTCAAATGCCGGCGGACAGTATGGCACTTCAGATTGTTTGCAGCTAAGCTGAACATATTTATACCGACCAGGGAACAGGCAAAAAGTCGCTTGAGCGATTGTGGTGCCGGCACCTGGTACACTGATGGATCACAATCTAGTCAGGGGGCAGGTGCAGGCAAATGCGTAATGTGCCTTAGAAATAAAATATCGTATGTCTGGGGAAACATACTACGGTTTTCCAGGCCGAATTGTTTGCAGTCGCAGCCTGCGCCGAGGAAATTCGGGAAGCCGGCTGCGCAAACAAAAAAATCAACATAATAACTGATAGTCAGGCAGCTATTAAAGCCATTATAAACCCATCTACCAGGTCTAAGCTGGTGAAATATTGTAAACGGGTCCTCAATCAATTCGCACAAGACAATACTGTGTCGCTGATATGGGTGCCAGGACATGAGGGAATTAAAGGCAATGAAATAACCGACGAAGCGGCTAAAGAAGGTACTAATAGGAACTTCATAGGACCAGAACCTGTATGTGGAATCGCTAAGGATTCCGCTACAAGCGAGATCTGATTATGGCTTGAAAAAGAACATAAAATAAATGGAGGTTAACGGAAGGTCAACTCCATACCAAAACACTACTAAGGGAGCTGGATGGAAAGTTTTCAGCCAACCTAATTCGTAGTAACAAAAACGAAATTAAAATAATTACCGGGCTAATAACCAGACATTGTCCTTAAAGGAAGTATTTGTAAAGAATGAGCTTGGTTAGCGAGCCCTGGTGTTGGAGATGTGAAAAACAGGAGGAAACTAGCCTTCATATAATATGCACGTGTGAGGAACTGAAGGAACTCAAGATAGAAATATTTCGGGAGAGATCTATTGTATCCTTCGAGTGTACTCAAACTTCCCCTGAGGAGGATAGTGGCTTTTATCGAGGACACAAGACTAACAGAGTGGAACTGAGGGATCTATAGGGCATAGTACAAAGAGCAATGTGCTCAAGTGCCTGGACGTACTGGCGTCCAACCCAAAACAGAAGAAGAAAAAGAGAAGATCCCTACTGACAATCCAGCGCCTCTAAGTTAACGGAAGGTCAACTTCATATTAAGACACTACCTTAGTATAGAGTTGACCTTCGCTTAGTTTGCATTTCTAGCCATAACCAGATTTCCCGTCTAGCCCAATCCTTGGCGATTCCACATACAGGTTCCAGTCCTATGAAAGCTCTTTCATAGGACGGTATAGATTTTGAAGAATGGAGAAAAATGAACTTCATATTGTTACCAAATATCTTCAAAAGAAAGATCTAACACCAAAACAAATTCTTGAAGATATGGTTAGTCTATTTAGGAGATGATGCTCCATCGTATCAAGTAGTAAAAAAGTGGTCTAGAGTTTCGATGCAGTAGAAGAATTTTGTGAACATGCCAAATGTGCTGGTAGGTCGCAAACTATTTGCACACAAGAAAATGTTGATCGTGTATGCGACTTGATTAGACAAAATCGTCAGTTAACTACTTGACGTGTAGCAGAGATAACAGGCACTTAAAATGGTACAATTGGAATCATAATCAACGACTATTTGGGACCTAATAAGGTTTCTGCACAATGGGTGCCCTAAATGTTGACGTCCGAACAAAAGCGAGACAGAATCATCACTTTATAAGTGTTTTTGGCGTTGTTTAAGGGTAATCCGCAAAGTTTATATCTCGCCTTATTACGGTTGATGAAACGTCGTTTCATAACTTCCAGAGTCTAAACCCCAAAGTAAAGAATAGCGACACAAAGGATCTCCATCACCTAGCAAATTTAGGGTTCAATTGACTACCTGAAACCTAGCCACAAAATCACGGCCTAGTTTATTCCGAAGTTTAAAGAAAGTATTCGAGTAACCAGATTTGAGAATTTGAGAGTGACGATGATGTTATGACGGCAATTCGAGAATTCTTCTGCGACAAAAACACGGACTTTTTATGAAAAACGTGTCTCTATGCTAGAACACCTATGTTCTAGGTCATAGAGACACCTTTTTCAAAAAAGTATAATAAGTATATAAGCAAGAATAAATGTCTTCAAGTGCAAGGTGATTATACCGAAAAATTGTCGTGTTTTATACGCTAGGGTCAATAAATACTGTACATCCCTCATATATATATAGAATTTAAGTTTTCCCAAACTAAAACAAATACATAGTAGCAGGAAGTAATGAATTATCAATTTAATCAAAGATTTGTAATAACGTTATTTTTCACCTTTTACAAGAAGTGGAAACATTGCGAAATTTCAATATATAAAATTACCGCTTTAATTTAGTTATATCTGTATTTTGTAAAATGCACAACAAAAATATATAAACTTCTTGAAGGTTCTACTAAAGAAATTGCTTTCCCTTGCAAAAAAAGTACATGTTTCGTTAACAGAAAGTATATTTTAAATTCCAAAGGACACATAATCGAACTACTTTACCAAATATTTAAATATGTTACCCAATTGTATTGCGTTATTATGTAAGTGAAGGGTAGAGTTTGAATTGCAACATCAAAATACAATTTGATTTATTATGCCATAGTATAACTTAAAGTGTTATTTAATAAGACAAACATTATGATGATAACACTGGTCAACACAAATTAATTTTTGTGTCATCCTGATTCTGAATTATTTAAAATTTACTCCATCACATCAGCATTTTAAGATATTTACTTAAACAGTTTTTTTTTTCAAAAAACGTTTTAAATTTTAGAAAATTTCAAAGTTACTTTTATATACGAAATATACTACCAAAATTATTGTTCGGTTGAACATCGAGTGGACATGTCTGAACATGTTTCCTACGTCAGAGCACTTAAACCACGCCCATTTTGCTCTGGACCCAATCAAATTAAGAATTGGTGGATATCTGGCTGGGTATATAGCCAGCTACACACGGCTCTTTCGACTCAATGTAGGTCGGTTTGTGACAACTGAACGTTATCTTATTCCATAATGTTGCGTAGGTGTATAAATACTAAGTTTCTGTCATGTATGTTGAGAATTCACCACTACCCATCAGCATAAGCGGAGGAAGTTATATTTTCACAGTTTGGCTTAACCCATGGAACATCAGGTCAAGCCATGGCCTCCCAGCCTTTGCTGCGCACGCTGTGCTGTTACTTTGAGGAGCTGGTGA
Source organism: Melolontha melolontha (assembly GCA_935421215.2). Taxonomy (NCBI): domain Eukaryota; kingdom Metazoa; phylum Arthropoda; class Insecta; order Coleoptera; family Scarabaeidae; genus Melolontha; species Melolontha melolontha. The sequence goes on from OW285235.1 coordinate 216,972,849, forward strand.
GATTGTAAGAAAAGCGCTACGCCATTCGCAAGACCTATGATTTGGTGTGAATTCGCCTAATTGTTACTTTTGCACGGGTTTTTCAAGAAAAATAGTTATGTTAGTCTGCCATCTGCTACTCGTCCAGTACCTCATTCGGAAGTCATGCCAGTACCAAGGGCCAAGATGTTTCGAGTAAAGTATATGATGTTACAGAATCAAAAGAAGCAATTGTCAAGTTATCGGCCAACAATGATCTTATTCGAGACCTGAATTTGTCAAAAACTAAAGCAAAAATACTAGGATCTAGAGCACAATGATGGAAACTATTAGCTCCACGAACACATATTTCTGTGTATCGTAATCGTTAGAAAGAACTATCACACCACTTTTCAACCGACGAGGGTCTTTCATACTGCAATAACGTCGACGATTTGATGTTGGCATTTGGTCACCTACATCATCCCGAAGAATGGCGTCTTTTTATCGATGCTTAGAAATTGAGTTCAAAAGCTGTCCTTCTTCACAGAGGAAACATTTACCATCCATCTCCGTTGGCCACGCGATCCACTTAAAAGAAACGTATGAAAATATGACTTTACTTCTAGACAAAAATTAAGTACTCGGTTTACAACTAGGGCATATAAAGAATTACTGTTTTCTTCGTCAGTGGGACAGTTGATCAAGAAATTCCCATCACATTGTTAAAGATTCGCCAGTCAGGGCTCAGTATATTCCTAGACAAATGAATATACTTCATAAGTCACTAGTTGTGAACGTGTTAAAATACATCTGTCGCCATTACACATAAAATTAGGTTGGGTGAAAAATTTCTTGAAAACAAACTAAAATTGTCCAAAATTTCAGATGCAAAACTTAAAGAGGGAATTTTTGTAGGACCCCAAATTAAATTTCTACAGAAAAAAATTTGAAGAAACCTTAAGCGACTTGAAGGGTGTTGTTTGGAATGCTTTTAGAGATGTGGCCCATAATTTTCTAGGAAACAGAAAATCTGATAATTGTATAGCACTTGTTAATGAACTTCTTAGAAGTTACCATAAATTGGGCTGTAACATGAGCCTTAAAATACATATCTTGCACTCACATCTGGATTTATTTCCTCCAAGCCTCGGCGACCTGAGTGATGAAAACGGCGAAAGGTCTCATCAAAACATTTCTGTTATTGAAAAACGTTGTAGGGCAAGTGTCAGAAAGTGCCGAAGAAAAATATAAAATAAAACGAAAAAAGAAATACATTTTAAACAGGACGATACCATACAGTTGGAGTCTGTTATTGCTGGAAATGGAGTTATAACGAAATATTAATATAAAATGAAACTTAGTGTACCTAATTATAAATATTTTCGTTGTAGTGATGTTAACCTTTTTATAAAATATTTAGTAAAATTATAATAAGTATGTAGGAAGTTTTAATTAGAATGCAATAACTTAAACTTAGACATATAACTTTAGAACTGTCATTGACTGTCATTTAAAGATTAGACACTATCTAAATAAAATAAGTGTCCCGTTTTTCGTGCTCGCGACTGTATATTATTTCATTTACTTTTCAATATTTTTTGTTCTCTAAAACCTGTCATGCCAGAATAAATTTGTTGCTATTACTATTATTAGAACTATCAAAGAAGCGAAAATTAGTTTCTAAAGAAAAATTAAAAAAATTAAAATTTGTTGACCTAACAGAATTTAACAGTTATAAATTCTAAATAATTAATGTATAATTTTAAAATGGGCTTATTTAATATTCTATTACTTCTTTGAATTTTCCTTAAAATGAGGTGTAGAAACATATATTTAAATTCAAATATTTATACTGAGAAAGATGTAATACATTTTCGCTTGCAAAACCATACTATCTAATCGAAAGTGGGCGTATTTCTAATCTTTAAACTTAAAAAAAACCCCACAGGAAGGAAGAAGGCAAAATCTAATATTATGAATTATGAATATTATAAATTTGAGATTAGTTTGAGACTACCCACAAAACTTTAGATTGTAACTACATTTTAATTGTTGGTTGGTAATAATGGTTTGTTATAAATAATTATAATTAACAGTTTAATAATTAATAACACAGGCCTGCATTTTTCAACTCTTTGGATGTTGATTTAAAAATTTTAACAGTTTTCTAGTAATTGGGTAGCGCTGATTGCAAATATGCTTTAATTTTTTTTGTATCACGTAAGGTTATTTTTCAAACCAGTAAAATCAAAAAATATAGAAAAAACACGATTTATTTCATTTATAAGCTAGTTTTATATTATATTAAAAAAAATACAAAAATATACACATAGAAACTATTAGAAATAGTTATTTATTCTTCATGCTTCTTAAAAAAACGTTTTCGTTTTTCAGAAAAGCTTCGTTTGGCTGTTTTTCTGTCATATTCAGCTAAAGGAAGATCTGAAGGTAGTTTCTGGGGCAAGCAAATTTTTTTGTTTCAACCTAGACCCCAGTACTTCAGAAAGATCTTTTGAAAGTCCCAAATCTCTTACTAAATCATTCAATTCGGCTTGTGAAAATAGCTGAGGTTGGTTTTGACCTGAGGTTGATGGCTCAAAATCACTATCCATCTGTACGGAGCCGGAAGTTGAAGAGGTTTCAATATCTTCTTGTGGTACTTTGGGGGGTATAGGTATATGATTACTGTGAGGAACTGGTCTGATAGCTGATTTAATATTGTTTGGGTACATAATATGTTTCAAAGTTTTTCTATTATGTCCCTTAATATCACAAAGACAAAAGTAGCAATCCTCATGATGATTTTGCGGTTCTCTCCAAACCATCGGTATTCCAAAAGGAAGGTTTTTTCTATTCCCTTTTGGTCCAATGTCTTAAACCTTCTTCACATACCTTACAAACAACGTGCGGTGCCCAATCTTTATCTTGATCTCCTAATTTGATTTTGAAATGAGCATAATATGAATTTTTCACAAATTCACCAATTGGTCTCTTAAACTTTTTCAAGGTGAAATATCCACAAATATAACAGAAATCATCTGGTTTGTTTTTGCAAAACCGGCAAGACATATTTTTAAGCAATGTTTATTTATCAAATACCACGCACAACACTAAAGACAAATCAATTTTACTTGTTTACTGATCGACACTCAGAGCTATAATGAAGTAAATGACATTAAAATATACATTTTGTTTGGTGATAAACTTGAAATCCTTCTTCGCAGTACTAATAAAGTGAAAGCATAATAAATAGAATTTAGCAGGTAAAAATTCCCGGAAATCTAGTCCAAAATTAATACATGTAATAAAAGATTTACATCAGGTAATGAGAGCCTATTTAACAAATTTCTTTAAAACCACAACAGAAAATCATTTTTGGGTTAATACCTAGAATTTGAAGTAGTACATTCATTTTAAAATGTATTAAAACGCCTATTATAAGATTTTTTTTATATTTTTTTCTTTTTCTTTTGTGCAAAAAAAAATCTGTGGGTGGTAGAGACCAACTGTATTTTAATTAGTTATTGCTATATAAAAACTGAGCTTAACAAACAAAAATCACGTCATCACAAATTTTATGCAGGCCTGTGTAATTAATAGCTTAAGTAATGTTTAATACCAAGATATTATTAAATGACATTTCACTAAAATATATTTTCTAAAATTAAGTTGGACAGTTTAAGAAATTGTTTTGAACATGTTTATATTTTCATTAGCAACTTTGAAGCCAAATTTGTTTACCAAATCCTAAATATGCAATATAATAATAAAATATATTTTATTTAGGTCATGTCCATCAGGAAATTAATACTTGTTACTGACTAAAGGCTTCACCGCAACTGTCAACAATAAATATGTTTACTTCCTGCAGAACTTATTTTTTTCTTAGACCTTGATGTGTTAATTGCAGTTGAATGTATAAATTTTAAATATCAATAATAATTAATGGCCATAACCTTAACTCTAGGCGTCCTATACAATTTATTTTGATATTGTCTATTAATAAATAATGTATTTTAAAACGTTAACGTTATTTTCCGGTTCGACAACTGTTACGATGTTATGGAAATATGTTTAAACGTTTCACAGACACAAACATAAAAAATGAAGTTAATAGCATGCAGCATGGCGTTAAGAATAATTTACCAATTCTACCATAATGAAGTCGTCATTTGTTGACATCATGGTAATGGTTGGACCCCTTTTATCCGAATCTGAGTTACCATTCTGATGGTCGCTAGTAACCTCTTTTATGGTAGCTTTAACTTCGTTGTCCTCTGTATTTACATCTGGAGGAGAAAGTTTTTCAGAAAATAGTTTACTAAACTGAATATTTGGTATTATCAATTCAGGTTCAACCATATTTTTCTTTGTATCAGCGAACGCACCGACTTTCATCGTGTCGCTCAATGAAATGTTTTCTTCACTGAAAGATGAAAAAAATTTGGTAATTAAAATTCTGGTTACATAGATATAATGTCATTAACATAAATAACAAACAAGTAATTTTTGATATGTAATTTTGTTTAGATTACGTAATGAATGTTTACATATATCCAGCGATTATAAAGTAAACATAACGATATTGAGTACTATAATTACAAGTCGATAATTTAATTGTAAGTCCTTGGCCAAACTATTAGCCACATGGCTAAATAAATAAGTACACAACTAGTGAATTATTAAAACTCATTTCTCTCATATTTCATAATTGTATTCTTTACCCAAATTATTATTTCCGGCATACAATATTTGCTATTATTATTTTAGGTGTATTTCTTTATTCCCAACATTTTCAATGAGATTTTAATTCAGTGAATTTCCAAGTTCAAATGGAATTTGTAAATTCACCAATCTTAAAATATTTTTATTAAACACATACTTTTGAATTTTATTGAAGTACATAATTAATAGAGCAGGCCAATTTCCGTGGGCGCCATGAGCGCCGGTATGGGAGTGTAATTCGTAATATATTAGAATATGCGATAGAATAGGAACGCAACATGAGCTTGTTACCGATATAAGTATAGAAATAGAGACATTTATTCTATCAGAAATAATTAAATATACATTTGGTTTTCTGCTATTAAAGTAATATGCATAAACACACGAAAAATAAGAATAGTACATATTATAGCAGCGCTGTATGTACCTATAAATTAAATGGAAAATGTATGAAATCAGTGATTGTGTGCACGACAGAGGATTTAAAAAAATCAATCATAGTTACACATAGTTCATGTATAAACTGTTGTCGATTCATTTTGTTATTACTGTGCTTCGAACTGCGTACGTGTTCTTTACAACGTGTTTTTGACCAACAAATTAGATATGTATTGCACACTAAACATTTAATTTTTGAGCCATCGTATATTAAGTCGGGAAATCCATAATAAACTTATTCACTTCGTCTGACAACGGTCGTTCTTCGATTTATGTGTCGACGACATTTTATTACGTATGCTTACACTTACATGCAGGCTAAGCAAGTACCAAACACATACTGAATGCTTTTTATTAGTTCTGATGCAATACAATCATCCTCACATCGGCGCACATGGCTCTAATAATTAATCTGTTACATAGTAATAGATAAATACTAATTGCAATGTAACTCTAAGAATTGGTGAGATATCGAATAAATATAGAATTAAAAAGCAAACCAGTCAAAAATAAATATAATTATTAAATTATCAAATATATAACATTAAAGAAATGTTGTATATTTTTAATATGTATATATAGCAAACGCCAATTAAGTTGGCGCGAGGAGGGGGTGCGCAGAAGCCGTTTTTAAAAACGTCCACCCCCACTACTCAAGTAATTGTCAGATACATTTGTCACTGACGTTTGACGGAACATAATGTCTTTGCTAGGGGATCATAAAGTGATACACGCTCAGAGGTTAGAATTATCTGACATTTGATGTAAAACCAAATACAAATCTCCCCACTACTTTTAATCCTGCGCGAATTTACCCCTCTTCGCGCCAACTTAATTGGCGTTTGCTATAATAATGTAATAAGTATGGGATACAGGAAAATTATCAGAGGATTGCAAAAATCGGGATAATTATACCGATATTCAAGAAAGGCGACATTTGAAATTGTGAAAATACATTATTAAGCATTGTCTCAAAAATGTACGAATTTATTCTGGAAAAAAGGATAAAACTCGGCACAGAGGAACAGCTGTCAGATGTCCAAAGTAATTTCGGGAAACGATGAAGAACTCAAGATCACTTTTTTTACAATTAATTTATGAATAGAAAAGACTAGATTAAAAAACACGTAAGTTTAACTGGCCTTCCTAGATTTAGAGAAAGCATTTGATAGAGTTTTACAAACAGAAATATGGTAGGGACTAGAAATATTACTCAGAAACTAAGAAATGGGATTTAGAGCTTATATAACAACAATCAAAGTTATGTGCGAAAGGATAACTTGCAATGTGGGTTATTTGAGATCAATGACGGATTAAGACAAGGTGAGTCTGACATTCATATTAGCCATGGATGACGTTATCAGAGCCGTAGAGAACAGAATCAAGACTGTGCTCGTTGGATTCAACAAGATGAAGCCGGTGGAACTTTCAGTATGTGCATTCGCTGACGACCGCATGATATGCGCCCCAAGGATTTACAGGAAAGTTTAAAAATATGGGACAGGGAGCTAAAGAAAAAGAAAATAAATACAAGTAAAACTTAAGTAATGGTAATAGGAAAAGAAGACAAAATAGTTAACAAAGAAATAAATGAAGAAAAAATAGAACAAGCCTATGTCTTCAATTACTTAGGAGTATTAATACGAAAATATGGATATGGAAAGCAGTCAATGAAATAATATCTAATACTGCACGTATGTGTCGCAGCTTTAACAAAACTTTTATCAGGAAGAAGGAAATAAGTAGACATACAAAAAAGTCTGTGTAAAAAACTGTATTTAGGCTAATTTTAATCTACGGCAGTGAAAGCTGGACGTTGAATAAATCTTTCAAAAGTAAAATATAGGCCATGGATATGAAGTATTTAAGAATAGTGAAATGAATAACGAGAGTAGATAGACAAAGGAACGACACGGTAAGAAAAGACCTCGGTGTAGAATTAGTCGTTAACGTTATCGAAAGAAACCGAATGAACGATAGAAGCCAGGTCAAACGTTTATGGGACGCCAGAGTTCAGCAGAGGTAAGAAACAGGAAGACCTAAGAAAACTTGGAATGACGAAGTAAAAACATGGATTGATGCTCGAATTTCATCAAAGAATAAGAAGGAATAGTCAAAATTTATATACTCTATGTAACAACATGTAACAACCTTACACCTTACGGTAAACAATGTTTTAGATTATACACATATAAATAAATCTACGTGGATGGTACGAGAAGTACCCGTGTTTGGAGACAAATGGCATTTTGTGTCAAAATCTGCATTACCGATTGTAAGTACTATTCTTTAGTTGACGTCTGTCGGAATTTCGCAGAAATTCATTGAGTAGTGTTATTTTGAGAGCTGTTGAAAGTGAGCAAGTTTATATACATATTTGTGAAATCAGAGAAAAAAAAAATATCGGTCAGTGACTTGATTTTTTTTCTTTGGATGTTTCTTTGGAAGTTGGATGCAGTTTATAAGGACCATGCACCTTCGATGACTATCATCAGATACTGATCTGATTTAATGAATTTAAACGTGGCCGTCTTTGATAAGGAGCACCAGGTCGTCCAATTGAGACGACTAGGGATGATATATTATGATCAATAAATTTCATGATATGGTGTTAGCAGAACGCCGGGTAAAGATTAGAGAGATTGCTAATATGGAAAAATTGAGTATGAGAAGGCTATCGGCAAGGTGAATGGCAAGGTCTGCTGATGATTGATCAAAAACTGAATCGCGTGATAACTTCGAAGCAATGTTTGGACATGTTTAAGCGCAATACACGTGAGTTTCTGCGGAATTATGTGACTGTAGATGAGACATGGATACATCACTACACGCTGGAAACCAAAGGTCAGTCGACACAATGGGTTTTTCTCGGCGAAACTGCACCAAAGAAGGCGAAGACAATTCCATCAGCCGGAAAAGTTATGGCGAACCTATTTTGGGATTCGCAAGGTATAATCTTAATTGATTATTTGGAGAAGGAAATTACCACCACCAGACAGTAGTAAGCTGATTTATTGGAGCGATTCGACGCTGAACTAAAGAGAAAAAGGCCTCATCTACCAAAGAAAAAATTCTCTAGCATCATAATAATGCCCCGGCTCACTTAGCAACAAATGCGATAGCAAAACTAGTCGATTTACGGTACGAATTGATGCCCCGTCCACCATATTCGCTAGATTTTGCCCCTGTGACTTCATCTGAAATTTAAAAAATGGTGGAGAGTCACGTCAAATGAAAAGGTCATTGCCGAAACAGAGGCCTATTTTGCAAAGTTCGACAAATCTTATTATTTGGATGGCTTGAAAAAGTTGGAACATAGTGTAGAGCTGCGAAGAGATTATGTTAAAAAAAACATCGACTAAATACAAAACAATTGCGTTGTATTCCTTAATACAGGTATTTATTATACCATCCAATATAAACTGCATGGACTTTGTTCTGGGAATTTTAATATTTTCAACGTGTTTTTAATATTATGACCAGGGATTACGTAAAAAGAGAGATAATTACGTACACAATTACAAATAATTATATTTAATAACAAGAGCACTGGATTTTTTTCGTTCTAATAATTATATTTTTAAAGCTGGCACATCTATACGTATTAGAATTCAAATTTTTGTTCTGTAACGAACTTTAACATAGCAAACAATACTTTAGTATTAACTGCAGTAATTCACAATTCTGTAAGCTGTTACATGAAGGTTTTAAATTATTTTTATTGTGCAACTACGTTAGGCGATAATCTGGCGATGACGTTATCCTCCGAACGCGTCAACACGTCCAAGGGCCTGGAAAACACCAGAGAGAGTCCGGAATATTCCCGAACGAGCTACAAGCTTGAGAAGGAGGGATTCAGACAGACAACCAGCGACCGGCGAAGAATATTGTTATATAAATGTGAATATAAATACTATTTTTTAGTGTACCTACTTTTATTATTAATATAGTGTTTTTTAATTACCGTTAGTTTTATTGAAAAGAACCCGAAAGACAAGTTCATCACATTATTCATAGAGAAAAGATTATAATTTAAATTTTATTTTTTCCGGGAACGTCTGAAATCTTGATATGTTCTGATAACATATTTGTATATTTCGGTCAACACGTATTGATTTGTCTGTGAGCACGATACTAAGTATTTATTTACAATATCCAATACAACATCCAATAGGGAAGCAAATAGAAATACTGAAATATCAATTATTTTGAGCACAAGCAAGATAATCTGTCCTGATACCACAAATTATTTCGGTTCATTTATCTATTGTTACTAATACATTAAGTTGTTTGTTACATTTGAGGTCGTTATGATTGATTTAAGTTTCTGTACTCTTGTAGGAATCACAAATTTTGATTGAAGTATTAAAAATATTCTGGGTAATTTTTCTGTACCAACATAATTTCGAAAACTAAATACGAGTGGAGCTTTTTTATTTTATCTACCTAGCTATGAAAGAAACGAGTTAGAAAACAAACAAAAAATTATTTTTCAACGTAAGAACCGTTAACACTAACACAGTTATTCCCACGTCTCTTTAATAACTTTATGCCATAAAAAAAATTATTTTGGTAATTCCGCAAAATATAACACCACAGCGTTTTCCACGTCGTCATTCGATAAAAATCGACGCCCTCTTAAGTGTTTTTTTGTTTTGGAAAGAGATAATAGTCACGGGGGCGTTGTCGGGACTGTAGGGTGGAAGTTGTAATTCCTCAAAACCGCATTCATTGATTACTGCTTGAACAATTCGTGCCTTAATCACTCTGCAGTGGCCATGCCGAAGCAGAGTTTTCTGAGCAAAATCGTGGGGTCTTTTTTGGCGTATAGCCGTGTTCAAGTTCTTAATTGTGTCTTTGTAGACATGTCCCGTTATTGTAGTCCATCTTGACATATACTCAATTAAGAGACTCCTCCTGACGTCTCAGAAAACTGTAGTCATCACTTTTCCAGAAGAAAATTGCCTTATGAACCCATTGCATGGACTCTTGCTTCGTGGGAGGGTCCCAGTGATGTACCCAAGTTTTATCCCGTTACAATTCTATTTAAGAAGTCTTCGTCTTACGATAAAACAGTCAAATTCTCTTCACAAATTTGTCGTCTACGCAATTTTTTTTTCTGGACTGAGCAGCCTGCGAATCGATCGTGTCGATACTTTGCTCATTCCCAAATCTTCATGTAGAATTTTAAAAACACTCGTTTCCGATATTCCTATTTCTCTAGCAGTCAGCTCCAATAACTGAAGCTTTTACCGTCAGTCAACACCAAATCTTCAACATTGTTGATGATTTCCAGTTCGTGCTTCCTGAGGTCTTCCACATTTTGGGTCATCATGAATGGATTCTCTGTCCCATTTGAACTGCCTACACCAAAATTTGACTTGGAAATACGACAAGCTATTTTCTCCATAAACTGCCATCATTCTCTTATGAATATTCTTTAGGCTACTGCCTTCTTTTGATAAAAGTTTCATGACGCTTCTGCGTTCAAGTTTCAAATCGCTCATCTTTTCTTCTTTAAACGAATGTAAAAGTAACAAATGTTAAGTGATTCGAACCAAACTTGGAGATGACATAAAATGTCGCAAAAACTGGACATAAGAAAATTGTCACGATAGCATATTGTTTTCATAGCCAGGTAGATAACATAAAAAACTCCCCTCGTATTTAGAAATATACTCACTGGCACAAAATTCGATCCATATACTTTTTTTTTCGTTTCATCCATAAATTTGAAGGTTACTGTTATTTGTCATAAATACTACGTGTTGAAATTTTTTTGAACTGTTTTAAACCTTTTTTGCATTAAAAGCGTGCTTATTCCGTTGTTAGTGTTAGTTAAATTTAAACTGTTTTTTTTTAAATTTGGCTTTTTTTTAAAGGTTGCAGGAATATGGATTGACTGCTACAAGACCTGCACGCGGCTCGCATTTGGCCAGAGAACATCGCCTAAAGCGGTTAATAAAGAATGGAGCCATATCCTTTCTACAGGCGAGTCGAGATTTAATCTCAGCTCTCCTGATGGACGTTAAAGAGTATGGCGAAGAGCTGGTGAAAGATTTGCCCAATGTAATATTGTTCCAAAGCGTAGTTTCGGCGGTGGATCAGTTATGGTTTGAAAGGGAATTAATATGGAAGCTCGTACGGATTTATTGGTGGTAGATGGAGGAGCTCTGAATGCAGACAGCTATATTACGGTTTATATATTATATATATATATATATATATATATATATATATATTATATTATCCTAGAACCACATATGGTGCCGTTTGCTCCATTTGTTGACGACAATTTTATGTTAATGCGCTCTCACGTTGCTCGAATTGTTAATTAATATTTGGAAGAAGTTGGAATCCATCGTATGATCGGCCAGCAAGAAGTCCAGACCCAAAATCGATCGAACATGTGCGGGACATGGTCGAAACGCTACTTCGAGCTCAAATTCCAACACTAAGCGTGGTCCAAGAATTGGAGAATATTCACCAAAACGACATTCGATTTGATGGAATGGCAAGCAGAATTGAGAGTGTAATTCAAGCACACAAAGCAATACACGCTATTAATCCCCACTATTTATCATTTACAATAAAAAATACATTTTGTTGATTTAATCACTATTCCAATTTTTTCATTATTTTTGTTATTCCGATTATATATCTTTAATTGTTTTAAATTCATTACAATTATTTGCTTTACTGTTACCAAAAAATAAAAAAAACTAAAATTAAAAAACCAAGAAAAAATTACCAAATTAGTACATGGATCGAATTTTGTGGCGGTGAATGTGTATACATATATGATAATTTTTGATATTTAGCAAAAGTGCAATTTTCATAAAATCTAAATCTAGTACAAATGATGAAATCTTTTGCTTCTGTTAATTCAATTAAATATTAAGTTAAATTAAATTTAATAATAAAATTAAAAATTTAAAAAAATTAACTGAAACTAGGTAGTTAAATAGGCATATGTATACCTAGAATTTAATTTGAAAAATCAACAAAAACAGGAGAGCAAAATAAACTAGGAAAATAACTTCTTGAGAAATAAAAATATTTACTGAAAACCATATTTCTGCTATCTAAATATGTACACATCTAAATACATATCAACATGTTTGAAATCATATTTAAATGTGAACAAATTTAATTCGTAAAGTCAATTACATATATAGAGGTTCTTTTCAAGTATAAACATAAAAATATTATTATATACAAATTTATGTTTGTTTTTCGGTGTGTGCCAGAATGTTAAAGATAATAATAATGAGTTAGCCAGCATTATAATATTTAATATTTTAAGATGTTCATGAAAAATATCCATGCTACTTGCCAAAATGTTCATCTTAACGAATTATCGTTACCGCTTTTTAATGCTTGGTGTTACCAAATTACACTTAAATATTGTATTAGTAATTACCAATTACATAAAACTGCCATTAGTTTTAAAGTCAATATAAATATGAAAACTTCAACAACTAACATTCTCGCTTGGATCACAAATACATAGAAATATTTAAGTTACATATATTTTTTGGGGAATGCATTAACCCATATTTATTCTAATAGTTGCGTTAACGCAACACCAAAAAAAAAATTTTTCGAACTAAAAAGTAATAATTTTGGATGTACTGTCAGTAGCATTGCGTTAATAAATATTTAAACAACCTAATTAAACATTTTGGGAACGGGTAATCGCATTTTCAATTTCGAATAAAAATAAAATAAAACTATGGAATTTTCAAGAAAAAAACTTGTGTATCTAAGTTTAAATTAAATAACATACAGCTTACTTTTTCATTTATCATTAATAGAGAACGGACGCAATTTCCATAAAACGCAATCGGCAATTGGAATTGTGTATAACGTCGCTTAGTACATCCCGGCATAATTCAATAAAGTATTTGTTTGACTTACTCGGACACCTGGTCTCGCCGCGATAACAATGGACAAGGCAGCTATTGTATTCCGAGAATATAGTGCTTTTTAAAGTGTTTTGATGAGCGTAGATAGAAGCGGGGTTTTTATAATGTATTATTTATTAGTTTATATTTCGTAAGATAAATAAAGTGCTGTGAGTAAGTTTCTTGTTTTCATAGTTTTAACCGTTAATTACATCGTAATTTTTGTGATAGATCCTGTTTAATATCGTTTGATTGAATCTACTTCTCCCATATTATTTCGACGTAAGTATGCATTGAATTTCGTTCAGTTTCAATAACTTACGCACACATTTTTAGTTTTCATTTATTTAGATCTAGAGCATTGTTTAAGTTACTTTTTCAGACATGATATGGAAGAATGTCGAGAACGGCATTGTAAAACAATGGCGAGTTGGATTGACGGTCATACTGATTGTATGTCCATTGTCAGTGATTCCGAAATTTATTACAAAATCCGTAAAATATCGTCAAAAATTCGTCACTTAGGATCCCAAACACATCTGAACTCTGTAAAACTTTTATGGCGGCTAATATTCCATTAAATAAACTTAGCAATCCCACTTTAAAAATATTTCTTCAAAAATATACAGGTCGAAATGTTCCTGATGAATCAACTTTACGCAAATATTATGTTTCTAGGTGCTATACGAGAACAGTAGAACGCATTAGAAGCCATCTTTTAAATCAATACATATTGATAAGCGCCGACGAAACGGTGGATATGTTAGGACGCTGTGTGGTAAATGTTGTTTGTAGCTGGTGTACTACATCCAACTATTCCCTATAACTCATATGTAATAGCAACAAGTGTTATAAATAGAGTTGATGCGGAAACAGTTGCTGAAACCATTAACGAGAATATGCAAAAAAATGCTTCATTCGGACGCCACGTACAAAGAAAAAATACTTTTATTTGTCAGTGATAGTGCTGCGTATATGTTAAAAACAGGCAGACTATTGAAGAAAACATATCCTAATATGCTGCATATTACTTGTGTAGCACATGCTCTCCACAGAATCTGTGAATATATCAGAGACACTTTTCCGGAAGTTGATAGACTTGTATCAGCTTTTAAAAAAGTTTTCAGAAAAGCACCATTGAGAGTAGCTCTCTTCAGGGAAAAATTTCCATCTCTGTCACTGCCTCTCACTCCAGTAATAACTAGATGGGGAACATGGCTGGAAGCTACTAGCTATGCTGAGAATTTCGATAGTATAAAACATTTCGTAACACTGCTAAAGGAGGATGCTAGAAGTATTGGTGAGTGCAAGAAGCTCACACAAATCCCAAATTTAAAAAATCAGTTGTACTTTCTTCACGAACACTTTGGAAAATTGCCAAAACTAATCACTTATTTTGAAAATCGAAATCTCAAATTAAATGACGGATTAACCACATTAGATGTGGCTGTTAATAATTTGAAAAGTATTCCAAGTGACTTCGGATGTGGCCTTCGGCAAAAGTTTGAAGCAATTCTTAATAGAAATCCAGATTTAATTACATTGCCGCAATTATGTATGGAGACAATTCCACAAAATCTAACGGCTAAATATGAAGAAATAAAAGAATATTTCCAGTATGCACCTATAACCAGTTGCGATGTAGAAAGGACGTTTTCTATTTATAAGGATGTACTTAATTCAAAGAGAACAAAATTGACAGAAGAAAACCTTGAGAAACTATTGCTAGTCAATATTAATACTCCTTTACTCAACTTGAATGACAAAATGAACAAATAAAAATGTTCCAATTATAGAAATAAAATTAAAAACTTAAAAAATACAACTTTTCAACAAATACATATGTATTTCGTAATTTTATAGATCACCACCCGCTTGTTTTCCAATTATATAAATAAAATTAAAAACTTTATAAATACAACTTTTCAACAAAAAAATATGTATTTCGTAATTTTATAGATCACCACCCGTTCGATTTCCAATTATATAAATAAAATTAAATATTTTAGAAATACAGCCTTTCGCCAGTACTGCACTGGGTGGTAAGCGTGTCCGTTCTCTAATCATTAAGAGGTTTCATATAAAAGATACTTCACGTAACATTATTTTGGAAAAAAATTAATCCCCTTTTTTCCGGAAATATTTCTCAAACGGATTTGAGACATAACGTTGCGAAAACGCAACATTCGGTCAAATGGTGTAATTGTAGTCATGAGTAATATTTATACCTTATGCTGGAAAAACTGGTGAAAATGCCAAAAGAGAATTTGGTTTAGGTGAAATAGTGGTCATCAATCTTTTGAACGTATTAGAAAATAAGTCAACTCATAAGGTATACTTTGATAAATTTTTTACGAGCTACAAGCTATTAGTTCATCTGAAACGTCAAGGATACTTTGCTACTGGAACTGTACGTGAGAACAGAATGCTGAAATGCCCATTAGAGACTTGTAAGTCTATAGAAAAAAAACCTCGTGGTACAATGGATCCTCGTTACGATCACGAAAATGAAATAAGCGTGGTTCGTTGGAATTACAATTCTGTGATTACGGTAGCAACCAATTGTGAGTCTGCACTGCCTAATGTGTTTATGAAGCGGTACAATCGTAGAGAAAAAAAAGACATCTCTATACCACAACCAAATATGATTGCCAAATATAACAAATATATGGGAGGCGTTGATCTACACGATAACGCAGTTGCAAATTACCGAATAAATATTCGTGGAAAAAAATGGTGGTGGCCGTTATTTATAAATATGTTAGATACTACTGTGGTGAATGCTTGGAAACTGCACAGACTTGTATACACAGAGAAACCCATTTCGCAGCTGGATTTCAGGTCTGAATTTGTACGAAGCCTCATTAGTGCTAACAAATGTAAAACACAACCTCTATCATCCAGTGCACGTTTAAATAATCTTGGTCACCTAATTGAAATAAATCGTGAAAATTGGAGGAGACGTTGTAGAGTATGCAAACGTACAACCGTATTTATGTGTAATAAATGTGGAGTTCCATTACACTGCTTCAAAGACTACCATAATTAATATAATTATTATAATAAATAACGCAACCCAAAAAAAATATAAGAATCAATGGTTTGTCTTTTTTTTTTAATTTAAAGGATGTTTATAAATACCTAAATAAAAGTTTATTCCTTAAAGAATTTGCGTTTTCCTTGATTTGTCTAATAGTGGTCCTAAATGAGTTAATGTAGTAGAAAATACACTTTCTATTTTTGTTCTCTAAGAAACAATTTTTTTTAGGAATTTTAATGTTTTTCTTATAAAAACACTTCAGTATCTGCTAAAATTATTCAAATGCTGATAATAATTTTTAATTAATTAATAAGAAAGGGATACTTTATTATTATACAGGCTGACCCAAAATGACCGAAGGGGTTTGAGTTCATTATAACTTCTTATTTAAGACATAATTATTAAATTTTTTTAATTTTAAATACAGTATATTAATGGAGAATATTTTTAATTTAATTATGAAAAATTATATCTCGCAATGACCGAAGGGGTTTGAGTTCATTATAACTTCTTATTTAAGACATAATTATTAATTTTTTTAATTTTAAATACAGTATATTAATGGAGAATATTTTAAAAAAAATTATATCTCGCAATGGATCGTTGATTTGAGAAATAAAGGTAAACGATTTTGGCACGTTGTTCAATTGTGTACTGTTCCATTTTAAATTCCCTAAGTCTTCTTTACAAAATACTGAAAACAAAAAAAAAAATTATAATAAAAAAGTTATAAGGAATTAAAACCCCTTCGGTCATTTTGGGCCACCTGTATATTTTTATCAAATATATAAATGGAAACTTATCGATATTGTTCTTGATTAGATAATTCTTATAACTCAAATTCTATGAAATCCTTTTTTGTGTAATATAAAATATATCTTCCAAAAAATTCCTTTGATAGCTCAACATTCCATACAGAAAGTTGAGTTATACAGAATTTCACACGCAATTCTCAGAAAAAAAGTGTTTATTTTGGCTAGTGATACCAATTTACCATATGTTGTTTCATTATAGTCCGAAAACGTAATATAAAAAATGTGCTAAACAAACACATAACATGGCGAAGAGTTTTTAGTAAACAAAAAAACAGGAAATTTAAATATTTAAACTTTCCACTAATAAAAAAATATTTATGAATTTGTTTTATGACGACACATACGTCAACAAGCAAATTGAGTGTAAAATATATGGGAAAATAATACTGACTGAATCTAACAGCATTTACATGTCATATACAACAAAATTGTAGTAAATAATAAAAGAACTTACTTTAAATACACTATTCTCCTTAATTTCATAAAATAAATTACGAACAGCATTTTTGTATTATAGTTGTATAGTTGTATTATAGTAAATAGTTAATAAAATATTGCAACAAGGGAAAAGGTATATTTCGCATTTATTGATTTAGAAAAAGCCTTTGATAGAGTATCAAGATATGAAAGATGAAAAGCTCTTGAAAAAAGGGGAGTCAACAAAAAAATAATACGGAATATCCAACGGTTATATCAGAACAACGTAAATTATATAATAAGGCGGAACATGAGATCCGAGGGATTTGTATCTCAAGATGGGTTAAGGCAGGGCGGTGGATTAAGTCCCGTACTGTATTTATAGACGAGGTAATAAGACAATGCTCAATGCAGACGAAAAAAATTCAAATTGGGTACAGAAATCTAGAGGATACAAGTAGCTGAGGCAGCATTCACAGATGACGTAGTACTAATAGCTGAAAATGGAAATAACCTGCAAGAAAGTATAGATATATGGAACGAAACACTTAAGAAAAAAGGAATGAGTATAAATAAAAATAAAACAAAAGTAATGACCACAGGTGAAGAACAACTAAATATCCAAATTGAAGGAATAACTATTCAACAAGTAAATGAGTTTCATTATTTAGGTGTCTTGATAGAAAACACTGGGAAAAATGAGTCAGAAATTAATGAAAGAATTGAAAAGGTAATGAGAACTTCATTATGAAAAAAGAAATATCACGAAACACCAAGATAAAAGTATTCAAAGCAGTCTACAGAGCAGTTCTGACATACGGATGTGAATCATGGGTACTTAATAATAGAAAAAAAGCAAAATCCAGGCTGCAGAAATGAGATATCTTAGGAGAGTGAGAGGCGTAACTAGAAAGGATAAAATGAGAAATACCCAAATACGAGAGGAACTGGAGATACAATCGATAATGGACTTTATTGAACAGCGGTAACTACATTGGGGGCATTTACAACGAATAGGCGACACTAGACCAGTAAAGCTAATAAATGAAGCCAAAGTCCAGTATAAAAGGAAAAGAGGAAGACCGCGACAAGTATGGGAGGATGTCATTGGAAATAGCATCCAGAAGAGGGGAAAGAACTGGAAAGAAGTAAAATCACTGGCCAGTAACCGAAGATTATTGAGAAATTTTGTGCATAATTTAGATTAGACTGTACTTACCCGACACCCTTTAGGGTAAAAGGGTAAAAGCGTATATATATGTATATATGTATGTATATATATATATATATATATATATATATATATATAATATTTTCGTGACCTTGGTATGATAAGGTAAACTTAAGAAGTCGGCGATTAAAGGTCTGGTTCATTACTTCAAAGTATATATATTTAAAACAACCCTACATGTTTCGGCAATGATGCCTTTGTCAAGGGAATAAAAATTATATACTAATATATTTGCGTCTTATTCTATCAAAATTTCAAAGTAACCTAGATTGACTTTTCAAATGAACACTTAACAAAACAGACATTTCAATATGTTTCCTGAACTATCTCTAATAATGTGAATTTTTCTGTTTCGGTATAATTTTTTGAACGTTCCCTTTTTTAAACTTCAGATATTTTATAAATACACTAAAATAGAATATGTATATGTAATAACAAAATTAATCTAATATCACAGACAAGTGCCAAACCACGGAGGAAACTTACAACACAATCTACTAGTCTACAAATATAAACAAAAAGAAACCATAAAGAATTAGGTTTTTTGTATTTTTTCATTTTATTCAGTGGTTCCATCGTTTATCGAAATGCTAAACTACAAAATACATAGCTATTCAGAGTTATTCTGCAAATACTTATTTTACTTGCATGCATTTTTTATAATACCGAATTTCAATTTATTCGTTAAATAAATTTATTCGTCAATTTGTTATTCAGAGATTTATTCGCTGTTATATATTATATATTACCGGCCCTAAATCGAACAAAAAATTAACAAATGTATACACATTATAATTTTTTCTGACATGCCGCAAGATTATTTTAACTTCTTCAGATTTAATGCAATAGTTAGAACGTGGTTGCACAAAGAATTTTTGATTATACTTGTTTTTCCTTTTAAACAATATTTGCTTCGGCTTCGGCCCATTGTACATGATATATTATAGCGTAATAATAAACACCGCCATTCTCGGTCGGCTTACATAGGCGTGGACAAGCGAGAAGTTCGGGAGACTTAATTTACCAGCGGATCGCGTGCTTTATGTATGAAGTACATGAATACATGAACAGCTATCATAGTGTATAGTTGTTTATTGACGTATTTACGAATAGGCGTAGGCGTAATTCGAACGGAAAACATTTTTCTAAATAACGCGCACTTTTATTTCAGTAAGGCTAACGCAGTGAGGCTGCTGTTTGCCTACCTAAGTGATAGTGTTTAGTTATAAAATAGCTTTCGATACAATTTTATAAAGTCTCTGATGTTGCGTTAATCAAAATCTTTTTTTTTATACTGAAAAATGTAATATGCGCTATTCAACTTTTATAATTTATAGTTAGACTGGTTGGCAAAAAAAAATTACACATAATTTTTGAGAACAGAGATGCTCATTACAAATCCGATATTCGTTTCTTTCTAGTACGTAACATTTCTCGTATATCGAGTTCGACAAGGCGGTATTCTATGAACAGGGTTTACTAAATACTATTGTTTTCTGCCTCTATCGGACGCCATGCTGCTTCTGATTGTTACGTTAAACGGAACTGGGAACGGAAAATATACGAATCGGATCTTCAAGTAGTTTTACACTATCACATAAAATTTAGATTTAAAACAAAAACATTTTTTAATAATATCAAAATATTATTAAAAATCGGGTGTGGAGAACACAATTTGTGTGAAAATTGTTATCGTATCCGTCCTACTATAGACTCGTCAGTGCATGATGCTGAGATAGACAACTTTCACAATTCCTTTACCACATATAATCAACTCATAAAAGACGGCATAGAATAATATTCAGAGCCGCTCATTGACAAATATTAACATCATGAACGCCAAACCAACCATCGCCGTCCTCATACATAACAACTGTAAGACTTAGCAAATGGTTTCCAATCGAACGACTACAGCCGCAACCGACGAAAACTTAGATTTGTTAGGCCACATACAATTTTGAAAAGAAAAGAACTACGAGCATAGCAGGCTTCTAAGTGGTTATTAAGATAGTATACAAAAACTGTTATATGCAAAAATAGGATAATGGGCAGCTGAATGTTCTTGAAAGTGTATTTCTTACATACGCATTTACTTTTTTTCTGAAAACTTTGGAGCAGTAGATGAACGAAATAAGTTCATAAACGTAGTGTTAAGAAATAAAGATTTTGATTTACTATCGTAGGAATAAAAACGTTTTTAAAACATAAATATGTCAAATCGAGTGCTATTCGATATGTAAAAAGAGTTATGCACTGACAAAAAGGTATTAACAGATTTGAAATTAGCTTAAAAATAGTTATTTTTGTATCTAGAACGCAATATGGTACTTTTGCGTTCAAGAATGGAAGTTATTTTGCCGAGCTTTAGCGAGGCCAAATAACGCAAAAGCATTTCGCGTCCGAGATACAATATTTACTTAAATATCAAAAGCGGTTGCTTACTGGTCGAAAGCAATAGTTTGGTGTACCAATTTTGCCTGAAACCGGTAGTCCTTAACGTTTCTGATGCTTATTACGTTTTTTTGCACGATCCATGCAATAACAAAATTGATTAAATAATTTTTAAATTTTAATTGGTTTAATATCAAAGTGACAATTTTGTGACAACTATCACGGACAAAAAAATCTCAAAATTCCACTATCGAAAATGACAAAAGACACTTAATTAACTTAACTTAATTAACTATAAATAGCGGTCATATTTAACAGAAAAATTCATTTGAGTCGTTTGAGTCGGACGATTCCGATCTTGATAATACGTAACAGATAGGATGTTAGGCTGTTATACCAGAGAAGTCGATGGAACGGTATGAAAATGCTTTCCAAGTTTCCAAAGCGTGGTGTAATAATAAAAATTATGAACATATTAGGGAAAAGGTGGTATTAGCTTTTTTTGTAAGAAAAAATGAAAAGCTTAAGTCACCAGGGAGTTTATGGGCTGAATACTCCATGTTGAAATCTACAATTTTGCTTCCAGAACATTAATACGTAGCTGATTCGTTGGTGAATAAATTGGAGTTTTCACAAGAAATTTTGCATGAAAATACCCCCGAGGAATCTATGCTTTCTAGTGACATAACAATTATAGAAATATTGTTGTAGAACAGTGGACATAAAACAATTCACACCAAATGCATCCGAAAATTCTACCTTTTCTGAACCATAAGAAGTTTATTTCCAAATGCACTGACTGTACTTTTAATGTTGTAGTTAAAAATTATTTCAAATAAAATTACAAAACTTTCATATTTGAGATTACTTACTGCCGTCCGATCGGTAAGTAACCGTTCTTACCGATCTGAGATTTGTAAACACAACATACTATTCTTTTAATCCAACTAGTAAATACGTTAAATTGACTGATCGTGCAATATAGCTATTTTTATATTAAGTGCGCAAAGCATTGGTTTTTGAGTTTGAGAATGTTAAGTTTTTTGTCGAGATCGAAGGTCGAGATAAAAAAAAACTTTCGAAAACTCAAAAACTGTTTTGCACACGTAACATAAACTAGTTTTTTCTCCAATTGCAGTAATTTAAAACTGTTGGTTAATATAAATAAAAAATGTCACCTGCATAATTACGGCAGCTACGGCAATTGTGCTGAGTTGTCCTAGTTACGAGTGTAAATAAACAAGTGTCAAGAAATTTTTGCAAGTCGATTAAAGTTTGATTGCGAAATTTGGGTCCCAATGGAATCCATTGATGCAAGTGAAAACCTAGAGGTGGATGAAATTGCAAATCAAGCAATTTCTAGCATTTTGCCTGTCAAATACAGACACCAATATAGAAAAAAATTTCACAATGAAAAAAAAGGCTTTTTTCTACGACCCTTTATAAAAAGACATTTTTCCTCACCGGAATATTGAAGCGAAAATTTGATTTCCGTCACTAGTGAGACAAAATCCCATAACGTTAACTTTCGTTCCTAGTGACGAAAGTTACAAAATTTCACCTGCGTCTAGTTGCCTACTGTCGCTGTATCCCGTCATTTTTAAATCATTCAGTGTGTGCTGTTTGAAACTTTATCATTTCTGATTCAGAAAGTGATTTATATATTTGTAATACGCCACCAGAAATAGTAAATCAAGCTGAGAAAACCTATGGGAGGTTATTGCGAGAGAAGTGTGAAGAAGTTTATGTAAAATTCATTGAATAGAAGGCTGATAATAGCATAAATTCATATTCTGAAATTGTGATGCTTGCATATTTTGCAAAATTGTGGGAAAATTTGAAGCCATCGACCTTATGTCTACATATATCAATGTTTAAATCACAACTACATAATTTAAATATGATCTATAGTTTTGTAATTTTTAATTGAAAATAAAGTATTTGTTGAGATATTTTTTTTAAGTTTGTTATAATGCTATAGGAGAGGTCGTAGAAAAAGTAGTGTTTACCTCGTCGAAAATTTTTTTTTAAGATCGCGAACATTTGTTCTGTGTTCTCTCGCTTAAAAAAATGTTACTTTCGTCACTCGTTAAACAATATACTATTAACAGAGGAAAAAAATTTTAACGGTTAAAAAATGACACACTGTTTTTTTCATGAATGTCAGCATGAAAAAAACGTCACTTCTTTGACAATTGGAGAAAAAATACATTTTATTTCTTATAATTAAAAACAGTTGAAATCATCAGTTGATCAGTACGTACTCTTATAGCTAATTTTTGTGTTTTTTCCATAGATTAATCTGGTCTTTTAAAGTATATTAACAGATAGATATTTTTGCCAGAGAACGTGTGGTGCTGTATGTGTATTATGCGGTAATTTGTTTCTAAATAAATAGACAACATCTAATAAACATAGTGCATTAAAAAAAAACAGCCTCAGAGTTGGCCATGAAATTTTTAGGTATGTCGTAACTTAACCGCACCGTTCTGAATTGTCAAATGTTAATGTCATTAGTGTCATCTAATAAAAATGATAACACAGAATTTTATTTATTCATGACAGGAAGATTATAACCTAGAACATAACCTTGAAATTTTCTAGAGCCGTCTGGCATTTAGATGTAACTGTCATTTAATAAATTCATATTAGTAAAGTTACGAAGTGCTTTTTGATGTTACCTAGAAATCATGGCTCACTAGAGACAGTTTTTTTTTAACGCACGATATATTATTTTTTATTAACAAAGTGACGTATACTATGACAGCCGAGATTGTAAAATGTCGGTTGAAATCGCTATTTACATTGAAACATTTTAGGTGTACTTGTTTTCCATTCAAGCAAGTGTACAGTTGCGGCCCCAATAAACTCAGACAGTTTGACAAACAATAAATGTTGGCTTTGTAAGATGGTCTTAATATTGAAGTTTATAAAATGTCGAGAAATTCATATTAGTAAAGTTACGAAGTGCTTTTCGATGTTACTTAGTAATCATGGCTCACTAGAGACAGTTTTTTTTAATGCACGATATATTATTTTTTATTAACAAAGTGACGTATACTATGACAGTCGAGAATGTAAAATGTCAATTGAAATCGCTATTTACATTGAAACGTTTTAGGTGTACTTGTTTTCCATTCAAGCAAGTGTACAGTTGCGGCCCCAATAAACTCAGACAGTTTGACAAACAATAAATGTTGGCTTTGTAAGATGGTCTTACTATTGAAGTTTATAGAATGTCAAGAGTCATTCGAGTAAAAATAAAAAATTTTAAAAATGGAAAAATTCAAATACAAATAACGTTTTTGCAACAATATATGCGTTTTTAAAATGAAAATGCATTCCAGCTTCTTTTTCTTGACGAAATCTGTATTTTTCAAGATGAAAGCTCTCAAAAAAACCACGGCAAGATGAGAATATTAAATCTTAAATATTAAAAGCAAAATAATTAGGTGGCAAAAAGTATTAATTGTTTAAAAAGTATTGGCATGGGCAATATATTATTGACTTTTATCGTGTTTTTATCAACATTTATTTCATTTGCGATGTGCCTAATGCTCATGCCGTCCTCTAGCCTAGTTCTAATTATCAACTTTTACAGATCGTTTAATTGAGGCATTTTAAAAATTGTGTACGCTTCTGGCTTACAATAAACTGCCACTAACATAACCATACCGGATAAAAGTCAAATTTACAAATCACGAATTTTTTTAATTTGACAGAATGTGTCAAAAGTCGGTGTCTGAGTTTGTAGCGGCCGCAACTGTACATTCGGGCACACCAGTAAAAAATAATTTTTGACTTCTAATAAGAAATAGCATGTTGTTAACTGGCACTATATATCATAAACATAGATCCTCTAACGTATAATTAGACTATGATACATTTACCTACCTAATTTTTTAAACTAATAAATTAAACGTTTCTCATTAGAACAATCAAAAGCAGTTTTTTTTCCTAATCACACTCATTATACATTTGGCTTTAATTGTCTGAAGACCTGTTGTCATGGAAATTAACAACTTTTTTCTACGAGGAATTTGGACAGTTGACAATTTCAAAAATTATTTCTTTTTTGTAAACAAGTTTTTATAGAGGTTATTTATAAAAATACTTCTTAACTACTAGATATGTAGGTACTATTATCATACATGATACATGATATACGTGATGATATATTCAAATTATTAAATTGTTCCTGGACAATTTTTACAACTAATCTTAATTAATTTGATTTCGAATGATAACAATCTGCTGTGCAAAATTATATGGAAGCAAAAAATATAATAATTGTTTTGTTTGTTTCACCGCAGATGTTTATTAATGTAATGATACAAGCGGCACATCTCTGGCGCCAATAATATTACGTTACGTATACATTAACAAAATATAAAGATTCTTTTAAATAAAGTTGAATTAATTGAATAAAGTAATAGGCTAGAGTTGACTAATCTATCCGTATTAATAAATAGTAATAAGTTCTTCCAAACGTTATTCTAAAAACATTTGTATGATTATAAAGCTGTAACATTAATAATACTCACTAAAAAATATTAAGTTATTGAAAATAAATTAAATTATAGCAAAAATAAATGAAAAATAATTCAAAAATTAGTAATTACTTACTAAAACAAAATCATTTTAACTAAAAACCGAACGTGTTCAACGCAGTGAAACACAATTACATGCACATCACTCGAGAGCCAATAGCAAAATAACACCTCAACGCAACGAGTCTAGTAGCGCATAACTACTGTCAAATATGCCGACAGAAAATCGCAGAAACATGGCGACCTTTATATCACAACTATTAAACATTAATGAGATTGTGGCTCATTGTGGGACAATTAGATAAGCGTCAAATGCCAGCGCACTTAGTTATTAAGTCACAAAACAGAACTTACAGAGTATGCGTAATACAAAAGTAATTGTACATCAGTTACTTAATTGAATTAAATTTACGGTTAGGAATTTCTGGTATCTGTAAATCTCGTGTCACAAGCAGTAAACCCTACGTCAGGAATATATTAATGAAAAAGTTTCAAATTATTTAATTCTAATATGTTTAACGTGATATTGTAAAACGTAGCAATGACAAAGTTCAACGACTTTTAGTCGATTGGTGAGAGTGAAAGGAGATGATTTTAATAATGCTGGAAATTTTCGCTAATGGTAATAGTGAATCTCAAAGGATTTTAATAAATTCTTTATTCATCCCGCTTAAAAAAAATATTAAACGTACACAAATATTTAAATAATTATAATAAACATACAAGCCGTTTTTTAAATTAATTTTAATTTGTTATTCCCAAAAGTTTCATATCAAATGATATTGTATCACACTAAATAAATAGGAAATAATAAGCTCAAGTCTAATTTAATGTAATTAGTATATTAAAAGACCAGTTTTTCAGTGTACTAATTACACTATATTAGACTTAAATTTTATTGATTAATTATTATTTATTTAGCACTTGGTATGGCACTTTTGTTATACAGAGTGGCCCAAACTGACCGAAGGGGTTTGAGTTCATTATAACTTCTTATTTAAGACATAATTATTAATTTTTTTAAATTTTAAATACAGTATATTAATGGAGAATATTTTTAATTTAATTATAAAAAATTATATCTCGCAATGACCGAAGGGGTTTGAGTTCATTATAACTTCTTATTTAAGACATAATTATTAATTTCTTTTTTAAAATACAGTATATTAATGGAGAATATTTTTAAAAAAATTATATCTCGCAATGGATCGTTGATTTGAGAAATAAAGTTCAACGATTTTGGCACGTTGTTCAATTGTGTACTGTTACATTTTAAATTCCCCAAGTCTTCTTTACAAAATACTGAAAACAAAAAAAAAATTATAATCAAAAAGTTATAAGGAATTAAAACCCCTTCGGGCATTTTGGGCCACCTGTATAAACAAGAAAAAAAATATAAAACCAATTCTTTAACTTCTTGATTGAGGATTACTGTTTCTTGTTGAATATTAACTTTTCTACATTTCGTAATTATTTTAAAAATCTAGTTTCTATGTCATGTGCCTATATAAAATCACATTATCTTATTGCTGAAATGAACCGATTTGATTATAATGGTTATATAAATTGTAAACACAAATAAGAAATTGCGTATCATGAAACTTATGTACTTAAACTATTTTAGTTCATCTAGTTGATTTTATGCTGTAAAAAAACGTGTATTTACAAATTGCCTCAAGTATAAAAAATATGATGTAATAGAAAATCATTTTTTAACATTGAATATTAATGAAATAAATGCTTTCTACATATACGACGCCAATTATTCGAATTTTTTACTGAAAAAAATTCGCCCTTATGCAAGATTCGAACCTACGTCTTTTTGGTTTGCCGGACCACGCTCTTAACCCTTAAGCTATTAAGGCACTGAAGTTCGAATCATCGGAAAATGCCTTAAATTGCATTAAGAACAGATATTATATTGTGCATTAATAGCTCAAGGGTTAGGAGCGTGGACCAGCAAACCAAAGGACGTAGGTTCGGATTCCTGCATACGGGCAAATTTTTTTCAATAAAAAATCCGAATGTTTGTTATTTTGGCTTTTAGTTTACGCTTTTGATTTTTTATCGACAAAGTTCTTCCTCCTGGACTATTTAAAAGTTATTGTAGTCTTAATAAACCATAACACAAACAAATAAAAAGTACGTGTATTTGTGTCAACATCAATACATTTTAGAGGTGTAGAGAACTATAATTAAAACTAAAAAAAAATAGTCTTCAATATTTGGTGATGCCTCCTCTAGACCTAATTATTGCTTGGTTACGGCGTCGCGAACCATTAATGAAGTCACGAATTGCATGCTGCAGAATACTCTCCCATTTTTCTTGAAGAACTACATGAAGCTCGTTTGTTATGATTGGTACTGTTGCACGAGATCTAACACGTTTGCCTAATATGTTTTATAGGATTTGCGTCCGGAGAACATGTTGAACCGATTGATTTCTTGAATAACAACTTCTGCCAAGTATTCACTGACGCATCTCGCTGAATGTGATCTCGCGTTTTCCTGTATCAAGTCATCACCAATAAATGGAGCGAATGGTACCACGTGATATCTCCTTCCTCAATATACCGTTGTGCTGTCAGTGAGTTCCCATCGATGAACACTAATTCTGTAGGGGCCTCCACTGATATACCTGCCTACACCATTACGAGACCACCGTTATTACTAAGCCTGGGACTGAAAACAGACTCTGTGAATCGTTCCCCCGTTCGTATCCATGCTCGTTTCCGTCCGTCTGGTGAATGGAGAGAAAATATAGAGTCATCGGTAAATAGTAAATTACTCCATCACTCAAGTTTCCAGTTGATATGTTCTCGAGAAAATTGCAACGGTGACGTAGGAATAACTTAGGTCCAGTTACTGGCCTGTAAGCTTTCAATCCAACTTTGCACTCTTTGAATAGTAGGACGACTAACGTTGAGTAACCGAGCCCACACTGTTGGCTTCGACCATCTTCCACGAGAGTTACTGTTTTAGCAAAATTTTCAGCACTTAGAACCATAATTAAGAATCTTTAGCACTTAGAATCACAATTAACAATTAACTAGTCTGTTACATTGACAATGTGTTGTCAATGTAACAGACTAGTTGCCTAGCAATGGAAAAATTCGTAAAAAATGCTAAAACACAGGCACTCCTAATTGAATGAATGGAACGTGGTTGAATCTGTTGTTCATTCAAAACGAGAATAAACACCTAACATATTTTCTGTCTGTTTATAGTCCAGGAGGAAGTCCTTTGTCGAGAAAATATTAAAAGTGTAAACTAAAAGCCGATTTTCAAAAAAATTATAGGTGGTCTGTTTTTTTGCATCTGACTGTTCATATAACACAATTTAAAAAAAACAACTGTTTAAAAACTAGTCAAAGTTTATGTCCAAAATCCCGTCACCTTCCTGTCAAGAATGTATGTCACCTTATTCTATTATTTTATTTTCCTTCACATTTGAATATAATATATCCTATTTCCTCTCCAATATTCTTGTGCTTTAAATTGTATCTTTATAATAATCTTATGTCTTCTTTAATATGTCATTTCTTGTCTTTAAATTGTGTCTATATAATAATATCGTTTCTTCTAAAATAATCTTTCACTTATTGACACACATATTTTCTTTGACCATTCACTGTATAATACTATTCATACACAAAACTTCGTATTTCCAATTTATAAATTATTTTCGCAACAATATGTTTTAACAAACTTTTTATTACAATATAAAGTATTACTAATAATGAGATTTTACCTTTTTCCGCATTTAATACTTTAAATATACTAAAATTATGAATTATCGTTCTTTACTCACCGTCTTAACTTCTCAATCAAATTTTTCATGTTGCCAACAATGATAATAAAAAATATCTTTATTTTTATGTTACAATGGGGTAAATGTAAAATGTTTAGTGTGCAATATATATATAAACCATTTAACAAAATCAAATTTGCAACGCCACGTGCATAGCGCAAAACATAAAGATAGAGACACTGCTGCCGATACAAA
Organism: Melolontha melolontha; assembly: GCA_935421215.2. NCBI lineage: Eukaryota > Metazoa > Arthropoda > Insecta > Coleoptera > Scarabaeidae > Melolontha > Melolontha melolontha. The sequence continues at coordinate 217,002,330 of OW285235.1, forward strand.
ATACGAAGTGTTCTTATTTGATTTGTGTACAATGATGAGAAATAACTTTGGAGACGCACCTTATGTTAACAATATTTCATCGCGCTTCTCCAGATTTTCAAGTCACGGAAAACGAATAAGACGGTAAGTTTTTTTTTAATCATCTAATTACATACATTTTAGATTTTATTTTTTATACGTATCATCGAGAACGTTTCATAATCTAGAAAAACCATCTTACATTTTTTTTTGTATCTAACATAATAATAGCACCGTTCGTGATAGTATATCCCTAGATATTAAATAATGTTCCACATGCGGGAACCAATTCGTTAGTCACGCCTCTGCTTTCGCTCCGAATTGGTCCACTCTAGTCATAATGTTTCTCTTTTCTGTTATATACATTTGATAAAATCGGGAAAGGAAGAATTTTTAATAATAATGGCTGGCATTAATGGTGTATCAGAGTGCTATGAAAGTGAAGATGTAGCAAAGCTGTTACACCAATTCAGAATTATAATGGAAAATGCTCGAAATACGAATGTCATTATTAGTACTATCCCGTTTAGGTGTTATAATACGGAATTGAATGCTATCATAGAACACATAAACTATAGGATATATAATTTGGCACAGCAATATAATCACGTGCAGAATTTATGTGCTAATAATCTCGTTTCGATTCGTGATTACACAAGAGATGGAATTCATTTTAAGAATCGTACCAAAAAAATTATTTGTTTAGAAATTGTCGAAATAATACGTTCTGTACCGAGATATTTCCAGAGAAAATAATTTTTTAGAAGAAACATACAGCCAGCAAAGGACGATTATACAGGTCGTCTTGTCATAGTACATCAAAATGTGCAAAGTTTGACCAATAAGCTTGAGGAAGTGCAAATATTTGTGGAAAGTGAAAAAGTGGATATTGTGTATAACAGAGCATTGGTTTACCAATAATAATATTCGGTCTGTTGGTCTTGGTGGCTTTAGCTTAGTGAACCATTTCAGCAGAGAATCATCAGTGCATGGCGGGGTAGCAATGTTTTTAAATCATTGAACTGTGTAAATGTAAGGGAAGTAGAGACTGTAAATAATTTAGCTGTGGAATTTGACTTTGAATGTATAGGTGCAAAATTTGTTTTATTACATATTTGTATGATTGTAGTGGTAGTATAAAGGAGTCTAATTGGCAATTTCATTACATTTATAGATACATTTACCGAAATGTTAGAGATATTAAGTAAACATAAGACTTTTAAGATAGTGATTTGTGTTGATTTTAATATAAACTTTCTAAATGAGTCAAAAGAATTAAATATTTTTAAGGATTTGATAGGTTCCTATAACCTTTGTAGCAAACAACTGCTTGGATAATATATGCATCGACCGAGCAATGTCTAACTTTCATAGTGAAGTTTTACATAATGGTTTATCAGATCACTCTGCTCAAAGTTGGTATGTTTCTTTGAAGCTACTGAACTAAATAAATCTTATATTACATATAGACCCATAAATAATGAAAAAAATATTTTGTACTTTAAACAATTGCTTTGCGATGATTGCTGGTCAGATGTATTAAATTTAAATAATTTAGAGGAACAATACACAAATTTTATCAGTAAAATAAATTATAATTTTGAAAAGGCGTTTCCAACAAAGCGTAAAGAATTAGCAAATAACAAGAGAGGAAATAATCAGTGGATAACTAATGGAATTAGAGTCTAAAACGACTTAAAGAATTATAAATTATGACATTGAGTCGAGCCAAATTAAGATTTATTATAATAAATATAAAGCGGTATAGAGAGAGGTTATAAGAAAAGCCAAACTAATTCACAATAATAGAATAGCCTCTTCTATGAATAAAATCAAAGCAGTTTGGAAAATAATTCAAGAAAATACAAATAAGGAAAAGCATGTGAAGAACGACATTGTTTTGTCTGTAAATGGCAAGGAGGAATGTAGAAGCTGGGTGTAGCTAATTGTTTCCGTGAGTATTTCGATTCAGTTACAACTAATTTAATTGATGAGAATAGAATAACGATAGGCTTATCTCATATTAAACAAAATGATAAAACATTTTTCTTGTTTCCAACTGATGAAGATGAGATTCGAAAGGTTGTGGCTGGACTTAATAATGCATATTCATCGGGACCGGATGGTATTAGCACGGTTCTCATAAAGAGATGTTTAGATGGAATTATTATTCCACTAGCGGTTATAATAAATCACTGCTTCAGTAAGGGTTCATTTATTAGTGACTTAAAAGTTGGGAGACTAATTCCGATTTTCAAATCGGGATCCACACACCTTGCAAGTAACTATAGACCTATTTCTTTATTGAGCGTACTTTCCAAAATTATAGAAAAAATAGTAGCTAATAGTCATGCAGTGGAAGCCTCATTGAATATCTTGAACGGGTATTTTCAAAACAATGCTTTGTACTTAAATAACACAAAAACAAAAATAGTCGAATTTAGTGCAAAAAAAATGCTAGAGAAATTGTTCACAGTTAATTAGAGTAAATGGTGGTACTGTTGCTCAGGTAGATTAATAATTTATAAATATATACACATGGCAATGTCATTATGTTCATTTCCTTGAATAAGTTTTTACAACTTACTCTTACACTGACTTTATTCATTAATCTAATCGCTCTCTTTTGAAGTCTATAAATTCTTAGTGCTTCTATTGAACCGCCCCAAGCAAGTATTCCATATGTGAGTAAGGAACGGAAATTAGCAAAATAGTAAATTCTTAAGACACACGTATCTACCCTGTTACGCAATTGACTTATTGCGTAACATACACTAGTCAATTTCTTTGCCAAACAATCAATGTGCTCATTAAAAGAGAAGTTCTCATCTATATATACAGGGTGTCCAGAAACTCTCCTGACAAACGAAGACCGGAGTTTCCTCAGATAATTTTAAGACAATTAAACCCAAATTCACCTAGTCCGAAAATGCTTCCTAAGGGAGCTAGAGTTCTTTGAAGATGGCGCCTTATATTTATTTTTTTTTTTAATTCCTCCAGAACGCTTCTATTTAGAAAAACAAAAACTGGTATGCTTATTTATCCTCCAGAGATGAATCGATTCCATCAATTACGAATTTCTAGTACAGGTCATAGGCGTCCGTTTTGGGTAGGTCAACGGTTATTTTAAGGCATAACTTTTTTTGTCTTTAACTTTTAAGCATTTGTGACACTAGATTATTAAATTTTCAGGTATTCCAGTACTAAAAGGTACTCTTACTTTAAGTCGGTAGGATACACCGTTTTCTAGAAAAATCGATTTGTAAATTTTTCGTTTTTTCTTCATTAAAGTTCAATTTTTTATTTTTTGCAATAGTTAGCTCTGAACTGCCAACAAAAGTAAAACCTACGTTTTTCATTGTCAAATTGTTGTCAGTTCGCGAAGTTTATCTTTTCATTTTTTACTTTGTGTTATTCAAACACAACGATTTCAATTTAAAAAAAAATGGTTTTTACTAATGAGGAATACGCCTATATGCATTTAGTTTATGGCGAAATGAGGTGTAACGCTCGAGCGGCGCAACGTAGATACGCTGAATAATTTCCCAATCGTAAGCATCCCACTCACTCAACATTTACAGCTCTTCATCAACGATTAAGAGAAACAGGTTCAGTGGTCCCAAAAAATAATGAAACAGGGAGACATAATGATGTAACAGCAAAACATGAAGATGTTATTTTAATGGAAGTTGAGGAAAATCCAGAAATTAGCGTTCGAAGACTATCTGCCATGTACCCCACAATTTCAAAATCTTCAGTAGGAAATATCTTACACAAAGAAAATTTATATCCTTTTCATTTTACAAAGGTGCAAGCACTGCTAGAAGGAGATTTTCCTGCTCGCGTAGAATTCGCTAGATGGTTACAAAATCAGAAAAATCAAGATGAAGATTTCTTCAGGAACATTTTGTTTGGTGACGAAGCTACATTCTCAAAAAATGGAATTTTTAATGTACATAATGCACATTATTATTCGTACGTTGGTGACAATCCCCACGTTGTTCAAGAATTTAAGCATCAGCATAGGTTTAGCATAAACGTCTGGATAGGAGTAGTTGACGATTATCTACTTGGACCTGTGGAATTACCTGCTCGTTTAAATGGTGCTGATTACTTACATTTCCTGCAAAATATTTTACCTGATTTGTTAGATGAGGTGCGTTTAAATATTCGGCAAAACTTATGGTTTCTACAGGACGGCTGTCCGGCCCACTTTAGCAGGAATGTACAAGACTTTCTAGATAATAACTACGAAGACCATTGGATTGGAAGAGGCGGTCCAGTTACTTGGCCAGCAAGGTCGCCGGATTTGAATCCTTGCGATTATTGTGTTTGGGGATACATAAAAGCATTTGTTTATTCCGTTCCGATACAAAATCGCGCACAACTCTGGCTAAGGATACAAGATGCTTGCAACGAATTTAGAAATAACTTTGGAATTTTTGCAAGAATTCGGCGTTCTCTAAGCAAAAGGGTAAACTTATGCATAGAGACTAATGGTCATCACATCGAGCAACTTTTGTAACAATCTACCTTTGATACTTGTTCTTTTTTTGTTAGTTTCGTTCCATTGTAATAAATAATTTGTTTTTAATTTATTAAATTAATTTTCATCCATGCCTTGATAGTCCAAGCCAACTTCGTCGCTAAAAATAAGTAGGTACATAATAAATTGAACTTTAATGAAGATGCTGACGATTGGGAAATTTTTCAGCGTATCTACGTTGCGCCGCTCGAGCGTTACACCTCATTTCACCATAAACTAAATGCATATCATTAGTAAAAACCATTTTTTTTTAAATTGAAATCGTTGTGTTTGAATAACACAAAGTAAAAAATGAAAAGATAAACTTCGCGAACTGACAACAATTTGACAATGAAAAACGTAGGTTTTACTTCTGTTGGCAGTTCAGAGCTAACTATTGCAAAAAATAAAAAATTCAACTTTAATAAAGAAAAAACGAAAAATTTACAAATCGATTTTTCTAGAAAACGGTGTATCCTACCGACTTAAAGTAAGAGTACCTTTTAGTACTGGAATTCCTGAAAATTTAATAATCTAGTGTCACAAATGCTTAAAAGTTAAAGACAAAAAAGTTATGCCTTAAAATAACCGTTGACCTACCCAAAACGGACGCCTATGACCGGTACTAGAAATTCGCAATTGATGGAATCGATTCATCTCTGGAGGATAAATAAGCATACCAGTTTTTGTTTTTCTAAATAGAAGCGTTCTGGAGGAATTTAAAAAAAATAAATACAAGGCGCCATCTTCAAAGAACTCTAGCTCCCTTAGGAAGCATTTTCGGACTAGGTGAATTTGGGTTTAATTGTCTTAAAATTATTAGAGGAATCTCCGGTCTTCGTTTGTCAGGAGAGTTTCTGGACAGCCTGTATATACCCAAAAATTTTGTCGAAAATTATGTCAACCAAAATTTTAATATTTTCACAAAATTAAATGAGAACCACCATTATCATACACGTAATAGTCAGGTATTGGAAATTCCCAAACATAAATTAGCATTTACTGAAAAAAATCCTAAATACCAGGCAATCAGTTTGTATAATAGGTTACCACTTAAGTATAGACAGCTACCACTAGATATGTTTGAATACAGTATTAGGGACCTATTAATCTCGAAAGTCTATTATTCAGTCCAGGAATTTGTTCATGACTGTGATGTATAATATTAGTTGTAATGTAGTTAAGGTTAGTGTGAAACTCTATGTTATTGCATAGGTTTTTAATATTTTGTTCATTGTATATTTTTCTCTTCTTAATGTAGTATTAGATATCAATGTTTATTTTATATATAGATATTAACGCTCTTACATATGTAAGAAGAATTGTGACCACAATTAAGATTTTATTTTACTTTAAATTGACTTATCCTATGCTATTGAAGGCAAAGGGATGAAAATAAATTATTATTATTATTATTATAAAAGATTTATACCAATTCATATTAAAACAGTTCATTGAAACTAAAATAAACATTACACAGGCCTGCATTTTTCAACTCTTTGAATGTTGATTTAAAAATTTTAACTGTTTTCTAGTAATTGGGTAGCGCTGATTTCAAATCTGCTTTTATTTTTTTTTTGTATCACATAAGGTTATTTTTCAAACCAGTAAAATCAAAAAATATAGAAAAAACATGATTTATTTCATTTATAAGCTAGTTTTATATTATATTAAAAAAAAAATACAAAGATATACACATAGAAACTATTAGAAATAGTTATTTATTCTTTATGCTTCTTAAAAAAACGTTTTCGTTTTTCAGAAAAGCTTCGTTTGGTTGTTTTTCTGTCATATTCAGCTAAAGGAAGATCTGAAGGTAGTTTCTGGGGCAAGCAAATTTTATTGTTTCAACCTAGACCCCAGTACTTCAGAAAGATCTTTTGAAAGTCCCTAATCTCTTACTAAATCATTCAGTTCGGCTTGTGAAAATAGCTGAGGTTGGTTTTGACCTGAGGTTGATGGTTCAAAATCACTATCCATCTGTACGGAGCCGGAAGTTGAAGAGGTTTCAATATCTTCTTGTAGTACTTTGGGGGGTATAGGTATAGGTACATGATCACTGTGAGGAACTGGTCTGATAGCTGATTTAATATTGTTTGGGTACAAAATATGTTTCAAAGTTTTTCTATTATGCCCCTTAATATCACAAAGACAAAAGTAGCAATCTTCATGATGATTTTGCGGTTCTCTCCAAACCATCGGTTTTCCAAAAGTAAGGCTTTTTCTATTCCCTTTGGTCCAATGTCTTAAACCTTCTTCACATACCTTACAAACAACGTGCGGTGCCCAATCTTTATCTTGATCTCCTAATTTGATTTTGAAATAAGCATAATATGCATTTTTCACAAATTCACCAATTGGTCTCTTAAACTTTTTCAAGACGAAATATCCACAAATATAACAGAAATCATCTGGTTTGTTTTTGCAACACCGGCTAGACATATTTTTAAGCAATGTTTATTTATCAAATACCACGCACAACACTTAAGACAAATTAATTTTACTTGTTTACTGATCGACACTCAGAGCTATAATGAAGTAAATGACATTAAAATATACATTTTGTTTGGAGTGATAAACTTGAAATCCTTCTTCGCAGTACTAATAAAGTGAAAGCATAATAAATATGATTTAGCAGGTAAAAATTCCCGGAAATCTTGTCCAAAATTAATGCATGTAATAAAAGATTTACATCAGGTAATGAGAGCCTATTTAACAAATTTCTTTAAAACCACAACAGAAAATAATTTTTCTATTTTGCGTTCGAAATGAACTCATTATGAAACCCAAAACAGTATCGAAATGAGCTTCATTTCGATACGCTTTTTTTCATTTTTCAATGTTGGCGTTGTTCGAATACAGAAATAAATATCATTGCTGTCATTTGTTTTAAGAATTTATGTACATTTGACAGATATGATATATGTCCGTATTTTACACAAACAACGTATGTTGTATACAATTGACAACAACATATATATGTTTCTATGTCACTCATGTTTATATTTTTAAATGAAATATGAAGTAATGTTAACGAAAATTAATAAATAATATGTAATATAATATACTTCGCGGATAGCAAGATTTAAATTTGAAAATGTCAAGTATCAATGTGACCAACTGCATGCTTTATATAAAAATTAAACTCTGAACTTTCAAATTAAATAATTCCAATTTAAGCAATTTATTAATGTAAAAAACGCAAAATAGAAAAAAATAGTATAAAAAACTCGTTTCATAAGGCCTTTTGCCGCACTCGCTCTTTAGAAAACTCGCCGCTATCGCGGCTCGTTTTCTAAACTGATCTCGTGCGGCAAAATTGTGCCTTATGAAACTTGTTTTTTAATATACTATTTTGGGTTAATACCTAGAATTTGAAGTAGTACATTCATTTTAAAATGTATTAAAACGCCTATTATAAGATTTTTTTTATATTTTTTTCTTTTTCTTTTGTGCAAAAAAAAATCTGTGGGTGGCAGAGACCAACTGTATTTTAATTAGTTATTGCTATATAAAAACTGAGCTTAACAAACAAAAATCACGTCATCACAAATTTTATGCAGGCCTGTGTTATTAGCAATAAAAATACTCTCCGACTAAACCATAATGCATTACGCGGCTATATATAGATCATAGTGGCATATTATTTGTCGACCAGGAAAATCAGAGCAAGTCTCGTAAATACATTTTTTCTAATCGAGTTTTATTTACTTTTGTATTTTGAATTTAATTTATCTCCGCTTTGTCACATTTGTGATTATCTATTTCTTATAAATTTACTGTTTTTATATTTTATTAATGGATATTTTTTCTCTTAGACAAAAAAAAAGTTGTTACAAAACAGCATCATCTTGGTCACAGCATCAGAGAAATTGTACGTCTATTTCAAATTCAACTTGAACGTGCATACCATACCATATCTGAAAAAGTAACTTAAACAATATTCTAGACGTAAATAAATGAAAATTAAAAATGTATGCGTAAGTTATTGAAACTTAACGAAATTCACTGGACACTTACGTCAGAATAACTGGGAGAAGTAGCTTCGATGAAACGATATTAAACAGGATCTATTACAAAACTTACGAAGTATGTAATTAACAGTTAAAACAATGAATAAAAAAACTGACCGTGCTTTATGTATCTTAGGAAATATAAACTAATAAATAAAACAAATTATAAAAACTCGTCACGCTTCTATCTACGCTCATGAAGAAAGGAATTTAACTGTTATATCGAAGTAATTGCGTCACAATTCAACGACAAAAAACAGATGTGCGGTTAACCGAATGAATAGTGCTATTCAATAACAGCGCGTTGTACTTAGCGATATTATAGGCTATTTATATGGTCCATCGTAATTTCGGCTTGATGCGTCCGGTTTCTACTAATTACAAAGATCACTGGCCTACAACCATTTTGGTGCTGGAGATTTTAGACCCGATTTTAAGTATGTCTTACATGGCGATATCAAAAATGTTACCCGTTTTCTTCTGTCAGCTCTAGTTCCCGAGAAAAAAAACACAATTCACGAAAAAATATATATTTGATTGACATTAAACATTAAGAAATTGTCTTTTGAATGATTTTCTAGAATGAAACTGACTCGGGCAATCTCGCATGATTCCCCAGCAATAGTCAGCCATCATATGACTGTCCCACCTTCCTTGGTATCTATTCTCCATTGTTTTTAGGTCTTGGTGGAAACGTTCCCCTTGTTCTTCGCTTAGATCTCCTAAATTGTGTTGGAAATGATGTAGATGACTATTGAGATAGTGTAATTTTATACTCATATTACAGCCTAAATCTTTGAATCGCACCAGCATTTCCTCTACTAGTTCTACATAGTTGTCAGCCTTATGATTTCCGAGGAAATTTTGTGCAACTGCTACAAAAGATTGCCAGGCAAGCCTCTCCACATCATTCATACAAGTCTCAAAATTAGTTGTGTCTTTCATCAATTTACGTATTTGAGGTCCATCAAAGATACCTGCTTTTAGTTTTTCAGTACTTAAACCAGGAAATTTGTGAGAAATAAACTGGAAACATTGACCATTTCTATCGAGAGCCTTAACAAATTGCTTCATTAGCCCTAATTTTATATGCAACGGCTGAATGATTTTTTTCTCTTGAAACTAAGGGTTCATTTATAACATTTCTTTCCCCAACAACAAGAGCATCTCTCACAGGACAATTTTTTGCAGTCCAATGACGTGATTTAGCTCGACTGTCCCAGAGACAAATAAAACATGGGTATTTAGTGACGCTAGTAACTCAGCACGTTCCTTCGAAAGATCTAAGTCTCTGATGAGGTCACTAAGCTCATTCTGCGAAAATGGCTTAGGATCTGATGTTATTCCGCAGTATTGAAAGTCATCATCTACTTGGGAAGAAATAGGTACTTCAGCTTCATCCTCCTGAGATTGCTGCACTACCTGGTGAAAAGTTGGTATTGGAACATTTTCTGAATGAGGAACAGGTCTTTGTACTGAAGAAATATTGGGGTATTTCCATTTATGGCGATTGTTTTTGTTGATGCCCACTATATTAATCATACAAAAGTAACAGTCGTCATGATTTTTTTGTTCTCGCCATATCATAGGCACTCCAAACTTCAAAGACTTACGTTTCCCTCTCTCCCATTGTCGCAAATGTTCAACGCATATTTTACAAACACTATGAGGCACCCACACTTTATCTTGGTGTAGAATTTCAATACCGAAGTAAGCAAAATACAAACGATGCACTGTGTTTGTAATCGATTTACGCTGATTTTTCAGTATGTATTCACCACAAACATAACAAAATATATCAGGATCGTTAACACAACGTCTGGACGTACTAGCCATAATGAAATAGTAACACTAACTTTATCGATGATATTGTAATAATGACTAGTTACGAACAAGACCGACAACAATTCACAATGATGGTAGTAGGTAAACTAGAGCTGATGAGTTAAAATGACGTATGTCAATATACTGTACATTACCTACTTTATCGACTATTCAAACAAACAGAGATGCACCAAAAAAAAAATTTTTTTTTGTAGGCCTGTGTTATTTATCATATTTATAATCACGCCTCTTTCGCACGCGGCAAAGCTGTGCGCTACTGCTTTGTCCTGCTTTAGTAATTATAATTATTAATACATTTATTTGGAAATTTTCATGACAATAACTTGCGTTATTTTGTCAATAAGTAGACTTGTCTCTATTAGAACTTTCGGCAGTCTCACCGTTGTTATCTTCAGAAGGTTGTTTTGAATTTGTAGTTAACAGGTGTTTTTATTAGGTTGAAACTTCATTAATCAATAATCAAACATTTTAATATTTGAAAAATGCTATCTTAAGAATTCCGTAAAATTTCTATTTTTAACAATTGTTGTTTAAAATACTAAATTGGCGATGGCACTAGAACTTAAGTTGATTCATGTTCGAAATATTTATGTATACGACGTCAATTACAAGATGCGCCTGCTTTATAGCTAATTAACACGTAAGTTGGCGCCGCGGAGCTATATCAAATTGTAATAAAGCTTTAAAAAAATATGAATCAATTATAAAAATTTGTTGCTGATTTTAGTATTCAGATTTTTTCTATGAAACTTGTGTAAATCGTATTTATAAATTTTGAGAAATGAGCTTATCTAGTTTTACGTTTATCAAATTTTACAATTGGGACTTGTGAATTTTCCATTGACACAAAATGTTTGTTTTTAATAGATTTTTAAAGGATAATTTAATACCGGATTCTAAAGAGAATTTTGTACACTTTTTGTTGGTCGTTATTTATAAAGAATGAATTATCTGTATATCGCGACCTCTAGTTTCTGGTTCACTAAAACTGCTAATTCTGCCGTTGCCAACCAATTTTAACTCGTAAAATGTAGAAAATTTTATCAGTGCTTAATTTATTGTTTGCTAAGTTGTTCTTACAACTATATCTTTTGCTGGACACGAACAGATAAAATACTAAGAAATTTTATTTGTATATGCACGTCATTTTTTAAAATAATTTTCAGGATTTAGAATGAAATCAGTATTATCACATCATATTTTTAAATATGACTGAATTTAAAAAATGATAAAATTAGGTACTTGACTTCCATAAATTAACAACCAATTTTAAAGCTAATTTTCAGTGTTGTTAATTTATGTAATACAAGGTGTGGCAATTTAATTCCCGGATTGACGATGCTGTAGTGGAGTAGGGATGCGCCAATTCAATTAAAAAGATCGATATTCGAATCGATTTAAGATCGAACTGAAAAATATCGATGCATAAAAAAATCGTACAAAAAAATCGATTCTTGGAAAATCGAAGTTCGTTTAGAACAGAGGCTCCCAAACTTTTTTTTCTCATAGACCACTTTGAAAGTTTTGCTGGTTCCGGTGGACCCCCTGCAGCTACATTTCTACCATATTCCCAAAACTCGACAAAAAATGTGAAGATTAGATCTAACTATGGAAATTTGCGTTGCGGCTGAGTTATTGGTTAATTAATTAATTGATTGTGCTGTGAGTGGATGTCAAAAAAGTAAAGTTAGCCAATCAAAAAAGTGATTTCATCCAACTTTACTCCTTTGACATCTACTCACAGCACAAGAAACCAATCAATTCTCACATATTTTATTTAGAAAACTCCCCCATTCGGAGTGGTAAAAATAAAAAGAAAAATAGTATATTTCCTTTTGTTGTATTTATTCAAATATGTAATTATTACACTATTAATTATTATTGTTATTATATTACATTTTAATATAATAACAGTCGTAATATAATTAAAATTAAATATTAATAACGTAACGTAACTTCTACAATGACAATCACAAAATAGTCATAATTTTAGTGGGAGGGATGTACTTGATGGATTGACAGCAAATTATCAATATTTGGCTTCAGTTTTGTTAGGAATAACCGCAAATCTCCCCGTTCTGTGATATTCAATCTGCTCCTTTTTTTTTGTTAAAAGGTTGTAACGACACTAAAACTTTTCTCGGCAAGATATGACGAGGGAAACGCTATCAAAACTTTCTCGCAATTCCCCACAGTCCAGGATATTTTTCGGGTATTTCTGCCTGCAGCCAAAATGTTTGATACCCTCTTTTAAATTTCACCTTCAGTTCCTCATTAGTGCTAAGCTCGAGTAGCTCCTCTTGTAATATCACATTCTCCACTTCCGTTTCATCAAGTGGATTTATGATCCATGGTGGTATTTCCATCGTCAGCATATCTTCAAATCTGATTTTAAAGTCATCATGCAGGGCAATTAAATGTTGAACGTATGTGTGAATATCCTCATCAAGGCATTCTACATGTGACAAGTTTGAAAATTGGGAAAATTTGCGCCGACTAATATTTTGCTTCATAAATTTCAATTTTCCAAGAAAAGCTGAAATTACACCCTTTGTTTTTATTAAATTGAGGCTGTCCCCTTGTAATTGTAAGTTAATGTCATTAAATTTTTTGAACAAATCTGTCAAATACACCACTACATACCGGAGACCAAGGAACAGTCGAGGCAGTGGACTTTTTCGGGCGAATCGGCTCCGAAGAAAGCAAAGATCGTTCCATCGGCAGAAAAGGTCGTGGCGACTATTTTTTGGGATTCCCAAGGTGTGATCCTCAGACTATCTGCAGAAGGGAAGGACGATCACGGGGCAATACTACAGCGATTTATTGACCCGATTCGATGCAGTATTGAAGGAGAAACGGCCTCGTTTGCAGCGTAAAAAAGTGCTTTTCCACCACGACAATGCACCGGCTCACTCATCCCGCATCGTCGTGTCGAAATTGAATGAGTTGCGCTACGAATTAGTCTTTCATCCTCCATATTTACTGGACCTAGCCCCCAGTGACTTTTTCCTATTCCCAAACCTGAAAAAATCTCTGGGAGGAAAGAGATTTGCCTCAAATGAGGAGGTCATCGCCGCTGCAGATGGCTATTTTGCAGACCTCGAATCATCCTACTTTTCCGACGACTTGAAGAGACTGGAGCACCGTTTGAAAAAGTGTATTGATCTTCGAGGAGACTACATCGAAAAATAAAAATAAAAAACCACACCAATACTGTTTTTCTTGTCGATTTCGGAAACATTTCAGGTCGCCCTCGTAGTGTATTATTTAAACATGAAACAAAATTTTGCCACTACATTTTTAAATATTGTAATAAATCGAATGCGATGTTATCGAAAATGTCAACGAAAATGTCGATGATCATTTCATGAAACGATTCATGCGCATTTCTACACGAAGATCGCAAAGCTGATTTCATTTCGATCTTCTAGTCAAAAGAATTGAATCGACAAAAATCGGCAATAAAAAAATCGATTCAAAAATCGGAGATCGCGTTACGAAAGAATAGATCTCGGGAAAGATCGATTCAGATCGCGCATCCCTATAATGGAGTTACCTGAAATAGAACCAAAAATAAAACAGCATGTAATAGTTCATTCTCATCAATAAATGCCAGTCAAGCGAAGATAAAACTAAAGTCACTAGATATATAAAGTACCGTAATAGGTAAAGAACTTGTGTTAGAGAGAGTACATTTTTGACCTAAAATGGCGGTTATAGCTGTATCAGCTGTGTTGTATTGCGTTATATTATATACTTGGAGCTTTGATATTCAAAGTAAAGCCATTTAAGCCATAGTAAGCCATTTATTTCCACGTAAATTATGTTGATCTTTCATATTCACTGCAGAAGATGAATATCAAGAAATAAATCAAATAACAGAACTGCGCAAATATAAATGGGGGATTCTACCGTCACGGGTGGGACACTTGTACCTTCATTTTCAGTATGTGTGACTAATTTATGCTAATTGTATCAATGATATCAAATTGGTTTATATATAAAATAACAAATTAATCGATGTACTTTTATAGTTACAGTAGAGACGAGGATAACACTATGTAAAATTAAATAAAAAAGACAGTTAATGTTTGCCACGGGTGGGACCAAAAATTGACATTCTTGTTACACATGAATCATATTCAATAAAACTCTGCTATTTGATTAAACTTTTTAATGCAAATTACGATATTTCTTTGAGACAATAAACTCAACGTAACATTTGTCCTATTATTTAGACATTTTTAAACAAAAATTAAATAAAGTGCGTCACGGGTGGGACTAACACTGTCACGGGTGGGACAAGTACGATTTACTAGGCAAAATGAGCCGCTTATAAGTTTTTCTTTCTTGATATGGATGCTAAAGTTTCATAATCAGAGTCACTCCAGATGCTTGAGTCTGTATCAGAGTATATATTTGAAACACTGAGCTTGACAGCTTTGCATCTTTTCAGATCCGAATCAGCAGTAGTGCCCACTAATAAGTCTTCTAGATTATAGCCTTTGAAAAAGTGGAGAGACTGTATTTTATCAATACCAGTGGCCAGTTTTTGACAGTCTTACCCGCTGCCACTACAAAATCTTCAGCGCTGTTGATTTCAACTTTTCGCTGTTTAACTTGACTCCAAACAGCTCTTTTCACTATTGCACCTACCCCATCTACAGCTCCTTTGCCATGAGATGTAGCAAAAAAGTACCAGGATCCTGTAATACCAAAATCGTGGGGCATGTAACACATATTTAATAGAGTGAATCTATTTTTAAATTGTGAAGCTGCACCATCTGAAAATATTTTTATAATCTCCAAATCTTCAATCTTGTCTTTTAGGTAAGTCATTATTTTTTTCAAGCATGCAAAAACTGCATGTTTGTCATGACGTAACACATCACTTATGAGAGCAAAAGAATATTTTCTATCATTTGGCAACCAGGCACGTGCAGTGAAAACAGTTATTTGCTTGTGACTCCAGTGAGCAGACTGGATTTCATCTTGAGTAACTGCTGCATAGTTTTCTGCGAAATCTATTTGTAAAACTGCTTCAATTGGTTGTATATTACATTTTGCGTCGTTAAAGGCCTGTGATTGCACTCTCTTTATATAAACGTGTTGCTTAAAACGATCAAGCTGATTATTTAATTCGATAATAGCCACTTCAATGAACCCTCTCACAGGTACAACCTGAGGTCGCCCTTCAATTTCAATCCATTTTTTCCATTCAATAGGTTGAAACAAGTCCTCATTATTATCTAGAAGAAACCGTAAATCATAGCCCTTACAATGAATACAATGACCAAGCATGCATTCTTCTCTTTTTGAATTGCAGCAAATTTTTTCCAGTAAATCACCACTTATGGAAGGAAACCCTGTAATTTTTTTAGCTATAGATTCAACCAGAAAATTAAAATTCGCATGGTATTTACAGACACAAACATTGTGCGGCATCTCACTAGTCCGAAAGACGTGAGCTGGGCGAATCTGATAAAACTTGGCTATTTTTATTTTGATGTCAGGATATTCAAGTATAAATAAAGACTAAGCCTCTCTCACTGTCATATTCATATGCCGCTTTTGGCACAAAACTCTGTCGCCAGATTTCAGGTCTTTTACAGATTTCACATCTTTGATTCCTGGAGCCTGTCGACTGATATCATCACGTTGATAAAACTCTGTAACTAAACCTTTATGATCATCAGATAAGGTATGTATAACGTTACTTTTTCTGGAGGGCCTGTTTAAAAAAGAATCATCGCCTAAAATGCCAAAATCAAGGACAAGCTTGCGCATTACTGCTATTTTCTTGGTTGGGCTAGAAGGAAGTGTTCCACTAACTCTGCTTACAGCCTTACCCAACGTCTGCTTACAAGAGTATGATCCCAATGACGAGGACCATTGTTCGCCCGTAGTAGTATCTGCCTGTTTTAAAAGTTTTATCTTTTCTCTATACTTCCTATTTCTTTCAGTTTCCTTAACTCTTCTTTTATTTTTTAGTCGTGCTGAAGAATTCTCTTTTATCTTGATGTTCTCCCTTCTTTTCTTGTCTCTCTCCCTTTCTTTAGATAAATGAATTTGATAGTTTTTAGGACTGTTCTTAAGTCTCTCTCTGTACTTCTTCATTCTTTGAGTAGACGTTGTTTTACCCATTGCCCTTAAAAGCAAAAAAAAAACCGCAAGTGCTAAAACGCAAGCTTTTTCTATATGAAATTCATTGGTAACATGTGAAAAAATGGCCAGAAAGGCATAAAATACGTTCTTAAATCATTTGCAATGCATAAGTAACTCCACCAAATACAACCGTCCCACCCGTGACGAAACAATTGTCACGGGTGGGACCAAATTCACCAGCCTATAGTTTTCAATTTATTTGACAGAAAAAAGATATGAATATATCGATGGTTTTATTTTATTACACTAGAACTAATTAATAAATATCAAACATAACCTCAAAGTCAGTCATTGGAAAACAAAACTTTCGTGTGTATTCGCAACGGGTGGGACAACTTAGTCACTGATTGTTTTATTTTTATTTTACAGCAGAATTAGTTACGTTTATTAGAATCCGCTAGCACGTATTAATTAGTAATCCAATCCAAGTAATTTTAAGAACAATAACAGTTGCAAGTTCAAACCACAACTGACGCTACAGTGTTGCCAACTTGAAACAAATTTTCCCATATTTGCGTAAGGTTCGTTAATCAATGTTTGCAACTTAATAAAAAAAAAATAAATAAATAAATATACTAATAATTTTTATAGTAGCGTGAAATTGGAAGTATTTTGTATCGATAAATATAATAATTGACAGCATAAAAGAAAATTAAAAAAAATACTTCAAGGTTTACTTTCCCGTAGAATCCCCCAAATGTGATTACAGTTTATACGAGGGATAAGCTGAATTTATTGAGAATAAGAAAATCTAGTAGACTGTGAAAAACAATCAGTAGTATTTATTCAAAGCAACGCTTTATCTGTCATTTGACGTTTTGTTGCTAAAGTTACGTTCGTTATAACTCCGTTATTTATTTTTTAAAAGTAAAACAAAATTGAATTTACCAGAGAGGACTTTCGAATCATAATTTACTATTATTTTAAAAGAGGTTTAAGTGCTTATGAGTGCAAAGAGAGTTTAGATTCAGTTTTTAGTGAACAAGCACTTTTCTTAGCTACAATTTACAGATGGTATAAGGTATTTGAACGCGAAAGGAATTCTGCTCAGCATCAAAAAGGAGCAGGGCATCCTCTTATGGCTGTTAACGACAAAAACATTGCTATTTGCATATTAAAAAAAATAATTGAAGGGGACAAGAAAGCCACCTATGCGGTAATAGAGCATCAACTCAAGATTGGATCGTCAGCTGTTAAAACAATCACCTATCGGCATTTCAAAAAAGTGGTAAGTTGTTTTATGCCGCATCACCTTTCTGACTTCCAAAAAGCAGAGCGTGTAAGAATTTGCCAGGCAACTTCCAATTTCTTAAATAATGGCGGACAACAAATTTTTTCCAAAATAGTGACAGGTCACGAAACTTTTTCGACCTTATAACTTTTTCGATTTTCCTAGAGGTCGTGTATGGATTCACGAAGATGAGGAAACTCCTGCAATGACTAAGAAGCAACGCGCTATGAAAAAGGTTATGTATTCGGTATTCTTCAGAAGTACGGAAGTAAATGCAATTAAGCTAGATGGACAAAAGACAGTTACAGCTAAGTGGTACACTGGAAAAATGTTTGCCTGGAAGTGTTCAGTAGAGTTCCAGGCAAGGGAATTATGCTCCACCATGATAATGCATCGTCCCATGCGGCAGTTTTAACTCTCCACTTTTTTTCTGGGAAAAATATAAAAGTAATAGAACATCCGCCGTACTCACCTGATTTAGTAATGTGTCACTTTAGCTATTTTTGGGGCTTAAACGCAATTTAAGGGATAGAAGGTTTTCATCTGAAGAAGAGACTAATACCGCAATTCAAGCTTATTTTGAAGGTTTTCCGAAAGAAGATTGGTTGGGAGCTTTTACACACAAGAAATTTAATTAAGGACGTATTCAGATTTGAGGTAAGCAAGTACAAGCTGTGGCGAAGCCGGAGCTTGTTGCCTGCGAGAAGTCGATACATTTCGTGCTGCCGTCAGAAATTAATCTATATTTTTTAAGAAATCGTTTTGGTCTGTCACCTGTCAGAATTAATTTTGATTTGAAATCTTTTGGTGAATCGTGTTACCGTATCATACAAATAGTTTACATTATAAACAAACCGAGAAGATGATTGAAAATTGCATAAAAATAAATAAAATGCAATATTTAATCCAGCCAGATTTATTTATCAGAAGAACAAAAAGTTAGTAAAAGCTTATACAAAAATCTCATAATATAAGGTAGGTCAGTTCTATTGTAGTTCGTGTCCTCGGTTTCAAGATGGGGCTAAACGCTTTCTCAATTATTTATTATTAAGTTATACTATCTTTTGGGGGATTTGTCTATGGTATCTACCTTTAAAAACAACACTTCAATTTCGGAAAAAGATGTACTTTTCATTTATCTGAACAATGAAGAAAAACAGACCTAACAATTTCAACAATAAAGTTTTTGACATATTTTCTAATGCAGAAGCAAATTAACTTCGTAAAACAAAAGAATGTGTTTTTCTCATTTTTATTAGCATTTTCCTCTTAAAAAATACGGCCCGCCACTGCAAGTTCATTGTTTTTAACTTGCTACTAGATTAGACATTCATTCTTCCACGCTATGGGTATGTATTGCAACACTTTATTTCGTAATAGTGCCTAGCATTTGAAGTATTTGAAGACCAAACGTTTGAATAGAAACTGAACCGAATTAATATGTGTAATTATATTTTTCCTGCGAGCAATGGCGAAAGTAATTCATTAATCATGTACTTATTTCTATAAATAGTAACCAGAATAAGATTCGATTTCTAAAAATAACTAACGCTTACGAAATTATATTTCTTTTTATTAATTATTATTGCTAAAGTAGAACACCTGCTTTATAAATTTGGTGCTACACTTACTAAGACAAGTTACATAGTGACATTCATTTATAAGATTCTTTAAAAAAGACGTCAGCACACTATAAAATGGTACTATTTATATAAATCACACCATCTATAAATCGGATATTAAGTAAAACTTGGCATAAGTAAGGTATGTTAGCATGCAGCATCCCACACAACTAATATAAGAAACCTATAAGATATATAACTTTCTACGGATCGACTATTTTTAAACATCGCCAGCGTCACTTTCTAATTACAAAAGCTGTTATATTCCCACATATTTGGCCCATGTGAAACCTACCAATTACTTTTTAAACCGATCAAGGAAAAATTTATAGACATAGGTTTCTAATCTTCCGAATAGCAAAATTTAAATAATTTTTATTTGTTGCTAAGTCGGTCATTCACTAATAAATAAGAAAAACAAAATAATATTAACAACGATTTTGATATTATTTACGGTAATGTGGGAGTAAACAAATTATATAAGAATAAAGACAAATTATCAGTTTTAATGAATATGAAAAAATACTCACGCGATGACAGTTATTATTAATGGGCATTAATTTATTTATTATCCCACAGACTAATTGCAGGATAATATTGTGAAAAAACATGTTCGCATATTATACAAAATCTGTAAATCACGTACATACATACAGTTCGTGCCCAAAATATTGGGAACACGATCAAGTTAAATTTAAGTGTTCGTCTAAATACGAAGTGTAATACTTCATAGGAAAGAGAATTTTCCATAGAGTTCAAATTTTGAGGAAAATATACAGGGTGCCATTTAAAATAAAAAAGTTAGGGTCGTTTCCGCTTAAACCGGAAGTGAAAGAATTATTAATATTAGGCTCAATTCAAAGAACATAAGATGTATATTAGATGTCAATCAAATTTTTATATTATTAGATAACGGAGGTACAGTTATATTAACAAAAAGGTTGACAATCTACGAGAACCGATCTCATTTAGGACTCCTTTAACGCACAGGCTACGTTCATTGATAAAGCGAACAGTTTGCTTGTTTAAATACACAGCTAAAAAAAATTAGGGGAACACTTTTTTTATAACCTGTAATTTTTTAAATAAATGGTCAAGGGAAATCAAATTTGGTATACTTCAACGGCAATATTTAACTAAAGAAAATTGCAAAAACAATGTTACAACTCTTAGTTACTTCTAAGGTACACTTAAAAATGTAAATAACGCAAAACAAAATGAAAAAGACTGCCATAGTATCGATGAGAGTAGAGTTTTCTGTGGATTGGCGAGGCTTAATACCGTGTATGCCCTCCACGAGCACGAATCACTTTCTCACACCTGCGTGGAATGGTTGGCACTAGTCTGCGAAGAGATTCTTGGAGTATGCTTTCCCATTCCTCAATCAGGGCTTGTGTCAGTTATGGTTAGAGGTGGCGTTCTTGTAAAAAGTTTCTTGTGATGCCGGCGGTATGTGACCTTGCATTATTCGGCATTAGGATGAAATTGGGACCGATGCCATATGCAGCAGGCACCATATGGTCCTCCAAGACATTTTGGATATAATTCATTGCAATTAGTCTATTAGGAACCACAAGATCAGCTTTGTTGTCAACACCGATTCCAACCCAAACCATCACAGATCCAAGACCAAATCTATCCACTTCCTGTATAGTAGCGGCTGAGTAGTGTTCACCAGGACGTCTATATAAACGTACTCGACCGCCGTCGCAACGAGTTAAACGAAATCTGGACTCGTCTGTAAACAGTATAATCGTCCAGTGACGAAGTTGCCAATTTCTGTGATCCCGAGCAAATCACATTCGCGCTGCTTTGTGATGTTGCGAAGGCGTGCTGCGCGGACAGGTCTTCTTGGTTTCAAATTCGCTTCTTTTAGTCTGTTTCTAACAGTTTGATCAGATTTCTATTACATGTGCTCGTCTTAGGTCGTTTAGGACGTCTCTTTCTGTGGAATACGCTTACGTAGAGATGAAAGGACAAGATATCGGTCTTGATTTTGAGTAGTTTTTCGATTTCGACCATGCCCAGCTGTTCTGACATATTGGCCAGTCACCCGAAACCGATTCCATAAACGCTGAATAACAGAAGGGGAAACTCCAAGGTGCCTGCTAGCATGTCGAATAGACTGGCCGTGCTGAATAAGGGCGACAGCACGAGCATCTTGCACTTCACTAAGATTCCTCATTCTACTTCTAATCAACGAATATTTACAAGTGAATTCATCTGTCATCTTTAGTAGGCTTTCATACGTTGTTACGTGTGACAAAAAGGTTCATTTGCCTTTTCCGTACTCCCTTGAAATTAATTTTGTAGTGACATCGCGCGGTTAACTTTCAACTTCTTCAATCTAATTGATTTTTCGCTTCTCTGTTGGTTCCGCAACCAGTTTCGCTTGCATAAGATTCGTATCGAACGTTATAGATGTCGCCCTTAATTTTCACAATTATTTTATATTGCACGTTAATTAGACGTGGGACCGTGTATTGTATCCTGCTGTTTTTAACTATTTTTCTAATTAATTTTGGGTGTCGAATTAATGTAGTTTCGCGGGATTGGGGTAATCTTTGGTGGTCCCAGAATTGATCGTTGTTGTAGCGCATGTCTGACTTGGGTTGGCGGCCATTCGTTTCGTGATCATTGACGGCATAAGTTCTTCTTTATTTAAGTGCAAGAAGGTCGTTTGCGGTAAGTAATATCTTGATCCTTGGTACTCTTTCTAATGGTTGTCTTTTATCCTTGTAGGATATAAATTTTTATCGTGTGCCTGTTAGAGAATTTTTCCTTTTCCTGCGGTTTCAACGCAGTTAAAACTTCGCAGATACCAGGTGCAATCGGACACGTTTCCCATAGGACTGAATATTTCAAATCATCCACAGATGTTTCCTTGGTGTTGAATTTTTGGAGGAAAACCGTGTGAAAACGGCTTCATTTCACCTTCATTAGTGATTTAATTTGAGGCGTGGTCACCAAAAAAAAAAAACTTCTAGAACGTTCATCGACGTAACCATGATGGCCGTCTAATGGATGCCGAAGTGTTTGGCGGCAAATTGGATGGAATAATTCAATAGTTTTGTTCGTAGATCCCTTTGAGGGCATTCCCATAAAGGTTGTAGTTAGGCAGTAACGGAGACAGTTTAAAGTAGGTGTCATCATTTCTTTAGTTATATATAAGTGCAATTCATAACCTCTGGTGGTTTTGTATGTGTGTTAACATTTCATTTAAGTAAAGGCTCTAGAGAAAGCCGATTATTAGTTATTTTGTGCATTCGATGCAATTTGAACGTTACATATATGATAGCATCGTAAGTTTCTGTTAGATTAATACATTTCATTTAACATAGAGCTCGGTTATTGTGATGAGCATTTTAATTGTTTTAATTCAAAAGTAATTTACAGTCAATTCATTACCGCACAGCGAATAGATTATTCGCTCAGTTTTACTTATTAATTTTCTTGTAACTTAGTTAGCCGAGCAAGGCATTAATCAATGTGTATTTAGTAGATAGGTGGCTACACATCAAGTTACGTTCTATTTTCTTGTAGTATTATTTATACTGGTTGACTAACTTCTTTATCGGCCAGGTGAAACTTTTATTGATCTTCTGTACGAGGCATTGGTCCTTCAGATAAGCCATCGTACTGGTTGAGTATTATTTTGGGATACGTTGCTGTTTTGATTTAATTAAGATCGTTATAACCTTATTGTAAAGGACCCAGAATCAAGTATACTTAGATGTGTTCTACTGAATCACTTGTTCAGACACGAATTTAATTTAATTCATAATTTGTTTATTTTAATTTCTTACCTGTTAATACAGGGGGGGCTATACTTATACAACCTAATCCATATTTTGTTTACTTTAATTTCCTACCTGTTAATAAAGGAGGTTATACATATTTAACCTAATTCAAATTTTGTTTATTATAATTTCTTACCTGTTTATACAGGGTGGTATACTATATCGATTGATACTGTTTATTGTATTCACTGATATGCGCCAGAGGCGTAACAGTTAAATTACATTTAATTTAGTAATTTTATTTCATAGATTTTGGAATTTCAAATCTATAATTTTCTTAGTGAAAAGTGCTCTTAACGTCGACTCAATATTTTTCATTTAAATATTTAATTTTCTTTAGCCTTCTGGTTATTATTTGTTTTGGTTAATAAACTTGTTATAGTTGATGTCTTGAATTTGTTTAATACCTTTCCCACAAGTGTATGAGTTAAGCAACTGCGGTGATAGGTAAATATTTTTTTTATATTAAATATCAAGTAGTTTGGGGCCAAAGAAGTTTTGCTTTTGAAGCTATCTGCATCCCACCCGCTTCCGTGTTACGGGGGTGCTCTGCAGAGGAATACGGTGGCGCTCACTTTCCACCTCGCGACCTTGATCCGCGACGCTCTCCAAGAATCGATTGAGTTGGTCGGCAGAGTATTCCTTTGGGACGTTCGCCAACAGGTAGGTTCAAAGCAAAGGGGGTGGCCTAGCAGAACATCTCGCTACCACGTATAACTTCTTGTTTTGTATTTAGATTTTGTCGCGAAAAGTGTAGCAACGTCAATTCAAAGCATACTTGAAATTTTTTCCATTTTGATTTGCGTTATTAATTCACATTTTTAAGTGTAACTTAGAAGTAACTAAGAGTTGTAAAATTGTCTTTGAATTTTTTTAGTTAAATATACGCCGTTAAAGCATACCAAATTTGATTTTCCTTAAACTATTATTTAAAAAGTTAAAGGTTTTGAAGAAAGTGTTCCCCTAATTTTTTGGAGCTGTGTATAAACACCCAATATCCTTTCCTATAAATATATAAATATAAATGTGAATTGATTTCTTTTCTTGCTTTATAGTTGTTGGGCTTTGCAAATACAAAACAAAATTATGTTAAAAATTTTATTGTTTTTTTATTTTATAGATATGCAATATAAGTTTTGTATATACAAATTGAATTTTATGATTTTGAATGTTATGTATATATTTTTCTAATTCTATTTAGAACAGCCATACAGTAGAACTTTTTCTTTTTTATTAATATTGTTAAAAAAAAGTTTAAAACAAAAAAAAAGAGAAATTATTTTCAAATTAAATTATAAAAAGAATTCAAAAAATTACACATTTACGAATAAATTTAAACTTCTTTCGTAGGTTGTTGGAGAGTTCTGAATCTTATAAGAGTTATAAGTAGAGCTGAGGATGTTTGCGGTACGGCAGGACCGTATGTAGTGCATCCCCACCAAACGTATAAACACGATGCAGCGAAACACTTTAGTTAGTCGTGAACTGGCAACGTGATCGTTTGTTGTCTTGAGCTCTATTTAACAAGTATGACGGACGTGCCCAAGCCAAGAAAGCGCCCATTGTATAACGACGTGAAGAAATTTATCCGAGACTTTCCCGATTTGTATTATAATGGAGCAAAAGTGGTTTGTAAATTATGCGATAAACAGTTACTTTGCTGGGACAAATACGACTGTAAAAGACATGTTGAAAGTGTACACCACAAAGACAAAAAAAATAATGTGCTGTCTAAAACGCAATTCACTTTCGATTTATTGACAATGCTACTAGTCTGCGATGTGCCAGTTCACCTGCTAGATAAAAAAGCCTTTCACGACTCTTGGAATAAATACAATTCCAACATAAAGCTACCGTCACGGAGAACGTTACTCACCTATTTACCAATTGTGCGTGAGGACATTGAAAACAGAATGAAAGCAGTAGTAAATGATAAACAGTTATGGGTATGTGTCGACGAAACGACAGATCGAAAAAAACATTCTATTGTGAATATTATAGTGCGTGTACTAGATCCTGTCAAATCAACATTTCCCATTTTATTAGCCAGCAAAAGATTGGAAAAGTGCACTAGCGAAGTAATTACGAAGGTAGTGCTCGATACGCTACAAAAATTTCAAGTTTCAACTAATCAACTCCTGATGTTTATGAGCGATGGTGCTGCGACAATGCGTTCTGTAGGCCGTTCTCTTAAAGCAGATTGTGAGAGACTTTTGCATGTGACATGTAAAGTTCATGCTTTACACCTTGTGGCACAAACTATTCGGCAATGTTATCCAGAGGTGGATGCATTAATAGCAACCATAAAAAAAGTGTTTCTAAAATCTCCCAAACGAATTCGAGAGTTTCACAGTCGGTGCCCTGGTATTCCCGAACCACCAGAGCCAATCCTTACACGTTGGGGAAGTTGGTTAAAGGCGGCATTTTATTATGCCAAGTATTTCCAACAAATAAAATCTGTGGTTCTACAATTCAATCCTGCCGAAGCTGTAGCCATTAAGGAAAGCCAGAGACTCTTTCAAAACCCTTCCCTTGTTGCAGATTTACAAACTATTTATAACAATCATATAGGATTGTTTAACGCAATCGAGAAATTTCAAAATACCGCATTATCGTTAGCGGAGTCACTGCAAATACTGGACGATGTACACGCCCAGCTATGCGCAGTAAATGACAACAAAAATGTTAATGTAATAGAAAAGTTCGAGAGTGTGATAAACAATGATTTTGATTTTACCAGATTAAAACAAATTAGTAATGGTGCAAGTGTAGATTCGGTTTCTATCTATAAAGATTATTTTAATTGTGCGTGTGTTACATCCGTAGATGTCGAGCGGTCTTTCTCAAAATATAAAAAAAATTATTCATCACGGCGTACATCGCTCACCGCTACAAATATGGAAACGTATCTAATGCTACAAACTTACTGCAAGTCTTATCCACTTGGCGCTATGCTATATTAATCGTAAATAAGGTAAGTGTGTTATTTATATACAGTACACATAACTGACATACCTAAGTGATATAAATAGCGAATGCATGTAAAGCAATAAAATCACGCATGCATCACCGATCGAAACAAGGTCATTATATTCGTGCGTTTAACTGAATACTATCCTGGCACACCGCAAACATCCCCAGCTCTAGTTATAAGTATTATTTAATGACAAAAGTTAATTTTGTTAAGAAAATATTTTCTTATTTAAGTTATTTAGTGAATATAAAAAATATAAAAAAAAATTATTAATTACGAGGGTAGGTATATCAGATATAAACGAGACTGATTTTTTTAAACTATTAATGCTTTATTGAACAAGGTTAATACAAATGTACTATTTTTCTACATAATCTCCCGCCCGCGCAATACATTTTTCCCAACGGATTGGAAGCTTTTTAATCCCGTTATCGTAAAAACTTTTAGGCCGGTCACACAGCCACTGGAGCACAAATGTCTCTACCGCTTGGTCGCTGTCGAAACGCTGGCCTCCAAGAGCTTCTTTTAGAAGTCCAAACAAATGGTAGTCACAGGGTGACAAGTCTGGACTGTAAGCAGGATGTTCCAAGATTTCCCAGCCGAATTGTTCCACTTTTTGCCTCGTAATGTTTGCCGAATGTGGTCTGGCGTTGTCGTGAAGGAGAATGTCATTTTTAACGGATTGCGTCTTTCTTTTTCGTCGTAAAGACAATTTTGCGGCATCCAAAACGTCGCAATAATATTGGGCATTAATTGTGCGGCGATCATGAAGAAAATCAACGTGAAATGCACCTTGTCGATCAAAAAACACAGTTGCCATGATCTTTCCGGCAGACAACCGCGTCTTCGCGGCCTCCAGAAAATTGTTTATGCCATGCAAACACGCGAGGTCGTGAAAGGGTGTTCTCCCCGAACTGTGTGCGCAATCTGCGTAAAATGTCTGTTGGATTCACCCCCTCATTGGTCAAAAACTTAATAATTATCCGCTGCTCCACGGAAACGTGCACTGCTTGCTCGCTCATGGTCACTGCACTACTGAACGGTCTCGACGGAATTTCAGACGTTGCTCTCCCCACCCTAAGTGCTTTGTCTACATAGCCACCTACTTCGCCGATTCAAAAAACTTTTGTACGAGTCATTAAAAAATCAGTCTCGTTTATATCTGATATACCCTCGTACATACATATTTTAAAATGCATTGACATAATACACTAATTCCATATTTCTTCTGATTTTCGAGCTAAATTTCAATTAAAAATATCAATATTTTTATTATTAAAAAAATGACTAATGTTCTTTGAAATTTGGTTGTCCTTAATCAACAAGATTTTTTTTTAGATTCTACATGACTATTCTTGTAAACTACTACATAATTAATTAATTGAAAATCAACATAATATATGTTTCTAATTAATTTTACAAGTTACTACACAATTGTCTTACCAAAAATTAATCAAAATAATAATTTTTTTTTGTTTTCCTTTTAACATTTATAACCAAATTTTGTTAATTTTTTTGTTAACAAAAAGTATGTTTTTTTATTAAAATATAATCAAATAATTATAATTAAATTAATTCTACAGCATATATGATATGCATGCTATGTTAAAAGATAAAACCACAACAATATTTAACAGAAAATAAATATAGGAATTTTCACAAAACATTTTTAAACTAATAAAAATAAAATAAAATTTGGTCACCAAAGAGTTATTACTTCAGATAAGAAGTGAAAAAAATTCAGTTGTGGGTCCAATCTACGTTATTTCTGATGACTTCTTGAAGATTTAAACGCATTGAATGAATGATCTTTCTACAATATTCATCCGAAATATCAACCCCAAACAGTAGTTTCGACTTTGTCCTGTCACTCCTAATAAGTTTGGGAAACAAATTCTTTGCAAATGTGTCAATATTTACTCAACATACAAACAAAATGAATCAATAATCAATTGAAAACCACAATGTTTAGACATCACAAATTTCGATAATAATTACTAAATTCGAGAATGGTGTAATTTCTATAATCAACCGACGGATGTTCGGTTAAAATTGTAACTATCATTTTAAAGTTGTAGTAATAATATTCTTGCAAAATATAATGTGTTGGAAATTTTATACATTTAATAAAATGTTTCATAATTTAAAAAAAAATAAACAATAAAATTTTTGAAGAGATACTTCTACCCAAAATATAAACAGCTAACCATTATCGGGATGAATGGTAGTAACCTACTGCACCTGCGTTTTAAATTTACGAAAGGCAAGGGTGAAAATATATTTTATATTTTTTTGACACATCGATTTATGAAAGGCACGTTTTATTCAACTATAGACAGGCTTTAAAACGACAAATATAATAAAAGTAAATATTTATAAGATAACAATATCGCTTATAATTAGAGCTGGGGATGTTTGCGGTGTGCCAGGATAGTATTCAGTTAAACGCACGAATATAATGACCTTGTTTCGATCGGTGATGCATGCGTGATTTTATTGCTTTACATGCATTCGCTATTTATATCACTTAGGTATGTCAGTTATGTGTACTGTATATAAATAACACACTTACCTTATTTACGATTATTATAGCATAGCGCCAAGTGGATAAGACTTGCAGTAAGTTTGTAGCATTAGATACGTTTCCATATTTGTAGCGGTGAGCGATGTACGCCGTGATGAATAAATTTTTTTATATTTTGAGAAAGACCGCTCGACATCTACGGATGTAACACACGCACAATTAAAATAATCTTTATAGATAGAAACCGAATCTACACTTGCACCATTACTAATTTGTTTTAATCTGGTAAAATCAAAATCATTGTTTATCACACTCTCGAACTTTTCTATTACATTAATATTTTTGTTGTCATTTACTGCGCATAGCTGGGCGTGTACATCGTCCAGTATTTGCAGTGACTCCGCTAACGATAACGCAGTATTTTGAAATTTCTCGATTGCGTTAAACAATCCTATATGATTGTTATAAATAGTTTGTAAATCTGCATCAAGGGAAGGGTTTTGAAAGAGTCTCTGGCTTTCCTTAATGGCTACAGCTTCGGCAGGATTGAATTGTAGAACCACAGATTTTATTTGTTGGAAATACTTGGCATAATAAAATGCCGCCTTTAACCAACTTCCCCAACGTGTAAGGCTTGGCTCTGGTGGTTCGGGAATGCCAGGGCACCGACTGTGAAACTCTCGAATTCGTTTGGGAGATTTTAGAAACACTTTTTTTGTGGTTGCTATTAATGCATCCACCTCTGGATAACATTGCCGAATAGTTTGTGCCACAAGGTGTAAAGCATGAACTTTACATGTCACATGCAAAAGTCTCTCACAATTTGCTTTAAGAGAACGGCCTACAGAACGCATTGTCGCAGCACCATCGCTCATAAATATCAGGAGTTGATTAGTTGAAACTTGAAATTTTTGTAGCGTATCGAGCACTACCTTTGTAATTACTTCGCTAGTGCACTTTTCCAATCTTTTGCTGACTAATAAAATGGGAAATGTTGATTTGACAGGATCTAGTACACGCACTATAATATTCACAATAGAATGTTTTTTTCGATCTGTCGTTTCGTCGACACATACCCATAACTGTTTATCATTTACTACTGCTTTCATTCTGTTTTCAATGTCCTCACGCACAATTGGTAAATAGGTGAGTAACGTTCCCCGTGACGGTAGCTTTTTGTTGGAATTGTATTTATTCCAAAAGTCGTGAAAGGCTTTTTTGTCGAGCAGGTGAACTGGCACATCGCAGACGAGTAGCATTGTCAATAAATCGAAAATGAATTGCGTTTTAGACAGCACATTATTTTTTTTGTCTTTGTGGTGTACACTTTCAACATGTCTTTTACAGTCGTATTTGTCGGGAAAGTCTCGGATAAATTTCTTCACGTCGTTATACAATGGGCGCTTTCTTGGCTTGGGCACGTCCGTCATACTTATTAAATAGAGCTCAAGACAACACACGATCACGTTGCCAGTTCACGATTAACTAAAGTGTTTCGCTGCATCGTGTTTATACGCTGGTGGGGATGCACTACATACGGTCCTGCCGTACCGCAAACATTCTCAGCTCTACTTATAATAATAACTTGTCTACACGTTATCCCAATTTAACGAACGCAGAACACCCCAGTTAATGTTGTTTATTTTACAACACTGTAAATAATGTTTTGTAAATAAAAAATAAGCATAACATACAAACATATTTAAATTATGAACACTGGAGATCCACCGTTCTATATGTAACTTGAACGCTATCGTCTATAGTAAAATTTCATTCATAAAAAAACAAGGCCAGACTTAAAAATATTTTATTGATTTTATTTCAGATCGTCAAGCTTTTTTTTAATATAACTGTACGTCATTGGGACAACATATCTGACACACCCGGTATATCGTTGATTTAAATTCTGCCTATATGAGGCTTTATACAGATCAATTCTTAATAAGAAAGTGGATGTAATCAATTTCTAATTGTAAGATTAGACTTTGAGAATAGACTTTGGTGTTTCATAATCAAAAGCACAATTGCAAACTTGATATTCGCCATAAGTAGACTTGTTATTCTTTATACAGGGTGGCCCAAAATGACCGAAGGGGTTTTAATTCCTTATAACTTTTTTATTATATATTTTTTTGTTTTCAGTATTTTGTAAAGAAGACCTGGGGAATTTAAAATGGAACAGTACACAATTGAACAACGTGCCAAAATCGTTGAACTTTATTTCTAAAATCAACGATCCATTGTTTTGACTCAGCGTGCATATCGTCGTTATTTTAATGTGCGGGTTGGACCCTGAGAGTCAACAAAAGTTGCAAATTTTCGAGAACAAAGGGCAGTAAGGAACCTTCCTGGTGCCGGCAGACGACGAACGGTGCACACGGATGACAATATTGAACGGGTACAGGAGAGTATTCGGGAAGATGGGGAAACATCAACGAGGAGACGTTCGACACAACTTGGCCTCTCAAGAGGGTCGCTGCAGAGAATTTTGCATACAATAAAAATGTTTCCATACAAAATTCAGCTTGTCCAACAATTCAAACCGACAGATTACCAGCAACGACTTGATTATGCAATTTATTTTCGTCAAAAAGCAGAAGAAAATCATGATTTTATTCATAATTCAATTATGAGCGACGAAGCCCATTTCCAATTAAATGGGTTCGTTAATAGGCAAAACTGCAGGATATGGGCTACGGAAAATCCAAGAGTAGTTCAACAGCGAGAATTACACCCACTTAAGTGTACCGTTTGGTGCGGTGTTTTGTCGGAAAGGATAATTGGCCCATATTTTTCTGAAAATGAACACGGTGTCGCCGTTTCCATCACTGGTGTTAGATATCGGACAATGTTGGAAAATTTTTTAAGGCCAGCCGTGGAAAACCATCCGCAAGTATGGTTCCAACAGGATGGAGCCACAGCGCACACTGCGAGGGACACAATGGCTCTTTTACGCGACATCTTTGGTGAACGAATTATTTCCCGTACAAGCGATTTTAATTGGCCTCCGCGTTCACCGGATTTAACCGCTTCAGATTGTTTCCTTTGGGGTTATTTGAAAGAAAAAGTCTATATTAATAAGCCTCGAACCATACAGCAATTAAAAAATAATATACGCGACAAAATCAACAACATAACACCTGAAGTTTTGCGAAAGGTTATGGAAAATGTTTTGGAACGAGCACGAAGCAGAGCGAAGCAGAAAATGGCCACCACTTGCGAGATATAATTTTTCATAATTAAATTAAAAATATTCTCCATTAATATACGTACCTACTGTATTTAAAATAAAAAAAATTTAATAATTATGTCTTAAATAAGAAGTTATAATGAACTCAATCCCCTTCGGTCATTTTGGGCCACCTGTATATTGTTAAAAATGGCTTTTTGGGACAAATCGCTCACAGAATACAACATTAAAATATTCAAATAAATATTACACGTTTTTTTAAATGTAATTAAACAATAATAATTTGTTTAATATTGTTACATAAGTATAAAAATTAATACACATAATATTAATAAGATTTCACTTTCAACAATAACATACAAAAACAGTAAGCAGTTTGTTTACAGCCAAGAAACAATTCTAGAAGCATGTTTGAAATTTTATATGTCACGTATACAAGACAACACTGTGCTCTATAAACGATCAAACATATCACATCACGATAAACATATTCAAGGGACAGTAAGCAGTATTGACGTAAGAATTTCACAATCGCTAGCGCTGATGGTCAACTAATTGATGTAAACAAATAACAAGTAACAATAATTTGTAAATGCTGTAAACCCCAACAAACACCCAAATTATAATTCAGGCCAAAATTTAGTTTACTTCCAGAAACTTTCCTACGTATGAAAGAATTGAAGAAAACGTGCAACTTTTCACAAACAACATGCTTACTATTAAACAAGGTCAGTAATTTTAACTGGCCTCAAATAATCTAATAAAAATAAATGGCCTTCAAATAAATGGCATATTCTTATAGATATTCTAATTTTTCGTATTTTTACCGCCTTATAAACAGTATGCTAGAAATGAGAAACAAATCATATTAAAAATACCAATTTAATATTAATGTCATTTATATACAGTGAATTTTAAAAAGTTTCTGTACATTTTAATATTTAAAAAAAAAGTAGTGCTAAATTATTTCATTAAAGCTATTCAAATAAAGATTTTAAATTATTATTGTTAATTATTTTCTTGTGTTTTGCACTATATATGCTATGTATATTTTCTACGCTCGAGATACTTATACTGGCATTTTTACTATGAATCTAATTGAATATGCCCACACACAACTTAAAATAATAATATTTCGATGATTAAGCAAATAAAAGATATGCATACAAATTTAGTGTAAACAAGTTCTTGAAGTATATGCATTTTTAATTTCATGGTATAATTAACATTTTGTTTATAAATTTTATAATTCTATCCTGGTATCATTGATAATTTCTATAAGAAACCAATTTAACCATGTAATTAATAATTGTGTTCTTTGGATATGTGTATATTTATATTTAATATCTGTGTGTTTGTATATATTTTGAAGAACCTGGAAGACAAAGTGATAAAATGTACTAATCGAAGTGATTTAAACATTTAATTTAAAATCC
This sequence comes from Melolontha melolontha, assembly GCA_935421215.2. NCBI lineage: Eukaryota > Metazoa > Arthropoda > Insecta > Coleoptera > Scarabaeidae > Melolontha > Melolontha melolontha. The sequence goes on from OW285235.1 coordinate 217,035,673, forward strand.
CAATTGTTACGGTAAATATTAGAGACTATGTATATAATATTATAAACAATATTACCTATCCATCTATCCATTTATTATTTTTTAAATGCATCTTATTAGGTTATATTTATAATATTTTCTTTAGTTGTTTACAAATCAGTCAACTTGAATACTATTACTAGATAGAGATCTATTTCATGTTAATTTTATCAACGCTATAAGTATGCTACAGCATTTATAGGTGTCGATATGTAATTATTTTATTTGAAGGAAAATGAAAGATTTAACTTAAAATATGATCTAAAAAAATTTAATATAGTTACTGTGATAGGCAAAAACAGAATGTTTTTATTTAATATAACGGATGCGGCAAAAGTAATGTCATAATGTGAATGTATCATATTTTTTGCAAATGGCACCAAATGTCATTGTGCTTTGACATTTATATTGTAGATATATAGAGAATTAGCTCACAACAAGCAATGAAGCTATACATACCTGAAGAACGGGGAATTATTATTACTGCTTATTTGACCAATGGTCTGTTGTTTTAACGTACTTTTTTTTTACTCGAAGTGTGCTAGGAGGGTGACAAGATATCCCCAGGGACGATTGATGCTCTCTAAGCTCTTGACATAAATCAATTTATGAATTATATACCTAAACTTCAGACGATTAGAAAGTGAAACAAATCTAAAGCATAACTAAGATTACAAATTTCATAAGACTATTGCAGTAATTATTATCTTATTTTAAAAATAATGCAGTTTCATAGAAATAAACAAATTCTATTTATAGCAGAATATAAAATAACACTTCAAAATATTAAATAACTCTTCCCAAGAAGCCATAAAGAATTAAATAAACAATGATCTTAAAGAAAAATAACTCTTTAACTATTCCGAATAATTTTATTAGAACATATTCAAAACGATCACCTAACTGAAAAGCATAATTAGGGGTATTACGCTGTTCTAAAATTTCTGCGAACATTCGACAACGTATGAGATAATGTTTCGTATGCAATGATCAATGTTCACAGTTAAATTAGCGGCAGTGCGAGCTCTGTTGCTCGAAGAACCGTAAATGGATGATTTTACATAACCCGGCAAGCAGTCGTTTGGGGCTAAATCAGGCGAACTAGCAGGCCAGGGAATAACGCTCTAACTAGTTATCACTTTGATATCAAATATACTGTTTAAATGTTGTCACACAATAGCAACATTATGAGCAAAGCATTCATCCTGCATATCCTTGTCAGTTTAAATTTTCTTCAATGGGAAAGGGTCTAATGATATTGTCCCCTAAAAGTCCTGTCCAAAAGTTAACCTTTTACGGATATTCCGTTCGCACATCATAAACGATACGTTTATTTTCCTTAGACCAACACAATAACAGAATTATGATGTCATGTAGACTTAAAATGTATTCGTCAGAAAATAATATATTTTTCGTCATACCTACCGCGTAAGTAAACAGTTATGACACCTTTTTTTGAAACGTAAGTGACACTTTACATACCTTGTTGACAGTTGCTATGGTAGCGGGCTGTAATATTTCATTACGACCCTAGGTAAATAATAGCGATATTAGAACATTTACAACAAATTTATTTGAAACATAATTTTAATTAACAAAAAACTTATCACTTTGTAATATTAAATGTAAACGAAAATTAGATCTTTCTGCCACGGTGGAAGATTTCCATGCGCCGTATCTTTTCAGAACAAGAACATCAATTCCTGAATCTGCTAATAATTTTGCCGATGGTTTTAGACCGTCTAAAACCATCATTTTCATGCTTCTAAAATCCTATCAATTTAGGAAATTGTAAGATATCTTCACGACTTCTCCAGTAAAATTTCAGTACAAGCTATAATAGCCTCCATCTCTATTTGATCCATATTTATAAAGTTTATTTAAAAGAAAAAGCTTTTGAGAATATGTATATTGCATGTACTTTGACATTTATAAAAAATATAAATTTATATTGACACAAACATGGTTACCATAGATACGACAAACATTCCTGACTTGATGTTACTAATGTGTATACATATAATAAAAGTAAAGTGCAAAATCATCAAAATTCGTCTATTTAAAAAAAAACGTAGGTATGACGAAAAATCTCATATGCACCACGGCTCGTACAGTATAGTTTTATGGTCTCGAATATATGCAAACCTCGACCCTACGGGTCTCGGTTTGCAAACATATTCTCGACCATAAAAGTGTACTTACGAACCTAGGTACATAAATAACTATTTAAATCAAATTTTTGTCATTGTTGCAGCGCTCTGAAACTGCTTCACAAAACTCAAGCATTTCGTTTTTATCGTTTGGAAATATTTCATTAGATTTCGTAACTTGTAAGATAACGGTGGTATTGTCTGAGACGATAAGTTACGATACAATGTGATTCTGCGAGGAAATTGTAGAATCACATTTTACTCGACAGCTAGTACAAAACTAACGCTGCTCGCATTGTCCACAAATTTTTAACAGAGAGCGCTAGCAGTAAGTGTGCCTTCCTCGTGCAAATATATTTCCGAATATTATCGACAAAAGCTGACGCCACGGTATAAGGAAGCTATATATATAACAAGTATTCATTTGAAATGTCAATCTAGTAGCATGTAATTTACTGAGAACATTTTGAAGTATGTCGTAAATTAAAATTTACTACTTAACCTACGAAGTCGTATATTTTGACAGTTTCATACATACAAATAAATAACAAATAATAGGTATTTATTGAAAATTATAACAAATGTTGAAAATATTGTCCTTCAAGATCAATGCACTTTAAAATCCTCCGTTGATATTCTGATGATCCTGATGATATTGTGCAACATTACTGGATTGTTATTAATTTCCATGCATTTCTGTTCGATTCTCTGTAGCATATCATTCAAATTCAATTTAGGTGTTCGAAATATGTTATTTTTTAGATAAGGCCCCAAAAAGAAGTCGCAAGGTGTTAAATCGCATGAACGTGCAGGCCAGGCAATTTCAGTATTTCGACTAATTACACGCTCATCAAAAAATTCTCTTAAATAATCCAAATATTCTGCAGTACAGTGACAAGATGCTCCGTCTTGTTGGAAATATGCATTTTAAAGTTCATCATTATGCAACTGATTGACAAATGGTTGTAAAATTTCCGTACGGTACCTTTGAGCAGTTAACGTTTCCTGAAAAAATATTGGTCCAATGATTCGCCTTTAGCTTATCGCTGCCCAAACACCAATTTTCTCTGGATGTAGCGATTCTTCATTAATTAGATGTGGATTTTCACTACTCCAAATTCTTGTATTTTGTGAATTTAGGTATCCCGTTTTATAAAACCATGCTTCATCAGTAAAGATGACTCTTTGCGAAAGTTCTCGATTATTGTTCATATTTACAAACCAATTACAAAACTGTAGTCTACGTGGGTAATCAATTTCTAACAATTCTTGTACTGCTGTGACACGGTATGGATAAAGTTGCATATCTTTTTTTAATAACTTGTGAGTTGTACCAACAGAAAGGTTTATTTGTTGACTCAAATGTCGAACAGATGTTTGTGATTCATTTTCCATTATTTCTTCAACACGATTGACAACTTGAGGTGTACGTTTCTTAACTGCTCCGCTGCCTGATTTTCTTAAGAGACTACCAGTTTCAGAAAAAAAGTTTTAAAGTTATATCCAAAGTATTCTTAAATTGTATATAATCTATTACAAAATGTGGAAACTCAACTTGAAATTCTACCATGCAATCTTGAACTGAATAAACCCATAAACAATCAATTTTATTACCATTTCGAAAATAAGCCTGGGCTAAAAAAATTTTATGTTCTAAAGTGAAAGCCATTTTAAAACTGAGAAGCAATTTATTTAAACCAGAATCGACGCACGATTATTTTATGCACTAACTGATATTTGTGATTGACATTATCAAATGTCATTTGGATTTACGTTTACGGAACAACAAACACATACTAATATATTTGCGTCTTATTCTATCAAAATTTCAAAGTAACCTAGATTGACTTTTCAAATAAACACTTGTTATATATATATAACCATGGCTATATGACTATATACCGAATGTATTTTCTAATTTGAAGCTTTCAAATATCTCGAAAAATAAGCAGTTCGCGAGAAAATGTTCGGATTTAAAATTTAATAATAATAATGGAGGAACGATAGATGACGCTGTAATCGATGAAATTCAATTTGTCGCGCTGAGAATCTATGCATACGATTCTGCAATTGACATCGTTTGGAATATGTACTCCAGGGTTAAACGTCCTTAGAATTGATTAGATAGCAGCTTCAACGTCAACGTGGAAAACGACAACACCAAAACCGCGAATGTCAACAGTAACATCAACGCTAACCTCAACGATATAAACGCCAAGTTAAAAACGTTTACGTCAAAAACGTCAACGTTAAAAACGTAGACGTCAGAGTCACGACGTTGTGACGCTGAAGCAGACGCCGTGACGCTGACGTCGACGCTTTTAACGTGAATGTTTTTAACCTGTGGCATTTATATCGGTGAGGTTAGCGTTGATGTTGCTGTAGGCGTCCGCGTTCTTGACGTTAAAATCGTTTTTCACGTTAATGTGGACGTTGCTATCCAATCAATTCTAACGACTTTTAACCCTGAAGTAATATTCCAAACGATGTCAATTGCAGAATCGTATGCGTAGGTTCTCAGTGCGAGAAATTGAAAACAAATTTAATTTCATCGATTACAGCGCCATCTATCATCAATTGAAAAAAATGTTTCATACAAATCCTACGTACTTAAAAAATACACCCGGTAGACTCGTCGGATCTTCTTCGACAAATTAATGTGCATGGGTCTCAATTAGACTTGCGGCACCCGAGCACATTTTATTTACCTAATCCACGTACAAAGGTTTTGTTGAAGTCACCACTTTATATGTGCCAGAATTTAAGAGCGTATCCTCTGATTTTGATATTAAAGTTTCGTCTCTCCAAACAGTTAATCAAAGCATTGCGCATTAATTTGATAAGTTCATTTAGTTTACATCATGTCTATTTTTTTTAGTGATTTTTTTGATATAATTGCAAATCCTATATACTCCACCACCTATTATTACACTGTGCAACAACCAAAATGGGAATGGGATGAGACCAATTGCAAATGAAAGTTGACATTATCCATAACAAAACCTTCAAGGGTTTTTTTTAGTTCAGTGCGAGATTTTTTTTATACGCATTTGAAGTTCGTGATTTTGGAACGCTGCCTAACAAGGAAAGATCATTGAAAATTTGATAAAATAATGCTTATTTATTTTTATTATCCTGGAAAGTTGTGGTTCTTTCTGTTTTTTGGGTCGAGGAATTCATTTTTGATATTTATTTTTAACTAAAACTGACGCTAGCTAGATGGCGCTGTCATACAAATGGTGCTATTTCTTGTAGATTTTCATAGAAAAAACGGTTTATTTACTGCTTCGGACATAATATTAGAACACTTAAAGAATTTCTACAAATGCTGCGGATTTAAGTGTGAACACCCTGTACATCAAATATATTAATTTTAATTTGCATTTTCATATCTTCTCAGGTGAACACGTTAAATCGCAGTGTTATGTGTGTTTAAATAGTATTAAAGGAAGAAACAGATCTAATAGAGGACGCATGGTATATGTTGGCACAAAATATGCAGAATTACCTAAACAACATACAGAGTTTATTCAAATACCAAAACCACCAAGTCCTGATGTAGCCTCCGTAGTATCTACAAATGCTACAGGGACAATTGGATACGATCCTACTTACGAGCCTTCTGAGTTCAACAATCGTATGATACCAAAATCACAAAACTGGTTAGATGAAGTACTAAAACACGTCAATATGTGAAGCGTGATTCAGAGTATGTTGCACGTAAACTAAACCAAAACAATTTACTAGAACCTGGTGTAAGAATAACTGCTTATCGTAATCGTCAAGCAGTATTTCAACAATATTTCTCTGTCAACGAAGAAAATACATTCGTTTACTGTAATGATATTGAAAAACTTATGGCAGAAATGGGTATGAAGTATGTTCCTCATAAATGGATATTATTTATAGATTCTTCAAAAACCAGTATGAAAGCAGTTTTATTGTACTACAATAACAAAAAATCAAGCATTCCAATAGCATACAATTTGAACACCAAAGAAACCTACGAATCAGTAAAATATCTACTGGAATCAGTGAATTATGAAAACCATAAATGGCGTATATGCTGTGATTTGAAAATGGTGGCCTTACTTTGTGGTTTACAAGGTGGCTATGCGAAGCACATGTGCTTTATATGCTTGTGGAACACACGTTACAAAGTAAATCAATATCAAAAATGTGACTGGGAAAAGAGAGACTTTTTCGTGTTGGAACAGCTAATGTTATCCATGAACCTCTTGTACCAGCAGATAAAGTATTGCTACCACCACTTCATATTAAATTGGGTATTTTCAAACATTTTGTAAAAGTGTTTTCTGTAGATGGACTAGCTTTTATTACTTTGAGATCTACATTTCCACGACTCAGTGCTAGCAAAGTTAAAGAAGGTGTTGTATACAAATAAAATAAATGATTTCAAAAAATGAATTTACAATATTTTTTTCTAATTTTACAGGTATGTTTAATGGTCCAGACATTAGAAGATTGATGAAAAATAATGATTTTGAAAATTCTTTGGATCAAAATCAATTAATTGTATGGATTGCAATTAAAGACGTAATCGAAAAACTTCTTGGTAAAAAACGAGAAGCAGATATTGCACAAAGGGTTAAACGTCTCTTGAAAGCCTTTGAGGACCTTGGTGTGAATATGTCATTAAAAATTAATTTTCTCCATCACCATATGGATTGGTTTGAAAACCAACTATCCACCGAACCTGATGAGCAAGGTGAACGTTTTCACCAAGTAGCTTTAACCATGGAAACTAGGTACAGAGGAAAGAAACTAGATTCTATGTTAGGCGATTTATGCTGGTGGTTAAAGAGAACAACCGATGAAGAGGATACTGAAGAAGAGCAAGAACCAGAAACATACAGAGATCCACAATCTACTACTTCTGGAGCTTTTGCTACTTCAAACATACAAATTGACAGTGATAGTGATTATGATTAAGCGGATCCAAAATGAGATCCAAATAAGATATAATACTTTTAAATAAAAAAGTTGTTTTTGCAATAAAAATCCTTTAAGGGTTCAAATATTATGTCTGAAGCAGTAAATACACCGTTTTTCTATGAAAATCTACAAGAAATAGCACTATTTGTATGACAGCGCCATCTAGCGTCAGTTTTAGGTAAAAATTAATATCAAAAATGAATTCCTCGACCCCAGAAACAGTAAGATACCACAACTTTCCAGGATAATAAAAATAAATAAGCATTATTTTATCAAATTTTCAATGATCTTTCCTTGTTAGACAGCGTTCCAAAATCACCAACTTCAAATGCGTATAAAAAAAAATCTCGCACTGAACTAAAAAAAACCCTTGCAGGTTTTGTTATGAATAATGTCAACTTTCATTTGCAATTGGTCTCATCCGATTCCCTTTTGGAAAGTTCGATTTTGTATCACTGTGTTATTATCTATTACTTTGTTCTGTTAGACAATAAAACATTATTATTATTATCAGCTAAAGTAGTCACCCAAATTCATCTAACATGAATATATTCAACTATGATCATATATAATAATATAACCTGTTCACCATTGTAAACTAAAGTTTGTTTTTAAATAATTCAGTAATTCGCAACCTATAGAACTTTGAAGTTAATATTTGCATATACATCCTGCGATTTTTGTAATCTACGTCACGAATCGGTAATATTTATGAAAGTATCACGATCAAGATTGTAAAAAGTTACACATTTTATATTTTCTAATAAGTAATAGTTATTAAATCTATTTAAAAATACATAGTATATAATATAGCAGAGCAACTAGAACAAGAGCTAAATATTATATAATTTATAAAACAAATAAACAATATTTGTGACATTAAATATTTTTTTAATTAAAGCGTAAGACAGAAAGAGCAATGTCCTAGACTGATACATTCCAGACTTTGGAATATATAGCAGACTTCTAAGTTCTCACGTATGCATGTAATGTTGGGCGGGGCACATGGATACATGTTTTGTATGTGTATTCACATACACATGTACGTTGAATATAAATAAAGAAAAAATGCACTAAATCCGGTTTACAAAGTCTCAAAATATTCATGTTCGACGCCAGATAAATTTAAATAAATCGTTAAATTGTAAACTAGGTATCTATTACAGGAATACCAAAATTAATTACACTGGTCGACACAGTTTGCTTTTCTTATACACCAATACATCGAGGGTCGTAACATGAATTTACAATACGAATATTGCACAAAACTTTATTTACTATCATTAACTTTTAGTATTAGCACAGACTAGAACAGACCAGTAACAAGGTTTAAAAATTAATCCGTGAACTATCTTTGTTTAACAAATGCAACAGCAATTTGTAACTATCTTTGTCAAATACTTGATGAGGCCTTAGTGAGAGGCGCTGATAAACGCAAATCATACGCATGCGCAACGCGTCCTATCAAATTTGAAAGGAACATGTGCTTTCTTTTAGCAGCAATTGACGCCATTTTGGATTTTATATTTGCAAGCGTCTGTCGAGGTAGTTTGAAGTAGTTTTTTATATTATTCTTATCTTATGTAGTTATTGGTTTTAAGTATAGTGTATATATTTAAAGTTACAGTTTCAGTGTAGTGTAAGATTAACTTTAGACTAATTATTTGTTAAATATATCGAATTTGAAGCACTGGCATTGGTAAGTGGAAACATGCAGATACAGTCGAGTAATATTTGTTCTAAAAGTCTTTACAAACTATTTCTTATGAATAATAATATTATTTATAAATTTGCAAGCGTTCTAATACTAATCATGCAAATTTTGCAAGTTATGTGAAAACAATCCTTTTTATATAAAATTTGTTTGTAGGTGATATAGGAAAATGGATTTCAAATGTATTGTTTGTGGTTATGGGGAGGACTAAGTAGATAAATTGCGTTACTTTCCCAAAAATCTAGAAAAGTGAGTATTTGCTTATTTTTTTTTTAATACTTATATAGTCTGCTATACAGTTTTTTTTCTGTTGTATATTTGTAATACGTTTACTGTTGACTGACATATTTTGTTGAATGTAGGTCAAGAATTTGGAAAGAGGCAATGGGAATTATCTCAACTGATTCACTCCGCAACCATAGAATTTGCAGTTGATACTTTATGCCTGATTCCTATCAAAGCTCGCTTTTGATTTGAAACGTGATGCAGTTCCAATACTTTATTCAATGACTACTTCATCCTCAGCTCTATCACAAGTCTCTGCTAATATTACAGAAGAACTTGTGGGAGCAGATTTACCTGTAGCCTTAACATCTTCAGCTTCTGATAACCGCAGAGAGGTATTTGAAGAAATGCAACCCGGATCATCCAAACAACCAGATGAACTACTGTCTCTATCAGATGTATCAGCATCAAAGTAATTTTCTTTTTATACATTGCTATTTAAACACAATAGTCGTAGTAAGAATTATTTATTTAAAGATGTGTTTTATTTCAAAGCTGCACACAAGAGTCAGTTATATAATGATACATTATAACTTATAATGTATCATTACTAGAGAACGGATGCAAACGCAATTGGAATTGTGTATAACGTCGCTCAGTACATCCCGGCGTAATTCAATGAAGTATTTATTTGACTTACTCGCCCACCTGGTCTCGCTGCGATAACAATGGACAACTGAGCTATTGTATTCGGAGAATATAGTGTTTTTTAAAGTGTTTTCATGAGCGTAGATAGAAGCGGGGTTTTTATAATGTATTTTATTTATTAGTTTATATTTCGTAAGATAAATAAAGTGCTGTGAGTAAGTTTCTTGTTTTCATAGTTTTAACTGTTAATTACATCGTAACTTTTGTGATAGATCCTGTTTAATATCGTTTGATTGAATCTATTTCTACCAATTATTTCGACGTAAGTGTGCATTGAATTTCGTTCAGTTTCAATAACTTACGTACACATTTTTAGTTTTCATTTATTTAGATCTAGAGCATTGTTTAAGTTACTTTTTCAGACATGATATGGAAGAATGGCGAGTTGGATTGACGGTCAAACTGATTATATGTCCATTGTCAGTGATTCCGAAATTTATTACAAAATCCGTAAAATATCGTCAAAAATTCGTCACTTAGGATCGTAAACACATCTGAACTCTGTAAAACTTTTATGGCGGCTAATATTCCATTAAATAAACATAGCAATCCCACTTTAAAAATATTTCTTCAAAAATATACTAGTCGAAATGTTCCTGATGAATCAACTTTACGCAAATATTATGTTTCTAGGTGCTATACGAGAACAGTAGAGCGCATTAGAAGCCATCTTTTAAATCAATACATATGGATAAGCGCCGACGAAACGGTGGATATGTTAGGACGCTGTGTGGTAAATGTTGTAGCTGGTGTACGACATACAACTATTCCCTATAACTTATATGTAATAGCAACAAGTGTTATAAATAGAGTTGATGCGGAAACAGTTGCTGAAACCATTAAGGAGAATATGCAAAAAATGCTTCATTCGGACGCCACGTACAAAGAAAAACTACTTTTATTTGTCAGTGATAGTGCTGCGTATATGTTAAAAACAGGCAGACTATTGAAGAAAACATATCCTAATATGCTGCATATTACATTGCAGCAATTATGTATGGAGAAAATTCCACAAAATCTAACGGCTAAATATGAAGAAATAAAAGAATATTTCCAGTATGCACCTATAACCAGTTGCGATGTAGAAAGGACGTTTTTTATTTATAAGGATGTACTTAATTCAAAGAGAACAAAATTGACAGAAGAAAACCTTGAGAAACTATAGCTGGTCAATATTAATACTCCTTTACTCAACTTGAACGACAAAATGAACAAATAAAAATGTTCTAATTATAGAAATAAAATTAAAAACTTTAAAAATACAACTTTTCAACAAATACATATGTATTTCGTAATTTTATAAATCACCACCCGTTTGTTTTCCAATTATATAAATAAAATTAATTAATAAATATGTATTTCGTAATTTTAGATAGATGGATCACCACCCGTATGTTTTCCAATTATATAAATAAAATTAAAAACTTTATAAATACAACTTTTCAACAAATAAATATGTATTTCGTAATTTTATAGATCACCACCCGTTCGTTTTCCAATTATATAAATAAAATTAAATATTTTAGAAATACAGCCTTTCGCCAGTACTGCACTGGGCTTTGCGTCATGTGGTAGGCGTGTCCGTTCTCTAATCATTACATTGAAGCAATATTAAAGATGATCCACAACTTTTTGTTGTAAATGGTGAATGAATAAGCTAGATAAATATATCAAGAGCATACAAAATTTAATTATACATAAATTACATATATGTATATATATATATATATATATATATATATATATATATATATATATATATATTAACTTATCTTTGATATATTGATATAATTCCAATATTGACTATTCAACTTTTATCATACTTGAATTTATCAATATGCAACATATAAGAAAAGAAACTTGTTTGTAAAACATCTTACTAAAATTTAAACATCATTGTTTTTATCCTCATTTATTTAGGCCTATCGATCATTGCTTGAAATCTGCAAAGGAGGAGGACAGAATTTGTACAATATCCTTTGATGAGATGGACATAAAACAACACATCCAATATGATGCTGCTGTCGACCGTATAAGAGGGTTTGAAGACTTTGGACATGAAAAATCCGAGAAGTTTGCAACCAAAGCCTTGACTTTTATAGCACAAGGTCTTCGTCTAATTGATAATTATAAATTTTGTCCATGATTTGCAAATTTATATTTAGTTATTACTCATTGCACCCTATTTAGAAAGCACAACAGTTGTTATTAGGATAAGAATATTCCTATGCATACAAGCTTTAAAGTAAGAAGCACAGTGCTTAAAATTATTCTTGTAATATTTTTACTTATTACATTATTTCGGGATTCTAATTAAGTATATAAAATAATGAGTATTAAAGTTATTTAATTTCCAATTTTACATATTCCGAAAAACGTTTTGTTGAAGAAGAAATTGGTCAAGAAGTAAACAACGATTCTATTTGTCCACAGCAATTGACTAGTCTTTTTATCGATAACATCGTACCAATTAACTGCCAATCTTGTATTTTGGTTAAAAGTAATGGTGAGTGTACACCACCAAAGCACCTGTTCTCTCCACTCTCATTAGTGGTTTCAGTGTTACTCTTTGGCGTTACAGTATACAAGACATATTTTTGACAAGTAATGCTATGTAAAGTTATGAATATATAATTCGCTTATTGTAAATAAATTAGCTTGCATATGTATATTATTCATAGGAATATTGATTTAAACCAGGAACTGAAACCGAACCCGAACCTGAACCCAAACGGGTTCAGGTTCGATATTTATAAAGACTTTGAACCCGCACCCGTTGAACCCAAAAATTCAGCAAGGTTCGGGTTCAAAAAAATAGAGAAATATTTAATAGAAGAATAATAAAAAAACATTACATTTCTTGCTTGCAAAAAAAAAATTAAAATCAAAATAAAATAACGACTATTTGTAGCGAACAAGTAACCAGTAACCTTCACACAAACTAGACTAAAATGGGAAATCCCCTTTTTCTGTTTGAGCTATGTACAAACATAATATTTGTGTTAAACAAATCAGTAGGCAAACATTTTCTTGTAACCAATGCAAATAGTAGCGACGCAAACCGTGTATTAGTATATTTTAACTTTCTTAAAGTAAACGTGGGTTGTTAAAATCAACTCTTAAATTGTTTTTAGTAAAGTGAGTGCTCACATTCAAATTTAAAAATTTATATAAATTTTTTGATTTTTCTAACACAGAGATGTCTACGAAATTTACGAAAAATTTATTTGTTTATGATGCAGGAAAATATGTATCTATATGCTCAGAATGCAAATATGAAATTAAAGGTAAACATACGGCAAATCTTGGGCGGCATATACAACGGAAGCATCCTGAACTATTCAAGAAAACTCAAAATGAATCGTCAACATCTAAATTGAGTCAGATCAGCAATAAAAGAGCAAGAGCGGAGGAAAATACCCTTGAACAGTATTTAAATATTATCAAGATAAAAACCTGCAAACAAAGTTTCATTGATTCATGCGTAAAATTAGTAACCGTTAATGGCCGTCCTTTCACAATCTTCGAAGATTCTGGCATGAAAGAAATAATCAGTATCAGTAAATAGTCATAATATAAGTGATCTTGTTAACAACAAAGCAACAGAAATAAAAAACAAAATTAAATTGGAAATATCAAACAAAATTATTTAAATTAAAATTGATTCTGCTTCTCGTCTTGGTAGATGTATTGTAGGGATAAATATTCAATATATTTTTGACGGAAAAATAAAACTACGAACTTTGGACATGCATGAGGCTCAAAATCGTCAGACAGGAGCCTACATAAAAAATCTTATCATCAGCGTTCTTGATTGTTACGACATAAAACTGCAGCAAGTATATTCAATTACATCAGATAACGGAAAATATGTGATCAAAGCTGCTGAATTATTAAAAGACGAGTATGAAAACTTTGACATGGAAGATGAATTTGATGCAGCTGAAGCAAATGCGCTTTCTTATATTTAACTGGAAGGAGCAGAAACATTAGCACATTCACACCCAAATATTATTCATTTCAGATGTGTTGCTCATGGTTTACAGTTGGCAGTGCTCGACACAATATCTAGTCCTCCTTTTAAGAAAATTCTTGATCAATGCAGAGCCATTTGCAAAAAATTGCGAACACCAAATATTTCTTCTTTAGCTGAGAAGCTAAACTTGAAAAAAGCCGTACTAGACTGTCAAACTAGATGGAATTCCAGTTATGACATGGTTCAAGCCTTATTGGAATACAGAAGTTTTTGTTCGGAATTGCTGGATGCTGAATTAACTATGACTGATAGTACTTGGAATATTTGTGAAGAACTCGTAGAAGCTTTTGCACCTGTTAAAAAAATAACGCTGAAACTACAAGAAGAACAGATGAATTTAGGCGATTTTTATAGAATCTGGCGTACTTTTAAATTGGAGCTAACAAAAGATGACAAAACAAAATCATTTTCAAAAGAATTATATATATTTATATATTTATTATATATTTAAATATTATAAAAAGAGAAAACAACTTTATTAACAATCCACTTTTGATTGCAGCAGTATATCTAGATAGCAGATTTAAGGTCATTCTAAGTCCCGAAGATGTTGAAAATCCTAAAAAACATATTTTGAAAACAATAAAAATTTTGAAAAATTTACAAATGGAAAGAGAAAAAGAGAATTTTGTGAGAGAGTCAATATCTTTTTCTTCAGATGATGATGAAGATATGCTCGAACAAGTTCTAAAAAAGAAGGAAAGGTTTTATAAATCAAATTCTTGAAATGTAAATGTCACCGCTTCGATTGATAATTTAGTTAAAAATGAATTTGATATATATGAAAAATATCCAAGACTGGGAAAAGAAAAAAACATTTTACTATTTTGGGAGCAACATAAAACGGAAACGCCATTATTGTATCAAGCGGCTCAGATTATATTCGCAGTACCTGCTACGCTAGTAAGCGCCGAGAGGGCCTTTTCAGCCTTGAAATTCATTTTATCCCCACAAAGAACAAATTTAAAAGAAGAAAATTTGAAAAATATATTAATTGTAAAATTAACCGAAAATTTCTTTGAAAAATAAATTTTCTACTAATAAAACACATGTAGTTTTTTTAAACTTTGAACCCGAACCTGAACTTTTTATTTTGATTAACCTGAACCCATTTTTTTCATGGTTTCAGTCCCTGATTTAAACAGAAGGTAGTATGTTTTGGATATTTGTATTGTACTTATATTATTGCCAAAACAAATTGATGTATAAAATAAAAATATTTTGAAAAAATTTTTGTGTACTTTATATGTACCTGTTATATATTACTTTATTGAATTATGTATTGCAACTTTTAACAAAGTAAATAACTTAATATTATGTTATCTAAACATATACAATATTATTTTTAATTAAAACTCTCAAATTACAATTAACTAGTTTAATTGTAAATAAGTAGCGTTACTGACAGTACATGCTATATAAAAAAATATGTATAACACTGTAATTAATTTAGTGTGAAATTTCATACAAACTGGTTAAAATGATAGTAATTCTACTTATCATTTTTCCAGTTCGTATTCAATTTTCTGCTAAATTAATTACGTGTTATACGAATTTAATATTTTAATTTACATAGTATTTATTTAAATTTAGCGCCTAAATGTCGATAGTGCTGCCTCTCACTGAGGCCTCATCACAATGTGACAAGGATATAACTATCTCTGTCTATAGTTTCGGATACTTTTTTCCATGTAGTTGCCGGCCTGTTCTAGTCTCTGGTATTAGTAATAGTGATCATACTTAACCAAGCATCGCGTCCTGTCATTAACGATGTTGTTAGTGTCATATAATTATTTACAAACTAACGTTGTTAACAATCATGAATTCCGATGAGGAAAATATATTTGATATTGAAATGGCAGCAAATGCTGCAATTCAAACTTGAATTGCTGCTAAATCGCGAGATAAATATGAAAAAGAATATAGGAAATTTGAAGATTGGTGCAGTGACAAAAAAGTAGTTAATATAAATGAGAAAATTTTGTTAGCGTACTTTAGTGGTAAAGCCGAAATAGACAAGTCGTCTTCTTTGTGGACACATTATTCCATGTTAACGAGTACCATTTCAATGAAGAAAAATATACACATCAGTAAATATATCCAGTTATTGGCGTTTTTGAAGAGAAAAAGTGATGGTTACAGGTCGCAGAAATTCAGTGTTTTTATTAGAGGTGATATACAAAAATTTCTAATAGAAGCTAATGATTATTGTCAGTAATTGAAAAAGGTAACATATTAATCAGAATAATTGAAACATACATGAGTAGGTAAACCCCACCAGTTTTGTATAATACAAAGGTATTTTTAATAATATAAAATATTATTAAAAATCTGGTGTGAAGAACACAAATACAGGTTCACTATTAATATTTTTGTGAACGTGTCCGAACATATCCCTCCCCAGAGACGTAGATACGTATTTCGCCTTTCTACAGACTCATCGGTACGCCCCTGCTGGAGAAAGAATATCTTCAGACACATTCACAAAAAGGTACTTCGGCTGTCTGACAACAGGCAGCGCTGAATTTACTTCTACGCTCGGTCTGGATAATTTCTGTGATGTGGCGAGGGTGGTCCTCGAGTCGCGTTGCTGAGGTTATAATAAGTAAAGTTTGAAATAAACAATTTTCATGAGTTAATTTTTATTTCTTTCAATAATTTCGCTGCACTTACCGTTTTACCGTACTAGTGCTGTAAAGTAACTCATTACCACACTAGTGCGGTAAATTATCTCATTATGACATTTAATGAGATGCCGTAAAGTTTGACATTATACAATGACAGTAGATAATCAATATTTATTTACTAATAGGGTTCATTACTCAACTTAAATAAGTGCTATTGTAACGTTTATATAACACAGATGTAAATAAATGTTACTGTTTGTACAAATCACAGTTTAATCATCTACCAGACATTTATTCGCCGACCCGGCGGAAGGAAAGAACAATGTGTCCAAATGGTGAAGCATAGGGGAAGTAACATCATGATTATTGGTAGTTGATTTGGACATAGTAAAATTAACAAATTAATTAAAATGTTTGACTTGTCAAATTTATTTCGAAATAATAAGAGATCATCTTCTGACCATAAATATCGATGTATTTGGCGAAATATTCGTTTCTCCAGTAAGTTGAAGAAAAGAATCTTATAGTCCATAGTATTTATTTATTTAGCGTATGGCTAACAAGAATTAAAAAACATATAATCTAAAAGTTAAATTTTATAATCAAGGTCATTGATCCAGTCCAACGCGGTGTCAGTAGCTTCAAAGAAGTCACTCATCTCACCTCCAACTACTGTAAGGGGGCACTCAGCTGTAATATGGTGAAAAGTCTGGCGAAGTTCTCCACATTCGCAGTCAGTGTATCTCGTGTCTGTCAGTCCCCATATTCTCCATGTACTCATATTCTATTGAGTGTCTTCCACTCATGGTGCGGCAGCTCCATTCCTGGTAAGGGTACGGTAGGATCAATAATATGGGCCACTCGAGCGGGTCTTAAAGCTTCCCAATATTCTCTATTATTTGAGTTGAAATCTTCTGATATAAGTTGTTTTGCTAGCAGTAGTTGAGGAGATCAAGACTTCAGTCTCGACAGGCCGGTATCAAGCAAATTACTGTGTACTGGAAGGTGGGGATTCGATATTATTTTATTATATTCTCTTACCAGGCTTTCCTGTCTCCGGATGATGGGAGATGCAATATAACTTAGAACCGAGAGCCAAGGGAGGGGTGTATTTTTTAAACAACCGCTTATTATTCTCATTGTCGTCTCGTTGAGTTTTATGTCGATCTTCTTTGCGTGGCAGCTGTTTAGACAGACTGGGGCGCAGTATTCAGCTACTGAGTAAGCAAGGCTAAGAGCTGACGTTCTAAGGGTGAATGCGTTCGCACCCGCACCTGCAGCGCTAAACGTGCTTGTTTATTATTGAGGTGAAAGCACGACACTTGTTTTATATATTCGGGATTAGTCTCCAGTCGGTGAAGTATTTTCCCAACACGGACAGGTCCTCTGAAAGTATATTATTAGATCCCTCTATGGTTTTACTCCGGCATTCAAAAGCCACGTCTCATTTTACTCTTGCTCTCTTTTGTTATTATTTGGAAGGGCCTATCGCAAAGTATGTTGTTTAATAAAGATGCTATTTGGCTGCATGATATTAAGCAATTTATAGAGAAGGCCTTCTCTCCAAAGCGTATCATATGCCGCATACACCACGATTGTCTTCAGCCGTTTCTGAAACTTTGCTTCAATGTGAGTTGTTAAGCTGAGCACCTGGTGAGCACAACTGCGATTGGATCTGAAGCTAGCCTGCTCAACGGGAACATGCTCCAATATCAATGAGCTAAGTCAGATTAATAGCTATCTTTCCAGAAGCTTTTAACATGAGCTTAATAAAGCTATCGGACGAAAGTTTTTAGGAAGGTTCATAGGTTTGTTCGGCTTCAAGACTGCAATTATTTTGGATTTCTTGAGCTATGTTGGAATATCTCCTGTCAATAGGATGCCTGAGTAGAATTTACTCATCCACATCCTTGTGTGTTTCCTACAATTCTTGAGGAATTCTGGATGGATTCCGTCAAATTAAGGTGCGTTCTGTTGTCTTGTGCTTACTTTTGTTGCCGGTAGTGTCGTTCAGATTTAGACATTTAGATACACACCACTAAGAAGTGGAAACTTGCACAAGTTAACAATACGTGTGGGACATAATTGACAACAATTGCCTAGAACTAGTGCTTGGTTTAACCCAAAATTTCTTACTTTAATGAAAACGAAATTTAAATTATTTTGTTATTTAATTTATAAGGATTTTCACGGAATTGTTTAATATATGCAAATTATCTGTTTTTAATTTGTTGTGATATTATGGTTTTTTGTTTCTTTACGTAATAGTTGGACGTTTGATTACGTCCAAACTTATTATTAGTAACGTACGTTAGAAAAATATGAATATTAATCAATTTATTAAGAATACAAATTAGAAAAGCAATTTTTCTAAAAACATTTTAGAAAAATTTCTATTTTCTTTTTTAGTTACAAGCCTGTAAACCGTAAAATTCGTTCAAATGGCGAATTTGTACTTTCATGAACCGCAACTAACTGTAATTCATTTCATTCTGAACAAGTTCATATAAAAACCCGCATTTTAGAATACAAACAACATTGAGCGCGAAGGAATTTTAAGTGCATATTCAAGGTCGCCGTGTATTTTTAGAATATAATTGTTGTACCGGATATTTCTTCCATTCGCTAGAAAGCCTCTAATACATGTCTGCACACGTAGGTACACATACTACAACCATTACGTTCCCGGCGAAAAATGCACTGAATAGAAACTATTCTCATTGTTGAAACTTGTAATAAAATTAATAGTAAAAGCAAATGAATAGTATCTAAGGACTATATAAATTGACAAACATGTGCGCTATCGTAAACAGATCCGTAATGTTATAAGTTAAAGAATGACGTAAGAATATATGTATACATCATAGTATTCAACTTAAAGTCCAGTCATTTCCGCGTGACTTAAATAAAAATTCCATAACCTATGCTATGCAAAAAGTGTTTGTTCTTTGGTTGAAGTATTAAACAGCTTTATGATACACATGTCTATTCTTAAATATAGTCATATAAAACCTTGGAATTTGTCAGAACAAACATAATTATAAGAATAATTGAAACATACATGAGTAGGTAAACCCCACCAGTTTTGTATAATACAAAGGTATTTTTAATAATATAAAATATTATTATTTAGAAGGGCGTCGTTACTTCACATTGGTTAGGTGGACGGGGCGAGGTACTTCGGCTGTCTGACAACATGCAGCGCTGAATTTACTTCTACGCCCGGTCTGGATAATTTCGGTGATGTAGTTCTTTTTTGTGAATGTGTCTGAGAATATCCTTTCTCCAGCAGGGGCGTACCGACGAGCCTGTAGAAAGGCGAAATACGTATCTACGTCTCTGGGGAGGGATATGTTCGGACACGTTCACAAAAAATATTAATAGTGAACCTGTATTTGTATTCTTCACACCAGATTTTTAATAATATTTTATATGATTAAAAATACCTTTGTATTAAACATAATTATGTTTGATAATTCATCAAGTAGTAAAAACAATTCATATTTAGTCATTATTGCAAGTTTTATAAAATAATACATAGTGTAAATAACAAAAACAATTTGAAACATACGTAAGTTGGTAAAAAAACCTCACCATTCTTTTGTATAAAACAAAGACGTTAAAACAAAGAAGTTAATATTTGTGTGATAATTGCTTTCCAAAATGCAGACACGTGTTTCGTCTTACTATAGACTCATCTGTGCATGAGTCCGGTAAAGACAAAATCTTCTACAGGCACTCGCTTACTAGATACAGTCAAGTCACAAAAGGCAGCATGGAAGAACCCTCAATGCCGCTCATTGACTAATGTCAATATCACGAACACAGCTGTGATTGTCCAATGGATCGATCCACTTGCTTTGTCTTACACTTGTCATATCTACGGTTGATTTGGCGTTCGACATATTGACATTAGTCAATGAGCTGGGCTGAGTGTTATCTATGCTGTCTTTTGTGACTTGATTGTATGCAGTAAGGGAATATTTATAGTGAATTTTGTCTTTCCCAGCATCATGCACTGACAAAACAATACACGTATATACATGTCTGGATAGCAATTTTCACACAAATATGAACTTGTATTATGATCTACCTACCCGGTTTTTAATATTTCGATATGATTAAAAATATTTTTTGTTTTATACATGGTGTAATTGCTGTATGTCAGCGGTTCCCTAAGTGTGCCACTCGGGGCGTTTATTCTCTAAGCGGACTGATAAAGTTTGGGAATCCTTGCTGTATGTATGTAACTTTAAATTTCAATGTATGTAAGCCATGTTACACTTTAATTTCCATTTCTAGTTTTCCGTATTTATCGTCAAGTTCCGGTATCTTAATTTGTCTGCGAATCATTTAAATGCGTCTACGGGTACTTATAGCGCTTATCTGTGTTTAAAATTTGGTACCTGTATCAACCCTCTATCGCTTTTCTGTCAGCGGGTGATTGGGAGATGCGAGCTGCTACATTGTCGGTATTAGGTCGATTCCTGCTTAAGTAGGGCAAATCTTTAGTAACGAAAGCTTACGTCACGGCTTTTCGACATATCGTTTTGTTTATCGCTTAAGGCGGATCACGTCGAAAAAGTGTATTTTGTATTAGGAACAGCCAATTTTGTCGTTTGCAACTTGCGAAGTTTGGCGTGCATAGAATAAACCAAATTGGGTTTTTGTACGGCGTTCCGTTCCGATCTACGGATAGAAACAGGCTCTCTGACGAAGATTTCATGCATGCGCTACAGCCTAGAACATCTGGGTCAATCACGTGAATAATTACCTAATTATCTGGTAATACTAAGCCAGGCAAGAAAACTCCGGATCGTAGCGAGTATTCCTCTCAAAAGGGCGATAATAATTTACCATTCCCGAAGGACAGGACGAATTTAGGAAACTAAGTAATTCACATGATTAATATTTTTTTGCGTAATCTAATATTATTTGACAATTTGTTTCTTGCTTTCTTATCGTGCCGTAATTAGTAGGGCAAATCTTTAGTAACGAAAGCTTAGTCACGGCTTTTCGACATATCGTTTTGTTTATCGCTTAAGGCGGATCAGGTCGAAAAAGTGTATTTTGTATTAGGAACAGCCTATTTTGTCGTTTGTAACTTGCGAAGTTTGGCGTGCATAGAATAAACCAAACTGGGTTTTTGTACGGCGTTCCGTTCCGATCTACGGATAGAAACAGGCTCTCTGACATAGCATTTTTAGAGCTCGACTCAGAATAAATTTAATGTATTTTATTTATTCCAAATTAAAAATCATTTTTGTAGATTAATATATTTCTTTAGCATTTTAATGCCAAATTAACTTTTCCAATAATTGAAATTAAATTCTAATTTTGTGTCATATTCATATATAGATTTATTTTTGTAACTTATTTCTTTATCGGACAACTTTTTATTGCCGCATGTGAAACCAAATGTATTTTTTCCATGCCCAGCTGCAAGTTGTACGATATATGTCGACGCATTTTGAGATATAATAATTTTGAATTTAAAATAAAATCATTTGTATTTTGTAAAATATTTATTGGGGTACCTTAGGAAAAGCTGCTTTGATTAAAACTATTGTAATTAAATTAATTTTTATATCAGTTTCATTTCTTTTGACTTGTTAAGAGATTAATATTTTCCGAACTTTTGTTTTACACAATTTCTTAGTCTATGGTTTACGTATGGATATAATTTTTATTACCTTTTGATATACACTAGGAATACAGTAATAATACATAATTCAATATTTATTTATTTTGTTAGTCACTTCTTTTTTATTTATACATAATAATTTTTCTGATCGTGAATATGCGAATTAATTGTTTCTTAGTTTTTTTCTTTGCCTTTGGCACTTCCCTTAAGAGATTTCTTTCCGGTATTCGGTGCAGCACTTTGGTAATAGTGCGTAGTAAGTATATGCGTGAGACTTGAGTAGTTTGTATGCGCATGCGCCGATGATCGCGCAATCTCTTTTCTCAGTTTTCAGTCTGAGCTTCCGTAAGCAAAACTGAGTGGGGCTACCTTCTAACTATTATTATAGTCACCCACACCCATCTCCACTGACTAAGGGCATACACCGAAAATAGAAGCTCCCAGACATTGTGCGATACAACTACGGTTTTGTTAGTTATCGACCATCTTCAGGCGCCATCGCTACGCCTGCTGCTCGCCTAGGTAGCAGTCATATATTAAATAATTAAATGATTTCTCACATATTTTCATGTATTAATAAGGAAACAAAATGTGATTATGTGAGATGAGATATTCATGTTTAAATCTTACTTCAATTTTTAGTGATTTATTTTTGACTTGTAGTTAGTGCCAAACGTCCCATCTAGCAGCCATACAGACTTGTGTTCTTTAAATAATTTTCATTTTTCATTACCTTCAGTGAGATTTCTGTGTAAATGCCAGCGATTGTTACCTCTATATTTTACTTCATCTCAAAATTGTTGGCTTGATTGCCATAAATCCTTTCTTTTAAATAGCCCTGTTGGAAAAAGTCACGGTCAGGAATCATGGGATTAAACACCTTGGAAACAGCGTTTTTAGCATAGCATAGTTTCTTTAGCGATATGACACGTAGTCCCATCTTGTTGAAAGCAAAAGTTCAATGCTTTCAATCGAGCGACTAAACCACTCTCCAGTAATAGTAAAAGTACAACCTGCGTTGTCTAGAAAAATCGAACGTTACTCCCCAGAACGAACAAATACCGTATCAAACTGTCACTCGAGAATGATATAAGGTTGTTCGTGTACCACGCTAAAAGGAAAGGCCAAAATATACCTCAACTCTGATTAACTGATTTTGAATGTGACTCTTTTTTCCAGAGGCGGATTTAAGCTTGTAAGGGCCCTAAGCGCTACGAAAATTTGAGGCCCCATTTTCCAGACTTTTTTACACCACTATAGGTATGACTAAAAAGAAGCGCATAAAAAAACGATGTGTTTATATTTTTCTCTAATAAACATAAATCAATAATAATTATAGATTGTCACAGTCAGAAATATCATTAGTTTCAGTTTGCTGTTCACTTGCCTGAGCTCCCGTAAGAAATTTACATAAGGCATTTCGTTGTCGCTTGGCATCTTCTTCCTGCAATCTTTTTCGTTTTCGTTTAGCAGCACCGAACTCGAATCGCTTCATTTTATTTGGTAGGGACACAGGACACAGAAAGTTGTTGTTGTATGTTCATGTTGTATGTTGTAAAGCTAAGATAAAGTAGGTAACAGATTTTGTTCATAAAATAGTGGAAACAGAGAAAAGAGGTTACCTATTATAATGATGGGGATGGGCGCTATAATGAGTCGCGCGGGAAGACGCTAAGCACTGACTACTGGACCTGGCCTGAAGTGCACGTGCACCGACTGCTGCAGCCAGGGGAAGGGGAAAGGAAAAAATAATTGCGCGAGACTACAAGAGCCAGAGCGGCAGTAACAGTAACCTAAATTTCCTGAACACATAGACGTGCAGAAGAGTCCCGCATCTTGTAAAATTCTATAAGGGGGATGCTTTAAAAATTTGGTTTTATGTGTTGAAATTTGGCCCCCCTCTGAGCGAGGCCCTAAGCGCGCGCTTAGTGTGCTTATGCTTAAATCCGCCTCTGCTTTTTTTCAAAATTTGGTGTAAAGAGATGTGATCAGTGTCCAATTCTTAGGAACGATGTCTGCTGGAAGTTAGATTATCGAAAACACTTCCTCGACATCTCTCAGTCTTTTAGGATGTATAAGCATCGTAAACTTAGGGGAATCATGAGCAATACGAGATTCTTCAATTTTTTTTTTAACCTGATTAGAATACAGTTAACTCTTCACGCATTACTACTTACATAACTAATTTTCATAAAATCATCATTATTTACTTTATTTTGATATAAGATTTTGCAGTACATACGCGCTATTAAACCGTATAATGTTTCAGGATTAAATGGTAACGTCTCTTTTGCACAAATTCAAAATTTAAACGTCTTTAAATCAACTTTCCGAATGACGAGAGATTCAAATTATTCACACATACAGCTCACCTTGTATAAATGTAATATATAAATACGTATTTTTATGATTAATTAAACGTTTTTAAATGTTAACATTTCAAATGTTATTCCGATTTTTTATATTGTTATCAAAATTTTAAAACAGTTCTAGCAGAAATCTGTTACAAATTAATTCATAAAATAATAAAGAAAAGGTAAAAGAAAATTAAGTAAGATTTAAACATGACTTACAGGGGTTGAAATATAAAGTTACATATACAGGCTGATTCTAAATATATGCGACAAATTTTATGGGCTGATTCCTAGGGTTGTTATGATCATAACAGTTCATATGAATGTATGTCATAAACGGCTTAGTTTTAAAGTTACGGCATTATTAATAGTAAATTAAAAGTTCATACAATAAAACGTACATCAAAATTAACTTTTAAAAATTGTTGGTAATGACCGCTTCAACTGCAATGCAAGCTTCTATCCTGCGTTGCATTGATTGATGAGTGTGTTCAAGAATACCGGGGGTGTTTCAAATTGTCTCAAATGCTGCAACAATGCGATTTCTCAGTACGGTAGAATCGCTTATATAGGTCACACGAGCGGATTTCAAGGCTTCCTAATACTTTATCCATCTATCATTTGGGTTCATTTTTTTAGAATCTAATTTGTAAATGTATTAGGATTACCTAATATTACGTTTTCCAAATAAGGGAATAAAAAGAAATCCTCAGATAAATCAGATCTACTGGCCCATACACAAACCTACGCTTATAAAACGGTTCGGCAAAAATAGCTATAAAGAAGAATGGAAGAATCCTGTTGCAAATAACTGTTAATTCAATGTTATTCAGCTGATTTAGAAATAACTTTAAAAGAATGGTTTCGTATCTGTGGCCGTTAATTACTCCTTGAAAGGATATTGGCCCAATAATTCGTCGCCATGAAATTGTCATCCATGCAGAAATTTCAACTGGGCGGAATGGAACTTCGATTAAATTGGTGTGGATTATCTGTCGACCAATTCTATAAATCGGCGAATTAACATAACCAGACAGGTGAAACCATGATTCATCGGAAAGGAAAGTAATATTTTTCTGGCCAACGTTGTTATGCAGATGACCATTACTCTAATTCTTTGGGTTTGTACCACATTTTACTATAAAAAAAACGGGAATCGTTCTAAAACAATCAGGTGGGTAAATTTGATGACAATTGAAAATTTATATGGGTGTAAATGTAGCTGTTTCTTCAGAGAGGCTTTATGGGAAGTTCTAGCATGGATTTACAAAAGATTTAAAAAACAGATTAATTGTTAAATGGTTAGAAACCTTTCGATTATTCTAACACTGCGTTGTGAAACGTAACGATATTCAATTTGTTTTTCTGAATATATTTTGATAAATTGATTATAAGTTGACTGCTTGGAATATATCCAATTATAATAATAGCTCCGGTAACTAGCCTTGCAGGCCCTTGGGGTAGAACACAGGTAGGCTAGTTACAACTTGAGCCGTTTGGTACACTAGGATGGTAACGTGGCTAGCGCTACGCAACGACCTCTTATTAATACCCCAGAGTGTTACCTTCACGTACTCATTTATATTAGCCTGAGTCGAGCTGGGGCCGAAGAAACTAGTAGACCTATCCACTAGATCAACACATTCCTCTATACCCAATTATACCCAAATATTATTCCTTTACTTTTGTCCTACCTTGAACTAACTGAAAACAACAGGATCTTTGTTATATGATATTTTTTTTAAGTTCAAGAAGTTAATTAAATTTCTCTATTCTTTAAATTGTTTTTTCTATTTTGCGTTCGAAATGAACTCATTATGAAACCCAAAACAGTATCGAAATGAGCTTCATTTCGATACGCTTTTTTTCATTTTTCAATGTTGGCGTTGTTCGAATACAGAAATAAATATCATTGCTGTCATTTGATTTTACGAATTTATGTACATTTGACAGATATGATATATGCCCGTATTTTACACAAACAACGTATGTTGTATACAATTGACAACATATATATGTTTCTATGTCACTCATGTTTATATTTTTAAATGAAATATCAAGTAATGTTAACGAAAATTAATAAATAATATGTAATATAATATACTTCGCGGATAGCAAGATTTAAATTTGAAAATGTCAAGTATCAATGTGACCAACTGCATGCTTTATATAAAAATTAAATTCTGAACTTTCAAATTAAATAATTCCAATTTAAGCAATTTATTAATGTAAAAAACGCAAAATAGAAAAAATAGTATAAAAAACTCGTTTCATAAGGCCTTTTGCCGCACTCGCTCTTTAGAAAACTCGCCGCTCGTTTTCTAAACTGATCTCGTGCGGCAAAATGGTGCCTTATGAAACTTGTTTTTTAATATACTATTTTCTATTTTGCGTTCGAAATGAACTCATTATGAAACCAAAAACAGTATCGAAATAGCTCTATTTCGATACACTTTTTTTCATTTTTCAATGTTGGCGTTGTTCGAATACAGAAATAAATATCATTGCTGTCATATGATTTTAAGAATTTATGTACATTTGACAGATATGATATATGTTCGTATTTTACACAAACAACGTATGTTGTATACAATTGACAACAACATATATATGTTTCTATGTCATTCATGTTTATATTTTTAAATAAAATATCAATTAATGTTTACGAAAATTAATAAATAATATGTAATATAATATACTTCGCGGATAGCAAGATTTAAATTTGAAAATGTCAAGTATCAATGTGACCAACTGCATGCTTTATATAAAAATTAAACTCTAAACTTTCAAATTAAATAATTCCAATTTAAGCAATTTATTAATGTAAAAAACGCAAAATAGAAAAAATAGTATAAAAAACTCGTTTCATAAGGCCTTTTGCCGCACTCGCTCTTTAGAAAACTCGCCGCAAGCGGCTCGTTTTCTAAACTGATCTCGTGCGGCAAAATGGTGCCTTATGAAACTCGTTTTTTAATATACTATTTTCTACGTCCGTTATAATATCCTTAGCTTTTTTCATTAATTTGCATTCATAAAATGTATGATTCATGAATCTATCGAAAAGCGTTTAAAAAAGTGTCATAGCGATTCATTTTTTCTGTCTTTTGCGTTAAAAAAAAAGTACCGTAACGTTTCATTTTTTAACGCAATTATAAAATTGTTCACGAAAAGTGTGCTCTGAACACTTCGCTCTCATGTCAATCAGTTCCTCCAATAAACTGTTAAATATTCGTTTCCGATCATGTTTTTTTTTGTTTAGTTAAAAGGGGTGTTACTTATTATTATGGTGTGTCTCAGAATAAAAAGGAGTGATTCAAATATCCCACTTATTCTTCAAGAATTTCATTGGCTCTTCTGCAGCCTAGTTCAATATTGGTAATAATCTAGAAATATCGGCCGGTTGACAGGTTATGTTTTATCTACAAATATAACCTGTCAACGTTTTCTTGCATTTTTCTGTCATTGTTATCGTCATCTACCGCTGTACTAAATCAAATCTTTCGAGTCTTAATAAAATCATGGCAGAATAAGTACTAGAGATGCACCTACACCAAAAATAAGTAGACCTACTTTACACAGATTCTTTAAACTTATTAGTTTCAAGTAAGTGTAAGTGACAAACTATGGTTATTATTATATGTAACTTTTATTTCGGCTATCACGTAGAAATGAATAGCACTGTTTTTGAAGATTGGTTTGGAAAGATATTGCCAAAATTACCAGATAATGTTGTAATAGTGATGGACAATGCAACATATTCATGTAGAGCAGAAAAGGTATCAACTTGTTCCTGGAGAAAAGCTGCAATTCAAGTTGCTTTCAAAAATAAAACGTTCAATATATCATATGTACAAGAACTTTTAATGGAAGCACTTACAAATGTTACAGCGAACAAATGCAAATATTATATTGACCATGTAATTAAAGTAGAATGTGGGACCTAAATGGATTAATGGACGATATCTTGGAACCATTTATTATTCATGTTGGAAACACTGATAGTTAATAAGTAACTAATCGTTCGCATCCAGCATGAGTGAAACAGACTAATAGTGCATAGGTTTCACTTTTTACTATTCTTTCTACTTCATTTTATTTTGATAATTTTATAATATTATGTTGTATTTTTAAGGTAGTTTTGTAATAAATTCGAAATGTCGTTTTGTTTTACTTTAAATTAGCATATTTTGTAGAAATATGGGTAATATAATGATATAAATGAAATATTTGTGCTCGTGTTTTTTGGAACGTCAGAAGTAGGTTATGTTAAGTCTGTAATAAAAATAAATGGCATTATAACAAACAACTACACTCTCAGGTGTGTACACGTACGGTAGGTCAAATTTTAAGCTATGCGGACCGAGTTTTGGGTCACTTCTTCCTATTCTGAGACATACCATAGTCACGGAGAATGACAGTGAAGAAAGCTTCAAATGCATACTAATACTAATGTAGCTTCTGCTTCACTTCAAATTAATAATGCCCACAATTGTACTTTTAATATTACTATCACAAAATAAAAATTAATAAAGGTTCTATCGAATTTATTTAAATCTACGGACAAAAATTTGCATAACTCGTAAGTAAAGCAACTTTTTTCCACTTGCAGGAATTGCCGCAATCGCCTTCGGCTAGTGCGGTCAAATTTTCCTACTCGTGAAAAAAAGGATTACTTTACTCACTTGTTGCATAAATAATTATTTTTTAACTTGTTTTGATATTAATGTATTTTTTGTTTTGCTCTTATATATGAATGTATCTGAAACTTAAATTTGTTCTGTGAATGGTTGCTGTTGGATAATAAAGCTATTATTATCGCTATTATTAATTATTATTAGATTCTCATTGTCAAACACAACACGAGCTATCTAAAAAATATTTACCGAATTAATTTTTTTATCACAATACAAAAATAAATTCTGTATTTAAATAAAGAAATAACTCTACAAGTCCAGGAAATAAATCTGTAATACACAACAGTAAACAAACTTATGTTTGTATATTAAATATCTGTTGCATAACCTTTTTTTTAATTATTCCAATCTGAGGTTTTCCCGAGTTTAATATCTAAACACAAGTTATTTAATACCAAATATATATGTAAGAGAAAGCAAAAAATAGCAACGTTTAGTAAATATACACAACTAGCATATTAATTTCATACATTGTGTAAGAGCAAAGAGATGTCCAATCATACTTTCTAAATAAATACAAACGACCTCAGAAAAATTTTTAGATTTATTAGGATAATTAACATTTTCTAAAAATAGAATAGGTGTCGTGGTATATTAACAATAGTTTATGTTTCGTGACTTCGATTTTTTACAATGCCGTAGAAAACAATAGCGAATTAATAATTTCCTTATGAGCGCACAAAATTATTAATCAATTCCATGAAACTAAACAATGTTTTATCTGTAATGAAGAGTATCATTATAACGTTTTGAATTAAAAATAAATATTACTAAAGAGGATTAAGTTTTATAAATAGATGACGAAGTTACGCTAATTAGTCCTTGTATTTTGCAGCTAATTTTTATTAGAAATAGTTTTGATCTACTTATACGATATTTTAGTTAGAAGTCAATATAATGTAAGAATTGTAACTGTTATCGGGATAAAATAAAACAAATTTTAATGAATTTCACGTTTTACTTTACACCGTAACGATCGTTTCGCTCCAACCTGAACTTCATCAGACATATAACTAACTTATGGACAAATTTGTACACAAATGTACCGTAACAAACACATGTTTTGTTTTGAATAGTTGAAGGAATGGGTACTTTTTATTACTAAAATGTCTATGCACAAAACTTTCACTACAGTTTATACAATACTGTTCTTAAGTGATAAAACTGAGGGTCTACATTATGTTAAAGGGAGGCAAAGAAGTTCTATGGAAAAATACAATATATGACTGTCTCAATATCAAATAAATAGATTGAGTAAGAGTGAATTATTAGTTTCTAATTGATCATTGAGGATCTTATCGGTTTTCTTTAATTTATTAATTTCAAGTGACTCTAATAAATTAAGTTTTTTGCCCTTATTTTCTACGTGTAATATTTTAAATTCTTTGTTAAAATTGTGATTTGTTAAATTAATATGAGACGCATATGAAGAGTCACTTTTATTATTTTCTAAATAAATATTCTAAATAAAGAAAAATATTCTTTGATGCGTATTTCAAACGATCTGCCTGTCTGTCCGATATACGTCGTGGGGCAACTACCGGAAGCTAACTCATAGACTCCTGACTTTTTATTGCTTTTGTTAAATCTTAATTGTTTTTTATAAATTTGGATAAATTGTTGTTAGTTCTATACGCTGTATTACTGTTATAATGGAATTTCATAAAATAAAGGCTAAAACAATCCTATACAATAATTGTAACAAATAGGTAGAAAAAAAAAAGATACAATATCTAAATCGTTAAACCCGGACTTTAGGACACACTGTAGTGAACATGTGACAGTTTGTCTATGATTTAAATAATTTTTACTAATTTTAAAGAACGTTTGGGATCCTTATCGTGGTATAAGATAAAACCACTTCCGATTAAATTAAAGGATGTCCAGACGGTACAGCATGCCGCTCTAATATTCACCTAAAATGGGAGTTATACTTTTAGTCATCAACCCAATCTGATAATATACGCTTCCATATTTGAATATTGCCAACCCTACGCTTCACAGCTATACGTAGACACAATTTCAAATATTGACCGATACATCTTCTTACTGACGTCTATTGGAACCAAATAAATCAAATTTAAACGTGTTGCCTCACAAAATACATAAATTCTAATCACTATCATTATCTCCACGATATGTTTCTTTATTCTCTCATCTCAGGAGTGGTTGTTTAACAACAAGTTTTTTGTCTATCTACTATATTACGTTTTATTATATTTTTTAATAATTATACGAGAAGACTTTTTATCTGATATACCTAAGCACTGTTTCTTACTAAGAAAATAACTTATCGAGAGTAAATAACAGTAAGTTTTAAACATGAACAAGCAGTACTAATAGTAATTTTATTTCTCCACTTCCTAATTAAGCTTAAGTTACAAAAAAATATATATAAATTTATAGTAATTCTACAATAGTTACGGATTTTATGTAGTAAGGAAGTTTCTGTTATAGTTAAACATTATGCACAGATATATAGCAAACGCCAATTAAGTTGACGCGAGGAGGGGTAAGTTCGCACAGGACTAAAAGTAGTGGGGAGATTTCTATTTGGTTTAAGATCAAATGTCAGATAATTCTAACCATTGAGCGTGTATCACTTTATGATCCCCTAGCAAAGACATTATGTTCCGTCAAACGTCAGTGACAAATGTATTCTGACAATTACTTGAGTAGTGGGGGTGGACGTTTTTAAAAACGGCTTCTGCGCACCCCCCCCCCCCCCCCCCCCCCCTCGCGCCAACTTAATTGGTGCTTGCTATACTTTTGCTTCCACAACATACGAGGGACACCATTTATATTTTTACAATCGATCACTAGATGGTGTTTTGACATATGTAATCACTATATTCTTAAAGTTTGACATTTGCCAATGAGAAATCCGTGATAGCTTAGAAATTAAGTCAGTAGTTTGTTGACAGTGACAGTGAGTTTGTAAAATAATGGAGATTACTCGTAAAGGTTTTCGTTGGATGATTTTTTACGATTATAAAAAACACCTAACTCCACAAGAATGCATTATATCGCTGCGGTCAACTTTTGGTAATGAAATACGATCAGAGAAGACAGTTTATAATTAGTTTGCAGAATTTAGTCATGGTCGTGCCTCAGTGAGTGATGATGAATCACGTAAAGGTCGACCAAAAGCTGTTGTGATTCCAAAAAAACATCGATGCTGTGCGGAAAATGATAGAAGACGATCAACATGTGACTTACACTGAGGTAGAGGAATCTCTTGGCATATCGCAGACTGCAATTCATTCGATTTTACATGAACATTTATTTGTACAAAAATATGTTCCAGATGGATTCCACATTATTGACCAAAGCACAGAAAGCAGCTCGTGTCAATTGGTCTAACGAGATGCCCAAAAAATTCGACGTAGGAACCGACGAACCGAACTCCACAAAAGTTGTTCGTGCAAAAAGTACTTCCAAGAATGATCGCTTGTTTCTTCGACTGTACAGGACACATCGCAACAATTCCTTCAGTGGACCGAAAAACTGTTAACACTGAATGGTATACCGTTATTTTGTTTACTAAAAATTATAGACGAAATCAGGAAGAAAAACCGAAAATAACTGAGTTTCCATACAGCACGTCTAATAGTTGACTATTTGAAGGAGAAAAGTGTTGAAATAATGTCTCGTTGTCCATATTCACCTGACTTGTCGCCGAATGATTTATTTTTGTTCGTAACTGTGAAACAAAAAATGCGTGGACAGCGATTTTCAACACTTCAAGGAGCGGCCGAACTTTGAGAACTGGTTCGCACGAATGCAAAAGTGTATAGACCATAAAGGTGAATATTTTGAAAAACAATAAAATAGTTTGTTACTAGATTTTGTAAAAATATAAAAGGTGACCCTCGTATATGAAAAAATGACTAATTTTGGCGATATCGAACCTCACTGATGTTCAAAAATTCTGGTTCAATCCTATCTAGTTACTTTTTGCACCCCACTTATATCATTTAATAAAGTATAATATGAGAATTATTTTGTTTGGAATGATAAGTCAATTACTACATATTACAATAACTTATGGTTATATGTAAAGACCGCCATTCTCAGTCGGCTCACAGAGGCGTGGACAAGCGAGAGCTTTGGAAGGCTCACTTTACCAGTGTATGTAGTATATGAATACATGAACAGCTATCATAGCTATCATTTACGAATACGTGTAGGTGTAATTCGAACGGAAAGAATTTTTCTAAATAACGGGCATCTTTATTTCAGTAAAGCCAGCGACAGTGACGCCGCTGCTTGTCTACCTAAGTAGCGGTCTTTAGTTGTATGTATATCCAGAACCCGGCCTTGCCAAGTTACTAATAAGGTTCCTAATAACTGTTCGACAAATAAATATATTAGGTACTTTTATTCGACGAATAGTTATTCAACAAACAAGTCCTAAAGATCGCAAGTAATTTTCAGAAGGGTGAGTAATAGAGATAGATATGTACTTGCGATGACATGTTAGAAAGAGTCGAGAATACACTTGATTTTTCGTGATGTTTATGTTTAGCATATGGCAATATTCATAGGTTGCCTATATGATTATCTTTGAAAGTCGTTGTTAGTGGCTATTAGCAAGTTATAGGTTATATTTAAGTTCTGAAAAATTTATATTTTGGAAAATAATAATTGTTTATCAAACTGCATAATTTCCTCTATCCTGTCTCTTAATATTTACAGAAGGAGGTTAATGATGAAAGGAAACACCAAGAATTTATCTTGAGGAAAGAATTATGTTTAAAAATATATTACATTTAAATACTACAAAGTTATTTAATTCATAATTTCTCTTATCTTTTTCAATAAATTTGGAATGGCTTCTTTGAAAAGTCGAAACTATTCCAGAAATTCATAATTTGTCCATTTATCTAAATTGTCATCACGAAAACTTACAGTATACGTTCAGGATTTGCAAAATAAACTTAATTAACTAACTAATTGTCAATGATATCTTCTACTTCCTCAAAAATATCCATTAACACAAAAATAATTTAAAATAGACTATAATATTTATAACAGAACTTGTTTACAAAAATTTAAATCACACCTAACCTAAAACATCAACAGAATTATTAGATTCGGCGCTACTCGACACATCATTCGTATACTATCGGCGTAACTATTTGGCAAATAACTTTGTATAGGGAGGTACAAATACCCAATAGTTTATTATGAGAATAGGCCGCTTTTATTTACCGAATAACGGTATTAGTAAGTGGAAAGACAGGTCCTAGCGTTTATTTACTAAATAACTTTTATTAGGAACCTTATTTGAAGGTTGAAAGACTGGCCCATAATGTTTTTTAGGGATGAGCGAATATATTGATCACAGAGATTATTCACAGTGAATTCTTAGTAATCGTTTTCACAGTTTTGGTTACCGCGCGAATCACAGTGATTGCAGTTTTATATTTTTCGCTTCGTGTTTCACTATTTACCGTCTAGAATATTTCACCATTAGCAACTCACCGTTTAGAATCGTACACTTCCGTAAATTAATATTTCACCATTCACAGTTTAGATTCGCTGACTTACATATACAAAGACAAATAATACTGGCATAATTTATTAATTAATTCAATATTAAGTGTAATATAATGTTAAATAAAGTACAAAGTACTTCAAATTGAAAATATTCATATTTATGTAATAAATGTAATAAATATAGCTACATTATCTATCGCAACCCGAAAATCTTAAATTATCATTGCAATCATTCCTAATTTTAATAAATAATAATTTAAAAAATCAATAAAAATAGCATTTTATACATCTAATGCTTTTCTATTTTTTATAAAGTTTAAATATATGAAAAATGCCTAAGTAATTACATATGTACAAATTACATTTTTATGAAAACAATAAAGCAATAAAGAATTCTTATTCTTTCAATATCTGTGAATAAATAGGGCAATATTTTCATATAAACAAGGTTGATTATTTTCATCGAGACTATAACAAACAGTTCTACGAGCAAATAGCTTATAAAGTTATGAATGAAGTATTTATAATGAGAATCACCATTCTCCATTAATATAAAAACTATTCCTTTCACCATTCACTGTATAAAAATATACTATCTTTTACAAAGCGAATGGTGAACGGTGAAGCGCTCACTTTTTGTTAACGGTGATTATAATCACTGTTAAGAATCACTGCTCTTTTTAAATCACCGTTTGTATTTTCACTATGAATGTAAAATCACCATTAAGACCATCTCTAATTATTTGTTAGCAAATAGGCAGTCATTGTATAACGAATTCTTTAATTTATATTGAAACTTTTTCTTAAAAATAAACTCACTGTCAAATTCCGAAAAAAATTCTTATTAGAATAAAGGAAAACATTAAACAAAATCATTTTCAATAATATAAAAAATATTTTAAAAAATCGGGTGTGGAGAATATAATATACGTTCATATTTGTGTGAGAGCATCTTTCCAGACATGCCGACACGTCTTTCATCTTACTATAGAATCATCAGTACATGCTGCTGAGAGAGACTTTCACCATGAATAACACCCTTATACTACAAAAGTTACTAAGATAGAGCGTAGAAGAACATTCAGCGCCGCCTATTAACTAATGTCAACATCACAAAACCATCGCTATCTTCATAAACAAATGTAAAATTAACCAGGGGTTTCCATCTGACGGACACAACCGCAACTTGCGGAAACTGTATCAACGTGCCTCTACTTTCCGCCATATGAAGTTGTGTTGTGTTCTAAACATCCGATTTTTAATATTTTTATATTATTAAAAATGTTTTTGTTTTGTACCAAATATGGTGATGTTTTACCACACAAGTATGTTTCAAATTACTGTGCGAAAACATTAAATTCTTCCGAAAAGTTGACTATTATTTGTTCATATTAAAAACCACATAGAATCTAGTAAAATCAGTAATATTTCTAGAGACACGTCATTTATCTTTTGTTGATCAAATTCTGCTCTAATTCGTTCTATTTTTTTCTTTTATTTCATTCAATAAAAAACTTGCCCATTAGGATGTATTTAAATGAAATGTACATTAAATAATTTTGTTATTAGTTAATATAGTATGCAATACTCTCCCCACATTCATAAATATCATTAATTTATCTAACATAGATAAATTAAAATGATTTACATACCTA
This sequence comes from Melolontha melolontha, assembly GCA_935421215.2. NCBI lineage: Eukaryota > Metazoa > Arthropoda > Insecta > Coleoptera > Scarabaeidae > Melolontha > Melolontha melolontha. The sequence continues at coordinate 217,071,956 of OW285235.1, forward strand.
TATTGCAACCTTACAAATTTTATGGTATTAAGACTCGTAACTTTGAAGATTATCACTTTTACAAGTATTCTTAGAAATGTAAACGTACATGTCATTATTAATTATGTCACTGCTATTGAATTTGAAATATGAATAAAAATTTTACTAAATCACAACGCAATATTCAATATTTTTAGAATACATTTAGTTTCAAATTATGTGTTTCTATAATAGAAGACTTTGTGCCTTTATCAGTTACTAATAAATTAAAAATTCTAAAACAATAAATCTATCAACAAAGAAATTAGAAAATATATTATAATTTACTTACATTTTGTTATACCTTGCATGACGTGGACTAAGATTAGTATTAAAATGATCACTTTTTAACATAATAGTATTATCACGGCCTGTTTGAGTTGGAGAAATAGTCATCTTTGTGCGATATGCTAAGGAAAGTTGCAATGTTCCAATTGGTGTGCATATTTGACCTACACGAACATGCTTTACCCCATCTCCAAGACTATGTAGTTGTGGTTCATCGACATATATGCGATAACATATAACGTATGAATCAGATCCTTGCCTTCGTGACAGTTTGTAAGCGGGGGTAACTCTTGTAACAGATACTAATGATTTCAGTAAAATTCCCATTCTATTATAAACAGTTGGCATAATCCTTATAGATGGATCACGTTGTTCAGGTATAAGACCAAGACACCAGCATTCCAAAACCATTTTATCTCCATCTACAGTATGTAAAGATATTTCTACACAAATTGGGAGAGTTAATTCTCCATTAAATGCTTTCTTAGTTTCATCTAACACGTCGGACAAGTCAGGTACAGCCAAATTAAACTAAAAAACAGATTGTTAAAACATGTTGTATTCTATTTAATAAACATACCCAATCAGTACCAGAAGTTTGAGGTTTGCATTGTGTTGACACTTTTTCTCCTAGCCGGGATTGCACAATGATTTGTGCTGCTTTAAAAACCAAAAATTTTGTAAATTTGTCTAACTCTTTTCTATCCTGATTACTTAATTTATTTGCCATAATTAAAACACAACACTTTTAAACATATCTCCAAAATATTTACGGACAACAGAATTTAAAGTACGCAATTTCAATAGTTTTTAATTTAACCACATACTTCAAATTAATTTCAATGCATTAGTAAATGACACACAAAATTACTAAACACAGATTTCACGACCTACACAAAAAAAATACGGAAAACGTGTGATTTGTGATTCTACCTGTCATTACGTCACTTAATAAACAGGGTTCAAAACACGCAAGCGTTCTATACTAAAATTTAATAAAGGAAAAACATAACTATATTTGCACTATTTTTGGGTTAATTAGGACAAAAAGAGCTTTAAAACACGTTTCGTAATATGTGAAAATATACTTTACCAAATACGTAAAAGTTTGTATATGTTTTACAATCAATATTTTATAAAGGCGTTCCAGCGCTTTAACTAATACTTAGTTGATTCACTTGCAAAACCTTAACTGGCTGAATGTTATACACATATACTATTAAGATAATATTTTCTGTATATTGTCAATGTGTTCGCTACTCTTAAAAATCAAATTACAAACCATTTGAAAATAGTAAGTATGTATGTGCATTTAAAATAGATATTACATAAAACCATTTTTTATGAAATATGCTTATCCATATTTTAATATTCCCTCAAATTCTTTCTTTAACAGCAGCGCCATCATACGTTAAACTAAAGCATGACTAAAGCAATCTCAGATCAAGAATCCATTGTGTAGCCATTTTGTTTGTCGTTCAAAGAAGATAATCGTAGAGATATTCGGTGCATATTTTTCCCATTACTTGGTAGTTTTTCAAGATTATTATATAATATATCTATTCTGTTTCATAGAGTCATTAGCCCTCATTGAAGACTATAATTGAAAATTCGAGGTAAGTTAAAAAAATTCGATAAGTTATTGACATCGTAGCATCGCGTCAGTTGGACAATATTCTTAATATGTACACATTTATCTGAAATTTATTTTAAAATATAATTACCCAAATCTTATAATTAAAATCTAATGTATTATATATATAAGCTTATAGTTTGCTTTAATTTATTTTTTTTTAGTAGACTCGTGCCTGTTTAATCAATATTTTTAGATTTTAATTGTATAATCTTTCATATTGTGTCAATGTCCCTGCCATAATCATTCTGTTTCTCTTCAAAATGGAAACGGACATTGTATTGTGATTAAGCTAATATATTATACATTTTTAGTACATTACATGATTGGTATATCAATCTGCTCACATTTTCCCATCTAACAACAGAAATAAGTCTGCAAAAGTGTGTCACATAATTTGAAGATCAGTGGGGATACATTCAAACAAAAAATATATATGAAAAAGAAGTACCTCAAGTACATATTTTTCCTTAAAATACATTTGACTTCTTAAATACCTATTACTTTGTTCAAGTTAGTTCATGTAATTTTCAAACAACTTATGAACATGATTTAAATTGTTATTTTAATTTCGTTATTCCAAAAATTAAAATGGAAAGAAAATGTGTTTGGTAAATTTTGGGTATGTTGGTAAGTATTGGTATTCACTGAAATATAAAAGTATTCACTGAAATATAAAAAATATTTTGCTTATGTTTATCCGAAGGAACCTGGTTTTCTCAGATTCATTGCCAAGGATTCAGTTAATGCGAACATCTCATATACTTTCTAATTTTGGCTAGAGAGTATAAACTTTATATTAGAGAGGTAGAATGATTTTAGAATTCATATTAAATTAAAAAGTTCGTATAAGATGTTACATACCAACTACTGAATGTGTTCTCTTTTAAACACGTGGCAAGTAATTGTTTATTCAGGAAAGTAGATATTTTTTGTGCATATTAGTATCTTTATTAAGCAAAATTATTGTTAACATTTCTGCGAATAACAAGTAATTGAATTTTGACTATGATTTTTTTAATACCGCTGATGACTTCTTTTTAACATGCCGTATAATGTATTCTAAATTTTGTATGAATAAATAAAAGGTATTTTTTATTTATTAAAGTGAATTTATACTAGATTTATGTGTCCTTTTCAAACTCACTAAAGGACAATCTAATTTAAATACTTGTTTTGAATTATTTTATATATAAATATGTTTACCTAGTAACTGGAGAGCTGTGAAGAACAGACATTTTAGTTTTATCAAAAGATAGTTTTGAAAGAAATAAAGAACTTTAGTAAATAAAAATAAATCTTTGTAATGATTTAAGGTACCATGTTAAAAGGAAGCAAGAGTATATTATAATAAATAATATAACAATTAACAACGGACGTATTTTTATGCACTAAAGTTTAAAAAATTATCTTGTTAAGATATAGGTAATAAGTAAAGGCCGGATTATATGCAAAAAAAAACTAAAAATATGGCATAGATACGCAGATGTTTTAGCCTACATATGCACTTCCTTATGAAAAATATGCAGGTAAAAAAATACGAGGAATGTTAGAAAATGGAATACTGTAGAAACAATTATTCTATTATATTTACTACAAGATTATTTAGAACATTTTACAATATAATTAACTATGAAAACAATTTACAATCACATATTTCTCAAAGTTTTCAACAGAAAAATTGTGACGCTAGTCTGAAAACATGTATTTATATATTGAAAAGGTTCGTTTTACGTCGACACTTGTTATAGGAGCATATTTCAAAATAGAAATATCTATTGTCAACTCAATATTTTCTACTGAATCACCACACAAGATTTTAGCAATGTCCTTTAGCTTTTTAAAACCCTTATTTTTGGAATATCTGCCGGCACAAATCTTCATTAAATTGTTCTTGTTCCGATTTTTTGAAAGTTGATGGCAAACATTGCGGTAATGTTTGCTGACTCATCTTCGCCAATTTCATATTTGTTAGTTTTGCAGCATGATGGAGTTTTCATATGTTGGTCGACTTGGAACTTTCTCTCACTTGTAATCTGCAAAAAAAAAATATCACATCATCGGTTGTTTTCTTATAAAATAAATGTTAGTAAAAGATAAAGAAATAATTAAAAACTTAATTAATAATTAATAAGAGGAAATAAACTTAAAATTTTACTCACAACCTTGCAGCATGCTACGCAAAACACTTTTTCTCCATCCATACGCAGTTCTGAATAAGGTGCAATCCATCCAGACACAGTCGCTATTTTCGGAATTTTTGCTATTATATATCACAACTCGCAGCTCACAAGTTTACACTTTGAAAGGCCAACGTAAAATGACGTTTAAAATAAAATTACTTTCGAATATGGGAATAAATTTGTCCGAATAGTATACTCCTAATTTTCTGGTAAAATGTATCTTTGTATTTATTTAGAAGTTTCAAGGTATTAGCTTTTCTTGGAATTTTGTCTCGGCGTGGATGTATGGGAAGAGCATTAATAAATTTAATTCTTGGAGACGCTTATCGGAAAAGTAACGGGAATAGGCTTAACAAAATGCTGTTTTTAATTTAAAGAGGGCTGTTTAATTTTTGTTTGTTTATTACATCCACGACATATTTTTAGTAATGCCTATAATTTGATTTAGTAAATAAATAAAATTCAGATACTTAAAATATGCGAAAATGCTGAATTACTACAAAATATGTAAATTATATATAAAATGCATATATTATGCAAATTTATGCAAACTGCATATAATCCGGCCTCTAGTAATAAGTATAGCTTCAAATGTTTATTGTGATCACTACAATATTATTTCATTATACAATAGCTTCATCAGGTGGATGTAAGCCTTTCATCCCCTTAATGAAGCCATTGTATGGTGAAACACTATATATTTAAAATTATAGATTTGTCAAGGCCACTTTACAGTTTACAATTTTCGTTGCGTGCAATTTTTCTTGCAGCAATTCTTATTGCACGCTAGCCGTGGTTTTGCAATTTTTATGTGCAAGTCCGTGAAATTATTTTTGTCAATTAGATTGACCAACGCATATTTATCACAAACAAAATAACATACAAAATCTGCATATCCTATAAAAGCAGAAAACTACAGTTATGGATCAAAATCAGTGCAAATTTGAAATTAAAGCTGCTAATTTCCTACTAATTATTGCGTTTTCTGCATTATTAGCAGACAACGCAAACATTCGGAAACGAAGATGGTTGGTTAAATCCTAGTTAAATATAAAAAAAAAGAAATAAAAATTTAACAAAAGAATTTTTGGATTTCAACAATCTAAAATCATTGGAAAATCACAACCCCCAAATGTAGGTTATATTGGTAAAAAGACGGTAATTTTTATCGTGTGTTGGCTATGCTTATATCCCTAAAAAAATGTACTAGAATTGCAGCTACCTTGCAATAAAAATAGAGCCTGTTCTATTCCTTGCAATGCAAGAAAAATTGCTGATCGAAAGTGATTGGACTGGGCATGCGTAAATTGCATGCAATGAAAATTGCAAACTGTAAAGCGACCTTTACTCTTATAATCAAGTTCCACAAGTATCTCCTTGATCAATCAACGATTTAAAAAGCTACAAGTTATTTGTTTTATTCAGAAAGAAATGATAAGTGGGCTGCAATATTTAATAATTAACGAGATTTTTTTTTTTATAGAATCATTCACATTTTCAAACAATCATATTTCCGCTTTAAGTAAATTATACTTTTGGATGTTGGATTTATTTAACTAATGCGGCTATAATTTATTCGGTGCGAAATAATTTAATCTACGTTTGGTCTCTCTTCACCACGCAGATTAAGAATCAATATTAATTTTTGATAATACAAAGGTATTTTTAATAATATAAAATATTAAAAACCTGGTGTGAAGAACACAAATACAGGTTCACTATTAATATTTCTGTGAACGTGTCCGAAAATATCTCTTCCCAGAGACGTAGATACGTATTTCACCTTTCTACAGGCTCATCGGTACGCCCCTGCTGGAGAAAGAATATTTCCAGGCACATTCACAAAAAAGAACCACATCACCGTAATTTTATATTATTAAAAATACCTTTGTATTATACAAAACTGGTGGGGTTACCTACTCATGTATGTTTCAATTATTCTGTTACATTAATTTTTGGCACTAAGTGCAAGTTTTCAAGTAACAAAAGAGATAATCGATACAATGTATCGAACATGTCAAAGCAAGACTTTTTTTTAACTCTTATTGAATAAATTTGCTCTATAACAAAGGTTCTAATGAACCCTAAAAAATTATGTCATCAAGAGATTTTATTAATAATTTTTAGAATAAAATTATGATTGCATATAAGGTATTCAGAAAGAAAGTTTCAAGAAAAAATAAAATGCTGTAACCTTTAATTTTACGACGGACAATTGAGAACAAACAGTATATTACAAAAAATTTCTTGTAATGACAATATTACTTTTTTCATAATCTGCAGGCGTCCTTAAAATAAAAAGACAACGTATGAAAAATTGAAAGATGTAATTATCTAGAATATAAATCCAAAATATTGTGAATCAATTACGATGCGAAAAAAAAACTGAAAATTGTATGTTTCGCTTATGAATTCAAATTTTTCTGAATGTAAATATGCATAGTGAAAATATTTAAGGAATACCACATAAGTCATAATGCGCTATGATCATATTAGAGTTGGGCGAGTTCATTATATCCCATCTGAGTTTAGGGGTGTTCGTATAACAATAGCGTGCCGTTTACGATTAAGTTATGTTGGTGTTTATGTATTGTTGTTGCTTCTTTGAATTTAGTAAATTATTGTTCTTTAAATAATTGTCTTTATCAATATTTCTATATTATTCAATCATTAAGTTTAAAAAGTATATATTTTATTCTTTTGTATCAATAATTATAAATTATATTTATTACTTATGTATTGTAATATTACTTGGCAAAAATAAAATTTTCTAAATAATTTCATCTTCCATATCTTGCAGATGTTAACTTGTATTAAATAGAACAATATAATCTTTAGACAACATGAAATATTTAAATGTATCTTTATTGTGGCTTGGAATAGGCCCATATGTATTTCAAATTATAATATTTATTGTGATTTGATAAGTGTAAAATAAACTTTAACTGTGACACTGAGTTCCAAATAATTCTCTAAAATAACAAAGTTTTTGAAGCGAAAAATTTATTGACTTATTTTTATTTAAATCATACTAGCAACAATATTCATAACGAGGTAGATTTAAAGATTTATGTTAATACTTCTGTAAATAATAATTTGCATCCCTAATATCAATTAAATTCATTAGTAATATTGTAGTTTTATAAAAAAAACAATTATGAAGTTATAAAAAAAAGCATTCTTAATACCCCTGTCTTCTAAATCGCCTACGCCCCTGGCATTTCTTGTTCGCGCAGCTTTGTGATAACGTATGTGGTTTTCCTAAATGTTTTCACTATATGTACTTCTATTTAAGTTACATATATATAACAGCTGTCTATATGTTTTAAAGCCATAACATCATGTATGCTAAGGTCAATACCTCGTACAAAATCAGCTTTTTATACATTCCAAGTAAATAATTTAAAATTAAGATGTGTGTTACATTCATTTACGAACCCATTTTAAATATGCTAAACATTTACGTAAAACACAAAATTTTTTGGAAAAATGGTTATATTCTATATAATTTAATCTTTCCATTTTTCATAAGTTGTGTTTTTATTTTAAGGGCACCCGGTATAACCAAATATTTTTTGAAACAAGTATCCATGTTGTAGAGAAATAATCACGGAAATAGTGTTTCTATTCAGTTTTAAATAAGGAAATTTTATAATACACTTGTGATTGATTGAGAAATCTATATTGGCAAAAAATAAACGTGTGATTAAACTTGGTAAACTGTTTTACATAAAATAAAGAGTGGTGTGCAAAAAATAGAGGTCGCTGTTATCCCGAAATAAAGAATCAAGACTTTCACATGGATTACGTAATGAAAACAGCCCTATTACTTTATGTGTAGTAGACAAACCAGAAATATTTCGTGTTAAAGATAATCGAACATTAGCAATCTAATTTTCGGGCAAACCTCCAGTACTGTTTTTATGTGGATAAATTTTGTGCGTTTTAAAATAATCGCGTATTACATTTTAATTCTAAAATTAATCTGATATTTTATTTATGATTTGATATGTAACAATAGCTTAAGGTAAGTTTAAGTGAAATATTTACAAAATTAGTCAAGGGCATAAGTACTGCAGTAAACAATGTTCCGAATATAGAAGAAAATTAAACACGAGATTTATTCAGCTGCCTAATATCGAAACTTATAAATTTCTCAAGAAAGATGACTTCAAGACCAATTGAAATATTCCCCGTTTCACTGCAAAAAGTGAAAAGCAAGAAGCCTAAGAAGAATTTCATCGGTCTTAGCAGAAGGTGGATTATTATCTAGAATTTGTATATATGTTAGAGCAATCAATAGATCAGGAATTTCTCTCTTCAATATACTTCTGAGTCAGTGAAATATCATATTGGTCAGATTATGGTTTTTACATATTTATCGTAGTTTACATGAATATCATTTTGGAAATAAAAATATGACATATGGAAGCTCTCATACATATGTGATTTCATATGTGTTTATATTTAGGTTAACATGAACAGAAGATATATTCTTGCTCTCCATGTATCAACAAAACAATAGCACTTTTTGTTCCCTCCCCAAAAGATAATATTTATATGACAATAAGAGCAATCTATCCAGACGTATAAAGTGAAGTGAAAAATAAATTACCTGGAAAAAAAAATTAACAATAAAGAAATCTTTGTTTTTAGTTTGAAAATATGGCCAGTGTTAACTATATTTACTATAACTTTTATGTTTATTTAATAAGTATTTATTAATAAATAATATATAGATTATTTGTTGCACTATATTTTAATTACTTTATAATAAATATACATTTAGTTCCAAATTCGACTTTTCTATAAATTGTTGCATTAACCAATACTTAGTATGTATACCTTTTTAATATTTATTTGCACAAGAAGATGCATTTTAAGTTTATTTTACAATTTTGCACACCACTGCATTTTATTATATACCTAAAGCTTTTAATAATTTAAACTTAATATATTTTACTTTCTAATAAATCAGAATACGTACATTAACTGTTGAAATGTAATCTTTTATGTATTGTGTAGTTTTAATTCACGTCTGGTCAATACTCATCGTTCCAAATTCATTAAAGTTAATAGGAATGTTAAGTGATACTTTGTTTTTACTTTAACTCTTCATTTGTCTATTCAGTAGCTGGGATCTCCAATATCCACAGATCTCTGTCATTACAATTCTTAAAGATTAGAAGTCAGTTTACTGTTTTCATTGTACTTACATGACAATGTGTTTTATTTTGTGCAAATACAGTCTATATTTTAATAAAGTGCATGCTATACCGATAGGTCCAACTCGCAACGGGCCATAGGCAACAATATACGTATGGAACGTAATGCGATGTGGCAACGTGTGTACGATGCCTATATTGAGTGACTTTCTTAAAATTTTAATTTATTTTGCAGAATTAATGATTTTTTTACTTTTATCTTTTAGAAAACGTTATTGTTTTTTTATTACTTAAAATTACTTTATATGAAAAATAGTATACCATAAAAGTGTAAACAAAGACAGTATACATTGAAACGAATATTCATTCAATCGTTGTTAAATTTGTTACAATGAATAGATATTTATATTTATCGGAAAATACTAATACTTAAAGCAAACAAATAAGGTGTAGTGTTTTGTTATAGGAATGTATAATATCCATTTCTTCCTGCATATTGATTATGCAGCTGATGCTTTCGTAATATGCTCATATTTGTATTATTTCAACTTATACTTCGGTCGATACATACCGACTTCCTTCAAACCAGGAGGAAGCTACAGTTGTAATTAAACTATACTTCCCTTTTTTTGATTACCTACGGATATTCACAATTCCAAAATACGTTACAATGTTGCTTATTTTAGATTGTAATTAGCTGAATGCTGTCGCAAAACTGATCTCTACATTTTAAAAAATGCCAGAATAAAATTAACCCCTGCCCTTATTATAATTTTACAAAGAAACAGACACGTACTTCAATTTCTACGAAAAACTAAGCCTACAGTTCATGTATAATACAGTGATAATGAAGACTGGAGCGTTTGTCGACCTACGAAGTTGTACTTTACTTGTTTATTGTTAATAAAAGGCTGATGGAAATATTACGTGAGATTTTGGTATCTGTATTATAATAACATCACGATAATAGTAGAAATACAAATATGAGCATATTACGAAAGCATCAGCTGCATAATCAATATGCAGGAAGAAATGGATATTATACATTCCTATAACAAAACACTACACCTTATTTGTTTGCTTTAAGTATTAGTATTTTCCGATAAATATAAATATCTATTCATTCTAACAAATTTAACAACGATTGACAAATTCAATTTCATGACAATACAATTGAATCAATATTCGTTTCAATGTATACTGTCTTTGTTTACACTTTATGGTATACTATTTTTCATATAAAGTAATTTTAAGTAATAAAAAAACAATAACGTTTTCTAAAAGATAAAAGTAAAAAAATCAATAATTCTGCAAAATAAATTTAAATTTTAAGAAAGTCACTCAATACAGGCATCGTACACACGGTGCCACATCGCATTACTTTCCATACGTATATTGTTGCCTATGGCCCGTTGCGAGTTGGACCTATCGGTATATATTTTATCAAAACTTTGAAAGTACTAAATGTCTACATTATTAGAAAAAATTACGTAATAATTATCGAATACTCCATCCAATTATAATTTCAATAATTGAGGTGTTGGATCTAATAATATATCTTATATTTTTTAAATGGATGTATTTCTGGTGTTTAGAAAACTAAATTTCACAGTAATTTCTCAGTTTAGATTTTTAAATCGTGCAATTTTTAGCACAAGGTATTGTATATACGCTAGTTGCCATATTTTAATAATTACTAGTCAAATACACATTTAACGAATACTTAAATAAAACTCTACGAATTACTATGAAATAACAGATTTCTTAATTGTAATATGCAAAGACTAAATATTAAAGTTGCTTTTTACGATACAGGGGATCAAGGTGCTCATGTATCTAAGAATTCAATTGATGTAATTTACAAGTATCACCTAATTTTAATAGAAAATAAGATTTGAGATAATACCTATACATTTGTACACATTTACTAATAACGTTGATAACTTATATTGGCAAACTTATAATAATTTATGTCTACGTGACGATCATTCACTCTTAATACTACACATGATACAGACCAGCAAGGCGTGCTGTTAGATTAACAAAAAATTTACCCACGCACCACTGATGAGTCTGATGACTACGTTGGAAGATCCTCGGTTTTTTAAAGCGTATAATCTCTTATTACATTAATGTGTTTAAGCATAAAAGTAGCACATAAGTTAAAGAAATATAATTAATACTAGCACATTTTAAAGAGCTTTCAATTTTTGGTGCAAAATACTAATTAGAGCTCGTTTCCAGTAATCTAGTCATTAACTGAATGGCACAGTAGTTCTTACCACACCTTAGATATAGAAGGTTCGAATCTTGTATGGGCTAATATTAGAGAACATCCGTCTAGATCGCTGTTGCAGAAAAGTAACCAACAATGTATTCCTTTGTGGCGAGAAGTTAAAGTTAAAGCGAAGCCGTCGAACACTTTATTTCGCTGTACAATGCAACCAAAAAAAGACCTTAAAAGTGACTGCAAAGTTAGATAAATAAAATTTTAAGAGAATTGCTCAAAGACTTGTTTGGGAAATATTTTAGGATTTTCTTAGCAAATTGTATAGTAGATGTACTAATGCAGTATATATTATACGTTTGTATTGATATAAATAGTCAATTGGCGCCTTTACGTATTGTATAAAGGCATTTTAAGAAAATCGTATTATATATACACTGAAAAAAGGCATTTAAGACTAACATACGAACTGAAAAGAATATTACTCTTGGTTTAATATGAAAAACTCGGGAATCCTATATGGTTATAATCACTGTAAGCGGAACAGCAGCCGATTAGACAAATAGATATATTGGTAGCCGTAGACAAGTGGCATATTACGCAAAGATAACATTCAAATTAGGAGATATATTGGACGTTGATGTATAGGGCGTACCCATCTCTGGCAAAAATTTACCCCGTGTTTGTTTTTTTGTTTTATAATAAATGTAGCAAATAATCACTATCCTTTTCTAAAGTAAACTTCCATCCTTAATTTATGTATTAGTGGGTACAAGATTTCGATTTACGCAATATGCACTCGGGGATGTACTTTTCCGCAGGCTTGCATTAGTTCGTAACTAGACCGAGGATATTTTGTTGCGATTTAGACTTAACACAACTCGTAACAATAAATAGTTCGATTTGCAGTCAATATACATTATATACATATTTGGATATAAATCCTAATCTATTTAAGAACTTTTTTTTTCTTTCTGGTATTACTATTGTTTGTTGACATAAGAAAGATTTGAATTCTAAAGAACAGAATTGCAGATTTTAATATTAAAAGAAAAAACACTCACAACACTTCCCTTAATAACGCTCGAACTAATAAATTAGAATTAAAGGGATTCGGCCCTAGAAATAATAATTCCTACCTACGTCAATGTGAAGAAACCTTTTTAGCTCCCGTATTAATAAAATTAAATATATTAGCAAGTATAGCAAGCGCCAATTAAGTTGGCGCGAGGAGGAGGTGCGCAGAAGCCGTTATTAAAAACGTCCACCCCCACTACTCAAGTAATTTTCAGAATACATTTGTCATTGACGTTTGACAGAACATAATGTCTTTGCTAGGGGATCATAAAGTGATACACGCTCAGAGGTTAGAATTATCTGACATTTGATGTAAAACCAAATACAAATCTCCCCACTACTTTTAATCCTGCGTGAACTTACCCCTCCTCGCGCCAACTTAATTGGCGTTTGCTATACATATATCGTAACCATATGTAGTAAATACAATATGAAAAATTAAATACAAAAGAAATGTTTAAATTAAACTTAGTTTACTATATCTAACTACATGTTGAATAAAATGGATATAATACACCTCTGAACACAAATCATTTAATCGCAATCAAACTTGTACCATGTGTCCGTACTAAATCAATATAAAAAGGATTGTAAATAGTTATTTATGTAACAAGTACATACAGTAGGAGTTTCTTGGCCGAGTCGAGTTTATGCCTGAGCGAGGCTATACTAATTATACAAAAAAGGTTTCATCAATCAATCATAAATCAATCAATCATTTGTATACTAATTATGTTTAGAATGATATTTATGTTTTACTGAAATAAAGTTTTTGAGTCGAGTTTGACTGTTATTTGACACTGACAATGAACAGTGTTTTTCAGTTTTAAAGTACTAGTACATACTATAAAGTGACAATTTATGCATAGCAAACTAGTTCATAAAATAGCCAACTATGATGCACTCGTACATAATAGTATATTAAGTATCAAGTTTTATAAACGCAATTTTAGTCACGAGTTTTATTAATCACGAGCGAAGCGTAGCGGAGCGATTGTTTAATAAAATTAGTGACTAACAAGTTTATAAAACGAGTTACATACTATACTTTTTCTACGACCGCAAATATGTAAATAAAAAATTTGGAAATTAATTTAATATTTTATTTATTATATCAATAAACATGTAAACAGTACAAAATTATTAAATTATTGTTCTACTTATTATATATATTGATGGTCACTTCAGTTCATAATTAAAGCTAAGTTCACCCCGTGACTAAAACGCACGAAGCCAGGCTTGTTGCGGTGTATTTAAAAGATCAGCGTCATGGAAACATATACGATAAATAACATTTTAAAGATGGGAGTAGAATTAAGTGTTTATAATGTATTTAGTTGAACAACAAAAAATGATGCGTGATTGATAAGGTTACTCTTAGATCGTAGATACAAGTATGTTCCTCGTATATTCTAATTTATGTCATTCTTAAATAAAAACACCTTCATTCGCTTTAGTGCTTTTATTACAGTTCCACTGACGATAAGAAGCACACGAGTATATACTTTTTGAACATGTACGGTTTCAAAGTTTCTAGAATACTGACTGTATTATATAAAGTAAGCAGGTATGCCTGTAGTGATTAGATTTTTTTATGTGTATAAAAATATATGCTATTCGTACTTTTACTTACCGTTGTAGGAATGTAATAAAAATATAGTTTGAATGTCTATTTATTGTATAACTTGAAGTATTCCATGCTTGTGCCACTAAAAGGTTGTTTTGTATCTAAACTAATTTACTTAATAACTCCCAGGATTTGTTTAGTAAGTTTAGAGATGACTACGCTATGTCAAAAAATACATTACCAAAATTATGTATAAAATATAAATAGTATGCAGTAGGTTTTCAACGCTTTAAATTACAAAAAAATATTTCGAAATTTTCAATGTTTGTCAATTGTAATCTACTTGTATACTCTGTTTTTTAACAAGAGAGACAAAATTGAAAATGGCCTGCCAAAATATAGACTTACGATTGGCTAATTGCCGGTCATGTTTACTCTGCCCATATTTTGCTAATCTAGTAAATATTTTTGTAAGTATTTTCCGATTATTTTTTTTTCTGTGTTTCTATAGTGTTTAGACAACAAAATAATTTTTTTTTAACTATTTGCTTGTGAAAATGGATTATATAAATTTACCGCCAAAATTGCTGTCAGTTAAATATGCTTAATGTGATGCGGGTTGAGGCGGTTTGTCTCTCTTATTAAAAAACAGAGTATAGAAAAAATAGGTGCCTGGGACTAAATTTGTATTTTTTTGAAACTTTTTTAAATCAAATAATTTATATGATATTAGTAAGCAATACTTATGGATACTTTGTAAAAATACTTTCAAGTACTCTCCTTCCGCATTCGGTCTGCATCCTCAATTGTCTCAAAACGGCGCCCCTTGAGCTTCAGTTTCAACTTCGGAAACACGAAGAAGTCACAAGGGACAAGATCTGAGGAGTAGGGTGGTTGGGGTTGTACTGCCGTCTTCGATGAGACTAGAAACTGACACACAAGTAACGTGTGGGCTGGTGCATTGTGTTATGAATTGTTGCGCCTCTTGGTAGGCCGCTTGCATAGAACGTTCTCTCTTAGTTGCCGAAGAAGATCACAATAAAATCATCCATTAACTGTTTCACCTGGTGGAAGAACTTCTTTGTCCAGCATACCAAGTCAAAGTGTCTTACACTGCGATGACTGCTGCTTTATTTCGAGATAATACTCGTACTGCAGTTCGTATCCCTTTCGGCAGGTTCTATCACCTGTGTGCACACATGAACACGATGTCGTTTTTTGTTCTATGCCGAGTAACCTTGGCACAAATCGTTCACCGTGCGGCAAGTCGATACTGTTACAAATTTCATAGATTGTTCTGCTTCGGTTTTGCAGGGTAGCAGTTTTGCAACATTTTGTGTCGTTTTCCGTCGTTGGACGATTGGAACGCTCATCATCATTATCATCAACCGACACACGTCTATTTTATCACTCATAAGTTTACGTCTGACCTAAAGCATCCTCACTAAATGCTTACTTAGGTATTTTTAGAGTTTCCGTTGACATTTTACCGAGCTTGATGCAGAATTTGATGCACGTTCTTTGCTCTTTCGCATCAAACATTGTAGTGTCGCAGAATAACTTAAACACGACTCAACAAATATAGGCACAAAAACTCTTTGTCAATACCTAGCAAAGTACCGTTTGACAGACTGACGTATAGGCGTAGCTCACTCCATCTAGCGCTAGAGAGAGAGACTACCACCGCTTCGCGCGCCACATTCAAATTTCAGGGTAGTACCTCGTATTAAATATGTATGTTGTACTTTCAATTAAAATTGAATTCGAATGATATTTCGGTAATGATTAATTTTTAAGAATTAGTTAATGAAGGGCGAGTGATATATTTGTACAAACTGAAATATGACGATATTCGTTAGTGTATATATTACTCTTTTACATAGTCAATCGGTAATTTATTATTGTAACAATTTTGAACGTATATCAACTATCAAATATTCAACATTGTTAACGAACCACCACATTTCGTGCATATATAACTATGTATATTTAACAGATTAAACTTCGATCCTTATATACTCCTCAGTTTGGTCAGAATTATTATAAAAAGTAAATGCGATTAAGGATAAGCAGCAGAAAACATCTCGTACTTTAATTGTATTTTAGCTACAGTTTTGAAGTCGAAAGTGTAATTTTCCGCATATTTTAGCTATTGGTAGACTGACGTTTCATAACGTTACATCTTGGAATTCACAATACATTCTGATCATTTATATTTAACGAATTTATTAAAAAATTTCTTGTTTCTTCACAAAACTTAATTTCTCTCATCTTTATAATTTTTCGTCTTGTTCTTAAATCGAAAGAATTTTAGTTTAAGTTACATTACATATTGCTTAAATATATTTTTCTATTTGTATATATTAAATGTTCATAGAAATATAGTCATTTTTTTATTATAGACACAAATCTTAAGAATTTTTTACCAGTGTCTCAAAAAGTTGGTCTATTTATTTACCCTATCTACATAAGTATATAATGTCCCAAAACATAAATTGGCTTGTATGCGCCCGCGATTTTTCTCGATGATGGCTTATTGAATTCTAGGCGTTTCTCCCCCCACTTTTGCAAGGGACATCTTTAGAGCTGCTACAACTGTTGCTGCACTGAAACTGATAATTTGTTAGTTAGGGGCAGGGTTATATAGGAGCTGTACAGGGTCCGGTTTCCGGTGAGTCGGAACAGCTCCTATATAATTCGTCCCAAACTAAGTTGTGCAGTGCAGGAACAGCAGCAACCCTGAAGATGTCTATTGCAAAAGCAAACGAAACGTCAGCCAAGAAGGTAGCAGTGCCAAGGACCCGGTTCCAGCCCAGAATCCAAGCAATCATGAGATAGATTGGTTTAAGTTTTATTAGTTTTCCAAGGGCTCCATCACTGGCTCATATAATAAGTACGTTTAAAAGTGAAAATTCGACTGCCAACAAAGTTTGGTACAGGAAGGTAATATTGTAAACTTACGCAATTTACATACTCTATTCAAAATAGTGAGCCTGTACATAAACTTCCAGTGAACACTATAGTTGGAGTTCAAAACTTGTACATATATTTAAAAGACGTGAAATAAACTAGCATTCATTTTCACAAACGAAATTACTTCATCACAATAGTGATTGACTACTGATGTGTGCACCGCACGAAATGATCATTTAGATTAATTAATTTAGTTTCTGAAAATTAAGATTATTTTATTTTACTAGTGAACAGTCTCATTTATATATGGTGCAGGTCATCATGTAAAGGTGTAAATTCTTTTGCCAACTTTTCGTTATTTTTTTTTTATTGTCTCCTAAAAAGTATTTTTTCTTACTACATTCAGTTTAATAGTAAGCTGTATTAGATGATTATAATAATTTGGGTTTCTTAATATCTCTTCTAGTAAGGTGGGACGATAAGCACTATCTTGTATATAAGCAGAATTCATTTTATGAGTACAAGTTCTTATAATTTTCTACAATTAATGCACCTTTCTGAACTCTTCAGTCTTAGTTTGGCGAATATTGTTTGTGTTGTAATATGCTGAATGGATCGAATATGAAAAGAATCAAAGAAAGAAAACCTCTTACAGGTTTTTATATGTGGATTTCATCGTAACGTTGTTGTCATTTGTGTAAGAATTAAGCAAAACAAATATTCGAGAAACGCTTGACTAAACTCTTAAAATACAATATTTTATTTTTTATGAAAATAAACGACTTGATGTCAGTTTTAATTGTTTTTATGAATACACAATATCAGAATTTAGCATATTCCCAATAGCCTGCTATTTTTTCTGCCTAATCAATTACGTAATTTAAAAAGCACGTGTCAACATTGGCAATAACAAGATAAAAGGAAAACGGTATTAAGTCCCCAAAATATGTACAATAACCTAAATGTACAGATAGTAATTCGGAATAGTTGTAACATCGCTAAAAATATACAGCAAAGGTAACTTTCGTAAGAGTTTATCTGTTTATTAGAGTAGAGTTTTATTCAAGTCTATTGCATGTTAAAGCAATGGCGACTTACAGATTTTGGTAAGTATGTAATATTCAATATATTAACCAAATAACTATTGATATTTATTTTGTAATTGTATCTTCATTTGCGTAAAGACAGCTTTTTTTAAATAGTATCTGAGGGTGCTAAAACTTTTTAAGATATCTACTAATTAACTCTAAAGGATGAAAGTCTCGGTGAAATAAGTAATTTTTAAGAATTAAAAAAATGGAACAAATTTACAATATATTGTGTTGGCACATTGAAGGTGATATAACCTTCAGATGGTTTCCATAAGCTGCCTCTATAAATATAAAACAAAGGAATTCTTAGTTTTACCTAGATGATTATAATAAGTGTAGTATCTCCAAGCGATAGAGTTAAACATCATCGATCTACCAATAAGTATGGTCATTTCTAATAGCAAGAAGATGATGAGCGGACTGTTTATGATGATCCGTGAATTGTATGGAAAAGGTTACACAACGTTTGACTTGCATTTCAAGATTAAATAAGGAAGCGATAACTGATTTTCTAATAGTTATAATTATTTGGGTTTTGTTTGATAATTCACTGGATTAATTGTCGAATTATTAAACAAAATCTCCATCCAGAGGATTTTATTTACATTGCTAGTGACCATAAAGAAATTTAAAAACGCTTCGTGTGGTGCCTGCGCTTTCTCAATTATAATTTCAAAAAGTAACTTCTGCCTTTAAATGCAAACATTGTTTTAATTGCGAGAAAGAATAGATCTCCCTTGTTTCTCACTATGACCAAATCTCTGTCTTGCTAAGTGCTACTAGAACGAAGCGATTGAATGGAAAAATGAGGTTAGAACTACTGCTCATTTATCTACTCTGCCATAAAAGATAAAGCATTTCTGCTTTCAATAAAAACCTCTACAACTATCATACTTTTACACTTAAAAGAAAACTAAAGACAAGAACATACCAAATTCACTACCAAACCAAGTAAACTTACTATTGTAGGTGCAATGAAAATAAAAATAACTCTAAATTAATTCGCTTAATATTCCTTAAATTTTGCTATAGTATTGTGTGATATTTATTCACTGAAAGTATTTTTTCAAATAATTATTTTTAATCTTCATTTATGGAATACTGTAATGCCAAGAATATTCTAATAATTGCCAGTAATGTATAATTTAGATTTTAACATTAAAATATAACTCCATTGTATTTTTAATAATAAAATTACCTTAGCATAAATTTTGTAGCTAATTCTTGTAGCTACACACTTGTTTTATATTAGGTATAGAATAATACTAACTTGCGAGAATTTGCGTAGATAACTTCTGATGAGATTAAGAAGAACCCCCTTCCCCAGCGCATAAAAGCTAAATGTATGTACATAGACCTTTATTACTCGTTTTTAGTATTAGTACTATGTACTGTACTTAATGTAATGTTATAAGTTAATTGCAGGAAGATGTGTCATGAAATGCATTAGTATTCTATTCGGTATTTGTTAACTGAAACAATAAATTAACAGTAACAATAGATCCCATTACAGCAGATTTGTCTTTCGCTTTTCACAATTTATATAGAAGATTGATTTATTAGGGGTTAATAATTCATTGATTCATAAATAATTAATTATATTAAATTTTTAGGAAATAGGATGGTATTTTTTTCGGATCTCTATATACATATATCAAATTATTGCGAGACTACTCAATTTTTTTTCTACGAATGAAAGAACCAAATTCAAATTATGTGCTGATATGTTACCGATTAAGTATCAATATTAATATGTTTAATTATTCTGTTACGTCCAGTAAGCAATCTAGGAAACTTTAGCTTGGTTACTACTAGCTCAAGTTATTTTAAAAATGCACACTAAGATTCTCACACAAGCGTCATTACATTACAAATATTACAATTAATGAAAAAAGTAGTTCTCATGAATTACTTAACGTTAATAAACACATAGCTGCCATTAAACATAATCTGCGCGTATATAAATTTCGTGTTAACTCCATCAATAATTGACACATTTCTTTAACTTAGGAATAATAATAATTCATGCCCTAGCATCCTCTAATAGCTTAGCGCCCATTACAGGGGCATTGGCAGGCCATGAGTTACTACGGTGGAGCTGTCGGCATTCACCTTAAATGAGAAGAAATATCACGAAAACCTCGAACAGCTGAGCCCCGGTTCTGATCCCAGTACCCTCGGCAATATAAGCCAGTGCGTTACCACCGCTAGGCTGTCGATGGGTTTTAAAATTTAAATAAAGGACATATAAATAAGTATGAAATAATCCTCAATTATTTGAGAAGTTGTTCAACAGTAATTGAATTTATGTGTTTAGAAACTCTTCGGAGGAATAGTAATATTTGGATCAATATCTTCAGACAATTTTACTAATGTTTGCTTCCTTCTTTAGATAAGTATACGACGTTTTGATGTAACTAATATTTCAGGGATGATGGTTTGACAATTTTCACTTTCAGTGACTATTTCCCCATTTTCTTATTTTTAGTAAAAGTTTTTACGTTTTGAAAACCCCTTTATCAAACGCGTATAAAATAAATTCATTATTTTATACAAAATGCCTACGCATTTTCTAAATACGGACTGATTCTTGAAAACCGTCTATGATTCAGCTTCAATCTCCTCTGTTGTGTCAAATCTTTGCCTCCTCAAAAAGTCGCACTTAGCCAAATCTAGCCAGCATGTTGGATGAGGAACAACGGGCATATTGTTTTTTTACCAAGAACTGCTGCTGTATCAGAAAAGCGGTATGTGGTATCACGTTCTCATTATGTAGAATGCAGTCGTTCCTGTTCAATTGTTTAGATAAAATCCGCTGATATGTGACGTAAAATAATCCCACAATGTTGCAGATGTCTTCGATGATCTGCCTACGAACATTCACAACTGTATTCCGAACAACAATGACAATTTCTTGTGATGGTCGGCCGGATCAATGTCGTCATCAACTGATCGGCAATTTTTGAAATTTAAACAAGTCGGAAATTTGTATTTGACACAAAATATAGTCCTCAAATGTTTCCTTTAACATTGTGCGTGTTTCTACTGCATTTTTACCGAGTTTAAAACAGCACTTAATACAGGTACGCTGTTATACACGCTGTCTATACAGCTCCACCTAGTATTGTTTGATTGTAACTACGTCCGTTTACCCGAATGGTTAAAATTTCGGGAACTTTTGGATACCACCTCGTATATTGCGTCGCATTATGTTCATAATGTATAGAGAGTGGTTACTATATATAGTAAATAAGTATTGCTAATGTCATTCCTATTTAAAGCTATTATTTCAAATCATATTGCCATATCAATTTGTAGATTCTCTGAAAATGAAATAAAACACGCTTGGAATGTAGGGCGTTCTGCTGTCATTCCCGAAAAATCTAAGGAACGCAATCAAAGTATCTATAATCTGTTTAAAGCAGAAATTTAATGAAAAATCGTTGCTGACATACTTGTGATGCGAAGGCAGAAATTGAAAGCTCCAGGAAATCTGTAGGCAGAATATTCGATGTTAAAATCCACAATTCTTCTCTACGATTCTGTTGATAAACGGGTAAATTAAGCTTTTTTAGGAGGAATCCACATACATAGGTGACAGTTTGATAATTAAAATCATTCTCATCATTAATCGGAATATTTAGAGAAGAACCTTCTAATTCATTCGTATCCAATGTACTAATCGTAGCACTTTTAGGCTCAATAAAAGACATAAATGATTACAGATTAGTTAAGATATGCCCACTGTCTTCCTCACAATTGAACCCGATGGAATGAGAAGACACTAAATTATTTAGATGTTCAAAATGATCCTCACAAACATATATTTGTTTTGAATTCGAAGATGAAGAACTTTTAATAGAGTTCAACCATACCTGTTTTCTACCATCATCAGAAGGGATAATGAGGAAATGTTTATTTCGATAACTCGAATCGGGAAAAATATTGGAATAATATCGATTTTCGCAACTTGGAATTTTACATTTATATTTGTGCGTACTTGGAAAAGTAAATTTTTATGCAAAATATAGAATTAATTACTACAACAATAATAATAATAATAATCAAAGTTACCCAAAAAACTTGTTCTAAAATAATTTCTAAACACTACACCATTTTGACGTATTTTTATTGTATTCTGGCTACCGTGCACTGTTGCCATGTCGCATACTCTTATAGTTAACCATATTTATGCATATATGTCTTAAGAATATGAGCAACGAAGGCTTTTTGGTGAAAAGATCGCTAAAAACTATCATTCTTCATACCAAAACCTTCTTTGATATTTAATTATAATCCTCTTAGATACGGAGACTACAAAGACTTGGCAACAATACTATATTTAGTACGCCATATGAAACCGAGATAGCGCACACATCTTGCCCGAAATTTCGTATTTAATAATACATCCTGACATGTAGGAACCAATATTTACTGTCTTGGAGTTCCATCGCACAAAAAATATTTTTGGGACTTTCGTACTCAAGCTTTTGTTAAATTATCAACTTTATCTGTAAGTTATATATTATGCAATTCTTACACACGTATTTTAAATTTTAAAAAGTGTATTTTAAACTAAATCTTCCTTGCTAAATTAAAATTTCATTAGAAATTGAGCAGTCTGTGTGATATTTTATATGTTCTTTGATAATTGTTTTGTAATATGTACATGTATATACGCGGTAAGTTCCATACGTTTTCGTCCTAACGCATTTGCGTACCCCGCCATCGCTAACGGTGTTTGTATGATATCAATATTCAAATGCTTAAAGTCACATGGAAATTTAATCCCTGTAGTTTAAGCAACTCTGTTAGGACTTCTAATTGAGTAAGAATATGTCACCATGTCTAATATTACAAAATAGGCGCCTCACTACAGTTCTTGATAAAAAAATTGAAGCAAATCAATAGGTAAATTGGACGAAAAAACTACGTTTGTACTATAAATATGTTGAAGATACATTGCGATTTGAGCGATCACTAAGTACCTAGTATCAATCAATTATTCATCTTGTTAAAGAAACCGTTCTAAATAATCATCTTTTAAAATAATCGAGAGGTAAGTAACGAATCTTTTAAAAATAGGTTCAGTAGACGATTGGTACCTAAACTTCGTTCGGCTGTACAGCGACTAAGTATATAACGTAATAAAAACATTTATTACGGGCGGTGAAATTTATCTATCCCTGGATTGGAAAAGGACAATGAACCACTTCCCAGAAAAAAAGTCTAACCGTTTACTGAAAAGTCGTTCCAACAGCTTTTTTTAGACTGTCAGGGTATTCCGTTGATTAATTACTAGAAATGTAATATCTCTTTATGCCAAGGTTTTATATAAGTTTTCACAAAATGTAAAACAAAAAAAGGAAGCTTGCTTACTAGAAAGTGCGTTTATTTTACCATAGCGCACCTGTATACATGTCTGATGTATAGACTGTTATTTGAA
Source organism: Melolontha melolontha (assembly GCA_935421215.2). NCBI lineage: Eukaryota > Metazoa > Arthropoda > Insecta > Coleoptera > Scarabaeidae > Melolontha > Melolontha melolontha. The sequence continues at coordinate 217,095,564 of OW285235.1, forward strand.
AGCGTAAATTCAAAAAAATTTATTGCTCTACGCATTCCAAGCCTCGCACCTAACAATTATTTTTTGTTTAGGAACTTGAAGAAAGCAAGATTTTAGGATAATAATGGAGTGATAGCAGTTCTGAATAACCATTTTTAGAGGTTAGCTTCGGAGTACTTTCACATCGTATAAATGAATTTTGGTCTAAGATTACATCGAAATATAACATGTTTTATTTCACTTCTTTTCTACCTAGGACCTATAGAAATCATAGCGTAAATAGCTAAAAACATTGATGAAATACATAATATCAAGCACCAATATGATGTATTCTTGGATAGAAATTTCTCAAACTATATTTTAGCTTCTTAAACTTCATATCCAAAGACTTCAACTTTATATTTCCAGACCGAGTCTGTATTTGAAAATACATCGTGTGTTAACGTTAATTAATAAAAATAAACCACAAAAGAAAACAAATATTGTTGCACCAATTTGGTGAGTGAAAATGAGAACACGCCTATAAGTTATAAACTTGCTCGTTAGCTTTATATTGAATTTTCTTTTATACGAGGGCGATTCGTAAAGTAAGTTCCGTTTCCGCCTAGTGAGCAGAGGCGCGAAAGCGCTGCGGTGTAGTCTAGTTCAGTGTGAGTCTGATAGTGCTGGTGAGAGAATCGCTTGGACATTCTTTCGTGCTATTTTGGTCGTTTAAAATGGCTGCTGCAATTGAAAATCTCGCCGACTGAATTGCGTGCCATTATTCGGCACTAACTTTTCTGACACGTTACGATGTTGAAGATTTCCTCAGGCATATCCTAACAGGTGTTGAGAGTTGGGTCGCTTGTGTCAGCTTTGAAACGAAAAGACAGTCAATACAGAGGGCGCTCTAACTCGCTTACGAGAAAACTTTAAAGTGCCGTCAAACTTTTTCTTCGAGAAAAGCCATAGTCACTGTCTTGTGGGACAAGAAAAGCGCCCTTCAGGTAGATTTTGTTGAACGAGGGACTAGAATAACAAACACAGTGTTACAGCATGGCTTAATGTACAGGCGGCAGAGTTCTATGAAGAGGGCATTAAAAAGCTGGTTCATCGCTATGAGAAATGTCTTAATCTTAATAGCAATTATGTAGAAAAATAGCTAAAAGCAGTAGCTTTATGTATATAATAAAAACTTCATCATGTTTTGGTGTTTTTTTTTTAATTAGCCAAACAGAACTTACTTTACGAATCGCCCTCGTTTGTCGATGAAAATATGTGTTATGTTCCCATTCAGTCTGGTCGTTACTAGTTGCAAAAGGAATGATAAAAGTAAATGGGAGCTATATTAATGCTAAAATGAATGTCATGTGAGTAAGGATTCATTATTTGGAGTCTTAATAATGATGTTTTAACATTTTCAAATCCTTTTTTTTTTGTTGCTAAAAGAAAACTTTTACCGAATCTTATTTAATTAAAAGAAATGTAAATAAGATTCGGGAAAGCAAAATCAGCAGATATGCATCTAATATTAACTAATTATAAACATCGATACAGCGCATATGCGTTTCATTTTTAATGGAATCCACACCTTTATTGAGTCCGAATGCATCTTTATGCCTATATTCATAGATTAAAATCACGGTGATGCTTAATAAATTAAATATTCAGTAAAAAAACAGTCTTCAATTCAGTACAAGTAACTTAAGACTTGATTATTTCTTTCGAAATTTACTGTAATTGTTACAATAATCGACAATAATTCGCTGTTCATACTACTAACTTCTACGGGAATTTAACAATAACTACAATAAAGAATATGTCTATTATTACGTTGATTTCTTAGTTATCATGTGAATAGTACATAGTATTTTGTATATATTATATTCAGAAGTACTAACTTCATTTTGCCTGAAGTAATAGAAGAGGACTGTTTTATCGTTTAACACAAATTTTGCTATTTAGAAAAAAATTATTACCAAACACTAATAATCAGACCTGCGGAAATTTGGAGTAAATATAGACTAATAAGTGGCGCTGTGAATATGCTTCACCAGCTTGTAAGTACTTAAATTTATAAATTAGTAAGTATCCAATTCCTGATTGCTTTTTTATAATATAGAGAGTTAGATATGCTGGATGGTTACGAATAAATTCAACGAAAGGACTTCAGTTATGACAGAAGTTCGATCAGCTTATAGAAAAACGAACAGGATCTTCGGACGAGGTTACCAGCGTTAGATTATGAAGTCACAATAAAAAAACTTGATGTATCTCGCATGTTGAATAAGTATTTGTAAGTTTTGTTCATTCATTTGTTATATTCCTAAAGTTTACATTTTTTGCCTCCAATAATTTCCTGCGTGATTACGAATACTTTCTCCAAAGCTGTTTCAAATTGACAGAGCCATCAAAGAATAGACACGCTTCTCGAATTAGCTTATTACGATTTGGTTCCTTTCTAAATTAAGCTAATTATGTAAGCCATAATCATAAAAATCATGCAATGTTTAAATAAAAAACAGAACAAATGCATTTTGGTGTGTTAGAACTATATACTACTAGCAAAATATGATTATGAAAAAGCACGAAAGACCAGAATACTCTATTTTAAAATAGAATTTTTACATATTGTTTTATTACGTCAAAATTCAATAGTGAAAAGCAACAATAGAATTTAATTTGTTCCTTTAGATATATAAAATTAATTCAATTCGAAATTCTCAAAATTTAAATCCAAAAATTATAATTTCTATGGCTATTTCACACAGTAAACTACATATTCGAAATTATTAACGGTTGAATATTCAGAAAAAAAAACTAGATAATCATATTTCTGCAAATAATCATCGTTAGCAGTATTACATAAATACCAGGTAAGTCTAAACCTTTCTCAATTACATGTATGCAAATAACACATGTAAACTACTGTTGATTTCATAATCAGTTTTGCTTAATAATTTAAGATCCTGTATAGCAATTAACCATGCGAAACATAACCTTGAGCTCAAAAGAATTTTGATTACTTACAGTCTTAATTTGCAGGGAAGAATATTGTTGATAATTTTCATATTTATAAAAAGTATATGTTATTTAAAATCTTTGATGCTAACTTATTGTATAGCTCTTATGGATTAATGAAAAAAGAGGAATATTTTAAGTTACCTCTAGTAAAGGTTATAGTTATAGTGGAAAGATATTAAATGTAATACCAATTTCCAAATTACTTTAGTAAATGTTAATAATTTATGGCCATTAATTTTTTTTTACAAAATTATGTAACGTACAGTTGTAATGAAAATAATAACACAGGTATAAGATATTACAAATATGAAAATACTTATTAGGAACTATTCGTGAAGAACTGAAAGTGCTGAAGATTTGTGTATGCATAGCCAGAACAATCTATCCATTTAGAAAATCTCTAGATTTTATAGTTTCGCTTAGTCAGAATAATAAAATTTGCATTGTGAGCAAAGTGCAGTGAGTTTAAAATGTGGTCTGCAATATCTTTGTATAGATCTATTTGTATGTATTACGATATTATATAAAGAAAAAATAATTTAGAATTATAAAATCTATGAGAAAAATATAGTTTGGGTCGAAAGAAGCATTGTGGTACACAAGCGCATGCATTAATTTTAGATTAAGAAGTGGAGGTAGAATGTATTCGAAAGATTTAAGCTGTTTTCCAAAAATTATTTCAAATGCAATTCATCGGCAAGAAAAGATGTAATGACTTGGTCTAAAGAAGATATCTACAATGCCGAAAGACAAAAACTCGTTAAACGGAAATTCTGTCGAAGTTATAAATTTATTTATAACTTCGACAGAATGAAGGAAAAAATTGAATTTAAACATATGCTGCAGAACGATTCCAAAAATTGTAATTTAATAACAAGAAGTACCCGATATATCACACGTCTGAAGAGATAATACCAGAACTAACAGAATGAAGGCTGGTGGAACGACGAACGTAAACTAATATAATGTCAAACGACCGATACACATTAGAGACAATAACTATGGTCGCTCTGATTTGGCGATGTTTTTTGTACTATCGTATTGGTCTCGTATAGTGGATCAAGGACATTTAAATCAACTTTGTTATGTCACACACATTAGGAAAAATAATGCCATTGTATGCAGGAGAGGATATGCCACTCAAATGTGTGTTTATGCAAAACAATGACCAGACATACGAGTTCGAGAGCAAAGCAATTTTTATATGCACGTAATCTCCAGGCCTCAATTCCATAGAAAGCAATAACAATCGTAACAAAGTCAAAATATAAGATAAATGTAAAACATTAAATTGTTATATACCTATATAACAAACAGACAATTCTTAATTACAAATATATCACTAAATATTAAAGTCCATAAAGGATTTTATTGAATAAAGAGCACCATTAACAAAACTTTTAATTTCTGTTCAAATCTGCTGATGGGCATCTTTTTAAATTCTTCCGGTAACCTGTAGTATATTTTCGGCCCCCAATAATCTTTACTAAATGCGTTTGTACACGTTTCTATGCATTTCAGCTTACACAAAGCTCGTATTGCTCGTTTCTGCAACGAGACTATTCGTTCTGCTTCTGTCGAGTAAAGCCAAACTGGATCTCATATGTTGCCACACTGAAAATTGCTGTAATAGGTCATTTTGAGTGGCAATGGTTTCATTTGACGTGCACGTGCTACCTTCTGTGTTAGTAATGCTATATGCGTACTCCAGTTAAGCTTGTCGATGTTTAAGCCTAAAATTTCACAAATTTTCTGCTTCTCTGTTAACAATTTCTTTGTTTCTGAACATCTCTTCTGCTGAGATACCAGTAATCAGAACGACAGTATCATCGGCATAAAGGTAAGTTCCTAAAGTCGATAGATTTACTTCCATATCATTCACATAGATCACGAATAATCTATGTTAATATAAACTTTAACTTTGAAAATTCCTCTTCTATTTTTACAAGTTGAACTGTATATATTTTTTTGTTAAAAAATTACGTATTTCGTTGTGCGCGTACATTTTAATTTTTATAGCACTTCACTACCTCAAGACTTACTACAAAATGAAAACGTAATTTTCTTTTTTATGAAGGAAGTATATTAATATTATCAGAACAGTTTCTATCAATTTGCGTTTTTAGGCATCTTAGTCTCGCCAAAAGAATAATAATTTGCAACGTTTTTCACATATTTACCTTAGTAAAATTGTTCATTGTTTGTTTTAAAACTAGATACGTTTGTGAGTGAAGAACTCTAGTCTAAATTATATTTGAAATATTTGTCTTTCTGGGTTATTTTAAATAAAACTAACGATAATTTAAACACACTATATTAATAATAAAACACACTAAATAACATTTAATAACTAATGACTAATAATAACAGTATTTATTTCACATTTATATACAATATCAATTCGACGGCGATCACTCGTTGAATGAATGTTTTAATCCCTTTCTCGGCGGCTTATATATATAGCCCGCCGAGGACCATCCGGGCTTTCGTTTTATTCTAGATTGTCCGGGAGACGGACGATGCGTGAGCGCGTGACGTCGGTGCCCGACACATCACAATATGAATCAGCAATAAGAAGCAACTTAAACCATTTATAAATTTCACTTAATTATTTGTTTTTAAGTGACTAGTTTCTAGATTATCTTTTAAGACTTCGTATGGAGCTGAAAATATAATGCATATAATGCAAGGGCGAATTTTTTTCAGTAAAAAATTCAATTAATTAACGTCGTATATGTAGAAAGCATTTATTTCATTCACATCACATCGCGAAAATGCAACTGATTTGCCAACTGCGGGCACAATATAATATCTGTTCTTAATGCAATTTATGGCATTCCCGTGATTCGAACTTCAGTCCCTTAATAGCTCAAAGATTAAGAGCGTAGTCCGGCAAACCAGAGGACGCAGGAGATTTTTTTCAGTAAAAAATTCGATTAATTACACAGGCCTGCATTTTTCAACTCTTTGAATGTTGATTTAAAAATTTTAACTGTTTTCTAGTAATTGGGTAGCGCTGATTTCAAATCTGCTTTTATTTTTTTTTGTATCACGTAAGGTTATTTTTCAAACCAGTAAAATCAAAAAAAAATAGAAAAAACACGATTTATTTCATTTATAAGCTAGTTTTATATTATATTTAAAAAAATTCAAAAATATACACATAGAAACTATTAGAAATAGTTATTTATTCTTTATGCTTCTTAAAAAACCTTTTCGTTTTTCAGAAAAGCTTCGTTTCGTTGTTTTTCTGTCATATTAAGCTAAAGGAACATCTGAAGGTAGTTTCTCGGGCAAGCAAATTTTTTTGTTTCAACCTAGACCCCAGTACTTCAGAAAGATCTTTTGAAAGTCCCAAATCTCTTACTAAATCATTCAGTTCGGCTTGTGAAAATAGCTGATGTTGGTTTTGACCTGAGGTTGATGGTTCAAAATCACTATCCATCTGTACGGAGCCGGAAGTTGAAGAGGTTTCAATATCTTCTTGTAGTACTTTGGGAGGTATAGGTACATGATCACTGTGAGGAACTGGTCTGATAGCTGATTTAATATTGTTTGGGTACAAAATATGTTTCAAAGTTTTTCTATTATGCCCGTTAATATCACAAAGACAAAAGTAGCAATCTTCATGATGATTTTGCGGTTCTCTCCAAACTATCGGTATTCCAAGAGGAAGGCTTTTTCTATTCCCTTTGGTCCAATGTCTTAAACCTTCTTCACATACCTTACAAACAACGTGCGGTGCCCAATCTTTATCTAGATCTCCTAATTTGATTTTGAAATAAGCATAATATGCATTTTTCACAAATTCACCAATTGGTCTCTTAAACTTTTTCAAGACGATATATCCACAAATATAACAGAAATCATCTGGTTTGTTTTTGCAACACCGGCTAGACATATTTTTAAGCAATGTTTATTTATCAAATACCACGCACAACACTAAAGACAAATTAATTTTACTTGTTTACTGATCGACACTCAGAGCTATAATGAAGTAAATGACATTAAAATATACATTTTGTTTGGAGTGATAAACTTGAAATCCTTCTTCGCAGTACTAATGTGAAAGCATAATAAATAGGATTTAGCAGGTAAAAATTCCCGGAAATCTTGTCCAAAATTAATACATGTAATAAAAGATTTACATCAGGTAATGAGAGCTTATTTAACAAATTTCTTTAAAACCACAACAGAAAATCATTTTTGGGTTAATACCTAGAATTTGAAGTAGTACATTCATTTTAAAATGTATTAAAACGCCTATTATAAGATTTTTTTAATATTTTTTTTCTTTTTCTTTTGTGCAAAAAAAAATCTGTGGGTGGTAGAGACCAACTGTATTTTAATTAGTTATTGCTATATAAAAACAGCTTAACAAACAAAAATCACGTCATCACAAATTTTATGCAGGCCTGTGTTAGCGTTGTATATGTAGAAAGCATTTATTTGATTCACATCATTTTGCGAAAATGTAACTGATTTGCATAATGCAGTTGTCTTTAAATAATGTAAAAATACTTTATCACGTTCTGGTACTCAATAACAATTTTATCTATTAGATGTATCTAATTTTTCATGTCGGCAACCTCCAAGCTAAGTCTTAAAGGACTGTAAAATGTTAGAAGTGAACAATGGAAGAAGAACATAATTTCAAACACAAATATCCATGTGCATCTATGATAGTAAATTATTGTTTGTAGCAAAATTTGGTAAATGCTGTATTGAATGGCTTGGCGATTTTGGGGAAATTATTTGTATTTCTTTCCTAAAATCTACAATTATTTAATAAATAAATTGAAAAAGTACGATAAGTCGATGCAAAAAATCTGGGATTTATGTTTCGACAATTTATAAAGTTATAAAAACAAGAAACGAATGGAGTTATAAATGTAAAATACAAATCTTATTTTTTTATTTCTTTACATGACAAAAACATAATGGTTATTCGACTACATTCGTAAAAATATATTAAAACAAGTGGTAATTTTATCATTACAACAGAATAGCCGGAGTAAAGCAAAAAGTGTTTCTCATAGCAATGTCATCAAATTGAATCTTAGAAAGGGAAAAAAGACATGCCAATCGATTGGTTGAGAAGAGTTTACTCGAACATTACAAATAAATTGTATCATTATCTCTACGAATTGGTAGTAGATACTAATTTGATCTTAAGAATATTTTGTTTTCATCTGACACCCATTTTTCTGTTACGCGCCTGCGTATATTTAAAAATTCGTAGCTCTAGTTTGTATTTACCGTAGATTTTTGACCCAAGCACTAGTTTCTAATTTTATCCAGAACATTTTCAAATGAGTTGCAACATTTTTCTTGTTCTTGAATGGGTTCTTGAAACGTTAAGCTTTTAGTATATAGTAAGGATAAATTTCATGCAGTTTTACGATATTTGAGATTTGAATATGTTTAGTTTTTTTTTTAATTAGCTATATATTTTACAAATAAATAAAACACATAAGATGTTTTAGATTTACACTTTATTAATAAGATAATGACAGCTGCTTCGCTAACACAGTAGCTTCTTCAAATTCAACTTAAGACTAAAGATACATACAATATAAAGCGTTAAATCAGGTAGTTGACCCAAGTTAAAATTCTAGGAACTACAACATATATATTTAGCTTTTTGAAAACTATACTATGTCCTACTTGTGTGAGGTTTAAGTGTAATAATATAACATAAGCAACTAAGAAACAATATTTCAATGGGTGAACAGATTTAACAATGGGGATGAATTCAAGTCTAATTTATAGTTTAGTAACATTTCTGAGTTTTTGAGTTTATTAATTTCTAAAGACTAAACAATTTAGTTTTCTACCTTTATTTTCTACATGTATAATATCGAATTGTAAATTAAATTCGTGTTCATTCTCTATTAAATGATTTGAGTAGGTTGAGTCAGTTTTCTTATTGATATAAGAATGATAGTGGTCTTGGATTTGTTTTTTAAAAGTTCTACCTGTCTGTCCAATATATGTTTTGGTACATGATCCGCATGATAACTTATAGACTCCTGATTTATTGTCTTTGGTAGTTTTTTCTTTATTATTTTTAATATATTTGGCTAGATTATTATTAGTTTTATAAGCGATATTAATGTTTTCTTTTTTTAAGGAATTTTGATAATTTAAGTTGCTGTTGACCTATGTAAGTAAATGATTTAAACTGCTTGCCTGACTCCACTTTAATGATCGGTTACACCTCCCTTAATAATTTATTGACAGATTTTTTAAAAATTAATTTATCTATTAGATTTGGGTCATATCCGTTGTTGTGAGCGATTTGTTTTATAATATTATATTCTTTATTATAGTCTTCATTGGACATCGGGATGTTAATAAGTCTATGTGTTATGCTGTGAAAGCCGCTACCTTGTGTTGGACCGGGTGGTTAGATTTATTATGTATCGTAGTATCTGTATGAGCCACTTTGTGGTAAATAGAAAAATGGACCCTATTGTTTACACGTTTTAAAGTGAGATCCAGAAAGTGTATACTATTGTTAAGCTCCTTTGCTATCGTAAACGTGATATTAGGATGAATGGAATTGATAAATTCATAAAGAGTGTTCAACTGCCTATCTGTACCTATATATCCTATCAATATATCATCAACGTATCTGTACCAAAACAAAATGTTCTTCACGTATCTGTCATTATGAAAAATCGTATTTTCCAGGTAATCCATATAAATTTCCGCAAGTAAACGAGAAAGAGGACTTCCCATGATAAGACCTTGTTTACAGAGGTAGAGTTTGTTATTGAAAGAAAAGTAATTTTGTTCTAGGCAGACTTTTAGTGAATCTAAGATCTCTTCTTTTATTTTACTTTTATTTGTTATTACTTTTACTATATATTTTACTTTTATTCGATAATCTTCAGTGAAGGATCATATTAGATTCGAGTTTTTTAAATTTTTTTTTTGTATTTGGGTCTTACATTAGCGTAATTAGCAAAAAGGAATGATTTAGTAAACTTAATTGGATATGATAATATAGTACCTATGTACAATTGCGGGTTGTCTTACATTGAATTGCTTTGCTATTTTGGCATTAGTCCTACTTTTAAATTACACTTACATATACGGTTCTTTCGCGTTTATTAGTAATCGATACCTTTGGATACGAAAATCCCTTTATATCAAAAAATCTACTTTATAGTAATAAAGCTTAACTGCCCCGCTTTATGATCTCGCAACTGTGTATAAAAATTAAAGCATGAATTTTATATTCATAATGTATTATAAACAGTAATAATATGGTAAAAAGTATTTTGATCTATCTAATATAGCTCGGTTAATTCAGCTACTAAAAGCTAAATAAAGGGTAAACTGCTTGGCAAAAGTCGAATTTCTCTCCTTACAGAGTCAATCGTTGACTAGAATTTAAAAAGAAGTCTCCTATAAGAACTAAAGTATAATGGTAAATGTTGTGGACTGAGATTTTAAGTACATCATGCTGACAGGTTAATGTTAATAATGCTACATTCTAGGTTGATTCGCTACGCGCGTATACATATAATATTCGAGGTCCCTCAATTCTTGAATATGATTTGATTGAAAATTACAATTATTCTCTTTAGCGTTAATTATAAGCTATAGCTTTTTGTTTGTATTGTTGTATTTGTATTGCCAAAGGACAATAACATTTCTCGTATGAAATTGAATATTTTTGAATTACTTTTTCTTTTTTTGTTGTTGTCCCCGAAGCGTTTTCGAAGTGCAACTATCGGTATTTGTAATCTCGTGCCAATACAAATTCTATGATAAACCACCATATCAGTGAATATAATTAGATCTTTGGGGATTGTATACGATTTATTTAAAAATTCCTAAAAGCATAGTAAACATTTGATAATTCTTGAATAGAATTGTTGTTTGACATCGTTATAATATAATTGCTATAGCATCTTCAAACACCTTTACGTCAATTATAGGGAACATTAGTCCTAAGTAGAGCTTGGAAAATATGCAGTAAAAAGCATACAAGATAAACTATTAAATTATGCCCTTAAACATGTGTTTACAATTATTGTACTTAACTTTATAGGTAATAAAATAATTATTAGATTAATAATATCAAACTCTAATATAATAAGAAAAAGTGTGTATTCATGTTAAAGTTACATAGAGTGTTTAAGGTTATAAAAAAATTATAAAACAATTGCTTTATTTATGCAATTATTTATTTTAGGTAGTGTGAAAACAATAAAAATGATATACTAAATACATATCTACTAATATAATTTATAAAAATATATACTAAACATATTTTCTATTAACAATATCTATATTTAAATTTTAAAATCTTACAATTTTTTTAATTAAATGCTTTTCTAGATTGTCCATTGCAAAACTCTCGTCGTTCACTTAAAATTTAACTTCTAACTTGAAAATGACCATTCAACTTCCCAGGAAGTTATTAGAGCATACTTCAATTTGCACATTACATTTGGACTGAAATTGATACTTTCTTCAAATTTTCTTTGCAGGATATCATTAATTTGCTTGAGCTTTTTAAATCCTAGATTTTTGTCTAACACCGAAATATTATTTTTGCCTTCGAGTTTCAACGACTTTGAATTTACTTGAGAAATACTTTCGTCCAATGAAAATCCTCTGCTTTCTGGTTTTGTGATTGCGGTAGCAATACACAAACTTAGTAATTGACTAGTAATTAAAATGTTTTCAAATAAACCAATGCATTTTCCAATTGCTGCCTAGTAATCTGGATCAAAATAGCAAATAGCATTCTTCACTTGTTCATAATTTTCGACCAGAAAATATACCTGAACTCGAAGTGGAGCTTTAACCACTTTCTTCACGTTACTTACTAAACCATTAACTAAAGGAAATTCTGATTTAACAGTTTCGGCTACTCTATTTAATCTATATATTAAATTAATTTTCTGCTGCTTTCACTATATACGAAGCACGGTCAGTTACCATTAGTAATACGTTTTGTAGTGGTAATTTTTTCGGCAAAAAGAAACTAGTTAACGTATCATTAACGAACCTAGCGATGTTTAAATTATTCGTTTTATCTAAGACCTTTACACCAATCAAATATCCTTTCCTTGGCTATCCTCGTTCAAAGCTCCAATCATAAAGTTAGCAATATACCTTCCCCGAACATTTGTAGTTTCGTCGACAGAAAACCATACATTTTTAATTTCATTTTGAACTGTGTTTATCATGTCTTCAAGGTTACGGTCGTCATAGTTCTTTCTCAAAGTATATGATGAAGGCACATTGACATTTTCTTTAGAGTGGTGTTTCTTTAAGAAATCTTGGAACAATTTCTTGTCCAGATTATGAAGCGGAATATTACACCCAATAAAAAGATTACACAGATCTCTTGAATAAATTTCTTGCTCACTGTTGTCTCGATGTTATCGATTAATTGTTTTTGTATCATATGATTTGATCCACGTTTTTTGAATTGATGGCTTTCGGTTCCTAAGTGTTGATCTACTTAAAATTTCTTGTCACATTTTATCTATATAAATATGTAATACGTTAGTTTAAAAAACATATAAAGATAAGAATACAATAATTTAATAACTTGAAAACAATTTATTAATATAAAAATTAAATAACTAAATAAGCATAAAAAATATAAGTGTAAGCAGTGTGTTTTTTTAGTATAAGCAGGATTTCTTAAAAAAATATATGCGTGGTTATATATACATAGGTACTTACTCGTTTGTCGCACAGCCCGCAAAAAAATTATGTAGTTGTCGATGATCTGCAAATCCTGTTTATCTTGAATCCACTTTCGCAATAAAGTCGATTTTTCAGAGGCTGGTTTCGGCATTTTTACTTTTACACTGCACTATGACCAGTTGGGAAAAGTACGTATTGCTGACAACGTATAATATATATGTATACATATATATATATATATATATATTTATATATATATATATATATATATTTATATATATATATATATATTTATATATATATATATATATATTTATATATATATATATATATTTATATATATATATATATTAGGGTGGTCCTTATTTTTCAACTTTGTTGTTTCGACCGTAACTCCCCGTCAAAATGTTCGTTATAGTATAAAAATACGGTGTGCAAAAAATTATCACGATTGGGCGAGGTTAAGACGTGGCTCATCGCTCTGGAAATTTGGTTCAAAAATATTAAAAATTTTCTTGGATGTAAAAAATACATTTATTTATACAAAAAAATATATTTTACTCTAATTTTAACATATTTTAAATTTCCTTGAAACGATGTCGTCTTAAAGCTTCTCTGGTTTTCATATAAACCCAAATTTTTAAGGTCTAGAATACAAAGTAAAATCTATGTATTTATATACATATATGGTGACATATTTCTTAAGAAAATAAATGAAAATTCATAAAAAGATAGAAGAATGGTTTACTTTTGGAAACAGAATTAATAAATAGGAAAAACATAAAACATTTACTTATTCCTTGTGGCCACAGATTTGATAATGTTACAAGATCTCTGGCTGATAAGGGATAAATAAAAATGCTTTGTTTTTAGTTATTTATATGTTATTTTATTTCAAAAGGAAATATTTGTTCATATTGGGGTAGAGTTTCCGATAAGCCGCAACAATTTGCACTATCTATTGCTTTTCTTCTTCATCCCTGGATGACACTAAATTAAAATCTTCCATTAGCTTAACTGTTCGTTCTGCCGACTCATTAACAACATTCATATTTCCAACGATATTAAGGCCAACGTTAAAACTAGGTTCATTTACCCATTCCTTTGGACCTTTTTTTAAAAAGTCCATTGGAATACCAAACCTTTTAAAAAAATTACGTGATTTTTGGGTTATAAAATATTCGATGTTCTTATAAGGATATTGGCTTATAGTATGAGGAGCTACGATCAATTTTTTTTAATTCGCAATCAGTAGGGTTATCCAGAGCTTGCACCATGATTCTTCGACTCATATGTAACATTTAGATCATAAAACGCTGCTGTTTCTGGGGTTAAATACCACAAATGATTACTTAATTTGCTTAGTGACGCACGACTAATATTCTCACCAATAATTTTGTAAGCATGTAAATCTTTTAGCAATCTTAAATCCTGCATAGGGGCTTCTGCTGCAACTGATGCTTGTATCCAATTTTTTAAATACACCCTTACAACAAAGATGCAAATGTCACGAATACTAGTTATCTCCAATTGTATAATTTTAAATTCGTTTCGAAATAAATATAATTTAAGGCAATAAATAGCTTTCGACATCCAGCGGGCGTGATGAAATGCTCCAGGCTTTTTGAAGGTAAATTCCGGAACTGTACTAACAAGAAAAACTATACCTACTTAATTGAAGAAGCTCTTTATAATCATCACGTGGTTGTTTTACTTCAAGATTTTGAGATGCAAATTTTATAATGTCGAATACACTCCCGACTGCATCCTTCACTTTCAGATCTTCAACACCACTCATAAAGTTAATTTTTGCCGAGCGTCTCTAAACTTCTGTCTTAGGTTTACGGTAATTTTTTTACACTTTTTACATAGGCTTTTATTTTTAACACTATTTCTGTTAAGTAACACACTCTTCTAATTGACAATTTTAATCAATTGTCATTTTATAGGGGAAGTCTCTTTTTAATTTTCTTAAATGCTGCACCACAGTGTTGCCAACTTTTCTTAACAAAAACGCGTAAGAGTATTCGAAAAAAGGGGTAAAACCCTATATTTAGAACTCGTTGGCTTAAAAAAATATCTATGCTTGTAAACTATTATCAGGATATGTAAATAATTTAGTTGCCGCCACAATTTTTGAAATTTGATTCCAATTAAATTTTTATAATCAAATTCTTGTTACAAATCGTGGCAGTTACCCTAAATTTAATTAAGTTATAATAATAAAGTTATAGGTATATTGTATACTAAAAAATATAAATACATAAAAAAAAATTATATTTCTATTCATTTTACCACCTTGAGAGGCGGTGCGCCACGCCTTCCCTTTGTTCGATACGCACAATTTTTGGAATACCGTATTTTTACACAAAAACAAACATTTATATAGGGAGTTACGGTCCATCAAAAATTTTTTCTTCCATACATCTAAAGACCAGCCTAATATAAGTAATATATATATAATATATATATATTGAGTTGAAGCAAAGAGAACGGATAACAAACACTCCTTCAGTGCGACCGTACAACTTGTGTAGTCTGTGAATCCCCGCTTTCAAAATATTTATCGAATGAATCGTACAATAACCGACAAAGTATTTATATGTTAAAATTTATGTGTTAGCATTAGTTTAGTAAATAAAGACTCTTGTTGTTGCATTGACTATATGAAGAAATTTACGTGGAAAAATTACATTCAAATTTTGAAAACAGAAATTAAAATATACAGCGAAGATTTACATCACAATGTAATATTTATAAATAGTGGTACAGTGTGCTTTTACAGAACTATTAAAAAAACTATTACGACATTCTCATTACAAAATCGCCAATGTCAAAATTTTTAGACATTTGGATAGAAACCTTCATATATCATTATTGGATTTTGGATATGCATTTTTAAAAAAATACTCACAATATGCCGTTATACACTTAACATGCACTTTGCATATTTTCGAAGCTCTACCCATGAGTTATTACGTCTGTTCTCGTAGAGCGACTTAAAGGTATTTGACTGCTAGCATTCGCCTTACACGGGAAGGAACACCACGAAAGCATCCTCAGAGATCGAGCTCGGACTCGATCCCGTAACCACCGGCACGATATGCCAGTGCGTTACCACTGCGATATTGCGCAATTTCTTTAATAATCATATATTTAAAAAATATATGTGATAATTATATGGCGTGGACCAATGAAATTAATTACACTACATTAAAAATTTAGGTTTGTTGGCTGGAGTTTGAATTTTAATAGGTGCTAATGACTAAATATGTTGTCATGATTTCAAACATGATTTAGATTTTTCGTTATCTAATCCAGATACAACACAAATTACGAAATAAAAAATCATTGCTTTTTACGAACGTAGCTTAGCTATAGTGTATTTAATAATAACAAATTGACATTTACATTTTAATATATCAAAAAATGCAGAAATACTAAATAGTATTAATTAAAATTCTGAAGCTGTCGATAAGACCGTTGTCTCTTTGTTTGAAAAGACCGTTTAATCGTTTTTCTTTTATGCGGAGACACAGGGATGTCTCTTTTTAAACACCAACAGTAGTCGGCCATCATCTTTGTATTCCATCTTCCCTGGTTCCTCTCTCCTTGTTTTTGGCTCATTTGTGCAAGACCTACATACAAAAAGTGAATTTTGATGCTCATATTGCAACTTAAATCGCGAAGCTTTTGAACAAGTTTTTCACAATCCCGTGATTCATGATTTCCTAGGAAAGTTTTCCGTTGCACTTTCGAAAGTAATACAGGCTTCCCTTTCAATGGCAGTCATAGTAGTTTTAAAGTGACTGCAAAACCAATTTTCTAATTTGGAGGCCAATGAACATACCTTCCTTAAATTTTGCGTTAAACAAACCGGGAAATTTACTACTAAGGTACTTAAAGCAATTTCCATCTATGTTCAATGCTTTTACAAATTGGTTCATTATACTTAATTTGCACGAGTACTATGACTGCACCACTTATATACATTCTGTGGTTAAGTGAACTCTACATACAAGTCAGCATACGCTCAGACAAATTTAAACATGCACAGGCTCCTGTACTGAGGCAATTATTTAATACGATTACGAATACAGAGCTGAGACTATAGTTTCCGTTACGATTTGCGCAATTCTTGGCAGTTCTTTGTTACTAAATTGTGAAAAATCTTTACGTGAAGAAACGGCCTTCTGTTTACCAATCAGTAAACTTGTATAAAATACTAGCACATGCTTCTCTTTAAACCACAGATATACTGTAAACCACAGTATTATGCAATAATTTATCAATATCAATGGTATAATTATTATGCCTCAAATTAATTCCGAAGGATAGATGTTATATGCAGGTGAGATTATTTCTAATTATAACCAGTTAGTAATAATTGTAAACATTGAGAGTTTACCATGTTTTGCAAAAAATGTTCTTAATTTTTCGTTAATTATTGGTGAAATGTTCATCCAATCAGGGAAGATGTTAAAAATTTGTTTTTGGCTTCTTGTATTTGGTTTTCCTAAAGAGGAAGACAGATTTGTGAATTTTGTAAAGGATGCAATCAATGTTGGCACTGTTCGAAAGTAGTGCTGATACCTGGAAGTTTGTCCCGGATATTTTTCTTTCAAAAATGTCTCGCGATTTGAGAAGGCGTCAATGACATTAGAAAAAGATTATTAATTTAGAGAAACCTGTATTAGATTCAATTGCTACTAGTACTTACTAGTACTTAATCACTTTATAATAACGCTGAAATGGAAGAAAACCATCGAAAAGAAAACAAGACACTTTTCCATTGTGACATCCTCTCAAATTAGTGCAATATTAAATAAAAATTGATGGATTTTGGTTGATATTTTGTGTCTAATTGTGAGGTGTGTCTATAAAATAACGATACAGATGCTACTACAGACGAATTTACACATACGTCAACGTCGTATGACCAGCAGCTGTGTAGGGTGAACCCTTCTTTTTCGATTGCCACCCCTCCACTGTCTGTAGATATAATTGTCTGGCCGTGGCTTGCGTTTGTATAAAATCTATTTTTTGTGTTGCTGGAAAAGTGTTTTAATACAGCAAAGAATTACTGTGAAATTTCATATGAAACTTGGAAAAACTACTACTGAGATTTATCCTTTATTAGAAGTACAGGGTTGGCCATTTAAGGTTGCGGTTTTTGAAGTCTTATTAAACATACAAAACATTAATTAAAAAAAATGACTTATTTGTGCAATTAAACAAGATCTGCGGTTTAATAAATCAGGTTTTCGAAGTGAGAGCCTCGAGCAACGATAACATTTCGCAGCCTCTTCTCAAATTCTCCACAAACTGCCTGAAGTGTGGCGTACGGTATCGCTTCTATTCGCTGCCGTATTGCCATTTGAAGGTCATCCAGGGTGTCTATACCATCGCGATATACCGTATCTTTTAATGATCCCCACAGGTAGAAATCGCAAGGATTGAGGTCTGGACTATATGGTGGCCATGTTATCCCTCCGCCTGTAAACTGTTGAGCGTCAAGACCAATGATTCTGTTACCGAAATGTTCTTCAAGAATGTTGAAAACTTCTTCCGTGCGATGCGGACGAGCCCCGTCTTGCATAAACCATGCATTCTCCACCATATTTAATCCATGCGCCACGGGAATAAAAGAAGGGAATAACGCGATTTTTAAAACCGCAACATTAAATGGCCAACCCGTTATATGGTAATGAATGTTTATAACGTGCGCGGGTATTTGAGTGGTTTAAGTGTTTCCACGGTAGCCGAGAAGACGTTAAAGATGCCCGCCCGAGGCGCCCTTCCACTTCAGAAACGGATGAAAATATAGAAAAAATCGATAATCTGTTCTGACCTGACCGTCGGTTATTTGTTCGTGCGATTGTTGAAATTGCATAAATTGACAAAGAATGCGTAAGGCAAATTTTACGTATGAACTTAAACATGCGAAGAGTGTGTGTGAAAATAGTGCCAAAGATTCTGACAATCGAACAAAAAGAAGCTCTGTACCGACACAAGTGCTATTGAAAATAATCCAAACTTCGTTGAGAGAATGATAACATGTAATGAATCTTGGTTCATCACCAATGATCTAGAAACAGCGTCAATCAATGCACTGGAAAAGCCGAACTTCATCGAGACCTAAAAGAACGCGAATGAGCATATCAAAATCAAATGATGATTGTTTTTTTTTTCAATATCCGATTGAGTAGGTACCATTACTACCTTAAGGTTCTTGCTCAACTTCATGAGAAAATCAGAAAAAAAGATCAAAATTGTGGAAAAAGAAATCATGGATGATGGTGCGAGATCCCCCAAATGCCGATTTTAAACTTTCCTCGCACTCATACGCCCTCAAGCCTTTCTTGAAATTATAATAAATCATTATCCGAAAGTTCTCTCCTGATAATTATTTTATAGGTTATTTCTCAGACACTATTCAACCGAATTGCACAAACTAAATTGCATTTGACAGATAAAGTAATGCACTATTTAATAAACAATTTGTTTTTCATAGGTAACTAGATTTTTCTATATGTGACCTTCTCCGAGAAAATGGACCTAGTGTGTCAAAAAACGGGTTTGGACTTACGAGTGGATTCTGGTACCTAAAAGGGTGTAGAATAAGATGAAATAAGTTAGATTTCTGATAAAAATTTATTTATTCAGATAACGTTTATTCAGATAACGTTTATTCAGATAACGTCATATCGATCTCATCATCGCCATAAACTGAGTCTAGTCTTTTTAAATCATCATCAAAACTGTCAGAAATATCCATTTTTATAAAAATTACTTCAAATTAACATCAGCTTAGTAACAAAATTACAAAAAAACCAAAATTGCGAAACAACTTTTGAGATATTGATACCACTCGTTATACAGTTGGCACAAGACTGAAGCGTCACTTTATTCTTTTCCTTTCTTATAGTTATTTTTATAATGTTCTTCGTATTAGTATACGCACATCAACCCTTTGCTGAGAGCGAACAGAGAGCGGCGTTGTTGCGTCGGTCACTGGTTGCGGCTTAAGAATCAAGTATCGAGATCATAACAAACAGAGCAGCAACAATAGCAAAGGTATTATCACACTAAAAGCTAAAAAAAATACGTCACCACATAGGCATGACGTCACCAAAGTCGGCACCCAATCATAACTAACCATACCAAATCTCATCTCCCAACTGAAGGTGTGTTCACAGTGATAATACGTTATGAAACTTTAAATTCGTTTTTCTCAAAACTTCATTTTCACACACTAGGTCCCTTTTCTCGGAGAAGGTCACATATATAATTGTTTCAGCCTTTACTTGATGAAATTCCATTATAACTATTATCAGGATAAAATAAACAAATTTTAATGAATTTTACTTTTTAATTGACACTGCAACGATCGTTTCGCTCCAACCTGAGCTTCATCAGACATATAACTAACTTATTTACAAATTTTTTAACACAAGTATACGGTAACAAACACATGTTTTATTAAATAGTTGAAGGAATGGGTATTTTTTATTACTAAAATGTCTATTCACAAAACATTCACTACAGTTTATACAATACTGTTCTTAAGTAATAAAACTAGGGGTTTACATTATATTACAGGGAGGTATTGCATCACAATATTAAGTTTACAATGGAACACGAAACAAATAATAGTATTAACTTTCTCGATTTAACGATTACTAGAATTAACAACAAATGTAACTTTGCAATTTACCACAAACCGTCAACTACAGATATAACTATTCATAACACTTCTTGCCATCCGATACAACACAAATTAGCGGCTTATCACAGTCTTATACGTAGATTAATCAATACTCCGTTGAACCAAACAAATTTCGAGAAAGAGTTAAATTTAATTAAACAAATATCTATCAACAATGGATATTAAAGTAATATAATACATAACATTTTAAATAAAAAACTCCTTACAAAAGCCATATCACAAGTTTACCTAATATTAAATAATAACACCCAAAAATTTAAAATGATCACGTTTATAGGCTCTTCAAGCACAAAAATTTGTAAATATTTAAGAAAGTTTGACATTAATACAGCGTATAGAACTAACAACGATTTATCCAAATTTATAAAAAACAATAAAGATTTAACAAACAACAATAAAAAGTCAGGAGTCAATGAGTTAACCTGCGGTAGTTGCCCTATGACGTATATCGGACCGACAGGTAGATCGTTTGAAATACGCATCAAAGAACATTTTTCTTCATTTAGAAATAATAAAAGTGACTCTTCATATGCGTCTCACATTAATTCAACGAACCACAATTTTAACAAAGAATTTAAAATATTACACGTAGAAAATAAGGGCAAAAAACTTAATTTTTTAGATTCACTTGAAATTAATAAATTAAAGAAAACCGACAAGATCCTAAATGATCAATTAGAAACAAATAATTCACCCTTACTCAATTTATTTATTTGATACTCAGACAGTCACATATTGTATTTTTCCATAGAATTTCTTTACCTCCCTGTAATATAATGTAAACCCCTAGTTTTATTACTTAAGAACAGTATTGTATAAACCGTAGTGAAAGTTTTGTGAATAGACATTTTAGTAATAAAAAGTACCCATTCCTTCAACTATTTAAAATAAAACATGTGTTTGTTACCGTATACTTGTGTTAAAAAAATTTGTAAATAAGTTAGTTATATGTCTGATGAAGCTCAGGTTGGAGCGAAACGATCGTAGCAGTGTCAATTAAAAAGTGAAATTCATTAAAATTTGTTTTATTTTATTTTATCCTGATAATAGATTTTTCTATTCTAAATAATTATAGCTTATCCCTCGTATGTATATATAAATTTAAAGCAAAACGTTTAACAGCATCACTCCCGTTATTTTATAGCCACACTTCGTACATTTGCCAAACATTCCACTTTATTACGGTTGCTAAGGAAGTATGAGATAAAGTTGGAATTTAAAGATGATCGAATCCCAGAGTTTTGTGTTCAGACTATTATTAACTTACTTGAACGATCTATACTTGGCTAACTATAATTAAAAATTAGAAAGACTGTGTCAATGACAATCACTGAAAGTATAATTTTAATATTTTAAATGAGGTAGGTATAATTTCTGTTGCCAAAAGTATTTTCATATAATAACACAAGTATACACGGTTTTGGATCTAAGCAACCAAAAGCTGTTTCTATGGTTATTTGGGGCGCTGAATCCGAATCTGCACTCCGTTGTTTGATTTTGGTTCCAGTTTTCGAGATATTAAATAAACACAATTTTTACAATTTTTGACATTAATTAATCTCCATTTTATTCATTAAAAAGTGTTAAATTAGAAATGAAGAGCAGTCGAACTGAGTCGCTTGTACTGTTTGGGATCTGTTTCACGCATTAAAATCCAACAGTAGTCGCTCATCATGCCCTCGTCCCAAAATCCTTGGTTTCGATTTTCGCCAAATCTTGGTGTAGTCGCTCTCCTTGCTCGTCGCTTGTATCACCCAAGTTTTCAGGAAAAAATTCGAGATGGGAATGCAGAAAATGTATTTTGAGAGACAGTCGAGCTCCAATCTTGCAGTAATTTTGCAACAAACTGTCGATTATCTGCTTGAAATCCGGGGATTTGCGGTTACCGAGAAAGTTGTGAACAACATCTTGAAATGATACCCATGCTGCTGCTTCATTGGGCGTTAAACATTTTGTAAAGTTTCTGTCGGCCATTAATTTTCGAATATCAGGTCCGACAAATATTCCCTCTTTGATTTTGGCGTACGACAACTAGGGAAATAACTTGGTCAAGTACTCAAAAGCCGGTCCTTCACGGTCGAGCGCTTTGACAAAGTTTTTGATAAGGCCAAGCTTTATGTGGAGAGGTGGCAAGAATATGTTCCGTGGGTTCACAAGTGGTATAGAAGAGACGTTTTGTTTTCCTGGTTCATAATTAGTACGGCTTGGCCAATCTTTTTTCACATAATGTTGGTCAGTTGCACGGCTATCCCACAGACACAAAAAACAGCAAAATTTGGTAAAACCAGATTGCATCCCCATCAAGAGACCAATAACCTGTAGGAATAGTATATAAATCATTTGTTCTTTAAAATTGAATTGAAATTTATTTTCAAATCGCCACAAATTTTCCATTGATGCTCTTTATATTTTATCTTGGTAAAAATTTTACATATTGTATCGTAGCATTCCTTCGTTTGTACTGCATGAGCAATCGGAATTGATGGTTTTATATTACCATTGTGTATCAGAGCAGCTTTCAGGCTGTATTTTGAACCATCTATGAACAAACGCCATTCATTTACATCGTATGGTGTATTCATCGCATCAAACAAACCGTTGATGTCATAGCAGAAGCATATATTCTCCTCTTTTTTGAAAAACGGTAAAAGCGCCTCATTTCTGGTTCTATATACAGTGACTTTTGTTTGAGTGTCAAGATATTTCCACTCCTGCATCCGTGATGCGAGCAATTTTGATTTTTGTTTCGATAAATTCAAATCACGAACCAAATCATTGAGTTCACTTTGCGAAACTAAATGTTTTTCCTCCATGTTAAAATCGCTTCCACTGTTCGTCGATGATGAACTACAAGTTTCCATGTAATTTGCACTCGTACCTGGACAAATTGGCAAAGGATCATTGCTCGCACGGGGAACTGGCTTAGACACTGATGATACTTCAGGATATTTATATTTTGATAGTTTTTTTGCATTTACACCGACGACATTCTTCAAGCAGAAGTAACAATCATCTACATGATTTTTCGGCTCTCTCCATAACATTGGCAATGAAAATGAAAAACATATTTTTTTACCGCGTGACCACTTGTATAATATTGTGCTACACGCGTTACAAAACAATTTCGGTACCCACGGCTTGTGAGTGTTTGATACAGAGAAACCAAAATAATAAAAATATGCATTTCTGATCACATTAGTAATAACTTTGCCACTTTTTCTGATCATATAACATCCGCAAACATAACAAAAACACTTTGAATCAACTTTACAATTCTGTCTTTGCATTTTCACACGTTTTGGATTAAAAAAAAAACTTTAAAAATACAAATTAAATAATGTTTCTAGCGGCGCCAACAGCTGATTGTCATTATGATAGCGCAGTGCTGCCAACATGCGCGAACTCACAAAGTCGAACCAACTTTGAAAAACGAAACCCGGATTTGAATTCAGCACCTCAAATAACGTCAAGATTTGTTCTCATCTGCTCTGATCTAAAAGTTGACCGGAATTTGTAAACTTGTGTAATTATTGTAAGGCTAAACAAAATAAATTGGCTTAAGACGAGAAATGCCTATTTAATACTTCCATAAACATACCTCGGCTACATAAGGATCTTGTAAAAATTGATCATAGCAAGAGCAGTTGAATAATGATAACAAAAGTTGTTATTATATCGCCACATGGACATATTGTACATACAGAAGACATGTGCTATATGTCCTGTAATGTATTTAGTAGACGACCATGGTTAACATAAAATTTGACAAGATTCAGAATTATGTATGAAAATTCACAAATTATTTTCAGACTTCAGTAAAGGTATAAAGTTCAGAGAGCTTAAAAAACTTCTACGAAACTTCTTACCCTTAGTATTTTCAGGTAATAATTGAATGTTGGAATATTTATGTTACTATGAAGTAACCTGTTGAAGTTGCTATAAAAAAATAATTTGTGCAAGAGGGTATTCATATCTAGTTAGCCTAGGCCATTTTCCTTGAATAAAAAAATCTTATTATAATGGCAAGAAATAATGACATTTTAAAAGTGTCATTGTAAAATCTTACCTCAAGAAGTTGAAGTATTGCTGTGCAGTAAATTTTGAAAGAAATCATGTCTAAATGCAAATCTGAAAATCGACAAATTGGAGTATCGAGGCATCATCAAATACTTGTATTTGAAGAGGGTAATTGGTGAGGAAATTTACAAAGATGTGTTTAACACAATTGGCGATCAATCCCCATCATATGTGACTGTCAAAAATTGGATTGCGTCATTCAAAAGAGGAAAACCTTCCATTGAAGATGAGAAGCGACCAGGAAGACTGATTTCGGTGTCCACCCCCGAAAATATTGCAGTTTATGTCACGATATTATCAGAACATCGAATTGGGCTGAAATATATAACTGAATCACTAAAGATTTCATATGAATGCGTTTTTTTGCAAAATGAATTCCTAAATGCTTGAACGCCGAACTCGATCTTGTGAATAAGTATGAAACATGGGTCCATTTTTACGACCCAGAAACAAAACAGCAATCGATGGAGGAGTGGAAGCATCATGGTTTTCCAAGGCCTAAAAAATTTTGAGTTCAAAAATACGCTGGAAAATTTCTTGTTTCAGTTTTTTGAGATATCCGTGTAATAATTATGATCGATTACCTAAAAAAGGGTGAGAGCATCACTAAAGATTCTTATTCTAAATTACTAACCACCCTGAGAGAGAAAATTAAGGAACGAAGACGTGGATGTTAGCAAAAGGTGTGTTGTTTTTGCCGAACAATGCCCCTGCACACAAATCGCGCATTACCATGAATACAATTCGGGGTTTAGGGTTCGAATTACTGAAACACCCGCTCTATTCTCCAGACTTGGTCCCGTCAGACAATTATCTGTTCCCTTGATTGAAAAAAAGGTTAAAAAGACGTCAATTTTTTGGTAACGAAGAGGTAATAGAAGCTGTGCAGACCAGAGGTTTTTTAGAAGTGCTAAGGGCGTTACAGGATCGCTGTATTAAGTGTATTAATTTAAGTGAAAACTATGTTGAATAATAAAATATTCTAAGTCTCAACTTTAAATTGTTTCAGTGGTAAGCTAAGAATATGTTATAATTTATATACTTATATATATTTTTATACATATTATATTTTATAAAACACTGTTTTAAGTTTGAGAATTTTTAAGTTATTATAAATATTCACCATACGATTTTTAACAGGAAATCGTACCTTTTAGTTAAGAACTTAGAAACTGAAATTAGAAATTAATTTTTGTTATAAGAGTTTTTATGCGGTAAGAAAAGTAAGAAAAATTATATCGCATGCTCTAGCCTCCACCAAAAGAAAAATTTCTTGCAATAATTAGGGTTTTCCAATATATCACAGCTTAGACTACTTAGGAATTATTCCTATTTCTAGCAGTTGTAGTTATTTTGTAGATAAATTATATTAAACATGATCCTGACAATATTCGGTAAACTTTGGCATTATTGGTTTTGAGCTATTCCGTCTTGCTAATATATATATATATATATATATATATATATATATATATATATAGGCTGTCCTTGAAAGAAAAATACGATATACGAAAAATGGAAAGATGCAATTATATAGAATATGAATCCAAAATATTATCTACAAATTCATTCCTAAATGCGAGAAAAAAAAATTAAAAAGATATATATAAAATATTTGTCACGCCACTGCATTTGAAGAAGTGCGAACGACTATAAAGAGCACTATAAAGAAAGGTAGCGTTTGGTAGCGAAGAATGCAAGTAAAATAATTCACAATTTTTGGTCAAAACTGATTTATTTATAATTTTTAGTATTCTCTTCCACAATCAATGCATTTTTGCATTCATGAAAACAAACCTTCAAAATATTTTCTTCGATATTTCCGGGTTAGGTTGTTTGTTTCATTTTCCTACATTGGTTACTTCGGCAATCTAAAACATAAACTCCGCAATGAAATCATTAGGTGCCAGGTCTGCGGTGTGTAACCCATTACTTCAATGTTTTGAGCATTCAAATACATTCTTATCGTGATACAAGATAACAATTTTCGCGAACACTTTGAAGAACTTAGGAGCAAACAAACTAGTGCATTAACAGTACAAGGTTCCTGCAGCGCTCTATGAAAACATGTTCATCAATCACAAAAAAATGTAGTGACCACTTTTTGTTTCGTTTTTTTTTTTCTTGAACAACTATAATAGCAGTATACCCAAGTTTCATCAGCTCTAATTATGTAGTACACTAGTTGAGACGATCCATTGGCAAAGCGAACTAGCTTAGTTCTGTATCATCTTACTCTTCATTTTGATGTGGAATCAAATTGTTGGGAGTCCAATCAAGGCTTACATTCCTTCAAATGTTTGTGTAAGATGGTTTCAATTTCCTCCATACTAATCTGTAACGTTGTTTGAGTACTCCTTACTCTAACATACCGGTCCTATTCAATCATGTTCCGAATAAGACTACCAGAACATGACATTAAACATTCATCTAAATTATGAAACCTGTGCTCTCAGAAGTACAAAGGAAAAGCGTATAAATTATGCAAAAACAAATGTAGATCGAAATTGGGACTGACGGAAGCACCTTTATCATTATTACATACAGAAAGCTAGTATGTATGAAAAAGAGTAACTCGAAAATTAGTCAAAACATTCGCTACACCATACTTGCTTTTCGTGGTTTCACAAAATTAATTGCCGGAATTTTGACTGAACCCACAATGATCCATATTTATAAGAAAAGGCGTTTTATAGTTCAAGCGACGACTAGATACTACACCAAGATAACGATTCGAAGCACGGGAACTGAGTATGTATCCAGTGGAAGAACGAACACAATATCACCACCACGGACTTACCCTCGCAGAGTACGGACACATCCAATAGAAAAGGTTTGGCAATTAATGAAACTAAAACTTCGAGGGCAGAAGGGGTACTAATTATTGTAAAAGAACTACCAAAAATTTGGTAGGATAATTCTTCAGACTATATAAGAAAATTTTATACTAAAAACTCACCAGATAATTAATAATTATTGGACTGCATTTCGATATTTGCATCAAAGTCCTTTTAATAAAATACATGTTTTTTATTTATAAACTTTTGTTTTTATGCCGTACACTAATTATAACTCACGTAATTATTTATTTATTTATTACCTTTAATTTAAGGTCTAATAGATATCATGTTTTCAAAAAGGAATACTAAATTTTACTTTTGGATCACCAAACTAATTCTGTCCAGGATGTCCTTGAAAGATAAAGACAGCGTATGGAAATTAGAAAGATGTAATTATTTAGAATATGAATCCAAGAAATTGTATCAATTACGACACGAACCCCAAAATTAAAAATCCCTTGAAATTTGTATTTTGTGCCACCTATGAAATCAGAATGTCTATAAATAATACCTCTATTGAACTTACACATACACTACAGCGTATGTACGTGTGTTACTTACGTAACAGCTGTCGATGTTATTAAAACTACAGCATTAAGATAACATTGTTGTAGTTGAATAACTTCAATATATTTATGTGCGAAATCAGGTGTTAAACATTTATACTTTTATTTTGTATGCAAGTGAATTATTAAAAATTAAGATGTGAGCTCTACGAGGCATTTCACGTCCGCAACCTTCGTAATTTGATGACAATCTACCTTTTTCACTTAATCGGAACACGTTAATAAGAAGACGTAAATTAAAATCATATCGTTCGTACACATGTAACGATCGAAACTGACTGAACTGGGGAACAATTGTTTCACTACTTAACGCTACTCTTTGTAATCGGTCGCACTTCTTGAAATGCAGTGGCGGGACAAATGTTTTATAAATATTTGCCATTTTTTTTCACTTCTGCTAGGGAAAATATTTTGAATTCGTATTCTATACAGTTACATTTTTCATAAGGCATCTTTTTATTTCAAGGACACCCGATATATTTAATAATTAATTCCATCCAGGTGTAAATAACACCAAAACTAATTAAACTATCGGAACGATAGTAATAATATTCGATGTAAGAAGTGTAATTTCAAATTTCATGCATGTCTACATGTGACACCTACTGATTTGTTGAAATCAGCACTCTATATGCAAGAGAAATTACCGACTCCAATAGCGAGATTTAATATTCTTGCAATATGCAATAGGATGCTTTTTAAACATAAATTATATTTTAAGTTATTGCAGTCTTGACAAATCTTAAGTCTACAGCAAAGTTTGGACATATATAAAAGGGACACCTTTCATTTTAGTTGAACAAAGTAAGGAATATAGTAAGGCGCTGAAAGGTACAAAACAGTAAAGTTTTCAGTTGTTCTATATACTATAATATGCCATTACACATTCAATTTTTTTTGCCCTGCGCTGTTAAAGAGTATTTTAAGGGTATATATATATATATATATCTCAATATTTTTTGTTAGTTTAAGGTATATAACATCTTAACATTAAGTACATAAATTAAGATATATCTCCACAAAAGAATTGTCGTAACATTTCATTTTAATAATTTAAAATTAATTAACAATGCATTGCAAAATAAAAATAAAGAAGCTACTACAATCGATTGAACATCGCCTTCATTGTCTTATATAAGCAAACGTTTTAGAATTTCTATTTGTTACAGGTGAAAACGAATAAGCAGGCGAATATGAGCGTGATAATACGCCTGCAAAATTTGCCATGGTCAGCGAATGCTCTGGATATTCGTCAGTATTTTCATGGATTAAGTATACCAGAGGGTGGCGTGCATATCGTCGGTGGTGAATTAGGAGATGCTTTTATTGCGTTCAGGTACGAAATTTAAAATTACTTTGCAGTTCTGCTCTGCATCTACTAAAATTATATAAGCTAGATATTGTAACAAAATATTAAAATGGCCTAATGGCATTATAAATTAATTTGCTTAATACAAGGAAAATTCTGAAATTATTGAGACACGAAGAAATTATAGATGCTAAGCCCATGAAACGTCATAAGTAAAGACGGCAGATTATGTGCCCCACACTGTTAAATTTAATAATACACATAAGGTGTATTAGATAAAAATGTAGATTTTACAAAATTAGGGCAACTTTTTACCAATACTGAAGATCCATTGTACAGATACAAGGAGCACTAGCTATGCAAATATAACATCTCTCAACGTCGAACAATCCTTCTCAGTATATAAACATATATATACGTCGTATTATTAAATTTGACAGTGTGGGCACATAGTCTGCCGTCTTTAGTCATAAGTGTCCAAAGTAATTCTTTTGGAAGATATATTTTCATAGTGGAATTCAAAATAACGTGTGGTGATAAAGCATTGAACTTTTTATGAAAAATGATATGGTGGCTGCCATCATTAATTGCTAGTTTGTATTGCCTCGGATCTATACAAGGAACAGTCAGTAAGTGCACAAGTAGTCTATTGCTATTTTGCGGACATGGGCTACATTTTTTTTTACAACTTATATGTGTGTAGACTAGTGTAGAGTAAGTTTAATATCGGAAAACACCAAAATGCGCTAACAATATGGCCACCAATGTAAAAATCGCAAAAATTTGTAATCTAAAAACATATGTTCTATGTGAAGAATGATAACATAACCTCTATATTATACGAAATATTTTTTCTCTTAACACTTATGCTAAATTATAAGTATGAGTAAAATTGAGAATTTGTTAAAGCATTTGGAAATACATGCTTAGATTTATGAACAAGTAGAAAAGTGTCATCAACTCTATTTTTATTGAAAAATTGAAATTGGAAATATTGCACTTGTTGTGATTCTAATACAATACGATGTGAACAATAAACATAAATCTAAAAACTACTATGGAATGAAACAAAATATATGTAATTTATTTGTATTTATTGACAGGCAGAAGTAAATAAGTGATAAAAATTTAAGAAACAATTGAACTAGAAATTTGAAGCTTTTTCATCTAATGAAAACTGTCAAATTCACGAAAATGCTCTGGAATCAACATCCTCTTTTTTACCGTTGTATCTGACGCCAAACTTTCTCCGAGAGATACATTTTAAACGAATGAAGTACTGTAATATAATAATCTGATGTATAGCTTATAATTACACATATTAATACTTATATACTTACGGAAAAATAGTTGTAATATACGTTATGTAGTTTTAATACAAACTATTTTTAAGTAGAAGTTAATACAAAGCTAAATAATTCTAGGAAAACACGGCAAAACACCAAGAAACAATTAATAGATTACAGATGGCGTTTCATCAACATTTGCACACGAATTACATAGATTTCCCAGTCACATTCATCACTACCTCTCTTTTTATTACACCTATTGGTTTCTGCGTCGGTGTCTTCCGATATTAAACATACTCTATGTTCGGCGTCATATTCCAAACTATTGCCTCTGCCAAATTTCCTAAATCGCCGGCTGACAGTGTGTGGATTGATGATGCTTAATTTCAAAATACCGAGACTAATATTTGCATACAGTACACGATTATGTGAACTAATTAAACCTTACATGTTCACAGAAGCGAAATGTTCTCTCAATCGAAAGTGCAGTTTAAATCGTTAATCTTCAGTAGCATAAAAAAGAACTTATAATTGAAAAATATATACTATACAAGCACGGGACAGCTTGTATCAGATGAAGTGGTCACCCAAATACATCTAACATCAATATGATATTTAACTATGATCATATACAAGTGTTCCGTATCGTTATGTTCAAATTTTAGGAGTGTAAAGTAGACCATTTCAAGTAACAAAAACGCAAAACTTGTATATCCATATTTATTTGTTTCAAAGTTACAGATCTACGAATGTGATTGTCAGATCATGAAAAAAAAATGTAATCCTAAAGTCAATACAAACTGATTTTCTTCAAAAAAAGTTATGTGATTCAATAACAGGCCTGTGATTGTTAACTTCTCATTTTAAAATGTTATCCTAAAATAAATAAACACGTGTCGTAGTGCATACAGTAATTTCTTGGAGATCAGCAAAAAATAGTACTGGAAATTGATTTATGATAAATAAGGTTCTTACTTATTTCGTAAGTACTGAACCATGAATACGGACTGCGTGATTATCTTTTCGACGGAGGAGTAAATTTGCCAGCAGACTTAGAGGAAGAAGCAATAGCTATTGTTACAAGGGATCCAACTCTCAGTGTACGCCGAATCGCTAGACAACTAGGAGTGTCACGAACGATAGGAGTGTCACGAACGACAGTTTGGCGAATTTTAAAACGTGAGGGCTTATATCCATATCACTATCCCAAGGGACACGGTTTGCTTGAGGCAAACCACTATTTATTCTACCTGGATATTAAGACAGTCACGGCTTCATTTTAATTTCTGTGGAACAGTCCTCTGGACAGATGAATCTACGTTCACGAGAAGTGGTGTTACAAATCTGAGAAACCTACACAGGTGGTCATCAGAAATTCCCAAAGCTATACGTCCATCTAAATTTCAACATGCATTTTCTATTAGCGTTTGGGCGGCCCTTAATCGATGACTTGTTGATTGGTCCTGTCGTTCATCCTGGGAGATTAAATGCGATCTTAATCCCCTTGACTTTTATTTATGGAGTACATGAAAAATTTGGTCTACGCGCAAGTTTCGAACACAAGAGGAGAGTTGTTGGATCGTATTCACCTGGCTGCCGAGCAAATCCGACAAAATAAGTATGAAATTCGGATAAGTACTTCTTCTGTTGGCTTACGGGCACAAGCCTGCATTCAACAAGGAGGTGGACATTTCGAAAATATTATTGAACTTTTTTAAATAAAATCAGTTTGTATTGACTTTAGGATTACATTTTTTTCCTGATCTTTGAAACAAATAAAAATGGATATACAAGTTTTGCGTTTTTGTTACTTGAAATGAAGTCTACTTTACACTCCTAAAATTTGAACATAACGATACGGGACACTTATATACATACATGAAAAGGTAATGATTTAAAGGAGTTTTGTTTGATAAAGCAACTAGTTAATTTTGCTTGAATCTTCTTGTCTTTTAAGCATCTTAGAACTGCGATTTCTTGTATTCTTCGGAAAGTTAGTAGCAGTAAATCTTCAGAATTTTGCATGCTTTGTTCTGCCCAAGAAATCACTGTATTAAGACCTTGTAAACTTCCTTGGCGGGGATGTTATTTGGTATTGGCCCATCATCCATTATTTCTTCCACATCTTCAATTTCAATTACACCTTCAAGTTCTATAACATCCTTATTCCAATTTTCTATGTCTTCACGGGTATATATTATGCCTCTCCGTTCACTTCCTGTAGTAATGCTTCAGTTTCATTAATTGTCACTGCCTTGACGCTGTTCTTGTATTTTTCTTATAGAACAGTTAGTGGAACATCCTCTTCTGAATCAGAGTCACTAGGAAAGGATCTAATAAAATATTTTTCCAACACTTAGAAATAATTTCTTCTTTCACATTCTTACCTTGTGTAACAGCATATTTTAGACTCAAAATTTTAATGACAGCTGAAATATCATTGCTATCAGAAGCAACAAATGATTATTCTGTAAAACAGTTTTGTTAACCTAATGATATTCTGGTCCATGGGCTGTATTAAAGCTGTTACATTCGAGGGCATGTAGACAGTAAGAAACTAAGTTTTCTGCTGGTGGATGACTTGCAACGTTGTCCAAGAGTCAAAGGGCTTTTTGTGGTAATCCCTTTTATTTTAAAATCTTCGAACCTGCGGGACAAAAGAATGATGAAATCAATTTTGAAATATTACCAACACTATCCAAGCATTTTTTGAATTTACGTATTTTACAGGAAGTGAAGAGTTCTTAAACTATCTTGGCACACGTCATTTTTGACACGTCCAATCACAAACGGTTTAATTTTATCTTCATCAGTTGCATTGGTGCATGCAAGAAAAATGACCACTTTTTTCCATTTTTCGACCAGGGGCCGATCTTTCTTCAGGTGTAACCAAGGTCCCTTTTGGGAGTACTTTTCTCTCGAAATTTTTTAATGTCTTATTCCAAATCTTCGTTTAAATCTATGGCACCATCCATCACTAGCATTAAAATTTGGGTTTCCATTAAAAGTTTCATTGATAGCTTTAGCTTTAGTTTGTAAAAGTTCAATCGAAACAGGTACATTTTTAAGTCTTTGTGCACAAAACCATGAATATAATTTTTTTTTCGTTTGTGGCATCTTAGTGGATTTTAAAGTTTTTTTTTTGTATTTCACTATGCTTTGATGTGACTTTGAAAATGTCTCGTTTTTTATTTTTGATTGCACATACGGCGCATTTGCAATTCCGTACTTTTTTGACAAATATTTTGCATAGCTTCCATTGTCCAGGCTTTTTAAAATATTACATTTTTCGGACAAACTTCATTTTTATTGTAAACACAAAAACACTCCAGCACAGTGCACTTGCAACTTCAACAGATCTAAAAATGATAACTTGTTCTTGTAAATTATGCTGCGTCAGCAAAATGATGCATAAGCCAGGAATTTACCCTGTTCTGATCACTGAAGCGAATGTGTTATTGATCACCCTTTCGAGCTTTAATATAGAATTGTAGATTCATAGAAACGAGTTCACTGAATAGAGTATTCACTCCACCAAGCGGCTACTGTACATTGTTTCACAAATAAACAAACTTTGAAATCATGAAACATCATAGCGCGGTAGTACTGTCATCCCCACTTCATGATTCGTAAAGCCTGCTAGACACTACAGCCGCAACATGCAGTGCAACGTGTAAAGCAACAAATAATGCAAAGTGTGTGGACATGCGTTGCATGTTACAACTCGCGTTGCAGATATTGCGCGCTGCTGATCCGTCGGTTGTTTTTTGTGCAAACACAAAGGGATTCTCGGTTGCAGTTTGGACGAACATATGAATAATTGGTGACTGTGTACTTATTGCGCACACGTGCAACATCGAATTTGTATTATCATTATCAGAATCATGGGATGAAGAAAAATCCATATTGCTCATTCAATTATATAAGCAGAAGGAACTTTTATAGAATCCCTCCAATATAAATTATAAAAAAAGGTATCCTAAAAGCGGATGCGTGGAATGATATAGTTCCAACGCATGAGTACGTCGTAAGAGATTTGTAAAAATAAAATGATTTGTCTCTTATTATCTTTTAGGCGCGAAAAAGCCAAAATAGATTAGTTCTCCACTATCTTCGTGGATTCCTGTCAGTGGTTAATTCATGTATTAACATATAAACTCCGTACGCTACAACTAGATGATGATAATAATAATAATTATAACTAAAGGAACACTCCATGTTGCTACAGTGCTCGCGAACCACTAGTTGAAACAACTTAAAACGCGTTAAAAGTAGGTTGCGCGTTCTCAACGTTGCGCTGTCTATTTCAAGCCGTCCACGTTGCGTTACATGTTGCATTACAGGTTGCACTGCATGTTGCGGCTGCAGTATGTAGGCTTTTATAGTTTTGGAGGTTGGTTTATTAAATAATTTCAGAATATCCCTTGTATTATATTAAATTTTCTACAAAATATTAATTAACCCATGCTTTCTTTTAACAGTACCGACGAAGATGCACGCCAAGCTTTCAACTTAAACAATGGTAAAATTAAAGGAATTCAAATTAAACTTATGCTTAGTTCTCGAACGGAAATGCAGAAAGTCATAGAAGCTGCGAGAAGCCAATCTTTAGTGGCATTCATGCAGGCTCCACCAGCTCAAATACCTGCAGTAGTTCCTCCTATTTTACCAGCCGTTATTCCACCAGCTATACCAGAAATTAGAAAAATAGAGAAAGAGAACAAAGAGCAAAAACTCGAAAAAAGGGACAAGCGTCGTTCTAGATCTCGTTCTCGTGACAGAAAGGAAAGATCTCGTGATCGGGATAGACGCGATAGACGACGACGCGATCGTAGCCGTTCACGATCAAGAGAACGACGTGAACGTAGACGCAGGGAAAGGAGTCGCAGTAGGGACCGTACAAGGTCCAAAGAACGTGAAAGAAGAAGTAAGGATAGACGTTCTTTGGAAAAATCCGATTCGATCATCAATCTAACATTACCGCCAAAAGAGCAAACGGTAGGAATTTGGGAAGCTCCCGCTCCTACTGAAACTATACCAAACCTTCAAGCAAATTTACTGGGAACTTACACAAACTTATTGGCGAATAACATAACTAATCCACCTCCTCATCTGGACCCTCAAAATGGTTTCCCAAACGTAAGAGATAAATTTATTCCAAGGTGGAATCAAAACACCAATGAACCACAAAACACATTTCAAAGATCTCGCTTCCAACCCGATGATAGATTTGGTGAGCCTAACCAAAATCAGAATCAAGGCCGGAATAGATCTATGAACCAATTTAACGATAATCAAAGACCGAACTTCAATAATCGTCCTCAACATAGTCCTAACAATAGAATGGAGAACAACACACATTCGAGATTTAATGACAGGCAACCTGTTAAAGATAATTTAAATTGTTGTGTTCAACTTCAACCATATTTTGGCGGTTTTGGAGAAGTGAGACGTTTCTTTCAAGGAATATTTATAAACAATACCGGAATAAAATTTGTTAACGATGAATTTGGAAAGCGAACAGCTTTAGTCTATATTAGATTTGCATACCCCGACGGGAAAGAAGAAGCTCTACAGCGGAATGGAAATTTACTGAAAGGACATGAAGTTGAAATAACACATTTGGACGATCAATTATTTGACGACACAATAGATAGGTTTCATCCATCCAACGACAACTTTTCGGAAGAGGATTCCGAACAGGATTCCAGATACAGAAACAAGAATATAACGAAGTATTTTAACAGAAATAATTCACAACCAGCACCATCATCAAAGATTTATACAAGTCTTATAGTTGAAGATTTGCCTACATATGCTAAAGAACAAGATATACTAAAAATGTTTTCGGATTATTCCTTGACTTCGATAATATTGGCCAATAAACCACGGCAAGTACATGTTGCTTATGTAAAATTCAGCAATCCAGAAGATGCTAGAAAAGCTCTTCAAGACGTAAATAAACATACTGTAGACGGTAAATTAGTTACAGTTAGACCTTGTAAAGACGAGATGTTTGAAAATATTCAAAGAGAACAAAGTGAAATAATTGATAATTCAATGGAAAAGCAAAATAATTTCAAAAATTCCAGTGTATTATTACTTACTCGGCTTCCATTAAAAACAACTGACAACGACATATCCGATTTCTTTTCTGATATAGGCATCACTCCCATTAAAATCCATTTAATGAATAGCAGCATGGGATTTATTGGAGAAGCTTTTTGTGAATTCAATTCAACTGAAGAGGCAAGAGCGGGACTAGAGAAAAACGGCACGCCTCTGGGCACATCAGTTGTTAATGTTAAATCTGTTGAACGATCTGAAATGGAAAATTCTTTGGGAATGAATATGGCGGAAGAACAATCACTCACAAATTTAAGTCTTAATTCCTTAAGACCAAATATAATGCCATTAATGGGTCAACCCCAAAGGCCATTTTTTCCGCGAACTAATTTTATGCCTGGACCAAGAGGTCCAAGCTTTATGGGCCCACGACAGAGAAGATTTCCACCGCCACATCAGAACGGTACGGATGAATCATTCGGGCCACCTGGTTGTACTGTTTTAATGGAAAATGTACCTTACAAAGCAACTGTCGAAGAAATTTTGCAATTTTTTGATGGTTATGATATACCGGCTGATAATATCTTGAGACGATACAATCCTAGTGGAAAACCTTCAGGCGAAAGTAAAATAATTTTCAAAAATCCGGACGATGCATATCAAGCCGTTCACGAGAAACAAGAAGAGAAAATAAGAGATCGAACGGTTTATCTCAGTCTTTGTTAGTTTTAATTTCTGGAAAGAAACAAAGCAATATTATTTTGTTATGTATATAAAGTACAAATTATTTTATTGTTTTTTTTTAAGATAAAAGTAAGATTCGCATTCGGATGTTAAATGAAATATTTTCTTTGGTTTATTAAACAATTATTTTGAGAAATTTCTTTTTAATGTACAGGCTGAAGTAAGAAGTCGTAAGTAATATATATATATATATATATATATATATATATATATATATATATATATATATATATAATATTTTAGTGACCTTGGTATGATATGGTAAACTTAATAAGTCGGCGATTAAAGGTCTGGTTTATTACTTCAAAGTATATATATTTAAAACAACCCTACATGTTTCGGCAATGATGCCTTTGTCAAGGATATAAAAAATATAAAATTTTTTTATATTTTTTATATCCTTGACAAAGGCATCATTGCCGAAACATGTAGGGTTGTTTTAAATATATATACTTTGAAGTAATAAACCAGGCCTTTAATCGCCGACTTATTAAGTTTATTATATATATTATACATATATTATATATATATATATATATATATATATATATATATATATATATATACAGTAGAACCGCAGTTATCTGAGGTACCGTGGGGGGCACCATCCTCGGATAACTGAAAACGCGGGTAATCCGGATGTATTTTTATTAATTCAAAATATAAACACCAATACTTTAAACGATTTATTAACGTTTTTAACATGTAAATAAGTACATACATACATTATAAAACAGTGAAATAGGTATCTATGCGCTTCTGTTTCATATTGCATCGTCTTTTTCTCGCTGCCATGATCCTCTATCTGTTAAGAAGAAGCAAATCCGCTGGTATTGCCTGTGATTGTTATTCAATATACCTCAGAGCTTTTTCCAGAGAAGCAAAACCTTCTTGACTGGAGATCTTAGTGAGAGGCTGTTCATCCACCGCTTTGTCATCGTTATCTGATTTTTCGGTTTCCTGAAAGGCATTCATTATTTCTTCAACACTCATTTCTTCTTCTAAATCATCTGCTGTAACCCATTCAACAACGTCTTGTCTTGTCATATTTTCGCAACTTTTCAAGTTTTGCATTAATTCAAATAAACTTTGTTCTTCTGGCTCGCTGTCAAAATTTGAACAGGATATTTCTCCACGGTTTCTCCATTTCAAAGGTAATTCATTTAATGGAATTTCATCTTCACTGTCATTATAGTTCTCAGTACCAATAACTTTCGTCCAAGGTTTTTGAATAGTGGAACCACGTACAGAATCCCAAGCTTGGTTTACCATAAATGTTTTCGTTGGTTGCATTACGCTGGTTACATTTGGAGGAAAAAATTTTACAAGAATTTCGCGCATGTCCTCTAGGGTGAGAGGGAGCACTCTCCATTAACAAAATTGCATTAATAGGGAGACCGTTTCTGTTCAAAAATTTAGTCACGGATGGCACGAACTCTTCTTGAAACCAGTTAGTAAATAAGGCGGCATCCATCCATGCGCTTTTCTGACTTTTATAATAAACTGGTAGGGCTTTGGGTGAGATGTCTTTTAAAGCTCTTGTACGTGCAGACTTGCCAATCACCATCAGTGGAAGTTTGTGCTTGCCAGATGCATTGGAACATGCCATTATGGATATTCTTTCCTTAATCGTTTGTGCTCAAGAGCTGATTTTTCCTGTCGAGATGCCAATGTTTTTGATGGAAGCATTTTATAATTGAGACCAGTTTCGTCACAGTTGTAAATTTTATAGCATGTGTACTCATAATCTTTGATTTGCTTTTTAAAGTCCTGCTTAAATTTTTCAATTGACGACACATCAGCAGAAAGTTTTTCTCCACATACAGTCAGTTGACGTACACCGTACCGTTTTTTTCCAGCGGTCAAGCCATCCAGAACTATCGGTAAACTTATCTGTCTCTGGGAATTGCCTACTAATCATTATTGCTTTCTGTTGTAAAATTGGACCTAACAGAGGCACGCCTTTTTTATCTTTGCTGGTTAAACCACATTAATAAAAGCTTCGTTAACCTTTTCATAGTCGCCTGTTTTCATTGATTTTCTTCTTGACGAAGAGGCTTGCTTTATACACCACCCTTCTGGTTTAGTGCGGTTTCTTTTCCAATCACCAACTTTTATCTCGCCTACTCCATAATCTCGTGCAACAACTTTAATTGTTTCTCCTGCTTCAATTCTTCTCATGGCTTTTAATTTTTCTTCAATAGGAACGAGAATTCTTTCACGCTTGTTTTGTTCCATTATAATATGGTAAACGAAAATTCAAACAAAGCAGTTCGTATTACACTTAACTAGAACTCCAACCAAATAAATTATGCGAGTGTACTTCTCCGTATTGAACGCAGTAACGAACTGCATCCACGCAAATTTACATGCTAAAGAGTCCAAAAACATAAATAGGGAAACCCCTCACACGGACCAAGGGGATTCCCCGATTATAAATGGAAATATGTACATTTATATTTTAGAAGCTCGGTTAATACGGAGCATAGACGCGCGTACCTCGGATAATCAGGTCTTTAGATTGGCTCGGTTAATCCGAAACTCGGATAATCGCAACTCGGTTAATCGGGGTTCTACTGTGTATATATATATATATATATATATATATATATATATATATATATATATAGAAAACTATATACATCGCATATTAAATCAGTATTATAATAGTACTTGTTAATTTGTAAAAAAACAATATTTTTGGGTGATTTGTTCAAATTTATAAATACATCAGTTATTGATATATGTTAATGTAATATTTGGGAAGAAATACGAAATAAATCATGTTTTGTTCATTTTCTAAAAGAAGCAACGATAATTATTCATTTATTTATCTTTGTTTTTTTAAACTAGGAAAATTATTATATCTTCGACTTCTTATTAGGCAAA
Source organism: Melolontha melolontha (assembly GCA_935421215.2). Taxonomy (NCBI): domain Eukaryota; kingdom Metazoa; phylum Arthropoda; class Insecta; order Coleoptera; family Scarabaeidae; genus Melolontha; species Melolontha melolontha. Next base: position 217,135,736 of record OW285235.1, read on the forward strand.
TCGATTTGCTAATTATAAGAAAGGTATGAATGTATCTGTCGCACGATGATGATATTTGTAATTAGATATTTGTATGATCGTTTTTTTTTTTCTAAATAAATGTATATATATTTACAACAACCGCTATCGTTTTTTACAATATATGTAATTGCCTAGAATTATAAAAAATAAGTATAAATGAAATATGTAACTAACATATTGTACAAAAGTCATATTGCAGCATTAGAACAAATGAAAAAATTGAAGCAGCAAATTCAGTAGTCTCGACGTACTACCAAGATTTGACGAGAATCGAGAACTGAAATGAAACAAATGAGTTAGGGCATTAAGTGTTTTATTATTTCCAGACATGTTCTTATTCAACTTTAACATAAAGGAAACAAGTTAGTGATTATGGACAAAATCAACTATTTCCAAAGAGTTAGAAATCTAACTGCAGAATGTCCGTATGAAGAAATTAAGTGGAACTTGTTACCTAAAATGACTAATGACCAGAGAACCCACTGAAGCGATAGAATGACCAATTGCTCCGATAAAACGTTGTGGCGGTATCGTGTATAGTATGCATGCTATAACAGCCCCACTATTTGCTTGCTCGATTGCATTCGTCGAGCAGATATTGTTATTTCCGTCGTTATTGTATCTATTCATTCATAAATTCTATTTTACAGTGGCGTGTTTCTAGTTTCGTTTCTTTCAGTGTTATTTGGTTACAACTTTTAGTATTTTAAAAAATCCGTTTTACGCTGTTGGAAAAAAGTGACGAGCACACCCTGTATAATCTGAAGAAGTGGTTCTAACACAATGAAATTTGGTATGGAAATAGTACTAACGTAGCATAACTTACCCTCACCTGGAGAGCGGCGCAGCCCTGCTGGGAAGAGATTCATTAATAACGGGAGCATCCCCCGCGAGTGGCGCGTACCATCGCTACACGATGAGGCACGGAGTCAATAAGTCGTATAGTAGCGGGAGGGACGTCCAACCATGCTGCTTCAACTCGCCTCCATAGCTTCCCAACGTTACCTGGGGGAGCCGGATAACGTTGAAGTCTCCGACCGATCATATCCCAGACATGTTCGATAGGATTGATATTCGGAGACCGTGCCATGGAAGCACCCGTATATGGTTCTCTTCCACAAAGGTCTGGGCAACACGTGCAGTGTGTGGTCGGGCGTTGTCGTGCATGTATAGAAGACGTGGGCGCCGTCGAACGTAGGGAAGCACAGCGGGTCGTAGCACCTCATCTAGGTAGCGGCGAGCCGTCATCGTATACTGTATACGCAGCAGACGTGTGCGTCCACCATGTGTAATAGCATCCCATACCATAATGCTCTGCTGGCGGTAGATAGGGCGTGGTTGGATGCACTCCTCGAGGTGACGCTCACCACGTCTCCAATGAACCAAAATTCGCGCGTCACTGGTACTCAATTCGAATCTTGATTCGTCGGAAAACAATTTGTGCCTCCACTCGACAACACACTGATGTCTAATCTCCACCCACTGGCGCCGTGTACGGCGGTGCTCGCGAGTCAGTGGAATCCGCTGCAACGCACAGCGCCCTCGCAGTCCACTTTCTAGCAAACGCCCCCGTACAGTTCACGTAGTGAGTACGCCTTCCTTTCCTGCTGGCCAAACGGCTCCAAGTTGCCTTGAGGAAGACGTACGCGACGCTAAAGCGCTGTGCACAAGGGCGCGATCTTCGCGTACTGTGCTCGCGCGGGGCCATCCTGCTCGCGGCTGAAGGTGCTCCATTCATTCACGCCATGCCCGCTGCACTGCCGATAATGACTGCTCAGTGTATATTGTTATATTTATCCTATAATTTTTTATAAATATTAAGTTTAAACACAGTATGAACTCACCACTACAAGACACAGTCTTAAGACAACAGTCTCACATTTAAACTCAACAATCATACGTTAACAAGCAACACCAGTTTTATATTAGTATAAGTAACTGTAGATCCAAAATCAATGTATATAGTGTAAGTAAATATATTTGGATGAAAGTACATTTAGTCAGTTAACAAATAGTTACCGAAGATTTAAATAGTAAAGTGTATACAGCCTTACAACCTGTGCGTGGTGAAACATCAGGGCCATGATTCTGGAAACGGGTTGAAGCATCACCGCCAGAAACTGGATTCATCGCAAACATTTGGTCAACGAGCCATCACCAACCATAACATTGGCACAAGTCCGAACAGTTTGGTCTTCGAGCCACATCAATTGGTCCTTCACGAACCCGACATCACAACAGTAACCATTGGTTAAATATGTTATGTATATTCATGTATACTGATATAGACAGGTTTTTTACATATATGTATCAATATAAATACAGAAAATAATATATTTAAGGTAACTTCAAAGTAGCATGATCTCCATTGATCTACCCTAGAACGTGGACCTCCTGCAGGCAGAGGACAACTAGTTCTTCGCTGGTCGATGTACAAGTCGAAGTGCATAGTGCAAGCCACGTAATATTTGTGGATTTAGCAGAAATGTTGCTCTATATATTACAATATCGCATCTCTCTGTATGGATTTTTTGCCGTTGAGATAACTCAACCTTACCCAGGGCATACCATGAGAAAGTAATCCATACTTACACTTCATAATGCTTTATGTTTTCACATCGATATGCTATCTTTTTTGGTATATTGAGGCTATTTGGCTATGAGTTAACGTACTACATAGTTTACGTCACTGCGCTGAGGAGATCGTTAGATCGAAGCACATGTGTCTGTATGTTGAAGCGACCATGGGTCAAATACGTTGCGTATGTCCACGTATACAGATACAAAAGGGTTTTTTATGTATTTGTATTAATTCTATTTACTGTCTACACTTATTATAAATTTCAACATGTTTCGACAATTTTTTGGAACTGTAATAGGAAATCATTTCACATTGTTTACAATTTGTTCTTCAATTCTTACATTACTTTTAAATCTGCACCTAACAGCATTAACACGCTATGGTTAACGAATCATTTTGTCTTCACTCCACGTTTACAAATATTTTCCGATTGGTAATCGCTAATTCGGATATTTTTCGTTAAAGCTTCGTAATACAGCCACAGAATTTTTAACACAAACATAAACTAGAAGCATATCAATAAACTCCGCTACATTAAACAAATCTGTGGTATCACCCATAACGTGAAAGATTATAAAATTAAAACACAACTCTTAGTGTGGCAAGCAACATAACAAATAAAAGTTAATCGAGTCAAAAGACTCCGATCACAGACATCTGAAGTTTACATCAAGGGTATATATTTTTGTTTGTTCTTTAGTTGCGGAGCAATGTAACGCCTTTATGTTCGTTTGAATTTTGAAAGACCAAATATATACAGTGCTTCGTAAATTAGTAGATAAATTAGTTAAAAATTTAATCTTTTAAATTTTCTTTTTGTTCGCACAATTTTTCAAATAAAATTAATTGATACACGGCGGTTCGTGTAGGAGGTATTACGTTATCGATATTTGTTTAATGGTAACTCATTTTTTATTATGGAATGTAAAAGAGAACCTAAGGTAATTACGACTATACAGAGTAGGACAGAATGGAAGGGGGTTTTTGAAGCGGGTAGTACATACGAAGGGAAGGGGTAGAAGGTCGCGGCTGACTTTGTTCGATTCAAGAGGCCTTGCCGTTCGTTAGTATAGTATAGGTATATAGATAAAATTTTATCAATTACGACGCGAACCCCAAAATTAAAAACCCCCTGAAAATTCTACTACGTTACGCCTATGAATTCAAGATATTCTGAATGTAAATATGTACCTCTATTGAAGTTACACACACACACATACGCCACAGCGTATGTTTACATATCGATGTTATAAAAACTATTAGATTGTTGTATGCTAAGGTCAATAGCCACATACAAAATTAGATGTGTACGCATATTAAAAATTTAAAAAAGTGTGTATTACGTGTATTAAGTACAAAGATGCCGATTTGGGAGCAAACGCGGTGTCGTAGTGGAAGAGGATTCGGTTGCACGCGCAAATATTGTATTTTATATGGACATATGCTTCCGATATGTGTCCAATCTCAAGACGGCTGCGATATAGTACATTATTTCGTGTAATGTAAAAAATAAAGCAATAATATCGAAAGCTATAAAAAGACCGTTCTACCACGAAGCACAGAAATTAATAAGTAGATTTCCGGATTTAGTTTACGCTGGTACCATAATAAAATGTAAGGTTTGTGAAATACCACTCCTGTGTACAACAAAATATAACCGCCAGAAGCATGTAAATAGTGCAAAACATATACGGAAAAATATGGTAATGTATTTGTGTTCAAGTTATGTATAGACGTTTAAAACGGTAAGTATTGCTATATTCTCCTACAAGCAATAGTCTTGTGTCTTCTCACTTACCTTGATACCTAACTTCAGATCTATTAACTTACCCCAATAACATGATTGCCCCGGAGATCTTAAGCTAAGGAATCCAACTCAGTTATAGTGGCGAGCGGCAGGGGATCTTATTTTTTATGAGGGGGCCACCATGTTTAATATTCTTAATAAATTCTTAAATTGAATAAATCAAAGGTATCTACGTGTTTCATATACTTGTATGAATAAAAGAACAATGTAAACAATAACAGTGGAGGATTTATTATAACCCAAAAACAAAACAACAACCAATATGATATTGTACCACAGAATGTCAAAATAAAGGTTATACCAACTTGGCTAACCACGTCACAATAAAATATTAAAAATGTTTGCATGCAATAAAAAAAAACTATATATAAATTTGATCAAAGCAAATAATACATTAAAGTAGTGAAGATTTCTCAATAAACAAAGTAAGTTCTGGTCATGAGTAAAAGACTACCCAGTATAGAGAATGCATGAAATTAATTAAATTGCAGACTAGATAGTGACTAATATGTGAAAGAAAAAAAAATAGATGCACATAAAATCAGGTGCTTTAGAATAAATTCTATAAATTAGATCATACGATTTAATAAAAAAATAAGGTAAATGGATGAAATGAATTGACCAAAAATGATTAGCAATTAAATTAACAAAGATTCTTAATCTAAGAATTGCATAAATAATTTATCAAAGATCTAATAAATCTCACATCGAGATGGATACACCTGTATATGCAATAATTAATTTATATTTAACACACAATTAATTATTTAACTACGTAAATATCAATTTACGAAAAATTTATACCAAAATAAATTTATTAAGATTTGTCCAGACTGTATATACAGAAAATATATTAATTATAATACAAAATGAACTGTTCATTAATTACAATTATAATAATTAAAGAAATTATATTACACAAATTAATCCCAAAATTTATGTTGCCACGCAGTATATGAAATTATTCTTACGTAACCAAAAAAATAATTGAATCGGTTAAATATTTTCCCCTAAAAAAAAGCAAAAAGCAAATTTGTACTGAATTGATTGACATACTGGAAATTATACCTGCCAAAAAATGTACTAATGAATAGAGAACGGATGCAATTTCCATAAAACGCAATCGGCAATTGGAATTGTGTATAACGTCGCTCAGTACATCCCGGCGTAATTCAATGAAGTATTTGTTTGACTTATTCGGCCACCTGGTCTCGCAACGATAACAATGGACAACTATTCGGAGAATATAGTGTTTTCAGTGGTGTGTACGTAGATAAAATAAATAAGTTTATCGTATTTCGTAAGAGAAATAGCAGGTACATTCCTTTTCTTTTCATTTAAGCAACATCTTCCAATTATTTTCACGTAAGTGTGCATAAAATTTTAGAGTAATAATCGTAATCGCCATGGGCCGTTAGCACCGGTATCGGAAACATGTACATATAGTAGTTACGCATGCCGAATCCCCTTCCATTGCGACACTATGTTTGCTCCCAAATGAGCAGCCTTAATTATATGTATTGGTAATTGTTTTTTTGTTACGTGAAGTAACAAATATAATGGATTTATAATGTCTATAAAGAAATACGGTAATTAAATTCAGTGTTTATGTTTACAAAACTTTAGATAACCTTGTGTTGACAGTTTTGTATGCTTAGGGTTCAATGCATTTTTTAAGCAAGATGTATTTAGAAAAAATGTAACGTATGTGCTGTACGGGCACATCATCTTTAATCTAAGTAAGTAACGATTGTGAACTGACTGAATCGGAGAGGATACTTAAAGCGAGATGGACAATAACAACACCATTCTTTTTGTTATTGTCTGTCACCTTTAAGAGATATAGTCTCTGATACTCTTTCTACACAATTTAAATATCTTTGTCATTTGGTTTCTCGCTTATGAGAGGGAATTTTGGGTATATATTCTATATAATTAAATCTTCCCGTTTTTCATACGTTGTCTTTTTATTTCAAGGACATCCCGGTATTTGCTAAATGCTTCTTTTAGATAGTATTCTGCGTTGGGAACTACTGATCAACGTTCACCAATCAGTGTCAATTGAGTTTTCCTGTAACAAAATGAGCGGTATATATATATCCAGACGGTAAACAAAAGATCCAACTATAACATAATAGATAATAACTGCCAAAATTATACTTCAGAAGTATTTATTCTTGAATGTCATCAACTTTATATTAAACCTTCAGGCCACTTCAAATAAGAATTTAGTTGAAGACACAGTATATGTACTTGCGTTTACGGCACAGAACCTTTATTTTTTGAAAGATAAAATGTCTTTATGTTTTAAGAATGTGACTCTACATTTACTCAGTATAATTTTCCACACTTAACTAAAAACTTAATTTAAATTTGAATCAATTATGAAAGCTGACTTCTTCAAAGTATTTCATTTAATTCTCCCATTTAGGGTTACAATTATAACTTCTTGTTTAAAATCAGTGCTTCTTATATTTTGCTAATTAACATCGCTTTTGTTTCAACGCTTTTAATCAAGTTCTCAAACTGCTTGTAAATTAAAGAATATCGTGAGGACGGAAGAGAAAGAGAAACATAATTACAGTTTAATTATTACATTTGTATTTTCTCTTTTGGTCCTCAAACTTACAAACCATTTCGTATAACTTCAGTTTCTTCCAGGTACCTATTAGATTGTTTAGAACAAGTGTAATTACTAGCTTTATTTTGTGACATTAGCTTTTAAATACCCTGCAAAAAGTATTTAACGCGACAAGAAAATATTAATGTCTGCTATTTATCTGAAGCGGTCTAAACATTTCTTTTATAAACAAAAACATGTACTAAAATAGTATCTATATATTTTTTGTCAATAACACTTAACAGTTTATCCTATACAAGTACATACTACTTTGGTGGTAGTAGTTATATATATATATATATATATATATATATATATATATATATATATATATATAAGGTAAACTTAATAAGTCGGCGATTAAAGGTCTGGTTCATTACTTCAAAGTATATATATTTAAAACAACCCTACATGTTTCGGCAATGATGCTTTTGTCAAGGGAATAAAAAATATTTATATTTCTTATTCCCTTGACAAAGGCATCATTGCCGAAACATGTAGGGTTGTTTTAAATATATGTATATACTTTGAAGTAATGAACCAGACCTTTAATCGCCGACTTATTAAGTTTACCTTATCATACCAAGGTCACGAAAATATTATATTTATATATATATATATATAATTATTTCGTGACCTTGGTATGATATGGTAAATTCAATCAGTTGGCGATTTAAGGTCTGGCTTTACTTTAAAGTATATATATATTTAAAACAACCCTACACGTTTCGGCAATGATGCCTTTATCAAGGATATAAAATATAAATGACAGTATACAAATGTCATATAATTGAGTTCTGCCGAAACATGTAGGGTTGTTTTAAATATATATATATATATATATATATATATATATATATATATATATGTACTTTAAAGTAAAGCCAGACCTTAAATCGCCAACTGATTGAATTCATTCATGTATTTTTGCATTCAAAAATTAGTTTTAGTGCGGGAATGAACATAAAAAACAATTTTTTTTTTAAATCAGGTATGTATTGAATAATTAGTGGTTGTTGCAAAAATGCAACTTTGTGCAAAAGGTATAAATTCACATTTAATTATGGAATAATTTCAAACAATTATTTTTCTTGTTCATACACAAAATGTCACCATATCTTTCACAATTTATATCTCTAAAGCCTTTACAGTTTCGATATTTACGTCGAGCCCTCTTCACAGCGAATATTGGCCAATGTCCAACTTGATCTACTTGGTTATCTCTGGAACGAACATGCTGCGCCTTGCCTTGCCTGAATTTCTTGTTCTAAAGTGGAACTAGATCTCCCTCTTTTGGTGGTATTTCGATAGCATTACACAAACATTTGGCAGCATCACTTCGGAACTGTTACTGAGACATTAAGTTTAAAGAGTTTCATTTCAAAGTCTGAAACATATTACTTAGTAACCAAGCATTGACCATGGCTAAATCTAATTTAGCCATGAATTTAATTTAGATTGAATTCTTGCATAACATCGGAACCTTTTCAGAGAGCGATACACTAACAGCCATTAACCACCTCAAGGCAGACTTTGCATCTGTTCATGATTACCCAAAATCCTCTAACAATTCATAACCGTTTAAGACCGTTTTTCATTGAAGATGATGCAGGTAATACTGTTACTGATAATGCCAAACGATACTGTGGAATGTTACGTAATTTTCTTGGACCGCAGTTGGAAGAACGAAATTTGAGAAACATGTGGTTTCAACGGGATGATGCCCCATCGCGTACAAGTCGAGAAACAATCAACGTTTTACAGACGATGATTCCGGGTCACCTTATTTCACGTGGTGGCAATATCGACTGACTACCAAGGTCGCCGGCATTGACTGCCCCAGATTGTTTCCTGTGGTACTATCTAAAGGACAATGTTTACAATGGCAGGCCACAAACGGTGGAATATTTGAAAAGGGATATCCGCAAAACAATTGCAGACATAACACCTGAGGTTTTGGATACAGTTATATTAAATGTGGTTAAAGGAGCTGAATTTTGTCGTGATAATCACGAAACTCATTTAACCTTCCGATACCTGAGAGGGGTACAACTATACCAGAAACAGTTATGTTTCCTTGTTTTTGTAGATTAGAGTTATAATTTTGGCTAATCCAACTAAATTATCTTTATTTGTAATGTGTACCAACATTATATACGCATTATGTCGTAATTTCATGGTCTGTGTTCCCAAAATTGAATAATATTATACGTGGGGTATAACTGTACCCCCCTCCGGCATCGATGTTCCAATTGAGATACTCAGAAAACACCTTGTCTCCATTCTTACGTCAGATGGACAACTAAAATGTATGTTTCATATCAGGCTGCTTCTCACAGATGCAAGCAGTTTATTTTTTCTTTAGGACAAGAACTTGTTAGACCACATATGGATAGAAGACTGAAAAATCCAAGAAGATTCCACAAACGTGTTGTGGACGCTATGTACGAATTGGTTTCCCCAGCACAGACACAAATTAGCAACACACAAGATCAACTTCGGGACGGTGTGTTTTATGTTCACGTAATAAAGATCGCAAAAGTAGAAAAACATGTCATTTGTGTAAAAACTTGTTGTTTGTGCCGAACACCAAACAACTATACAAGCGATAACATATTCTAAATGCCAATGCATCAAATAGAATAGAGGAGTCATATAAATATATGATTATTACTAGCTGACCTGGCGAACTTCGTACTGCCTAACAGTCAATAAATGTCGTGTTAACTTTTAGCTAAACTTAATTTAGGATTTTATTAACATAATAAAATGAATACAAAAAATTTATTAAGTTCAATAGTTTATTAGGATAATATATATAAAGAAAATAAAAATTCAATAAAAGTACAAAAATCAAGTATTTCAATGGCGTGTCAGCAAGACATTTGCTTTATTGAAGCTATGTATTTTGCTGCATGGGTTACACTCAGGTTAATTCTCTTCATTGAAGGATCTTGTGATATACGACATTTTTCGTTTTGTTATCAAGCGCAAGAACAAATAAAGCGGATGGTTTGCCGACACGTGAACATGCCACGTACAATTGACCATGAGAAAAACATGCATTTTTTTAGATTCAGACCACAAATACTCAGGGTTTGGCCTTGTGATTTGTTAATCGTCATGGCGAATGCAAGACGAATCGGAAATTGAATTCGTTTAAACCCAAAGGGCATATCGGTTAGGATCATCGGAATTCTCGGAATGAGAACTTCCTCACCTCTGAATTTTACTTTAAGTATCGTCGCGTGAATGACATAGATCATCAGTTTTCTTATCACCAAACGCGTTCAATTGCATAGTTTTGGTTGGTTTAGATTTCGAAGCATGGTGCCTACCGAGCCAACCTTCGTAGTAAATTGTGCGATAGTAAGCCAGGCGCATCCAAGGAGTTTAAAAATTCAGTTGGATAGTTGGTGACTTCGTCTTCGTTTGTTATACAGTCAATAGATTTGAATGAATGCAGAATACCAACGACTTGATTCTGAATTACTAAGTTTAAGTCATCCATATTTATGTTCTTAGCAGCCAAAATTGCTCGCTCACTCAACCATTTGTTGTTTTAGTGGTTAGCAATGAATACTTTGTTGATATCAATCCGCTCGATTCGTCGACAGAAACACGGCCATTACCGATAGTCAGCAATTGCTTGGAGAACTCTTCAGCAGATGGACCGTTCAGCAATGCAACTCTCATATTTGCTGCCAGCTGAAGCTTCTTTAGATAGCGCCACAGATTCGATAATGAAATAAACGCTTGCCTCAAGCGTTTATTTCAATGATTGGCAGCGTTCAGCGGAAATCGCCAGAGTCATTGCGCAGATCTTTCAATGTTCGGTCAAGTGCTTCCAATGCGCGTTTGTGCATCATTGTGCATTCGTCCCAGATGATGATTTTAGATGCTACTGAAACTTTGGCCATTGCGGAGTGTTTTGCGATGTTACGGGTCGTTTGTGCAGTAGTTTGAAGGTTTAACGTCAATTTGAACACTGAATGAGCCGTGCGGCATCCTTCTAACAATGTGGCCGCTATTCCACAATGCTTGCAAACACCGTCCATTGGACCAATACGAACGAAAGAATGCGAGCTGTAATCAATTGTGCACTACGGCTTTGTTGGGAAAGATTAGATCTTCTGGGTCGCGACATCGTTAATAATAATACTCGCACAATAAGATTTATTAATAATACTCGCACTAAACAAACAAATCGACCGGTAACCTTTACATGTTTTATTCAAAACAAATCACAGACAACTTGCAACAAGACACACTTCTATGTCACTTATTTGCAATGGACATCAATTATTTTAAATAAGCTATAAACGTGCGTGACGTAAGCTGTCAATTGCGGAAGATGGAGGAGTTCCTAACCTAATTTATTTAAAAATTAATTTTCTGTATAATTTTTTTTCCGTGAATTTTTCCGATACTTTAATAGTTATTCTGCTATTCGGGGCGGAGACGAATCCAACAAATCAGAGATCATTAAAATCGGTCCAACTGTTTTTGAGTTATAAATGGAGCAACTAACCAGACTTTGTTTTATGTATTAAGATACATATATGTAAATATTTTTTTAGAAAAAAATATTGCCTTATTTATTCCCTCTTACTTTCATTTTTGTGAGTATACTTACCTACTTGCAATATGGGGTACATAATGTACCCCCTTCGTCAACCGGGTCATTTTTACACTCTTCGGTATCGAGAAGTTGTTAAAAACCATAATTTTAAAATAATATGCAATAATTTACCTAAAGCGTTTATTAGAAGTAGATATTTTAACTATTTACAAAATATTGCATTATTTGTCATAAGTCTCATCTAAAGACGGCAGACTATGTGCCCACACTGTAAAATTTAATATAATATAATAAATTTAATATATATATATATATATATGTTTATATACTGAAAAGGATTGTTCGACGTTGAGAAATGTTATATTTGCATAGTTAAAGCGCTCTTTGTATCTGTACAATGGATCTTCAGTATTGGTAAAAAGGATGTTATATTTGCATAGTTAAAGCGCTCTTTGTATCTGTAGAATGGATCTTCAGTATTGGTAAAAAGTTGCCCTAATTTTGTAAAATCTACATTTTTATCTAATACACCTTATGTGTATTATTTATTAAATTTAACAGTGTGGGCACATAGTCTGCCGTCTTTAGTCATAAGTTAAGACGGCAGACTATGTGCCCCAGCAGTGGCGTTGCGTGGAGAGTTTAGCAGAATAACAGTGTTAAAAATAAATATATCGAATTCCTATACAAAACGTTAAGAAAAAACATAAATAACTTACCCAACATGTTTACATTGTTGCAAAAAAAATGCGGATGTGCGCGATGAAAACTGCACCATAATATATGTTTCTGTATTAGTCTCGGAAAGGTTCGTACGTAGCGACGTATATATATGTTTATATACAGAGAAGGATTGTTTGACGTTGAGAGATGTTATATTTGCATAGTTAAAGCGCTCTTTGCATCTGTACAACGGATCTTCAGTATTGGTAAAAAGTTGCCCTAATTTTGTAAAATCTACATTTTTATCTAATACACTGTTAAATTTTTCACGGACACAATCACTTTTTTCATCTTCAAGGATATGCAGCACTAGTTTTACGTGGTCAATAATTGCTAATGAGTCCGATAAGGACAGCGCAGTGTTCTGTAAATTTTTTATTGCGTCCAGTATTGGAACGTAACTGTCGTAAATAATTTTTAGATTTGCTGCAACTTGAGGATTGTTAAATTGAACCTGGCTGAGCCGTATTGCAGCTGCTTCTTTGGCGTCTAGTTGTAAAATCACTGATTTAATTTTTTCAAAATGTTTATAATAATAAAATGCTGCTTCTAACCAAGTACCCCATCGTATAAGAATAGGTTGCGGCGGCTCGGGTATATCAGGACACAGCGAATGAAATAGCCGAATCCGTTTCGGAGATTTAAGAAAAACCGCTTTCGTTTGTCCTATCAGTTGATCCACATCAGGATAAGTTGTATGTATAGTGTTTGTTACAAGGTGTAAAGCGTGAAGCAAACATGTGACATGCAGCAGGTTTGGTTGAATCGTTTTGAGTAAGTTTGCCGTGGAACACATAACCTTGGCAGCATCGGTAACTAACATTAACACTTACTTCGGTAAAATCTCAAATTTGTGTAGTGTTTCTATTAATACATCATATATCGCTCTGGCAGCACACCCTTGCATTCGTTTACAGGTTAGTAAATAAGGAGGAGAAGGTCCTTGCGGAGTCAGCGTCCGTACTAGAATGGCTAGGATGGACTGTTTTTTAATATCTGTAGTTTCGTCTATTGTTAACCACAGGAATTTTTTTTACCGTATTTTTCGTTCAATTTACAATTCTCTCACGCACTGACGGTACGTAATTCCGTAGCGTACTTCATTTTGGTAATTTCCACGTAGGATTGTATTCGTTCCACTTTCTGCATTGGTATATTGGTCGCAATTAACATCATTGTTAAATCACACACAAATTTGTTATACGATCTGCGTCCACTATTATTCGATTTATGTTTGTCACTATTTATATGTCTTTGGCACTGACTTGCTTTCCAAGTTAATAAAGTTGTTTCACAAACTAAACATTTCACTACGGTACCGTCATATATTAAATCGGGAAACCGATGTAAAAATTTCTTTACTACGTTAGCATGCAACCGAGTCGATGCATTGTTTCTACGCACTCCCGACATTTTCAACACGATTGTGTTAACAATGTATCGCTTACAACGTCTCAACGGCAACTGAATTGATCGTCGTACGCCTCTACTCGATCCCTCGACATCACGCTACTGTTCGGGCACATAGTCTGCCGTCTTTAGTCATAACTATTATTATTAAACGAACTAAATCGCTTAGTTATTTTTTGCCACACCGATTATACGTTGAGTGTATTTGAGTTATGCTGCGACATTAAAATGTTCGATGTGAAAGAGCAAAGAAGGTGCATCAAAGTCTAATTCAACTTGGTGGAAAGGCAACGCAAACTCTGAAAATGCTTAAACAAGCGTTTGGCTAGGATGCTTTAAGCCACCTACAAATTTATGAATGGTGCGATCGTTTTAAAAATGGACATGTGTAGGTTTATGATGATGAGCATTGGTCACCCATCGGCGGAAAACACGCCACTAAAAGTGGCAAAAGTGCGTGATGCTATCCTGCAAGATCAAAGGAGAACTATCCATGGCATTTGCAACATGCAGCGTATTGCTGCGAAGTTTGTGCCAAGGTTACTTAACATTGAACAAAAACGGCATCCTGTTCATGTGTGCACAGAGCTGAAAGAAACTGCCAAAAGAGATGCGAACTTCGGTACCAGAATCATGGGTATCATGTATGATCCCGAGACAAAGCAACATTCATCGCAGTAGGTCACCACGCTCGAAGAAAGCACGACATTTCGAAGCGTGTATTCCGGGAATTTCTGTGAAATTCAGTTTTGTTAAGCCGCATTGAAAACATAGTAAAAGCACTAAATTTATTTTTGTTAACAGCTCTTCAAATCCAATTAGTTTTATATTTAACAATAAACAAATATTACGAAGTTTTCAAAAGAATAAAAAGTTATACAGTCATAGAAACAACATGAATGTATTCCACCACATGAGAATGTAAAAAGTTAATGAGTGTGTTCGAAGAAATGTCACTGTAATAGAAATGGGGTAGCAAATTACAATATTGTTGCGAAAAATAAACGAATGAAATTAAGAAATATATTCAATGTTTCGCAAATTATGCAAGAAAAGCTGTTCGCGTTGGCTGCCGTATTTACTCACATTCAGACCAGGATTGTGTTTCTGTATTAATTATTATGCCCCAATGACTTTAATTGTATGCAGATTCATGAACGAAATCAATTTGTTACTCCAAAGGACACAACTTCCATAAAATTGACAAAAAATACGTCGGTATTGGTTTTTTTAAATGCAAAAAGGATTTTGATGAGTTTTTCCTGCTGGATTACTATGCTAATGTGAAATGATTGAAAATAAAAAATAAGAAGGTTTGGAATATATTTTTATTACGAGAATAGCGTATTTCTTCGCACGGATTGCTAAAATTATTGAACTAATACATAATTTGCATCTGCGAGCGTTGCATTCGCTCAGTTTAGGTATTTGTTCATTTCAATTAATTTCTTAAACTTAAAATTCACCTTTATTATGAAAGTAAAACTTTAAAAATATGTTGAATATTTACGTAATTATACTATCGGTCAAAAAGAAATCGTGCCATTTAGAAGAAAATAGACAAATGCTGGACAAAAATTGGTTTTCAACATACAATCTACTATGTTCTATACAGATTGCCGTAGTTAAAAGTAGATATTTAGCTTCAAATTCACACACATAGACATATATGTATAACAATTTTCAAAAATACTGCTGAAGATAGCTTTCACTCATATAGTGGTGTATGTGGAGAGCGGAGATGACATTCGTTGTTCGCATCTCGATACGTGCGTCTGAGCAAACTCTCGCGAAAATCTAAAATAAATTTTGTACATTTCATTTAGAATTTTGATACGTTTTTTTTATAAGAATTTTATTTAGTTTTCGTTAATAATTTTATTTTAGTTACAATTTTTAAAGAGTTTTGTTTCAGTTCTATGTTAACGCATACATACATCAATTATTATAATAACGGCTGCATTCCTTAAAGCAAATCTGTACATCCACACTTTCATTCTGCCGTACTAAACACATTAAATACCGACGAATGTATCCCCACTATTGTAACTAAACTACGCCTACGGGCATTAGAGTCACATGTACGTGTAAATATGCGTGTGCTCGTGTGTGTAATACGTTCAGTCAATCTGTATACAATTACCAGCGTTCATTAAGTCTATGAAAAACCTGAGAAAAGTTGTTTGAAGGAATCGATTTTAAAACTGTCGTCACTCACGTTTGGATCACTTTAACATCCTCGAAATGAGCTCCCTTGAGATGAAGAAAAATGACTTGGAAATTGTCGTGCAAAAACCTGCCCCCCGTATGGTAGAACCGCCTTATTCTTGTATTCACTGAAATAGGCGATTCATAACGAGATAGTATTCTATTTAATTCTAGGTCGAAATTACATTTATTAAGAGGTGTATTCACTAGTCTATGTAACATAGATTCATACGCAGCCTGATTGTGTTTTAACGGATGAAAGGAAGAGGCATATATTGTTCCTAGTGTAAATTTTATATTCTCATGAACATTATTTACATAATCATTTATAATTGTCTGTCAGTACTATTAAAGCAAACTAATGTCATCAACAAAGCTGGGATTATATGAAAATACATATACTGCTCAAAATCGTACAGGGATATTTACAGAATTAAGAGAAAAAGATTTAAGCAACTTTATTGATCAGATTTTTATATTCACAGTGTAATTCAACAAAAAAAGTATAAAATTAAAAGTAAATTCAAGAAGTTTTAATAAACTTGACTTTGCAAATACGAATTTGCACGATGTAATCTTAAATCTTAAAGATGTTTAAATTTAGAAAACAATCCTAAACATATCATCAAAAGCAACTTCTAGTAATTAGTATGATCTCCACGATTGTTTATTGCTGCCTTAATACGGTTACGTATTATTAAAATTAAATTGTCAATCTCTTCCTGTGGTATTGCTCTCCATTCTCTTTGAAGAACTCTAAAAAGGTCTCGGGGACCATTAGTGTGATCATTTAAATTTGTAATCCTCCTTTGTAACTTATCCCACAGATGCGATAGCGGATTCATATCCGGAGACTGAGCTGGCCACTCTAACAACGAAATGTGTTGCTGTTCTAACACATTCATTACAATTCGAGCCACATGTGGAGGCGCATTATCTTGCATGAAATTGAAATTTTGTTCTACTGCTCCTGCATATGGCACAACAACAGGTAAAATGACCTGTTACACCTAAACTTGAGCTGTCATTTTACATTCAATCAGAACGAGATCTGTTCTTCCACCAATACTTATGCCAGACCATACCATGATTGTACCACCTCTGAAAGAATGGACATCTTGGACTGCATTCAAACGATTTACGCGCCCTGGCTGCCTCCAAACTCGAATTCTTCTTGAATCATTGTACATACCAAATCTAGACTCACCAGAGAACGTTACATATAACCATTGTTCGTTTGTCCAACTTCGGTGATCCTGTGCCCATAAAAGACGTTCTCCGCGATTACCTCCTGATAGAACTGGAACTCTTAACAGTCGTCTAGATCTTAAATATACCACATGTAACCTATTACGAATAGTTTGGTCGCTAATCAGTACGCCATATGTTTGGTTAAACTGATTTTGTATCTGCCGAGCAGTGCAGGTATGATTACGTCGGGCAATAATTTGGACGTAACGGTCTTGTGCTGCCGTTGTAATCCGACCGTTACCACGATGTTGATTACGTACTTCGTCAGTATCCCTTTGTGGCGCCATAAATGACTTATGATGATTTATGTAACTTGAAATTCGGCTGTAACTTCAGTTTGACGCCGCCCAGCTTGTAACATGTCAATAGCAAGTAACATTTCTTCCCTCGCTAAATGACGCCTTTCCATTAATAAAACTACTCTAATTATACACAAAATTTAATGTTTTTAAACTCTGCAAGCAAGAAATGACTAGAGAACGGACACGCTTACCACATGACGCAAAGCCCAGTGCAGTACTGGCGAAAGGCTGTATTTCTAAAATATTTAATTTTATTTATATAATTTGAAAACGAATGGGTGGTGATCTATAAAATTACGAAATACTTATTTATTTGTTGAAAAGTTGTATTTATAAAGTTTTTAATTTTATTTCTATAATTCGAACATTTTTTGTTCATTTTGTAGTTCAAGTTGAGTAAAGGAGTATTAATATTGACTAGCAATAGTTTCTCAAGGTTTTCTTCTGTCAATTTTGTTCTCTTTCAATTAAGTACATCCTTATAAATAGAAAACGTCCTTTCTACATCGCAACTGGTTATAGGTGCATACTGGAAATATTCTTTTATTTCTTCATATTTAGCCGTTAGATTTTGTGGAATTGTCTCCATACATAATTGCTGCAATGTAATTAAATCTGGATTTCTATTAAGAATTGCTTCAAACTTTTGCCGAAGGCCATATCCGAAGTCACTTGGAATACTTTTCAAAGCCACATCTAATGTGGATAATCCGTCATTTAATTTGAGATTTCGATTTTCAAAATAAGTGATTAGTTTTGGCAATTTTCCAAAGTGTTCATGAAGAAAGTACAACTGATTTTTTAAATTTGGGATTTGTGTGAGCTCCTTGCACTCACCAATACTTCTAGCATCCTCCTTTAGCAGTGTTACGAAATGTTTTAGACTATCGAAATTCTCAGCATAATAATTAGTAGCTTCCAGCCATGTTCCCCATCTAGTTATTACTGGAGTGGGAGGCAGTGACAGAGATGGAAATTTTTCCCTGAAAAGAGCTACTCTCAATGGTGCTTTTCTGAAAACTTTTTTAAAAGCTGATACAAGTCTATCAACTTCCGGAAAAGTGTCTCTGATATATTCACAGATTCTGTGGAGAGCATGTGCTACACAAGTAATATGCAGCATATTAGGATATGTTTTCTTCAATAGTCTGCCTGTTTTTAACATATACGCAGCACTATCACTGACAAATAAAAGTATTTTTTCTTTGTACGTGGCGTCCGAATGAAGCATTTTTTGCATATTCTCCTTAATGGTTTCAGCAACTGTTTCCGCATCAACTCTATTTATAACACTTGTTGCTATTACATATGAGTTATAGGGAATAGTTGGATGTAGTACACCAGCTACAACATTTACCACACAGCGTCCTAACATATCCACCGTTTCGTCGGCGCTTATCCATATGTATTGATTTAAAAGATGGCTTCTAATGCGTTCTACTGTTCTCGTATAGCACCTAGAAACATAATATTTGCGTAAAGTTGATTCATCAGGAATATTTCGACCAGTATATTTTTTCAGAAATGTCTTCGAAATTGTATTGTTCAATTTAAATAATGGAATATTAGCTGCCATAAAAGTTTCACAGAGTTCTTCGTTAAAATTGTCAGATTCCAACGGGTTCATTTTTTTTTCGTGCTTTAACGATCATACGTGACGTTTTACGGTTGATTTATTGCAATTTTTCAATAACGTTTCACACACTTCACAATAAATTTCGGAATCACTGGCAATGTACATACAATCAGTATGGCCCTCAATCCAACTCGCCATTGTTTCACGATGCCATTCTCGACGCTCTTCCATTGTCTGAAAAAGTAAGAATATTCTAGATCCAAATAAACGAAATTAAATAACGAAATTTTATGCACACTTACGTGAAAATAATTGGAAGATGTTGCTTAAATGAAAAGAAAAGGAATGTACGTGCTATTTCTCTTACGAAATACGATAAACTTATTTATTTTATCTACGTACACGACACCACTGAAAACACTATATTCTCCGAATACAATACCTGGGTTGTCCATTGTTATCGCTGCGAGACCAGGTGGCCGAGTAAGTCAAACAAATACTTCATTGAATTACGCCGGGATGAACTGAGCGACGTTATACACAATTCCAATTGCCGATTGCGTTTTATGGAAATTGCATCCGTTCTCTAGAAATGACATTACAATGTAGTTAAACGGAAAGTGACAAATAATGGCGTTATGACAACTAATAAATAGATGTTGCAAACAAAACACAATCGCTCCATTGCTCATATATATAGCTAGGTGCAAGTGTCGATGTCGAGTATCTTAAGACAATGGAAGTTCAAACTATGTTTAGTGAAAAGGGTGCAAAATTGATAGTGTTAAATAAATTTAAATTTTCAAAAGCACACATTGCGAAGTGTGGGAAAATAAGATGGCGTTGCACTAACACCAAAAGTAGGTGCAACGCAAAAATATGTACAAGTCCTAATGAACATACTATTTTGGAATCTCAACTTGATCATAATCATGAACGTGAGAAGACGATTGCTAGGCAAGCTATCAGTAATAGAGTTAAAAGAAAAGCTGCTGAGGATTGTACAGAAAGACCATCTAAACTAATTTATAAGGAATTAAGTGTATGTACTAAAAATTCTAAAAATTAAATTATTGTTAACAGTATGAACAGTATGTTTGTTTCATGTCGTAGAACAATGATTGGGCTTCAGACATTGGAAGCGGTGATCTACTACGTGTGAGAAAAAATATATACGAAGCACGGCGAGATGTTTTACCAGCATTGCTCAAGGATAGAGATCAGGTTTTTGATGCAGTTGTTAATTTAAATCTGAAAACTAAAATTAAAGGTAAAAATTTCCTTTGCTCTTTAGATAAGGAAAACAATATAATTATGTATCTTCTCTTGCTTTGCAAATTTATATATTTTTTATGTTCCTGTGATACTATTTACATGGATGGTACATTTCAGTATTGCACAAAGTTTTTTTACCAATTATTTACCATCCATGCTTTTAAAAATTGTTATTATGTTCCAGTCATATTTGCTCTTTTACCTGATAAAAATAGTAATACATATTTTAAATGTTTCAAAATGTTAGCGATAAATGTAAAGCACTGAACTTATCTTTAAACCCAAAAAACGTAGTAGTCGACTATGAACAAGCAATTCATAGATCTATTTATAGATGTTAGCCATATTCAAATTTAACCGGGTGTAGATTTCACCGGAGATTGTCAGTTCCACCACGCCAGCAGGGTGTCCTTAAATCCTACCGGTCAGTTCCACCACGGATTAAAAGGGTTTGGGATTAAAGGACTAACTGTGATCTTAATGATTTGAAAATTGCACTTTCTAGTTATGACATACTTATGTATTTTTATTGTATAAATTTTACAAAATTACAATACTTATGTATTTTTATTATATAAATTTTATTATATATATTTTTATTATATAAATTTTACAAAATTACAATACTTATGTATTTTTATTATATAAATTTTACAAAATTATAATACATGTAAGAACTTTTAGGGAAGAAACTTATGACCAACCAAATGAACAAAATAGTATCTATAAATAATGTTTTGCTTATATTTAGCAATTGCTTCATTTATAGTATTAATTTTTTCTATAATGTTTTTACGCATTTGTTTGGAATTGTTTACGCTTCGTATTTTAATATATATTTCACTCTGAAACTGGAGCAACCGATCTGTAAAACTGAAAATATTTGGATGAGCTTTGTAAAAACCATCCTTAAATTTCGCGTGGAATGACTCACATGCATTCGTCGTTCTATGAATAAATTTTTCATCACTACACCACATAAAAGGAGGAAATTGAGCGCTACTACTAAAATACGTATTATTAAGCTATTTTCTAAAATTTCTTATTCTGTCATCATCAGGCATTAAATAAAACATTTCGTTTTTAAAAAAATCAAACGCATCGTCAGGTTTTAAAAACGGAATGCCAAAATGAGTTTTTAAATATTTGCCAATAACTGACTCACTGTTTTTATATTCAGAAACTAATCCTAACTCTTGTATTTTTCGAAACCAGCTTTGAGATAAGTGAAATCTACACCCTATAATTTCGCTATTTTTCCAAATTCTTTGACAAGCTTTATGAATGGCTATTTCAAAATCTATTACAATTTGCTTTGGTTTTAGAGCTAAGTGCAAATTTTTACATTTTTCTTCTAAAATTTCTAATAAATCTGTATATGTTTCCGCTGTCTTTTTAGGTAATAATGCAAATACTAACGGAACATAGTGGCCATTTTTAAAGCCGTGCAAGGTAAACATTTGGTAAAAGAATTTCGAACAATATTGAAACGTACCGTCCATATATATATATTCACTGGAACATAGAAAATGCAGATTTGTATAACAGGAAAAAATGACAATCTTCTTTCGCTCACAAACACCAAGCACAAAATTTTCACCTTTATGAGTACTTAAATTCATAGACTTCACCGTTTCTAGCACTTCTTCTTGATTTTTCGGAAGCGTGGGCATGATTTTCCTGCGGGCCATATACATATTTCTTTTTACGCAGCTAAGATCATCCGTGGTGATTTTCCAATCATTTTTTGACAATTCGACGTGAATCAATTTAGCTGGTCGTTCGGAAATATCTTCAACAGCTTTCCTCTTGATGGCGTTGCTTATAGCTTGCCTTGCGATTGTCTCTGAAGCTTCGTGGTTATGATTGCCGTTTCTGTCAACTACATGTTCTTCATTTGGTACAGATGTATACATCACGACCGCACAATTTTTGTTGCAGCATCTCCACCGAATTTTGCCGCATTTACTGACATGGGATTTATAAAATTTATAATTATTTACAACTAACAGTTTCTTCCCCTTTTCACTTGTAATGACACAGATACTTTCCATTGTAACATTCACTTAATTTGCGAATTTCACTAAATAGAACTGAAACAGTATCAACAAAACCTACCCTTAAATACTGATCCCTTGTCATTAACGGTGTATACGAGTTGCGCCACAGATTCTAGGAATTAGTAATCCCTCTTAAATCCGTATACGAGTTGCGCCAAAGATACCTCGAGGGTGGTAAATGTGAAAGTTGGTCATTAAGTAGGGGTAGTTAATATTTTCCTTAAATATTACCTACATATTTTATAATTCACATCCGAACATTATAACTTTTGTAGAAATGCTTGTAAATTTACAAATTTACAGAAATATATGTTAAAATTAATACAGCAAATAAGTTTGCGAAGAAAATTAGAACTGACCTAAAAGGCAAGCAAGCATATATAAAACATAAAATCGATGAACTATATGTGTATAAGACAATTAGTAAAATAGATTTTATCAAATGCGTTTTACATAAATTTTTGCCTAGCTCTATAATATAATATTTATGTGGGTGTAATATACATACATATATATATATATATATATATATATATATATATATATATATATATATATATATATATATATGAGTTTGTTTTAATTGTAATTACTTGTAATTATTTTAGTTCATTTCTTTTAATTTCAAAGTGTAATAATAACATAAACATAAATAAATTGTATTAAAGTTTAAAAGTTTGTTATGTCTACTTTACTTCACCTGAACATTTACCATCCTCGAGGTGGATCTGGCGCAACTTGCTAAAATTTTATTTCTAGGATTAATTCAGGTACTTTGGCGCAACTCGTTTGCGTCCGTCATTAACTAGCCCCCCTTCCGACAAGTGGTAAATACTCGTGGTGGAACTGTAGGGTCATCTTAATCCTTCGGCTAGTAATTTTACCTGCATATCTTGTCGCCGTGGCGGAACTGACATACGTTCCGATTTCACTTATGTCAGTTTTTATAGTTATTCTTCGGCCGACATTTTCTAGAACCTACCCAAATAAGTGATTTTTTTTCTCTTGAAATATTTGACAAATCACCAGATGATGAGAGAGTAATACAATTTTGTGATTACATAGTTGACAATTATATATCCGAAGAATCTAAATTTCCTCCAAAAATTTGGGCATGTAACACAAATAGTATGTATCGGTCTATCAACGCTTGTAAATCATTTCATTGATTGTTAAAAAACTGTTTTTATTCTCCTCACCCAAATATATTTATTTTTGTAGATATGATAATAAATATTCAAAATGAAATATTTGCAAAAATTAAGACTGCTAATGAATCAAAAAATATTAAAAAATTTAAATCTGTTACTAGAAAGAAATATGAGTATATAACTTCTAAAATAAAAGAATTAAAAGAAAACAGAATTACTAAATTTGATTTTGTAAGATCTTTAAGCTATCATTATTTGCCGCAGTAGTACTTAAAGCATTTTAAATTGTAAAATTAATGTAAATGTAAATTTGACTATGTACGAGTATATTTCAAATTAAAATTCAAATGTATATGTATTTTGTATTATATGGAATTTATAATAAAACTGTTACAATTAATATAATATTTTATTATTAAACCGTTAATCCTATCTAGAAATTCGTTGATACAACTAAACGGTAGGATTATATCTACCTGATGTCCCGTGGTACAACTCTGCGATCCCGTCTAATAAAAGTTCTGCGTATTTTCATCGAATTTTGGAAACATAATATGCGCATACAATACAGTTTCTGTGTGCATATAATTCCTGGTTTTAGTCATCAACGTATATAAACCAGTAAATACAATTTTTAAAAAGGGTATGAGAGCTAATGGTTTCTTCGAAATGATGCATAAAAAGTTCCCCTAGTAAGCGGCTTAAAGGATTTCCCATTGCCAGTGGCTTGTGTGTAAAATTCGTAATTGAATTGGAAATAATTTAGTTCAATGCAAATATTAACTAAATTTAAGATTTCTTCTGTGATAATAGGATTAGTGCTGTGTTGATGTAGTTCTAATTTTGGGCAGTAGGAAACTCTTCCCTAAACAACGGGGTGTCGTGAAAGTATTGGTGTTAATCCGTATACGAAACTCCGGACAGGTAAAATGCAGGTATGCCTGCGAGTCGTTTAACTACCATTCAATAATTCTTTATATCACGCTCATCCGTCACTTTTTGCATTTGTTGATACGTTATTAAAAATTCAGATGCAGGTTTATATTAAAATAAACAGTGTCAATGACCCTACAAGTGCAAAGGTGCAAAAAAGGAAATAATACAGAAAATAGAAAATTTATCTCAAAACATAGACCACACTCTAGAGATAGAAGAGATGTGGCAAAAAATTAAAACGTTGTATACTGTGAGCTGTAAACAAACGTCAAAAACCACAAGAGACAGCAAGGAATGGATGAGCAATGAATCATGGACTAGAATTGAGGAAAGAAGGAGAATTAAAGAGAAAATGTTAAGAATCAGAGATGAAACAAAAAAAAGGAAAATACAAGAAGAGTATACAAGATGTAGCAAAACGATAAGAAGAAGTATAAGAAATGATAGAAAGAGACACATAGAACAACTGGCAAATGAAGCACAGACTGCAGCGGACAAAATGGACAGTAGAGAACTATACAAAAGGATAAATCAGCTAGCAGGAAACAGGAAAAAGACTAGGGAATTACCATCAAAAGATAAGGACGGAGACAACTTATACAACAAGCAACAACAACAACTAAAAAGATGGCAAGAATACTTCGAAGAGATAATGAATATCAATGGGACCAAATTACAGCTATTGCAGGAAGAAATCGTGCAGGAACTGCCCATCAACACCGATGTTCCTTCAAGAGAGGAAGTGATAAATGCATTGCAAAAAATGAAAAATGGAAAATCGGCAGGAAATGATATGATAACAGCTGGCATCTTGAAGATCGATGTAAATGCAACTACAAAAATATTGCTACCCCTTATCCAGAAAATTTGGAATGAAGAAAAATTCCCTAAAGACTGGAAAGAAGGATTGATTATAAAAGTACCCAAAAAAAACGACCTGCGACATTGCGAAAGTTGGAGAGGTATCAGCATGTTGAATGTCACATTTAAAGTCTTCTGCCGCATACTGTTAAATAGAATCAACGACTCTCTTGACTATACCATCAGAAAAGAACAAAACGGATTCCGACGTGGACGCTCCTGTGTAGACAACATTAACACAATTAGAATGATAATAGAAGAATCACTCGAATACGAATCACCACTCCAGTTGTTATTTATAGACTACGAACGAGCATTTGACTCGGTAAATCGGGAAAATATATGGATAGCACTCAAGAATAAAGGTCTATCTCAAAAAATAATCCAACTGATTAGGGAAGGATACACAGGATATCAATGTCGAGTACTCCATGAGGGAGAGCTGTCACAACCTTTCGTCGCTAGTACGGGTGTTAAACAGGGCTGCATACTCTCACCACTGCTTTTTTTGATAATGTTGGACACGGTACTCTACGCAACAACAAATAACAAGAAGAGAGGAATACGATGGGGGCTGACGGAAGTTTTGGAGGACATCGAATACGCAGATGATGTATGCCTTTTTTCATCGAACATTAGGAACATGCAGAGTAAAACTAATGACCTTGTTGCGGAATCAAAAAAGAATGGCCTTAGCATAAATAAAAATAAAACTAAAATGTTGAAAATTAACACCAAAGATACAACAAACATAGAAGTCGAGGGCACACAGATAGAAGTAGTGGAGGAATTCACTTACCTTGGCAGTGTTGTCTCGAGCAATGGAGGAACATTATCTGATATACAGCGAAGAATAGACAAGGCACGGAAAGTTTTTGCAAGTATGAGAAAAATATGGCGCTCTAAAAGTTTGTGATTATCATCAAAAATCAAAGTGTACAACTCAACAGTGAAACCAGTTCTCCTCTATGGCTCAGAGACCTGGATGGTTACCTCAACAATCAAGAGAAAACTCCAGTCTTTTATAAACAGATGCCTTAGAAATATACTAGGAATATGGTGGCCGGAAAGAATATCAAATGCTGAACTATGGCATAGAACAGAACAAAACGACATAAATGAAGACATTAAGAGAAGGAAATATAAATGGCTTGGTCATACATTAAGAAAGCCAGTTGATACACCAGCTCACACAGTCCTACTTTGGAAGCCACAAGGAAAGAGAGCGAGAGGCAGACCACGCACCACCTGGAGGAGAACAGTTATGGAAGAGACCAACAAGTCCATCCCACAACTGAGGAGCATTGCCCAGGACCGAATAAAATGGAAAAAATACATAGAGACATTATAAGTGCACATACTTGCTATACGAGTATGTAATGTATAATTACCCTACGTCCCGAAAGGGAATAATGGGTTTAATAATAATAATGAGAGCTAATGGTTTCTTCGAAATGATGCATAAAAAGTTCCGCTAGTAAGCGCCTTAAAGGATTTCCCATTGCCAGTGGCTTGTGTGTAAAATTCGTAATTGAATTGGAAATAATTTAGTTCATAGCAAATATTAACTAAATTTAAGATTTCTTCTGTGATAATAGGATTAGTGCTGCGTTGATGTAGTTCTAATTTTGGGCAGTAGGAAACTCCTCCCTAAACAACGGGGTGTCGTGAAAGTATTGGTGTTAATCCGTATACGAAACTCCGGACAGGTAAAATGCAGGTATGCCTGCGAGTCGTTTAACTACCATTCAATAATTCTTTATATCACGCTCATCCGTCACTTTTTGCATTTGTTGATACGTTATTAAAAATTCAGATGCAGGTTTATATTAAAATAAACAGTGTCAATGCTCCCTACAAGTATCAGAATGCTGTTTCGAAAAAACGTGAAATGTATTTAAAACAGCACATTTTCAATTACCAGAGTGGCAGTATCAGCACTCTAGAATTTGTTAAACTAGCTTCTCATTACTATTCTCACAAAATTTAATAAGGTGATAATGAATATATGTTAATGTAAATACGTTTTTGTGTATAAATAAACATTTCTATTTGAAAATATACTTTTATTAAAATTAAATGCATCACTTTCTAAGCAAAATTTTGGGATGTGCGGAGATTCGGGTGCACATGAACTGCGCAACAAATTTAATCCGTACGTAATCCCTTACACGAAGTGCACAACAAAATTTTTGGGTAATACATCGGTTCTTAATCCCTAACACGAATTACACAACAAATTTAATCTGTATGTAATCCTTAACACAAACTGCACAAGGTTGGGAGATATACAAAGAAAATACATATATTGATATAGAACAAATTTTAATGAACATGCATATAAACGAAATCAATATACAAATTACAATAAATTAGAAAAAATTACAAATTCAATGAACTTAAAGTATGAGATACACATTGTAGAAAAATAAATCTAGAGATCGTGTTATTTTTTAATTGTTGAATTTTTTCGTCAATATATAAACTTTTCCTTAAAATACATTTTTTTATATATCTTTTCTGCCCCAACAAACAAGTATTAATCTTTATATATGTATGGGTTTGCATATCTCTTAAAGCGTTGACAAACACATGTATATTGGGATGAGGAACACCACAATTTTTGTTGAATTGTGCTTGAAAAGATTCGCAAGAATTAGTTGTTTTTGATGTACTTGAATAAAGTGACGCCCAAATTTTCGGTGGGAACATTGCATTTTCATCTATGTATGTATTAACTAAATAGTCGGCAAATTCATCAACTCTTCTATCTTCTGGCTTCTCGCACATGAAATCCTCCACAAACGCATCACCGACGTCTTCTGGTTTTAAATATGAAAGTCCAAAAATATATCGCAGCCATTTTCCTGTTATCGATTCCTTATTTTTGTATTCTGCAGTTAGCCCCACTTGCTGTATTTTTCTCCATCTGTGAAATAAAGAACAAACATTATATACTTCTTCCTTTTTTTACTTTTATAGTGCATAATATTATTATTGCAAAAAACACTACTCACCAGGATTCTGTTAGATGGAATCGGCATCCTATGATAACGGAATATGGAAATACTTCTTTGACACTCAAATGTATTGCTTGCTCAAAGTCTACATACACTTTTCTTGGGCTCAGTTCAAGACCTAGCTCACTGCATTTTGTTTTTAACAATATAAAAAGTGTTTCGTAATTGTCATTTGAATACACATAGATAGTAAAAAGTTGCATGAAAAATTTGGTACAATAGTCAAATGTACCGTTCATCAACAAGTTTTCTTGATTTTTACATAAAAACTCCATATTACTTTTCGTTGAAAACACAATAATATTATTCTCCACATCATTTAATAAAACAAAGTCCTCGTTTTTTGACGTTTTAGTATCCATTTCTCGAACACACTGGTGAACATCTTCTATGGATTTTGGTAATTTTGGTAGACATTGAAGTTTTGCGCGATTACGGTTGTTACGAATATATGTAACATCTTTTGTGGTTAATGTCTCTAACATATTGGTATTAATTTCACTTTTTATTAGTTTTGCGGGAGTTTCTGCTAACCTCTCCTCTGCTTTCCTCTTGACGGAGTTGCTAAGTTTTTGTCTAGTTAGTACGTTTTCAGTTATCGCGCCATGATTATGAATCCCTACTTTTTTAGAAAAGACATAGTCTCCACCTACAGCAAATATTTTCGCATTACACGTTTTTTTTGCACACCTCCAACATGTTTCACCTGTTTTTTTACTTTCACGAAACATATAATATTTAAAATTTTCGAAATCTATCAATAATTGATTACCGCGCTCGCCAAACATCACACTTAACTGCATCTTAACTTTTACAAAAATAAAGGTAAACTAACATAATTAGTTGGCGACAGCCCTTTTATATAATTTACATTGTCTATAATTCTACCCCTACCCTCTACTTAACTAATTAGCTGCTCCAAGAAATAAAATAGATGTGTTAATTCGCATCCTTTCAAAATTTGTGCAGTTCAGTTTAGGGATTAGGAAAATTTTCATATCTCTACTACCTGTTCTTAAAATTTGCGCAGTTCGTGTGTGTCCGGAGATTCGTATACATTTAATCCTTTTACCTGACTCTGTGCGGCGTTTCGAATCGCCTCTAATTTTATGTCTATTGCTTCTTTTGTTGGGATATTTCCAAAAGAAAAAAGAATTTAGGGTTATTACTAATAACCCTAAATTCTTTCTTCTATCTTCTTCTATCAGCCCTTAACAAATTTAAAATCTAATCGCATCAAACATCTGAATACATAAATACATGGATTGAAAAACAGGAAGTTTTCAATTGAATAGTACAAATAATTATTACATTAAGGACCGATTTTATAAGAAATTATCAAACATGAATGTGAAATTATTTCTTTTTTGATTTTAAATATTTATTCTTACATAGAAATAAAACTACTGTTTTAATCTTCACTTTTAATCATTACTCGTAAAACGACAATTGTTTCGCCAACACAGTGGCTTCCTCAGGTGTTTACCTCTAAACAGTACGTTACAAACTAAATAAAAAATAAATAATATATCTATAAAATCAATAAGGATGGTATTTAAAATATTTTTAAAGAAATCTATGAATTACAAATATACCTAACTGTATATTATAGGGTACTAAACATGTTTACGCATAAATTTGTTTAATAACCTACATATACATTTGTATTATCGTCTAAACAGATTTTAAGTAAATAAATTTAATAAAGGCGAGTTATTTAAATCTAATTTATCATTCAATAAAATTTGTGACTGTTTTAATTTATTGATTTCTAAACTTTCCAGTAAATTTAATTTCTTGCCTTTATTTTCTAAATGCAGAATTTGAAAATCTTTATCGAAAGTGTGGTTTTCTTCTAATAGATGATTAGCAAAAGTAGAATCTTGCTTTTTATTTTTAAACGAAGAACAATGCTCGGCAATGCGTTTTTCAAACGATCTTCCTGTTTGACCGACATATACCTTACCGCATCCACACATTAACTTATAGACTCCGGATTTCTTATTTTTGTCTGTTTTATCTTTATTATTTTGATGTGCTTTGATAACTTATTATTAGTTTTGAAAACCGTGTTAATATTAAGTTTTTTTAAATCACTTGAAATATGCTTATTAGGTGTCCCAATGTACGTTTGTCATATTTTCAATTAAAGTATCTGTGTAGCCGTTATTGATAGCTATTTGTTTGACTAAATTTAATTCTTTTTCATAATTTTCTTTCTTCTTCTTGAAGATTAAAACAGTAGTTTTATTTCTATTCTTAATTATGGATCTTCATCAAGTAAATGCCGAATCAATTCAATCATTTATTCTTACACTTTTTAAAAAATATAAAAAACGGGAAGCTCTCCCTTTAAATAATTGAAAATAATTAACTTAATAAACTCTTTTCTTATAGAGGCACAAAGTTGCTCCGTGGCTATTGCACTTTATTAAGTATTCAAAACGAATTTATTTGAAATTGTTGCATACAATATTTTGTAAATGTCTTTTTTTAAAACAAATTCATGGCAATAATATCATACACAAATTGTGCATAAATTCCATACTGCAAAAAAACTATAATTGGAGTACTGTAGCTTTCTTTGTTTTGAAAATTCTAGTAATTCTGTAAAACTGTGGCGTTCTTCAAATTATCCGATAACAATGCTTTAACCTAAATGCACTTTTCTTGTAAATATACATATATAAACAAAAGTCTGCTAAATAAAATACTCTAAATATAAAACACACTATATATATAAAAATTATGTTTTTAACACAAAATGCTATATCTGGCACATTACAACACAAAAACAATTGCAATACGGGACAGGTTAATAACACTACCAACAAAATTTGGAATTAAGGCACGTAACATACACATTTCTGAATTTCTAAAGTCACTAGACATATATCGATACGAGCGCCACGTTGGTTTTTAACAGGAACTACAAAATTTTAGGAACCATAATTCCTATCCAAGCGCGCACCTTGTGGTACAGACTAAAAACATTCGTGAGGAGAGGAGCGTCCTAGCTGTATGCGCTTTGTTGCCAGTTTTCTTATTTTACTATCTATTGCGGATGTTACAACATACCCCGTGTTACAATCTGCCCCGGTCTCCCCTATGGAATGTATGAGTAAGGAATAGTAACGATTACTTAAAAGTACCAAAAATCGACATCTCTACCGGCTACTAATAAATAGTATTTTAGTAAACGAAAATAAATGTACATACTCATTAACAAACGCATGGTAATTTATATGATAAGAATTTTTTTTTTAATTTTTATTCGATTTGTTTGTTATTTTTATTATTAAAATATTACAGACAATCTTTTGGAGTTAGTATCGTAGAGGTTGTATACACATACAGAACTAACTTTGTAGAGCAAGTTCAGCATTCTTTAAGAAGCACGAGTATCCTTTAAATTTTCAAGAAAGATATAACCCCAAAATAAAAGTTGGAATAAAATCCATTACTGCCAGGGCCTGGAATTCCCGTAGACAAAACACTTAAGATAAGGGTTGAGTTTTGCATTTATGCTCGTAAATAAAGGACAGTCCCCTTTAAGATATCTTACATAAAATATGTTCAACAAGCTTCACAAAAACTACTTTAAATTTAAATTAATTAAAATTTATAACAGGGTGGTGCGTCGGATTAGATCATTAAGCTTGTCAAGACTGTTTATGTTTAACTGTCTTGTAGATTACAAGTTATATTAGGGGAAGAGATGACCAACTTTGTTCGGTTTCGTAATTTCTAAGACTAATGTTTTAATATGCGTTGTGTAATTATGATCTCCCTTTAAACTGGTTTAATTTCGTCTGTTTTATTTCAGATAAACTACTTTGGTAACCGACCTTTCTGACAACGTTACATATCAAATTTAAGCTCTAAGATGACAAGGATGAACGACACTCAGAGACCAGATTTACCGTGACATATCCGTCAAATTCAACAAGATCGAATGCAGGGAACAGTAACTAATTGTTAAATATATGCACTTTTATGTAATATTTATTAGAGAAATTTATAAATAAATTAAAATAATATAATTACACAACTTTAAAATATTAAATTTTGTTAAAAATAATCAAGAATGAGATCAAGAACTATAAAAATAGAAAATATTTAAGAAATTGTATTAAAACCTTGTTTTGCATGTAGTTGATATTATTACTTGGTGCGGCATCTTGCGGTTCGTTTTTGAACTAGCGGTTATTACGCCGCTCACTGTCATCTCTCTCTCTACTGTCATATGTGTGAAGTGGCAGTATTATATTCCTGGTGAACAAAATGAGTCGATATACGCTTGATCAATGTTGGGAAATATTGAAAACTTATTTTGAAATTAGTGACTCAGTTGCCGAAACTTATTGCAAATTGCGTACAAGATTCGGTAGAAACGAAGCCCCAACTGATAACGGTGTAAGGAAATTTGTGAAGAAAGTTCGTTCGACTGGCATATTAATATACAATACAGACATTCCGAATCACCGTCCAGCTCGTTCGTTGGAAAATATTTCTGTTGTAGCTGAAAGTGTGCGTCAACCTCCGAGCACCTCCACCCGCCATCGTTTACAAGAAATTAACATCAGCGATAGGACTGTGCGACGAATTTTGCACAGAGACCTCGGTACGAAGGCTTACAAAGTCCAATTGAAGACAGTGGACCATCTACCGCGTTTTCGCTTCGCTGAATGAGCCGCTAATCGGTTGGAAGTGGATGAGCATCTTTACCAAAAAATCATCGTTTCCGACAAAGCCCATTTTTCACCTCGGAGGTTATGTGAATAAGCAAAATTGTCGTATTTGGTGCACGGCAAATCTACACGTGACAATTGAGAAGCTAATGCACACAAAACGAGTGGTCTAAAGGCATCATAGGGCCATTTTTCTTTGAAAATGAGCAAGAAGCCGCACTGTGCATTGTCGTGCAGTAACATCCAATTTCCGGTCTCGATCATCTGTGGATAACGCGTTAGATGCGCTACAACAAACGTTTGAGAACATCCAGGTAGAATGCAGTATTCACTGTTTGGCCAGCAGAGACGAATTCCTTGTGGACGATTCAGTCTTTGTCGAATAATGTGACCAGCATGGTCTTCATCTTGGATTTTTGCGATCGGTTCTTTGTTTGTCACGTGTCATTCAATTGATTGTCTTTTTGTTTCGGGGTCGTACATTATTTACGACGACATCACATCTGAAGTGCTACCAGTCCCCTGTGAACCAAAAAGGACGGATCCTGGTCATACATGTCGATGAAATCGTCACTGGTCTCAAAACGGTCTCTGGTCTCTTGCTTTTTACTCCTCTATTAGGATGTGCGGCACAAATCGTGAACAAATCTTCATGGACAATGGCTCCCACTGTGTCTTTGCTAATACCAACTTCTTCTGCTATTAATAGCAGAGTCAATCGATGATCTTTTGCTATCAACACAAGCACACCTTCAATTTTTCCAGTGTCCTGCTTGTAAATGGCCGATACGAACGCGATTCGTTCTCCACCGATACCTTGCCAGTGCGAAAGCATGCAAACCAATCGTACACAGATTTTCTACTCAGCATCCTACCATACTACCCATCCTACCCATAGCAACATTTCATAGGTTTCCGTCGCAGTTTTGCTCAATTTGAAGCAGAACTTAATGTCATGTCGTTGCTCCATGGCTTTTCGACGCGTATTGCTCGGAACACTCTCTCGAAATGACTGCAATAATACTTATCAGTCTCGGCAATCTCCAGCAGAAGACAGGTCCACATATCCAATCCACATACGAGCGATCTTGTTTCAAGCGTTGAATACCGATATGTATTATACCATTCACCAAATTTTATAGACAAACCTCACAACTCATACCAGTTAGTTCCGGCGTGCCCCAGGGCTTTGTTCTTGGCCCACTTTTAATTGTGATCGTCATAAATTACCTGCCAAATATAATATCAAACGGCTCAATTACCATGCGCGCTGATGACTTATTTATGTAGATCAGATCACATGAACGAAACTGGAACTTTGACACAACACATGCTGAATATCTTTAGAAACTGGTTCCATGAAAATTTCCTTAAAAAAGACAAACATTGTTCATAAACTTTTCTGCGAAGCCCACGACTAGTGGTGCATCCTTGCTTTTAAGAGTTGCAAATAAATCTATACAACTAGAGCAATGTACTAAGTTTCTTGGTATGTACGTGGATAGTAGCTTGACACCAGTTCGCAACGAGTTTTTAAAATGCAAAAACGAGCTATACGTAACATATTACGGTTGAGATTATCTAAATCCTGTAGGCAGTGGTTTCAGACTCTAAGAATACTATGAGAGAAATCCAGAAAGTAGTACACGTTTACTCACACAGATGGCGCTACTAATCCAATCAAACGCAAAGAGACGCTGATGTCAACAGTGCCGTCGTAGCTTTGCGAAGAGAAAGAGTTCGAGTTCCTCTGATGTGGCTGTTTACAATGACGCATATGATAGAAAATCACACCTAATGCGAAGTGCGATTCGTGATCCGTTTTTTGAATGCAGAAAACGTCCGTTCAAACGAAAGTCATCGCGGGATTATTGAAGTGTATGGTACGCGAACAAAGGATGAGTCATCTGTCAGGCGCTGGGTTCGAAATTTCAAAGAGAGAAGAGATAACGTCCACGTTGAAGAGCGGTCAGGTCGCCCTTCCCTTATCACCGACGATCTGAACAAACGTGTCGATGGTTTTATCAGGGAAGATCGGCGCGTAAAACATAATGAAATGAGTAAGCAATTTCCTCAAACTACAAGATCACTACTCCATGAAATTATGACAGACCATCTGAATTGCAGAAAAAATTGCTTAAGATGAGTGCCCAGAATGCATACCAATGAGCACAAGAGCAATCGCGTGGATTCAGCGTTGTCGGTTTTGACTCGTTACTAGCAACAGTGCGATGCATTATTTGACCAAATTGTGACTGGGGATGAAACCTGGGTGCGCCATTTCGCACCAGAGACCAAACGCAAGTCCATTGAGTGCCGTCATTCAGGAACACCAACAAGGCTGTGCAAGTTTAAGTAATCGTTTTCAACGAAAAAGATTATGGCCTCAGTGTTCTGGGACTAGGTCTGTTGTTGGTTGATTTCATGCCCTCAAGGGCGACCATCAATGCAGACGCATACTGTGAAACACTTCAGAAGCTGCATAGGGTTATCCAATCCTTATGCGGAACACGAAGCATAGCTCTTCTGCATGACAATGGTTGTACCCACACGCCTCGAAATACCAATGACCTTCGGAAGTTCAAGTGGAAGGTTTCTGATCACCAACTGTATAACTCCGACTTGGTTACAAGTGACTTTCACATGTTCACTAAACAAAGTGATGATGACTTAAAAGAAGGTGTACAGCATTGGTTAGATAATTCGGCAGTGGAGATTTACGAGGAAGGCATAAACAAACTGGTTTCAATATACGACAAATATCTCAATAATGGTAGCAGCGACTACATAGAAAAATGAGTAAATGTATTAACTTTCATTTAATAAAATCATTATTTACTTTCCTTAATTTTTCTTTTAATTATATGTAGACGGGTACTACCCTCTACTCTCTGGACTTTCCTCGTGTATTTTACTATGTCTGTATATAGTTGAAATATTATTAATTGTATATCAGAATTTGCATACATTGCCAAAAAATTTCGGCTATTTCATTCGTCGCAATGAGCCCTTCAGACACCTACAACATAGTTCTGACTGAACATAATTCTTTATTAATAGGAATTCAGTTTTATAACAAATTACCACAGAATATTAAATATGTTGCAGTCATAGGTCTTCTTAAGAAGAATATTAAAAATTACATGATGACACATTGTTTTTATAGTATAAAAGAGAATCTTGGTAGCTAAATTAGCAAATGTATACTTTTTTGTTTTTGAAAAAATTTAAATTATGAAATTTTCAAAACCTATTATTTTCTGTGTCAGATCGAGAACATAGTGCCTACCTCGTATATGTATGTATCTATCTACAAATTATTACAATGTGCACTCTGTTTCTTCAAAGAAATAGGTGAATTCGTTTAAAATTAAGTCAAATAGTAGAGATAATAAGGATGAAATTGAAATTCTAATAAAACAGAATAATTACTTTCGTCGAAGTGAAAAGAGATGAAAATAATATTATTTCATTTAATATTCGAATTACAGCACACGTCCTCCGAGTTCTTAGTGAGTGTCAGGGTGAGCGACATAAGCTCCACAATCATGCATATCCAAACATTGTCTAGCGTCATTTTCGTGTAGCACAAAGGATTGTTGTTAAAAACGTAAGGGACATCGTAAATTTATTCAGCAGATTATCTTCCGACGATAAAATTTTTATTAAGGAAGTACCTAACCCGCACCTATAAATGGCTTTGTTGAAATAAAAATTGTTCATCGTGTATTTTCAGTACAGTACAGTACAATTCATATGTTTGATTAACCGGAAATATCCCAATAAAAATAATTTATTATCCAACAGTTGCGTTATAACTAAAGATTAGACTAAAAAGTGGTCAAATATATATATGCAAATAGGCATTTAAATATCCATTTAAATATGTAGTTAATTGGTTTTTATACAGGCTGTCCATGAAATAAAAAGACAATGTATGAAAATGGAAAGATACAATTATATAGAATACTAGGAAAACCCGGCCACGCTTTGCTGTGGCTCAATCTGAGATGATCAGATCATCCTAGGCACAACATCGGCTGCTAACAGGTCTTACTATCGACTTCAATAATACTAAGATTTTAGCGAAGAGCGAAGACGCATCCGTAAGAATTATTAGAGAAGCGATAGAAATAGAAAAAGACCAAACAGTCTTAATAAGCGCCTGCTACATACATGGAAACCCCTTCTAGCTCACCTATATCTCAATATCAAGTCAAACACAATACACCGCTATGCCAGCCGAACTGTCCATAGAATATATTAAGATCCGAACCAATCACACGAAGCAGTTCGCGCGCGACACATGCAGAAGCAGATCACAACAACGGCATTTGGCCGTTAACTCCGACCAGCGCAAGATCAACTCCAGAAGATAACGAGTGCAATCTCGTTGAAACGTCGAGAAAATGAGTCTTTTTCAGGACATATCCCACACTCGGAGAAAAACTGGAGAAACAACGATTTCATCATTCAACCGCGAGAACATCAAGAGTAACATGTAAAATTACTATGTTATATATAAAATAATTGTTGCAAATTAAAACCATAACAATATCTTACAAAAAATAATATACGAATTTTTATAAAATATTTTTAAACTAATAAAAATACAATTAAGTTTTGCCATCGAGGAGACTTACTGTAACTACTTAAGGTAACAAATGAAATATGTTCGATAGTGAGTCTAACCTCCATCATTTCCAATGACTACTTCAAGTCTCGAAGGCATTTAACGAATAATCTTCCTACAATATTCATCAGAAATATCACCGCAAACAGTTTCGAAGAA
Organism: Melolontha melolontha; assembly: GCA_935421215.2. Lineage (NCBI taxonomy): Eukaryota > Metazoa > Arthropoda > Insecta > Coleoptera > Scarabaeidae > Melolontha > Melolontha melolontha. The sequence continues at coordinate 217,173,603 of OW285235.1, forward strand.
CACAGATCACTACACTTACGGCCGTTTGCACCGGTACATGTTAACATTTGGTTTAACTAACTAATAGTTAAATTTAACTATTAATTAACTAGCAAATAAATCTTGAAAATGTATGTTGGTGCTATGCTTTTTTTGATATTTTGTAGTATTTATAAATTATGTTTTGTACACTGCGTGTTGGCATTTGTCAGCTTTGGGAATTTAAGTTTATTTTTTACATCAGGTAAGTCAAACGTTTCGACACCAATTGACAGTAGAGCACTCTGTCGAACGACTAAATCATGTCTATATATATAGACATGATTTAGCTACACGAATTAAGGGTTAAAACATACTGCTTATAAACAGATATAATAACTAAGTCTGTGGTAATATAAGAAATATTAAACAACTAATAAACATGACAAACTTTCCATCAAAACATAAATTAGCCTTCCACGTTGTCAATGAATCTTAGAATCCCGATAATCAAGGTAATTTCAAATATTTTAGATGAAAGCTTGAATAAATTTATAAATCCCTTTCAAACCTCTGTTTTTGTCAGTGACTAAAATATAAATTTAAAATATTCACAATGATTTTACAGCTCATATTATTCCTGGGAATATGAGCTCTTGTACTTCTCCAATATTTGTTATCATTCATAAATATTAAATTTTATTTGAATCTAAAACGTTGAAATGTTTTAGACTCAAGATTGGTAACAGTATATTAGGTAATAATTTGCGATCTTAAGTTGTTCCAATAACAGTGAAATATTGATGTTATGTATAAAGCAATGGCAGTAGTATTTTCTTCGAAGTTGTTTATTTAGGCGTCCTTGAAAATATATACAAAGTTAAAGTTATAAAATTAGTAATTTCAAAGAAGTTTGGTAAATAACTAGACGTGGCCAAGTTATTTCATAAAGATACAAACTAAAAAGTTTCTGACATTACTTTGAGGATTTAAAGTACACTAACTCTTGTTTATAATCAATCATTTTCAATACCAACAAAACAGTTTAATAAATATCTGAAAACTTGCGCATTTTAACACAAACTTTATTACGTACATAGATATACAGGATGACTGTAATCTGAACTTAATATACAGAATGTCCTTGAAATAAAAAGACAACGTGTGAAAAATAGAAGGATGTAATTATATAGAATATTGAATCCAAATATTGTGAGTCAATTACAACGCGAACTCAAAAATTAAAAATCCTCCTGAAAATCGTATCACGTTCCGTCTATGAATTCAGAATGTGTATAAATTATTAATGCGTACCTCTATTGAAGTCACACACACACCGTATGTTTACCTACATAACAGCTGTCGATATTATAAAAACTACAATATCCTGTATGCTAAATGAATTAATAAAAATTAAGATGCCCCACAAAAATTTACAAATTTATTTTAAAAATTATACAAAAAATAATTTGTAAAATTTTAGAAAATAATTTCATGTATGTTACGCGAATGTTTTTTCTTTTGATAGAAGAAGTAAGAAATGGAATGCTGTTATTGAATTTAAAGGTGTCAATGTTTATGTTTATAAAAAGCTAAAAAATAACATTTTGTAAGTTTTGTTATGGTAAGGGTTCGATAACGTGGTATGAAAATCAGCTGTTAGAATTTATACTTCTTTTTGAATTTTTAAAGATTATATATTAAAAGAACATTTAAGATGTGTGCTCTATTTCCTATTTAGTAACAAACTATCTTTAATCGAAAAATTGTACCGAACATACGTAACTATCGACAACTGAATGAAGTTTAAAGCGAGATGGACAATAACATAACTATTCTTTTTGTTTTTGTCGTTTAACTTTAAGATATCGTCTTGTAAAATACAGTCTATCGCACAGTGGCGTTGCAAAAATTTTTTAAATGTGTAATTTTTTTACTTACTTATGGGAGGAAAATTTGGGAAAATATTTTGGGTATATATTCTATATAATTTAGGCTTTTCATTTCAAGGACAGCCCATATATATATATATATATATATAAGGTTGTTACGTGCTCGTAGCCAAACGAATACTCAGTCTGGTGTAATCCACCATGTCGTGAAAGGCGACTAAACTGAGACCTGTTTAGTTTGTCTGTTCATTCCATCTAGAACCCTATTGCGGCCTGTCTGGGGGCCAAACGAATATTCAGTCTGGTGTAATCCACCATGTCTGTCGTAAAAGGCGACTAAACGGAGACCGGTTTAGTTTGTCTGTTCATTCCAGCTAGAACCCTATTGCGGCCTGTCTGGGGGCCAAACGAATACTCAGTCTGGTGTAATCTGCCATGTCGTAAAAGGCGACTAAAAGGTTTCCTGCTTTGTCTGTTCATTCCATCTAGAACCTTATTACGGCCTATCTGGGGGCCTGACGAATACTCAGTCGGGTATAATCTGCCATGTTGTAAGAGGCGACTAAAAGGAGTCATGATTAGCTTGTTAGTTCGTCAAGAACATCGTCGACGAATAGTGGATCATTTTCCTTTTCTTTCAGTTTCGGACTTTCGTTTTCTTTACTTTTGGAGTTGGATACTTTCCGTTTGGGGAGTTGCCCATTGTTGGGACTCTTGTGGGTTAGTTTTTGTTTTGTGCTAATTAGACCTTTTTTTTTAATTATGCCATTTCCTTTGGAATACTTATCTTTTGACATTTACTACGTGATAGGGTATCGCTCGTTACCGTACCGCTACCGTTTTCTGTTCTCTTTCCCTTCTCTTGAGTAACCTTGTCTCGAGTTTTGTTTGAGTTCACGCTTGGTACTAAAGCATGATTGCTGACTTCCCGGATTTGACGTTTATCTTACTTTTGGCCATATAGGTTTATTCCTAAGCTTGTCTTTGCCTGGTCTTGCTGAGCCCGGCAGTTTTGTGGTTGCTTAACGTTCATTCTTTTTGTTCCGGACATTGGTCAGATTATTTTTGTTTTTTATTTGTGATTATTCAAGCTTTTCTCTACTCTACTTCTCTTTCCCTCTTTACTTATTCTACATCCGGAGAGGTGGACTTTCGACTCGATCTCGGTCGAGGTATTACTCCCTCACAGCTGGTTGCCGTTCTTTTGTTAGTTTGGGCCTACTTCACCCTCGATAAAAAAGGCTCCTTATCTTTCAATAGAAATCCATAAAAAAATTTTTTGAGAACATTCAAAAAAAAAGTAAATTTCTTTTCTTTTTTTTTATAGGAAATGTTAGGGAAATTGTTACGTGCTCGTAGCTACTACCTCGTTTTGGTTGCGAATTAGCGTCTTCTTTTATTTGATTCCGTTATGTTTATTTTGAACCGAACTGTAGTACTTTCGCTTGCGTGTGTATATCTTCACATACAATAATTACGTATTAGTTTTTCTTCGTGGTCTTCCTCCCCTCTCGATTCTCGAGTGGCGATAACTTCTAGATGGAAGAGACTGAGATCGCTATCGATAGAGAGAAGGTCGATGGTTGTCATTCGTCATTGTTTTGTAACGGCTTATTGTAGGGCTTGATTGCTTTAAGTAGTATTCTGTTTTTTTTTTGGCAGCCCTCTCGTTTGAGCGAGGTTATAATTAAGTCGCTACAATTTTAATTGTAACTACAATGACCCGACAGGGGCTTGATGACGATTAGAGCCGATTGATTCCTTCTCTACGATATACTATATTGCGTTGTTAACCATCAGACATTATCCTGGTGTCTTTTTCTTTACTGACGCAAACATCGTACACAGGAACGAAGCCGATGACGCTCACGAACATCCCCCCTTGCTGGAAAGAGACGGACACACAGCTAATACTTTAAATATTTCTTTATTAACTTAACTTGTAATGTTTTGCAATTAGTTTCTTTGTTGAAATTTTTTAGATTCAATTTTTCTTTGTTAGTTATTTAACTTAGTAATTGCGTCGTTACAGACATCATTTACAATTTCTATTTAGTTAATTCAATTGCCTTTCTAATTAGTACATCTCATTTAAAATTGCTATACGTTTTTTTTTGTTTGTTAAATACATTTCGAGAGAAATTACACATCTGTTCCTCACGGGGACAAAAACTTATTTTTGCTTCTAAAATATCAAGAGAGTTGTTTTTTTGCTGCGTTTTCTTTAGCGTAGAGAACGTGTGTATTATTTTGTGTGTATTAAACACGTTAGAATAAAATTTGTTTTCTAGATTTGTAAATCTGTACATTAAAATTTTAGTATTGCATATTCCTTCATTTTAATTTTAAGCTTTCATTAATAATTATTTTTTCTCTAATTATATCTAACCGTTAACTCTAATTAATTATATCCTCAGACCACAACTTTGCAAATTTGCACAAATTTATTACTTATCAATATTTGCATGTAACAAAATCTCTCTATATGTACCGGGTCTGTTCAAAAGATCGGACTTTCCATTTTTGGTTTTAAAGTATCTGTGAACCAACGGTATACGTATTTTGCTGGGGTGTGAACTATCTGTGCACAGACGCTCTGTTAACATACTTAATTTGTCTTTTTTTTGTAACTAACAAATTTAATTCCTTTTTTTTATTATTTTAAGTTGGTGTCATAAATAAAGTCTGATTACATCTGGCTGAAATCCGCCTTTTTCTTTCTTTCTTCTTTTTACGTTTCGGACGGCCTGGTTGCGTCCCATACCCGCTGCACGTTTCGCCTACTTTTGTTGATCACCATTTCCGAATTTAGCGACTTCTAGCGGTTCTAAATTCGGTGGCGCTCTATACCACCTTAACTCGTGTCCCGAAGTACCTTTGGGTCTCCCTACCCTTGGGCTGAGGCTCTCTAAAGCCGGGTGGGCCACTAGACGTTGGCAGGGGCGGGTAGGTGAAACAATCCTCGTCTCCCGGAACTTGAGTTCCTCTCTTTTCTATTGTCTCGATATACAGAGCGTAGCAAGGTGTCCCGTATCGTTATGTTCAAATTTTACAAGTGTAAAGTAGACTTCATGTAACAAAAAAGCAACACTTGAATATCTATTTTTATTTGTTTCAAAGTTACAGATCTATGAATGTGATTGTCAAATCATGAAAAAAATGTAATCTTAAAGTCAATAAAAACTTATTTTATTTAAAAATTTCAATTAATAATATTTTCGAAATGTCCACCTCCTTGTAGGTTGTAGAATTCAGGTTTGTGCCCGCAAGGCAACAGAAAAAGTACTTATCCGAATTTCTTACTTGCATTGTCGGATTTGCTCGGCAGCCAGGTGAATACGATCCAACAACTCTTCTCTTGTGTTCGAAACTTGCGCGTAGACTAAATTTTTCATTTCCCCATAAAAAAAAGTCAAGGGGATTAAGTTCGGGTAATCTGGGTGGCCATGCAACAGGATCACCTCGACCAATTCATCTTGGATAATTGACGTTAACCCAATTTCGGACTGCAATTCCGAAATGTGGTGGTACCCCATCCATTTGAAGCCACATGTCTCGTCGAACATTCAGTGGGACATCCTCTAAAAAACCTGGCGGTTCGTCAATAAGAAATTGAAGGTAATTGTCCGCATTTAACCTGTCAGGAAGAACGATAGGACCAATCAACAAGTCATCGATTAGGGCCGCCCAAACGTTAATAAAAAATTAAAAATAATAGAAAATTCATGTTGAAATTTAGATGGGCGTATAGCTTTGGGATTTTTTGATGACCACATGTGCAGGTTTCTCAGATTTGTAACACTACTTCTCGTGAACGTAGATTCATCTGTCCAGAGGACTGTTCTGCAGAAATTAAAATGAAGCCATGTAACAATAGCTACTGCTTCTTCCTCTAAGTCTGCCGGCAAATTTACTCCTCGGTCGAAAAGGTAATCACACAGTCCGCATTCCAGAAATTGTCTGTGTACTTCCAGAAACGTTCTATAATGAGGTATGCGCGTATAGGGAAACTGATGTCGGTATTCAATAACTGCTTGTCGTGCACTGCCGTTACAGTAGCCATACACAAAATGCATGTCCGCATACTCTTGAGAAGAAAATCGGTAAGGCATTTTGAATAAAGAAAACGTGTCCACTCACTAATAAGCTGTTGTATGAATTGAAACGTAATGTAACCCTTTATTGAAAAATGCAACATTAACAGTCATCTGAACATTTGTTTATTGTATGATATTCATGGTTCAGCACTTACGAAATAAGTAAGAACCTTCTTTTCTTTATCATAAATCAATTTCCAGTACTCTTTTTTGTAGATTTCCAACAAATTACTGTATGCACTACGACACGTGTTTATTTATTTTAGGATAATATTTTATTATGCGACGTTAACAATCACAGGCCTGTTATTGAATCGTATAACTTTTTCTAAATAAATTCAGTTTGTATTGACTTTAGGATTACATTTTTTTTCATAATCTGACAATCACATTCATAGGTCTGTAACTTGGAAACAAATAAAAATATGGATATACAAGATTTGCGTTTCTGTTACTTGAAATGAAGTCTACTTTACACTCCTAAAATTTGAACATAACGATACGGGACACCGTGTATATATAGGTTAAAATAAATTAAAAACGGGCAAGCGGTCTGTCAATTACAACTCATTTATTTATTATCTCTGTATTTCACTATAAGTTTGTTGTTTCTTCAGAAGATACTACAAGATTAATAAACAAAACTTGAAATAAATTAGTGTATAAAGCAGTAGTAAAATACTCACAGAATTTATATATATATATATATATATATATATATATATATATATATATATATATATATAATGCTATTCAAAATAGTATAATTTACTGAGTTGTTCATTCTAATAAATTAAATGTAACTTTTAGATAGCCTTGCATAATTGCTGTCTAAATATTTAAAATGACGTTTATTTTACACTTTAGCATTATTAATAGCTTTGATTTTGATGCCTAATTTATTATCGTAATTTACTTAAAAGAAACTAGATAAGCAGACCTTACTAATGCAGAAAAACAATATTTCAAATTTCTATTATATCTGCACATAATTTTAATAACGAGTCAATATATTTTTTCAAAAAGCGACCTTGTTATTCTTCTAAATATAACACCATTACTGTATTATGCAATATACTCAAGTCGAAAGATTGATTTTGTAAATAAATTATGCATGTGTTAATTCTCATTATACTTGTGTACCTCTCATTTATATGTTCATCGTTAAAAGGAATCTCTGTAGCGTATATATTTCTCAATATTATTTCAATAATTATATACCAATTTGAGTATAAAAAACTGTAGTGGAAAGGCTGTAATTAGTTCTCCTGTAGAATTTTTCAATAAAACATTTAAGGATATATTTAAAAAAATATGTTAGACGTAGTACATATACAGCCACAGATATATGAGTAGCTTACCTGCCTATAAGTTCGAGATTTACTTAGATTTCACTTAAAGTTCACGATTTCACAATATAAGGATAGAAATGTGTTAGCGCATATATAAATGCTGAAAAGTTTATTTCAGTATTTCAGGTTTTCAAGTTCGAATTAGGTAATGAAAGAAACATAAAAGGTATAAAACCCCTTACCACAATTAATAATCGTATCCTAAATACTTATTTCGACAACTAAGCTGTCATCATCAGTAGGAGAAACCACTAATCAAATGTTGAACATAGGACACAATAAAGCTAACACAGAATCGCGCACAACTTTACACGGCGTACACATATACAGGCTGATTCATTTTCGGCCCTCACCATGGGGATCTCGCCTATTATTGGAGATAGAGTATAGGTTTAAATTTGGCAAAGTTGTTAAATTTTGTGTTTGTTATAAATCCGTAAAGAAAATAGACCTGTGACAAATGACCTTCGTTATTAAAAAAAAAAACGCGAAAACCCCATTTTCTTCTTTTACCTGTAGCACCTACATTTGGCCTTGTAGAGAAAATATAAAAACACATCCTTGTGGCCATTTCTAAACCTCTATCCAGTGGTGTACCCTAAATTTTTATACGACGTTTCCTTTCTTTCTGGCCATCATCAACTATCTAATTTCTTATAGGCGCCATATTGGATTTAGACATCATCAGAAAGAGTTTTTTTTTCTGATTTCAACCATGTACCACATGCTGACTAAAGTTTTTGACATTAGGTTTTATTTGAAAGAATAAATTATAAGATTAAATAAGGTAGCCATGGAATTTCAATCTGTCAAACATTTCATTTATTGTTCATTAATAATACAAAAATGTCATACACTAACGAAGAGAAACGAGATATGATAAGTATTTTTTATTCTTCGAACCGAAATTCAACAGTAGCGAGTACAAGATATCTACAATTATATCCAGAACGACAACACCCTCATCGTACCATTTTTCTAGATCTCGACAGAAATTTGGTCGAGAATGGGTCGTTTACTAAGCCGCGTAATGGTCAAGACAACAGGAATTTAAATGAAAATCGACAAGATATTTTACAAATAGTAAATTAAAAGCGTGATTTCAAATTTCATGTTAATCTTGTATTTTTATAGATAAATAATAATCCATCAATTTCTACACGCGAAGTAGCATCAGAATTAAATTTGTGCCAGTCCAGAGTTTGCAGAACTTTACATAAAAGTAGGTTTAAACCATACAGGATCCATGTTAGTCACTCTTTACTGCCTGGAGATAATTTGAGAAGGCTAGAAAATTGTAATTGGTTAATGGGAAGGATAGAAAATGACGAAAATTTTTTAAGCAAAATCATCTGGTCAGATGAAACAAAATTTACAAATTCTGGAATGTTCAACAGAAATACGGAGCACTATTGGGCAGTACAAAATCCCCGACAAAACAGGGCTAGAAGACCACAACATCGTTTTGGAATAAACGTTTGGATGGGTATTTTGGCAAATCGTCTCTTAGGACCAGTTATGTATGAAGAACATTTAAATGGAGAAAGATATTTAAACATTTTACGTACATACGTATCTGACTATCTTGACGACAATATCCCATTAAATCAATTACAATATTTATGGTGGCAACAAGATGGCGCACCAGCACACAATGCAGCTGTTGTTAGAAATTTCTTAAATCAAGAGTTTGCAAACCGTTGGATTGGAAATAGGGGAGTTGTTGAATGGCCTGCGAGATCACCTGATTTAAGTCCGCTAGATTTTTTTTTATGGGGATATGTTAAAAATAATATTTATAAAGTAGATGCGCCACAAAACATTGAAGAATTACGAGACAGACTTCAGAATGCCTTCGATGCAGTTCCTAGAAAAACTATACAAAGGGCAGTACAAAATGCCAGGAGGCGTGCCTAATTGTGCATTACCGCAGATGGCCAGATAATTGAACATTTACTGTAATTGTTTATTGTTTACTTTTCTATGTATTTTTATTAATGTTTTTGTTATCTTGTACTCGCTACTGTTGAATTTCGTTTCGAAGAATAAAAAATACTTATCATATCTCGTTTCTCTTCGTTAATGTATGACATTTTTGTATTATTAATGAAGAATAAATGAAATGTTTGACAGATTGAAATTCCAAAGGCTACCTTATTTAATCTTATAATTAATTCTTTCAAATAAAACCTAATATTAAAAACTATAGTCAGCATGTGGTACATGGTTGAAATCAGAAAAAAAACTCTTTCTGAAGATGTCTAAATCCAATATGGCGCCTATAAGAAATTAGATAGTTAATGATGGCCAGAAAGAAACGAAACGTCGTATAAAAATTTAGAGTACACCACTGGATAGAGGTTTAGAAATGGCCACAAGGATGTGATTTTATTTTTACTCTACAAGGCCAAATGTCGGTGCTACAGGTAAAAGAAGAAAATGGGGTTTTCGCGTTTTTTTTTAAATAACGAAGGTCATTTGTCACATGTCTATTTTCTTTGCGGATTTATAACAAACACAAAATTTAACAACTCTGCCAAATTTAAACCTATACTCTATCTCCAATAATAAGAGAGATCCCCATGGTGAGGGCCGAAAATGAAGCAGCCTGTATACTGAATTTAAAACAAATACACAAACTAAAATTACGGCAACTTACTCTTTAAGAAAACGGCAAGAATGTGTTTATTTTTTACTTTTTCTACCTTTTTTTTTGAATAAAAAAAGACAACTGTATGGGATATTTTAGTGATTCTTATAACGATGAATAGGTGTACCCAATTTTCACATTCTAAGGGGACCATAGAGATTTAGGGGCGAGGTTCTGAGTGCAGCTAGTCACGGCGGCTTTTAGCCCCTGGCCCCCTCTTATGTCATACGTACTCCAGCGGTTAACGTTTGAATCTACCCCATTGTTCTAGCAGCCTCTCCAGTAACTTCTTAATTTCCTAGATGATCCAAACGGATGAACTTAAGAGAGTCAACGTTGTCATATCCCATAATGTGAGCGCTTCGGCCTGGAAGATGCTCTGCAAGGGTGGAAAGTAGACAACCAACAGTTGCCCGACTACGGACAAAATGACGCGATAGTGAACATCTTATTCGAGAACAGTCCGATTGAGAAGACGCTTTTGGTCTGAGGTCGACAGGAGAGGGCGTTCCATATGTCGAAGAACACAAAACAAGTGAATGTCATGGTCGTGTCTCTGGTGGCGATGCCCTCTGAACTTAACGTATAGGACCGTTGTTCAAGTTAAACGTATTAATTTTGTTTTTAATAATATGAATGCTTTCGTATGCATCGAGATCTTTGGAGTTATTGATATTTTTGACAAGTTTTAACCCTTTTAACGTGACGTTATGATCTGTGTCCAATGCAAGGTTTGCAACGCCCGATTTTTCTGGTCTATTAAATCTAATATATATGTGTTCTTTAAAACGGGTTATTATTGAGCGTTTGGTTTGACCTATATATTTCAAATTACAATCGCCGCAATTAATATCGTATATGCCTAAATTGGATGATATGGTAAACACATGTACTTTTTCTCCTGGTTACGTCGAGATATCAAACTTGTGGATTTGCGGATTGTCTTTTTTAAATTCGTTTTTCTGATTAATTTATTAATTGTTTCTATTTCAAAGCTATTATACCTTGCGATGTTTGTAATGAAATCTAGTTCTATTTATATATAGGTTAAAATAAATTAAAAACGGGCAAGCGGTCTGTCAATTACAACTCACTTATTTATTATCTCTGTATTTCACTATAAGTTTGTTGCTTCTTCAGAAGATACTACAAGATTAATAAACAAAACTTGAAATAAATTAGTGTATAAAGCCGTAGTAAAATACTCACAGAATTTATATATATATATATATATATATATATATATATATATATAATGCTATTCAAAATAGTATAATTTACTGAGTTGTTCATTCTAATAAATTAAATGTAACTTTTAGATAGCCTGGCATAATTGCTGTCTAAATATTTAAAATGAGGTTTATTTTACACTTTAGCATTATTAATAGCTTTGATTTTGATGCCTAATTTATTATCGTAATTTACTTAAAAGAAACTAGATAAGCAGACCTTCCCTCTATTGTTAACGGAAAGTTTAGTAACCGATTGACTAAGAAACTAAAAGAAGCTATCTTGTGTTGAAAACTATGATTTGAATTCGCGGTGATGAATGTATTAACACTGGTTTCTTTCCGGAAAATATAGATTTCTATTTTATGCTTATTTCTAATTACTAATGTATCTAAAAATGGTATCCCTAGTCCGACTATTAAATTCACGATGGAAAAGGAAAACAATGACAGGATTTTTACCTACTGATGATGACAACTTAGCTGTCGAAATACATATTTAGATTACTATTATTAATTGTGGTTTTTATATCTTTTTTGAGCTTTTACTTAATCACATTTTCCAAAAAAAGACTTTCAATTCAAGGAAATTAAGGATAAACTCAAAATAATTGATTGTATCCGCAAATTATTTTATAGTTCGTATATAATGCATATTCATATTTAGTCGAGACCCTTTAGCTTTAATAACTGTTGCACATTTTTTGGCATCAACTCCTCTAATATTTGATAAATCTTTCGTTGGTATGTTGTTTCATGCTCGTTTAACTTGGTTGAATAAATCCTTTATATTTTTTATATTACTTTTTACTATTTCCGGCGTCACAACTTACCACAAGTTCTCGATCGTGTTCAAATCGAGAAAAGGCGGAGGTCACTGAATAATTGTTACAGCATTTTTGCAAAAGGAATTCTTTAACGACCTTTGTAGAATGCTTAGAGTTGTTATCATGTTCAAACTACCAAATACTCTTCAGCAAATGGATGCATTACAGTTCTGAGGATGTCGCAATATATTGCGTCTTATTCATAATGCCATTCGCCATAAAAAGCAGGCTCATAACATGATATTTTCATCTCCTTGCTTTAATGTTTACGAGAATACTTTTTTAGACAGGACTTCATCACAGAAATTGTTCGACAGACGTGTATCTATACTGCACAAACAAATCCAAATCGGCCGATGTCTATAAGCATCCAGGAAGTAGAGCGTTTCATAGGAATATTATTGTGAATCTCGCTAATAAGGCAACCCACAACCAGCAGATACTGGTGACCAAAAACTCTTATTCCGCAAGTAGCGGATGTAAAATCTGTTAATTGCTCTGAGGAAATCAATAATTTTCCCCATTTTAGCGATAACCTAGAATGTACTCGACGTAGGGATAAAGTCATAAATCGAGTTGGAAAGGAATGTTTGAGCGTTCCATTGGAACAGCATTTGTCCTGTGATGAACAAATTATCTCGTTCAAAAGCCGACCATACTTCAAGACTTATAATCCTAAAAAAAAACACAAATGGGTTGTAAAATGTGGGTGTTATCTGGAATTTCAGTTTTCTCTTATAATTTTGAGTCGTTTACTGAGAAAGATGGCTACGCTGCTGTAGACAATGAATCAAATTTAGGAGCGGCAGGCAGTGTAGTTGTTCGAATGAGTAGCCCAATACCATCACAGAGTTTATTATGACAACTATTTCTTCAGCCTTTCCTTAGTAGATCACTTAGTCAAGAAAAAAATACATTCTGTAGCAACTGTGAAGAAACTACAACCATTTATGATAAAAACTTGCATGCAGTTCGATAGTTCGACAACAAAATCGTCAGTCTTCGGATTATTGTGGTTACAGCCCCTGTTCAGAAAGTAAAGAGATTTTTCTAACGAACGGAAAGAAGTTGATTGCCCATACATAGTGAAGGAATATAATCGATACATGGGAGCGCGTCGACCTACAAGATTCTTTGCTAGGACAGTATCCCCTGTGAAAAGCAAAAAATGGTACCATCGCATTTATCGCATGTTAGATGCGGTTACCGTCAACGCATTGCTACTTGCCAGGAGAATCAAAGTTCAGCTAGGACAGAAAGACAAAATTGTTCTTTTGCTCGTCTTCAAAACTGACTTGGCAGAATAATTATGTAATCGCGGAATTACCTATTTCGCTAAAAGGAGAAGGTCCAGCAGTGGAACTCCAGAGCAAGCAAAAAAAGGAGATGTTAAAAAACTCGACCAGACTCGGATGTTGTAACACACCAATTTTCCCATTGGCCTGAATGGATGGAAGCCAGGTAGCGCTGCAAGAAACTGGAATGCAAACGAAAACCTAGGGTCAAGTACCAGAAGTGCAAAATAAATTTGTGTTTTTATTTCAAAAGTAACTGTTTCGTTACATATCATCAAAAACTAAATTAGAGTTTACTTTCTTACGAAATTGTTGGTATGCGCATTGTTCCCATTTGGGCACAAATAAAAGCACCCCAAAAAATACTTCATACTTATTATTTTTTTCAAAGTTCCATTTTATTTCACAAATACTTAGTAGATAAGATAAAACTTCCTTAATTTCATGAGAAAATAAACAATCACTGGGATTATAGCAGTAGTAGTAAAGTTGTTTCTACCATAATTAAGTCTATAAAACATTCTTGGTTTACTTACACAATTAAAGGAAATTGTAAATACATTTGGCACTTTTGTAATTACAAGTTTAGTTGCTTTAGATATAGTGCAAATATGTACACTCAGTCATTCAGAATGAATACGGTTGACTAACTTCATCGTCCCTATCGTCTGGGATACGCCTGTTGCATCTTTAACAAATTTATGCAGAATGTGCACAGATATTTGCATATTGTTAGTACCTTTGAGAAAATTTTGCACATAAATATGCCCGAAACATATTCCTAAATTACTAAATTGAATTTGTAAATTATTTACATGGTATTTAATAAAATATGGTGGTTTAAATTACACTAACTTTGCTGATTGTACATATCGGATGTAACATTAGTTTGTCGCTGCAGTTTGGCGCGAAAACTAACAAAGATAGGTAAGTGAGATTTTCTGTACATATACAGTGTGTTTAACAAAGATGCGGCAATATTAAAGGGGGTGATTGCCCAGGTCATTTTATACAAAAAGTTCCTATAAACATAGGTCCGCATACGCTTCGTTACCGATCTACAGCGTGATGAAGTTTAATTTTAAGAAACAGTAAAAACTTGATTTTTCCAAAGCGGCCTGAGATATCATAATGAAATTTTAGGCGTGTTAATAGCTGTGGGAGACACATACTTTGCAATACAACACAATGTTTCAGTCGTACCTGTGGCGCGCGTATTGGCACGTCCAAGGCTATTTTTCAAGAAAAAGTAGGACGCCTCTGATTTCTCTAAAAATACAAATATGCTTTTATGTATTGTTCAATTATGAAGAAAAAAGCTCTCTTAACTTTTTATCGTACGACGTACCGTTTTTTATTAAAAAAAAAACATTTTAGTGCATGTCCATTTATTACAGAAAAAAATATTAAAGAACAAGGTTTTATTCAAGGGCAAAAACAAATATTTTACCAAACCAACAATTTGATCAACCAAAAATTACAAAAACTGTGTAAAGTGACCACTTCTAGCTCGGATGCAAGAATCCAATCTTCTCCTCATTGACTGGCGAACTCTCTGAAAAACACCAGGATCGGTTTTAATTGAGTTGCACCCAGCAATGATTCGGTTTCTTAAGGCTTCTACGTTTTCCAATGAAGTAGCGTACACCAAGCACTTCAAATGGCCCCACATGAAAAAATCCAGGGGATTTAAGTCCGGGGATCGTGCAGGCCATGAGTGAGGTCCACCTCGGCCTAACCAGCGATTTCCGTATGCTTGTGTTAAGAAATCACGAGCTACTTGACTAAAGTGGGCTGGTGCGCCATCGTGCATATACCACATTGCATCTCCAATTGCTAATGGTACGTCCTCCAGAAATCCAGGGAGCGTGTTTTCTAAAAAGTTGCGAAACACCTCTCCGGTAAGTCTCCTTGGTAAAAATACCGGTTCAATTATGCAGTCACCCACAATCCCAAGCCAAACGTTCAAAGAAAACTGATGTTGAAAACGATCTTCAACAATTTCATGTGGATCTTCGTCACACCATACATGGTTATTATGGAAATTCCGTATTGCATTTCTTGAAAAATTCGCTTCATCGGTGAACAGAATCATCATCAGGAGTTGAGGGCTTTGAACCATTTTGTGCAAAAGCCATTGACAGAATGCAATGCGAGGAGGAAAATCAGCAGGAATAAGTGCTTGAACGCGTTGTATATGGAATGGATACAACAAATTTTCCTTCAGAATGTGCCAAATAGTCCCATTACTTACATCCAAAGCGTCAGCAATTTTTCGAGTAGAAGTACCTCGATCTTCTTCAATCATGTCTAGCACAACCTCTTCCAGCTCTACCGTTCTTGCTGTCCTTGGCCTTCCTGCTCCTCCATTTCGTCTTAATGTGCCTGTTTCATAAAGACGCCGATGAATACTTTCGAAAGTTTTTCTATCAGGAACAATACGGCCAGGAAATCTTTCAGTATATAACCGCCTAGCTTCTAATGCATTGCCATCAGCACGCCCATAAATGTAGTGCATGTCGGTCATCTCGGCATTCGTATAGCGATTCATGATAAGGAACTTCAACAAATTCGACACATACAAAATTATTAATCACGAGACTCATTCAATATGTCATTCAATATGTCAGTGAATAAAAAAGGACTGTGGTTTGGTAAAATATTTGTTTTGCCCTTGAATAAAACCTTATTTTTTTATTTTTTTTCTGTAATAAATGGACATGCACTAAAATGTTTTTTTTTTACTAAAAAACGGTAAGTCGTACGAAGTTAAGAGAGCTTTTTTCTTCATAATTGAACAATAAATAAAAGCATATTTGTATTTTTAGAGAAATCAGAGGCGTCCTATTTTTTCTTGAAAAATAGCCTGTGACGTGCCAATACGCGCG
This sequence comes from Melolontha melolontha, assembly GCA_935421215.2. Classification (NCBI taxonomy): domain Eukaryota; kingdom Metazoa; phylum Arthropoda; class Insecta; order Coleoptera; family Scarabaeidae; genus Melolontha; species Melolontha melolontha. The sequence continues at coordinate 217,189,791 of OW285235.1, forward strand.
CCACAGGTACGACTGAAACATCGTGTTGTATTTCAAAGTATGTGTCTCCCACAGCTATTAGCACGCCTAAAATTTCATTATGATATCTCTAGCCGCTTTGGAAAAATCAAGTTTTTACTGTTTTTTAAAATTAAACTTCAACACGCTGTAGATCGGTAATGAAGCGTATGCGGACCTATGTTTATAGGAACTTTTTGTACAAAATGACCTGGACAATCACCCCCTTTAATATTGCCGCATCTTTTTTAAACACACTGTATAGTATATCACAGCGGATGTTGTAAAATTATTTACGAATATACAGGTTGTTACAAGTTCCCGCACCCACCTTCAGATTTCTCAATTTAAATGAATTGCTATATTTTTTAGAAATTATTTCGATAGCTACCTAAATTACCTTTGCAGTGATAAGGTTATGTGCACTTCCGATAACTAGTTTTTGTTATATTGGAATTTGTCAAAAATGTTAGCAGCTTCTGACGTTTTAAGACGTAGGCTGAAGATGGGTATCGTGCATCGAATTATTTTTGGGTCTAATTCTTTCTATGTTTCAAGATGGTATAATGTAACAATTTATACATGGTGTTAAATAGGGCGTGCCACATTTATCGAAATTCGAAGATTTTTTTAAATGGAATCTATATTTTTTCGATATTGTCAGCAAATTACCTGTAAAATTATACTTATTTACAGTATGTTCAACGATATTTATGGGAAATATTTTTAATACTATTCAATATTCAGTACATCTAACAGAGCTACATACATAATACGTAATACAAAATTATTATTATGTATACTTTTTGATTTCATAATACTAAATTAATCTTAATTCATATGATGCCCGAATATGTTTTCATTCTGCTCTATGCACATTTCCAACCTTCTCTGTATGGACTGCCTTACATTTTCATATTGTTCTCTTACAAATGGAGAAAAGCATTCCTTATGCGTTGGTTCATGTTTTCTGCGGTTGTGGTGAGTGTTATGTAACTCTGAAAATGTTGAAATAAGCGTTTAGTGAAGATGCTTTAGGCCAGACGCAAACTTATAAGTGGTATAACCGCTTTAAAAATGGATGTGTGTCGGTTGATGCCTATGAGCGTTCGGGTCGTCCTTTGACGGAAAACACCCCACAAAATGTAGTAAAAATGCGTGATGTTATCCTGAAAGCCGAAGGAGAACAATACGTAGATCCTACACCAGGATAATGCACCAACTCACACGTCGCTTGTTGTGCGTAAGTTTCTAGCCTCAACGAAGGCGGCAGTACTACCCCACCCTCTCTATTCCCCAGATCTTGCCCCTTGTAACTTCTACCTTCTACCTGATGTTGAAACTGAAGCTCAAGGGGCCCCGTTTTGAGACGATTGAAGAGATCTAGTCCGAATTGCAGGCAGTGTTGAACATGTGAACAAGCGAAGACTTTCAGCACTGCTTCCAGTCACGGAGAAATGGCTGGGATCAGTGTATTGATGCGGAGAAGAGTACTTCGAAGGAGGTGGTACTTAATAAGTCATAAGGACCCATAATTTTCCCAAGCTCCTTCTAGAGAGAATTGGGGAAGTGATGGATCCTCTATTGGAAGTATTTTGGGCTACGCATGCCATGGGTTATATCCCGAGAACATGGGGGGGGGGGGGGACTAGGCTAGTGTTTATTCCAAAACTCGGAAAAGGAACATATACCTAAAACATTTAGACCAATTAGTGTTACCTCTATTATCTTGAAAGCTATGGAAAAAATGATAGACAGATCTTCTCTACAACCACTGCAATGGGCGTACCAGATGAGAAAATCAGGTGAGGCAAAAAAGGAAAAACATGGACCGAAGCGAAAATAATGGCAAGTGGCAGAAAGAGTGGACTGAGTTTGTGCACAAGGAGCAAATAGTTAATTTAAGTCAATGCATGCTAAGTAAATGTTAATTTTATTATTTTGTGTACCTTACACCATAACGGCAGAAGGAAACTGATTGTATATATATATATATATATATATATATATATATATATATATATATATATATATATGGTATTAATAAGTCGGCGATTAAAGGTCTGGTTTATTACTTCAAAGTATATATATATATATATATTTAAAACAACCCTACATGTTTCGGCAATGATGCCTTTGTCAAGGATATAAAAAATATAAATGACAGAATATAAATGTCAAATAATTGAGTTGCTATGGTTTAAATTATTCAAAAATACATTCCAATAATAATAATAAATCATGCCTTAGTATTCCAAAAAATAGATAGCAAGGTGTGAACATTTGTGTTGTTCGCTGCTAGCAGCTTGTGTCTCTTTCTGGGTATGAACTTGTGTGTTGGTTGCTGTTGGCAGCTTGCGTCTCTCTCTGGGTGTGTGGTTTTGTATTTGTGTGAGCGCGTAAGTGTAAGGTTTTGTATGTTTGTGCGCTCGTGCGTGTGTTTAGTGACCGGTCGCGTAAATTTAGAGAGATCGGATAACTAGCCGTTGCGTAGGGCCGCCAACCCTTTCCCGGCAACTTCTTTACTTTTCCGTGCAGTACTTAGACGGCCCGACCCCCGCCCCAATGAGGCAAGGCGCAGACCAGCGAAGCGCACCCTGCACGGGGTTGCTCATCGCCAACCGAGGGAACACTCTTAGTGGCTACCTCAGTCGACGACGGTCACACTTTGTGCCATCTTAACGATTTCCGCAAAAGCGGGGGCAATGCACACACGTCGAACGTTGTTAACGGCAGCCTAGCCAGGTTGCCGCCCAGGACCGGTCCTAGTGGTGTGTGCATTGCGCGGCGCCGTGATTTGCGCCGCGTAGCTCGGTTCCTCACTCCTGCTGGAAAGGCGGAATGGCACCTGACCGCCCATAGGGCAGACCCCTCTAGAGTTTGGTAGCGCATATGCTAGGCTACAACCCAGTAGAGGACCACATCAAATCGTTAAGACGGCACAAAGTGTGACCGTCGTCGACTGAGGTAGCCACTAAGAGTGTTCCCTCGGTTGGCGATGAGCAACCCCGTGCAGGGTGCGCTTCGCTGGTCTGCGCCTTGCCTCGTTGGGGCGGGGGTCGGGCCGTCGAAGTACTGCACGGAAAAGTAAAGAAGTTGCCGGGAAAGGGTTGGCGGCCCTACGCAACGGCTGGTTATCCGATCTCTCTAAATTTACGCGACCGGTCACTAAACATACGCACGAGCGCACCAACATACAAAACCCTACACTTACGCGCTCACACAAAAACAAAACCACACACCCAGAGAGAGACGCAAGCTGCCAGCAGCAACCAACACACAAGTTCATACCCAGAAAGAGACACAAGCTGCTAGCAGCGAACAACACATATGTTCACACCTTGCTATCTATTTTTTGGAATACTAAGGCATGATTTATTATTATTATTGGAATGTATCTTTGAATAATTTAAACCATAGCAACTCAATTATTTGACATTTATATTCTGTCATTTATATTTTTTATATCCTTGACAAAGGCATCATTGCCGAAACATGTAGGGTTGTTTTAAATATATATACTTTGAAGTAATGAACCAGACCTTTAATCGCCGACTTATTAAGTTTACCTTATATATATATATATATATATATATATATATATATATATAGATAATTATTTCGTGACCTTTGTATGTTATGGTAAATTCAATTTGTTGGCGATTTAAGGTCTGGTTTTACTTGAAAAAATATATATTTAAAACAACCCTACATGTTTCGGCAAATGATGCCTTTATCAAGGAATATAAAATATTATATTTTATATTCCTTGATAAAGGCATCATTTGCCGAAACATGTAGGGTTGTTTTAAATATATATTTTTTGAAGTAAAACCAGACCTTAAATCGCCAACTTACTATATATATATATATATATATATATATATATATATATATATATATATATATATATATAGAAGTGGTTCTACTTCATAAGAAACTGGAAGAAACAATTCATATCAATTAATTATAAGCATTAGATTAAGACGAAAGTTGACCATGCGATTACAACGTAAATGATTAAACAAGTTAATATCGCGCATTTAATTAGAAAATTTATTTTAAAGAATTTTTATTATTTATGTTTATCATTTTTCACAATAGAAAGTCACGTAATTATTTATTATTTTGAAAATAATTAACTTGATTAATAAAATTAATATCATATGGAAATATATTTTATCAACCCGTATATTTTTTGAATTTGAATTAGTTTACCGCGAAAATTATTTATTATTAACTCCACTCATATGATATTTATAAACATTCAAAAATATGTAATTACAATTGTATAATTATTAATTTTATTTTTATAATAATATCAATTAAATATTGGATATAAAATCAATCAATTGGGATAATTACGGAAGTTAAATAACTATATCAAGTAAAAATACTTCTTATGGAGGCCAAGGAACAAAGAAGAACGTCGTTTGGGTTGTTGCAAAATAAAGCTACGCAAAATTTTATCGTAAAATTAAATTATTATTTAAACATTAAAAATAGTAATTTACTTACCCGAAAATATTCTTCATATAAGAAGACAGTGTGTATACATAATCCGAACAATAAATTTATCGAGCATTGTGGAAATATATGTTATATAACTGCTGAAAACTGTTAGCGTTACCTTCAGTACCCGCTACATGAAACACGTCCAGCTTTCAATTTCAACCTGATATCCATTGATTCCCGTTTCTCCTAGAACATCCATATTACTTACAAAGGACTTCACGTAATTACCGATCAAACCCAGTATTTTATATCCAAATTAATTCAGTAAAACATAACCTAACAATTTGTACAATAAAACTAGATTTAAAATTACTTATGTTAATAAGTACAAAATACCTTGAAACTGAATGGTTTTCTCAAATTAATTAGAATTTTTAACTAAGTATCAATCATCAGATAATATCACTGTTTTGAAATTTTATTTGCATTTATTATAACATATGTTTGTTACCGATGCGCACAAATATATAAACAAATTAAGTCACGTGATCTACGCATCACTTACAGCTGATTTATATATGTAATTCAATAGAATTGAATATATCACTAAAATAATCATTAAATTGGATTTAACACAAACTACAATTTATACTTTTATTTATTTATTTTACTAAGTTACTTATGCATATGATATTGATACTTTACACTAAAATTCAGTATTAATGCTCGCGATAGATTGTTGTCACATAAATGAGATTTGAGATTTGATATTTACCTCTTTAATGAATTGAAGGACCGGCTCCTGTGAGAAAGATCTCGTTCTACCGCTAAGTAGCCAAAAAATACATATAATATATAAGATAAAAATATGATCTGGCGCCGAATTGTATTAATATATTATAATTAAAAAATACTTATTTATAGTAAACTTGCCCAGATAATATTGTAACACGACATCTTACATTCTACTACCAAATTAAGCTCAATAATAAGGTAGGTAACATAATGCTTTATATTACAATTTATAGAACATTTAAAACCAATCCTTAATTTGAATTAATCATATTCGAGTAATAACTTATAATTCTTATTAACCATCTTTAAGCTGAAATTTATATATCATTTGTCGCCAATATATATATATATATATATATATACATATACATATATATATATATATATATATATATATATATATATATATATATATATTATATATATATATATATAGATAAAGATAATTATTTCTTGACCTTAGTATGTTATGGTAGATTCAGTTAGTTGTCGATTTAAGGTTTGATTTTACTTCAATATGTATATATTTAAAACAATCTTACATGCTTCTTTGAAAAAGGTATCATATGCCGAAACATGTAAGCTTGTTTTAAATATATACGTATTGAAGTAAAACCAGACCTTAAATCGCCAACAATTGAATCTACTATATATATATATATATATATATATATATATATATATATATATATATATATATATATATAAGTATATTATTTTTTTTTAATTCATTTATTATCGCGACAAAATAATTAACTAATTTATTGTACCGCTAGGTGTACAATTATAGTTAATTCCGATGAGGTATCCTTTAATTTTTATGTAAATCGTGTTCACAGTGTGAAGGTCTCATAAAAGAGATCCTTTCTTTTTATTTCGCATTTATAGGTACAATTTCAAATCCGAACGGCCTTTTTCTTATTTACTCACTCTTTTGATCAGATAAAGTAATTTCGTTCAGAACGTTCATTTCGAGCTCAGTAAATCTTCTCTTAATGCAACTGTAACAAACATAGTATCTCTGCGGCTAAATGAAAACATAAATTTCATTAGTTTAGGTAAATAATCAACAGTAAACTTTATATTCAGCAAAGAGTAATATTATACATGTTTTATTAGACTAGATATTTAAAATGTTAGTGAGATGCGTAAAATTTTAAACTGTTCAGTTTCCAGAAAATGTTTATTAATAACAATAGATTCCATCTGCTTTGTTAAAAGGATGTTGAAGTAGTTGTTTGTTTACCCCATATTGTAGTGCCAAATTGTTACCTAGACGCCAGAGCGTAGTTAGTTTGTTTGTGAAAATGAGTTCCTTTAGTTTTGATGACCCTGGCTAGTTAAAGTGTTCTCACAGTGAAATGAGCGTGATTAATTAATTTATGATATGCGTTATAGGTCCAAAACATGTAGGAGCTGAAAGCAAAATGGTATAATAAATAATAAAACAAAACCAACACGGTTGTTCTTTGAATTTCATTTAATATAATTAAATAAAAGTAATCAAAGCTGTGAACTAGGTTATAAATTACTAAATAAAAAATATGTATTATTACCTAATATCCGCAATATATTAATAAAGTTGTTCAAGGATTGGCTAAATAATATAAGTAATAATAATAATAATAATAATACGTTTATTATCCAACAATCATAATAACTAATTATAGGGTAATATAATATTTATACAAAACAAAACGAAGTGAGTGTTTGTTGCAAAAAAAAACTAGAAAATAAGAAAAATAAGAAAATGGCCCAATAACTATAACAAACTACAAAATAAAATAAACACAGATGCAATTACATATAGCAATGTGAAGTGTTTGTTAATAATAGTGACAAATTGATTGTAATTTAGATCACAAATATCTATGTCTACCCTTTTGATTATGTTATTCATGGCACAAATCATATCAATCACAAGCGAATGTTAACGATATAAGGAGCGAGATTTGGGGACATAAAAAAGGTTAAAACGCCTTGAGGCAAATTGTGGAACCGAAAGATTCAGTAAAGATAGGAGGTGGGAGTGAAGGATAATACCTTTAATGACCTTAAACCAGAAAAGCAACTGTGATATTAAGCGTCTGTCTTGCAAGCTTATTACATTGAGTTCTTGGAGGAGTAATTCCTGGTATAAGTATCCCCTTCAGGATATATACCATGCTTACGAAAATTAATAATTTTCAGAATGTTCCGCTGAACCTTTTCAATTTCATCAACAGCCTTCACCTAATATGGTGACCAAATCAAACTTTCATACTCCAACGTACTTCTGATATAGCTTTGACAGAATAATTTCAAGGGCTCTATTGTCTTGAACACCTTAGTGCCGCGAGAAAGGAAACCAAGGTATCTGCCTTATTGCATATCTGACGGATATGTTCCTTAAATGTGAGCGAGTTGTCAAACCAGACTTCAAGATCCTTGAAAAGTTCTAAGCTGCCCAAACGATTACCATTTAACACTGTAATAATACTGAACTGTAAATTTCTTCTTATAAAAAGGCTTACACTTGTTAAAATTTAGTTCCAATCCGTTATTCTCACAACAATCATTTATAATACTTAAATCAGTTTGAAGTTGTTCACAGTCAGCTAAAGTGTTAATTTTACCATAAATCTTCATATCATCAGTATACAATAAATAGTTTGACCCGAGCATAGCTGGCAATTCATTTATGTACAGTACAAAGAGCAAAGGACCCAAAACGGACCCCTGTGGAACTCCACTCTTCATAAGAAATCTATGCGATCTAGTGCCCTCGCATTCAACAAAATTAGATCGATCCGTTAAATAGCTGAAAATAACCTTGACGTAATTGTGACTAATACTAAAATTATTTAATTTAGAGATTAAAACGTAATAGGAAACTTTGTCGAAGGTTTTACTTAGATCAGTAAATACAACATCAAGTGGATGTTGTATTTACTGATCTAAGTCAATCTAGTAGCATGTGATTTACTGAAAACATTTTGAAGTATGTATGTCGTAAATTAAAATTTACTACTTAACCTACGAAGTCGTATATTTTGACAGTTTCATACATACAAATAAATAACTATAATAATAAAAATTCTCTTCAATAATCCAAAGATTCTGCAGTACAGTGACAAGGTGCTCCGTCTTGTTGGAAATATGAATTGTGAAGTTCATCATCATGCAACTGATTGACAAATGGTTGTAAAATTTCCGTACGGTACCTTTGAGCAGTTAACGTTTCCTGAAAAAATATTGGTCCAATGATTCGCCTTTAGCTTATCGCTGCCCAAACACCAATTTTCTCCGGATGTAGCAATTCTTCATTAATTACATGTGGAATTTCACTACTCCAAATTCTTGTATTTTGTGAATTTTGGTATCCCGTTTTATAAAACTATGCTTCATCAGTAAAGATGACTCTTTGCGAAAGTTCTCCATTATTGTTCATATTTACAAACCAATTACAAAACTGTAGTCTACGTGGGTAATCAATTTCTAACAATTCTTGTACTGCTGTGACACGGTATGGATAAAGTTGCATATCTTTTTTTAATAACTTGTGAGTTGTACCAACAGAAAGGTTTATTTGTTGACTCAAATGTTGAACAGATGTTTGTGGTTCATTTTCCATTATTTCTTCAACACGATTGACAACTTGAGGTGTACGTTTCCTAATTGCTCCGCTGCCTGATTTTCTTAAGAGACTACCAGTTTCAGAAAAAAGTTTTAAAGTTCTATCCAAAGTATTCTTAAATTGTATATAATCTATTACAAAATGTGGAAACTCAACTTGAAATTCTACCATGCAATCTTGAACTGAATAAACCCATAAACCATAAATTTTATTACCACTTCGAAAATAAGCCTGGACTAAAAAAAAATTATGTTCTAAAGTGAAAGCCATTTAAAACTGAGAAGCAATTTATTTAAACCAGAATCGACGCACGATTATTTTATGCACTAACTGATATTTGTGATTGACATTATTAAATGTTATTTGGATTTACGTTTACGGAACAACAAACACATACTAATATATATGCGTCTTATTCTATCAAAATTTCAAAGTAACCTAGATTGACTTTCCAAATGAACATACGTTATTTGTATTTTTGTCGGACGCGATTATTAAATATAAGTCATATAGTTACACTGAGTCGGTAACTTACATATTCTTTTCATGATAGATAACTTCCGGAATAAAGGCTTTCGTGTATGTTTAGCAAAAACCTTTACACAAAAGAAACTCTCTTTGAACATAGTAGGTGGGGCAAAAGTTATATCATAACGTGAATGTGCCATAATTTTTGCAAATAGCGTTAAAAGTCATTGTGGTTTGACATTTATGTTGTAGACATATAGGGAATTAGTTGACAACAACCAATGATACAGCGATACACACCTGAAGAACGCGGAATGTTACAGCTTATTTGACCAATTTACGGTCTGTTATTTTAACGCAGTATGAGTTTTATCGTCGTTTTCTTCAACATTCCGAACAATTAAGCGTTTGGCTGAGCGTCTCGTGTAAACTGGGTCAACTAAAAATATCGATAAGAAGTGACCGGCTCCATATTGTTCTACCACGAATATCGCTGCTGTGACCGAGGACGTCTGAGAGAGTCCATTAACATCGACGAAAAAACGATGCACACAATTTGGCATCAGCAGACATTCGTTGCGTCTAATTTTGGTTAAAGACTTGAAGATGTTCCCTTACAAAGTGAAAATCGTTCACCAATTGCTGCCTGCTAACCGTCAAGTGCGGTTAACTTACTCTCGCGCTGGTGCAAAAAGAGGATGATTTCGTATCCAAAACCATAATGAGCGATGAAGCCCATTTCCACTGAAGTGGTTATGTGAATAAACAAAATTTGCTTGGAGCAAGGAGAATCGACATGAAATGCACGAAGAGCCATCCCGTCCCTCCAAAATGACTGTTTGGTGCGGCATTTGCAGTGAAAAAGTGATTGGCCCTTATTTTTTTGAGAACGTCGACGGCAACACCGTAACCGTAACTGGTAAACGAGTTTTTTGGGCTCAGTTGCTGAATTGGGTCTCGAGCATTGTTGGTTCCAGCAGGACGGAGTAACCGCTTACAAAACTCGGGCAACGATGGAGATTTTGAAACACCAATTTCCAGGCTGTGTGATCTCCCGTTTTGGTGATTTGAACTGGTCGGCCAGATCGCCCAATCTGACGCAGCCGGACTTCTCCCATTGCGCCTTTTTGAAATCTCCCGTTTACCACAACAAACCACAAACCTTGCAAGTCTTGGAAGCCAACATTTAATAAAAAATCACAAATTTGGTGACAGGTGTTTTACGAGCAATAATTGAAAATGCAGTAAAACGAGCACAAACGTCCATCAACTCAGGAGGTGGTCATTTGACCGATATCATTTTTTCAGCTTAATGTCATCAATTTTACCACTTGAAATAAACTTTCCGTGAAAACAGAGACCAATTTCTTTAATATCTAACAAAATGGCAGATAATTCATATTATGACAACATAATTTGAAACATACTTGAGTGGGTAAAAGCTCACTAAATTTGTATAATACAAAAGTATTTTTAATAATATAAAAAATATGATTAAAAATGGGGTGTGAAGAACACAATACAAGTTCATTTGTTATTATGTAGACAGCGCTGAATATTCCTTCACGCTCTGTCTGAATAATTTCGGCTAGATAGTAACGTAGTTATGTTTGTTTTGAATGTGTCTCTTCTCCAACAGGGGCGTACCGACGAACATGTAGAAATGTGAAATACGTATCTACGTCTGTGGAGAGGATACATTCAAAAATACATAAATGAACTTATTTGTGTTCTTCACACCCCATTTTTAATAATATTTTTTATATTATTAAAAATACTTTTGTAATTCATATTATGACATTACTTTTGCCCTACCTTGTATTTGTATAGCCCCACAATGTGGTCTTGTGAATTTTAGCATGTTAAAATTGATTTTAACGATAAAAATAAGTGCTAAACTTCTAGTTTCAAGAAATTTTTTATTGTAAATCCACTAAAATATAGTGTCACCATACAAGGGCTTCATCAGGTGGATAAAATACAGTATTTCGTCCACCTGATGAAGCCATTGTATAGCGAAACAATATTGTAGTGGATTTAAAATGAAAAAAAAATTGAAACTAGAAGCTTAGTACTTATTTTTTATCGTTATAATGAAGTTTCAACAAGTATTTCCTTCGTCAATCAGTGATTTAAAATTGATTTACATAAAAAAACAATTTGAAAAACGTGATAGAAATAAATTCTTAATACATACTAAGCATAACAATTTGAAACACTTCTACCAATGACTAACAAGACCAGATGGATGTTGTGAAATTTCAAAGTTTAAATCGTTTTGTACGATCGCTGAACACTGTGTTTTCAATTTACTGTGCTTTGATTGAATACACCATTTATCCCGAAAATAACCCGAATGGCTCTATGTTAACGAATTTAATGGCACCATCTGTTGGTGGGAGATTGATTTCCTTCCTAAGTATTCTCTAAAAATGTTCATAGTTTGTATACTTTAATTGAAAAATGAATAGAGGATAAAAAATTAACATTCACATCAAGTTGTGAATTATTTTTTCTTATATTATTATATTTGATATTTTTTTATGTTTTTTTGCCTCGCGGAAATAAATGTATATTATTATGGCTACAATTGTGTATTACTAGTAAGTGTTCTTTATACACAGTGATATTTTCTCCAGTCACTTCTTGAATCACCGTTATGAATTACTAGATAGTGACTATATAGTAAGCATTAAGCATATACCGGGATGTCCTTGAAATAAAAAGACAACATATGAAAAACGGAAAGATTTAATTATATAGAATATATACCCAAAATTCCCTCTCATAAGCGAGAAACCAAATGACAAAGATATTTAAATTGTGTTACGCTACTGTGCGATCGACAACAGGTATTAGAAAGAGTATCAGAGACTATATCTCTTAAAGGTGACAGACAATAACAAAAAGAATGGTGTTGTTATTGTCCATCTCGCTTTAAGTATCCTCTCCGATTCAGTCAGTTCACAATCGTTACTTACTTAGATTAAAGATGATGTGCGCGTACAGCACATACGTTACATTTTTCTTTAAATACATCTTGCTTAAGAAATGCATTGAACCCTAAGCATACAAAACTGTCAACACAAGGTTATCTAAAGTTTTGTAAACATAAACACTGAATTGAATTACCGTATTTCTTTATAGACATTATAAATCCATTATATTTGTTACTTCACGTAACAAAAAAACAATTACCAACACACATAATTAAGGATGCTCATTTGGGAGCAAACATAGTATCGCAGTGGAAGGGGATTCGGCATGCGTATCTACCGATTACGCGATTACGATTATTACTCTAAAATACCGATGCGCACTAATACGTATACTTTTAAATGAATAATAGTAAATAATAAATAAAATTATTAATTTATAAAACGTGCTTGAATAGTGTTATACGTCGGTTACGACCTTTGTGTAATTTTAGTATCTTCTATAATTATTACTAATCTATCGTACTACTTAAATGATTAAATTTACATTACTTGATTTTGCATTTTGGTTGGTTGGTTATTATTGAACCACTAGGCATATATAATAGGTTCGCTAATTTTGTTCGGAGGAATTGTTTACACATTTATTAGATCTCATTGTATAAATACTTTCGTCTATTTATGCCATTCTGGCAGGCGCGGCTCGTGATGACGTATTTGGGAGTGCAAGTACAATGATGCGAGTGCTTCGTGTATTCTCGTGTACTAACTGTAACGTTTTCTTAGTAAACACCGAAAACACACGAGGCACTCGCATCATTGTACTTGCACTCCCAAATACGCCATCACGAGCCGCGCCTGCTAGATACCCTCCGACATGCATGCACTCCTGACAACCAGTGTTAATTTATCCCTCTCTGAATGAAGAAAAGTACCCTACATTTCTCTACAGTGCTCGGGTTTAAAACAATTAGAATTAAGAGTATCTTTGAATATAATAATATAAATTATATGGACTATTTTTGTCAATATCAATATTTTCGCTCGTTTGTGGTGCTAACTAATTTATTGGCTTTGATTTTTTTTTTAACTTAAACTAACATAAATGTAAACAAACTTTTACTGATATAATAAATTCCATAGAATTTAAGAAACTTTTAGCTACTACTATCAAAGTAATTCACAATAATTCATGATCATCAAATATTTCACCCAATAGGACTAAGATTGGAATATAAATTTTTGTTATATAATTTCAAATGTTCTTCCTCCAAATATATAGTTCCTAATATAGTTTGTATTTGAATTTTTTACATCCACCATTAATTCTAATTATAGGAGCTAACGTAGTTGTAGACAATTTATTGCGCCTTTTTGTTTTAATGTTGGTACATGTGATTTACTAAGAGTTCCCTTATATTTTCATAATTTGAAGATCCTAGCTTCAGGTTTTTTTATACACGAAAATTTCCTTTTGTATGGCGAATTTCCTTCAAATAGCAACACTGCTGGCAACTGTGTATGGGCGTGAGAGGGAATATGGTGGGAGTTAGTTTTATAATCATCACATGAACGGCAGTGTTGTTTTATTTTTGAAATTTACAACGTTCTGAAATTATAGTAGAGTCTTTAGATAACAACTCATAATCTATCGGTCAAAAATACGAGGTCTGTTTAAGGTCACCGTGACTTGTTGACGCTGGGATCATCAGTACACGATATCACAAGCACAAGATGTCGTGTGCTGACAAGTACTAATAAGAACGAAATGCATTCACACGTTCCGGGATAGATGTGACTTTAACAAATTTTTCGTTATCCTAACAACCACGAAGATTGTCGTCGCGACCTGTTGCATTCTGCAGACTGGTACAAAGTTAGTTTGTCGAACTGTAGTAATAATCGTAACACATTAGGCGACGTCTGTATGTAAAGTGAGATTTAATAGTCATTAATTCTCATTTGCAGTAAGTTCAACATGTTAAGTATATATACGCGCAGTATAGAAGTGGAAATCATGTCTGTCTCCAGGATAACGTGTGCTGACGAATTCTAATACGAACGAAATTCACGTTCCGGTATAAATGCGACTTTCACAATTTTTTCATTATAGTTGGCCTCAGTCTATAAAACTTAAAGGACTTCCTCATTGTGCTTGTGGTTATATATCCTGATCCGTACCTGAGGCAGTGTTAATATTCGAATTAGCTGGACTGTGATTACTATACTCGCTCGAATCGCTGCTTGTTTCCATTGGGACACAAGCGGACGCAGCTGACGTTTCTTGATCAGATTTTCTCTTCCTTTTAACCTCTTCTTCTAAGCACTTCAAACGTCATTTTGCACGGCGATACTATCAATACGTCATTACAATCATTACAAAAGCAGTTTTTATTATTAACCATTGAAGAGTATCGCAAGAAATATTCGAATTTTAATAAAAATGCAGTAACGTATAGAACATAAGTTTTGAGAAACAGTTTTGACGAGGAATGTTATTACCAAAAATGGTCCAAACTAGTTACCACTAGGCTAGAAAAGATGCTCGTTTGTTAGTTACTATGGTTACTAAGGTTACTATTTTGAGAGATGTCATACAAAATTTAAATAGGAAAGTCTATATATAATTTTGTTAGATGAGTACCTAAATGCGAGATTAACATTTTTCGAGACCAAAATATTGGACTGTCAACCATTTACCGCACAATTAAGGCATGTGAATGTGCCATTCATGAATTTACCGAAAAGTGGACGACCTCCAGTTTTGGCCCCACATGAAGTAAACAAACTTATCAAATCTGCTCAAGGCAGAGTTGGGACGTCTACACGCACTTTAGGCCGTAGATTTGGAATTGCGCATAGGACTGTTGGCAGAATTTTGACTAAAAATGGATTAGAATCTCGAAAAAGAAGGAAGTGTCCCAAATACACCGCAATCCAGCTAGAGAGAATCCTCAGATGCTGCCGAACATTAAGGCGTCAACATTTTATTGGCAACAAAGTTATTGTTTAAAACGATGAGAAATAGTTCACATTAACCAATTCGGAAATAAAGGGTAACGATGGTTTTTCAACGTCCAATATTGCAAATTGTCCTGACAACCTTAGATTCAAACCGAAAGTGAAATTTGCCGACAAGATTATGGTCTGGTACGCTATTTCTCAAGCAGGAATTTCTAGACCTTACATTGGGAGAGTTAGAGGTGAAGCTGTGGATGCAAACGTCTATATTCGCAAATGTCTATCTAAATTGATAAACTTCATTAATGCTCATCCTCCAAATGATGATGTAATATTGATGTAATATGTCATTATGCTAGAATCACTCAGAACTGGTTAACTGAACAAACGTGAATTATGTACTTAAGGAAGACCCCCACCGTACTCCAGGCGCGCCCCATTGAGGAATTTTGGGCACTACTGAGCAGGAAAGTTTATGACAAGGGTTGGGAAGCCCAAACTGAAGCACAGTTACGGGCCAGAATATTCCAGAAGATCCGAGAAGTGAATATAAACGTCATCCAGAGAATTATGGGGAGAATTCTAACAAAATTGCGTACCATTGAGGACTATGGGCGCTTATCTGTTTTCTGAATTTATTTTTTTTATGACGCAATAGTGTATAATAATTTCCCAATGTTTATGTACCAATGAAATTTTTACTACTAATCGATTTTTACCTTTGATTTTTTTCTCAAAACTTTTATTCCATACGTTAATTGATAATATCTAAAGAAATTGTACGAAACTTTTAAATAAACGAGTATGATATAACTAAAAAATTCGTCAATTTTAGTCCGATTTCAACAAATATCCACGTTTTGGATTCGTATTAATATCCTCTATCGATATAATATATAATTTGGCCATTAAGGTGGACCATTTAATATTAGGGCGGACTAAAATGAAAAATAAGGGAATAAACAGAATTTTTCAAATTTTAGAGGGCTAGTGATAGGTTAACTGATGTTCGATATGGCTCAAAATTGACAGTTATTAGTTGTTTGTCTATACAAACAAGTGTTCGGGTTTGCCCCGTTAAATACACAGGCCTGCATAAAATTTGTGATGACGTGATTTTTGTTTGTTAAGCTCAGTTTTTATATAGCAATAACTAATTAAAATACAGTTGGTCTCTACCACCCACAGATTTTTTTTGCACAAAAGAAAAACAAAAAAATTAAAAAAAAATCTTATAATAGGCGTTTTAATACATTTTAAAATGAATGTACTACTTCAAATTCTAGGTATTAACCCAAAAATGATTTTCTGTTGTGGTTTTAAAGAAATTTCTTAAATAGGCTCTCATTACCTGATGTAAATCTTTTATTACATGTATTAATTTTGGACAAGATTTCCGGGAATTTTTACCTGCTAAATCCTATTTATTATGCTTTCACTTTATTAGTACTGCGAAGAAGGATTTCAAGTTTATCACTCCAAACAAAATGTATATTTTAATGTCATTTACTTCATTATAGCTCTGAGTGTCGATCAGTAAACAAGTAAAATTAATTTGTCTTTAGTGTTGTGCGTGGTATTTGATAAATAAACATTGCTTAAAAATATGTCTAGCCGGTGTTGCAAAAACAAACCAGATGATTTCTGTTATATTTGTGGATATTTCGTCTTGAAAAAGTTTAAGAGACCAACTGGTGAATTTGTGAAAAATGCATATTATGATTATTTCAAAATCAAATTAGGAGATCAAGATAAAGATTGGGCACCGCACGTTGTTTGTTATGTATGTGAAGAAGGTTTAAGACATTGGACCAAAGGGAATAGAAAAAGCCTTCCTTTTGGAATACCGATGGTTTGGAGAGAACCGCAAAATCATCATGAAGATTGCTACTTTTGTCTTTGTGATATTAAGGGGCATAATAGAAAAACTTTGAAACATATTTTGTACTCAAACAATCTTAATTCAGATATCAGACCAGTTCCTCACAGTGATCATGTACCTATACCTATACCCCCCAAAGTACTACAAGAAGATATTGAAACCTCTTCAACTTCCGGTTCCGTACAGATGGATAGTGATTTTGAACCATCAACCTCAGGTCAAAACCAACCTCAGCTATTTTCACAAGCGGAACTGAATGATTTAGTAAGAGATTTGGGACTTTCAAAAGATCTTTCTGAAGTACTGGGGTCTAGGTTGAAACAACAAAATTTGCTTGCCCCAGAAACTACCTTCAGGTCTTCCTTTAGCTGAATATGACAGAAAAACAACCAAACGTAGCTTTTCTGAAAAACGAAAACTTTTTTTAAGAAGCATAAAGAATAAATAACTATTTCTAATAGTTCCTATGTGTATATTTTTATATTTTTTTAAATATAATATAAAATTAGCTTATAAATGAAATAAATCGTGTTTTTTTCTATATTTTTTGATTTTACTGGTTTGAAAAATAACCTTACGTGATACAAAAAAAAATAAAAGCAGATTTGAAATCAGCGCTACCCAATTACTAGAAAACAGATAAAATTTTTAAATCAACATTCAAAGAGTTGAAAAATGCAGGCCGGTGTTATTACATACTACTAAAATAAGAACAACATTAGTAATTGCCCAATACAAAAAGATTATTTCTTACGTAATTTCACTCATCTAACTAATAATAATCACGACGAGATTAGATTCAGAAAAAAACAAAATTAAATTAATTCCTTATACCTGTACAAGGAATCAATTTAAATTTCAACTTCTTGACGTGAATTTATACCTTATTAAAAATACGAATGCAAATTTAATTCGTATTTTTCTTCATGAAAATAACTGAATTTCTAACGAACTTTCATCCCACTCTTTGCTTTAAAAGATTGCGTATCATGTTAAAACTTTGCAACATTATTTAATTCCGTTTGCAATATATTATCTTGCTGAGGTAAATTTCAAGCTGTTTTCAACTTTCCTCTCCAAACTCATTACACATTCCTTCATAATTCTTCTACATCTGCTGTATTCTTTTACATTAAAAAAGTACCGTAAAAAACATTAATCATAATAGTCGTGTGTTTTCTGTGTAGATAACGTAGGGATGTACTTTTCTTTGTTCATGTAAAGAATTTGTAAATATGTACGCAGTGATACGCATATTATGAGACAGGCGCACACACCTGAATGATGGTTCTGATAAAATGGTTCGTTCACTTAAACACACACTCATAAAATACATACACTTCAGAGTATCAGTTCGCTAGTGAGTAATACGCTAGAACGTATGCCATAAATAGTATACTACAAGTTACTGAGAAACTGTGATACTTCATAGTATTGTTAAGAAAATTAGAGTTACATATTTTATTGAGAATAGTGTGAATATGTTTTAAATTTTAAGCACGTGCATACTTCTTCAACCTGCCGCTCTACGTGTATAAATAATCCTGTGTGTGAGATTAAAACATGACGCATTAATCCATGGGAATTTTTATTGCATTATTTGACCATATTACTTGGTACACATACAATGCCGCATACTACAGAAAATACAAAAAATGTTTCACATTAAATTTGTATAAAATAAAAGCGTTGGGAATTTATTTTTAGTATACAGGCTGATTCATTTTCGGCCCTCGCCATGGGGATCTCTCTTATTATTGGAGATAGAGTATAGGTTTAAATTTGGCAAAGTTGTTAAATTTTGTGTTTGTTATAAATCCGTAAAGAAAATAGACCTGTGACAAATGACCTTCGTTATTTAAAAAAAAACGCGAAAACCCCATTTTCTTCTTTTACCTGTAACACCGACATTTGGCCTTGTAGAGAAAAAATAAAAACACATCCTTGTGGCCATTTATAAGCCTCTATCTAGTGGTGTACTCTAAATTTTTATACGATGTTTCGTTTCTTTCTGGCCATCATCAACTATCTAATTTCTTATAGGCGCCATATTGGATTTAGACATCCTCAGAAAGAGTTTTTTTTTCTGATTTCAACCATGTATCACATGCTGACTATAGTTTTTGACATTAGGTTTTATTTGAAAGAATAAATTATAAGATTAAATAAGGTAGCCTTTGGAATTTCAATCTGTCAAACATTTCATTTATTGTTCATTAATAATACAAAAATGTCATACACTAACAAAGAGAAACGAGATATGATAAGTATTTTTTATTCTTCGAAACGAAATTCAACAGTAGCGAGTACAAGATAACAAAAACATTAATAAAAATACATAGAAAAGTAAACGATAAACAATTACAGTAAATGTTCAATTATCTGGCCATCTTCGGTAATGCACAATTGGGCACGCCTTCTGGCATTTTGTACTGCCCTTTGTATAGTTCTTCTAGGAACTGCATCGAAGGCATTCTGAAGTCTGTCTCGTAATTCTTCAATGTTTTGTGGCGCATCTACTTTATAAATATTATTTTTAACGTATCCCCATAAAAAAAATCTAGCGGAATTAAATCAGGTGATCTCGCAGGCCATTCAACAACTCGCCTATTTCCAATCCAACGGTTTGCAAACTTATGATTTAAGAAATTTCTAACAACAGCTGCATTGTGTGTTGGTACGCCATCTTGTTGCCACCATAAATATTGTAATTGATTTAATGGGATATTGTCGTCAAGATAGACAAATACGTATGTACGTAAAATGTTTAAATATCTTTCTCCATTTAAATGTTCTTCATACATAACTGGTCCTAAGAGACGATTTGCCAAAATACCCATCCAAACGTTTATTCCAAAACGATGTTGTGGTCTTCTAGCCCTGTTTTGTCGGGGATTTTGTACTGCCCAATAGTGCTCCGTATTTCTGTTGAACATTCCAGAATTTGTAAATTTTGTTTCATCTGACCAGATGATTTTGCTTAAAAAATTTTCGTCATTTTCTATCCTTCCCATTAACCAATTACAATATTCTAGCCTTCTGAAATTATCTCCAGGCAGTAAAGAGTGACTAACATGGATCCTGTATGGTTTAAACCTACGTTTATGTAAAGTTCTCCAAACTCTGGACTGGCACAAATTTAATTCTGACGCTACTTCGCGTGTAGAAATTGATGGATTATTATTTATCTATAAAAATACAAGATTAACATGAAATTTGAAAACACGCTTTTAATTTACCATTTGTAAAATATCTTGTCGATTTTCATTTAAATTCCTGTTGTCTTGACTATTACGCGGCTTAGTAAACGATCCATTCTCGACCAAATTTCTGTCGAGATCTAGAAAAATGGTACGATGAGGCTGTTGTCTTTCTGGATATAATTGTAGATATCTTGTACTCGCTACTGTTGAATTTCGGTTCGAAGAATAAAAAATACTTATCATATCTCGCTTGCCTTCGTTAGCGTATGACATTTTTGTATTATTAATGAACAATAAATGAAATGTTTGACAGATTGAAATTCCAAAGGCTACCTTATTTAATCTTATAATTTATTCTTTCAAATAAGACCTAATTTCAAAAACTATAGTCAGCATGTGGTACATGGTTGAAATCAGAAAAAAAACTCTTTCTGAAGATGTCTAAATCCAATATGGCGCCTATAAGAAAGTAGATAGTTGATGATGGCCAGAAAGAAACGAAACGTCGTATAGAAATTTAGTGTACACCACTGGATAGAGGTTTAGAAATGGCCACAAGGATGTGTTTTTATATTTTCTCTACAAGGCCAAATGTAGGTGCTACAGGTAAAGGAAGAAAATGGGGTTTTCGCATTTTTTTTTTGAATAACGAAGGTCATTTGTCACAGGTCTATTTTCTTTACGGATTTATAACAAACACAAAATTTAACAACTTTGACAAATTTAAACCAATATTCTATCTCCAATAATAAGCGAGATCCCCATGGTGAGGGCCGAAAATGAATCAGCCTGTATATGTGTACGCCGTGTAAAGTTGTGCGCGATTCTGTGTTAGCTTTATTGTGTCCTATGTTCAACATTTGATTAGTGGTTTCTCCTACTGATGATGACAGCTTAGTTGTCGAAATAAGTATTTAGGATACGATTATTAATTGTGGTAAGGGGTTTTATACCTTTTAAGTTTCTTTCATTACCTAATTCGAACTTGAAAACCTGAAATACTGAAATAAACTTTTCAGCATTTATATATGCGCTAACACATTTCTATCCTTATATTGTGAAATCGTGAACTTTAAGTGAAATCTAAGTAAATCTCGAACTTATAGGCAGGTAAGCTAGTCATATATCTGTGGCTGTATATGTACAGGTCTATTTTCTTTACGGATTTATAACAAACACAATATTTAACAACTTTGCCAAATTTAAACCTATACTCTATCTCCAATAATAAGCGAGATCCCCATGGTGAGGGCCGAAAATGAATCAGCCTGTATATACTGACTTTCAAAAAAATCCAAACACCCTGTAAGAGTTGATCAATTTTAATAAAATTTATACATAATGTTTGTTTAATCAAAATTAAGAAATGATTATTTTCAAACTAAAAGTTTAAAAAATTACAATAATATTTAATAATGAGTGGGTCCGTCGCAATTTCTTATGCATTCGACAACTATTCAAGGCATGCTTGAAATTAAATGGTTTTATGGTATCATCCCAGGCTTTTTGAATTCAGTGACGACGGTCAAGTAGGTTTTTTGGTGGTTGCTGTATATTAAGCAATCGAGTATCAATCATAGCCCGCACATGTTCGATTGGTGACAAGTCTGGGAAGCCATAAGGTCATGGTAGCAGGGTTACGTTGTTTTGTTGTAAGAATCTTGTAGTAACAGTTGTTGTATGATGACGTCCGTTGGAAAAGCGGTTGAATTAACCTTCGTATGTAATAATTTGCAATCAAATTTCTCTCAATAAAAACTAGAGTTAGATCTGTTACCCTATGTTGTCGCACCCCAAACCACCACCTCCGGTGTAAGGGGCGTATGTCGTTCCACGGCAAGTTCTAAATTTCTGCGTTCTCCACGAAATCGTCTTACTCTCTTGCGACCATCATGGACCCGCAAACAGAATCGGGCCTCGTCAGAGAACACAACATAATTCTATCGACCATCCCAATTTGATCTGGTGTCACACCACTCAATCCAAGCAGTACAATATCAAGCGAACGAAGTCCAACAGCGCGCACTCTGCGATATATCGTTGCCATAGAGACTCTTTGTTATAAAACTCCCAACCAACCATCTCCAAACGACCAGGTTGTGGAAACTCTATCTTGTAAAGCCACAACCCTCATACAACGATCTTTCCGTGCTGTAGTTGCTCGAGGTCGTCCAAATCCATAACGAATCTTATGGACTCCTTCTTTAGACCACTTGAACCAACACTGTAACACGGTTGTCACACTGAGTCTCATACAGTCGGAAATTTGTCTTATTGAAAAATCAGCTTCCCGCATACCAACAATGCGCCCCCTTTCGAATTCACTTAAATGATTGTAATTGTTCCGTAGGTGGCGCCAAGGCATAATTACTTAATGACTTAATAAATTGAGAACAAATCTCTACGAAATATTACCTCAATTTGAAGGAAACGCAAATTTAAAAACATAATTTTTTAACATTTTTGATATGATGGATATAAAACAAATTTGCATACACTGCGTTCGTTGCGTAGCAGCTGTTAGCGAATAAATTGATTTCAGTGCCCCCCCCCCCCCCGGATATGGCTCCTGCAAACTCTTTCACGCTTCCCAATATGAAAACTCCCCTGAAAAGTCACCGTTTTGATACGATTTAAGATATTCAAGAAGCACGATTAAGGTTCTGAAGGGGTTAAGTACAGATGATTTTTGACGATGCTTCCAGCAATGGGAGAACCACTGGAATATGTCTATCACACTCAAGGAAGACTATTGTGAAGAGATAAATGCTTGAAGTCATGTAATTTTACTTAATAAACACTACGGTGGAAAATTCGCGTTATTTAATTGCCACAACTCGTATATACATTTACAAACTATGAATTTATTCAAAGTATAATTTTAATATTTTTACGAAACTAAATGAGAGTAGCCATTATCATACGTATAATAGTCATATACAATGTGTCCCAAAGACATACCGACAAACTTGAAGGTGTGGTAGGGGACATCAAAACAATTTTTTTTGCTTAACAAACATATGTCTGCAAATGAGCCGTTTGTGCGCTGTAGAGCAATAAATTGCTTTTTCTACAAACACTGTTAAAAATTGACATTTTCAAGGCTAACTCAATTAAAAATGCGATTTTATCGCGTAGCGCGAATTATTTAATAGTTATTTACGATAGAAGTGTTAAAAGTGCTATTTTATTTTGCGAGTAAAAGGTTTCCGACACTCGCTACTGCTCGTGTCGCAATTTACATGCAAAATAAAATAGCATTAGTACAAAGTTATTAGTACAACTATTAGAAAATAAGTAAAGTACCTAATTCTTGATTTAGTTGGACGCCACTGTCTTTCGTTAAACATTTTTTTGTTGCAACTATAGTTTTTGTTGGGCAGCAGAAACATTTCTTTGTCACATTCCACACATGCTGAATTTGAGATCATAGTAATTATTTGTGACATTTAGTTGTTATCATAACATTAACTTTGTTGATTGTTAATTTAAAACTTAATAGAAAATGAATGATAATTTCTCATTTGAAGAACGTGCCGACTTGCAGCTTGCTTATCGTGTGTCACAGTGTAATGTGAGAGGCGCGCTTGTATGGACAGAGATATCCGGAACGTCGGCAACCTCATTATACAACCTTTGTATCCCTTTGTAGCCCTTCAAGTCGACGCTACACCGTGTCATTCATGAACAACTTCTCTACCATTATTATTTACAAAGCGTATACGCTTTAAATCCTGAAGATTATCTGCATCAATAGGGTTTTTTCCAATGGTTTTTGATGAGAGATGTTTCACTCACGATAGTTTTTTTATTAGTAGAAACAGTTACGTTTGGCATGTTGAAAATCCTCATGCTGTGGTCTCTAGAAGACACCAGCAACAATTTAGTGTTAAAATGTGGACTGGTATTGTTGCAGAGAATTTAATAGTTCACTTGTCTGCTCGTTTGAACGCAAAGATTTATCTAAATTTTCTGCAAAATGTTTTGCCTGTATTGTTGGAAAATGTTCCTTTAAACATTAGAAATAACGTGTGGTTTCAACATGATGGTTTAAGCCTCTACATTTTGGTTTAAACGTGCGTCAGTATCTGGACCAGTAATTTCTCCGCCGATGGATTGAAAGGGCAGATTTTTTCCTTTGGGATTATCCGAAATCTTTAGTTTACGAACCGCCTATTCGTAATTAAGAAGATCTCATAGCGAGAATAATGGCGAGTTGTACACATGTAGAAGCTATTTCCAGAATATTCCATATGGTCCACGAGTCATTGAACCGACAGTGCAATCTTTGTATTGAAGCAGATGGTCAATATTTTCAACAATTTTTGTAAACTATCATTTATTTGTCAATAAAACAAGGTTCAACTTGAACAATCAGTAAATTGTTAATGTCCTCATAAACATTTTTTTGTAAAATAAAACCAAAACAATTTTTCCTTTTTTTTTATGTTAAAACGACTCATTTGCGGACATATGTTCATTAAACAAAAAGTGTTTGTTTTGACGTCCCCTACAACCCCTTAATATTTTTGGGACATCCTGTATTAGAAAATACGCACATATTGCTAATTTTTACTGGAAAAAACCTAAATACCAAGCAATCACTTAATTAATGGATTACCACTTTAATACAGACTACTTCTACTAGATATGTTTAAACGCAATATTAGGGAAATGTTACTTTTAAAAATCTACTATTCAGTCCAGGAGCATTTTCGTTATATATTTTCCTGGAGCAGTTGCGCAAGGACCGTATATTTTCTTTGTAACAAGCACTTGCTCCGAGAAGTATCTAGGCGAAAGAAAACTAAATAGAAATACATTTAGAAAGTTATACGGGAAGCAGTAAGTAAATGCGATTCTAAACGAAGAAAACTAATTACAAGAGTTCAGCTGGTCGGGTAGATTGACGTTATGTCTAACAAAAGCGTACAGAGCAGTGTCGGTACATGCAGCTTCGGGATACGGTAATTTAGAATGAGCGCACCTCTGGAATTTTGGTACTTATATTGGCTATCAATAACACAATAAGCTATAACGAGTCGTACGATATCACCTATATTACCAACCACTGCTAATTACACTGATTTATATCAATTGTATTGGGTACATTATAAGTTCGTAGCGTTTGAACAAAATACATCAACTAATCAAGAAATATTTTCCTGCATTATTTTCAATTGTTTACCAACGATTTGGTATTTTTTCGGCGCTTGAAGAAATCTTTTACGTTGGAAAAGCGACATCGTTATTGCAGTATTATACAGGGTTAGGCAAATGTATTATTATGTATGCGAACCGTAATCCTTTTTATTTTTCTCTTTCTCTTATTTCTAATAAAGTAAATAAGCTGAATTGTGGGGTTACTTTCTAGCTTAAATTATTTTAGTGTTTAGTGTAATTTCTTTTACAAATGTCTTTATTTTTTAACAAAATATATTATACAGGCTGATTCATTTTCGGCCCTCACCATGGGGATCTCGCTTATTATTGGAGATACTGTATAGGTTTAAATTTGGCAAAGTTGTTAAATTTTGTGTTTGTTATAAATCCGTAAAGAAAATAGACCTGTGACAAATGACTTTCGTTATTAAAAAAAAAAAACGCGAAAACCCCATTTTCTTCTTTTACCTGTAGCACCGACATTTGGCCTTGTAGAGAAAAAATAAAAACACGTCCTTGTAGCCATTTCTAAACCTCTATCCAGTGGTGTACTCTAAATTTTTATACGACGTTTCGTTTTTTTCTGGCTAACATCAACTATCTAATTTCTTATAGGCGTCATATTGGATTTAGACATCTTCTGAAAGAGTTTTTTTTTCTGATTTCAACCATGTACAACATGCTGACTAAAGTTTTTGACATTAGGTTTTATTTGAAAGAATAAATTATAAGATTAAATAAGTAGCCAATAAGTAAATAGGTAGCCATGGAATTTCAATCTGTCAAACATTTCATTTATTGTTCATTAATAATACAAAAATGTCATACACTAACGAAGAGAAACGAGATATGATAAGTATTTTTTATTCTTCGAACCGAAATTCAACAGTAGCGAGTACTATCTAGATATCTACAATTATATCCAGAACGACAACAGCCTCATCGTACCATTTTTCTAGATCTCGACAGAAATTTGGTCGAGAATGGATCGTTTACTAAGCCGCGTAATGGTCAAGACAACAGGAATTTAAATGGAAATCGACAAGATATTTTACAAATGGTAAATAAAAGCGTGTTTTCAAATATCATGTTAATCTTGTATTTTTATAGATAAATAATAATCCATCAATTTCTACACGCGACGTAGCGTCAGAATTAAATTTGTGCCAGTCCAGAGTTTGGAGAACTTTACATAAAAGTAGGTTTCAACCATACAGGATCCATGTTAGTCACTCTTTACTGCCTGGAGATAATTTGAGAAGGCTAGAATATTGTAATTTTTTAATGGGAAGGATAGATAATGACGAAAATTTTTTAAGCAAAATCATCTGGTCAGATGAAACAAAATTTACAAATTCTGGATTGTTCCACAGAAATACGGAGCACTATTGGGCAGTACAAAATCCCCGACAAAACAGGGCTAGAAGACCACAACATCGTTTTGGAATAAACATTTCAATGGGTATTTTGGCAAATCGTCTCTTAGGACCAGTTATGCATGAAGAACATTTAAATGGAGAAAGATATTTAAACATTTTACGTACATACGTATCTGACTATCTTGACGACAATATCCCATTAAATCATTTACAATGTTTATGGTGGCAACAAGATGTCCGCTAGATTTTTTTTTATGGGGATATGTTAAAAATAATGTTTATAAAGTAGATGCGACACAAAACATTGAAGAATTACGAGACAGACTTCATAATGCCTTCGATGCAGTTCCTAGAAGAACTATACAAAGGGCAGTACAAAATGCCAGAAGGCGTGCCCAATTGTGCATTACCGAAGATGGCCAGATAATTGAACATTTACTGTAATTGTTTATTGTTTACTTTTCTATGTATTTTTATTAATGTTTTTGTTATCTTGTACTCGCTACTGTTGAATTTCGTTTCGAAGAATAAAAAATACTTATCATATCTCGTTTCTCTTCGTTAGTGTATGACATTTTTGTATTATTAATGAACAATAAATGAAATGTTTGACAGATTGAAATTCCAAAGGCTACCTTATTTAATCTTATAATTTATTCTTTCAAATAAAACCTAATGTCAAAAACTTTAGTCAGCATGTGGTGCATAGTTGAAATCAGAAAAAAAACTCTTTCTGAAGATGTCTAAATCCAATATGGCGCCTATAAGAAATTAGATAGTTGATGATGGCCAGAAAGAAACGAAACGTCGTATAAAAATTTAGAGTACACCACTGGATAGAGGTTTAGAAATGGCCACAAAGATGTGTTTTTATTTTTTCTCTACAAGGCCAAATGTCGGTGCTACAGGTAAAAGAAGAAAATGGGGTTTTCGCGTTTTTTTTTTAAATAACGAAGGTCATTTGTCACAGGTCTATTTTCTTTACGGAATTATAACAAACACAAAATTTAACTACTTTTCCAAATTTAAACCTATACTCTATCTCCAATAATAAGAGAGATCCCCATGGTGAGGGCCGAAAATGAATCATCCTGTATATTGAATCATTGGTATTTTAATTAAACGTGGACGTGATTTTTATTACGTGGACTTTAATTTCTTCCTTGACTAGCTCTTCGTTGTGGGCACATAGCTTCGTATCTTCTTTTTTTTGCAAGGGATTATTTATTACAGCGACTCTTTGTATTATAATATTTTTAATTTTTAATTTGGTTCATGAATTGAAAACTTATTCTTATATTAATGATTTGATATTTACAAAAATAGGTGTTTTTATTATTGACATTTATCTGACCTTATTTTACTCGATGACAGATGGCACTTCTTGTTATGGTAATTTCCTTTTTTTTTTTTTAATATAATTTAATATCTGTGTGTATATTTAATATCTGTGTTTATTTTCCCTAGGCAGTACCTAACTTCTCAGATGGCTATTTGTCTTTACCCGACTTCCTCAACTCTTGACTAACACTATTCCATTTATTTTTCTTCTTCACACGAAGTACGTATATATTTTTTATTTGACTAATACGAGATACATCTTATTTATTTAACTTTACTAATACGAGCTTCGTATTATTTATTTGTTTTTTCTACGCGAAGTACTTGTTTTTTCATCGGCGTCAAAACAGTCAGGCGCTCACTTTTTAGGTCTCTAGTTTTTATAACATTTCAATTCAGACAAAAGCCATTCAAATTTTCCAGGACCTCTTCGTCATACTTTTTGAATGCCTTTTTGGAATTTGATGTTATTATTATTGAAAATTAGCCCTATTTTTTCTATTACTATTCAGGTAATTGTTTCAATTAATATTTGTATATCTAACATTTACATTTACGTGCCAAATTTTTTTAATTTTACAAAATTTCAGTTTATTTTTGAATTGAAGAGTGGAAGTACCAAAGGCACTAAGTGCCAAAATCTGAGTTTTGTAGATATTTACTTAAAAAGGTTGTAAGTCCCATCGCCAATGTACGAGCAAGGGTTATAAGTGTAATTTTATTTCTAAGCTTTAGTAAAGTAAAACTAGATGGCGCTCAGAACTATGTCCTGAAAGTTTTTATTTTGAAAGGGTATAAGTTCCAAAGTCGGGTTGAATGTGTAAGCGTGCTTCTTTGTTTTTAAACGTTTATTGGACAAGAAATTGCAGTGTAAACATGGAAGTTGTGCAAGAAAAGACTAAAGGAAGGTTTATAGAACAGCAGAGAATGAAAAAGAATGCTGGGAAGGCATATGTTAATAGGAAGAAGAGAGAAATTCGTCCGAAAAATCCACCTAATCAAGAGGTAAGAAATTTTAGGTTATGGCGGTAGTTTAAGATTATTATGCAAATAGATAGTGACTCCTCGTCCGTTGAACGGGCGGCGTATTTAGGTTTGTTGTAAAGTTAAATGGACGGTGAGTGATAAACGTAAATGTTTGCGTATCTCTTTCAGGAGTCGTGTAAGTGTTATTTTGACTGCAAAAAAATAACGTACGAACGAAAGCTTCAACTATTTGAGAGATTTTATGCTGAAAACTACAAAACGCAAGGGACGTATCTGATGGGCCTAATAAATTTAGTGAGAATAAAAAGACGTCGCCATGGAAATTATGAAACTGCCGCAGATAGCAAAAGGCAAATTTCCATATCCTACACACTTCCAGATCAAGATGGAAATTTTGTGCATGTATGCAGAAAGACATTTATGAATGTTTTTGATTGGTTGGTTTAATAAATAAGAAAAAAATGGGAGATACCACATTTACTGATAGGCGTTCTAACAATAAGCCAAGCAAGTTCACGGAAAACGACCGCCAACTGATCCATCAACATATAAACTCCATCCCTAGAGATGTTTCACACTATTCACGTGCAAAATCAGAAAAGCAATATCTCAGTCCTGATTTAAATATTCATCGACTTTATAAAGCATTTTTGGCGAAAAACAAAGAATCTTCTGTAAGTTATAAGTTTTATAGAGGTGTGTTTAAGAAGGATTTCCCGAATCTAAGCTTTCATCGTCCTAGAGTCGATACATGTCATACCTGCGATAGGTTAAATTGTGAGGCAAAGCAAACTTCTAGTGCTGGCTGCAGTGCGAAACAACAACTCAACCTTCACCACCGAAAAGTACAACAAAGTCTGGAATATATGAAGAACCAAACCGCAAATTCACAACTTCCTGGTAGGGACAAATGCTGCATTTCGTTTGATCTCCAACAAGTTTTATTTGTTCCTACGTTGACACCATTCAGATATGTTTTATCTGTCTCAACTATCTTGTTACAACCTGGGAATACATTGGTCGGACTCTAACCATGCTTTTATGTGTATGTGGTATGAAGGTGTTAGTGGACTGGAGGCAATGAGGTAGCATCTACCCTCCTCAAACTTTTAAATTCCGGTGTCACACCAAAAAAACATTTGCTACTATGGAGTGACAACTGTGCGGGGCAGAACAAGAACAGAATGGTAATTTGTTTTAGTGTTCCTTGCTCTTCATAAAGTTTTTGAGACAATAGAGTATAACTTTCTAATAAGTGGTCACAGTTTTATGGCTTGTGACCGAGACTTCGCTCTCATCGAAAAAAGAAAGCGTGTTATGAAGGCAATGGTGCCAAATGATTTGCAGAATGTAATAACTTCCGCAAAATATGATCCGCCATTCGAAGTTATTGACATGTCTGTAAACGGATTTTGGGATATAAAAGAAGCTGCTGACACATTTCTCAACACTAAATCCTTAAATATCAGTAAGGCAGTAAGAATAAAGATTGATTATAAAAATCAAACACTACTTCATATAAAAGAAGCTTTCTCCGAGTTAGAAGCCTGGAAAAAAATCAATGTATTGAAGAAAGGAAAACCCACGGAAGATCTAAGATCAGCATAAATAAAACCTTTACCACCTGAGAATAAGATTACCGCTAATAAAAAAAAATCTCTATCGTCCATGATTCCTTACCTGGAAAATCCTGAACACAAAATATTTTATAGAGAACTTCTTAATTTAGACGAAGAAAGCTTGGGGCCAAGCAGCAGCTCAACTCACCTTTAATTAGTACTTATAACCTTTAGGTTGTGAGGTACTTAAGACAAAATTTTGGTTTTTGCTTATAACCTTTGTAGGAATCATAGTTTGGCACTTATGCTCTTTCAGTTTTAGTTCTAAACAAACTTCAATATTTTATTTTTTTGATAGAAACATTAAGTTTGTGTTACTACCAGTTACTATTTCTAGATGCTACGAATCGTTTTAAAATGTTTATAATAGAAAAAATAAAAAAATTTTGCTTTCTAAAGTTGTTCTCTTAATTATCTCTGAATTATGAATATGGCACTTAGTGCCTTTGGTACTTCCACTCTTCAATTAATGCTGTATTTGAAGTTATAATATTGTTATTAAAGATAATAATTACAAATACGTTCTTTGATCACAAAGAAATACACAAGTATATCAGGCAAATGAAAAGCAGAGAGGAGAAGTCCATAAATGACTACGTGCTAGTAGATACTAACAATAAGAGAGCAGTAATAGACACAAGAGTAAAACGACGACCGGAAATTGGTAGCGACCATTACTTAGTTATAGCGAAAATTAGAAAGAATTCTGAGGAAGAAAAGAGGAACACTGCACCAAAACAAAAAGCAATGCATTCTGAGAAAATAAGATGCTATAAATTAAGAAATAATGATATAGCAGCAAAGTACAGCAAACTTATAACAGAAACTTTAGAGCAGACAGGAATGATTACAGAAGATAAGAATGTAGAGGAGTTATGGAACCTATTGGAAAATACGATGAAAGCCTCAGTAAAGGAAATATGTGGACTAAGTTCGAAAAACAACAATAAAAAACAAACAGCATGGTGGACAAAAGATATCCGAATACAAATAAAAACAAAGAAGGAGGCATGGAAAAAATATCTATCACACAGGACAACAGACAATTACGACACATATAAAAAAGAACGAAAAAAGGTAAAGGAATTAGTAATAATGGCAAAGAAGGACACATGGAAAAAGTTTGGGAATGAAATAGAAGAAAATAGCAAGGAAAATCAAAAACTATTTATTGAGGACTAAAATCAGTAAGAGAAGAAAAAATACAAGAAACAAGGTACATCAAAAGCAAAAGCGGAAATATGTTGATAGAACCTAAAGATATAATCAACAGATGGAAATAATATTTTCAAGAACTTCTGACTGAGCAAACGGAGAAGGATCTTAATTTGAAACAAGAAGAAAAAGTGGAAGAAAATCTAGAAGATGAGATAACTATGCAAGAATTGGAAGAGGTAATACGAAAATTAAAGAACGGAAAAGCACCAGGATATGACAAGATAACAACAGAGATGATCAAAACCATGGGAGAACCGGGAAGGGAGTTGTTCTTGAAAATTCATAATAAAATATGGAAAGAAGGGAACTTCCCAGAAAACTGGCACCGGGCCTAATAGTACCAATATATAAAAAAGGAGACAGGAGTAACAACTACAGGGGCATAACACGACTGAGAACAGCCATGAAGATATTCGAGAAAATTCTAGATGGAAGAATTAGAAATATAGTGGAAAGTACATTAAATGAGGCGCAAAGTGGATTCAGAAAAGGGAAAAGTGCGCAAGATCACGTTTTCACGTTGAAACAGATAACCCAGAAAGCCATGTGTGAGAAAAAAAAACGAATTTCTAGCGTTCATAGACCTGGAGAAAGCGTTCGACAAAACACCGAGGGAAAAAGTATTTAATATTTTGAAAGAAAGAGGAGTAAGTGTTAAAATAATAAGATTGATACGAAAAATTTATTGTAACAACGTTATTAATATATTAAACTAGTACGATAACTAGATACTATTGTCACTATAAGATGAATAAAACCTTTACTTGTAAAGTTATTTCCTCTTAATTCTGCATTGTCTTTTTACATGTTACTACAGATTAGATGAGCTTTATTACACAAGAATGAATAGCATATTAATTGGATTATGTAATTTTTTCCAGTTATCGCATGAAGAGGTGCTATTGTTCAGCAAGAATTCTCTAAAATATCAAAATACTTAATTTGAAATTTGCAAATTAATTACTGTTACCTTCTAAAATCATTATTTGACTAGTTTATATTAATTAATATGGCATATTAATAGATATTTATGTATTAAGGGAATAAACGACAGTTTTAATCCCGAGACAGTAAGTAATGCCTGAGCGACCGAAGGGAGCGAGGGCATTTTCTGTTGAGGGATTATAGACGTTTATTCCCGAATTACATACAAAACTTTTCTCCCGACCTTAAATGTAATAATTTATTTCATTATTAGTTTGACAGTTGATTGATAGATTGGTCTGATGTCATTCAATTAGGTTGGTTTGTCATGAAAATGTGCATAGTTTCTGGTTACTATACTCTATTTTTAAAGTAGAGAGACGAATTTCTGAACAGACCACTTTGACAGTGAAATCTCATTGGTTGAAAGCAATTTGGCCTTGCTTTCAACCAATGAGATTTCACTGTCAAAGTGGTCTGTTCAGAAATTCGTCTCTCTACTTTAAAAATAGAGTATAAGGTAAAACGAGTTTGTTTGTGTCTTATTTTTTTCCAAAAAAACGCAGTCCGTTTAAGTTATTGTGCAAAAATGAATATTAATGGCAGTGAAGGAGATAATTTTTGCACAAGCACTACTGTAAGCAACCGCCAAGTTAAGATATCAGATGATTGTCCATATATAAATATTGTAAACTCATCTAATGTTACTATTACGATTACAAAATAAAATTGATTGATATATTTAAATGCTTCGTCAATCTGACAGTTAAATTAATTTTGACTTAAATAAATGAACCAAAAGTCATTCACTACAGTATTCACTTTATTCCCTAGGGAAAATCGAATATTTTATTCCCTAGAGAATAAAGTAGTCTAATGTCAATTGTCAGATGTATAAGATGACACTTTATTCTCGGTCGGGAGAAAAGTAATATATTTCGACATAAACTGACATTTGCGTGTATGATAACCTATAAAATTGTATTAAGTAAATGTATCAATCTATATCAGACATGACTTCATATTTTCAAGGACTACTTTGACTTCGAATGTTTCTGAACACCCGTTATTTACTTTTACTTGCTCTACCGACCGAGCTACGCCATCTATAATATTCCTGAGATTACATTTAAAATCAGCTGGCCGATTATTATTTTTATAATACATTTATAACATTACAAACCACCAGAAACCAAAAGAAAAACACTGTATTAGCTAATTAATTTTATACATATTCTGACTTGTCATCGAGATATAACTAAATTCATATACTGATTTTTACTACACCAACAAATCTCATTTTTTATTTTTGACATTTTTGGACTATTTTTTATCGCGACTAAAAAAACAAGGGTATATATAAATCGATCAAGTTATCTGAAGAATGCAGTAGTGCATGTAACATAGGAGAGATTTTTCAATATCCCGAATTCAGTTTGTGCCATTAAAATGTCTTTCGACCAAAAGGTTGAAAATATGTACGTATATGTAAGTACTGTGATGATATAACACATAATATAACACTCCTATACAAATATGAATAGATATAATATGACATAACATGAACTTCAAGGAAATAGAAAGAATACAATAACAAAATAAATTATTATTTATGTAAATAACAGAACATCCAATCACAGAAGAAAATAACGTTAATACAATACTAAGGTATTAAGTACGTATTAAGGTATAATTAAGTGGCGTATGTTTTTTAACAGTTTGTTACTATAAAAGAGTGACTTAAGTAGACTATTTCCAATAAAACAATCTACATACTACTAAAAGTAAATACTTTTTGTCCATTTGGTTATACAGAGTGCCCATAAAGTTTCGATCCCTTCAACTGAAAACGGCCGATAGTAGCAAATGAAGCTGTATTCATGGAGTAAGAACAATGTTAACAAATAAGCATAACATAAACATAACTAACGTAATTTGACATGACCGCCCTCCATTTCGAAGCACTTTTCCCAACGCTCTACAGTGGACCGAAGCACGTTCTGCAGCATATCTGATGTAATTTGTTCTACCGCTGCTCTAATGCGATTTTATAATTCTTGATGGACTCGAACCGGTGTTTTATATACCCGAGATTTGATAAAACCCCACGCGAAGAAATCAAGGGGAGTTAGGTCTGGTGGTCCACCACCGTTGCAATTCCCTGCCGATCCATCTCCTTACAAAGACGCCATCTAAGTAATCACGAACGATTCGTGCAAAATGAGTCGGTGTCCCATCTTACTGATATATCACAGTGTTAATAGTGCCATCCTCGATTAATTGCGGCTTCAAAAACTGTTGCAACATATCTAGGTAATTGTTGCCACTAACCGTCTGTTCAGAAAACATAAAAATTCCATATGTTTTAATGTATGTGATGCCCAACCAGACATTCGCCTTTGGCGAATCTCTCTGCCGTTCAACCGCTGTATTTGGTGGTTCCTCTCTCCATATTCGACAATTATGTTTATGTACGTTGCTACAAATATAAAACGTCGCTTCATGGCTGACTAAAATGTGCTGCACTAAATTTTCTCTGTTTGCTACCTCTAACAAATCACACATTGTTCGACGAACTGCATGGTATACGGCGTCCAGATGATGCAGTATCTGCAAATGATATGCATGTTTCTTTAACGTGAACCGTAAAATTTTCCAAACTGTGGATTTTGGATCACCAAGTTCTCGACTCAGCTGACGAGTTGATGACGAAGGTGCTTGTTCAATGGCGTTCCGAATATTCTGAACTACATTTGCAGAAACAGATGGTCTTCCCAAACGTTATTCATCATTAACGCTTCCTGTACGTCGAAATTTATTGACAAGCCGTCGAATATTGGCTAGTGTGGGCCCTGGTATTATAAACTTCCTTGTAAACACTTCGCGGCATTCTTCATAAGTTTACCCTCGCAATCGCGCACTCACTACGGCTCTTATCTCTTGTGAAGTTTACATTTTGAATACTTGCAACAGAAAAGATATACCACTACATTTTCCATAAAATGGATAGAGGCTTTATATCAGTTTAGTTCGTAGATCACAGGATTGTGACCTACACAACGTGCAAGCAACAGAATTCGCGAAAACTGGCCTTACAAAGTTTCCGAAATCCAATAGCCCCCTACGGACTTACCTTTCGTGGGCGAGTTGCTGTTAAGCATACAAGTCAGACACCCAGTACCATCGGCGTAGTCTCAGTGAAGACGGGTGGGTTCCTTGACGAAATCTTGTTAAACTGACTGTATCTATATTTAAAAAGGGCGACCACGTAACATACCCACGTAGCCCAGCGACTTTTAATTTTTTATACCGTCTATAAAGTAGCCTTTTGGAAGCTTCTCAAAGTGGGCATTCGCTGTGACTGTTTCATTTATCCCAAATTTCTTTTCACCAAGCCATTTCTTCAAATTTGGGAACCATATAAAATCACTCGGAGACAAACCTGGTTAATATGATTGATGAGACAGCAATTCGTATCCTTCATTATATTTTTTGTAACCCGTTCTGTAAATAGTCAATAAATATTACACCTTCGGAATCTCAAAAAATCGTCGCCATGATCTTATAGGCCGAAGAGACGGCTTTTGCCTTCTTCGGAAGACGTTCAGCATTAGCGTTTTGATTGTTTGTCTTTGGAGTATAGTGATGTATCCAGGTTTCATATATAAGAGATATCGATAAAAGAACTCTTGGATTTCGCTTGAACTTAGAATACAATAATTATAACTTGTAACAATACGAGTTTGCATTTGCCCAGCCGTAAGCAAACACAGCACCCATCTTACGGTTAGATTTTTCATATTTAAATATTGGTCCAACGTATTGTGTACGCGTTCGGTTAGCTATTTGACCAACTTTTATTCGGCAGTCGCTCTTACTCTTACTGTACTTAATAAAAAGAAATGTGTTGTAACTCGTATACACGCAGTAAAGAAATGAAAGTCAGGTCTGTCTCCGAATATCGTGTATTGACGATTTCTAATGAGAATGAAAGGTTTCAGACATTTTTAATTTATCCGCATAACCTGGTTGGTTGACGTCGGCTACATTCTTGGGCAGGAGTAATGTCGTCACATTGTAGAAGTTACGTAACAAATTAAGCGACAATTGCGTATGAGATAATAGTTAAATAAATGTTAATTCTCACATGCTTTAACTTCAGTATCAAGTCCATACTTCATTAAACATTTCTGGAACGTTTACTGTAAATGAAAGCCCCGGACGTTCAGCAGCTTCTGTGCTCGTAAGCCTACAGCAGTAATCTATTTGCAAATTACTCCATTGGAAGGAGCTGATTCATTATAACATTTTCAGTTTTCTTAATGGCTTTCCCACATTATGGTCAATTGGCACAGAGAATATTTTTCTGTCTACATATTAATACAAAAAGAACTATCTGACAGATTTGGGCGAAATTTTGATAGCAGACTTCTAAACATGGCTGAAGTCAGCAATAACGAAAGTGCTTCAAACTTTTGAAAGTTTATTCTCCTACCAACTTCAGAAGTAAAACGGTTTTCATTATTAAATTAGTTAGTATTCTAAAAGTATTAGAATCTAGAAATATTAGATTATTTTTTAGATTAGCATAAATATTATCACATTCATTCTAGACAAAATAAATTTCGACTTTCAAACGTATAATTAAGCACTAGCTATAAAATTTTGTTTTGAATGGAGATCCAAATATTATCGTTCATTAAATCTATAATTCTCAATGCAATAAAATAGGGTCTTAAATTTTATGCAGAATATTGGGTTTAGCGTCAAAAGTATTTTGTAAAATGTAATTTATATCCACACCGTCGGTTTTCATAGCGGTTTCTACTATCGGCAATAGCCATAAATTCACTCTATCGATTGGAGATATTTACCATCCCGAATTCTTAACACTCATGCAAGTGTGTACATACATATACATTTAAGCATCCCAGATGATAATTTTATTGTGTGCCTATATATATTACATACTCGTATATATCCCGAATACACTTTTAGTAAAATTTATACGTATGTATCTCAAGTGTTTCGTAAATAGTTTATAACTAAACGCATTTACTTGGTGATGATATTTTATCTAATAGTTTTCTTAAGCCTGTGCTAACGTTTAGCTATACAGAAGAAACTGAGAAGAAAATTTGAGGGGTAGTTCATATGCCATTTTGTAGTTGAATGAATATATGTACGATAACTTAAATTTAAAAGCTAATACCAATTATTCATGTTGGGGATGTCGGCTCATGAAACCAAATTGATACGCCTCGAAGACTTGTTCGAGCTTGATGTACCAATGTTATGGTTGATGTTGGCTAGTGGATAGAGAATACAATCCCGGTATCCCGGAATCTCGGGATCCCAGCCGGGTTTTGATCCCGTAAACCTGGGACTGTACTTGGCTAATCTCGGGATTTTCGGGATTGCCAGTTTGCATTCCGTAATCTGTTGCGCCTTGACAATGACCTTACCTAGATTATATTAAGGGCACTTATTACATAAAGACAAAAAATTAACCTTAGGTACGCCGTACGATAAAAGAACTACACAGGATAAAAGAACTACACAGCCCAAATAATATGTAACTTAGAAGGGACTTCCCCGCCCGGCAAACTTCAATACAATACTGTTAAAGTAATTCCCCAACGGGCCAACAGGGGAATCACCCGATCATCTCATATGATATATCATAATATTGTTGCAAGGGATTCCCCGTCGGGGATTCCCTGTATGAAAGTATAAATACGCTTATTAGGATTTACTTTTTTCATTTATTATTCTACCAGCGACAAGGTTACGCAGGTTACGTCTTTTAAATTTAAAAGTAAATTATCTGAAAAAGCTATTTTAAATGGCGGGAGATTTTGTTCAACGTAAAAAAACAGTGATAGATCGTCAGCGGGGAGTTATTTTTTAGTTGCGAAAGACGGGAATAGTGCTAAATGTAAGCAATGCCCTGCCATTCTCAAGACTTTGGGTGGATCGACTAAGGGATTACATACACATTTGTTATCAAAACATAACATTAAGATTTTAGCTGACGTTAATCGTTTAACATCTTCAACAAGTTAAGATTCTGAAAATCTGAACACAGCACCGCCGCCAGCTAAACGAAATTTAGAAGATTATTTTACTAAAAGTGCCGACGATAGCCTGGATGATGTTTTGGCAAGAATGATTGCATTAGATGGATTTTCATTTAGTGTATTCATAACTTCAGACGATTTTACAAAAAACACGGATTTACCAAAATCAGCCGTCACAATTCGAAAGCGTGTTATGAATTACAGTGAAAAAATCAGAAAGCAAGTAACTGCAGAAATAAAACATTTGAAAAGTGCAGAGAGAAAGAATCAGTCTATCCTTCGACGAGTGGACATCAACGTCCAATAAACGATACATGGCTGTTAACGTTCATTCATATAAAAAATTTGGAGCTTAGGACTCGTTCCTATTCATGGAAGAATGACGGCTGAAAATTGTCTTCGTATATTGAAAGAGCGTCTAAGTAAATTTGATATTTCTCTGGAAACTGATATCGTGGCTACTGTAACCGATGGACCGAACGTTATGATAAAGGCTTGTTTGCACTGAACAACAACTGTATCTCACACATGGTATCAATTTGGCCGTCTGTGATGTGCTTTATAAAATAAAGAATTATTTTCAAGACAGGCAAGGCAGCCCTACCTCAGACTCAGATGATACTATAAATGAACCAGCTGTGACTGCTGATTATATGAACGATAGCGATGATGATGACAATTTAGAAGACTTAGACTGTCCAGAATCAGGTTTAATCTTAATGTCACAAAATGAACTTGCGCGAGAACAGATACCAGGGTTAACGAAAGATGAAAACATTAATGAGCTGATAAAGAAAATCCACAAAGTTTTAATGTATTTCAAAAGATCACCATTGAAAAATGAAACAGTACTTCAAAAATATGTGAAGATTGAACACTAAAAAGAGCTGTCACTTCTTTTGCACTGTAAATCCAGGTGGAATAGTCTTTTAATCATGCTGGAACGATTTTCTCTTTTAAAAACCTGCATTCAAAAAGTTCTTATGGATCTCAATCATCCAATCCGTTTAGAAGATGCTGATTTTGACTTGGTAAATAAAATTGTTGATTTGCTGACCCCAATTAAATTAACAGTAGAAGCAATCTGCCGATGAGATGCTAATTTATACACAGCTGATGCCGCTTTGAAATTTCTTATAAAACAATTGTCTAGTAAAAACTCAGCACACGTCAATAAAATGAAAACATCCTTATCAGAACGTATAAAGTAACGACGAAATGATGATTTAACTGGTGTGTTGAATTATTTACTATCGGATTTGGAATGGCTTGACTTATTTCCAGTTCCTACACAGGCTTTAGTAAAGGCGCAAATAAAGAGTATTGTTAAAAGACTAAATAATCGAGATGACACGGAAGAGGAAGAAAGGTCAGAAGCACAAACAGATGAGATGAGCCAAGGCAACAAACCTCCCAACCCCAATTGACACTAAACACAAAAGAAGAGCTAAGAAATAGAATCGTAGCTTCATTCCAGACTATTCAAAATACCCCAGGAGTATTCCAAAGAGTCCATCAATCTATGAGGAGAAGAATTGATGCGTGTATTTGAGCAGAAGGATCACATTTTCAACATCTTTTTTAATTTATGTTTTGAACTTTGTATGCATAAATTCGGGTAAGCGGTCATTAAAAAAAAAACTCCTTTATTAAATAACCCTATATTTCGCAACAGAATTTGTTACTTCTTCAGGGGAAAAAAATGTGGAGTTGAAAAATAATAAAATTGACGTACAAAGAAAAATAAAAATGATTTTTATTAAATGCTGGATTAACTATTTTAGATGTGGCTATTAATAATTTTAAAAATATTCCAAGTGACTTCGGATGTGGCCTTCGGCAAAAGTTAGATGCAGTTTTTAATAGAAATTCAGATTGAATAACATTGCGGCAATTGTGTATGGGGACAATGCCTCAAAATTTAACTGCTAAATACGCTTAAATACAAGAATATTTCTAGTATGCGCCTATAACCATTTACGATGTAGTAAGGACGTTTTCTATCTACAATGATATATTTCATTAAAAGAGAACAAATTATACATAAGAGAACCTTGAGAAAGTATTGCTAGTTAATATTAATACTAATTTACTCAACTTAAACTACAAGATGAACAAATAAAAATGTATTTCGTACTTTTCAGATCACCACCAGTTTGTTTTCCAATTATATAACTAAAATTAAAAACTCTTTGAAAATACAAATTTTAGTAGTACGCACGTGGGCGTTAAGTCACCGGCCTGTCGTGTCTGGATCCTAATTATTATATGCAACGAACATACTACTTTAATGGCTTCAAAGTCGTCTCCAACAATTTAATTATTATTTAATTATGCTAAAAGGCCAAAATTATTAATTTTTTTTTATGCTCTTTCTTATTAATTTTTAATTGTTTCACGGCACAAGAGACGGCGGGTGAAAAAAATTGGACCAATCAAATATTTTAATATGCAGTAAACAGGAAGTTACATTATTATCGGGGTAAATAAAATAAATTTTAATTAATTTGACCACTTCGTTTCGCTCCACAGAACCTTCGTCAGACATATAACTAACAGATGGACATATCTTTACATAAATGTACCGTAACAAACACACGTTTTAAATAGTTGAAGGAATGGGTAGTTTTTATTATTTAAATGTCTATGAACAAAAGGTACATTTCCTTTAAAATTACATTTGTTACTTTTAGGTCTTCCGCATATACATACATAAAGTTTGACATGAAATATTCATTATATTCATAATAAACAAATCATTTTATGAATAACGCCATATACATCTGGAATATGAATGCCGTTGCCTATAATATACTCGATATGTTTATGAATTAATTTTGGAATCCAGACGCCAAGAAAAATACATGTCTGTATAATTATAGATCCCATCCACGTTAGTCGTTTTAGTTAGTCGTTAATTTTTAATATTGAATTTCATTCATAATTACCTGCTAGAATTTTTGTTATGTCGTGGGCGACTATGATTACAGGCTTATGTTTCAATTGCTTCTCTACTTACACGTTTAATTATAATAGTAAGCAAATAATTAAATTGAAACTGACAGTTTTTTAATGATGCTGCAACCTCAGATTCTGTAACGAATAATTAAATAGTCAAGGTACATACGTACATAATTTAATCAAAATATAAACTTTCATGAATATTTATAAATAATTATTTAGAAGAACTAAAGTATTTTATTTAGGAGTGTTTCATTAAAAGCTGTTTAAAAGTTTTGTGTTCTTAAATTATTTCCCCTTTTTTTTTGGTAAAAATAAAAAAAATAATTTTCACTACTGGTGTTATAAACATTCGAAAAATAGAGCTCTGAATTTTAAGTTTTGGCAGTTCCGAGTATACTGTGTGGTGATAAATTTTGGAACAAATTTCGTAAAAGCATTCTACCTATAATGTTTTTAAGAAATTCGCTCGGACAGATCAATTTTTTTTTAAATGACGTCATTGGTTTTTGCACTATGAGGTTATCATCTTTTTTTTCTATTTTTGTTAGACCTTCTTACTGTTTAAACGGCGATGTAAGCGAATTGTTACTTTACATAACAATTTTTTTCGAATAACAAAAAATTTTATTTTTGGTCAAAAAATTCATGAGAATTAACGATCGCTGAAATGCAATAATGGAAAACTGCCTGGTTCTGAATATTATATATAATATATATAATATTATATATAATAAGATTAATTTTTGACTTTTTCAAACAAAATTCTTTGAATCTCATTCATCTGGTGATTG
The DNA here is from genome assembly GCA_935421215.2 of Melolontha melolontha. Lineage (NCBI taxonomy): Eukaryota > Metazoa > Arthropoda > Insecta > Coleoptera > Scarabaeidae > Melolontha > Melolontha melolontha. The sequence continues at coordinate 217,232,570 of OW285235.1, forward strand.
TCACTTTAACGCTTGGTTCCTGGATCGTATTTAAAACACCGCTCCTCGACGCCAGCTATAATTGTTTTTAGAAGTTTTTGTCGATTCGAGCTTTTCTAAATAGGTTTTTGCAATGCCTAATTCGGCACAATTTGTGCTTATTCGAAAATCATCGCTGAAAACGCGAGGAATTATTATCTTAAATTTTTTTTTTGTATTTTTACAAAATCGCGCACTTCTCAGGTATTTTCTTTGGATATTCTTTCAATATGTCAGCCTGAATGCTTATCAGTCACACTCTCCCTGAATCGTCAATCAAAATGACACTTACAAATGTATGTTTGGCAAATATTGTAACGCTTTAAATTTCTTTCCATATTTTATATAGCGATTCGCTTTAAATTTCATCCTATACAAGTGTCCCGTATCGTTATGTTCAAGGAGTGTAAAGTAGACTTTGTTTCAAGTAACAAAACGCAAAACTTGTAAATCCATTTTTATTTGTTTGAAAGTTACACATCTATGAATGTGATTGTCAGATCATGAAAAAAATGTCATCCTAAAGTCAATAAAAACTGATTTTATTTAAAAAAGTTCAATTAATAATATTTTTGAAATGTCCACCTCCTTGTTGAATGCAGGCTTGTGATCGTAAGCCAACAGAAGAAGTACTTATCCGAATTTCATACTTGTTTTGTCGGATTTTCGCGGCAGCCAGGTGAATACGATCCAACAACTCTTCTCTTGTGTTCGAAACTTGCGCGTAGACTAAATTTTTCATGTACCCCCATAAATAAAAGTCAAAGGGATGAAGATCGGGTGATCTGGGTGGTCATTCAACAGGACCACCTCGACCAATCCATCTTGGATAATTGACGTTAACCCAAATTCGGACAGCAATTTTGAAATGTGGTGGTGCCCCATCCATGTGAAACCACATGTCTCGTCGAACATTCAATGGGACATCCTCCAGTTCGTCAATAAGAAATTGAAGGTAATTGTCCGCATTTAACCTCCCAGAAAGAACGACAGGACCAATCAACAAGTCATCGATTAAGGCCGCCCAAACGTTAATAGAAAATTCATGTTGAAATTTAGATGGGCGTATAGCTTTGAGATTTTCTGATGACCACCTGTGCAGGTTTCTCAGATTTGTAACACCACTTCTCGTGAACGTAGATTCATCTGTCCAGAGGACTGTTCTGTAGAAATTAAAATAAAGCTGTGACTGTCTTAATATCCAGGTAGAATAAACTAGACGAGCATAGTGGTCTGCCTCAAGCAAACCGTTTCCCCTGCGATAGTGATATGGATTAAAGCCCTCACGTTTTAAAATTCGCCAAACTGTCGTTCGTGGCACTCCTAGCTGTCTAGCGATTCGAGAGTTGGATCCCTTGTAACAATAGCTACTGCTTCTTCCTCTAAGTCTGCTGTCAAATTTACTCCTCGGTCGAAAAGATAATCACGCAGTCCGCATTCCCGAAATTGCCTGTGTACTTCCAGAAACGTTCTGTAATGAGGGATGCGCCTATCGGGAAACCGATGTCGGTATTCAATAATTGCACGACGTGCACTGCCGTTACAGGAGCCAAACACAAAATGCATGTCCACATTCTCTTGAGAAGAAAATCGGTAAGGCATTTTGAATAAAGAAAACGTGTCCACTAATAAGCTATTGTATAAACTGAAACGTAATGTAATCCTTTATTAAAAAATGCAACGTTAACAGTCATCTGAACATTTGTTTATTGTATGATATTCATGCTTCAGTACTTACGAAATAAGTAAGAACCTTCTATATCCTAAATCAATTTCCACTACTCTTTTTTGTAGTAGATCTTCAAGAAATTACTGTGCACTACGACACGTGTTATTTTAGGATAACATTTTAATATGCGACGTTAACAATCACAGGCGTTTTATTGAATCGTATAACTTTCTTTAAATAAAATCAGTTTGTATTGACTACAGGATTACATTTTTTTTTCATGATCTGACAATCACATTCATAGATCTGTAACTTTGAAACAAATAAAAATGGATTTACAAGTTTTGCATTTTTGTTACTTGAAATGAAGTCTCCTTTACCCTAAAATTTGAACATAACAATACGGGACACTTGTATATCTAAATAGTTGTTACGTTTTAAATTTTCATCATTTTTATATTTAACGTTTTATCACCCGGTATACTAGTTTACGACACAAGTTGCTTCAATTTTGATTTTCGCGAATACGTTGTCACCATCTGTGTAGATGTTTCTCACGGTATCGCCTGTCTGTAAATCGTGCATGTGAACGTTTTACAATATTTAAAATTTATTTGATTTAAAAATTATTTGATATATTCGTAATACAAATTATATGTTATTACTTTAATTACTTATTTTTTTCGTAAAGCTTTCGTATGGTACCTAAGGGAAGACTATTTATTTCAATTATAACTGTATCTAGACTATTGATATTTAGTTTTTTTTTAATTATTAGTGTAATATTCATTATACCTTCGAAGTTTATCTTAACAATTTTCTTTATACTCATATTATTCTAGCTTATTTTCATTCATTTATAATCATCCTTTATCTTTTATATTGTTTATTGATCAAAATTTCATATTACCATATATACAGCGTGAAAACATACAGGGTATATGTTTTATTTCATTATTAGTTTATTTTGAACAGGATTTTGTTCCTTTGCTTTATTACTATGAATTGAATTGTTAATATACGAGTTAATGTTCTCGAGCTTTTTCTTTACCTTCGTTTATTTTGTTTTATTATTATTTGTTTTATTATTATATTATTATTTTGTTTATTATTTATTATTATTTATTTTCAGGTTGCAGGCATTCTGTGCAGCATTTTGCGTTCCGGTTATGTATTTAGCGTTTGTATTTTTTTTGTAGTCTGTATGCGCATGCGCCTAAAATCGCGCAATCCATTTTCTCCGTTTTTAGACTGAGCTTCCGTAAGCAAAACGGAGTGGCACTACCTACCATCTTTTATTTTAGTCGCCCACACCCATCTCTACTGACTAAGGGCATACACCATAAATAGAAGCTCCCAGATTATTGTGCGATACGACTACGGATTTCGTTTTGTTTTTGACCATCTTCAGACGCTATCGCTGCGCCTGTACGCTGTAGGTAGCATTATCTCTACAAGTTATTTCAGGCATTTGTAGCGTTTTCCTAGAACTTTGTCCTTTTTCACAAAGAAGATTGTTCTTTCTTCATCTTTCGACCGAGGTACACAAATAATTGTCTAATGAACGAAGTGTCATGCAATTTTTACTTAATTCTGACGTTTTACAATTCATAAATAAATCTCTTATAGGTTCAATCTTCTTCGTATTTAAAGTCATTTATTTTATGTCGTCCAGTACTTCTTCTATTTCTTCAAATGTACATATATATTTTTTTAATTGTGGATTTTTCTTCCTTGTACTTTTACTTTGAACATATAAACCAAAAATTTTGATTATTATAAATGAGTTATTAAAATCAATAGCAAAATCCTACTAAAAATACGTATATGAAACTTTAATAACGATTACATTTAAGCATCTCCAAAGCGATTTAGCGAAATGCTTTGTATGAAATTCGTACTAATGAGACTTTATTAACTCGCCTTTTTATCAACCTCGCTCTCAAACTTGCTCGTCGATAAACTAAGCTCATCCAATAAAATTCTACATTATTTGCTTGTTACGTAATACAATACTGATTTACGGTTGAATATCTTTCAATTTGAAGTTCTAATTCCATTGTCAATATTCATTAAGTATGCATCTATGCATATTGATGACAACACTTATGTGCTTGCATTTACGGCGATATACGCTAGTTAAACAATAGAGCTCATATTACCTATAGAAAAAAATGTATTTATTGAAAACGACTAAATATTACTTTAAATTAATAAGGGAAGGTTCTATAAACAAGAAATAGTTCTATAGTCTATTTAAGATTACAGACGAGGTTCGTTATAAGCATGCATCTAGTCGTGTTGCTAAGTTTTGTTTATATTTTTTCATTGAACGTTTTTCAGGATATCTTAATACATAAGACAAAGTCGTTTTAGTTACACCATTTATAACAGCTGGACCGATTTTAATGATCTCTGATTTGTTGGAATAATTATTAAAATATCGGAAAATTTCACGGAAGAAAAATTATACAGAAAATTAATTTTTAAATAAATTATGTTAAGAACTCCGCCATTTTCCACAATTGACAGCTTACGTCACGCACGCTTATAGCTTATTTGTAATAATTGATGTCCATTAAAAATCGGTGACATAAAAGGGTAAATTTTTGTCTGTGATTTGTTTTGAAAAAAGCATATAAAGGTTACCGGTCGTTTTATTTGTTTTGTGCGAGTTTTATTTATAAATCTTATTGTGCGCGTATTATTATTAACGATGGCGCGACCCAGAAGATCTAATCTTTCCCAACAAAGCCGCAATGCAATTAGGCTTCGGAACATTGCGAATCAATCCACTGAAGAAGAACGAGAAATCGCAAGAAAAGAGCGCCGCGTTAGTATGGCTCGACTTCGAGCTTCTCAAACACAAGAGCAAAGAAAGGCAGCCCGTAAAACGGCTCGGTTGGCAATGAGAAATCGTCGAGCTTATCACACAGATCGACAACGAGATAATCTTCGACGCACAAGAAGAAATGCTTCAAGTGTTGATTTAAATCGAGCAGCGTTTCTATACGATTGTATAATTGATTACAGCTCGCATCCTTTCGTTCGCATTGGTCCAATGTACGTTATTTGCGAGAATTGTGGCACATTGAAATTTGCTGGAGAAACGCTTGGATTGTGATGCCTTAATGGTAAAATGTAATTGCGATTATTGACTCCGCCACCTGAGCCATTACACTCATTGCTTCGTGGCGAAAAACCAGAATCACGACATTTTCCAGCGAATACTCAAAAATACAATGGCTGTTTTCAAATGACTTCATTTGTGGCAGACATTATCGAAGAACACGGATTTAATCCGACATTCAAGGTAATTTATGTTGAAGATCGTAAATGTTCATTTTCTTCAAAAGATAAGATTTAAGACAAAAAATTTGCTCAAATGTAGGTTCAATAATAGGTGGAAAAGTTTTGTTAGGTCTCTATATTTGTCTCTAAAGTAAATAAGGCATTTTAGTATTTTAAATAATTTGTGATTATAATTAAATAATACTGACTTCGCTTTCGACTTTGCAGATTCAAGGCCAGATTCACCATCGAATTGTATCATTGCAACCTCTTGAAGATGCACAGCATAAATTAATAAAATCCTAGATTAAGTTTGGCTGAAAATTAACACGACATTTATTGACTGTTAGGCGGTACCAAGTTCGCCGTGTCAGCTAGTAGTTCATGAACTTAAATTTCAGAAAACGAGATGAAAAATGTAACATGACGAATACCAGTTGTAGCATACAACATTCTGACTACTTGTTACATAATATATCTTAAATGAAGCAATAATAAATTATAAATATTTTAAGTGGAAAAATCAAAGAAACTAAAGAAAAGCTATATAAATAACGAGTGATTATTAAAATTCTCACTCGTAGCAGACCGTGTATGTCGTAGTAGTAGTAAGTATGTCGTAACTTAACCCATTAGTGCATATCATCCGATATATCGGATGCATACATTTGACACTTGTATACAATATAATACATAACCTCAACATTTAAGATTTTGTTGTTAGTTTTGTACAACCTACTTTCTTATAATAAAATTGCAAAAGCCCTGCCAACAACTACCTAAGTTTATGTTTTAGTTTTGTGTATTTGTGTAACATGGATCCTTCACTCTAGAGTGCTCGTGGTAAGGGGTAAGTAAAATAATCGTAATTTCTATGAAAACGAAATAGAATTCAATTATCACTCTTTCTATTTGTTCACCAGACATTATTGATATTGTGTACTAGATAATATCTGAAACATGTAGAATACAGTCAAATCTACACAATTTTATTTTTGCTCATCGATATAACGGATTATATGCATTCAAATGACAAATATGTTTCAATATAAAATTGCAGATTATCACTGACTGAGCTATTAGATGAGGTAGAAAATGACGATTTTTACAATTCAATAGACATGTACGTATTACCTCCCCAGGATGGAGAAGATACTGATTGTGATAGTGACGGTGGTGATGATGACCACGAAGGTAACGTCAATCACCTGGGGCCCAAGATGCTACAAACTCAGTGTGAAGTTATTGTACATAGCAGGAATGCAGTTGACACTAGAAATAATCTAACTGAAGATGATGATTTCGATACAAGTGACGAAGAGCCTCTATATAAATACGTTCGTCCGAACTTGAACAATCAAGCATCAGCTAGAAGTACAGCTAAAACGAACCTATCGCGCCAATTATCTTGGACAAAGGCTAAACCTTGTTTTACCATAAATAAAATGTGCACCGAGAAACCCATTTCGGATGTAGCCAAAGCAGCTCAAACACCACTGGAATTCCTAAAATTATTTTTTTCTGATGAACTTCTAAATCATACACTATATGAATCTAATTTATATGTGTCTCAGAAAAACATTAATCTCAATATGACAGTAGATGAATTATATGTTATTCTAGGTGCGATGCTATTATCGGGTTATGCAAAATACCCAAATAAAAGACTTTTTTGGTCAGGATGTGAAGATGTTGCGACAATACTTCAAAATAGCATAAGACTGAATCGGTTTGAACAAATTTTACGTCATATACATTTCAATAATAATGATGCTGTCGACAGTAATGATCGTCTCTATAAACTTAGGCCTCTTATATCTCAACTAAATAAGAATTTTTTGTATCATGGTGGATTAGAAGAACATATTTGTGTTGATGAATCCATGATTCCGTATTATGGACGTCACTATGCAAAGCAATTCATTCGGGGAAAGCCAATAAGATTTGGGTTCAAGAACTGGGCAATCTGTTCTAGCACGGGATATATGATTGCGTTTGAAATTTTCTACAGGCAAATCAGATGTCGAAAAAAAGTTTGGGATAGGAGGTGACGTGGTGGTTTCTCTTATAGAATCTGCACAGATTCCTGCAAATAATGGATTCAAAATATATTTTGATAATTATTTTTCTTCTGTTCCTCTTCTTTTGCATCTTAGTGACCAGGGCTATTGCGCGACAGGAACTATTCAAAATAGGAGAACTGCTCGTTGCCCTCTAAAATCGGATAAAGACATGGAAAAGGAAACACGTGGTGCTTATGACTATAGAATTTCGGATAACAATAAAATTTGTCTCGTACGTTGGAACGACAATAAAGTTGTAACATGCGTTACTAATTTTACTAATCTTGAAGACACAAAATGTACGCGCTGGTCAAAACAAAGGAAAGCTAAGATTCTAGTCGATCAACCCAAAGTTTTCGCAGATTATAACGCTTTTATGGGAGGAGTTGACAAAATGGATCAACTGATAGCTGTTTACCGAACCAGAATGCGACAAAAGAAATGGTGGTGGCCAATCTTTTGCTACTTATTAGATGCTTCCGTGACAAATGCATGGTTGCTAATGAGAAAAGTAAATCCAGATAATAAGGAATTCTCAAATTTACTAAATTTTAGAAGATCTCTTGCAACAACTCTTTTGTCGACTTACGGCACATCTTCCAACAGACTAGAGCTCTCCCTGCGTTATTATCAGATCAACGATACGATGGTAGTGGCCCGAATATGTAACGACAGAAAAATTGTGCAGGTTTTGTGGGGGTAAAGCTAAGTTTATATGCAGTAAATGCAATATTGGTTTGCATCCAAAACAATGTTTTCGAAACTATCATACATTTCAATAAAAAGTAAAAATATCCCATACAATCCGATATATCGGATGAGGTGTAACTCTAAAATTTGGATATATTTTTCCATCGTATATATTATAAGTGCTTATTTGCATAATTTAATATATGATTAAAAATTTACTTGGATTTTATTTGATTTCCTATCTCTATGCACTAATGGGTTAAGTCAGTTAGATGTTTATTTAAACGTCTATCAATGTCAATTATATATCATATAGTTTGATCAAAAGGAAAAATAATGGCATTTAACGATATGCATAAAGCTTTTATGGTGGAATGTTACTGCCTCACATCTCAAAAAATTGATTGTATTTGGCAACATTACATACAAAATTGCTTTGCGGAGTTTGAAAAGAGATATCCAAATACCATTCTTAGTTGTAAAGCTTTCCGTGATACGTTAACGCATTGTGTAGGTTCGTTTCGTCAAACGGGCGGCATCTTAAGGTAAAAAGGAAGTGGTCCTCCTCTCAAGAGAAGTAACGACGTAATTGTTGACGAATCTCCTCAAACATCCATTTGCAAAGTTCCCCAACAAATCTTGTTTTGGTATGAAACATGTCAAAAAACATGTAAAAAAAGGACTTACACATGCATCCATATAAATTAACGACTGTAAAAAAACTATTACTTACCGGTTATGAAAAAAGAACACAATTTTGCCAATGGTTTATTGAAACAATTAGTTTTTTACCTATTGAGTTTGGTTTTAATTGAAAGGTTTGTTAGTTCTCAAAATATGCACATGTGGTCCAGTGAAAATCCTCATTCCTAGAGATAAGTTCATCTACATCCAAAAAAACTAAGCATATGGATAGCTATGAGTCGTCCCCGACTAATAGGACCAATATTCTTTAAGGGTACGATAACAGCTGAGAAATATCGTATCGAAATTGTCAGTCTATTTACTAATTAATTGAATAATGATGGACTCCAGGTTGGATATTTTCAACAGGATGGCGTTACATCTCATGTTACACATAAAAATATTCATTATTTGAAACGATTTTATGGCGAAAGTAGAAGTAGTAGTAGGTAGTAGAAAGTAGAAATATGGCGACTCCAGATTCACCACTATCATGCGATTTAACAGTTATTGATATTTTGTGGCCATATATGAAGAATACCACTTATGAAACACCGATTAATAATCTAGAAGAGTTAAGACATAGAATTATTGAAAAATGTGAACACATCAATAACTAGAGAACACAATCCCGGGATCTTGGGATCCCGGCTGGGTTTTGATCCCGTAAATCCCGGGACTGTATTCCGGCCAATCTCGGGATTTTCGGGATTGCCAGTTTGAATTTCGTAATCCGTTGCGCCTTGACAATGACCTTACCTTTAAAAGTCAATTATCTTCTTTCTTCTTCTTTCTCTTTCCTTAAGACTTAGTCTTGTTTCTTCTACTATTTCAATTTTGTTCAGCCTCTTGGGAAGCAGATGTCCAGCTCTCGCACCATCTCTTGGGAGGTCGGCCTAGAGGTCTCCTTGAGTTCGGTTTTTCGTTCCTTGCCCATTTTGCCCATCGGTCCCCCGTCATTCGGTCGACGTGGTCTCGCCAGTATCTTCGTCTTTTTCTCGTAAATTGCACCACGTCTTGAATTTTAAGGTCTGTTCGTATATCCCTGCTTCTTACATGATCTCTCAAGCTTACTCCTCTGATATTCCTTAAGGTCCTCATCTTCGTTGCTCTCATCATGCTCTTCGTTTTTGTTGTGTCCGCTCGGGTTTCCACTGCGTATGTAATCACCGGTCTCACGGCTGTTTTATATATGCGGACTTTACTTTGGATGGACATGTATTTATTCCTCCATATGAGGTCCCTTAGGTAGCCAGAAATTCTTGAGGCTTTATTCATTTGTGTTCTGACTTGCTGTTGTAGGTTTTTGGAGCTTGTTATCTCGACTAACAGGTACGTGCATCGCATACATTGTCGGATGGGTTTGTCATCCACTGCCAGTTTACATCTAGTGGGTTCTTTTGCTATGACCATTGATTCTGTCTTCTCCACTGATATCTGCATGTTAAGGTTCTTTGCTTTTGTTTGGAACCGATATAGCAGTCGCTGAAGGTCGTCCTCGTTATCGGCCATCAGGATTGCGTCGTCAGCGTAGCACAGTATCCGCGTCGATTCCTGTCCCATTCTATATCCTCCATCCACTTCTTTTACGCCGTTGATTATTTGATCCATGATGAGGTTGAATAGTACTGGGCTCAGGCTATCCCCCTGGCGTACGCCCGTCAGTACTGGTACTTGTTCTGTGAGTCCCTTTGGTGTTTTGATCTTGGTTGTATTACCTTTACTGAGGTCTTTTATTATGTTAATGTACGACACAGGTGTCTTGTTTTGCTGGAGTTTATCTATGATGTCGGCTATTTCTACTCTATCAAACGCTTTTTTGAGATCCACAAAGCAGAGAAACAGCGGCTTGTTGTATTCTAGGGATTTTTCGATCATTTGTCTAAGGATGAAGATTGCGTCAATTGTCGATCTATTTTGTCTGAAGCCTTGTTGTTCTTCGTTTATTGCTATTCTCTTCATTATCTTTGTTGCAATGATTTTTGTAAAGAGCTTGCTTATGCTAGGTAGGAGAGATATCATTCTGTAATTTTCCGGGTCGTTCTTATTTCTCTTTTTGTAGATCGGTATTGTGATGTTGTTTTTCCAATCATTAGGCACTTTTTGGGTCGAGAATATTTTTTGGAATAATAATGTGATTGCTGTTTCCAATTCAGCCCCCCCGTACTTGAGCATTTCATTTACGATTTGGTCTGGGCCGGGGGCCTTCCGGTTTTTCGATTTTATTAGTGCCTCATGTACATCTTCCCGTGTTATGTTGTCCTCTTCAAGCAGCTGTTCTGTGTAGGTGTTGTCTTCATTCTCTCCATTGTCGTCTGTCCGCGTTTCATACAAGCCTTTTACATAACTTTCCCATTCTCCTGGGGTAATGATGTTTATTTGTACTTCTTCGTTTACCGCTCTTTTCCTGTTCCTCAGTGTGTTCCAGATCCTTCTTTGTCCTCCGTATAGGTCATGTTCCATGTCGGTATAAAATTTTTCCCAGTATGTCTTCTTTATTTCCTTTATGGCATCATTCACTCTGTTTCTGATCGTTTTGTATCTTTGGTATTCCTCTGCTGTTCTTCTGCTCCTATATCTGACGTAGGCTTCTTTCTTTTGATGTGCCAGCGTTTTCACTTCGTCTGTAAACCATTGCTTTCTATTTTCTCTACCATTTATGTTTACCGTCCTCACTCCGAGTGCCTCTACGGCACCTCCCGTTATATTGGCTTTTATCTTATCCCACATTTGTTCGACATCCTCGTCCTCGGTCATTTGGTTCGTAGTAATTTTTTCTTTAAGTTTACTGTGATACAATGTTTTCGTTGAGGTGTTGTTTAGTGATTCCACGTTGAATTTCTGGATGTACAGTGGTGATTTTTTCTTTTGGAGGTTAGTTTTGAGGCGGTATTTACATAGGACTAAACCGTGCTCTGTCCCGACATTTGCCGACGTGAGTGTCTTTACGTCTAGTATTTGACCTGGGTGTATTGCTCTGCTGGTGATAATGTAATCGATAATTGAGTTTTGGTCCTTGTGTTGCCGAAGGTATATTTTTGTTGGTTTTTGTGTGCATAGAATGTATTATTAATTCGCAGTTCGTTTTGCGCGCATAGTGTTATTAGCATTTCTCCATTGTTATTGATGACGTTTTCATTAAATCTTTGCATTACACCCGGTAGAGGTGTATTGCCGATCCTGGAGTTGAAGTCTCCCATTATGAAGATCCTGGGATCTTGGGATCCTTGGATTTTTCTGGTAGTTCGTTCAGAATTTGCTGAAGTTCATTGAAAAAAGCGGCTCGTTCCTCTCTAGGCTTGTTTATATCTGGTGTATATATGCTTATGAAGTACGTTTTTGTTGTTTCTGTTTTAAGAGAAATGTACATGATATTACTGTTTATGTATTTCACCTCATTGATGTAGTTCTCAAATCTTTCGTGTATGAGAACTCCCACTCCAGCTTGTGCTCTCCGATCCTTTTCCTTCCCACTATAGAATAGTATGTAGTTCTGGTATCTTCTATTTCCTTTGCCTTTGCTTTTTAATTCCGATGATGCGCATATTTCGATATTGTGTTTTCCCAGTTCCATTATAACTTCTTGGTCCTTGGTGTGCCATGATGTTATATTTCAGCTCCCAATTCGTAGTAAAGCAAAACCACCTCTTCTATACTCTACATTAAACCCTGACACTAACAGAAATTGCCCACATCTCTAGCTCACTTAATAAAAACGACTTAATATTAAAATTCACCGTCTCTGCGATTTCCATTGTCGTTTTTTCCGTTGTCTCGCCGTGTCGGTGTTCCGTAAAATCTGTCCGGCTTTGTCCGAGGCTGCGCCAGTAGTTCTTTGAGCGGTAGGTGTTTTTTGCGGTGGGTAGGCTGCTAACCTTGCCCATCAACCCTCCTCCTTTATCCGGGCTTGGGACCGGCAACAGCACCCGTGGAGCTACTCAATCCACCCCAGGGTGCTGCAGGCGGAGTCAATTATCTGAAAAAGTTATTTTAAATGGCGGGAGACTTTGTTCAAAATAAAAAGAAACAGGGATACGTCGTCAACGTGGAGTTATTTTTTAGTAGCGAAAGACGGGAATAGTGCTAAATGTAAGCGATGCCCTGCCATTCACAAGACGTTGGGTGGATTGACTAAGGGATTACATACATATTTGTCATGAAAACATAACATTAAGATTTTATCTGACGTTAATCGTTTATCAGCTTCAAGAAGTCAAGATTCTGAAAATCTGAACACAGCACCGCCGCCAGCTAAACGAAAGTTAGAAGATTATTTTACTAAAAGCGCCGACCATAGCCTGGACAATGTTTTGCCAAGAATGGTTGCATTAGATGGATTTCCATTCAGTGTATCATAACTTCAGACGATTTGAGAAAATTGCTCTTAGCGAAATACACGGATTTACCAAAATCAGCCGTCACAATTCGAAAGCGTGTTCTGAATTACAGTGAAAAAATCAGAAAGCAAGTAACTGCAGAATTAAAACATTTGAAAAGTGCAGGTGAAAGATTCAGTCTATCTTTCGACGAGTGGACATCAACGTCCAATAAACGATACATGGCTGTCAACGTTCATTCATAAACAAAAATTTGGAGCTTAGGACTTGTTCGTATTCATGGAAGAATGACGGCTGAAAATTGTCTTCGTATATTGAAAGAGCGTCTAAGTAAATTTGATATTTCCCTGGAAACTGATATCGTGGCTATTGTAACCGATGGATCGAACGTTATGATTAAGGTGGGACAGCTTGTTTGCACTGAACAACAACTGCGTCTCGCACATTTTATCAATTTGACCGTCTGTGATGTGCTTTATAAAATAAAGAATTATTTTCAATACAAGCAAGACAGCCCTACCTCAGACTCAGATGATACTATAAATGAACCAGCTGTGACTGCTGATTATATAAACGATAGCGATGATGATGACAATTTAGAAGACTTAGACTGTACAGAATCAGGTTTAATCTTAATGTCACAAAATGAACTTGCGCGAGAACACATACCAGAGTTAAGGAAAGGTGAAAACATTAGTGAGCTGATAAAGAAAATCCGCAAAGTTGTAGTGTATTTCAAAAGATCGCCATTGAAAAATGAAACAATACTTCAAAAATGTGTGAAGATTGAACATGAAAAAGAGCTGTCACTTTTTTTGGACTGTAAAACCAGGTGGAATAATCTTTTAACCATGCTGGAACGATTTTCTCTTTTAAAAACCTGCATTCAAAAAGCTCTTATAAATCTCAATCATCCAATCTGTTTAAAAGATGCTGATTTTGACTTGGTAATTAAAATTGTTGATGTGCTAACCCCAATTAAATTAATAATAGAAGCAATTTGTCGACGAGATACTAATTTATGCACAGCTGATGCCGTTTTGAAATTTCTTATAAAACAATTGTCTAGCAAAAACTCAGCACTTTCCAATAAAATGAAAACATCCTTAGTGGAACGTATAAGCAACGACGAAATGTTGATTTAACTGGTGTGTTGAATTATTTAGAAAATCCACGAAAAGATGATGAAAATCAGTTATTATCGGATTTGGAATGGCTTGACTTATTTCCAGTTCCTACACAGGCTTTAGTCAGGGCGCAAATAAAGAGTATTGTTAAAAGACTAAATAGTCGAGATGACAGGGAAGAGGAAGAAAGGTTAGGATCACAAACAGATGATGAGCCAAGGCAACAAACCTCCCAACCCCAATTGACACTAAAGGATAGGTTACAGCTGGAAATTAAAAAGAGCATGGAATCGACAGATCCTGAAGTACAAAATGAATCGGGGTTGGTAAATAGTATTAGACGCGAAATGTGCCTGTTCGAAAATGGAGGAATTTGTGGATATCACTTAGAATTAGCATATAAATATCTATTGTTTATTCCTCCAACCAGTGTAGAACCTGACCGAGCGTTTTCAGCTGCTGCTTATGTTGGCAATAAATTACGAAGCAGGCTTGGAAGTCAAACATTGGATGCTTTGATATTTCCGCGATTGTATTTTCGAAATTCTAAATAGTTTTTTGTATTGTCTTCTTGTTCCTTATTTTAGTATATTGTGTATTGTGTTGTGCAACAATATTAATAAACAATTTTTAAGAAGTTACTTAAGTTTTTTTTTCATTTGAGCCCAATTAGAAACCACATAGTCTAATCCCGGGATCCCGGGACTACGCTTCAAAAATCCCGTAATCCCGGGATTGAAAAACATGCTCGGGATTGTATTCTCTATCAATAACTCACCACAAATACTGATGAATGGTTTTAATTCTTTGCGAAATAGAGTGGTGCAATAATCTTGGCAGAGAATGGTCACATCATTTTACACATTCGTTATAATAATTTTTTATTACCTTTTATAAAAATTATAAATATAGTAGTACTATTTTGGTAATTTCCGCATGTATTAACTTGGAAGGTTTTTCACAAAGTTGATCTACCGCTTTACATTTTATAGAATTGTTAATTTTCTGTCGATTGATAATTCTTTATCAGTCTTTATGCAGTTGTAATTTTAAATAAATCAGATTATATTAATGATGTAGAGCTACTTCTAGAAACCGGCCCGTATATTAAAATAAAAAGGGATCCTCTGAATAACTTTATAAAAAACAGACACAGTACTCTTAATGAATGTAAGTTATTATTAGTCAAAAAACATAAATTAAAATTAAAAACTAGTAACCCAAAAATTCCTCATTTATATTGTCTACGGTAATTCTTACCGTCCTATAGTTTCAAACATAAACTCTCCCACTTACGAAATCGCCAAATGGTTAGTCAATAACTTTAGTAAGTTCAAATTTGATCAGGACCTTTCTATTTTAAATACGGGTGATCTCATTTCCAAATTAAGCAATATTGATATTAAGCCAAGTGATAGACTTATTTCTTTTGACGTAGTTTCATTATTTCCAAGTATACCCATAGATTCCACCCTAAACATGCTCAGAGAATTTTTAGAGTTTAATGCAGTTTCTACAAATCTAATAGAGGAGTACATAAAATTAACTGCTCTCTGTATGCATCAAAACATTTTTTCTTTTAATAATAATTTTTATAAACAAACATTCGGCACAGCCATGGGTAACCCTTTATCACCATTCCTAGCGAATTTATTTATGAACAACTTCGAAAACAAAGTCAAAACCATGTGCAATTTTTTTCCCAAATTTTGGGCAAGATACGTGGATGATGTTCTAGCAGTGATACCTGATTCTTTCGATACAGCTTCGTTTTTAAATATATTAAATACCCAATATCCATCAATCAAGTTTACGTATGAGTTGGATAAAGACAAATCTTTACCCTTCTTAGATTTAAAAATTACTATTTTAGACAGGAAGTTTGAATTTGACATTTACAGAAAAGAAACACACACTGAAAATTACATACATAAACAATCAGACACTTTTAACAAACATAAAGAAAGTAGTTTTTATTTTTTAATTAATAGATTACTATCAATCCCTCTATCACCATTGAATTTTAAGAAAGAACTAGACCACATAACAAAAGTAGCAGAATCTAACTGATACGATAAAAAATTGGTGGATAAAATCAAAAACAAACTAGAAAAGAAGAAGCTAAAAACTTTTAAAATCAGATTAACTCCAAATGCAAAGAGTAATACCAAAAAATATTGCAAAATTACTTTTCACAAAAGTTGGCAGAATAACGTAACTAAATTGTTTAAAAAATATAATCTAACTCCTGCATTTTCCAACACTCACAAGTTACAACAATACCTTCAAACAAAGTTAGTTAGCACAGACCCACTGAAAGAATCAGGTATTTACAGAATTAACTGTAATTCCTGCCCGAAATTATATATCGGCCAAACAAGAAGAAATATTCAAACCCGTTTCAAAGAACATTTAGCTCATGTAAAACTTCACAATGTAGATAAATCAACATTAGCTCTACATCATTTAGATACCGGACATAATTTCAGCTTAGATAATGTAAAATTAATTAAAAAATGTAACAGCAGAAATTTAGACATGAGGGAAGCCATACATATGAAAAAATACAAAAATTACCTCCTTAACAATGACATGTCACCTATTAATAATAAACTTTTAAATTGTATACCAACAATATCTAATAATTAATAGATCCTTTTCACGTTACTATATTGTTATTTAATATAACTCAACACAGTCAGATGTCTTGTTTTTTCATATGTAACGGTCCTTCCCAAATTTGTCCTTCTTATAATTTCAATAGAGTTTAGTTTTTACAATATACGACCATACTTTCCGATTATTTGCATTTTTTAACCATTTGTAATTGAAAAATTTTTTTACACCCCTACCCAAAATAGATATTTTTACTATACATGTACTTGAAAATAATACTTTTAAATAGTATCTACTGATGATGTGCGCAGTGCACATGAAATGTACATATAGTTAAATATACTATTGTTTTGTGAAAATATAAGGTGTTTTATTTAAGTTCAATAATTCTTTCATTTGTTGCTTCATGTATGGGTACACCACTTTTTCTTGAAAATGTTGAATCATCCCTTAGAGTGTACATTTTTGCACAACATTTTTTATTAGTGCAACACCACACCACTTCACCATTTGATATTAATTCACGAAAGCGCCGATACTTATAATTTTCCAAAATTATTAAAGGCTGACCCCATTCACTAAACATTTCGGTAATATCCATGTTTAATAACTAAAAATATTTTGAACTAAAGATGAAATGCGTATAAACTTGCTTTATTTAACCAGATTCCTTTGTTACTCCCCTTTGTCAACATTTTACCATTACATAATACAGAAAGTAATACTAATACAATTATTATTACATTAGCTAATTAGATACATCAACATACTCAAATTGTACTTGACCGCAATTCGGGAGAAGATTAATAAACCCTTTAATGACATTTTTACCTGTCCGTACTTGGATCGCAATTCGTGTGCGTCCATAAAAATAGTAGTAAAAATATACATATAGTATAAAATACTTCCATTGATATGAAGCTTCTTGTTGTTTCAATCTTAGAATAGATGAGCTTATGTGCATTTATGAATACAAAAATATATAAACAGTTCTCATCTCAGAAGTTTCCTACCCGGTGGGAGTTTACAAAGCAAACTTTTTCTCTTGTTCTTTTTTTACATTTTAAATTAATTTTATTTTTGCTTTCTATACAGGCTGTTCCTTATTGATATGGGAATATTTAACGGTGTGAATATACATTAAAAATAACTGATAGTTTGCTTTATAAACTATGGTGCAAAAATGTTCCCTTACGAAAATACAGGGAATTGGAAAAATATAAATTATTTTTGAATTTCCCGTTCAATTTGAAACATAAGATTACTACGGCATCTACCAGTGAAAGTGAATATGAGGACAGTTTGCCAGCCCCACAACAGTTTCCTCAGGATGAGGTAAATGATTTAGTGCATGATCTTCATGTATCGAACTTCTACATCCAGATTCAAGGAAAAGAACTTACTTACTTAAGTCCGGAGTTACAATAACAGCTTATAGAACAAGAGGATACCCAAATGATGGCAGACTATCGTTGGAACTTGCAACGTGATTGTTTTGAAGTCCAACGCACTAAAAAAATCATACAGACAACATTTTACCTGACATTTGTAGTGATATAAGTATTTTGTTTTACTAAAAACATACTTTTTAGTATTATATTCATTTTATTTTGTATAATTATACATAATTATTTTGTAAAATTATAATTTGGGCTATTTTTGCTTGGCTGTTAATCAATTTTTAATTTCAATTTTCTTCTCAAAAAAAACATTATCATAAAAACTAGAGTCAATGTGATTAAAAAAAGTAAATAATCTGGGTAACGTAAGGCTGTTCGGACAAGAGTTAGAACTAAGCAATGAAGTGAAGTATCTAGGGATTACACTTGATGCGAAACTGAAATTAAGCAGGCACCTTGTCAAAGTGGCGGACAGCGCGACACAGCTCTTCTGGAGATGCAGAAGAGCTGTTAGTAAGACCAGGGAACTAAAACTAAGTGTGGTACACTGGTTGTGCACAGTAGTAGTAAGACCAACGATTTCCTACGGGGTAGTTGTCACGACTATCGAGGAACAGGTTCGGTTTACAATCACGGAAGCTATGAACAGCACGGGAACCGCCTCAATGGCGGTTGATTTTAAAATATCCAATTGTTTATGATTGACCTACAAAATGCCAAAAAAACTTCACAAAATGATATAAATATAAGGTCACAAAAAATACATTATATATGTTGTGGCAACTCGCTGATTTGATATCGCTGATATCCGATCTCGAAGGACCATAAGGGATAACTGCAACTGTTACGTGGACTGAACAAATATAAATAAAAAAAATTAATATTTTTTTTATTTATATTTGTTTTTAAGAGGTTGACGACAAACTAACAACATATTGATGTGCTGTTTTAAAGTTGACGAATTTTAACATGTTTAGTGCCGTTATTTGCTAAATTTTAACTTTGAATTACACTCCTGATGAAGTAACCAATGCGTTATGAAATATAGAGTGGAATAAAGGAGTTTTATTTTTACTTGACAGACCGCTCACCCGTTAATGAAATTTTTACTTATATATATATATATATATATATATATATATATATATATATATATGTATATATATATGTGGTAAATTCAATTTGTTGGCGATTTAAGGTCTGGTTTTACTTCAAAATATATATATGTAAAACAATCCTACATGTTTCGGCAAATGATGCCTTTTTCAAGGAAAATAAAACATAACTGACAGTATATTTTATATTCCTTGAAAAAGGCATCATTTGCCGAAACATGTAGGATTGCTTTAAATATATATATTTTAAAGTCTGGTTTTACTTTTGCTTTAAATATATATATTTTAAAGTCTGGTTTTACTTTAAAATATATATATTTAAAGCAATCCTACATGTTTCGGCAAATGATGCCTTTTTCAAGGAATATAAAATATACTGTCAGTTATGTTTTATTTTCCTTGAAAAAGGCATCATTTGCCGAAACATGTAGGATTGTTTTAAATATATATATTTTGAAGTAAAACCAGACCTTAAATCGCCAACAAATTGAATTGACCGTAACATACAAAGTTCACGAAATAATTATATATATATATATATATATATATATAACAAATATATACAAACAAAATGGTACACCAAACCAACCACATCCGGCAGATAAACTTTTTTCAAACCAACCCCTAGCCCACAAAAAAATGTAGTAACAGCGTTAGTAGACAGAGCCTTAAATCTCACTAATCCAATTTTCAGACCAACAGTACTAAATAAAGTAAAAACAATACTAACAGAAAACAATTATCCACCACAATTTATACAACAAATTATAAAACTAAGACTTAATAAAATTTATAACACAACAAACGGCCACAACAAAACCAAAAAAAACAATGAATTAACATATATCCCTACACCCTATATAACTGGATTATCCGAAAAACTAGACAATATATTTAACCCATTTAACTTTAAAATAGCACACCAAAGCGGTAAAAACCTACAATTCCTACACACCAAACTAAAAGACTCAACACCTACACTAAAACAATCACACACAATATACAACATACCCTGCAAAGACTGTGACAAAGCATACATAGGCCAAACAAAACAGTTACTACAAGAAAGATTGAAAGGTCACAAATACGCAAAAAATCAAACTGCTTTAAAAAAACACCAATTGACACTAAAACATAATTTTGATTTTGATAACACCAAAGTAATAACACAGAAAAAGAATACAAAGGCTAGGGAGGTCTTAGAAATGATCCACATTTTCAAAAACAGCAGAACAATCAACGACAGAAACGAAATTGATGGACTGTCTAAACTCTATTACCCACTCATTAAACAATAGATAAAATCACCCCC
Organism: Melolontha melolontha; assembly: GCA_935421215.2. Taxonomy (NCBI): domain Eukaryota; kingdom Metazoa; phylum Arthropoda; class Insecta; order Coleoptera; family Scarabaeidae; genus Melolontha; species Melolontha melolontha. The sequence continues at coordinate 217,252,892 of OW285235.1, forward strand.
CCCCCGCACACACAAACACAAAACAAAAAAAACTTTTTATCAGTTCCCATTTGTAAATACTTTTACTACATACCCCTAAACACGGTCCTGACCAATTTGCTAAATTCCAAAATAGAACAGAAATTAACCTCTCTTAACAAAGCCACAAACACTTACAATATTCCAACCAGTGCGATCGGTTCGTTACAAAAAAAGGTCTCGGGCCCCCGATAACACATGTTACACAGAATGCGTGATTTTGAAAACCAAAAAAAACGGTGAGTTTTGTCATTCATTGTTTCTTACTGTAATGTAGTTAAACATCAAATTTTCAATTCATTTATACAGATTTAACCACTTTAATTTTTCATTACTCATTATTAATCTAATTTTAAATTTTAACTTTAGTTGTTAAGTTAATTGGTAATTCAGTCTTTAATCTAATTTTAATTCTAATTGTTAATTTAATCGTTAATTCAGTCTCACAAAAGCAAACACAGCTCTCACGTTTTCATTGTAGTAATTCTTGTTTCTAGTTACCTTACTGTATTGTAGTTTAATTCAGATTTTCAATTCATTTATACAGATGTAATCACTTTAATTGTCCTTACTCATTATTAATCTAATTTTAAATTTTAACTCTAATTGTTAATCTAATTGGTAATTCAGTCTTTAATCTAATTTTAATTTTAATTGTTAATTCAATCTCACAAAAGCAAACACAGTTCTCATGTTCTCATTGCATTAATTCTTGTTTCTAGTTACTTGAAAAAGACTGAAAAATAATAAAAGTCGAAACGTCGTAGAATAAAACATCATAATTCAATAAAAGGTCGCTAAACCAATAAAAAGTCTATTATTTTTAATATGTATATATATATATATATATATATATATATATATATATATATATATATATATTGTAGTAGAGCAGAGTTGACCCTAAAACAATAATTATGAAGAGTATACAGGTAATAAATAACAATATTCAGCAGATGGTATAGACTATTTAAGAATTTATGTAGCTGCACTGTAAAATCTTGATTAGTTTTCTTATTTTTAATACCGAATTTAACTGTATTCTAATATACAAATTTATTCTGTTTTGTCATTTCAGCGTTCACTACATTTATTTATCGCGTTATATTAAGAATTTAAAAACTAATTATGATTAATTAAATAATGTTCAAATATTTAGCATACACTTGTATAAAAACTTTTGATTGACCCTTATTAATGTCAAATGTAAATATCACCAAAACCACGTGACCTTTACATATTGAGAATTGTGTGATATAATATAATATTTTTCATTTAAATACTAATACAAAGGAAATGGGAATGTAGAGAAAATTGAGAAAAAATATTCAATGAAGAATAATATGTAATTTATAGCTAATATATTCAGAAAACGTAAAAGAAAAACTAATTTTTACGAACTTCCTATCGTTGTCATGGAGAGAAAACATTGTTGTTTAGACACCGTTGTAAGATACACGCTTATTAAAATTAGCAAATTTTAAATTCTTTAAAAATCACTCAAAATAAATTCAAAGGCTACCATAAAAGTAAAGATAAAGTACATAACCTGCTTTTTAAAAGATATTCGACCCTGGAAAGTGATTAATTATTATTATTTCCTAATATCGGGCCTAGTCCTTATTAAGGCCCATTGGTAACCAATTCCGAGCTACAACAAAGCAAATATTAAAGTTTTAAAAAGAGAATTATACCAGAAGGTGTTTTAATTATATATATTTTGGAATATTTACCTGTGTCTCATATCCTGAAAACCCAAGAAGCCATTTCAATTTGTGATCCAGTCCTATTGCTACCTGCCTTTATTCCTTCATACCTGCCGAGAACAAGACGGTATACCTGCTAATTGTTCAAGGGAAACCTAATTTTCAAAGACGAATTAATAAACAGGTACACGTTTGAGGTTAAAAAGCCTGGATAAATATATTACATACTTCACATAATTCAAATCAAAAGATTATTTATTCATTATCAGTTAAATAAGTTACCTTCACGTGTTTATAGCTATAGTAAAAATACACTATTTGATTATTTAATTCAACTTTAATTGTCTTGATAACCATTGAGCTTTTACCAATATCATTACTCATATATTCTATGCAACCAGATACGCATTTACATATATACGGTTGCTTGCACATTGATTACCTATCTTATGTATACCTGTTCAATTTATCTATTTTGTTTTTATTAAATTTACTTAACTGTTCAAAAATCTTTTATTTTATGCATAAGTGTAATTATTCTTAGAATTTATGGAACCGACATAACCCGAGGGATTAAGTAGCCCTTTTTGCTTCATTAATAGAGCAGACCAATTTCCGTGCGCGCCATGAGCGCCGGTATGGGAGTGTAATTCGTAATATATTAGAATATGCGATAGAATAGGGACGCAACATGAGCTTGATACTGATATAAGTATAGAAATAGAGACATTTATTCTATCAGAAATAATTAAATATACATTTGGTTTTCTGCTATTAAAGTAATATGCATAAACACACGAAAAATAAGAATAGTACATATTATAGCAGCGTTGTATGTACCTATAAATAAAATGGAAAATGTATGAAATCAGTGATTGTGTGCACGACATAGGATTTAAAAAAACACTTACCGTTTTAAGCGTCTTCCAAGGATTGACAAACTGGAGAAACTCGATTGTATATTTCCAACATCAGGTGCGTTTCTACGGTTATTTCTGAAAAACATGTCCGTCGTGAGGAAAAAATATGTTTATATTCGGAAAACGAGCGTTCTACTTCAAAATACTTTTTTAAGCAACTTAACGCATCTGTAGACGTGCCCCCACAAATACGTGTTAAGGTATCAAAATCTGCATTTCTGTCTAAAACAATTTCAAATTTAATTAGAACACTTTCACTTTTTGCGTCTTCTACAGCACACAGTTGTGCGTGAACATTAACGACAGCGACGAATTTTCTAATTTTGTTATTGCTTCTTCTAGTCCCAAGTAATTCTCACGAATACTTTGTAAATCCATTTTAATCTGGGCATCATGAAATTTTTCTGGCTTGTATTGATAGCTGCACTTTCTTTCGGATCGAATGATAAATCCACATCCTTAATTTTTTCAAAATGTTCATGATAGTAAAATCCCGCCCGTAATCATGTACCCCAACGTGTCAGAATCGGCTGTGGTGGCTCAGAGGTATGGGGACACAGTTCGTGAAATTTCCGAATACGTTTTGGAGATTTCAGTAATACTGCCTTTGTACTCGATATTAAAGCATCTACCTCAGGATAACATCTACGAACCTCTTCTGCCACAAGGTGTAGAAGATGGAGTTTACGAGTAATATGTAACAAGTTAGGACAATATTTTGGAAGAGACAGGCATACAGAACACATGGTTGCGGCACCATCGGTCATAAACATTAATACTTGGTCTTTCGAAAGATTAAATTTTTCCAAAGTATCTAATAGCACCTCTGAAATTTTTTCGGCATTACATTGTTCTAGTCGTCTGGATGCTAATAAAATTGAAGACTTTGGTTGATGTGGTTCCATATTACACGCCATCACATTAACTACAGATTGTTTTTTGCTGTCAGTTGTTTCGTCCACACATAACCACAGTTTTTTAAATTTTAAATTCCTTCGTTACGTTGTCGTGCTCGGTAATGTTTGATTCGCGTATTTATTCCAAAATGAAATAAATGAATCATTACTTAACAAGGTAAACGGCAGTGTTCACACAATCATAGTTACACATAGTTCATGTATAAACTGTTGTCGATTAATTTTGTAATTATTGTGCTCCGAACTGCTTACGTGTTCTTTACAATGTGTTTTTGACCAACACATTAGATATGTTTTGCACACTAAACATTTAATTTTTGAGCCATCGTATATTAAGTTCGGGAAACCCATAATAAAATTATTCACTTCGTCTGACAACGGTCGTTTCCTCGATTTATGTGTCGACGACATTTTATTACGTATGCTTACAGTTACATGCAGTCTAAGCAAGTAGCAAACACATACTGAATGCTTTTTATTAGTTCTGATGCAATACAATCATCCTCACATCGGTGCACATGGCGCGCACGGAAATTGATCTGCTTTATTCATTAAGTAACAAGTGTTCATTTGAAAAGTCAATCTAGTAGCATGTGATTTACTGAGAACATTTTGAAGTATGTCGTAAATTAAGATTTACTACTTAACCTACGAAGTCGTATATTTTGACAGTTTCATACATACAAATAAATAACAAATGTGACTGACATTATCAAATGTCATTTGGATTTACGTTTACGGAACAACAAACACATATTAATATATTTACGTCTTATTCTATCAAAATTTCAAAGTAACCTAGATTGACATTTCAAATGAACATTTGTTATATAGCTATCCCAGGACATATTTCTATTGTAAGTATCATTTGTAATTTATCTATTACCCATTTAAAATCTTTGAAGGTTGGGCTTTATATCATATATATATATATATATATATATATATATATATACATATATATATGGTAAATTCAATCAGTTGGCGATTTAAGGTCTGGCTTTACTTTAACGTATATACATTTAAAACAGCCCTACATGTTTCGGCAATAATGCCTTTATCAAGGATATAAAATATAAATGACAGTATACAAATGTCATATAATTGAGTTGCTATGGATAAAATTATTCAAAGATACATTCCAATTGAATAACAATAAATCATGCCTTAGTATTCCAAAAACAGATAGACAACAAAAACAGGGAAAAGCAAGACATGAGTTATTATTATGTATGCGCCCGTGGAGCGTCTTAAGATGCAAAGTTGTCGACATTCGCCTTAAACGTGAAGGAAAACCACGAAAACCTACTCGGGCAACCAGACAGGAATCAAAACACGGAACAGTCAGCATGATAAGCACATGTATATGATATTTAAATGCAATTGATATTTAAATAACTTAAGATATATAATTATATAACAAAAAAAAATATATTATGATGGTAAATTGCAGATTGTTACACAATTAAGTTATAGTATATACTGCTTAAATTTTTTATTTAATTTCTGTTGTTAATTGAATTTTTTTCCTGTTTAATACTAATCATTTCTTTAATTTCTCTTTTCATTGTGTATTGTTCTTGATCAATTATCTGTGTATTTATATGGCATTTGTATACTGTCATTTATATTTTATATCCTTGATAAAGGCATCATTGCCGAAACATGTAGGGTTGTTTTAAATATATATACTTTAAAGTAAAGCCAGACCTTAAATCGCCAACTGATTGAATTTACTTCAAAATGTATATATTTAAAACAATCTGAAAAAGACATAATATGCCGAAACATGTAAGATTGTTTTAAATATATACATTTTGAAGTAAAACCAGACCTTAAATCGCCAACAAATTGAATTTACCATAACATACAAAGGTCACGAAATAATTATTTATATACATATATATATATATATATATATATATATATATATATATATATATATATATATTGCTTGGACGTGATTGCGCCCAAGATGAAGAAGAAGAAGAAGAAGAAGATGGTCAGTGTCGTGGGCTTTTAGTATAGGTGTTTGGCCTTGTATTAGTCTATAGGCTACTTACCTTGAATGGAGGACACTCTACTTTCTGACTAGTTGTAAAATTAATTTAAAATATTTTTCGTGAAAGAAGAAAACATTAAGTTTAGGCTCGTATAGGCATGAATATCATTCAAAATTTTGAACGTAGGATAAATAAATTTTAACCAAAATTAGCCTTACATATTTCCTCAGTACTTACTTAAATTCAATATTTATACCACATAATTTCAAAAATATTACTCCTATTACAAGCAATAGGAAACCAATTTGTAACTTTATTCCCTTAACTATGATTAGAAATGATAAAGTAAAAGTGATTAAAGTAACACAACATTTTTCACTAAAAAGTAAGTTTTACACGTGCTAATCAAATACGTTTTTATAAAATTTTCTGCAAAAAGTATTGAGCTGTCCAAGTTTTAATATAATCATATTAATCATATATCAATTTTCGAAACGACACGTTGAGTTATTTATTCGCCATTGGACTTCAATTTTCTAATTTAAATGATAATCCCGCTAAATCTGAATTTATCCTAAAACATAATTTGTAGTCCACCAAAACGAACTGAAAAGGGGGAATCGCTAATTGTTGTAATTAATTTATAGAATGGGCTAAACATTTGAAAACTAAAACCTATATTATTCCTCCTATTTAATTATTCTTCCTTTTGTTATAACAGGGCTAATGAGTCAAACGCGTGTTCATACTAACATTATAGCAATACGTACGGAATTTTTATAATGTACCGTGTCTGTGTTAGCCGAATATATATGGTCAACATGTTATTATATTTATTGGAAAAGTACTTTTACTACAATATAAATTGCTTTTGATTTTTAGTTAATTGAATTATTTTATAGAGAATGCTTATATAATGGACATTAACAGCCTTGACTAATAAAACGCGTCGCATTATACTCGAAATATATTCGTATATTTTATGCATTAGTTTTATATACTTTGTTAGATTAAGTACTACTAAATCATAAATATTATTACAAGAGCTTGGAAAATATGCAAAATGCATGTTAAGTGCGTAACGGCATATCGGGAGTTTTTTTCAAATCCATATGCAAAATTCAATCATGCATATACAGTACAGTCTAGCTAATCCGGACTTAACGGGACCGGTCCCTGTCCGGACTAGCGAAAGTCCGGATTAGACGGAAAAAGCCTGGTGATACAGTAAATATGTAGCGGGCAGAGTACGTACATATTTTATAACCTACATATTTAGCGCAAAGAGTGATTGTAACTGAGCTGGTTTAAAAAGAATAAAAATATCAAAACATCTTTATCGTTAAACAAATTTATTTCTGGACTTCACACAAGTTTAACGGTACTGTACATTGATTGATAGACATATTTTACTTGACTAAAGTACAATAACAGTCTGCAGAGGAAACAAAAATATGTATCATAAATTTTGAAAAACTAGTGAAAAAAGTCTGTAATGTTTTTTTGTTTTAATAATGAATGACGCCGTTTTGCAGTGCGAACTCGTAGGCGCTTCAAGGTCAGTAGCTCAGCTGTTGACGTGTCGATCTGTTTCTCGAAGTAGGTCATCAACCCCTCCAGCATTGTTGTCGCCTCACTGTGAGTTAGGCCAACTGGTTCCTCTGTGTCGTTTTCATCTTCAGGGCTGTCAGTCTCTGCGTTTGAAGTGCACATCGCGACGATTTCGTCTTCGTTTAGCACTTGATGACCGATGTCACTGTCATTGTTTATCCACTCGGAAATGTTATTTTCCTCCACCTCAGTACAACCCTCCAACTGTTGAAAAAATTGAACAAATTCAGCGTCATCAGCAGGTTGAGTTTCGATTTGTTCATTTTCTTGTGACATCTTAGGCCACAATTTCTTCCAACTCTTTTGGAGAGTAGACGGTTGAATTTCTTCCCATGCTTCCGCTGCCAAATAAATGACATCTTTGATTGTCACTTTTTTAACAATGTCCATAAAGTTTGTAGCTGGATCTGCTTGCTGTTGTTCCAAAACCGATAAAATCAACTTTTTTCTGTATCGCCGTTTTGTCGCCTCTATTACTCCCTGGTCCATTGGTTGGATGAGAGTCGTGACATTAGGAGGAAGAAATTTTACAAAAATGTCACCATGACGCAATTCTTCTTCACTGGGATGGCACGGGGCATTATCAATTAACAAAACTGCTTTTTGAGGGAGTTTTTTCTCTTTTAAAAACTTTTTTGTTGTTGGTACAAAGTTTTCGAAAAACCAGTCCTTAAAAATTTTGGCATTCATCCATGCTGATTTTTGGGATTTGTACTGGGCCGGTAGAACACTTAAATTGGCATTTTAAATGCCCTAGGTTTAGCAGATTTCCCTATCACCAAAAGTGGAAACTTTAGATCCCCAGAAGCATTACTGCAGGGCAGCAAAGTTACACATTCTTTCTTAACTTTGTGGCCTTTCGCTACTGAGTCTAATTTAGAAGCTAAAGTTTTTTTCGGCAGCATTTTATAATTTAAACCAGTTTCGTCTGCATTGATCACTTGACAAGGTTGTAAGTTTTCATCTTTCAGAAATTTTTCGAAATTGTTTTTGAATTTCTCGCTGGCACCACTGTCACCTGACAAAATTTCGCCACTTACTTGGATTTCACGGATGCCGTGTCGCTCCTTCCATCGAGACAGCCAACCCACACTGGCAGTAAAATTAGGGTCGCATTTCAACTTTTCATTCAGTTTGAGCGCGATCGTTTGCAAATTTACACCCGATAACGGAATACCCTGTTCACGTTGCTGGCAAAACCAAACATACAAAGCATCATCTAATGTTTCGTTTTTTGGGTTTTTTTAAAGTACTTCTGCCACTTAAACTGTCTTTACTAACCATTTTTGCACAAAAATCTTCGATTTGATCCCGCTTTTTTTTCCAATCGGAAAGAGTTTGTTTTCCCACGCCTAACTCTTTTGCAATTTTAGTAAGCGATTCACCTGCATCAATACGAAACATAGCTTGGAGTTTTTGTTCCATTGTTACTGTCACTGACTTATGTTTAGTCGCCATTTTCATTGAACACGCTGCACACTGAAGAAACAAACTTGTACTCCGAACACAGATCGATTAATAACGCTCTGAGCATTACTCAATGACTGAAGTCAACTAACAACTGAGCAGACGTCTAGCGAGAAACAAAACAAAAAGGGACTGTTGATTCGACAACAGATAATGGGCGGGCGGGCGGTAGGGAGCCTTCTCTTCACGCTAAAAATAGCTAAGGACAAATGAACCCTCAACTATTTTCGCTATCGACAAACTTCGACTTCCTATACTGTATCCAGTAAAGTACTGCAACTTCTTTTTTTTTTTTCTTTTTGTAGGGCGTCGGGATTAGCCGGCCGGCCGGATCATCGGAGACCGGATTAGAGAGACTGTACTGTATGAAGGTTTCTATCCAAATGTCTTAAAATTTAATTTTATACAAAATATTTTGTTGTGACTGTAGCATTACCTGCAAAGATGACTTTTTTACCTGCAATTTATGCCCCGTTGTGTTAACGATTTTGTAATAAGAATTTTTAATGGTTCTGTAAAAGCACACTGTACCGCTAATTGTAAATATTAGATTGTGATATAAGTCTCGCCTGTATATTTAAATTTTTGTTCAAAATTTTAATGTAATTTTTCCACATAAATTCCCGAACATTAGTATTTCTTCATATAGTCAATGCAACAGTTTTTACTTACTGAACTAATGCTAACACATAGATTTTATCATATAGATACTTTGTCGGTTATTGTATGGTTTCTAAAGCGGGAATTCACAGACTACACAAGTTGCCCGGTCGCACTGAAGGAGTGTATTCGTTGCCCGTTCTCTCTGCTTCAATTTAATATAAGTAAATAGAAGTTAAAAAGAAAGTTATTGAATCACTGACATTGCCAGCAATATGTAATATTCCCAACTACATAGTCATAGTGCAGTGAATAAGTAAAAATGCCGAAAGCAACGTCTGAAAACTCGACTTTATTGCGAAAGTGGATTCAAGATAAAAAGAATCGACAACTACATTTTTTGCGGGCTGTGCGACAAACGAGTACCTATAGTACCTATATATATATATAACCACGGATGTATTATTTAGGAAATCTTTCTTACACTAGAAAATACCGACTGGTTGCACTCGTATTTTTTTATGCTTTTCTAGTTATTTAATTTTTATAATTAAATTGTTTTCAAGTTATTAAATTATTGTATTGTTATCTTTATCTGTTTTTTAAACTAACGTATTACATATTTTCATACATAGGCAAAAATACTGATATTTGTAAAAAACTTAATACGGTGTTAAACAAAAATCTAGAATTTAAAAAGTTCATGAAAATTAATGATACGATAAGAAGGTATAAATTTCAGTCAAAATTTAATGTGCAAATTGAAGTATGCTCCAATAACTTCCAGTGAAGTTGAACGGTCATTTTCAAGTTATAAGTTAATTTTAAGTGAACGACCACAGAGTTTTGCAATGGGCAATCTAGAAAAACATTTGATTACTTACTGTTATTATTCAAGTAATAATTAATTAATTATAACTAGAAAAATTATAATGTTTAAAATTTAAATATACATATTGTTAATAGAAAAATACCATATTCTCTGTAAATATGCGTTCTACACTTCACGACGCTATTTTATTCGAATCTTTCATAAAAAAAATATATGTATTTACATTTACATTTCTTCGCGAAAATGAAATAAATTTGTACAACTGCCATACTACGGCAAGATATATATCATTTGTTTCCTTGATGTAACTCAAGGCATGACCACAAAAGTTTCGGATTCACGCCTTTAATAGCTTAGTGGTAGAGCAATCTTCCGGCAAGCCAGAGGTCGTGGGTTCGAATCCTACTTGAAGGCGAATTTTTTTCTATAAAAAATTTGAATAAAATAGCGTCGTAAAGTGTAGAAAGCATATTTACATTTACATTACTTCGCGGAAATGCAATAAATTTGGCCGTATTCTCTGTATATCATTTTTATTGTTCTAACACTACCAAAAATAAATAATTTCATAAAAAAAACAATTGCTTTATAACTTTTTATAACCTTAAACACTCTATGTATCTTGAACATGAATACATACCTTTCTTATTATATTAGAGGTTATTATTAATATAATAATTATTTTATTACCTATAAAGTTTAGTACAATAATTGCATCTTTCAAAGCGTAAGCGCATGTTTAAGGGCATAATTTAATAGTTTATTTAACATATTTGCATGCATTTTCTTTAACTTTTTTAATCCATAATTTCCAAGCTCTAATTATTACGATAGAAAAAAGACTGTCAATATAAGCGAATAGGAAGTTGTACAGAAATTTCTTATAACAGGTGTTTTTTATAGAGGTATAGAACTTTAAGTCGGCAACACTTTTTTAACTGGCGGCCACTTTGTCAGCTGCCAAGTGATTTATGTTTAGTTTGGTTTGGCATTTCAACATGAATAGACCGACGCCTGAACAACGCTTCCAAATTGTGCAAATTTATTTTGAAAATCATGGTTCTGTTCGAAATACGTATCGCGCACTACGTCCATTTTACGGTCAACATAATCGTCCATCAGAGCAATTAATTCGATTAACTATGGAACGTTTTCGCACCACGTTTACTCTAAATGATAATACGCATCCACAGAGACGTCGTACAGTGCGAACAGAAGAAGTCATTGCTGCTGTAGAGCGTAGCGTAGAGGAAGACCCGAATCAGTCTATCCGCCATCGTGCACAGGAATTGGATATGTGTCCATACACTTTATGGAAAATTTTGCGCAAAGATCTTGGTTTGCGTGCTTACAAAATCCAACTCGTGCAAGAATTGAAGCCACGCGATCACCTAGCAAGGCGTAGATTCGGTGAATGGGCCCAAAACAAGATTGCCTTTGATCCCGATTTTCATAAGCGAATTTTGTTTAGCGATGAAGCTCACTTTTGTTTGAATGGATACGTCAATAAACAAAACTGCCGTATTTGGAGTGATGGTAATCCTCAAGTGTAAGTTGAGACACCGTTACATCCAGAAAAACTGACTGTTTGGTGTGCTTTATGGGCTGGTGGAATCATTGGTCCGTACTTCTTTAAAAACGATGCTGGTCAGAACGTTACAGTCAATGGTGACCGCTATAGACCCACGATTACTGACTTTTTCGTTCATCAATTGAACAACCATGATGTGCAGGAGCTGTGGTTTCAACAAGACGGCGCAACATGTCACACAGCTCGTGCCACAATTGATTTATTGAAGGAAACGTTTGGTAACCGCATAGTTTCACGTTTCGGACCCGTGAATTGGCCTCCAAGATCGTGCGATTTAACGACGCTAGACTATTTTCTGTGGGGATATATGAAGTCGCTAGTCTACGCTGATAAGCCCGAAACGATTGACCACTTGGAGGACAACATTCGCCGCGTTATTGCCGATATACGGCCACAAATGTTGGAAAAAGTCATCGAAAATTGGACCTCCAGATTAGAGTACGTCCGAGCCAGCCGTGGCGGTCATATGCCAGAAGTCATATTTAAATTATAATGCCAGAAGATTATCTTTCGAATAAAGTAAATTTCATGTCAATTTAAAAAATTCATCTTTGTTTTATTCCATTTCAAAGTTCTATACCTCTATAAAAAACACTATCAGTTAACCAAATAAGTTCATGCCGTTCTTGTATACACTAGAGTGCCATGAATATTTTTTAAGTTGTTGATCGATAGCTGTTGTTTGTTATATGTCATCTACTTTAGTATGAATCCTTTTTTAATCGGATTCATACATATTTGGTAACAATTGTTAAATTCCTAGTTTTAAATATTTGAAAATGGCAACGAATGAAACTCTATGAGTACAAACTTGGTAGCCAAGCTGCAGTGACGGCGCGAAAAATATGTACGGTATTCAGAGATGGTGCCATGATGTCGTATGTGATCGAATGCTAGACGGATGAAGTAACTCTGGGTGATCGAAGATCGTTAACAACGAGGATATTGAACAGGTTGTGGAGGAAAATTCCAGGACAGCGTGCCTAGAGCTTGCAGAAAGGTTCAATGTGTGATGAAACCATTCGTTTGCACCTTCTTCAGCTAGGGAAGACGTGGAAGTTAGGCAAATGGGTTCCACATGAATTTTTGGATGATAACAAATTCACTCATCTTACTATTTGTTCGGCAAACATTGCACGTAACGATAATGAACCATTTCTACATCAGTTGTTAATCTGCAACGAACATTGGATATTGTACTCGAATTCTAAGTGTTCGTATCATTGGTTGTCTCTTACTGATTCGGTACCACACACTCCTAAGGCTTCCTTGCACCCAAACAAGATTTTATTGTGTGTTTGGTGGACAACAACCGGAACTGTCCAATATGAGTTTTTGAAAACGGGTCAAACCATCACTGCTAACTTGTATTGCGAAGAGCTTTAGCGAGTATAAGCAGCACTCATTCAAAAACAGCCTACTTTGATCAATCTAAAGAAAGTTGTATTCTTTCAGGATAACGACAGGCCGCATACCGCAAGAGTGACCGGAGAAAGAAATTCTGAACTTGGCTGGAAAACGTTACCACACCTTTTTTTATCTCTTGACAACTTCATGAAGCATAGACAGTTCAAAACTCGAGTTGATGTAATAAATGCAGTCCGACAATTATTTTTGATTCAAAATCCATTGAGTTCTAAAATACCGGCATACAAAAATTGATGTCACGTTGGCAAAAGCTCATTCAGTGTGATGGTAATTACTTTGATGAATAATAATGTATTATTGTATTATGTTACCATTAAAAACCGCACGAAAATATTTTCGTCAAGTTATTATACTAGAATGCATTGATATATAAGGTCTCTATCAACGCCATTGGGCGGGTAGTGGGATAGAAAAAAGTTCTAACTTGCCAACAGTAATTTCAAATATATTGTCTTAGTTTGCAAAGTTTCATTTTCGTGTGAACCGTCGTTGAGTGACAGTGTCATTTATCATTCGATTTCTGAGATACGTATCAAGCAACGATTCGCGATAGAATTTTTAACGGTGGAAGAATGCACTGGGCGCCCATCGGAATTTGAAGGCGTTTGAAAGCTGTTTATGGCAAGGATTGTAGAGATGTGAAGAATGTTCGCTAGTAAGTTCGACGCGCAACACTGTCATAAAGAGGTAAAGTGAAGGTGTTTGACAAAAACTGATCAAAAGGAAGTCATTAGTACTGAATATCTGACGAAGTAATCAACGATTAATCCAATAAGATACTGCAAAGCTTTACGACTAATAAAGAATCATATCCGTAGAATAGGGCGATATAGAACGATTTTCTTACATTTATATCACTTATATCATTTTTCTTGTTTGTTAAGTGCACAAGTCATTACTTATCAACAAATTTCCACAAATACTTAAAAAGTATCCTCAATTTGTCAAGTTCATACATAACTAACAGTTAAAACATTATGTCAATTTCTCTAATTACATGAGTCATGTATGTATACCTGTCTTTCTCGTTCCCAAACGAAATTTTTATTAAAATATGATCATTTCGTTACTGAATACATACCTTAGAAATAATTCATTTTTTTACTAGTAAAAAAATGGCTCATTTCTTTGCTAGTAAAAAAATGTAACCGACCAATCATAACTCTTTAAAGTGACTGAAGGATTATTTAATAACTGTCAAATATTTGCAAAACGGGCGAAGAAGAATTTCAATGTACGCCACCAGAATTAATCAAAATCGTCAATCAAGCTGCTGCAACACTAACCCCGACCAAATCGCGTAAAGTGTATGATAATTCTTATAAAAATAGTGGACTAGAGAACAAAATGTCAACAACTACACAGAAAACATTTTGTGGGCATATTTTGCAAGTTTATCGAAAAATTTGAAAAGCTCCACATTATAGGCACAATATTCAATGATTGAAGCTCAATTAAATTTAATGCAATAATGTAAATATTGGAAAATATAACAAACTGAATTTTCGCCAAACCTTTTTTAGGTTGCATTAATTTTTGGAATTACTGCTGCATGCCGTTGTGATGAGCTCCCGCATATCAAAATAGATAACATTGAAGATTTAGGGAATTTAGTTTTTGTTAATTATAGCAAGCGCCAATTAAGTTGGCGCGAGGAGGGGGTGCGCAGAAGCTGTTTTTAAAATCGTCCACCCCCCACTACTCAAGTAATTGTCAGAATACATTTGTCATCGTCGTTTGACGGATGTCTTTGCTAGGGGATCATAAAGTGATACACGCTCAGAGGTTAGAATTATCTGACATTTGATGTAAAACCAAATACAAATCTCTCTACTACTTCTAATCCTGCGCCAACTTACCCCTCCTCGCGCCAACTTAATTGGCGTTTGCTATACGTTTATCAACACCGACATTGAAATAGGCAATAGTGACTTCAATATACAAAATTGTTCTGTTAATAATTGTACTTTCAATATGACTTTAAATAAATGTCAAATACAAAGTAATTTGACAGTTGTTTGACAGATACATAAAACCTACTTTTAAGCAACTATAATGTATGATATCTTTAAATGCTTAGCTCACAAGAACGGTAAAAATCATTTGAAGAAAAAATAGTATACATCATACGGAGTAGAAAGCTTTTTGTGTCTCGCCCAGTTTGCACTGTCTCGGCTATCGCCTCGACAGCAAACTACTGGGCTCGACACAAAAATGACAGCTTTCTACTCCTAGTAATGTAATATACTATTTTCTACGAATGACATTAAAAGCAGCATTTTAATGACACCTGACAGGCTTAAAAGGTGTACTTTTACTGCTTAGTCAGAAAAAGTCCACTTTTTCTGTCCAGGCAGAAAAAGTTAGATCAACTGGTAATTAAAATTGACAATGACATTAGGTAAACACAAAATAATCGAGTTTTAAATAAAAAAAAATAGACAAAACTGGTTTCATTAGTGGACTTTTTCTGTCCAGGCAGAAAAAGTTAGATCAACTGGTAGGTAATTAAAATTGACAATGACATTAGGTAAACACAAAATAATCGATTTTAAATAAAAAAAAATAGACAAAACTGGTTTTATTAGTGGACTTTTTCTGTCGAGGCAGAAAAAGTTAGATCAACTGGTAGGTAATTAAAATTGACAATGACATTAGGTAAACACAAAATAATCGAGTTTTAAATTAAAAAAATAGACAAAACTGGTTTTATTAGTGGACTTTTTCTGTCCAGGCAGAAAAAGTTAGATCAACTGGTAATTAAAATTGACAATGACATTAGGTAAACACAAAATGATCGAGTTTTAAATAAAAAAAAATTAGACAAAACTGGTTTTATTACATTACAACTACAAACTACAACAATAAATTTTTACTTGTTAGAAATATTTATGATGAATAGTGAACAATTCTTGAATAAAATTCAATTATCTCCACTTCTCCCCTTTTTACTTAAAATTAACTATATTATTATCCACACTACTTGATACTTCGGAAACGCCTGGAAATATTCTGTTGCCGTTTGACTTATTGGCTAGCGAATTCTCGATATAGCTCTCTGCGACCGTGGAAGACTTCCATCCCGCATGTTGCTTCAACATTGTTATGTCCCCACCAGAATGCGCCAGCAACGTGGCCGAAGTTCTGCGAAAGCATTGCCCAGTATACTCATTTGCATGGGCTAGTTCCAGAAAAGAAGCAATTTCTCCTGGCATTTTACCGAGCTTGTGAAGTTGATATACTTTAGCGTCCGCATACTTATAAAAGAAACGCCGATTATTCAAATTTAGGGGTCTGGAGGCTGCATATTTTCTGTAAACGCTTAAATATTCCATTACTACAAAAGATCTTGATCTTTTGTTCTTAGTCGTATTTAGTACGATAATTAGCAATTTGTCGCCCATATCATTTATATCATCCGTTTTCATTTGCAAAAGCTCATCACAATAAGTACAACCTAAAATATAAATTGAAAAATAGTTATTTAATCCATAATAGATAATTTTCAGTATATTCCTTCCTTCGTGCTCAAATACAGTTCATCTGGGGCCTCTGGTAAAAATTTCTTAATTTCTTCTCTTCAAAAAACTCGGGATTTTCTTACATGGAAACCATCTGACTGCCGTTTCAAAAAAGCTCGTAACTTCAGATATTTTGCCAAATCAATGTTATTTTTTATGGTCAGGGTATCTTTCAACATCGAATAGCTAGATCATAACGTTGAAGGTTTCAGTTTATTTGAAAGATCGGAAAAATAGGCAATCAGCACATTTTCAGAAAAAGATCCTACATTTTTATTCTGTCTATATTCCATGAATCTGCTGTATGTGAGTTCATATACAGTTCTTGGCTTATTCGGCAATAGATTCAATTCCAGACTTCGCGCAAGGTCTCTTATCTCAGGTGGTGTTAATGGTAATAACTAGTGCTGGACGATACCGACGTTTTCGGTATCGGGTACCGATACCAATCGAGGTATCGATACTTAGCGATGTATCGGGTCTGTGCACGGTATCGATTCTGAGTACTGGAATCGGTAAAGTATCGATAGGTAACGATGCTTTGGAATCGATACTTTGGAATCGGTACCTTGAATCGATACCTTGGAATCGATACCTTAATTCGATACCTAGGAATCAATGTTCATGACCCGTTTTCTAGGTATCGATTGTTTGATATCGGTTTCAAGAGATATAAAATTAATTTACCGATTCTACCATAACTACGGTATGAAATTTGCAATATCATGATATTTTTTTTTGTAATAATTATAGTTGTCATAATAAGGATATTTGCTACGCACAATAATAACATTTTTTTAAATATATATTATATAATATATATAATGCATACATACTTAAAAATTCTTTACTTAAAAAGTTTTTGCATCCTTTATGTACATTTAAAAAAATGCACAAAGGTAAGCTACCCGATACATCGATACTTGGAGAAGTACTGGAATCGGTAAAGTATCGATAGGTATCGATGCTTTGGAATCGATACTTTGGAATCGATACCTTGGGATCGATACCTTGATTCGATACCAGTATTCATAACCGTTTTCTAGGTATCGTTTGTTTGATATCGGTTTCAAGAGATATAAAATTAATTTATTGATTCTACGGTATATCTACGGTATGAAATTTGCAATACTGTGATAATTTTTTTTGTAATAATTATAGTTATGATATAATATGGATATTTGCTACGCATAATGTAAAATTCAACAATATCCTTTGAAATGTATACTATAATATATATATATATATATATATATATATATATATATATAAAACAGTCCTACATGTTTCGGCACATGATGCCTTTTTCAAGGAATATAAAATATAAATGACAGTATATTAATGACATACATTTGTAGGTCCTATGGATAAAATTATTCAAAGATACATTCTAATTGAATAATTTTATCCATAGCAACTACAAATGTATGACATGAATATACTGTCATTTATATTTTATATTCCTTGAAAAAGGCATCATTTGCCGAAACATGTAGGACTGCTTTAAATATATATATTTTGAAGTAAAACCAGAGCTTAAATCGCCAACAAATTGAATTTACCATAACATACAAAGTTCACGAAATAATTATCTATATAATCTAAACTCAATCAGTTGGCGATTTAAGGTCTGGCTTTACCCCAAAGTATATATATTTAAAACAACCCTACATGCTTCGGCAATGATGCCTTTATCAAGGATAGAGTAAAATCGCTTTGGGAAGACACCAATCTGCGCGAGCGAATCGCGCAACCTGAGTATTAACGCCCTCAAAAACATAGGTCGAGCTGGGTCTAAATTAGCGCGCAATTTAAAATTCGAATTTTACGTAAAACGTTTTGTATTTTTATTTCGTGTGCAGCGGAAACAACATATTTCATTTATTATGTTCGTTTGCCATGAAACATAATTTCATAAACACATTCTATTGTCTGAATGAATAATAAAGCGTTATTATTTTATTTATTTTCAAGCGGGATTTTTAACAGAGATACAACCAACAATTTCTGGTTCAATTATTTATTTTCATTAAAATTTAAACATTTACATATATCACAGTTTTTCTTCTTTTACCAAGATTTTATTCATTATATTTGTAAATTTATGAATATTCATTCGGAGTAAAAATAATTTACCATTCATATTTCTCTTTTTGATAAAATTGAACACGTTATGAATGATTTCCCGTGATTGTTCTGCTATTATTTGTCTTTTTTTCACTGGTATTTCAACATCTGCTGGATCACGACATCCAGATGTGGACGGTAAACTAGACATAATAATCTATAACAAATAAAGTACATGTTTCAACAAATCCTATTAAAAATTCATGAAAAATAATGTAATACCTACAGATATAAAGGCCTTCTATTCCAAATAGTTGTGAAAACAACTGATTTTGTAATAAAATAAACTCAAACAACTGATTTTGTAATAAAATAAACTCAAACAACTGATTTTGTAATAAAATTAACTCAAAGAACACGATCGACACCTTACGGACGCTAGAAGACAACTTGAGAATATTACAGTCAATGTTATTCGGCCTGTCTATACATGCAAGAACTATGTCTTTCTCTCTCGTTTGGGGTACACTTTTCTTTATAAGTTCCAAATTGGTTTCTGCGTCAGTGTCTTTCCAAATTGACACTACTCTATAATATATATATATATATATATATATATATATATATATATATAACATTTGATAAATTATTGGAGTTTATCGGCTTTATTATATGAAATATTTACAAATATTAAATTAGAATGTATGTAATTGCAGAGTAAGTGGGGATGTAAACATTGCTGTCTACAAATTACAAAGTAAATCATACGAAATTTTTTATTTGAAAAATATGGTCTACGTTGGGACTCGAACCCAAGTCTACAGCTATCCGGGCTGTCGCCTTTACCACTAGTCCACAATAGACCCAGGTTCAAGCCATATAGAAATGCATTATAAAGTAACAGTGTTAATGAATCAGATGTCAGTTATTGAATGTAGATGTCAAGCTGAAAGCAGAAGTCAGTTTTGAAAGCTCATGTCAGTTTTGATAGCAGATGTCAGTTAGTGAAAGCAAATGTCAGTTATTGAAAGCAGATGTCTGTTTTGAAAGCAGGTGTCAGTTATGAAAGCAAACGTCAGATTAGAAAGCAGATGCCTATTTTGAAATTAGATGTGAGTTACTGAAAGTAGATGTCAGTATTTTGAGAGCAGATGTCAGATTTGAATGTTTGAAAATGCTAATTATTACTCCATAGCTGTATGAGTGTTTAGATAATTTCTTAGCCGTACGGCTAAGAAATTATCTAAACACTTATATATATATATATTAATATATTTTATATCCTTGATAAAGGCATCATTGCCGAAGCATGTAGGGTTGTTTTAAATATATATACTTTGGGGTAAAGCCAGACCTTAAATCGCCAACTGATTGAATTTACCATATCATACCAAGGTCACTAAAAAGTTAAAAAGTTATTGCATCCTTTATGTATATTTAAAAAATGCACAAAGGTAAGCTACCCGATACATGGCTACCCGATACATAGCTACGCTATACATCGCTACCCGATACATCGCTACCCGCTACATCGCTACCGGATACATCGATACTTAGCGGGTACTGGAATCTGTAAAGTATCGATAGGTATCGATGTTTTGGAATCGATACTTTGGAATCGATACTTGGGAATCGATACTTTGGAATCGATACCTTCGTTATCTGAGGTATCGGGAAATCGATACCAGTTATGGTATCAGGTATTGGACGATGTATCGATACTTCGCCCAACCCTAGTAATAACTCATCTTCACTTTCAATTAGATCCTTTTCGAATAGTTACTTGACAATTTTTTTAAATTGACAATAACATTAAAGTGAACAAACAATTCAACAAACCTCATCAGCTGTAAACATAGTAACGAAGAGCCAGTTACCTTTGTTAAAATAATTTAATTATTTGGATATTGATAATGAAACGTAATTAATAAATATAAAAAAGACGATTTTGCGTGATTTTAAACTTTAAAATACGATCTAAACGAACACCTGTAATCATTATAAGAAATCAACTCGTTCATACTGGAAACGAGGAATAAGCCTGATTTACGGTAAATTTGTTTGCAATTAGATTTTCTACAAATGAAACAGATATGCAATATACATGTCTGTAACTGTGCACATGGACTATACACCTCGTATTTTCCAGCATTTACTTCTTCTTAAGACACGTGTTTCTGCCATCTACTATTAGGCGTTATCAGTTAAGCTAGTGAAGTAAATAAAGCTTAAATCGACCCATAATGTATAGCAAATTTTGTCCTATCAGGTGGCACCATATAATCTAGTGACATCTGAAGGACGAAAGAGACTATGCCGAAAGTGGCAACCCTTCCCTTGACCGGCTATGCCGGTACAGAAGGGAAGAAAATACGTATATAGGTGTAAGTCCATTAACACGATGCCAGATGGCAGCAAATATACGAAAAAAGACACGTGTTTCTGCCATCTCTGATAGGACAAAATTTGCTATACCTTATGGGGCGATTTAAGCTTTATTTACTTCACTAGCTTAACTGATGACGCCTAATAGTAGATGGCAGAAACACGTGTCTTAAGCAGAAGTAAATGCTGGAAAATACAAGGTGTATAGTCCATATGTACAGTTACAGACATGTATATTGCATTTCTGTTTCATTTGTAACAAATGCGTAATACGTGCTTAACGTATTGATATACTTAAACCTTTTTTCGTATATTAGATTTTCAATTATTCTTTTGAATAAAAAATTAAAAACCCTTACCACAATAGAATTCTATTGTGGTAAGGATTTTCAATTTTTTATTCACTTAAAAGCCACAGTCTCCGATTTTTCAATTATTCTTTTCTTTGACATTTTTGAAACAACTATTTAGTTATTTGTTCTCACGTATAATATATGCGTGTAATATAATATGTCAGATCTGCTTATGGTAACGAAACGAAGTCGGTGATTGCACGTCTCTTTAATCTTTATCACATAGTCGCGTGCATTATAAAATTAATGTACCTTAAAGTGTATTTGTGACATGAAACAATTCTACTAACACGAAATCTGTGGTCTCCGAATTGTTGATTAAGAAGTCGTTGGAACAGCAACAATCTCGAATGAATATTACAACACCGCGAAATATCAAGCTGTGGATGTAGAGTTCCCGCCTAGCGCAGTAAATTTGTTTGAGCCAGTCTCTTTCGAGACGTGGAAGAATAGTTACATACGGAGAGCGTTTGCGGTCGCTCCCATCTGTGCTCGTCTAAAACTGGATTCACGACACGCTACCGAAAACTCACTATTTTAATACCCATGAAATGAATTAAATTCGGTATCAAATGTACAAGTGCATCAACATGTGGCGTTTTTGCATTTTGTTTTTGTTCTTTTTCGCGGTTCACGGACAGCGAAAGAATTACTCCAATTTTCCATGTCCAGCGAAATGCATGTGCAATCAACGTAGCGTACGATGTATGCAAAAGGATTTGGCCGAAGTGCCGAAAGTTCCCTCACACATTGCATTGCTGTAAGTAATAGTTTCTTGCCATTTAATCAATCTTACTTATATTGGATTCTTGTTCTCAGAATCAATTTTAATTGTATGTAAGTCTAAGATTATAAAGTTTATAAAGTGTTTATATACTACATGCGTAGGTAATAATTCTAACTTTCTATTGTAATTGTAATTGTTATTAACATGTATGTTAATATAAAAGTTAAAGACATGATTATCAATATTATCAAGAAAGATTAAGCAATGTGTATGTTTATTATTTTATATTTTAATACGTATTAACTAAATATTTTCACAACGTTTTGAATTAAATTTATTAATCTAAATTAAATGAAAATAATTATATGAAACATGTGCAATGTGCACAGATCGTGCGTATTTTTTTTAAAGTTTGGCGCCTAGCCTTTCGAGCTATATGCGAAGATGCTAATCAAATAAGAATAAAAGATCACTATTTTATTTACCAATCGAAGCGTGAACAGTTAACTTCAATTCAAAACTCTGCCTAGCCCACTATAGTGATATGTTATTTAATCAAGGAAGTATAATAATGTTATATGATTTGTATGTATTCCCGAATAAATTAAAAATATTAAAGAACCGATAACAGTGATAACAAAAAACATTAAATTAACCTAGAAAATTCATAATTTTGTTGATATACTTTTTAACAACAAAGTTATAAGTTTTCTGGCTTTATTTAATGTTTTTCGAATAAAATAAAGCAACAAAGAAAACATATTTTGCATATAATCCGCGCTTTAGTAATACGCGCATATACATATAATTTTCATCTTTTCGTATTTCTAAGTTTACTTGGAATGCAAAAAAACCTTTTTTCATTATGTCTGCTAGTGATTTCTAATTATATTTATGCAATTTAAGAAGTATTCTGTTTTACATTACTTATGTAAATTGCATAGTTCAAGTAAATCTAACGAATATGCATACTTATATGTGTCCAATTATTTGGGTAATTATGGAAATGAGTTATTATTAAAAGTCGCTTTCTGTTTTACTATTATACGCCTATATTTTTATTTAGAGAAATAATTTTACTGTACGATAAATGTAATTATTATATTTTGGATTTTTAGAAATAGAATGAAAACCATTTTTTTTTATAATGTTATGATTAATACTATGGTTGCTAATATATTCAGAAAAGTATAAGTTGTTTTTAAAGTAAAGCATAATCAGAAAAACTAAGAATAGATAATTACCGTTCGACAAAAAAGGACCCCTTGCTTTAGATGCTTAATTTGCTGTTTTACCTCTGACAAAGTAACGAGCGTTCAACTAAATTTTACTTCGAAGTTGCCCATGGAAATTATACGTATATCTTAGCTTTTTACTTAAGTTCTTAATATGAATTTTGTTGGTTATGAACTATTTGAATGACATGATAAATGTCAAAATAATAAAATTAAAATATTTAACTAAATGAGATAAGTTTATTTGCAACAAACAAGTAACATTTTATAAAAATTGTTGAAAGTGGCCACCACCTTGTTCGAGACATTTCTCACTTCTCTTCTTCTGTCATCGATTTCGTTAATTCTTTCAGCAATTCTGATTTGAAGGTCTGCAAGATCAGCCATCTGTACCCGAAAAATTGAGTTCTTTAAAAAAGGCCACAGAAAAAAAACACAGAAAAAAGATCTTGGTGGAAATTCATGTTCGGCGTTTAAACTTATCAACCAATTTTGATAAATTTGCCGTATCATATTAATTGTTTCACCAGCTGTGTGCGCTCTGGCTCCGTCTTGTTGAAAGTAACCCTAATTTATTTCTTCTTCATTAAGCTGTTCAATAAATGGCATAATAATTTCTTGTCGATACCTGTCTCCTGTTAAGGTACCGTTAAAGAAAATAGGGTCAATGATTTTCCTTCGACTAGGCGCACACCATACACCAATTTTCTGTGGATGAAGTGAGGTTTCAACATAAAACTCATGTGGTTTCTCAGTATTCCACATCCTTATATTTTGTGAGTTAACATATCCATTCAGATAAAACCATGATCCATCAGAAAAATAAGTTTTATCAAGAAAGTCATTATCTAAATTATTTAAGAACCACTGACAAAATGTTGTTCTTCTAGGATAGTCAATTTATTTTATTTCTTGATAACAGGTCATGCGATATGGAAATAAATGTCAATCTTTTTTCAAAATTGTATGACAAGTGCCAATTGATACACCCACTCGTTGAGATAATACTCGTATGGAAGTTCGTGGTGCATCATTCATAATTTGCGTTACATCGTCAACTAGCTCTTCCGTACGTTTTTTCGGCCGGCCACTGCCTTCTTTCCGTATAACACTCCCTGTTTCTCTGAAAACCTTAGTGCAACTGTGTACCGAAAACTATCAATATCAAAGGCGAAGTTTGGAAACATTTCTAAATTCGTCTAAGCATTCTTCAATAAAATAGTGCCATTGTCCGTCAATCTTACGTCCGTTTCGAAAATAAGATTCAACCATGAATGATTTGTGTTGAATAGTTTTAAATCAATTTTAAGTTACAAAGCAATTTAAAAAAAGTTCCAATTAAGTATACATCAGAATAGTCTGTCAAATTGACAACTGATGCAAATGTAAATAGTACAAGTTACGACAAACATTTTTATTGTCATGGACTACTAGAGGTAAAATTTATTTGAACGCACATTATATATATTTGTATATACATATATATATATATATATATATATATATATATATATATATATATATATATATATATATATATATGGTAAACCTAATCAGTAGGCGATTAAAGGTCTGTATATTACTTTAAAATATATGTATTTAAAAAACTCTACATGTTTCGGCTGTATACGCCTTTTTCAAGAGAATACAAAATATGAATGACAGGATATAAATGTCAAGTAATTAAGTTATCTAAATCTAATCTAAATCTTTATCTAAAACACTTTCAAACTTACACTCATACACTCATTTCTTGCGTCTTCTATCGAACATAGCTGTGCGTGTGTATCTTTCACACTTAATTACTTGACATTTATATCCTGTCATTCATATTATATAATTATTATTATTAATTATATAATCTTTATCTAAAACACTTTCAAACTTACACTCATACACTCATTTCTTGCGTCTTCTATCGAACATAGCTGTGCATGTGTATCTTTCACACTTAATTACTTGACATTTATATCCTGTCATTCATATTTTGTATTCTCTTGAAAAAGGCGTATACAGCCGAAACATGTAGAGTTTTTTAAATACATATATTTTAAAGTAATATACAGACCTTTAATCGCCTACTGATTAGGTTTACCATATCATACCAAGGTCACGAAGTTATTATATATATATATATATATATATATATATATATACACACATATATTGTAGTAGCCCCTGAAAGGAATGTGGATGAAATAATTCCATAACAGGATAATGTCCCACGTTTAGCCGGCCAAAATATGTAGTAAACTGTACTTAATTCAAAAATACAGTTCTAAAGATGTGCGACCAATAAAATATATCCTGCAGAATGAGGAAATTTACTACATTCAGGAATTATATTGATGAGACTCTTATAAATTAATTATTTATCTCAGGCGTGTGAAGTAGTCCCTTTAAAAGCTGAGGAAATAAACATATATTAAAAAAAAACCTTTATTGATTTTATCAATTTAAAGGGATATATATCGATCACTTAAGCCGTTTGTCATACATGCTGACATCAGGGTAGAAAGAACTTACTGTATGAAATCAGCAAGATCGTCATCTTCTTTAAAACAGGTAGACCAAAAAAAACCTTTTAACATATATCTGAGGTATATAATAATGATAACACTTCTTTTTCAAACAAAAGAATATAAAACATTTATTTTAAATCCAAGAATACTAAAAATGTAACAAATACAGGAGTTGGATATGGAATACCTTAACAGGTCGGTATTTGTTTTCAAAACTTTTACTTTAAATAATAATTATACAACAATAACCTAAATTAATTTATTCTTGCAGGAAATGTAAAAGAAAAAAACGTTTGATTGTTTGCTTCAAAGGCAATATAAATTTTAAAACAACTAAATCAGGAATCAAAACTTTATAATACAACAGTGTACTGATAACAGTGATAACCGAAGTGTTCGGAGAAAGAATAACCTTGACGAGGTAATTCAAATCTAAATTGAACCATATCAATGAAAGTTAGTTCTTGAATGAACTGTAAACTTTGAATTAATATATATAGAACAACACAATTGACATATGGTGTTTTCTGAATGGTTTACTTGAATCATACAGTTACGATTATTTGTCTAGGTATATCAATCTGTTTTAAAATAATTAACAAATGATTTTTCTTTGATGAATGTAATTTAAGGTACCTTCTAAATCAGAATACGGAGTTAGGTCAGGAAGAAGGGAAGGATCTCGGTGTATATCTTCAGAAATTTCTGGAAACTGGAAAAATTCCTCGTTTTTCTTACAATCTGAAGCCGAATGACTTCAGCAAGTCTGGTATTCAAAAAATTGATGAGTCTGGTACCAAAATACGGTTATTTCTTAGTTTAAAGCAATATTCTCTAAATTTCCATTCAGGCTGCCATTAAAATTTTTAATTTTAAAATGATGCTTATATTGATAATTTATTAAATACTTGATTTACGCCGTTCAAATGATTTTCAATTGATAAATTAAACTTTCCAATATCTTTTGGATATATTTTTAAGTACTTTTAGCCGTTACAATATTTTTAATCTTTATTCTTAGAAAATGCGGACTAAGAAAAATGCTATAATTTTGCGGAATATGGCGTCCGTATCTTATGGGCTCTATACTACTACCCTTACAAAAAGACGACGATAAAAAAAACAAATAATGTCCCCTTGAAATCTGCTCCACAACATACCATTGGTTTGTTTAGAATCAACGGAAATGATGCGGAAATTCATAATTTGAATAAATATCCAAATTTGTATTACAATTTCCTTCAGAATGAATTACATACTTACAACTAATTATTTAAAATTAGATATTAAAACTATTCAAAATACTGTATTTATATTTCCCTTGTTTTCTTTTGATTATATTTAGTCTTAATAAATATTTAATTATAATTTTTTAATTTTTCAAAATTTTATTTAGTTTTAAATCAAGAAAATTCAATTATGTATATTGTTTGAAGTAATTTGCCTCACAACAATATATATATATATATATATATATATATATATATAAATAACGTATTATCGACCGTACTATATTGGTTAAAATAAATTAAAAACGGGCAAGCGATTTGTCAATTAAAACTCCTTTATTTATGATCTCTATATTTTGCAACGAGTTTGCTGCTTCTTCTGGAGATACTACCAGATTAACGAAAAAAGGCATCAAATACATTAGTGTATAAAGAAATAGTAAAATACTCACAGAATGTAGAGTTCAAGAGAAGAAAGTGACGTACACGGTCATTAAAATTGATTAAATTTAAAACATTAATGTAACTATCGATATAAGGTGTCACATCAACCTTTAAAAAACATGTATATGTAAAAGTTAAAACATGAAAAATAAATAATGTAAAACGAAACATATAGCAAAAAAAGTCACAAGAAAATGAATACCAAAAAAACAATGCACTATAAATTTAACAATACAAGGACCAAATAACAAAAAAAATTGGGATGGTCAACTAACCGCCAAACCAAGTATATTGAAATAAATTATACTTAGTCCGTTAGTACCAGATCTATAATTAACGTTATTTGTGTCTCTGTTAATGTGGACCATTTCTGAAAAGGTTCTTTTTTATGGTTATTTTCAACATCTAAAATCTTAACGTCAACAAAAAAAATTGAATGTATGGTCACAATCAAGTGCATGGTCCACCAATGCACAAGATCTCTTTTCAATACGGACATCACTTTTATCCTGTGTGATGCGCTGTTTTAGCCATTGCCATGTTCGACCTATGTAAACGTCACAACAATGTGAACATGGTATCCTATTGACAACATAACTATTTAAAAATAAAGGTATTATGTCTTTGATTTTACTATATAACTTCTTCAAAGTATATGTGTTATATTTAGCTGTTTTAATTAATGTTATTAAATTGTTTGAAATGTGATACAATTGTATGAGTAAGACCACCAATGTATGAGATTTTTTTGTAAATCACACTGTATGCAGGAACGTCCTCAGTAGGGCCATCATAAAAGTTTGAGCTATATATCAATTTATTAAGTATGTGCTTAGGATAGCCATTGTCGATGAAGATGCTGAAAAGTTCTTTAAGATTGTCATTTAGAAAGGTTTCATGGCATATATATGCTATTCTGTTTCTCATAGCTATAACGGTGTTATACATCTGATTGAGAGGATGATGAGAATGATAATTAATGAACCGATCAGATTAAGTTAAATTTCTTTGAAAACTTCTGAAAAAATTATAAAGCAAGAAACATATTAGAAAAAAAAATTCCAAATATTATAGAACAGACATAAATAACCTCTCAACAATATTCCTGCCCATTATATTACCCCCCCCCCCCCCTCGCCCGTACAATGTATAATAAAACAAAAAATAAAAAACACATCTCTGAGAACAGTGTAAACCAACGCCCCCTCGTATGGTGGTGACACTGCAAACATTTTCACACGTCTAAACCAACAAGATACACGTACTTTAGTTTCATTTAGAATTGGTAACGGAAACAAATACATTACATATTAACAGCACAATTTTAATGCAAGTAGTTTTAATTTAACATTGAAATCTTTTAATTTTTTAACATTTTTAATAAATATTACAGTTTTGGAAAAGGCACTATATATAGTACTGAAAAATCATCATTAATTATTATTATAATTTGTGATCCGATTGTATAATCATGTGTTTGTTTGTGGCTGTGCAGTGGGATCGCCCATCTTGAGTGTTATTGTGTATATAACTTTAAACCCACATTTTTTAAAAGATACGTAGATGATTGCATCATTTGCATCACCTCTGATAAAACAGAATATACATATACTAAAGAAATTTAATTCATATAATCCAAAACTACATAATAAAAAAGAAAACATTTCAAAAATTAACTTCTTAGACTCGCACCGGAAAAAAGATCTTACCAAAATTATACCACAACTGCATCTGATCGTTTTCTAAATTTTGTTTCATACCAATCAATGTCACACAAAAATAATATAATAACGGGATTTATTAATAGAGAAACCAACCCAGACTTTTATGACAAACGAAAGATTCTCTACAAAAAAATAATTATCCCCTACCATTCATTAACAAAATCATAAAACAAACATTATATCAACACTACAACACAAGCAAAA
Organism: Melolontha melolontha; assembly: GCA_935421215.2. Lineage (NCBI taxonomy): Eukaryota > Metazoa > Arthropoda > Insecta > Coleoptera > Scarabaeidae > Melolontha > Melolontha melolontha. Next base: position 217,282,396 of record OW285235.1, read on the forward strand.
TAAATACCACAAAGACCAAGGAAAACAATCCCCAAACTACTTCTAAATATGTCCCAATACTTTATATAAACAACCTGTCAGAAAAAATATACAAAATCTTAACACCATTTAACATAAAAGTAGCTTACAAATTCCAATAATTTCAACAACCTATACTGAAAATTAAAAGGCAATACCTACATTAAAGAAAACACGTTATTTATGAAATTCCATGCAATGACTGCGAAGGTGTATCCATCGGCCAAACAACACAATATTTACAAGACCGCATGATTACATTTGTAAAAAACAACAAAGCAAAGAATAATCTAGAAAGCATCAATTTCAATGAATGACCGAACCGATTGAAATAATTTGTCAGCAGTATACCTACCCATTATATAAACACCCCCACAACAATATAAACATCACAAAAATAAAATAAAAAAATGCATGTCCGAGAACAGTTAAACCAAATACATCACAATATATTAACACTACAAAAATTTAATGTGAGTAGATTTATTATAATATCATCTCTTACCTTTCTTAACATTTAAATAAATTTTACAGTTTTTGAAAAGGATACTATATATAATTTCGAAACGTCAAATTATATATTGTTTTAATTATAAAATATTAAATTTAACTCGTATATTCAACTAAAAGGATAAGAAACGACTAATAATATGCAGTTAAAAGAGGGATTTTTAGGTTGAGATAGGGAAGATGATGACTTTCTTCGGCATTTCCGCTTTCAGTTTCTATCATATTACGACTTCTTTCAAAGTTTCAATTTCCAATTCTTAAATTGTGTTATCTGCATTCTGTATCTAATTTTCATGATTATGTTGGGTATAAATGAAATGGAGAAGTAGCGAAATAGAAAGAGTCGTATAGGGTATAAAATAACGACGTTAAGAATTTATTTATAAACAAAACAATTTAGTTTTTAAAGTGCATAATTTAGAGAACGGACACGCTTACCACCCAGTGCAGTACTGGCGAAAGGCTGTATTTCTAAAATATTTAATTTTATTTATATAATTGGAAAACGAACGGGTGGTGATCTATAAAATTACGAAATACATATTTATTTGTTGAAAAGTTGTATTTATAAAGTTTTTAATTTTATTTATATAATTGGAAAACAAACGGGTGGTGATCTATAAAATTACGAAATACATATGTATTTGTTGAAAAGTTGTATTTTTAAAGTTTTTAATTTTATTTCTATAATTGGAACATTTTTATTTGTTCATTTTGTCGTTCAAGTTGAGCAAAGGAGTATTAATATTGACTAGCAATAGTTTCTCAAGGTTTTCTTCTGTCAATTTTGTTCTCTTTGAATTAAGTACATCCTTATAAATAGAAAACATCGTTTCTACATCGCAACTGGTTATACGTGCATACTGGAAATATTCTTTTATTTCTTCATATTTAGCCGTTAGATTTTGTGGAATTGTCTCCATACATAATTGCTGCAATGTAATTAAATCTGGATTTCTATTAAGAATTGCTTCAAACTTTTGCCGAAGGCCACATCCGAAGTCACTTGGAATACTTTTCAAATTATTAACAGCCACATCTAATGTGGTTAATCCGTCATTTAATTTGAGATTTCGATTTTCAAAATAAGTGATTAGTTTTGGCAATTTTCCAAAGTGTTCGTGAAGAAAGTACAACTGATTTTTTAAATTTGGGATTTGTGTGAGCTCCTTGCACTCACCAATACTTCTAGCATCCTCCTTTAGCAGTGTTACGAAATGTTTTAGACTATCGAAATTCTCAGCATAATAACTAGTAGCTTCCAGCCATGTCCCCCATCTAGTTATTACTGGAGTGGGAGGCAGTGACAGAGATGGCGATTTTTCCCTGAAAAGAGCTACTCTCAATGGTGCTTTTCTGAAAACTTTTTTAAAAGCTGATACAAGTCTATCAACTTCCGGAAAAGTGTCTCTGATATATTGACAGATTCTGTGGAGAGCATGTGCTACACAAGTAATATGCAGCATATTAGGATATGTTTTCTTCAATAAGTTATAATATTAAAGTTATAATAGTTATAATATTGGTTCGTTAATAAACTATTTTTTGTGCTATATTGTACTATTAGGGTACGAATATTAGTACTAATTACATATTAAACCCACAAAGCTGACGCGTAAATATACACTTCTAACAAGTTAATTAAAATTATATATATATATATATATATATATATATATATATATATATATATATATATGTATAATACATATATATCTACGTGATTATTTAGCAAAAGAAGGTGATACCTTGCAAATATTTTGCATTCGCATATATTGTTATACACTATACACATTCTTGTTCCTAGAAAGAATGTAGGAAGTGGTGTAGTAATTATATGTAAATCTTCTCGTCTCTAATTTTAATGCGTTTCTATTTGAGATTCCAATTTAATCGGTAATTACTTTGTAAGAAACTCAATTAAATATATTCATTAGCGCACCTGATTGTTGTATCAAGTTCTTGTTTTATAATGCAGCAGTTGAACATGTATCAACGCGCTTTGAATTTGCTATTATGATTTTATAGAATATATAGTTTTTCGAAAATATAACATACTTTTAAACTAGTTAATAAACAAAAATATTTTTAAGAGTTTTAATTAGAAATTTTCGTAAAAATGTTAATGTTGAGTACGGGAGAAGCGGGTAATTGTACGCGACGGGTAAATGTACGCATCCCTATTCATTTTCTTTTAAAAATAATACCTTAAAGGACATCTAGCGCTGCTACTTATAACGTGTGATTACTGATTTTTGTTTTCTTCCACATTTAAAATTGTAGTCGTTGAGAAATCGAAATTTTTGTACGGCAATTAATATTTTATATGTACAAAATAAGAGGTAAGATTAACCAATTCTTGCTCTTTAAAAAAAATATATTAATGGAACTCTAACATGATTCTTTTTGTACATGTATATTAATGAAATACTGTGTATTTTTTAAAACTAAGTTAGTATAACAGAATTTGTTTAAACTCAGTCGATGGGGGCGCAGTGGCGGCTAGCGCATAAGCGCTGCAGTGCTGCAGAGCTCCCAAAAAATTGGGCGGGCGAACCTGTATTAGTTATAACTAGTTTTCTTTTACATAATTTTTCCGACATTTCTGATGTTTATAAAAGCGTAACATTGTTATGAAAATTATCCCCCTGTATATCAAAAAATTTGCATATTTTTCTACATCATCCTGTAGAGGACATCAAACCCTACAATTTGACACCTCAATCATCAAAATCTGACAAGTAGAAGCCGAGATATTCGCTTCCGAAATTCCAAATAATATTCAATAGACGACCAATGGAATAACCAACCTAATTCGCGCGATCGCTCACTTGTTCCTTATCTGGTCCACACGAGCGTGCGCTCAGAGCTCTGTCAAACACCCGCGCGCACCCCGCTACCCCCGCTGGTGTCTAAAACCAATGCGTCATTTTAGCAGGCCTGGTCGCTGCATTAAATGCAGCGAAATGCAGTGCATTTATTCCAGCGCGGAAGGCGATATGATTCGGTCTACGATAGGTCCAACTCGCAACGGGCCATAGGCAACAATATACGTATGGAACGTAATGCGGTGTGACAACGTGTGTACGATGCCTATATTGAGTGACTTTCTTAAAATTTAAATTTATTTTGCAGAATTATTGATTTGTTTACTTTTATCTTTTAGAAAACGTTATTGTTTTTTTATTACTTAAAATTACTTTATATGAAAAATAGTATACCATAAAAGTGTAAACAAAGACAGTATACATTGAAACGAATATTCATTCAATTGTATTGTCATGAAATTGAATTTGTCAATCGTTGTTAAATTTGTTAGAATGAATAAATATTTATCGGAAAATAATAATACTTAAAGCAAACAAATAAGGTGTAGTGTTTTGTTATAGGAATGAGGAATGTATAATATCCATTTCTTCCTGCATATTGATTATGCAGCTGATGCTTTCGTAATATGCTCATATTTGTATTTCTACTATTATCGTGATGTTATTATAATACAGATACCAAAATCTCACGTAATATTTCCATCAGCCTTTTATTAACAATAAACAAGTAAAGTACAACTTCGTAGGTCGACAAACGCTCCAGTCTTCATTATCACTGTATTATACATGAACTGTAGGCTTAGTTTTTCGTAGAAATTGAAGTACGTGTCTGTTCCTTTGTAAAATTATAATAAGGGCAGGGGTTAATTTTATTCTGGCATTTTTAAAAATGCAGAGATCAGTTTTTCGACAGCATTCAGCTAATTACAATCTAAAATAAGCAACATTGTAACGTATTTTGGAATTGTGAATATCCGTAGGTAATAAGAAAAAAGGAAGTATAGTTTAATTACAACTGTAGCTTCCTCCTGGTTTGAAGGAAGTCGGTATGTATCGACCGAAGTATAAGTTGAAATAATACAAATATGAGCATATTACGAAAGCATCAGCTGCATAATCAATATGCAGGAAGAAATGGATATTATACATTCCTATAACAAAACACTACACCTTATTTGTTTGCTTTAAGTATTAGTATTTTCCGATAAATATAAATATCTATTCATTCTAACAAATTTAACAACGATTGACAAATTCAATTTCATGACAATACAATTGAATGAATATCAATGTATACTGTCTTTGTTTACACTTTTATGGTATACTATTTTTCATATAAAGTAATTTTAAGTAATAAAACAACAATAACGTTTTCTAAAAAATAAAAGTAAAAAAATCAATAATTCTTCTAAATAAATTTAAATTTTAAGAAAGTCACTCAATATAGGCATCGTACACACTTTGCCACACCGCATTACGTTCCATACGTATATTGTTGCCTATGGCCCGTTGCGAGTTGGACCTATCGGTATTTAATATTTTCGCGACTATTTTTACGGTGCGGCGAGTTTAACGTAAAAACAATAATATTAGAAACTCTTATTTTTTTGTGTGACAATTGACAATCGTTCCAGAAATCCATTACTTCAGTGCGGAAGGCGAAGAAAGCACGATAAGATCGATGGGAGACAACCTCTTACTGCCTGTGCAAGGTAAATTTTTTTGTAAAACTTGCAGAACACCTTAAAATTTTTAGCACGAGCCGCCACTGATGGGGGTTTATATTCACACTGCGTACAAATACCTCGCCAATTCTAATTTGGATTTTAGGGAGTGTTCAATAGGGAATGTGACATTTTTACTTCAATATAATCGCATTACTTCAAATGAAATAGCGGAAACATTCTACAAAGCCTATAAAAATGTCGCGATAATACAAACAGGCGAATCAGGTGTCAGGTTGTCTGGTATTTAGCCGTTTAGTGCCAATCAATTTGGAGAAGAGGATTTTTCTGTTTCTAAGTATTATAATGTGATTGAAGATCTCGATGAATCAGTGAATGAAACTGAATCCAAGTTATATCCTTCTATCCTTATATTCTTCATTTAGGTTGATCGATCGGTGAAACAAGCTGGAACACGCGAATATGAATTTGGAATGTGTTTGAAAAACATCAAAGAAGCTAAAGTATCTGGAGTAATTCAAGTTATTTCACGTCTTTAAAATGGAGAAAATGAAGTTTCTGGTCCTTTTAAGAGCTCATCTGTTGAATCTAATGTTATTTCTATCCAGACCATTTCTTCACTTCCGACTCTGAAACCAAAAGCTAAAAAGAGGCAATTCATAAATACATAATCTCCCAAATGTTAACATCAACACACAATAAAGACATGTTACGAGTAGAACAAGTTGAGCTAAAGAGAAAGCAAAAAAGCATGCATTAGAAACAAAAGAGCAGATCGAAAAGGAATGGGTCAAACTAATGACACAACTTCTGAAATAAAAAATACATCGGTGATGAAGAAACCGATGAAGACTTGGAAGATATTTCTAACTTGTGTAATGATTATCAACTAGATAATGTTAGCGATTATGACGAAAATGAAATTTGTATTATATGCGGAGACGTTAGTCGCAAAAACTAAATTTGATTTAGGTGCAGTCTGTGTCTGAGATGGGTCCACTAACTTTGTCCAGGGTGGGACACTTCAGAAGGATATGTATGCGATACAAAATAATTGTTTCGACTGTTCACTATTTTATTTTATTATTAAAATTTTCTTAAACGTGTTATTATTTTAATTATATTACATTTTATTTTCAAAGGCAAGCCAATGCGATTGTCCATAAGCATAATTGCCCCACACCTGCGTATAATTATCCACCCTTAATGTGTTATTGTATGCAGAAACATTTAGAAAAAATAATTTTTCCAAAACTGTACTCACTGTCTGTCGTTAAATGGTGAGATAGTTAATATGATTTTATAAATATTTATGAAATCTTATAACAATAATACGTATAGTTTAGAAAATCCTTTAGGTTCGTATAACTACTCGCCCTTACCCTATAGGTTCATTTAACAATTATTTGATAATCTGAAAGAAACTTTACGTGTGTAAATTACTCCTCCAAATAACGGAACCTTTTCTTAAATATAATATTAACATAAGAAAATAATTTAAAATATAAGATTCTTAAACTTTTAATTCATTTTATTAATGACATGATGTATTATATGACATTATTTTAAATAAGGTCTTTCTAAAATTCGGTCACCACCATTCTTTTTAATGCTGTATAATTTACAGTGTATCTGCCAATCTTTATATTTTTAATCTAAAACAGGGTCGTTAGTCGTTATATCAATTAATCAAAATGTTAACAAGTTTGTAGTATCGACCGTCCTTTTTACTGTCGTCAGTATGTTACACCTTCTTGCTTTCAATAAATATATGTAAGGTTTTGTGTCTTTTAAGTTTTTTACTTTTATAAACATTATCTAAATTCATAATTAATTTTTCACATCAACCTTTACAAAAGATTCTGCTATATTCAATTTAATGGTCCGATCCCTTTATCATTCTTTCGGGTTCCGAAGTGTAAATTGTATCCATTATTATTTAATATATATTTAAGCAACCATCTGGTCCGCTTATATAGATGATCTGAAGATCTGTGATAATGTAAGTCCTCCGTCAGATTGCGTACTTTTACGAAAATAATTGAATTCAATTAATGCTTGGTGTCAGAAGACCAAAATAATTCTAAATCTAGATAAGTGTTAACAAATCGGAGAGTGTGGCTTATAAGTGAATAAAATAAAATTAAAAAACCCTTACCACAATAGAATTTAATGATTCTAAATACGTATTTCTACAACCACGTTGTCATCTTCAGTTAACAAGGACGTTACATCGAATGAAACCAAAATGTCACCATCTTCCAGTCGACAATCTTTAACTTTCTGAATAAATTCTAAAGAATTATTGACCGATAAACTAACTGGTTTTTCTGGTAATTTTCTGAATTATGAATTATGAAATGTAGTATAATTTGGTGAGCCTGATCACGTTCTGATCCATTGGTTGGATAAGGGCTGTTACGTTTGGCGGAAGGTACATTGTTATGATTTGCCCATCTTCGCTCTGGAATTCATCCTCTGGGGGATGCGACGGAGCATTATCCAAGAGAAGTAATGCTTTTGTTGGAAGACCTTCTGATTTTAGAAAACGTGTGACCTACCAGTAGAACTCACTGTTTAATAAATTAAGTTTACATGCGAAACTTACCTGAGGAACAGAAGAATGGTGGAACCAAGTCTTAAAAATTGACTCTGTCATCCAAGCCGATTTAGAATTGTTATAGTCTACAGGAAGTGAAAAATTTCTAAATGCTCTTGGATTTTTGGCTTTGCCAATTACTAAAGGCTTGACTTTATGATTTCCACTAGCATTAGTACAAGCCAGAAATGTTAATCGCTGCTTTTATAGTTTCCTGCCAGGAGCTGTCTTTTCTTGGAATGAAACAAATGTCTTGTCTGAGAAGCTTCCAGTACAATGCTGTTTCATCAGCATTATACAGCTGATCCAGTGTAATTCCCAGTTGTTGAATTTTATCTTTTAACTGCACTTTAAACAGCTCTACTAGTTCTGGTTGGGATGAAAGTTTCTCTCCCGTAATTTTTAAATATCGAATTCCAAACCTTTTCTTAAAGCGTTGTAGCCAGCCATCACTGACACTAAATTCTTCATTTATATTATCATTGATTTCAAAATGTAACGCTTTCGCCTTTTCCTTTATCATATCCCCACTGACCATAAAATTTTTTTTTCGTTTATTCAAAAACCATTTGTATAACTTTTTCTCCATTTCTGGATGTTTAGATTCCTTTAAAGTTCATCTTTTACCTGGTCCTGTATACGTATCGGTTACTGCACGTAAAATTGCTTCTTCTTTGTTTTTTATCTTACATGCTGTGGATTTCGCTACATTATATTTTTTTGATAACACTTTTTGTCACACTTACACCTTTTTTTAACTCTTGAATTATAAGCGTCTTTTGATGGAGAGTCAAGCACGTTGGTTTTTTTGGTGGCATCATGAAATTCAATTCGACTTCAGCCTCTTCATGGTACGGTCGGATAACAACTGTACTGTGTATGCAATAAACGCAGTTATGTGTCCGAAAACTAGCGTCATAGAATACGGGAAAGTACAGCCGCATCACAGTATATAACTCGAACACAGCCCGGGGAAATATCGTCGCATGAAATATGTGTTTCCGTTATCGAATGTCGTTTTGTTCACGTTATACGGCCATCAGTGTTATGAAAATGTTTCAAAAAAATGCGAAAAATTGATCTTGCTGTTGTCCAGAGAATGATGGGACAAGTCAGAAGAAAACTAAGGAAAGTCGAAGATAATGGGCCACTATAAATAATTTGAAGGTTAAGAATTTATTGTTGTATTTATTGCTAGTTGTTATAATATATAATATAATTATAAAGTAAAACAATTTTTAATAAATTATCAACATCTAAAATTTTTTTCGAAAACTTTGGTATCATACCGTTATTTTCTAATTTATAAGAAAATATGGCATTCCATTAAGAAAAAATTGCGTATGACGTTACTGCTCTGAAGGAGATGACGTCACTAATAGGTGCAATAATTTAAAACCAGCGCAATTTAAAATAAAAGATGACCTGTTTTGGCGTTTTACAAAAATATCATTCATTTTGAAATTACCGAATTTATTTCATAAGTAGTTTCGACACCGTATATGTGCATATATATATATATATGCTTAACACGTCGGTCACTAGATGACACTGTTTACTCCAGATCCAATTGTATGTAATACACAATATAATCGCCTTATGTTTGATAAAAATTAATTTATAAGAGTCGTAGTGTCAAGTTTAAAATTATCTAAACGGAATTGCTACATTTGATGAATAATATGACCTATAAATATAAGAGCGAATGTTTCGAACGCTCTTTCAGAAATATAACACGTGTCAAAAATCTTTGTACATGTTTGCAAGGTAAGCATAGTTATAGCCAATCATAATAATTTGAATGGCTGATACATTTTGCTGACAATGGGTCTACTTGGTCGCTAAAAGCGCCTTTCACTTATATGAAAAGCTCGTTCTACCAATATCGGCGACCCCTTTTACCCGAAACTTTCAGTGTATATTGTTCCATGTTTCATTTGATTTGTGCTACTGTAACAGTGACCGTATTTGTACAGGCCGAACGTAGGATAAGTACATACGAATAAGAAGCAGTCTAAATTGAACGGTAAAATTACAATAGTATATACGCGATATTAGGATTAGTAATATAGGAACTCCGATAGTAACATTACAGTAGCGTAATTGTACCCCCGCAAGCCCCCGCGGTGTGGGAGCCCAAGGGTCGTAAGGGTCCAGAACCAAAGAAATTAAAAATGTGTCCAAAATATTACTTTGGCAATATTACGAGGATTGTTCGGAAACTACGTGGCCTATATACGAGGTGCATTCAAGTTCTAAGGCCTCCGATTTTTTTCTCCAGACTGGAAAGAGATAGAAGCATGTGCATTGTTTTAAAATGAGCGTGCGTTCGTTGTCAATACGTCACAGAGATGGCAGCACTGTACGGCAGATGGAATTGTAGCGGCAGCGTCGAGAACGAGAACTGTTTTAGATACTTAAAATGGCTACGTTTTCCTTACTTGAACAGCGTGCAATCATTCGTTTTCTGAATTTGCGTGGTGTGCCACCAATTGAAATTCATCGACAGTTGAAGGAGACATGTGGTGATGGAGTTATGGATGTGTCGAAAGTGCGTTCGTGGGTGCGACAGTTTAATGAATGCAGAACATCGTGTGACAACAAACCGAAACAACCTCGGGCTTGCACAAGCCGGTCTGACGACATGATCGCGAAAGTGGAGAGACTTGTTTTGGGGGATCGCCGAATGACAGTTGAACATATCGCCTCCAGTGTTAGCATTTCCGTGGGTTCTGTGCACACAATCCTGCATGACGACCTGAAAATGCGAAAAGTGTCGTCCAGGTGGGTGCCACGAATGCTGATGGACGACCACAAGACTGCTCGTGTGGCATGTTGCCAGGTAATGTTGACGCGCAACCAAGGCATGAATGGGACTTTCTTTTCGCCGATTATGACAATGGATGAGACGTGGATGCCATTTTTCAATCCAGAAACAAAGCGCCAGTCACCTCAATGGAAGCACACAGATTCACCGCCACCAAAAAAATTTCGGGTAACCGCCAGTGCTGAAAAAATGATGGTGTCCATGTTCTGGGACAGTGAGGGCGTAATCCTTACTCATTGTGTTCCAAAGGGCACTACGGTGACAGGTGCATCCTTCGAAAATATTTTGAAGAACAAGTTCCTTTCTGCATTGCAACAAAAACGTCCGGGAAAGGCTGCGCGTGTGTTGTTTCACCAAGACAACGCACCCGCACATCGGGCTAACGTTACGCAACAGTTTCTTCGTGAAAACAACTTTGAAGTGATTTCTCATGCTCCCTACTCACCTGACCTGGCTCCTAGTGACTTTGGGCTGTTTCCAACAAAGAAAGACACTGTCCGTGGCCGCACATTCACCAGCCGTGCTGCTATTGCTTCAGCGATTTTCCAGTTGTCGAAACAGACTCCTTCGCCGCGGCCATGGAATCATGGCGTCGACGTTGTGAAAAATGTGTACGTCTGCAGCGAGATTACGTCGAGAAGCTAGAACGAGTTTCATAGTTCTCGGGTGAGTAGTTAGTTAGAAAAAAATCGGAGGCCTTAGAACTTGAATGCACCTCGTATAGACGGCGCGAATTCGCAGGAATTTTCTTCACCATCCTATAGAATCATCCTTTAATAGGTTAAATATGACAAGCCAGAACCATCTGTCAGTTGGTCTGTTTTTGAGAGTACGCCAAAATGTCTGAGTTAAGAGCAGCGATAAAGTACTTTCATTTGAAAGGCTTAACACCAACCAAAATTAAAACAGAGCTGGATTCAACACTAAAAATCCGCTACTTCGGTTTCAATGGTTAAAAACTGGCCTGCCGAATTTAATCGTGGTCGTATGAGGCCAAATGATGAAACTCATGGTAGATTTACACAATAAGTTATTCGCGCTTCTGCAAATAATATGTTATGTTTATCCAAATACTATTTTTAAATAATAAACAAACGTGATTTTATTTCTTGAATTTTAAAAATTAATAAGGCATGCTTGAAAGGAGCCTATGCATTCAATTAGTATTGAAAATCTCAAAGAAGGACCAAACTTCATTGTTCGAAAACAACCTTAACAAATCTTATCATATTTTCAAACACACATAAAATAATGAGCTATTGGTTCCTTGAAAATGTATTTCTTTATTATCTCTTAGGCATTATTAGCTCTGTACTAACTAAACCAGGTCATGTATTCACAATATACATATCATGAACACGACCTCGTTGATATGATCTTACATCACATTGTGATCATCTTGTAATCAGGGCACTAGGCTAAGGGGACACACTCTAATAGCATATAACAAGACACTGAGAGGTCTCTACAGTCAGAGTCAGAGTCACAGTCACAGTGCTTCATATTTATAATGTAGTATTTACTGTTGTTATCGTTGTTGTTATCGTTATTGAATTATATGTTATTATTTGATCATTGTCCTGCATATTATTTATCACACTGATAAATCTGCTGTATAAATGGAACTGCCTCGGCAACAATGTTACCTCCGGGACCAGGTGACATTACATGGCGATTCTACCTTTGGTTAGATGATCAGATATTACATGGTGATCCTGCAATCCCATCATCTGATATTACATAGCGACTCTGCCATCCCACTTCTGATATTACATGGCGATCTTGCCTACGTCTGACATTACATGGCGATCCTGCCATCCCACTTCTGATATGACAGCTCTTTATAATGGAAAATTTTGATCAATATAACTTTTTGATGTACATACATAAATTTGAATATTTTTAAAAGAAATTTTTGCATTTACTCTCTTTAGTAATATGTTGCGTATGTTTGTATATGACAAGTCATATGGTTTGTATAAAACCCACACTGCCACTACGTAGTACGTAAGTACAAATAATATATTAATTAGCGTTCGATTACACGCTCTTGTTGTGTTAATTATTATTATAATAAAGTCAGTCAATGTTCATAATTATCGTATTCTACGAGAATTGTTCGGAAACTACGCAGCCTAACACAGAGATGGTGCGAATTCGTAGGAATCATCTTCACCATTCTGTAGAATCATTCCTTAATAGGTTAAATATGACAGTACAGAAGGATCTGTCAATTGGTCTATTCCGCGTCTTTGTTTTCATGGTTTTCATGGTTAAAAACTGGGTTGCTGAATTTAAGCGTGGTCATATGAGCACAAATGATGAACCCCGTAGTGGACATTCAAAAACTGTTACTGTTCCGGATATGATTGAAAAAGTGCACCGTATCGTCTTGGATGACCGTCGAGTAAAAGTGCGCGAGATAGCAAACATCGTAGGTATCTCAAATGACAGGTGTGCACAGAATTTTAACTGAAGAAAATATTCGGCGCGTGGGTGCCGCTTATACTCGAAAAAAATCCGAATCGTTGAGTGTTTTTCGCGACTTTTAGCACGCTTTCAACGCAACCAGAAGGACGTTGAAAGCCATTTCATTACCATTGATGAAATATAGGTCCACCATTATGCTCCCGTAACCAAAGGACAATCCAAACTATGGACAAAAAAAGGTCCTCCGCCACCAAAGGAGGCCAAAACGGTTTTGTGAGCATTAAAGGTCATGGCGACTGCTTTTTGGGATTCCCATGGAATTATCTTGGTCGACTACTTAGAAAAGGGGTAAAACAATAAATGGGGAGTATTATGCTTATTTGTTGCAATAATTAAGCGACAAAATCAAAGAGAAACGGGATCATTTGGCTCAGAAGAAAGCGCTTTTCCATCAGGATAACGCGCCTGCACACAAGTCTGCGATTGCAGTGGCAAAAATGCATGAATTGGGATTTCGATTAGTGCCTCATTCACTCTATTCCCCAGATTTGGCTTCCAGCGATCATCATCTCTTTCCAAACCTGAAAAAATGGCTCCGCGGTAAGAGATTTTCGTCTAATTCCGAGGTAATCGCTGCTGTAAATAGCTATTTCGAGAACTTGTATTGGTCAACCTGCAAAAATCAGGAGACTATATTGAATAATAAAATTTTTTTTGGCAAAAAATCTTGTTTTTGTATATTTTTACATTATAAAATATTACATAATTATATAAATACCGATAGGTCCAACCCGCTACGGGCCATACGCAACAATATACGTATGGAACGTAATACGATGTGGCAACGTATGTACGATGCCACTCCGCGTGCGCATACATAAGTCCGATGATCGAGAGCAATAGATTGCCCGTCATTCGTATCTAGCTGTGCAAACGTAAAGGTTGCAACAGTTGCAAGTTCAACTGTTTAGAATTTTCGAGACAATAACCGCTAGAAATCTCGAGGGAGTGAGGCGGGAGTTTTACAATAGGCTCGGCTATTGTTTGGGGAGAAAGGGAGAAAGGGCGGTATTTTCGAATCCTATATTTAGTGACTTTCTTAGAATTAAAATTTATTTTGCAGAATTATTGATTTTTTTACTTTTATCTTTTAGAAAACGTTATTGTTTTTTTATTACTTAAAATTACTTTTCCGTAGCAGGTAAGAATACAATAATAATAACTTGGAGATATAACGACCTTATTATATCTGAAACAAATGGGCAAATTACGTATACAGAAGGAATATGCAAACGACTATATCCTTGCGCGGTTTAAGTCTTACTAAATTCATAACTCTGCAATGTATGGTAATGTAAGCTACTGCGCGTAGAGGGGATTCGCTGTTGCCGCTTATTGCTGGGTATGGCCCGCTGAGAGCTGGTCCTATCTGTATATAATACACGTGCATTTTGCAATTTTGTACAATTTATCTTTTTCTAATCTCTTATGGCAATTTCTAATGTAAATGGGTTTTGTTTCCATCCAAATGGCGGTGATGTGCACTAAATGAGCGCATTATATTAAACCGTGGTATGTTTTACAGTCTTATCGTGTTAACACATCTGCATAAATAATGAAAGTACAATAATCCCTTAATATTCGCGAAGGTTACGTGCTAGAAAAACTTCGCGAATGTTGAGTTCATCTTTCTGTGTAAATTGTAAATTTTTTTTTTCATTACACAACGTTTTCAAACTTATATTTAATCTACATGTGTATGTAATTATAGTTTAGTAAATTATTGCTTGTTGAGGGCAGAAAATAACGAGTAATCTGGGATTGCTTGGCCGATTGCGACTGTAACTTCTCAAGTTCGATATAACATCACAGCCTCGCTTTCTCTCTTAAACTTCAAACTTCGAACAAGGAACGAATCAAATTCAAGAGCTTTTTCAACAAGTTGTTGTAAGATTAAAATTTATCTTAGGTGTTTTGACGAGAACTTCTTGTCTGGAGTGAACACATGTTAAAAAAAGATAAAGAAATGAAATGCGGTAACCTTAACCTTCTTCGAAGTTCTGTTCTTTGTCTTCTATCATCCCCAATAGCTCTTTTTCGGTTAGGCCGTTTCCGTGAAATTCTATTAGATTATGAATTTAATCTTGCCTGATATCCTCAAATCCATCATCCCCGATTTGATGGGCAAGTTCCATGATCTCTTCTACTTGCTTTATTGTAGCCGGAAGATGGTTCTATTTAACAACAACTTCCGGTCACACAGAAGAAAGTGCTTTTCTATCAGAATAACGCGCCTGCTCACAAGTCTGCGATTGCAGTGGCAAAAATGCATGAATTGGGAGTTTGATTAGTACCTCATTCACTCTATTCCCCAGATTTGAAGAAATGGCTCCGCAGTAAGAGATTTTCGTCTAATTCCGAGGTAATCGCTGATGTAAATAGCTATTTCGAGAACTTGGATTCATCAAACTGCAAAATCAGGAGATTATATTGAAAAATAAATTTTTTTTTGTCAAAAAGCTTTTTTTTGCTAGGCCAGTATTTTCCGAACCACCCGTAGACTCGCCCAATTTCATTTAATTCGTAGACCGGTTAAATGAAATGGAGCTAGATATTCATAATTGCATTGGACAGGGATACGATGGAGCACATGTTATGGGCGGTATATATTCTATTATTAAAAAAAAATATCGATATTGAACCAACTGCAATACCTATGCAATAAGCATGTCCAAAAACAAGTATCCTTGTTTAAAAAAATAGCTCTTCAGTTAACAGGATTCTTCGAATCAAGTCTGCATTTTCAGAAATGAAAATTCTGAAAACAAAATATCGCAATCGACTAACTGACGAACATTTCTTAGCATGGTTTAGTATGCGGTTGGAACTCAGTAATTATGAACCATCTTCGATAAGCTTGTGGATGATATGCGGTGTCATGCATTAACATCTAAATTGTAGATGAAAGCAGTGACTAAAGAGAATTTGTGATGATTTACTAGATGTTTACTTTATATATATATGAGTAATATACTTTGTATTTATATATTATAAGTAATTTCAATAAATCATTATCATAAATCCGTTTTTTTTATTATAACCAGGCTACTCATTGTAGTCGGTAGTCGTTCGTGTCGATCGCTTGCCATCTAAATGTTTTGCGTTAGAACGCAATCCCTAAAAGTCTGAGCACGCCTGCTCTAATTGAAAACATGCTGTTCAAAAAGCTATCTCTATGGTATATCCTGTAATAAAGGATAAGCAAAATTCAAAATTTAGATTACAAACGTACACTGGGAAAGCTAATGAACATATTTCAATGTATTTAAATAAGCTTAATATAAACACGGTTTTCAAAACTAATAATAATTTATCAAAACATATTAAAAACAATAAAGATAGAACACGTAAAAATAAGAAATCTGGAGTCTATAAGTTAATATGTGGATGCGGTAAGATATATGCCGGTCAAACTGGATGATCGTTTAAAAAACGCATTGCTGAACATTGTTCTCCGTTTAGAAATAAAAAACAAGATTCCACTTTTGCTAATCACCTACTAAAAAAAACACACTTTCAATAAGGATTTTAAAATTCTACATTTAGAGAATAAAGGCAATAAATTAAATTTACTGGAAAGTTTAGAAATCAATAAATTAAAACAATCACAAAATTTACTTAATGATCAATTAGATTTAGATAAAACACATCTTTGTTAAATTTATTCATTTAAAAACTGTTTATTAAAAATAGCTTATTAAAACAAATTTAATACGTAAACATGTTTGGCACCCTATAATATAATAATTAGGGCCGAACAGATGGGCCACATTTTCTCACTACCTACAATATTTGTGTAAATTCTTAGATTAAAAAAAAAAACGTAAAATATTACTAATCTTGTTCATTCTATATTTTTAATTTAGTTTTGTAAGTACCTGATGAACCCACTGTGCTGGCGAAACAATTGTCGTTTTACGATTACGCATTAAAAAATTTAACTTTATTCCGTAGATATACCTATTTGTAGGAAACACGGAAGCACTAGCAATAATTTGTTGGGTTGAGTTGGGTGTTGCGAAGGGCCCAAAATTTACAGTTACGTCACTGTACAATTATAGTTGTATATATATATATATATATATATATATATATATATATATATATAATTGACCGCTTACCCGAATTTTAATTAATTTTTGATATATATATATATATAACATTTGATAAATTATTGGAGTTTTTCGGCTTTTTTTATATGAAATATTTGCAAATATTAAATTAGAATGTATGTAATTGCAGAGTAAGTGGGGATGTAAACATTACTGTCTACAAATTACAAAGCAAATCATACGAAATTCTTTATTTGAAAAATATGGTCTACGCAATTTCGTATGATTTGCTTTATAATTTGTAGACAGCAATGTTTACATCCCCACTTACTCTGTAATTACATACATTCTAATTTAATATTTGCAAGTATTTCATATAAAAAAAAGCCGAAAAACTCCAATAATTTATCAAATGTTATATTTAATGAACGGCTAAGAAATTATCTAAACACTTATATATATATATATATATATATATATATATATATATATATATATATATATATATATATATATATGATAAACGTAATGTTAATGAGAATTAACAATCATTAATGATTGTTAATTCTCATTAACATTACGTTTATCATAATTAGTATATATACATGCAGTATAGAAATGAAAGTCGTGTCTATTTCTGGATGTAGGTGCACCGACGATTGGTAAAACCATGAAACGCTGGCGTCTGCACATTCCAGGGCGGATACGACTTTCACACATTTTTTCATTTTCCCGTACAACCCGGTCAGTTGGCGCCGCGACGCGTTGCAGCTACATTCTTAGGCAAATGTGATTTTGTCAGGTGTAGAAATCAATGCAACGAATTAGAACGGCATTGGCAGTAATGTGAGAATTTAATGATTGTTAATTCTCATTAACATTACGTTTATCATCATTAGTATATATACACGCAGTATAGAAATGAAAGTCGTGTCTATTTCTGGATGTAGGTGCACCGATGATTGGTAAAACCATGAAACGCTGGCGTCTGCACATTCCAGGGTGGATACGACTTTCACACATTTTTTCATATATATATATGATAAACGTACTGTTAATGAGAATTCATAATTATTGAATTCTCATATTACATGCCATTGCCGCTCTAATCGTTGCATCAATCTCTACACATGACAAAATCGAATTTGTCTAAGAATGTAGCCGCAACGTGTCACGGCGCCAACCGTCCAGGTTGTCTGGGAAAATGCAAAAATGTGTGTGAAAGCCATATTTATCCGAGATGTGCAGACGTCGACGTTTCATAGTTATTACTAATTATCAATACACCTTACCCAGAAATAGATACGACTTTCATTTCTATACTGCGTGTATATATACTAATGATGATAAACGTACTGTTAATGAGAATTCATAATTATTGAATTCTCATATTACATGCCATTGCCGCTCTAATCGTTGCATCAATCTCTACACATGACAAAAATCGCATTTGTCTAAGATTGTAGCCGCAACGTGTCACGGCGCCAACCGTCCAGGTTGTCCGGGAAAATGAAAAAATGTGTGTGAAAGCCGTATCCATCCGGGATGTGCAGACGTCGACGTTTCATAGTTAGTACTAATGTTGTTATTACTATGCCCTGTTACCATGTAATGGTGTAGGGTGATCTATACTACAATCTTTCTATTAATATGTTTGTACGAATTTTTTCCATTCTGTTCTATCTCTAGCCAATATTCTTGCTTGCGTCCATGATGTATCCACCTTCTTGAGTATTTTCGCTATTACGCTCTCCGATATATCTATCCGTTGTAAGTTCCAGCTTCCTACATCTAATTTTTTCACTCTATTCGAGCATTCCTTTATTATGTTGTCCATAAACAGAATAAACAATGTAGGGCTTAGACTTCCTCCCTGTCTCACCCCTCTTTGCAATTACTATAAATTGTTCTTATTATCTGTTAATTGATGAAGGAGATACTTGTTGAAACTTCATTATAACGCTAAGAAATAAGTAATTAAAGTTCTAGTTTCAAAAATTCTTTTATTGTAAATACACTACAATATTCTTTCGCCATACAATGGCTTCATCAGGTGTATGAATACTGAATCTCAGTATTCATCCACCTGATGAAGCCATTGTATGGCTAAACAATATTGTAGTGTATTTAAAATAAAAGAATTTTTGAAACAGAAGTTTAATTACTTATTTCTTAGCGTTCTTATTATCCGTATAAGTTTACGATCTAGTCCTCTTTCACTTAAGATTATCCACACTATTTGCCTAGGTACTGTATCAAAAGCCTTTTCCAGATCTACAAAAGCCAAGTATATCTTTCTTTTTTCGTGTAATGCTTTTTGTGTTATTTGTTTTATCGTGAATATATGATCCTGAATGCTTCTTCTACTCCAAAATCCACTCTGCGATTCATGTAATGTCCTTTCCACAATTAGTCTGATTCTCTTATCTATTATTTGCTCTAATATTTTCATAGCCGTACTTAGTAGTGTCAATCCTCTATAATTACAACATTCTCTCTTATCCCCCTTTTTATATAGAGGTACTATTTGCGCAATTTGCCAGTCTTTTGGTATCTGTTCTTCTTTCAATATTTTATTGTATATTTCCGTTAACATTTCAGTTCCTTTCTGTCCCATGTATTTGATCATCTCTGACGTTATCTGGTCATAACCTGGTTCCTTTCCATTTCTCAATTTTCTTATTGCTGTTTGCACTTCTTCTATTGTTATTTCCTCATATATGTTGTAATTTACTTTATCTTCTTCATTTATTTCGTTCATTATTTCATTTTGCATATCATTTCCATCACTTAACATTTCTTCAAAGTATTCTTTCCATCTTTCTATCACAGCTTTATTTTCTGTTAGTACTTCGCCTTGTTTATTGTTATGTTATTAATAAGAGTTGTTACTGATTTTCTCTAATTGCTAAATGATTTCAATGTTCGGTAAAACAATTTCTGATTTTCTTCGTTATTTTTATCGATTCTGTCTCCGAAATCTTTCCATTTATCTCTCTTTCCTGCTATAACTAATTCTTTGACTTTTTTTCTTTCTTTTTTGTATCTTCCATATTTTTCAGCTGTTCTATCAGCTAAATAGTCTATCCATGTTTTTTTCTTGTTATTTACTTGGTTCTTTATTTCTCTGCTCCACCATGATGTATACTTATTAGTTCCATTGTTTACACTTATTCCACATGTTTGTTTAGCTACCTCTAGTATATTCGATCTGAGATATCTCCACAGTTCCTCCACGTTATCATTTTCTCTTATCTCCTTATAATTTTTTAGTTTTGTTGCTAGTGTTTGTTCGTATTGTTGTTATTACTACATAATGGTCACTTCCGATTTCTGGCCCTCTATGTCCTTTAGTATCTAAAACTATTTTTCCATTATTTCTTTCCACCAGTATATAACTCAGCCGCATAAAATTTGTGATGACGTGATTTTTGTTTGTCAAGCTCAGTTTTTATATAGCAATATCTAATTAAAATACAGTTGGTCTCTACCACCCACAGATTTTTTTTTGCACAAAAGAAAAAGAAAAAAATATTAAAAAAATCTTATAATAGGCGCTTTAATGCATTTTAAAATGAATGTACTACTTCAAATTCTAGGTATTAACCCAAAAATGATTTTCTGTTGTGGTTTTAAAGAAATTTCTTAAATAGGCTCTCATTACCTGATGTAAATCTTTTATTACATGTATTAATTTTGGACAAGATTTCCGGGAATTTTTACCTGCTAAATCCTATTTATTATGCTTTCACTTTATTAGTACTGCGAAGAAGGATTTCAAGTTTATCACTCCAAACAAATTGTATATTTTAATGTCATTTCCTTCATAATAGCTCTGAGTGTCGATCAGTAAACAAGTAAAATTAATTGGTCTTTAGTGTTGTGCGTGGTATTTGATAAATAAACATTGCTTAAAAATATGTCTAGCCGGTGTTGCAAAAACAAACCAGATGATTTCTGTTATATTTGTGGATATTTCGTCTTGAAAAAGTTTAAGAGACCAATTGGTGAATTTGTGAAAAATGCATATTATGCTTATTTCAAAGTCAAATTAGGAGATCAAGATAAAGATTGGGCACCGCACGTTGTTTGTAAGGTATGTGAAGAAGGTTTAAGACATTGGACCAAAGGGAATAGAAAAAGCCTTCCTTTTGGAATACCGATGGTTTGGAGAGAAACGCAAAATCATCATGAAGATTGCTACTTTTGTCTTTGTGATATTAAGGGGCATAATAGAAAAACTTTGAGACATATTTTGTACCCAAACAATATTAAATCAGCTATCAGACCAGTCCCTCACGGTGATCATGTACCTATACCTATACCCCCCAAAGTACTACAAGAAGATATTGAAACCTCTTCAACTTCCGGCTCCGTACAGATGGATAGTGATTTTGAACCACCAACCTCAGGTCAAAACCAACCTCAGCTATTTTCACAAGCCGAACTGAATGATTTAGTAAGAGATTTGGGACTTTCAAAAGATCTTTCTGAAGTTCTGGAGTCTAGGTTGAAACAAAAAAATTTGCTTGCCCCAGAAACTACCTTCAGATCTTCCTTTAGCTGAATATGACAGAAAAACAACCAAACGAAGCTTTTCTGAAAAACGAAAACGTTTTTTTAAGAAGCATAAAGAATAAATAACTATTTCTAATAGTTTCTATGTGTATATTTTTGTATTTTTTTTAATATAATATAGAACTAGCTTATAAATGAAATAAATCGTGTTTTTTCTATATTTTTTGATTTTACTGGTTCGAAAAATAATCTTACGTGATACAAAAAAAAAATAAAAGCAGATTTGAAATCAGCGCTACCCAATTACTAGAAAACAGTTAAAATTTTTAAATCAACATTCAAAGAGTTGAAAAATGCAGGCCTGTGTAACCAATTATAAATTTTTCGTTTCTACTTTTCATTTCCCTTGAATATTTGTTCATATCCTTGTTGTAATTTGTTGTAATTGATTTATATCGATACTAACCATACAGACTTTTCAAAAGATTTACTTCATGTAACTTATTAGTATTTGTCTGCAACATCTTACGATTGAATCGAATCTTTTTGTATTCGACACTTTACTTCACATCTCAAGATTGCTTGCAAACAATCCTATAATGGATATTCAGTCATCGTGTCACATTTTCGACTTATCTCCGACCTACTTACACTCAGTTGTCGGTTTTTAAAGTAAAAAGGAAAATCGTGTCTAGGTAGCATTTACGTTTCATTACATTTCGAATATTTTCAAACTTGAACACCTACTGCAGACACTTTATTTTTATAGAAATTATTAGCTAACAAATATAGCAGATATTCGTCGAAAGCGAAAGCAGTAAGGGTCTTTTACCTCCAATTACCTTGGCATCTTAAACACCTTCGTGGGTTGAACGTGCCTAATGAGTGAAGCACACTTTCGGAATTGTTGAACCCTCATGTTTACGAAGTAACTTAAATAATTGCTTTGGTGATTTCTCATAAATAATATGAGACAGTGTTAGGTTTCAGTTCAGAGATAATTTTAATATTATTTACATATATATTATGAAACGTTTGAATTAATACATGCAAGTGTATATTTATTTATTTAATTATTGTCCAACAGTACATAATGAGTATAATGACTAAATTAAGGACAATGTAATAAATTATCTAATGAAAACTAAAAATAAACTACTATACAAGGTTATTCAGATTCGATGTTCACTATTGGCATCTCGTAACTGTAAAAGATAGTTAAATTGGGGTAAAATTGCGAAAACTAATGGTGATTAATAAACCGCAAAAAAATTTGCGTTATAATTTTATATAAATCTGGATCTCCTTCAAAACGAGCACAGACTGACCGTGATGCTTTTTACTCGTTTGTGTTCGGCGTTCACGCATTTAGGAAACCATTCTGCAGAAATTTTTTCATATCCAAATCGACGTGAACTATATGATGGACGCATTCATATGAAATCTTTAGTGCCTCAGCTATATGTTTCAGCCCAATGCATCGGACTGATAATATCATGTCAAGAACTGCGTCAATATTTTCAAAGGTGGGCACCAAAATCGGTCTACCTAGTCGCTTTTCATCTTCAACGGAAAGTTTTCCTCTATTGAATGACGCAATTCAATTTTTAACAGTCGCATATGGCAGGTATTGATCGCCAAGAGTGTTAAGCATATCTTCGTAAATTTGCTTACCACTTAACCTCTTCAAATACAATTATTTGATGGTGATTTTCACATTTGTTTTCGACATGCGTTCTTTCAAAATTTACTGTACAGCAATACTTCAACTTCTTGGTATCAGATTTTACAGTCACACTTTTAAAATGTCGTCTTTTCATGCCATTACACATCACATATGTTTTTAACATATATGAGGAATGAAGCATTCGGTGCATATTCTCGTAAATGGTTTTAGCTACTGTTTCCGCATCAACTGTATTTATAACTTTTGTTGCTATTACATATGCGTTACATGGAATAGTTGGTTGTAGTACACCAGCTACAACATTTACCAAACATCTTTCTAATATATCGATAGTTTCGTCGCCACTTATCCATAGGTATTGATTTGAAAGATGAGTTCTATTGCTTTCGTGTAGCACTTAAAAACATAATATTTGTGTAAGGTGGATTCATCAGGAACATTTCGACAAGTATATTTTTGGAAGAATGTTTCTAAGGTGGGATTGTTAAGTTTATTTAATGGAATATTTGCCGCCATTAAAGTTTCACAAAGTTCTTCGTTAAAATTGTTAGATTCCAACGTGTCCAATTTCTGTGTATGTGTTTACGATGCTAAATGACGTTTTACGTGCGATTTCTTGGAATTTTTTAACGATATTTTACAGACTTTGTAATAAATTTCGGAATCGCTGGCAATGGACACAGAATCAGTTTTACCCTTAATCCAACTCGCCATTGTTTCACGATGCCATTCTCGACGTTGCTCCATATCATATCTCCATATCTATCCGCTCCATATCTATCTGAAAAAGTAACTTAAACATTGTTCTAGATCTAAATAAATGAAAATTAAAAATGTATGCGTAAGCTACTGAAACTTAACGATATTAACTGGATACTTATATCAAAATAATTGGGAAAAGTAGAGTCGATGAAATGATATTAAAACAGGATCTATTACAAAAATTACGAAATGTGTAATTATGTAGTTAACAGTTAAATCAATGAAAAAAAGAAACTAACTCACCGTATTTATCTTACGAAATATAAACTAATAAATAATAAATAAATAAAATAAATTATAAAAACTCCCCTCGCTTCTATCTACGCCCATAAACATAGGAATTTAACTGTAAAATTGAAGTAATTGCGTCAGAATTCAACGATAAAGAACAGATGTGCGGTTAACCGACTGAATAGTGCTATTCAATAACTGCGAGTTTAAATTTTTAAAAGCACACATTGCGAAATGTGGAAAAATAAAATGGCGTTGCACTAACACCAAAAGACAAAAATTCAGAAATTTGTAAATTTTTAAAGTTATTCTTCTGCCTACATTTTCTAGAACCTACCCAAGTAGGTGATTTTTTTTCTCTTGAAATATTTGACAAATCACAAGATGAGATGATGAGCGAGTAATACAATTTTGTGATTACATAGTTGACAATTATATATCCGAAGAATCTAAATTTTCTCAAAAAATTTGGGCATGTAACAGAAATAGTATGTATCGGTCTACCAACGCTTGTGAATTATTTAATTCTTTGTTAAAAAACAGTTTTTATTCTCACCCAAATATATTTATTTTTGTAGATATGATAATAAATAATCAAAATTAAACATTTGCAAAAATTAAGACTGCTAATGAATCAGAAAATATAAAAAAAATTAGTAGAAAGTTACTAGAAAGTAACATGAGTATATAACTATACTATAAAATAAAAGAATTAAAAGAAAACAGAATTACCAAATTTGATTTTGTAAGATCTTTAAGCTATCATTATTTGCCGCAGTAGTATTAGATTGTAAAATTAATGTAAATGTAAATTTGACTATGTATATTTCAAATTAAAATTCAAATGTATATGTATTTTGTATTATGTGGAATTTATAATAAAACTGTTAAGCTTAAGCTTAATATAAGATTTTATTATTAAACCGTTAATCCTATCTAGAAATTCGTTGGTACAACTAGACGGTAGGATTATAACGGGTGTTCAGAAACATTCGAAGTCAAGTGGGCTCTGAACAAAAAATCGTATATCTTTACTTAAGTATCTGATTTGTAATAATTATTAAATGTCAACTATTGTCTGTCAAAAATTGTCAGAATCTAATATCGAACCTTGCTTTTGATTATAATACTTTTCAGTGTACACTAATCAGAATTGTTCCAGTTTTTCGACAAACTGGTAGTGTGGGACGCCAAGAGGGTGGTGGGCCAAGAGGGTGGTGGGCGACCAAAAGTCCGGACAGAAGAAGTGATTGGGAATGTTAGAGAAATAATGACTGATGCCCCTAAAACTTCAGTAAGAACTCTTGCTCAACAAACCGGGTTGTCAGTTGGTTCTTGCCATAAAGTTTTAAAAGAAGATTTACAGTTATTCCCATATCGTATAACTTGTTTGCAAGAAATCCTCGATATTGATTATCCGCGACAAGTAGTATTTTGCGAATGGTTTACAAATAATTTTAATGATGATGTCCTAGACAAAACTTTCTTTTCAGACGAAGCATGGTTTCATGTTAGTGGATATGTTAACTCGCAAAACATGAGAATGTGGAGTGATACAAAGCCCAATAATTTTTATGTTGAAGCTCCTTTACATCCTCAGAAAGTTGGTGTTTGGTGCGCTATAAGTAGCAGAAGGATTATTGGTCCAATTTTTTTTAATGGTACCTTGACTGCAGAAAGATATCGACAGGAAATACTATTGCCTTTCTTTAATCAACTACGCGATGATGAACTAGCTTTGGGATACTTTCAACAAGATGGTGCTAGAGCTCACACAGCGGGGGAAACAATGGATATGTTACAAGAAGTGTTTGGAAATCGTTTAATTAGTTTGAAAAGCGATCATGAATTTCCTCCAAGATCTTGCGATCTTACACCGTGTGATTACTATTTATGGCCTTTTTTTAAAAATTCAATTTATCAAGTACCAGTGCAAGATTATACAGATCTCCAAGACAGAATTATAAATAAAATTAATGAAATTAGAAATAGTCTCATACTGCAAAATGTATTTAGTAGCATTCGGAGGAGGTGCGTAAATGCTTGGAAGAAGGTGGAAGAAGGACATTTTCAACATCTTTTATAATTATGGTCATTATTGTTGGTAATTTATACAACTACAATTTATGATATTTATTATAAGGTTGTAATCTAAGGACTCCACAAACAATTTATTTGTTTCAAATTTATTTTAAGCCATTTCTTACAATAATTTATTGAATGTTAATATATTAAACTAGTACGATAACTAGATACTATTGTCACTATAAGATGAATAAAACCTTTACTTGTAAAGTTATTTCCTCTTAATTCTGCATTGTCTTTTTACATGTTACTACAGATTAGATGAGCTTTATTACACAAGAATGAATAGCATATTAATTGGATTATGTAATTTTTTCCAGTTATCGCATGAAGACGTGCTATTGTTCAGCAAGAATTCTCTAAAATATCAAAATACCTAATTTGAAATTTGCAAATTAATTACTGTTACCTTCTAAAATCATTATTTGACTAGTTTATATTAATTAATATGGCATATTAAAGTAATATATTTCATAAACTGACATTTGCGTGTATGATAACCTATAAAATTGTATTAAGTAAATGTATCAATCTATATCAGACATGACTTCATATTTTCAAGGACTACTTTGACTTCGAATGTTTCTGAACACCCGTTATCTACCTGATGTCCCATGGTACAACTCTGCGATCCCGGTAATTTTGGCCTCTCGTGTCCGGTCCCTAATCATTAGATATACATTCTTAAATAATCTATCGATTTTAACCTTTTAAACTGTTTTTAACAACTATGTGGCTTATTGAAAATATCTTTGGAACATTAACTTATTCATTAATAAGTATTATTTATTTATGTGGTTGTTTTCCAACCGATCCAATATTTACCGGTTTAAATTAATAATCGAAAATATCTTATCGCTCAAGTTGCACATAAATAATAAATTACAAATCTGTTATATACAGTAAAGTTATAATAAATGTAGGAACTAATAATGTCAAAATATATTACCTGTTTACTTACTATTCGTACTTTTTTCAATCGAATCGATTATCTATTGTTACTTTTTTTTTAATATAATGATTAATGTGTTCCTCTCATGTATTCATTTGTATATTCGTAGTCTTTCAACAAGTATGTGACGCTTTTAAGAGTAAATAAAACAAGTTACACTAAAAGATCAGAGGTAATTTTATTTTTATATATATTTATATATAATAATTAATAACATATCAATTCGCATTAGATTCGGAAGATAATGTCTAACAGCTATGTCTAACACAGCGAATACGAAAAACACAATTTTTGTGTACTTCGGCACGAAAATTAGGTTCAATTTCTGGAATATCTCGACGAATGCTGTCCTCCACTTCGACAATAGATCGCGGTTTATTTTTGTAGACGAGTGACTTAACGTAATCCCACAAAATAGTCCAAAGGTGTCAAGCTACAAAATCTCGATGACCAAGTGAAACATTTTTTGAAACAGTGAACCGACTCGGTTTTTCTATAAATAAATTGATTGTTAAATGCACTGTGTGGCAAGTAACGCCGTTCTGCTGAAATCACATGTTAGAAAGGTTCATACCTTCCAATTCAGGACACAAAAAATTAATCATCGGCATTGTTAAGGAAACTTTCTGTGTTGAAAGCGATGTTATTGAAATAAAACACAAAAATGTCGATTTAAATTTTGTTGTGAACAGCGAACTGTTCAATATGCGGAGGTACATGTACAATACAATAGTTTAAATAGCTCTCGTTCACGATCAGCGAATCGAGGTACCCATGTACCTCCACTAATTTGCGAATCTTCGCTACTGTCAAGCATGCACTTATTGAGGGAGCGCTATGCGATTACCCGGCATCAACCGTGACAAAGCCGGTCAAGTCGGTCGGTTTCAGCTCCTCGACGTACAATATGTACATGACGACGTAAATTATTGCCAGTCAGTACACTAATTTGTATTAAAAGAGTTTTAAGTATATAAAATGTTACAGCGTATTATAAATATAAAAATAAAAAGGAATAAATGCATTTATAAAATAAATTTGAAACGAGACAATGAAAAATGTCTGTTAATATCTTTAATAAAAAATTAACAGGCATATTTCGCAATTGACAATAATCGTAAATCAGGTTGCTTTATTTTAAAAAGACGGACAGCCTAATGATGCTGTTAAGGCGATGTACCAATGTTTATGGTTAATGTTGGCTTGTGGACCAAATGTTTGCAATGATTCCGGTTTTTGGCGGCGATGCTTTAACGTCAGTTACTAGAATCACTAACCCGATGTTGCTTCACCGTGCACAGATTGTAAGTCTGCATACAAATTTACTTTTTAAATATTCGGTGACTGTTTGTTAAATGAATAAATGTACTTTCATCTTAATATATTTATTTTCACTATATACATTTATTTTAAATCTACGACTTATACTAGCATAAACTACTGTTGAGACTGATGTCTCTTATCAAAAAATTGTTATGTTGATGCCGTGTTGGAAGGCATACTGTTTGATATGAATGTTGCTGGTGTGAGACTCTGAGTAATACTGTAAGACTGTATGTCTTATACTGATGTTGAGTTTGTACTGATCTATTCTGTTCTCTTTCGCAAGTAGGTAAAAACACCACTACCCCTACACTATTACAGATTAAAAGCGTATTAGTTAACAAATGTATTGTTTGACGTCATAATTGGGGAATTCGTGTATTATTTAAATTCTTGGAAATTATACTTACAAGCAATAATACCAAAGGTTTGCGATAATGTCTTAAAGATCTAATCCTAACTAATAAATACATAGTAAAATATCATTACTAATTAAATATTAGTAAGTGTCATAAACCTAAGTATACATTGCCGACTGGTCCTTTGTAAGAGTAATAAATTTTTTTTATACATATCTAAGAAAGGAGATCTTAACCATGAATATCTACATTAAAGCCTTTGTTCACTAATCGCTTTTTATGGTACATACATATTTAGAAATCGTGAGCCTATCATATAACTTTAGTTAACAATGGCAGGTATATTAAGGGTCTTATGAAATCGTACACTAATAACTAGAGACCGGACGCATCAGGCCGGAAATACGATGAACTATATAAATAGTCTATAACATCGCTAAGCATAACAGGCAGTTATTGAATAACACTATCCATTCGGTTAACCGTACATCTGGTTTTTGTCGTTGAATTGCGACGCAATTACTTCAATATTATAGTAAAATTCCTTTATTCATGGGCGTAGATAGAAGTGGGGTTTTTATAATTTATTTTATAATTTATTTTATTTATTAGTTTATATTTCGTTAAATAAATAAAGTACGGTGAGTTAGTTTTTTTTTTTAATTGTTTTAACAGTTAATTACCATACTACGTAATTTTTGTAATAGATCCTGTTTAATATCGTTTCATCGAATCTACTTCTCCCAATTATTTTGATGTAAGGGTAGCAGTGAATTTCGTTAAGTTTTAGGAACTTACGCATACATTTTTAATTTTCATTTATTTAGATCTAGAACACTGTTAAGTTACTTTTTCAGATATGATATGGAAAAATGTCGAGAATGGCATCGTGAAACAGTGGCGAGTTGGATTAATGGTCATACTGACTGATGGTATGTCCATTGCCAGTAATTAGGAAATTTATTACAAAGTCTGTTAAATGTCGTTAAAAAATTCCAAGAAATCGCACGTAAAACGTTACTTAGCATCGCAAACACATACAGAGAAATTAGACCCTTTGGAATCCGACAATTTCAACGAAGAACTCTGTGAAACTTTAATGGCGACAGATATTACATTAAATAAACTTAACAATCCCACCTACAAAACAATTTTCCAAAAATATACTGGTCGAAATGTTCCTGATGAATCCACCTTACGCAAATATTTTGTTCCTAAGTGCTAGACGAAAGCATTAGAAGCAATTTTCAAAACAATACCTATGGATAAGTGCCGACGAAACTGTCGATATATTAGGAGGCTGTGTAGTAAATGTTGCAACTGATGTACTACATCTGACTATCCCATATAACGCATATGTAATAGCAACAAAAGTTATAAATACAGTTGGTGCGGAAACAGTAGCTAAAAGCATTTACGAGGATATGCACCAAATGCTTCATTTGGACGACAGGTACAAAGAAAAATACTTTTATTTGTCAGTGACAGTCCCGCATATATGTTAAAAACAGGCAGACTATTAAAGGAAACATATCTTAATATGCTGCATATTACTTGTGTAGCACATGCTCTCCACAGAATCTTTGAATATATATCAGAGGCAACTTTCCGGAAGTTGGTAGACTTTTATCCGCTTTTAAAAAAGTTTTTATAAAAGCACCATTTAGAGTAGCTCTCTACAGAGAAAAACTTCCACCTTTGCCACTGCCTCCCTCTCCAGTAATGACTGGATGGGGAATATGGTTGGAAGCTACTAGTTTTTATGCAGAGAATTTCAATAGTTTACAAATTTTCGTTACATGTTTAAATGACGATGTTCGAAGTATTTCTGAGTGCAAGGAACTAATACAAATTCCAAGTTTAAAATATCAGTTGTGCTTTCTTCAGGAACACTTTGGAAATTTGCTAAAAGAAATTTTTGTTAACTGGTCCTTGTATTGTTAAATTTATATTGCATAGCTTTTTGGTTTTGTTATTCTTGTGACTTTAGTTTTTTTGCTATATGTTTCGTTTTTATATTTTTTATGTTCTAACTTTTACATATACACGCTTTTTAAAGGTTGATGTGACACCTTATATCTATAGTTACATTATTGTTTTAAATTTAATCAATTTTAATGTTTGTGTACGTCACTTTTATTTTTTGAACTCTACATTTTATAAGTATTTTACTACTGCCTTATACACTAATTTATTTAATATTATTTTTCATTAATCTTGTAGTATCTCCCGAAGAAGCAACAAACTCGTTGCGAAATATAAATTAAATAATAAAGTTAGATATAAATTAAATTGTATAAAATGTAAAGTTGGGTTATGTTCGTATTTTTGGATATAAAATATAAATTTTCATTAGCTATTTACTTGTCTTCCTGTGGTATGGTACGATATGTTCAACGGTGCTCTGGGATTCGTCTAGGATAGGAATAGATCAGGAATCTCTCGGTTTTTCTTCCGATAAATCTTCTAGATTCCGGACTATTATATGTTGTTCGATGAAATAAACATTTTCTGCAAATAACTATCATATTTTCAGTTGAGTCAGTATCGAATATACCATTTAAATTTAAATATTATGTTTCGGAGAATTTCTAAGTGTGCTTTTTATATCGTCGTTGATTTATTTCTTCCAAGGATTCTCTTTTCTCTGTTCGGATGTTTTTATTAATCTGGTCTTCTGTACGAGTTATTTATATAAATAGGTTGTTTTTATATCCGAAATTACGGTATAGAGTATAAAAAAATTACATTATTAATTTTGTATATCCTAAGTTATGTTTTTAAATGTTTATTAATGTCATGAATAATGTCATGAATAATGAATGACTTTCGCGGTAAAACTAATCAAATTCAACTAAATTCGGGTCTGTAAAATAGGTTTCCATATGTCATTAATTCTCATCAAACAAGTTAATTATTTTCGGTTTTAAAAATAATTTAATGAATTTTGAAAGTGAAATGACTTACATAAAGATAATAAAATTATTACAAATAAATTTTCTAATTAAAAACGCTGTATTAACTTATCTAATAATTTACATTGCCTGTGTATGGTCCGGTTCCTTTTACTTGTTTAAGCAGCATTTTGATCACTATACAGTTAATACAGAAAAATACAGTTCTTTTTACTTTGAATTTGTTACATAATTTAAGTATTTGAGTTATAAAAATTTCATAACAACATTTAACCTTACTTTTCTATTATGTCGAATCATGTGACTTTTAATGCAAATGTAATACTAAATAGTATTTTAACTTACCTGTTATGCTTTGAGAATCTAATTAAACTAGTGATATTTACCATTTATCCTTTTGTTTTATTCTGTTAACAACTTTGGAAAATCATTCACTTAGCATATCTTAGTTTAAACAAATAACTGTTTTCTATCAATACACCGAACCGACTTCAACGTTAATCTTGTTCACGATAATCTGAGCTAGCCATATTGTGATTAAGATACCCATAAAATACTCAGTAATAACTTTAGCACGTAAAGGAGGCTGAAAAGAAGTTAAGTATACATTGTTCTATTATTGTATTCAAGTACATATAAGTTACATATATGACAACTGTAAAAATATAACTTTAACGCCATCTATATAACCCTTCTATAACTCCGTATACGTGAATATTCATACATATTTTATTTTTGGGCAAATTTAATTATTATTATAACTTTAATTATATGCACAATTTTAAAGCCCGATTGATTTATATTAATATATATATATATATATATATATATATATATATATATATATATATATATATTGCGTCAGACTATATTTGGTCGATATAAGATCGTAAGCAGAAGTGTGAAATTGAAGTCCTGTGCGGAAAGAAGTTGAGATACTCGTGATCAAACGAGTTAATAATTGTTTGATAAAGAACGACGTAATAAATACTGAAACAGTAATTTTAATGCTGTTTCTGTATTTATTACATCCTATATGATGACAACGTATAAACAAAAATGCTATTTGTTTACGTAATTCACTTTGTAGATCCCTTTTAAGTGCTATTTGTGTCGTTAGTACTCGGATTATAATATATTTATTATTCCATTAAACTCCATTTTAGTTTTATCTACTTGCGCCAACACTACTCAAAAAAAACGGTTTTAATGTGAATGTGAAGAGATCCTTTGAACCAGGGTGTGCTTTTATGTACTTTATTGCACTGAATTTATATAACACGAATAGACCAGTTTGGATTGTAAAAAATATTGATAACCAACAGTTCAAAAAAGTTTTGTCCAATCTAGTTTATTAAAGGCGTCAAAAAAGCCTATTATATACATTCAATCAATCACGCTCTACGGAAGTTTCGCTCGTATATCTAAAACTTACACGTTCTTAACTAATTTTTGATATACTGACGCAATAAAAAATATATCATCAATATATTTTCAGGATCGATGAAGTGAAATAAGGATTCAATATTTCACATATACAACAGAGGATGAAAATTTGATCATAAAAATATAATAACGATAACTGACTCTTTTTATAATTCAATAACTTTATTGCAATCTATCTAAAGAAACAATGCAAACGCCATAAAATAGAGTACGATACAAATTAATGTATAGAACTACAATTTATAAATTCTAATATATTATACGGTTTCAAGTTAATTAAGCTAATGCAGTTCCTAAATTTAAATAATAAAAACGTTTTAATCGCTTTAACTCTCTTGGAAAAACGAAATCTCAAATACATAATGTGGTAATTAACTAAGGAAAATTGTTGCGAAAAATACCATGGACAAACGCCGATGACTTTTTTATGACTAGTGAAACCCAAATATGCATGTGGAAAACGCAGAAATATGTGCATAAATATGCAAATAATTTAGTCAAAATATACACAAAAATGTTGAAAATATGCAAATAAAAAAATACTTATAATACATAAATTTATTGATTCACTTAAAAATAAACAGACATTTGAGTATTTATACTTGACTAAGAAACCGAAATCCACAATTTTTTTCCAATAGGGTAAATGTGTATAAGAGCACGCATGTGTATAAGAGGACGCAGGCCGTTTTTAAATATGTACCCCCATCTATTAATCATCTTAAGTAGTCAGGAACATGTCTAATTTCAAATTAGTACATGGTCAAAAACCAAAATCTACGTTACCGACACAGTTTTTACAATATGGCCATTATAAGTTTTTATCTGTTGGAGCTGTAGTTTTGTGCAATTAAGTTTTAAGGTGCCTACGGGTAAGTACTCATATTACTTTAAATCAAATCGTTCTCCATAGTACGGTATAATGTAATAATTATTCTTACTATTTAAAAACATCGCACATTTATATTCTATAAAAGAAAGCAACTGTTTTCTACAATTTCAAACATGTGTATAAGAGTACGCTGTACCATGCGCATAAGATGACGCAGTGCGTTCTCTTATACATACACTGCGCACTCTTATACGTATAAATTATTCCTTTGAATATACGGACAGTTTTAATAACAATTATATAGTTTTAATAGTAAACAATCGTAAAATATTATTACGTAAAGGGGAATTTTGTTTAAATGTTACCTACATTTACATTTCTCAGAATAATTGAAACATACATGAGTAGGTAAACCCCACCAGTTTTGTATAATACAAAGGTATTTTTAATAATATAAAATATTACTAAAAATCTGGTGTGAAGAACACAAATGCAGGTTCACTATTAATATTTTCTGTGAACGTGTCCGAATATATCCTATCCCCAGAGACGTAGATACGTATTTCGCTTTTCTACAAGCTCATCGGTACGCCCCTGCTGGAGAAAGGATATTTCCAGACAGGTGAGTGAAGGCACAAACAAAATGCAGTTTTCTAGAGAGATTGGCTGTGCTAACCTTTGGAAGGGCGTCGTTACTTCACATTAATTATGTGGACGGTATGCGAGGTACTTCGGCTGTCTGACAACAGGTAGCGCCGAATTTACTTCTGCGCTCGGTCTGGATAATTACGGTGATAGGGCGAGGTGGTTCTTTTCTGTGAATGTGTCTGGAAATATCCTTTCTCCAGCAGGGGCGTACCGATGAGCTTGTAGAAATACGTATCTACGTCTCTGGGAATAGGATATATTCGGACACGTTCACAGAAAATATTAATAGTGAACCTGCATTTGTGTTCTTCACTCCAGATTTTTAGTAATATTTTATATTATTAAAAATACCTTTGTATTATACAAAACTGGTGGGGTCTACTCATGTATGTTTCAATTATTCTGATACATTACACATGCGGTTAAGCCGTAGTATGAGTGAAGGCACAAACAAAATGCAGTTTTCTAGAGAGATTGGCTGTGCTAACCTTTGGAAGGGCGTCGTTACTTCACATTAATTATGTGGACGGTATGCGAGGTACTTCGGCTGTCTGACAACAGGTAGCGCCGAATTTACTTCTGCGCTCGGTCTGGATAATTACGGTGATAGGGCGAGGTGGTTCTTTTCTGTGAATGTGTCTGGAAATATCCTTTCTCCAGCAGGGGCATACCGATGAGCTTGTAGAAAAGCGAAATACGTATCTACGTCTCTGGGGATAGGATATATTCGGACACGTTCACAGAAAATATTAATAGTGAACCTGCATTTGTGTTCTTCACACCAGATTTTTAGTAACATTTTATATTATTAAAAATACCTTTGTATTATACAAAACTGGTGGGGTTTACCTACTCATGTATGTTTCAATTATTCTGATACATTACACATGCGGTTAAGCCGTAGTATGAGTGAAGGCACAAACAAAATGCAGTTTTCTAGAGAGATTGGCTGTGCTAACCTTTGGAAGGGCGTCGTTACTTCACATTAATTATGTGGACGGTATGCGAGGTACTTCAGCTGTCTGACAACAGGTAGCGCCGAATTTACTTCTGCGCTCGGTCTGGATAATTACGGTGACAGGGCGAGGTGGTTCTTTTCTGTGAATGTGTCTGGAAATATCCTTTCTCCAGCAGGGGCGTACCGATGAGCTTGTAGAAAAGCGAAATACGTATCTACGTCTCTTGGGATAGGATATATTCGGACACGTTCACAGAAAATATTAATAGTGAACCTGCATTTGTGTTCTTCACACCAGATTTTTAGTAATATTTTATATTATTAAAAATACCTTTGTATTATTTACATTTCTCTTTGGTTATCTATAGTTCCTCGATTCAGGACAATATGAGCCGTTACAAGAGAACAAGCGATAGAAAACTAATATTTACAACAGAAAATTTAGAAGACATCAGGCGCAAAATAGCAGCAGGCTGTAGCAAAAGAAGTTTAGCTAAAGAAATGGGGACAAATGAAGCAACTCTAAGAAAACGACTAAAATGTGGAAATGTTCCAGTATCGTTAGGTCGATTTAATAGTGATATTCCTGCAGAAATGGAGGCTGAATTAGCCCAACAACTACGAGATTTGGATGACAGGTTTTACGGTATTACAAAAAAAAAATTACAAATTGCAGCTTATAAATTTGCCGAAGCTAACAATATACAGCACCGGTTCAATAGAAATAAAAAAATGGCGGGGGAGTCTTGGGTAAAAGGCTTTTGTGAGCGACATCGAATAACATTACGACAACCCGAGAAGTGTTCAATGGGGCGAATCATGGGCTTTAAAAAAAACAAGTAAATAGATTTTATGAAAACTTAAAATCACTGTTTGAAGAAAGAGAGTACATGCCAAGCTCTATATATAACATGGACGAGACAGGCTTGTCTACTGTGCCGAATAAACTGCCAAGAATTTTAACTAGCAAAGGTAAAAAGCTTGTAGGAAAAGTAGCAAGTGCTGAGAGAGGCCAATTGGTGACAGCTGTATGTTGTGTTAGCGCCACAGGTTCGTATGTTCCCCCGGCAACAATATTTCCGCGGAAAAGGATGAAAGATGAGCTCTTTCTCAATGCACCAATTGGTACCTTAAAAATGATATCCGAATCTGGATTTATTAATACAGAGTTATTCTGCCAGTGGCTGATGCATTTCAAGAACTATAGTAAACCTTCTGCTGAAAACCCAGTGCTCCTAGTTCTCTATAGTCATAGTTCTCACCGTGATTTACAAGCTATACAGTATTGCAGAAAAAATTAGATTGATTTGCTATCTTTGCCTCCACATGCAAGCCACAGATTACAGCCATTAGACGTTGGCTTTTTTGGCCCCTTAAAAGCCTCCTACAGCAGGGAACGTGATAAATGGATGGTCAATCACCCAGGCAAATTAATAACAAAAATGCAAGTTGCTGAATTATTTAACCATGCTTATGCTAGCACTGCTAACATTGAAAAGGCTCAGAATTCCTTCAAGGCAACTGGGATATTTCCATACAACCCCGATCAGTTTCAAGACATTGACTTTGCCACATCCTTCGTTACAGACGCACCCATAAGCACTGATTTAATTGAAGAAACTGCACTAGAAACTGTTGCGGAAGACACTACTATTGATGTAATTAATGGTCAGGCTAATGAAGAAATTAATGAAGCAGAAGTGTTTTTTATACCACATGTAATACCACCACCACCAGACATTAATAATATGGACATAGTGTTTGAAGATGGAATAGTTATTCCCAGTACTTCACAAGTAGTTGATGTTTTGAAACGATCGACACCAGCTTCTGATATTTTACCATTACCAAAAATAAGAGAAAAACCTAATCGCCGACATACTAAATCTGAAATACTGTCCAGTACTCCATTTGCGAAGGACCTAGAGGTGCTTGATAAAACAAAAAAGGCTAAAGAAGAAAGGAAAAAAGAAGCAGCAAAGAGAAAATTATGTCCTGCTTCTAAGCAGTCTAAAGCCATACAGACTCAGCGAAAGAAGAAGAAAAGAGACG
Source organism: Melolontha melolontha (assembly GCA_935421215.2). Lineage (NCBI taxonomy): Eukaryota > Metazoa > Arthropoda > Insecta > Coleoptera > Scarabaeidae > Melolontha > Melolontha melolontha. The sequence continues at coordinate 217,320,173 of OW285235.1, forward strand.
ATGAGGAAAATGTGAGTTGTCCCGGTTGTAAAGGTTGATACTCAAAATCTTACGAAGACTGGATTATGTGTTTTCAATGTAGGAAATGGTGGCATGAATCATGCACAACATATGTAACAGGAAAATTCATTTGTTTTACTTGTGAGGCGTGATATGTTTTACATTTTGATCTTTGTTTTGTTTTGTTACGTTTTACCAATAATCTTCCGTTCTATGTATGTTTAGAAAAATATTTTAAGTTTGCATTTTTATTTTAAAATAAATGTTCAGCAACTAAAAGTTTGTCTTTTTATAAAAAATAAGTATATAAGTATAGGTAAATAATGTGCGTACTCTTAAACAAGAGACTGCGAACTCTTAGACGCACACGTGTATAAGAGTACGCACTCGCACAGTTTCAATAAAAATTAAGTATCTCAGATTTCTTTAGTGATATAGGGTTCGACATGCTTAAAACGAGTTCTGTAATAATCACCGTTAACGATAGCGCCTGAACATTTTTCTGTACATATAAAACTACAGTTTTCTTCAACTTTATTCACTACGTGCGTACTCTTATACACATTTACTCTACATTTTTGAATTTTTGAAAAATTTTGTCCGTCATTTTGCCTGCGACATTTTGGAAAGCAGCCACATATTGTTTTACCAATTCTACCATTCCTCCATTCCTCCATTAGTGTTACTGTTTTAGAAACAAAGCTATAATTGATTTTTATAAACGAAAGTCTTATTTTTTAATTTTTTAATAATTGCTTAACATCATGGAATTGGGAAGATTCGTCAGACAATTCTGAAATTAGATCTTTTAGTTGACAGAAATTCGCGCAATAAAAAAAGACGGTTTCCAACCAAGTGCACCATCCTGTAATAACAGGCTGAGGTGAAAGAGCAGTGTTTTTCAGTTTTTCTTTATAGAATTGAACCCTTGTAGGCGCTTTAAAGATGATTTTTTTCATGTTGGAAATCAAACTATTCACAAGAGGAAAATGTTTCCTAATCTCTTCAGCAACCTTACTTAAAGCATTAGAAAGACATGTTACATGTATCAAGTTCGAATAAAGGATTTTTAAATTTTGCCAGACCTTTATCATCTACGGTGCTGCAGCTAACAAAATGAGTAAAAAACTATCTCCAGGACCAGGAGTAGGAGGAAAAAATGTTGATAGTTCCTCTTCGACTATGAGTGCATTTGCTTTTTCTAACTCTTTAGAACAGGGATGCACAGACTTATTGGGAACAGGGGCCACTCGGAAAAATTATAAGCCAAGGACGGGCCACTACAAAGAATACTTATTACCACAAATATGTTTATTTTTAAATAGTATGAATTACTACAAATGATAAAAATAAAAGAACATTCAAAAATGTTTGTTGTAATTATGTAATCGTAATGTAATAATAATCATTACAATGTAATATTTCATGTTTTATTATTTTGATGCATGACATTGCATTGACCTAACAATTTTGTTTATGTTTGGCTCTACATTACCTGTCGCCACACGTAAAATTGCTTCCAGATTTTAATTTGCCAGACGGTTTCGATTTTTGTTTTGTTAAGTTTCATCACTGAAAACGTTTGCTCACAAATATACGTCGATCCAAATAAGCATTCGCATTTCAATGCATTTATTCGCAACTCTTTAGCGGTTTTGTCAACGCAACGGTAAAAGTTGAGTAAATTACCTTCATTAAACTTGTTTCGTAAATTATCATGATTTTGCATGTCTATCAATTCTAGCTGTATTGATTCCGGTGCATTTTCGGGTGAAATGTTGAAAGGATTGCTGAAAATGTCTAATAGAGGTTTAACATTTTTTAAGTCTAGAAAACGATCATGAAAAGCTTGTATTAAAATATCAATTTTTTCAACATAAACGAAATTGACATCAGTTTTATTGAATTTCTCAATAATTTTTTTGTAGTTCGGAACATGGCTGTAATTGGCTGAATTGATTTGTGTCCTGAAAAGACTCAATTTGCATTGAAAGGACGAAACATGAGAGTATAACTGCGAAATCAATTGATCTTTGCCTTGGAGTCGCGTATTTAAGACATTCAAGTGATTTGTGATGTCTACAAGAAACGCGAAGTCACACAGCCAATCAGGGTTGTCAAGTTCGGAGACGTCCTTTTTCTTTTCCGTCAGAAATATTTTGATTTCTTCAATCAAGTTAAGAAACCGCTCTAGTGACAACCCACGACTTAGCCACCTTACTTCAGTGTAAAACAGGAGATCACCATATTCGCTTTCAATATCCTCGAGAAATTGTGTGAATTGTCGGTGATTGAGACCTCGTGATTTTATAAAGTTTACAGTAGGTACTACAACTTTCATCACATTTTCAAATCCCAATAATTTTGAACAGAGGGCCTCTTGATGTATAATGCATTGAAACTGCATTAATTCCTACTATCTATGTTTCTAGTTTGTAAATACTCTTTTAACATAGTTATTATCCCAGATTTACTTCCAACCATTGAAGGTGCTCCGTCAGTCGTAATTCCAGATAATTTCGTTAAATCCAAATCCATTACAGAACATTTTTCCAGAAGAGCTTTGAGCATGTCACTCCCCTTGGTTTGACTTGTCAAAGAACTCATGCCAATCAGTTCTTCACTCACTTCAAAATTTTGCGTTACACCTCGTAGAAATATTCAGAGTTGAGCAGTGGAACTTATATCTGTAGATTCGTCGAGTGCTATAGAAAAATACTCAAAACTTTTCGATTTCGTAGCTAATTGCTCTTCTATATTAGCTGCTAATGTGGTAAGTCTTCTTTGAACAGTCATCCGATTCAGTTGAATTTTCTCAAACCTCTTTGCGTCTTTCGAACACATTTTTTTGCGACGATATCTAAACACTGCTTAACAAACTCACCATCTTAAAAGGCCGACAATTTTTCGCTATTATTCGAGATATTTCAAAGCTAACTTCAGTAGCTGTTTCAGCATCTTGAATTAGTTTTGTGAACATAGCTTGCTGGCGTATTAGTTCCTTTTGTAAAGTGGAAATTTTTTGTGTTCGATTTTCGCCGGTTAATTTGGTAAAAATATGATGCTGGGTTTCATAATGCCTTTTCACATTATATTCCTTCGGAATAGAATCACTACTCTTGCATATTAAATAGACACTTTTGTTATGTGATGAAATAAAAAAGTATTTTTCGGTCCAAATATCTTGAAACTGTCGATTTTCATCTTCAACCTTACGACTACGTTTTTTACTGGGGCCTGGGTTATCCATATCAAAATTGATATTATATTGTTACGTAGGTAGATGCCAAGTTCGAACGACGAAGTATTTATTCTTCACAGATTACAATTCAAACAATATAATGTTCGCTTGTCCGTAGTTAAAACTTAACCGCCCCGATAGCGGGCGATGCGTTTTATTTATACGAGTTACCTAACATCGAGAACCTACCACGTTGTTCGGGGATAATACCTACGTGTTTCGCGAATTTCGAGTAATCTAGTTCGTTCGACAGATTTCTAGTCTCGTAACAATACGCTTAGAACAACGAGGAGCATACCTGCCCTACGTAGTTAACCTGAACAAGAAAGTAGTAGGTACTTAAAGATACATATCTTACTAACAATTACAAAAGTTAGAATAAAATAAAAAGTTAAGAAATATTGATTTGAATGGATTTCTACCTACTTTTGTAGCTTTTCGAACAATTTTTAAAATTCGTTGGCGGGCCGCATAAATATCGACAGTGGGCCGCATGCGGTCCGCGGGCCGCGGTATGTGCATCACTGCTTTAGAGGAATGTGGTAAAAATTTTGTAGAATCTCGTCGCTAAGGACACCAGTCAATAGATGACGAATACAGCGTCCTCTTCAATTGGTGGTTTCATCAATATACAAGGTGTTATAAGATTATATGAGAAAAATTAAAATTAGGGCACCAAAATAAGAGAAAAACTTCCTATGAAGCGTATCCGAAAATGCTTTGTTACAGTCCTTCAAGGATAAGGGTCTAAATACTGTTTTTATAATTTTTCTCAAATTTTGAAACATATACAAATCTCATATTTGGTGACAAGCTGAGGAAATAACTCTTAACAAGTAATTTGTCGATCAACCCCTACTATTACAAAGTGGTGAAGTCACCCCTAATGTATTTTGCATTGAAACTTTTCTTTGGGCGGGAATTTTGGAAAATAAAAATCAAAATGGTTAGTGAGATTAATTTATAAACTTTTTGACTATTTTATTTTTTTCAGAAAATGTTTGGTTTTATTGTAAAAAAATTAAATAGGTTACGCTGCATAATCTGTAATTTGCCGTTGTAGGTAGGCTACTATCACATATATCCTTATATCAAATTGAATAACTAGACGTCGTGAGACTTATTCGAACAGTGATTATGCCGCCATCGCCTTCGTTTACGGATTTTGTGATGGAAATTTTGTGATGAATATGCATTGCGGTATTCAAATAGAAGATTGCCGTGCATATTTAGTGTGACTTTCAACAAGTTGAAAGAAACAGGATAGTTTACTGTAGCAAATTATGGTGACGGTGGTTTTGCACACCTGCAAAACGAAAGGAGAACACTTTAAATTACTTTGACAAGGAACCTACATCGAGTGTGAGAAGAACCGCCAACCATCTACAAATAACACCCAGTCTTGTTTGGAGAACGCTAAGAGCCGATCAACGTTACCTTTACCACTTTCAGTGTGTCCAATGCTAATAACCCGACGATTTTCCACGTCGAAAGGTATTTTGTGACTGGTTTTCGAACCAAGTACAAAAATGATCCCCACTTCCCAGAAAAGATTATGTGGACAGAAGAAGCTGCGTTTACAAGAAGAGGCATCCTAAATTAGCGGAATTATCAAATCTGAAAATCCAGATGCATTGCGTGAAAATAATTTTCAACACGAATTTCAATGCAATGTGTGGTTGGGGATACTGGGCTCTCATTTAATTGGCCCATATTCTCTTCCCCTTCAGTTAAATGCGGATGGATATATCTACTTCTTAAAGAACGGTTTCTATGACCTTAAATAACAAACTTGAAAGCTGGTTCAGCTAGACGGCTGCCCTGACAAATATGCTAAGAACACGCGATAATGGCTAAATGTACACTACTCTGGACGATGGATCGTCCGAGGAGGACCAGTTGCTTGGCTTGCACGGTCGCCAGATCTACCGCCGTTAGATTTTTTCGCATGAGGTGCTATCAAACAAAAAGTGCACGCAACCGGTGGATAACGACAGGGCAAAACTGAAACACCCTGTAAATTTCTCTGTATTTTCATTGTGTATGTTCCTCAAAAAGAATGTAACTTGCTTTTAACTTTTTTTTTGCATCTCAAAAATAGCTGATATCGACCGATTTCGCACCACCCTCTATATTGAATATTTAAAAATTATACAATTTTAACGCACACTGAACAGTATACTTTTCCCATATCTATACGTAGTTCTTTGTATGGCTTGATCCACATTGATGCTCTACTGACTTTGGGCATTTTACTAACGAAAATAAATTAAATATCTCTTCAAAAGCACAATCAGAAATCAAATTCAGATATCGATTTATTATTAACCTATTTATGTAAATGTAGGTACAATAAAACACCTGTTAACGGTTTAAAACGATCTATTTTGAATTCTCGGAATTTAAGACTGGGAATACCCATACTCTTGTACCTCATAAATTTTTTTTCTTAAGCACTGCAAACATAATAAAATACATTACTTCATAATGGAAGATTCACTCTGTCCTCAATTTACGCGCTACAATACACGTGATACGTAAAAATTGTGAAAACTTTTGACAAATATAGGACAAACTATACACATGCGACTGGAAATATTTTAAATTCATAACTCGTGCTCTCTCAAACGCGTTTATCAAAAATACAAAAGCGAACGGTATATGTGAGTACATAAAAAATATATATCCGCATGCCACTTTGCATTAAATGCTTGCCATTAGCGTGATTTAAAAGACTTTTAAAGTAGTGAGGAATTCTACGATATGAATGAGTACTTTAGTGGAATAGTTCAATCACCGTATAATCTATATCGGTGTTAATATATGTCGCAGTTATTAATTAATGTTTTTATTTTATTTGATATTTCGTACAATATTAGAGAACATATAAATTAAGTATATAATATGGTAATAATTGAAGAAATAATTACATAAGATTTCCAACCATCTTATTAAAACATGTGCAAGGTAAAACCTACGCACGACGGCATAAAAGCTAAGTAATTGCTTTACTAAGACGTATCTTTGAATTAATTTAATTTCCTGCATAATAAAGCAACATATTTGATCTATAGAAAGACAATTTCAAAATAGGTCTTATTTAGCATTAAAATTATGTATATATGTTACAGTCGATTTATGAAAACAAGCGGTTTATATACTGCGTAGTCCTTTTATATACTGACTAAACACCTTAGCCCGTTTATATAAAATACGTGTGTGTGATGAACGGCCTAGACAGTATATAAACAGCGACGTCTGTATATATAATGCGTACTTACTTTGAGACAGTTTATACAGGGTGTCCAGACACTCTCCTGACAAACGAAGACCGGAGTTTCCTCAGATAATTTTAAGACAATTAAACCCAAATTCACCTAGTCCGAAAATGCTTCCTAAGGGAGCTAGAGTTCTTTGAAGATGGCGCCTTGTATTTATTTTTTTTTAAATTCCTCCAGAACGCTTCTATTTAGAAAAACAAAAACTGGTATGCTTATTTATCCTCCAGAGATGAATCGATTCCATCAATTGCGAATTTCTAGTACCGGTCATAGGCGTCCGTTTTGGGTAGGTCAACGGTTATTTTAAGGCATAACTTTTTTGTCTTTAACTTTTAAGCATTTGTGACACTAGATTATTAAATTTTCAGGTATTCCAGTACTAAAAGGTACTCTTACTTTAAGTCGGTAGGATACACCGTTTTCTAGAAAAATCGATTTGTAAATTTTTCGTTTTTTCTTCATTAAAGTTCAATTTTTTATTTTTTGCAATAGTTAGCTCTGAACTGCCAACAGAAGTAAAACCTACGTTTTTCATTGTCAAATTGTTGTCAGTTCGCGAAGTTTATCTTTTCATTTTTTACTTTGTGTTATTCAAACACAACGATTTCAATTTAAAAAAAATGGTTTTTACTAATGAGGAATACGCCGATATGCATTTAGTTTATGGCGAAATGAGGTGTAACGCTCGAGCGGCGCAACGTAGATACGCTGAAAAATTTCCCAATCGTCAGCATCCCACTCACTCAACATTTACAGCTCTTCATCAACGATTAAGAGAAACAGGTTCAGTGGTCCCAAAAAATAATGAAACAGGGAGACATAATGATGTAACAGCAGAACATGAAGATGTTATTTTAATGGAAGTTGAGGAAAATCCAGAAATTAGCGTTCGAAGACTATCTGCCATGTACCCCACAATTTCAAAATCTTCCGGAGGAAATATCTTACACAAAGAAAATTTATATCCTTTTCATTTTACAAAGGTGCAAGCACTGCTAGAAGGAGATTTTCCTGCTCGCGTAGAATTCGCTAGATGGTTACAAAATCAGAAAAATCAAGATGAAGATTTCGTTTGGTGACGAAGCTACATTCTCAAAAAATGGAATTTTTAATGTACATAATGCACATTATTATTCGTACGTTGGTGACAATCCCCACGTTGTTCAAGAATTTAAGCATCAGCATAGGTTTAGCATAAACGTCTGGATAGGAGTAGTTGACTATTATCTACTTGGACCTGTGGAATTACCTGCTCGTTTAAATGGTGCTGATTACTTACATTTCCTGCAAAATATTTTACCTGATTTGTTAGATGAGGTGCGTTTAAATATTCGGCAAAACTTATGGTTTCTACAGGACGGCTGTCCGGCCCACTTTAGCAGGAATGTACGAGACTTTCTAGATAATAACTACGAAGACCATTGGATTGGAAGAGGCAGTCCAGTTGCTTGGCCAGCAAGGTCGCCGTATTTGAATCCTTGCGATTATTGTGTTTGGGGATACATAAAAGCATTTGTTTATTCCGTTCTGATACAAAATCGCGCACAACTCTGGCTAAGGATACAAGATGCTTGCAACGAATTTAGAAATAACTTTGGAATTTTTGCAAGAATTCGGCGTTCTCTAAGCAAAAGGGTAAACTTATGCATAGAGACTAATGGTCATCACATCGAGCAACTTTTGTAACAATCTACCTTTGATACTTGTTCTTTTTTTGTTAGTTTCGTTCCATTGTAATAAATAATTTGTTTTTAATTTATTAAATTAATTTTCATCCATGCCTTGATAGTCCAAGCCAACTTCGTCGCTAAAAATAAGTAGGTACATAATAAATTGAACTTTAATGAAGAAAAAACGAAAAATTTACAAATCGATTTTTCTAGAAAACGGTGTATCCTACCGACTTAAAGTAAGAGTACATTTTAGTACTGAAATACCTGAAAATTTAATAATCTAGTGTCACAAATGCTTAAAAGTTAAAGACAAAAAAGTTATGGCTTAAAATAACCGTTGACCTACCCAAAATGGACGCCTATGACCGGTACTAGAAATTCTTAATTGATGGAATCGATTCATCTCTGGAGGATAAATGAGCATACCAGTTTTTGTTTTTCTAAATAGAAGCGTTCTGGAGGAATTTAAAAAAAAATAAATACAAGGCGCCATCTTCAAAGAACTCTAGCTCCCTTAGGAAGCATTTTCGGACTAGGTGAATTTGGGTTTAATTATCTTAAAATTATCAGAGGAATCTCCGGTCTTCGTTTGTCAGGAGAGTTTCTGGACACCCTGTATAATATGTAACTATTTTACATTTCTAATCAGGATCGTATTACTTTTATTTTATAGGTATGATAAAATAAAATATAGTTAAGGTAAAAACAGAAACTTTAATTCTTTTAAGTGCAATATTACACAACATAACATATTATTTATTATTGCAATTTAAACTATTATGGCATTTTGATGTACATAAAGTATTATTTCTTTTACATAAACATTTACTTGTTGCACACCTTGTACTTTTACAGTTACATTTTTTAAATCCTAAAACAGAGAGTGAACTGACTGAATCTGTTCGGACAGTTTACATACTGCCTAGACCGTTTAAGTTTCTACCGTAATTTCATATACCGATAGGTCCAGCCCGGAACGGGCCATAGTCAGCAATGAGTGGCAACAGCTACGCGCAGAAGCTTCAATTGCAGCACATTGCAGTAAAGAATTTAGTAAGCCTGAAACCGTGCAAGGATATAGTCGTATGCATATTCGTTCTGTATACGTAATTTGCCCATTTGTTTCAGACATAATAAGGTCCAATTTATTATTATTATTGTATTCTTAGCTGCTACGGAAAAGTAATTTTAAGTAATAAAAAGACAATAACGTTTTCTAAAAGATAAAAGTAAAAAAATCAATAATTCTGCAAAATAAATTTAAATTTTAAGACTTAAGGTCGCCCATTTCAACTAACGAACAAACCCTCACGTCTCTCTCCTCCCAATCGACAGGTATTAGAGGGATATGAGGCTGTTCGTCAATTTGTTGGCATTTGTGGCAATTTCCGACTACACAGCCATATTTCCTAAACGCATTTACGATCCTTTCAATCGTCGAATGCGAAGGAATAGGCCGATTTACGTACTCTACAGCAAATAAATCAGCGGTTGTTCGACAGGAATTGCCGGCAAGATACCACGAAACTATTTGTACCTTCTCTGCGGTTGTATACACTGACATGATAACTACCTTTACGTATGCACAGCTAAATACGAATGACGGGCAATCTGTTGCGCTCGACTATCGGACTTATGTTGCGCACGCGGAGTGGCATCGTACACACGTTACCACATCGCATTACGTTCCATACGTATATTGTTGCCTATGGCCAGTAGCGGCCTGGACCTATCGGTATAGCGGAGCAATATTGGCGGTATATATAGTGTCCAGACGGTATATATATCGCCTGGTTTCATAAATTGACTGTAATATATATACATTAAACAAAATTATGCCATCCTAGAATTTCAATGTTTACATTACGTATATTGTAATGATTCAAAATTTATGGCAAGGTCAAATGCAGATTTAAGATAAATATCTCATATAAAGTTCCTTGCAGGAATTTGAATTATTCTCTCGAATTAATAATATATAAATTCTATCAAATTATGTATTTAGCTATATAAAGGTTTTCCATTAAAAGCGCTCTAACTTTAAATTTAAATAAAAGAAGTTGTGTATGTGATATCATTTATTTTAATTTTTTACGTCAAAGGGTTACATTATGAATGGAATATATCTTCCAAATGACCGCCTCGGCTTCGCTGGACGGCGCGTATTCGATAGGTCCAACTTTCAGGTCGACCGCATAAATCTAGCTCGATATCATTGGGCGTTAAATCTCGTGATGTTGGTGGCCAGTTGACGTCGTCGAAACGAGAGATAACCATGCCGTCGAATGTGTCATGCAGAAGATCCATTGTTGCATGCGCTGTGTGGCAAGCAGCGCTATCTTGTTGGAACCAGATGTCGTTGAGACTCATATCTTCCAATTTAGGCCAAAAAAAAATTGGAAATCATCGACCTGAACCTCTCGCCGTTAATAGTTATGACAGCGCCAGCTTCATTTTGGAAGTAATACGGGCCAATGACCCCGCCGTTCCAAAATCCATACCAAACAGTGACTTTTCTGGATGCATTTTCAACTGATGGGTCTCATGTGCATTGTTATATCCCCAATGCGACAATTTTGTTTATTGACATAGCCATTCATCCAAAAATGGGCCTCGTCGCTAAATATGATTTTTCGTCCGAAACCGGGGTCCACTTCCAATTGATCTAAAGCCTAGTCAGAGAATGTTCGACGCTGACTATGGTCGTTTACCTTCAGCTCCTGGATCAATTTAATTTTGTACTGGTGCAAGCCTAAGTGTCCATGTAAAATTCGCCAAGTTGAGGTCTGTGAAAAGCCAAGTTCTTGAACGCGACGAGGAATTGACAGCCTCGGGTTATCCTGCATACTCTACGTCACTGCAGCAATGTTTTCTGGAGACCTCAGTACGGATGTTGCTTGATTATTTATTGAACCAGTTGATTCAAATATGTTCCCCAAACGACAAATAATCGAGTCAATAGGACGATTTTGTGTGTGAATTGAACATTCATTTTGATAGTAAAGTTTAATAATTTACACGCGTTGCTCAACACTGTATATTTCCATGGTAATTTGCCCAACATTAGTTACTATAACCTCCAAATTTAACAGCTGTATCTTCACCGACATGGCCATTATATACTGTCAAAGTTTGAGCGCCCCTATTGGAAAACCCTTTACATATGATCTAAAAGTCATGCACATCAAAATAACTGTTTCTGTCTGTGCTCGATTGCGTTCTTCGAACTGGTGTTACTATTTTCGTCGTTATTGTGTCTATTCATTCATAAATTATATTTTACAGTGGCGTGTAAGACGTAATATATATTTATATATTATTTCGTTAGACTTTATTCTAATAATCGCTTGAAAAATGATATCCGCTAATTTTGAAAGTGTATTCTCCTGTTTACATGCTGTTATGCATGCATATACATATATGTATTTATTGTTCTTGAGATATATCTTCTATTCTCTTCTATAACTGATTGTTTCTAGTTTCATTTCTTTCAGTGTTATTTGGTTACAACTTTTAGTATTTTAAAACATCCGTTTTATATTGTTATATTGTATATTTATCCTGTAATTTACTACTTTATTTTTGGAGTAGTTTCCGTTTCTTCTTTTTAGTCTATTTCTTTCTGTTCTTAGTATTTCTCTTTATTTTCATTAGCTAGAAGCAGCATTTTTCAATTCGCAACTCTTGGATGAATTAAGGAACTATGTTTTTGTCTTCAAGATGATGATACGCAAAGCATTTCTAATTCTAAACACCTGATACAAATTGAAAATTTACAAAACCAGCTAAACTTTATGAAAGCTAATTTCCAGTGTCTTACAGATACGATTACTTACATGCAAAATCAAGATATTAACCTAAAAGAGGCGATAATTAATTTAGAAACCGTTATCGACCGAATAAAAAGTATGCCTTATGAATTTGGAAATAAGCTGAGACAAAAAGTTGATGCCATATTTAGCAGAAATCCAGATTTGAATATATTATATCAATTCTGCATAGAGCCGATTGAAAAATCTACATTCGAAGTATACAATTGCAACAATTTAATCACGCACTCTTCACCAGTTGTGATGTGGAACGGATATTTTCTATTTTTAAAGACGTTTTAACATCTAAAAGAACTAATTTAACACAAGAACACCTTAAACAAATTTTAGTTGTTCGTATTAATGTTTTACTCTTTCATTGTTTCACAGAAAATACGTAGTTTTGAGTTTTGTTCTTTGTGAATTATATTTATTCAAAATTCGATACGCAATTCGCTTGTCAGCATTACTCTTCTTTCAGCAGTAGTTGCTGCCGGTTACCAAATCGTTTATTACATTCGCTCTGTTGTACATTGACAGATACTTATTAACTGCATATGTAGGTACGTGCCACTTATGCAGTCAGTAGTCACACTTATCAAATTGTTCCAAACTCACGGATCGCTTACAGAAACAAGCCTATTGCAAATACAAGGCAGACGCCTAAGTGTAGGTACGTGCCACTTATGCAGTCAGTAGTCACACGTATCAAATTGTTCCAAACTCACGGATCGCTTACAGAAGCAAGCCTATTGCGAATACAAGGCAGACGCCTAAGGGCTATGAATCATCAATCGCTCGAGTCCGCTCTCTGATTATTACCTTGGTCATTTTCTTTATCACAAACACAGAAACACCTTATTGCATACGCACATAATTAAAACATTAGTGATGACGATATGTTGCTATAAACTACAAAATATATTTTTGCATCACAAAGTAACGTTCTCTTTGTATATTTCTCAAAAAATAAATATTAGCTTAATATAGATATTAACAGCATTCGTGATATACAAAAGCTTTCCTTCTTTATACGCTATAAAAATATTTTACGGAGACGTCTACGGATTTTTATAGGTCTGGGTCAGTAATTGCCTTAGACCATTGACACTTCGTTGGGCTATTATTTTCCTGATATTGTTCTAAATCAAATAGCATAGGCTCAAATGTGGCACCTTTTATAATAAATCACTTATATAAGGTGATGTTAATATTTATGTAGCTGTATATATTAACCGGATTAAATTATGTCATGTAAATGTATGCGCAAAATACTGTACATATGAAGAATGTTCTTTTAATGTTGAGCTAAACCAGTGATTTATTATTACAAATATCATACTGACATTTTTAACCTATATTTTACGAGTTTAGCAAAAGCTGTAGATTGTAAAGATATTATCGCATTTTGAGATTATAGTCGAATATCGAATACTTCTATGAAAACTCATGAAATTCAATAATAAGTATTTTTGAACGGTAATTTTCTTATCATTTCGATCACAGATTCAACAGATAAGTATGTGTTTAATAGTAAATAGTATCTATTAACTACCGTAAAAGGCATAGTATAATTTCGTTTTGACTGTTAGTATATGGACGATTAACTTCGTAATAAAAAAACGTCAAAAGGTAGCTATTATTTACAAAAACATTACAATTATGTGCAATATAGTAGAGGAAATATTTTGAAATTATTGCGAATGAGAATTAATGACTATTCAATCCCATTTCTACATGCAAATGTCGCCTAATGTGTCGCGTTAATTTCTTCAATTTGACAAACTAAGTTTGTACCAATATGCAGAATAATAGGAGGATAATTAAAGATTCGTGAAAAGTCACATCCATCATAGAGCGCACAGATGCATTTTGCTCTTATTGGAGCTTGTCAATGTACGGTATCCCGCACAGACATAACTTTTCGCTTCTGTGCTTCGTGTATATTATTATGAACCATTTCCCCCGATTGCATATGATAATACAAATAATTAGATAATAATAAAATAAAATATAGAAAATATACGTGAGGCGTATATTGGTGTTTAAATTCTAAACAGCGCCAACAATATAATTGGTTGATATTTTTAGTTTCTAAAGGGTTCTTTAAATAAAATATCAAACAGGGTTCGTGTATAAACTATAAATTTATTTTAGTGCTCCGGACTAATATGAGAGTGCTCTGTCTTCTACAGTAAGGTTCTAGTGTCGTATGTCAAATACAGTATTAATATTACCTTGTTTTACCACATTTTTAATGTCGTTTCCAGGGTAACGAACAATATATTTATTTTGCTTAGTTGGCTTCAAAACAGAGTGTTATTCACATAGAAATCAAAGAAAACGTTGGTAAACATTAAATTAAGCTTTAATAAAAGTAACTGTTAGTATTAGCAACAAACAACTAAATGCACATACATATGAAAAGTAAACAAACTGAAACAAAATTAAATATATACAAGTAATACGTAAATGATTACCTTCAAATGTGATGAAATATTATACACTGGTTTTAGGTATTTATAGTGAGAAATACATTAACATAAGCACAAATATGTCAAGTCATAAAATGCGTGCTAGAGGTTATATCAAAATCATAGACATGCGGACGTTTGATGGTTCTAGCAATAGTCAGTAAGCAATCTTTGTATAATAATATTGTAATTGAAGAATGATAACTTTAGTATTCTCTATTTTAGTAAAATTAAAAGATATTTGATTTCGAAATGATATTTTTTTTACTTTAAGAGCAGGTTTAAATTCAATTTTATATTTCCTTTTCTAAATACCTGGTCCTGGAATTGCAGTGTTCGGATTGGCGTTTTTCCTTCTCACGCCGCGATCCTATTGGTGTTGCTAGCAGCCTTCTGGTTGGTTGTTTGCAAAACGCGCGCTAAACAACTCGAAATTGACGGGAAGTTGTCGACGTTTTCCCTCCAAAACTGTAAACCGACAAATTTTCTTATTCTTCGTTATATCGGCACCTTTTCTCCGATTTCATAGCTTTTATGCAGTAATATAATTTTTTATTGATACGTTAGCTCGGCGTCGGTAGTAGATTTTCTTTAAATTGAAATATCTCGGCTCCACTATGAGATCCAGCCTCACAATAACTCTTAAAATGCGTAGAGATATAATAGCTAACTTTCTACATAAATTTGATAATCGCACAACAAATGGGCGTCATTTGCATGTAGAAATGAGATTCAATTGTCATTAATTCTCATTTGCAATAAGTTCAAAATATTAACTATATATGTATATACGAAATATAAAAGTGAAAGGTCATGTTTGTCCAGGATACCGTACATTGACAAGCTTCAATAAGAGCGAAATGAATCTGTGCGTTCTAGGATGTGTGTGACTTTAAACGAATTTTTAATTATAGTAGAGGAAAATTGTCATATTATTAGTTAATACATTGAAACAATTCTGAGTATTTATGTGAAAGTAATTTACCCATCTTATACGATTATTTGGGTATATGCAAGCTATAAATATACATAGTGGAGTTTCGATAACTTAATAACCAGTTCAAAAGATGTATCACATCAATTGATACAGGGCCATTCTCGCATGGTTTACTTGGGGATTGGATCTATATGCAGAATCCCGAAAAAAAGGAGCTTCTACTTATTTGGGTTCTATCTGGGTTTGAACTATATACAATAAACAAGAACGAAATAAAAATTAATATACATTTACACAGAAGCAGAGAAATACACAGATGCAGAACACGCAGAATATCCCACATCAGAACGGAAAGATTTATCCACCAAAAAACACGCACAACTACTAACTAAAACAACGGTAAATATATACAACAACCTTCTTAAAGTAATAAAAGATCTTCAATATATAAACTTTAGATCAAAAATAAAAGAAATGTTAAAATCTAGTGAAATAATTTGTAAAAAGGCACGGACTCTGCCGCCCACTTCTTATTTCAGTTTAATGAAAAACATGAGCCCTTAACTCCAGTAGCCCGAGATGGTATCCCGTGGCGAAGAAGAGGGACGCATGCGTGACATTACATGTTGCAGTGGACTTTTCCCTGCAACATAGAAAACATTATTTTTGATTTAAACATTAATTTATCATGACTCTGTATGTTTTTTGAATTTATTGTGTATGAACATTAATTTTATGTTGATTTAATTTTGATGTAGTTCGCCGTGTGGCCATGCTTCATCTTCAGACACGTCTTGATATTCAAGTAAGAGAGTTGTATATTTGCAGATAAAACTTTTTTATCTCTTATTTCATTTAATTTTTACGAGTATGTTTAACTCGTAATTTTTGATTTATTTAATCTCTTATTTGCACGTGTTCTCAAGGTTATATAAAATAAAATCTACGTAAGTTTTATTTTGCATTAAATCATATTATTTCTTTATTGTATGCATTTAGAATTGTAGAATTGATTGTATGAATTTCTATATATTAGTTAATAATAGGTGACAAAGATAATTTTTCGTGTCTAGTAAATTTTTTGTTACGATAAATTTCTAGAACGATTTAAATTTTCAAGGTTGGTTTTTTTTATACTTATGGTATCGCGCAGGTGTTTAACATTTCGGTTTGACAGTTTTATCTGTTTACTTTTGAGTTTATTTTGGGGTGATTGAAAAAGATATCTTTGGAATTTATTTAGTATTAATAATCATTAGAGGACGCTTAAATTTGCTTAGCGGTCAACTCCAGGAAAATAATTTTACCTCTATGTGTTATTGTTATACACACTTCTTTAAATTTCTTAAAGAATCAAATTTTTTTATTTTTTATTAAATAAAAAGACTTGTTTGAGCATTGTGACTTTCTCTTTACCTTTGTGTGAACGATTGATTCTGGCGCCCATCTTAACTGTTGTAGGAGTATAGTTACCGCGTTTTCCTATTGGAAACCCGGAGAGGAAAGCTGTCTCATAAAAGAAAATTAACCGATTGAGCATTAAAGTTGGACAGTGTCGTGCCGAATAGTGGTTCATTTAACTACAAACTCACTATTCATAGCAATATGTATATATGTTATGTGTATTGTATGTATGTTGTGTCATGAGTGTACTGAAAATAAACGTATTATTTAAAAAAAAAATGAGTCCGTTCCAACAAATGTTTTTTGCGAAATGGTATAATGAGAAGATCACTAAATTAAAAGACGCGTATGAAGTACGCGTCAAAGAACATTTTTCTTCATTTAGAAATAATAAAAGTGACTCTTCATATGCGTCTCATATCAATTCAACGAACCACATTTTTAACAAAGAATTTAAAATATTACATATAGAAAATAAGGGCAAAAAACTTAATTTATTAGAGTCACTGGAAATAAATAAAATAAAGAAAACTGACAAGATCTTAAATGATCAATTAGAAACAAATAATTCACCCTTACTTAATCTATTTATTTGATTTGTAGACAGTTACATAGTGTATAGTATTTTTGTATTTTTCCATAGAATTCTTTATCCCTGTAATATAATGTAAACCTTTAGTTTTATTACTTAAGAACAGTACACTTTTTTTTTATAAACCGTAGCGAAAGTTTTGTATAGACATCCCGTAATAAAAAGCACCCATCCCTCTGACTATTTTTTAAAATAAAACATGTGTTTTTGCTTGTTACTGTTTACTTGTGTTTAATATAAAAAATATTTTGTAAATAAGTTAGTTATATGTCTGACGAAGCCCAGGTTGGTGCGAAACGACTCGTTACAGTGATAATTAAAAAGTGAAATTCATAAAATTTGTTTTATTTTATCTTAATAGTGATCACTAATTTCTTTGGCATCACTGAGTATGTTGCGGTTAGAGCTCTGGTTAATCAAAGGTCACAAAGGTCGCGCGTTCAATTTTGAATGGTACATTATCGAATGCTTGTCCAAAGTCTTTTAAAAATCTGTGACAATCAATTGAATAAAAAAGTCCCATTATAATGATGACACTCGCCCATACACTCACTCAAACTATTACAGATTGTTTTAAACAACTAAAACATGTCATGAGACTGTAATAGCCAAAGCAGCTCACCCATTTACACACATTCAGTGTACCACTTAGTTACAACATCTTTCAACATCATAGTTCTTGTATCTAAGTTAACATGTCTATATGTAGACAGGTATATAAACCAAGTCACATCTAACTAGGTTAATAGAAGTAGAAATAATAATATAAACGGGGACTGAGAAGTCTCGGTGGTCAGAATCAGTGAATCGAGTCAGTCAGTCTAGTGTATCGAGTCAGACAGTCTTGTGTATCAGATATTACGTTGTTATTCAAGTTCACTTCGTGATTTATAATGTAGTTGTTATTATTAATTTATTTTATTAAACGTTATTATATACCGTTTTCGAATGTATTATTAGTCCTACCGATAAACTCCGCCTTTAAATGAATCTGCCTCGGTAACGATGTTACCACTAGAATCAGGTGACATCATAAGACGTTCATAATACATAGTCTTGACCGAGCACTTGATTATTTTGTTTAATTCTAACGTGTCAAACATTAGTTACGTGTTTTACTTCAGCTAATGAACTTTCAACAGAGAATTAAAAATATTCCTTCTGAAATTTAATACGGTATTTATTGTAATAGAGAATATTTTGAGAAATGTAACAAAATTTCCGGAGTAAAATATTGTGATTTATTACGAAGGAAAGTTTGTATGTTATCTATCTAGCTTTGAAAGAAACGAGTTAGAAAACAAACAAAAACTTTTCAACGTAAGTACCATTAATACTAACACACTTATTCCAACGTTTCTTTAATAACGCTATGTCTTCCAAAAAAATTATTTTGGTAATTCCGCAAACTACGACCCCAAATTGTTTTCCATGTCGTGATTCGATAAAAATCGACACCCTCTCAAGTGTTTTTTGAGTTTTAATAAGAGACGATAGTCACAGGGGGTGAGGTTTGGGATTGTAGGGTGGATGTTGTAATTCCTCAAAGCCGCATTCATTGATTACTGCTTGAACAATGCGTGCCTTATGCACCCCGCAAGTGTCATGCAGAAGCAGAGTATTCTGAGCAAAATTGTGGGGCCTTTCTTCGCGTATAGTTGCGTGCAAGTTCTTAATTATGTCTTTGTAGACATTTTCCGTTATTGTAGTCCATTTTGGAATATACTCAATTAAGAGAATCCCCTCGGCGTCCCAGAAAACTGCGGCCATCACTTTTACAGAAGGAAATTGGGTTTTTTGCCTTCTTGGGCGGCGGAGAGCGCTTATTAACTCATTGCAAGGACTCTTGCGTCGTGGGGGGTCTAAGTGGTGTATCCCCGTTTTATCCCCAGTTACGATTGTCGTCTACACATTTGTTTTTCGTGAATGAGCAGCCCGCGATCGATCGTGCCCACGCTTTGTTCATTCCCAAATCTTCATGTAGAATTTTAGAAACACTCGTTTCTGATATTCCTATTTCTGTAGCAATAATTGAAACTTTTACTCGGCGGTCAGTCAACACAAAATCTTCAACTTTGTTCATGATTTCTTCAGTTTGTGATTCCAGAGGTCTTCCACACTTTGGTCATCGTTAATGGTTTCTCTGTCCTATTTGAACTGCTTGCACCAAAATTTGGCTTCTAAGTAGGGCGGGCTATTTTGCTCATATACTGCCAGCATCCTCTTATGCATATTCTTCGGGCTACTAGCTTTTTTTGATAAAAAATTCATAACGCTTCTGTGTTCAAGTTTCAAATCATTTTCTCTTCTTTAACCGAATGTAAAAGTAACAAATGTTAAGCGATTCGAACCAAACTTGGAGATGACGCTATAAACTATCACAGAAACTTGACGTAGGAAATTTGTTACATATTGCTTTTATAACTAGGTGGATGACATAAAAATCTCTCCTCGTATTAGACTCAATCTTAAAAGAACAAACTTGTATTAATAATACATTCTGTAGGCCGAACCACTTTTTCGTTGAAGAACCAAGATTGTCTAAAAGAACCAATTCCTTCTTTTAATTTTGAACAAAAAATTACTTTTTAATTCAAAAATGTATTTCCTTATTACTATTTAATGTAGTAAATTGTTCTTTTTTGTTTTCTTAAGACGGCGCAGACGGAGATAATAACGGGAATTGAAATACATTGAAGCATTAAAGTTGATATTGCCCGTTTATCCATAATTTATATTTCAAAAAAATGCTTGAATAACATTTAAAAGAATGAATTTTCTTGAACAAAACTAAAAAAGAAATCATAAAAACGTTTTGTATTATAATTTACGTTATATTAAAATCACAGGCTACTTTAAATAAATATTTATTGAAAACATGTGGTCGAGTATAGATATAGATAGTCAGAACCTATATATTTGGGACGCGTGAACGTAGAAGCGTTATCTTTGGTATAACTTACGTTGAGAGAGGGTAGCTGTAATTACGAGATGTGTTAGTGCAGTTTCAGAACTTGTAGAGTCGACATGTTGCAGGCAAGAGATAAAAGACTAGGACAGTTAGAAGGGGAGCGGGGGGGAGATTGTGAGGATGGATTTTATGGATGCGTCCTTCCGCGAATTCACGCGTCGTCTGGATGAAAGTCCCAGTACTATTCAGGACGTATGACGTGCATGAAATGTCGAAGAGAAAAGAACTGTGTCCTCTCCTGACAGTCAGAGGGGATCGGGCGTCTGTTCACAAAGCGTTAGTCACGCGTACCTCTTCTGGGAAATTAGCGCAAATATGACTTGCGAGAATGGAAGGACCATTCAGTGTGATGTTTGTCGGCGTTTGCTGCATAATAGATTTCGAGCGCGCTGTGTACTACAATTAATTCAACTTACTGCGGAACACCGATGAGCACATAACAACTGGTGTCATTCACGACAACGATAATGCTTCGAATGAACCTGTATTAGATTATGGGACGATAAGAATACACTGGGTGGTGGAGACGCACGATGCTTAGTTCGTCGAAGACGTGATGAGCGTCCCATCAAAGCGTGCATTCAAACTTGTCATTGTCATCAACAGCTAGGCATCATGTTTTGGGGTGGCATCATGTTTTGGGGTATTGCGTGTTGGGGCTACACACGACTAATGCGTGTATAGCAGAAAATGGCGGGTCGCCGCTATGTAGATTGCTGTACCAGCACGACTACGAACAACCACGCGCAATACGCAACTTGCGGATACTTCCCTACAGCTCGTTCACCAGATCTCAATATCTGGGACATGATCGGTCGTATGTTTCAGCAATATGCAACTTCCTCAGTTAACGTCGAAAAGCTCCATAGACGAGTTGAAGCGGCATGGTTGGCCATCATTCCACGCTTCATAAAGTAACTTATATTAGTGTAAGTTTTACTATTTTACTGTTACTTTTATAAAGAATTTTATTGCATTCCCCTTCCCGTTTCGCACAAACAGATGCACCGGATATTTATGTCCAAGAATGTTACTACACCAACATTTGGGCTTAATGTGTATAACACCAGACTTAAAAAATAGAGAACACGAGAATGAGAAGAAATAAACACAATCAGTTTTTAGAAGTCTGTTCATTTTCAACTTACTCTTGATAAAATAAAGTAAATCTTAACAAGAAAATAATGTTCTATGGTCGCTGAATTTCTTTCATTTCAAGAAATCCCAAAGTATATAATGTATACCAGTATATCAATTTGTGAGGTCATTAACAATTAGTAAGAATCAATCAGCAGTCCAAATTCATATAACTGCGTAATTTCTCGGGCCAACTGTTCAGAAAACGTGGAGTCATCTCAATAGTATTAATGATACGTAAATATATGTAGGTGTGATAGATGTAGAGCAACTTGATATATGTAAATCGGAAATTGTCAATTAGCTTCGATCTGATTTTTATGTTGCACAAGAATTGGTTGGTTAAGTTTATTAGACAGTTAATTATAAGTTTTTCATGTTTATTATTTTATTAATCATGCATGAATTTTGCATGTGAATCTATTCTTGCGCAACATAAATAAAAGTAGATCTGTTCCTCTTACATGATCTCAATTACCGAATAATAAACACACTCTGGTAAGTTATGTGTAAATATATACGAAAGATTAAATTGCCTTTCCTCATTTATTTGTTAGAAGACGGTTAAATATTTATCGAGCCTATTACATACGAGGGAGAGACGAAAAATTTCGGGAAAATCTATAAAAGAAACATTTAATACATAAATAAACGGCTTTATTGATTTCGAAGTATTCACCATTAAATTTTATCAAAACAATCATTAAAACATTTACGCCATTTTGAAGTTGGCTATGCTCAAAATATGTGACTTAAATGCAGTGATGGCCTCTTCTGGACAGGAAAAACGATGACCCATGCTTTCTTTTCTATTGTCGTTAATGTAAAAAAGGTCAGTTGGTACCATGTCAGGACTATTAGCTAGATGAGTCATTAATTTTATGCCTTTACTTCGCAATAATCGACTATTGTTTAGGGTTGCTGTCTCGCCATTTATCAATAACATCAAGTTAAATATATCAATAACATCAGGTTAATTGTTGTATACCATTTCGTATTTACAGCTTGACGGTTCTCCAGAATAATTGTAGTAACATGGCCAGATTTTGCTATGAAACACGCAATTATTTGTTTAGCATTGTTTGGTCACCGAACAACTTTTGTTGGCAGAAGTTCATTTTGAAACATCAAAACTATCGTTTCCGCCTCATAAGAATATATCCACGTTTCCTTACCTGTAATGATGTCACAGATATGTTTTAATTTTATCAGCAAGGCTGTACACTATTTTACGCGATCGTGTTTCTTTGAGTCGTGAAAGATTATGCGGTATCCAACTTGAACAAAGTTTCCTCACGGCTAAATAAATATGCAAAATTGAATGTATCAAGATCCTAGAAATATCCAAGCGTGCCTGAATCTCAGCATATACTACATGGTGATCTAATTCAATTAGTCGACGTACAGCATCGATATATAAACAAAGGATGTCGCAGAATTCCCTGTCCTTGCTTGATCCTGTACCACACTAGAATTCTTCAAACCAGCGATATACCATTGTCTTTGATGGCGTTTCAAGTTAATCTACTACAAAAATCATAATAAATCATAGCGCAAACATTTCACGAGTTAACTCCATTTTCAATGCGATTGGTAAACTTTAAAACTGGACTCTGCACAAACTGATTGATATTTTGACAATCGAACACAAAAGTCATATTTTTAACATATTGCAGTATACTAGGGCATATACAGTTTTGTTCGATAATCTTTGTCTAATCCTTTTCTGATAATGTAAACCGCTTCACCGTGTTACAGTTTCGTTCGAGTCGAATTTTTGGGTATTTACGAGTAGGTACAGTTTCGTCCGGTAATCCTTAAGTACTTAATTCTTTTATGTTAATTTAAAGCTGTATCTCCAATATTAGTTTTAGTGAAAATAACATATTTTTTATGATACTTTCCATATATTGAACACAAACAAGCAGAGTAGGGGTTATATGTTGAATAGAAAAAAAACACAATAAGTTAAAATTTAAGAATTTATTCTATTATGAAAGAAAAATATATAAAATGAGAAAAGAAAAGAAATATTTAAGTGGTAAAACAATTACAAACTTATATTTTTAAAATGATGTACTTACTTAAAAAGAATAATAATGTGAAACTAATTGTACATATTGCATTGTCGTCAGTTCTTACTATCATATCATATTGTTCAATTTTATTCTTGAGAAAATTTTTCGCTTTTTTTGTGTGTCTGTTCACTTGGCTTTGTTTATTTACACTTTGTATTTGAATATAAATTTCACCTTGATATTGGCGCAAAACTTCTAAAAAGACATAGATATTTGGATAGTAGAAATGAAAACTCTTATTTAAGTACATAATTCATAGCAATTTCCATTGGTGTGTGGGGGTAGCAATAGTAAAATACGATATTTGATTGGATTTCACAAATAATGTATCATAATTTCTCTTATAATAAAAATAATATAAAATATTAATAAAAATGCGAGAATTGTTCAATAGAAATGCGTTTAGAGGCAGCAAAGCAATTTTTATTTAAATCTCTAAATTTCCTGCTATCTTCTATGTCCTTTAACTTCCATGTCCAAATTCAATCGTCACCCTTTCAGGGATTGTTTGAATATGTCAAACACATGAAACGCATGTGGAATTGTAAGGCAGCTGTACTATGACTTCCCAAAGCATATCCCGAGAAAAAATTACAAGGAAAGTATTGATTAGAATATAATACCATTAGTACAATTTCAATCCTCTCCTTGACCTGTATTTTAGCAAATTTAGGCCTGTCTTACTGGCCGGACGAAAGTGTATATTATAATTTATGCAAATCTGCTAATCGGACGAAACTGTAATCGCCGGTATACTAGCGCACATGCATCATTTATCAAACTAAACAGAGTTGCCAGATTCCCGAAATTTTTCGACTCTCTCTCGTATTTATAAAATATGATCGATATGTCAACTCTAATGAATTTCAATGTTAAATCATTTAGACCGACTACAGTAATAGATAACAAATTTTAAATTTTTTCTTTTTTCTTTTATTTAATTTTATTTTATAAATAATACAAATTGTACCGAACGGCTCAACTTGTAACAAATCCAACGAACAATGTTACTATCCAACAGGCCTGCAAAGGCTAGTACGGCCACTATTGTTATTATTTTATAAGTTATAAGCATAATAATAACAATTAAAAAAATTCTATTAACACGTCAGAGTTAGGAAATAATGATAATAACTATTATTGACATAGCTATTACTCTTATTACTTATAGTACAAGTAATACGAGGGTGGGTTAATAAGTCCTTGAAAATTGAGATAAGAAACACTCTATTCGGCAAAAAAAGCTTTTGCGTTTCAAAATAATCTCCTTCTAGCTCGATACACTTGATTCAACGTTTCTCCAATTTTTTGATGCTGTTCAAATAATAAGATTTCTCGAGGTCTTCTAAATAGGCGTTTGTTTCATCGATTACCTCTTCATTCGATCCAAATCTCTTACCACTGAGCCATTTCTTCATATTTGGAAACAAGAAATAGTCGCAAGGGACTAAATCTGGAGAATATGCTAGATGAGGGAGCAATTCGTAACCTATTCATGTAATTTTGCCATTGGGACTGCGAACTTGTGCGCCGGTACATTGTCCTGGTGGAAGGGAACTTTTTTCCTCGCCAAATACGATCTTTTTTGCTTCAAATCGGCGTCGAATCGATTTAACAGCTCTGCATAATTTGCGCTGGTGATCGCTTTACCCTTTTCAAGGTAATCGATGTGAATGATACGCCACGCTTCCCAAAAAACTGTCGCCATGACTTTGTTGGCCGACAGACTCACCTTCGCTTTATTCGGCTCCGATTCACCACGAAAAGTCCACTGTCTCGACTGTTCCTTGGTCTCGGGTGTGTTATGATGAATCTATGTTTCGTCGACGGTTACGAAACTGCGCAAAAACTTGTTCGGATTGCGATTGAACATCGCCAAACACTCCTTTGAAGTTGTCAAATTATTGCATTTGTTGTCAATTGTGAGCAAACGAGGCAGCCATCTTGCGTAAAGATTTTTTATATCCAAATATTTATGCAAAGTTGAAATCACTGATCCATGTAATATCCTGTAGTCTGTTCAAGTTCGCGCACCTTCACTCGCCGATCGTCCAATATCATACAGTGAATTTTATTGACCATTTCTGTCGTGGTGACCTCAATTGGGCGACCAGAACGTTCGTCCTCACTTGTGTTGATACGACCACACCGAAATTGAGTAATCGAGTGGTGGATGGTTCTTACCGATGGTGAAGAGTCCCCATAATACTTTTTAAGTTTTTTTTGGGGTTTCGTGATGGTTTTTTCGCCTAAAATATTTAATGAGCACACGCTTTTTTCCATTTTTGAAAATGCTCGTAGACGGCTGTTTCAAGTGACTGCCACAACAAAACTATTTGACAGATCAGTCTGAAAGTATTTTCTTTAGGAAGGTGCTTCTTGACATGTTGGATTTGCAGTGGGGGCGCCATCTATTCTAATTTTCAGGTACTTCTTGATACACCCTTATATGCCGGGCGATAGCGCAGTGGAAAGTCAGCTTATCGTGTTGGGTTCTTCGGGCTGTAATCTGACTTTTGTCCTCCGGGAAGATTACCGTGGCTTGTTGAAGAATGTTGTTCAATGTCGGCAACCAAATAACTTAAATCGCTCCACGGGCGAGTGTGTAATAATACTGGCCTGCCAATTCTCCCTGTATTGTTAAGTTGTTAGGGGACGCATCCATTATTATAATTATTTTATTTCCGCCTATTTTCCTCGCTCTTCGTCAGCTAATGATTTTGTTTCTATATCAATATGTTATTGGTTTAAATCCACAGGTCTCAACGATTCTTCCGAATGAGGTTGAGTAGCAGATGATAATGTGATAACTAATCTTATCATTGGTTTTTTTTTTTCTGAAAAACCCGAAAATTTTTGTGCAACAAAAGTAAAAGTGCGATTAGTGGCATTAAATCATGCATGCAAATGTTAAAGTAATTTTCTTGCCGGTTAACTAACCTCGAAGAGTAACAGTGCATCATGCACAGCAAGTATGAGAAGTTTTAAACTTGTCTTAATTTCTAATTTTTAAACAAAAATATCGGTAACATACTTTATCTACCAAAGGTTTAATATTTCGCTTGCGCAGATGGAGAGTAAATTCCACGCATACATAATAAAAACTAATAAGATCATTTACACACGCGACAATATTGATATAAACAAGTTCGACTATTGGAAATTGACTTAATTTTGATTCGAATCCCCAGGTAGCTTTGTTAAATACTCACATAGTATAGAACTAATTCTTTAATTTTATTTGTTGGCGAGCAAACTTGTCGAAATGTGTTAAATATTATTTAAGATGTTTTATGGCAATATTTCATGTAATAATTTGCATTTAAATTGCTAAAATAAACGGCGCGGCGGTGGTAATTTGGGCACCAAGCTTACCTGAACCATAACATGAACAAGTAAACTGGGCGCAAGTACTTTAGGGGTTCTTTAATCCTATAGGTAAACTGGGCGTAAATGGAAATTGTTTGTTTAATAGAGCCTTACTGTAAAAAAAAAAAAATTTTTTTTTTGAATACTTTAAATTTTGTAAATAATAAAATTAAAAAACCCTTACCACAATAGAATTTAATGATTCTAAATACGTATTTCTACAACCACGTTGTCATCTTCAGTAGAAAAAACAGTGTAACACTTGAACGCACAAAAACACTCACAGAAGGATTGTTCTCTAGTTTAACTAGTGTGTTAAACTAGAAGACGTTCAGAACAACGTCAGACAACGTGGTTGTAGAAATACGTATTTAGAATCATTAAATTCTATTGTGGTAAGGGTTTTTTTAATTTTATTATTCACTTATAAGCCACAGTCTCCGATTTGTTAGTTAAATTTTGTAGTTTATTAAAAAAAATAGATTTCACAATATGCATAAACATACTATTACAATGACATATTATATACATATATTATAAATATGAAGTACATTTTACGTAATGTAGTCTGCTTATATCTCCTAACTTATATCTATTCACAAGATTACCAAGCGGTGCTAATTTAGCTGTTACCTTTTTATCTTTAAGGGCCGGTTTATTCACCTTCCAGTAAAGTATCGAGTAACGCTACTTGTAAGATAAAGTCTTACTTGCCAGATTAAGTGTTTATTCACCGTCAAGTAAAATTTAACCGCCCAGTAAAATTACTTACTTGGCAGAAAATTTGCTTGCTGCTCATCTACCCTATAAAGTGTCAAGTAAGACTAATATCATGTTGTTTGTGAACTATCATGTAGAAAATTAAGTTATTGACAAGTAAAATGGATTTATTTGAAGACATTGGCGATATTTTATACGATTTTGTCAATATTAATAATTTAGTGAATAGACAGAGAAAACCCTATCAAACACGCAATCGATATCGAATATAAGACAATTTTAATAAATTTGATGATGACGAATTTATTCGTTTGTAATGTTTAAGACATAATCTGTGTGTGGTAAATAAAGTATTAATGTTCTAAACAAAAATTTCATCTTTATTTCACATGTAGTCATAGTAAATTATACATAATATGATGATAGACGTAAAAGATATATTTAAAAAAAAACTCTGTACAAAATAAATATAATAATAAAACAACCAATATTAATACAGAATATATATATACATATATTTATTTACTTGTATTGAAAATACAAAAAGGGGTTGACTTGTATTCCGATCTTTTCACTATTAAGAAAAGAAATAAATTAAACTAGGAAAACACGGAAACAAACTAATTTTCGTTTTGCATATTCGGGCCATTTATAATCGATTAATGTTAATGATAGGGTCATTTAAAAGTCGATTAATGTTTATGTCATTAAAGAAAGTCTGGCGTTTAATTTACCTACAAACCTAACAGACCCTTTCGGACCTACAGGTAAACGGATTATTCTAGCGCCTAGTTTACCTACGTCCAAAATAAGATACATTAAAATTAACAAATCATTTTCAGGCAAAATTAAGCAAATATCCTAAAATCCTGACGTGATGGAGACATTTTGAAACTAGCGAATGCAAAAACGCATATGATCCGCACATTAATGCATAAGGAAAAAATCTTTGTTTATCAGTGTAATCAAAGCATTTTGAGATGCCTAATTTATTTATAGAATCGATAATTGGCAGGACCCTGATAGAATATTTATGACATACTTTATATACGGTTTTAATCTTGTCATTACTCCATTTTGTAGTTTCTTTAATGGTCCTGCTTCGTTTGTATTACTAATGTTGAACGTAATAAAAGGCTGTAATTATGTCAATTGAATTGAAACACAATAACGTATATTTTTTCAATTAATAACTCCCATACTACAAAGGTAAAGTATACATAATTTATGAACTGAAACTAATTGAATTTATCTGAAGCACAAACAACCAACGCTATAAATAGAACGATCTTAAAAGCTTACTAATTATACGTAGAAAAGCAAGTTAATTATTATGATTTTTTAAATTATAATTTAATATGGAATATTTGAATAGGCAATTTCGCTAATGCAAAAGAAATAATAATTTTTATAATTAAACTCTAGAGGTCGGATTTAATGTTGTGTGTGAATGAATTTTCAGCAATATATTTGAAGGTAGATACCGGGGAAACTTCTACCTACCTAATGCAATTTTACGTTTTCCAAATATCCTCATTTTATGACCTTCCATTGTTCTGAGTGCTTTCCGCAAATTACAGCAACATCAATAAAGCCAATGTATCATTTATGATCGTACGGAAATATTGAAAATAAAGCGATCTAATAAACCTTAGTTCCACCTCTATTTTCAAATAAATCAAAATAGAATATATAGAACTCGTTTTAGAGCAAATAGAAAACCATAAATGTAGTTTTTTCTACATTTTTTCTTTAAATTTGTATGTTTTAAAATTAATTCTAGTTTAAAAAAATGTCGAATAAAGAAAATCTAATGTTGCATATACTGAGTGTATTTTTTAACTTGAAACTTTCTCATATATATGAAAAAATAAGCAATTCACGGAAAAATGTGCAGATTTAAAATTTAATAATTTAATTAAGGAATACACTCGCCGGAAAAATTAACGCATAATTTGAGTTTTTATGATATTTATTACAACAAATCTTAAATGATCAAAAACATGTGTGCAAATGATGTACAGTCCCAATTCTTTGAATAACTCATTAATTAGTAAGTTACGGCTTTTAAAATTCTTTTATTTAACAAAAATTACAAAACCTACAGAACCTATGCTTGTCACAAAAAAAAATATTTATGGTTAATATTTGGTATGACTTCCCCGTGCTCTTATGACAGCTTAGACACGTTGAGGCATGGTTTGAATCAAATTTACACAAAGTTTAGGGCGACATTATTCCATTCTTCTTGTAAAGCTTCTTGAAGCTAGTTAAGGGTAGTTATGTTATGTCTTCTGTTATGTAGTTTTCTTTTCGTCTTATCCCGTAGCTGCTCTATGGGATTGAAGTCTGGACCGCAAACTGACCAGTCGAGACGGTGAGCTGCGTGAGCTCAGACATTGTCCTACATTAGCATAATGCATAATCTGGACCGCGCATTACAGAAAATAACACTACCTGATCTTGCAGGACTTATTTGTGTACCTAACATCATTCAGAGCAGGTCTATCAAGAATGACTAGGTCCATAGAACCATGCATAGAAATGCCATCTCATACCAAAACTGAGCCGCCACCGAATCTATTCTTCTCTACAATCGCGCAGTCCGCAAAATGTTAACCCGACCGTCTCCATACTCTCTGTCGACCGTCGGCACCTTTTATAATAAACCGGCATTCATCTGTAAAAAGAACTCTTTCCAGTCGTTCACGCTCCGGTTGGTATACAATCGACAAAATGCTAGCCGAGTTCTCCGATGATGTGATAATAAAATAAAGCACCTAGCAGGGCGACGGCCATAAAGATTGGCTTGTTCTGACCTTCTTCGTACTGTCCTCTCACAAACTTGTACTTCTCGAGTTGCATACAGCATGCATCTAAGCTGTACTGCAGTGGTGTTGGGATCACGAAGGCAATTTAATGTTAAAAATCATCCACCGCTGAAGTAGTATGTTTTCTACCTCGCTCTGGCCTCCACCTTACATCACCAGTTTCTCTAAGGCGTCTAGCAAGTCGGGATTTGCTTGATTGGTTTACTCCAAGAAGATGTGCGACATAATCCTGGATTCTTCTATGTTGGAGCAATGTAGTGGCTCGTATGGCATTATCACGTGTTAGAAGCCCAATATTAAATAAGAAAGCTTTTAAGAAACATTTAAAAAACAACAATTACGACGTATATACTATCTTTATCAACTGCACTTCTTTCATTGATTAAATTAAAATAGCTGTCTTAGTTAACGACAGGCGCTTGCTTGCATTTTAATAAACTATGCGTTAATTTTGCCGGTGAATGTATATTAATGCTAGAATTAGTTCCTCTCTCGCCGTCCATGTAGGTGGGCCGGGGTAAGATTGAAATCTTAAATAAGAACCCGTATATTTTATTGCAGATTCGAATTCTACTGGAAAAAGTATGTAGGATTTGTATGAAGCATTCAATTGATGATAGATGGCGTTATAATCGATGAAATTCAATTTTTTCAATTTCTTGCACTAAGAACTTATGCATACAATTCTATAATGCGTGTGCAATAAAAAAATACGTTTTCTTTGCAAATAATCAAAATTAGTCCTTGAGAAACGTTATTCATTGTAAAAATTTCGTATAACTGGCTTGCTTAACCTGGTCTCCTCGTCTACCACGTATCAGGGTGCTTCATTTATGTAAGCCTCTTCGCCTCTCACTTAACAGAGTGCTAGATTTCCTCTCGCCTCACCATCTTTCAATTAAAGTAAGTGCTGAAAATGACTTTCGACATCAATGCAGTTACTGATTCGCATTTCAAACACTGCTTAGCGTAGACAACTGAGAAGCGTATCTTTTTGAATTTCGGCACAAACATTTCTGATTAGCTCAATCATATTATCACGTGTCGTTGGTACCAGATTGTATACTTTTCATTTGAGATAACCGCATAA
The DNA here is from genome assembly GCA_935421215.2 of Melolontha melolontha. Classification (NCBI taxonomy): domain Eukaryota; kingdom Metazoa; phylum Arthropoda; class Insecta; order Coleoptera; family Scarabaeidae; genus Melolontha; species Melolontha melolontha. The sequence continues at coordinate 217,351,780 of OW285235.1, forward strand.
AAATAAATCTGGCAAAGTAAGATCTGGTGATCTAGCAGGCCAATTTACTGAACTAGCTCTACCAATCCAGCGACCATTGAAATTATGATCAAGTACTTCACGTGCTACCACCGAATAATGTGCTGGACAGCCATCATGTTGAGACCACATGTTCTATCGCCAGGCGCGGCTCGTGATGACGTTTTGGGAGGACGCGTACAATGATGCGAGTGCCTCGTGTGTTTTCGGTGTTTACTAAGAAAACGCTACAGTTAGTACACGAGAATACACGAAGCACTCGCATCATTGTATGCGCCCTCCCAAAACGTCATCACGAGCCGCGCCTGCCTGTCGCACTTCTAAGCAAACGTCTTCAAGTAGGGCTGGCAGTTCATTTTCAATAATGTCGGGGCAGACGACTTTATTCTCAATTATTCCACACTACACGCTGACAGTCGAATGTTAGTCTGGTGTTCAACTTGGCGAAGCCAGTGCGTATTTTCAACACTCCAGTAATGTGTCGATTAGCTGTTACGTGAATTGTGGAAGACGCTTCATGGGAGAACAACATGTAACGAAAAAAATTGAGGTTTACGACGCCCTAGATCGGAGATTGTCCTTAATCACGACAATGCTTCAAGTCACACTGCGCGTCATATAAACGAATTTTTGAAAGCTTCCGGATTAAAATTACTAGATACTTCGTCATATAGTCCGGACCTGGCACGTTCAAATTTCTTTCTATTTCCAAGACTAAAGGATAAAATTCGTGGTATACGATTTGCAAGCCCAGAAGTTGCAGTGGAGAGCTTCAAAAACCTTATATCTGACGTGACTCAAGAAGAGTGGAATTTATGCTATGATTACTGGGGTTTATCTAATGTCTAAATGCATTGAGTCGCCCTTGAACGAATATTTTGAAAAACAATAATATAAATAATTTTTGACTGCAACATTTTGTTTTATTTGTTTGCAAAAATAATCGGTGCTACCCTTGTATTCGGTACGAATAACTCGCTTTGCATCCCAGATAATGGTGAGGTTCATGTGCTGATGGAACCCTTTTGAATTTTGAAGTAAGTGGAGAATCAGGACGACCACCCATTCAATCGTTGCCATAAACGCCTATAAATTTCAATGAGCGTGCGACCTTCCAACGTTGAAAAATCACGAATCGTTGCTTGGTACGCTTCTCAGAAATCAAACTCGTGATAAATCACACTGTTATACAACGACGCGACGGTACATAGGAAAATTAAACTTTACATGCCTAGTATTGAGAATATATTTACTATCCTTTTGTACACATTTTTTATCGTTAAATATAAGTAAATCTAGGATATAGAATTTAAACACAAACATTTCCAATTTTATAAAATGTTTAAAGTTCATTTTAAAATTTGAACCACTGTATAACATGCTTTTATTAGCATACTATAAAAACGTTCTTTAAATTCTAAGGAAGCGATATTCTTTACATTTGCAAATCTATTTATTACCTAGTGTTATATTAATAATCGACAACTTGTGCCAAATTTATTTATTTCTTTATACATCGGACCGTTTGTTTATTTCCTAGGGTTATTAGTGAACGATTTCGATAAACCCTTAATACCATCCCCATTTTTAACTAAATATGTATAATATGCTCACGATTCCTAAATATGTTTGTACCATAAAAATTCATTAGTGAACAAAGGTTAATTTGGATATTCATTATTAAGATCTCGTATCTTAGATATGTATAGTAAATTTTATTATTCTAACAAGAGGCGATCCGGAACTACCTACTTAGGTTTATGACACCTACTAATACTTAATTAGTAATTATATTTGATTATGCATTTATTAATTAAGAATAGAATTTTAAGACTATAGCATAAACCTGTATTGTTGCCATAGGTATAATTTCTACGAAGTAACACATAAAAAATTCCCCATTATGACGCCAGACAATATACTATTCAACCAATACGATTTTAATATTCAATAGTTAGGGGTAGTGGTATATTTTTACCTACTTGAAAAACAGAACAGAATAGATCAACATCAACAACAAGACGCACAATCTTATTTTAAACATCAACATAATAACATAATAACAAGATACATCAGTCTCAACAGCACTTTATGTTAATATAAGTTGTATATCCAAAATAAATGTATATAATGTAAATAAATATTATTGTAGGATGTCTGATTGACAAATAGAAAAAAATAAATTAAAAAAGTAGTAGATAAAGTTAAAGCAAATTCAAATACAAATGAAAACAAAGAAATGTAATGATGATCATTGAATTTGACAATTAAAATTACAAAACGGTAAACAAACGCAATAAATGTCAATGGGATCTATATTTTTATTCTATTAAATTATTATCGTCAAAAAGCAAACAAAGGTATGTGAACTAAAAAGCAGAAGAATATAGAAAATGTATATTTAGTTATTAAGATACAATTTTGAAACATGCATTATTAAAATGCGAAATCAATTTATGAAAATGTAAATAATTAATGTAAAAACGCATCAACACTGTATTATTTAAGAACAAGGTATTTACATTAAAATTAATTATTTAAATAAAAAGTCATTACGCATTTAAAAATTCAGTGCGGTTAACAAATAACTTCAATCACAATTATAATCGCAAACTTTAAGTCATAAACCGAAACAATTGAACGACGGGTTCACAGTCCGTAGAATTGGAGATTCGCTAAAAATCGTCGACGGTGAAACACGTGCTTTCACCGCAGCGCTAACAAGTGTTTATTAAAAGCGTTAAAGCTAAGTCTATTAGCTTAAAAACATCGCAAAATAAAAATAAATTAGAAGTGCAAACATTAAAGCAAGTTTCATCAAAATATTAAGGTGAAAACTTATATAAATCGATATTAATAGTCACACAGTGATAAACCACCGAACTACGTACGGTAGGTCTGGGCGATACCGACGTTTTCGGTTTCGGATACCGATACCAATCGAGGTATCGATACTTAGCCATGTATCGAGACTGTGCACGGTATCGATTCTGAGTACTGGAATCGGTAAAGTATCGATAGATATCGATGCTTTGGAATCGATACTTTGGAATCGGTACCTTGAATCGATACCTTGGAATCGATACCATGGAATCGATACCTTGATTCGATATCTAGGAATCAGAACCCGTTTTCTAGATGTCGATTGTTTGATATCGGTTTCAAGAGATATAAAATTAATATACCAATTCTACCATAACTACGGTATGAAATTTACAATATTGTGATATTTTGTAATAATTATAGTTATGTCATAATAAGGATATTTGCTACGTATAATAATAACATCATTTAAATATATATTATATAATATATATATATATATATATATATATATATATATATATACATATTGCATACATACTTAAAAATTCTTTACTTAAAAAGTTATTGCATCCTTTGTGTACATTTAAAAAGTTCACAAAGGTAAGCTACCCCATACATGGTTACCTGATACATGGCTACCCAATACATCGCTACCCGATACATCACTAACCCGATATATCGATACTTAGCGATTACTGGAATCAGTAGAGTATCGATAGGTATGGATGCTTTGGAATCAATACCTTTTAATCGATACCTTGATTCGATACCTAGGAATCAGTATTCATAACCCGTTTTCTAGGTATCGATTGTTTGATATCGGTTTCAAGAGATATAAAATTAATTTATCGATTCAACCATATCTACGGTATGAAATTTGCAATATTATGATATTTAGTTTTTTTGTAATAATTATAGTTATTATGTTTATGTTATAATATGGATATTTGCTTCGCATAATGTAAAATTCAACAACACTCTTTGAAATATATACTATATAATATATATACAACGTGTCCACTTAAGTATGAGACAAATGGGAAATATTTTTATTTTAGATTTCACAGAAAACTTTATAGAAAAGAAAAGTTCGTGCATCCTAAGAAACTTGATATTTTGTATTCAGGGTTGCGTTGTATTACTTGGTTAGAGGAAAAATTAAAAAACATTGAAGTTGCCGTAAGAGTACGCTACACTTATTTTTAAAGATATCAAAAATATTCATTTAAAAATGTTGTTTCAAATTTCAAAATATGCTCAAATACGAATTGTTATTTAAAATTTCGAAAAAATAAAAATTAAATTATCGAGCAATAATAATAGCAAATACGCAATAGTTTTTAACATCCATCTATGTGACAGTAGTTCTATGGTTGTCATTTGTATTGTTACTTTAATAATAAATTTTATGTAATTGCACGTGAAATCATTTACATTCGATATCAATTTTTTATCGCTGAAATGCAATAGAATGAAACAAAAAATGAAACAAAAATCATTAGCATATAACTTTATGAAAATACATTTTTATATTACAAAATAAATATGAAATTAACAAAAACAACAAATTTAGAAATACAAACAAAAAAAAGCTATTCAAAATGATGCCCCTCTCGTTGAATGCATATGTTTATACGCCTGTTGAAATCCTCGCATGCATGTTGTAACACAATAGGATTATTTCTTAAGAACAGTACCGCATCTCCTATTTTGTTTTTCAATTCTTCTAAATTCTGAAACGGTCTTTCTGAATATACTTTATTCTTTAGCCATCCCCAGATAAAGTAATCCATGGGGTTTAAGTCGGGCGAGCGCGCTGGCCATGGAAAAGGTCCATTTCGTCCCATCCATCTTTCTTCAAATTTCTCATTTAAATAGTCTACAACTATTCGTGAACTATGTGCAGGTGCTCCATCATGCATAAACCAAAGGGTTCTTATAATATTTAGTGGCAATTCGTCTAATTCGTTATCGAGGTATGTTTGTAGAAATTCCAAATATCGTTGTGAATTTAAAGACGATTGAAAAAAATACGGACCAAAAATTTTTCTGTTTAAAATTCCACACCAAACGTTTACCTTTTGCGAATATTGATTCTTGCAGGGAATTCTAAAATGTGGGTTGTCAGACGACCACCAACGACAATTTTGTGCACACACAACACCATTAGTAGTAAAGGTTGCTTCATCAGCAAACAAAATGCTTTTGAAAAACGTTTTCTGCGTTTCTAATGTACCTTGAATATCCAAAGAAAATTCAAATCTATTGTTGTAGTTCCGTTCCTACAAAGTTTGAGTATATCTTGGCTTATAGGGGTGATATCTATTGTTAACCAAAATGTTGCTTACTGATGATTTTTTAATATCCAAATTGCTTGCAATTTTTCTGACAGAAATTTTGGGATTTTTAATTACACTTTGCATAACACGTAAAGAATTTTCGAAATGTCTCACTTGCTTTTCCCTACTTTTTTTGTAACGCATTTATAAACTACCAGTTGCTTTAAACTGATTTAAAATTCTTGAGACGCTTTGGAAACTAATAAATTTGTTGGGATGTCTTTCATTAAAAATATCAGCTGCGTCTCTACATGTTTTGTAGTTATCTCCGCAAATAAGAATTAATTCAGCTCGCTCTTGCATAGTTAACCGTTCAGCCATAGTTGGTAGGTAATAACTTAATGAATTGTCTTAAAATACTTAATTATTAAAGTGACAGCGGATCTGACAATCACATAAAATTTATTTCTAAAGTGACAATACAAATGACAACCATAGAACTACTGTCACATAGATGGATGTTAAAAACTATTGCGTATTTGCTATTATTATTGTTCGATAATTTAATTTTTATTTTTTCGAAATTTTAAATAACAATTCGTATTTGAGCATATTTTGAAATTTGAAACAACATTTTTAAATGAATATTTTTGATATCTTTAAAAATAAGTGTAGCGTACTCCTACGGCAACTTCAATGTTTTTTAATTTTTCCTCTAACCAAGTAATACAACGCCACCCTGAATACAAAATATCAAGTTTCTTAGGATGCACAAACTTTTTTTTTCTATAAAGTTTTCTGTGAAATCAAAAATAAAAATATTTCCCATATGTCTCATACTTAAGTGGACACGTTGTATATATATATATATATATATATATATATATATATATATATAAAGCATACATACTTAAAAATTCTTTACTTAAAAAGTTATTGCATCCTTTATGTACATTTTAAAAAATGCACAAAGGTAAGCTACCCGATACATCGATACCGATACTTAGCGAGTACTGGAATCGGTAAAGTATCGATAGGTATCGATACTTTGGAATCGATACCTTCGTTATCTGAGGTATCGTAGAATCGATACCAATTTTGGTATCGGGTATTAGACGATGTATCGATACTTAGCCCAGCTCTAACGTACGGCAAACGTATAGAAAAACAAGATAAAATACCACGAAAATAGAATTCCACGATGAGACTGAAAAAAAATATATATTTATCCGGACAAGATTGGAAAAAAACCTCCAGTTCAAAAGGCTGCTAGTGAGGATTCCAGAAGGAAAGATCCCGCCAAAAATCCATGAAGCGGGATAGCATTTGTTTTCAAACGGCGTCTAGTATTCGAAATCAGCCAACCACAGCCAAAGAAGCAGCAGTCATTGGGAGAACAGCATCGATCTACTAAAGTTTGAGTGGGAAAACGGTTAGTTAACCTAATAAAACGTTATCTGTCAAGTGCATCATTAAATTAAATTTTGTCAAAGTTAGAAAAGAAATTAAAAATCAGAATTTATTATTATTATTATTATCATTAGTATTAGCAAATATGCGTGAGGCACGTACCTTGTTGCAAAGCTTCCTCAATTCGTAAAAAGTCAATATTATCTTGTATACAACCAAATAAAAATTCATGTCGTAAAGTTCACAAATATAGATACCTGTGCGAGTCATGACACTTGTTTGAACCAGAAGCACGTGTTCACAAAATTGAACAACCACTTTTCACAGTAATTTAATTATGTCCATTTGTTAAATAAAGTATTAGTTAGTATTTTACTTACTTGTTTATCTTAACAATATACCTAACAGCACCAAACAATCTAAATAAAAGCAAACTTCAAATTTACTTGTCAAAGTTTATGAGAACTTGTCAAAGTTGAGTTAATTTAATAAAGTATACATAAAGCTTATATACACCAGCCCCCCTCCGTTGATAAGAGCAAGCTTCCATTAAACCGACGAGCTAGAAATTAATAGAACCCGGAGCAAATTCAAAGGAACCTACAATTCAGATATGAGATCTGCAATTTAGGTACATAACAAGGTAAGCTAGATTTATTTATTTTCAATTATAAAAATTATTGCATCTGCTATAATTAGTTGTAGAGCAGGCAAGCAATGTAATCGTATTATTATATGTTGACCACTTGTGAAATATTGAAATAACGAAATAAAACAAAACACTTTTTTCACAAAATACATAAATATTATATATATATATATATATATATATATATATATATATATATATACATATATATATATATATATATATAAATATATAAAATATTAATGTGAATGAAGAATTTAGTACCTGTTTACAAGATGACTTAAGTATTTAATGATGCTAACAGTTTGTTATTGAGGGGTGAAATATCCTTATTTAGAAGATCATTTTTGTGTTTTTTAATGTATATGGCTTCCCACATGTCTAAATTTCTATAACTGCTTCTTTTAACTAAACAAACATTTTCTAAATTGAAGTTTCTTTTCTAGAAAGAAAAGGCTCAAAACTTCAAAAATCACTCTAACACCAGACACTTTGAACAACAATAAAAAAGTACTATAAGATATCATTTCATAGAAATTGGCATAACAGCGTAATAAAACTGTTTAAAAAATACAATTTAATTGCAGCTTTCTCTAACAATAATAAGTTACAACAATGTCTAAAAGCAAAAATTGTTAACACAGATCCGTTGAAAGAGTCGGGTATTTACAAAATAAGTTGTAATTCTTGTTCAAAATTATACATTGGGCAAACCAGAAGAAATATTCAAACACGCTACAAAGAACACATGGCTCATGTTAAATTACACAACATAGAAAAGACAGCATTAGCTCTACATCATACAGATACAGGTCACAACTTCAATTTAGAAAATGTTAGTTTAGTTTAAAAAAAGCAGTAATAGAAATTTAGACATGTGGGAAGCCATATAGATGAAAAAACTCTAAATAATATTTCACCCCTCAATAATAAACTGTTAGCATGTATACCGACATCATTAAATACTTAAGTCATCTTGTAAACAGGTACTCAATTCTTCATTCGCATTACTATTTTATATTCTAATCCTTTTGCCGTTAGTCCAACCCGATGCCCCCCCCCCCCATTTGTTTCATAAATATTTGGTATTTGCCCATGAACCCATTCTCAGAAATTGTATTAGTTTTAAGATTCATGTAATTTTTAATTAATTTGTTTTCACCCTACCTCTAATTTTTTTGTATATGATGTATTTTCATATAACATATTGTCTCGTAGATATTATGTTTAAACAGTACTACAGATGATGTGTGCAGAGCACACGAAATGTACATTTAGTTTATTAAAACTATTTTTATGAGAAAAATGTTTTGTGTTATTTCGTTAATGTAATCATATATTTAGATGAAAGTGCATTTATTCATTTAACAAATAGTCACCGAAGATTTAAAAAGTAACCTATGCACGGTAAAGCAATATAGCGGTCGTGCTTCAATTAACTGATGTTGAAGTATTACCGCCAGAAACCGGAGTCATTGCAAACATTTGGTCCAGGAGTCAACATCATCCATAACACTGGTACATTATCCCCAACAAAAACACTTAGACAAGATACTTTAAATTATCGTTTGTTGGTTAGAACTTCCACTACTCACACAGTGGTGCTTTTGGAAACCTTACATATCAATCTGCCCTCGTAGTTACAAAACATATCGTTTTATAATGGAAAAATTAAAGATTAGGTCAAAATTTTCCAGCGTCTATAAATTATGTATATCTTCCGCAAACTAATATTCTTGAAATCAATATTACGACGAAATATCAATTTGCCAATTGTAGGTATCTACACGGGATTAAATTCGCATTGCATGGCAAACAGCCAGGTAATGGGTATTATGACTTGCAATTTACATGATTTGTAGTGCATTTAAGCACAATAATCCCGTGATCTAAAATATATATACCCACTCTTAATGGATACATGCAATCACAATTAGTCGATGAATAGAAAATTTTGAACGTAATTATGACGCGTTACATCGAAGTTCAATTCAACGTGTTTTAATTGCATTCCTTTCTTCTTGTAGGTATGGTTATGTGATAAAGCAAATATCTATTAATTAAGCGCGAAAAATATTTGAAATAAG